>CM061555.1:168935750-171435750 GCA_030864225.1 Capsicum baccatum var. pendulum
GTCCATCACATAAGAGAAGAGAAATATTCTACAAAATCTATATAGTCCACTTCGAATGAACATCGGTCTTGGGGTGAAAATAGGTGCTAAGATCAACTCGAGTACCCATCTCTTATTAAAAAAGTCTTCCAAAAGCGAGATGCAAACACTGAACCTCAATTCAGGATAATAGATAATTGCACGCCATGAAGATGTACTATCTCACGACTATAGATACTAACCAACCTCTCATCCTGGAAAAAAAACTTGAATAGAAATAAATTAAATAGATTTTTTCAATCGATCAATGATGACCCAAACACTATCCAAATCACGGGAAGTATGAGGCAACCCAGTCATAAAGTCCATAGCGACCTATTCCTATTTCTACTAAAGAATGGGTAACCTCTGAAGCAATACACTAGTCCTCAAATGCATGACCTTTAAATACTAGCAACAAGCTACAAATTTCGCTACATCCTTTCTCTTACCACCTCACCGGTAATGCTGCCTCAAGCAATAATACATCTTGGTCACTCCTGGATGGATGGAATACCTAAAAAATAAGTCTTTTCCAAAATCAATCTAATCCAGTCACTCACTCTCAACACATAAACTCATCCTATAACCCTCAAAATACCATCTAAATCAAGTGAGGCTTCCTTAGACTCACCACTTACCCCCTTATCCTGAATCACTCTCAAACCAACATTATTACACTAATGAGCCCAAATATGCTCTATCAAAGAATGTCTAGACTCTGCAAATGCGAAAATACGTCCAAGTGTTTAAATATCAATCCTAACCATTTGGTTAGTCAAATACTAAACCTCTAAGGCCAAAGGCCTCTGCTAGGTCAAGAGATGCACCAAAGTTCCCATGTTATTTGACTTCTGGATTAAGGTATGTGCAACCACATTAGTGTTGCTCAGATGATAGAGAATAGTAAGGTAATAATTCTTAAGCAACTAAAGTCAATTATCTTGACTCATTTTAAGATCTTGCTAGGTGAGGAAATACTGAAGGCTATAATTATCTGGGAAGATATCACAATGGAATCCATACAAGTGGTGCCTTCCAAACTTCAAAGCAAATACAATTTCACATAAATCCAAATCTTGGGTATGATAATTTCTCTCATTGGACTTTAACTGAAGAGAAGCATAAATACAACACCTAACCCAACACTCAAAGCATTACAAAAGATGGCAAAATCCATGCCCTGCTTAGGAAAAATCAATATAGGAGTTGATGTTAATAAATCCTTGAGCTTTTGAAAGCTCACTTCACAAGCATCAGATCACTGAAAGAAATTCTTCTAAGTTAACTTGGTAAATGGAGTTGAGATATAGTAAAAACCCTCAAAAATCACCGATATAAACTTACCAAACTAAAAACTCCAAATCTTTGTAGGAGAAGTTGGCTTAGCCCAATCACGAACCTCTAATGTAACACCCCATATTTTTTTGCTACACATTGAACCATCATTCCTATGTGTATAAACTCAAATCCCTTGATTTATGTTTTAATAAATGTTTCATGATTATTAGACTAGTGTGAAGAGTGCTTATGAGGTGGAAAAATATCTGTAGGAATCATTTAAAACAAAGTTGAGATAAGAACCTTTGATTTGGCCAAATTTTTGTATTAGATTCTACAAGGGTTAAATTTGAATATGTATAAATTTTTACATAGGTGTAATTTTTCATCTCATAACCTATACAATTATAGATAATGGAATTAGCTTTCCAACGATACTACTTTTGCCTTAATCTGATATCTAAGAGAAGACTTAAGACCGTTTTTATGAGAAATAGTAAGTGTAACACTCTATGATTTTAGCGCTATAGGAATTCCTTAAAATGACCCTTAGAACCTTTATATCGATGGTAAACCATGTATAGCTGGTGTGGGTTGGGTTGGATTTTTGGACATTGGAATTTGGTGTGTGTTTGTAATACCTTGAGAATCCAAACCAATATTAGAAGCATTATTCAAGATCATGAGAAATAAATTATAGTGATTTGTTAGTTTTATGAGAGATTTTGATGTATATTAAGGTCTCAAATAATTCCTAGCTATTGGACAAATCAAAATATCCCTTACCGATTGAGTTCTTGAGAAAGATGTTGCTTTAGTCAACTTAAAATGATCATATATTTGGTTTTACTATGAACTATTGCACTCATCACCCACCAACAAATAGATAACTAAATTATATTTCGAAAAATACCAATTTTTCCTAAATCTAATACTCGAGTAAGAAGTTATGGCATTTTTTGTGAGAAATAGTAGTTTATCGCGATTATGTCATATCGCGGTGATCCCCAAAATCACACTCGTCCCTTTCCAGTAGCTCACCATGATTGGCTAGTGTCACACAAAAAAAATTGCAGTGCAATAGGTGCTGCATCACATGGGAGTGCAAATTCACACTCTTTCGTTTCCAGTGACGCAATGCAATAGCACTGCATCGCGCCAAGGTGCAAAATTGGGATCATCCTTTTTCCAGTGGCGCAATGCGATAGCACCGAGTCAAACTAAAGAGTAAAATCGGGATTTCCAACTCTATGTTTTAAATTTCCAAGGGTATTTTAGTCTTTTTCCGAGCCCCCAATTAATGAAAATAAGAGATTAAACCTATTCTAAGCCTAGTACACTCATTATTCACCAAAATGTCTCTCCAAGAAAACCCTAAAGCTTCACCTTACAAGATCAATTCCCACTAAAATCCACCAAGAACTTTCAAGAATTCATCAATTGAGGTATGTTAAATGTTCATCCATGGGTCCTTTCCATCCATGGAGTCCATGAACTCAATTTCAAATTCAAAGTTGTGATTTTTACAAGTTATTGTGATTTTAACCTCGAATCCCCTTGAATTTTGATTTTTGTACCAAGTTTATAGGTGATTATTGTTGATATTAATCCCCCCACACACTTGAAAGGTGTTGTTCATTGAATTAAACCTTAATTGGTGATTTTGGTAGTGAAATCATGCTATTACAACAAGTTCTAAAACTATTTCCATGCTTAGCTTGAACCATGAATTACAAGTGTTTGATGAAATACCTACAAGAATGAGTTTTGAATAAATGCTTACATATCATGTCCTTAAAGTTTTAGTACAATGTTGCTATTATTATCATCGAGTCCTAGGGGTTTGAATACCCATTTAGCTGCTTACCTTGTTTTTCAGTATTTATAAAATGGTTATTGAATAGTTGCTAGCCCTATCTTTTTAGTCAGTATTTTAAATAGTTAAGCATAGTCAGTCCAATATTCCAGGTCTTTCAGTTGAGAGTAGGATTTATCACTAAGGGAATACAGGGGTGACGGCTTCCCCGTCAGTTAAGTAGAGTCCTTAGTAGCAGTCCTTGCATTCCTGAACTACGTAGCTAGCATTGGATATGAGAATTCACCCGTCAGTTTACGCTTTACTCTGCCTAAGTGTCACCAGTCAGTTTAGGCTTGACATCCTGGTTGTTCAATAGCTTAATGGATCAATGCAGCGATGTGTTAGTACCCATGAAATGGTACTGACACCTTTCTAACTGGGTAACAGGTTGGACACCAATTTGCTTATTGGGGTATGTCAGTTATATGATAGCTCCCAGAGTCACAGTCCAGTATTCAGTTCAGTAATCAGTTTTAGTTTTGCTTAACCTAGAATATAGATATTAGTTATCTAATTATCTGTATTCAGTATTTCATTTTAAAAGGTTCATTCAGAACATCTGATTCTTGGTCATGCATTCTCAGTCTTTATAGATTTCATGCATTTTACTCTGTACTTCACGTTATTCACTCAGTCAATTATTACTCATGTACATAAAATCATCCATATTAGCCTAACCTCATTTATCATACCAGTACATTTAAAGTACTGATTGCATACCTATTTCTTAAGCTATGATGTTTAATATCATAGGTTTAGATTCTCAGTTCCTTGATTACGCATAGACATACCAGATTATTAGCTGTAGCAGTAGTGAGTCCTCATACTTTAAGGACATGGTTTGTTTATCTCAGTTTACCTTACCAGTTCAGTATTTTATTCTATTTAGTCAGAGTTAGTTGATGGATTGTCCCATTAACTTCACAATTAGTCAGTTAGAGGCTTTCAGATACTTTTAATCAGTTATTCAGTTATTAGATACTATTGACAGTCTTATAGTAACTACTTTTAGATAGATATTTTCAGTATTTTGATTCAGTATCCTTTTTCATATTTAAATCTTATGGCATTTTCAGTCAAGTTCCGTACATGTTCCCTGTCATTTTATTCAGTGCTTATAGCAAGTACCAGTATGGATTAGCTTGTGGTGTTTTTGGGCTTTAGACACAGTGTGATATCTAAGGTGTACTCTCGGGATGTTACAAACTTTGTATTAGAGCCTAAGATTGTAAAGCATCTTAAAAGTTTGAAAGTTGTGTCCAGTAGAGTCTTGTGCATGGGTGTGTAGCGCTCCACACTTATGGACAAGATGTTATAAGATGTTTTAGGAAATATTTCCCTTTTTACAATGTTCATATCATGAAAATGACCAGGCTCTCAAGTTAAACTCTCTATCTAATTCAACTTTTCCTTCCATTTACAGAATATGACTCCTAGAAAGACTAACAGAAAAAGAACCAAAAACTATCCAACCACTCTGCCCATTCAGGAAGATCTCCTGAATGAGAATGATTCTCATGTAGAGTTTAGAGCTGCATTCACAACTCTAGCTAACTTCGTAGCAGCCCAAAATATGCGGCCAACTGTTGTTCAGGCCAACCCAATGGCCAATACTACCGCAGCAAAAATTTGGGACTTTACTTGAATGAATCCTCCTCTATTTTTGGGATCCAAGTCCGAAGAGGATCCACAGGAATTCCTAGACTTAGTGCAGAAGGTAACAGACATTATGGGGGTGACTTCCAGTGAGAGTGATAAATTGGCTACATACCAGCTGCAAGATGTTGCCCATACTTGGTTTAAGTAGTGGAAAGGGGATAGAGGTGTAGATATTGGGCCTATAGAATTGGATAAGTTTTTTGTAACCTTCTTAGATAGATTCTTCCGATTAGAGCTGAAGGAAGCCAAAATGTTAGAAGTTATCAATTTGAGGTAAGGCAACATGAGTGTGAAGGAGTATTCCCTTAAATTTACTTATCTAGCTAAATATGATCCTCATATAGTGGCTGATAATAGGTCTAGGATGAGCAAGTTTATGTCTGAGGTATCAGATAGTGTAGTCAAGGAGTGTAGGACTGCAATGTTGATTAAGGAGATGGACTTATCTAGGTTGATGGTCCATGCTCAACATATTGAGGATCAAAAGACAAAGAAGAGAGAAGTAGAGAAAGAGGGCTAGGACAGGTAGTTTTAAATTTTCTTAGCCAAGTTCATAGGGTGGTAACCATCCCTAATTCTGTCAGAAATTATCAAATCCTTTGCAAAAGTTCAAAAATGATAATTGGGATAGGGCGACAATCTTTAAGTCCCATGGCAATGTAAACAGTGGTCGCAAAAATTCTTTTTTTCAAAAATATGGTATGAACCATCAGAGAAAGTGTAGGGCTGGAAGTGATGTATGTTTTGGGTGTGATAAGCCAGGCCATAAGATTTAGGAGTGTCGAGTGTTTTCTCAGAAGGGAAGAAATGTGTGCCAATCAATCCAATTTCATCAGTCATCGACACCAGCCGGTTGTCGACTCAGCAGCGCGCCGCTTTTAGTGCTACTAATGATCAATGTTAGAACAGGCTCTATGCACTTCAGTCCCGACAAGATCAGGAAAGTTCTCCTAATGTGGTTACTAGTATGTTGCAATTTTTTCACTTACATGTTTATGCTTTGTTGGACCATGGAGCTTCTCTTTCTTTTGTAACCCCTTATATAGCGGTGAACTTTGGAGTCAGTCTCAAAACCTTTATAGAGCCTTTCTCCACCAAAGCTGGCAAGAAATGATACTCAAAATACATTAAAAACAAGTACATCCCAAAAGTTTTTATTAATAGGAAAAGCTTGCAGCGTGAGTATTCGAGCATGGTTTGGCGATTGGAGCAATTACAATGACATTTGTGTTCGAACGGCTTAGTGCAACCTGTACCTCGTCAGGGAATTTTATACCAACTGGGAGCCTAGGGACCTAAACCATGGGTGAAGATTTAATTTCAAGTGATCATCTTTACATCCAAGGACTTGGGATGATGTAGAGCCATTGAGGTAGCTGAATATTACCCCTTCGTATACCTACCCCCAACACTTATTGTGTAGAACCATATCTACTACTAGATGGACTCAACAATGAGGAACTGGCCTCCATTCAACCTTTTCTTATGCTCAAATGAACAAGGAGGCATGCATGTGGGGGAAGATTGTCTGCCATTGCCTTATTCAAGGCGAACATATGACTGATGTCATACATGATAGGGTATGTTAAATTTATACTCTTATGCATGTGACATTTATATTAATATAGTTGTTGTCATTTTTTATGCAATGAAAAAGACGTGATACCATGAGGGACTTTGATATGGGTTTGGTGGACTACTTACCAGATTCTTGAGAAAGCATAGGGTTAAGGAAGAAGACTTATATTACAAGTCTATTATGGATATGTGCCCTATTGATATTATAGGAGTTAGGAGTTTAGCTGAGGATTATGGAATGATACTCATTATTCCTAAGCGCTAGGCTTGAAATGACGAGATTACAACTATGATAAATGGATTGCAGATGCTACAGCTGTGAGTAAGAGGGCGACCAGCAACCAATGAAGAAATTCATGTGGTCGAACTAGATTTCCCTTTTGGTCACCATGCCAGGACTTTACTGTGGATATTTCAAGACTTTGTTGAGCCTATTGATGATGAAGAAACCACTGATAAAGAGAGGCAATTTCTAGATTCTGATATTGAGTTCGAAGACGAAGAACATCCTGATATGAGAGCTAAGGAACATAGTCCAGATGATGATGCAGATAGTGATGAAATGGATGAGGCCTGATCGGGGAGTTAAATACCACCTCATTACTTGGTCTTATTTGTAACAATTGGGATAATTTTTTCTTTTAAATGTAGGGTGGTGGTATCTTATATCTCATTCTCATTCCTTATACTTTTTTTTATTCAGTTGGATGTTTTTCTTTTTGAGTGTTGGACTTAGTAATCCTTACTATTAGGAATGATACGATCTGTAATAGTTAGTATTTAGTAATGGTTTTCTCATTAGTTATGTGATTAATAGTTACTTTAAGGTTTTTGTTTTTTCCCTCAAGGAAATTTTAAATAAATCGACGTATTTAGTTTCCCTCCTATATGATGGATGGATGACGACCGTCTTAAGGGGAATTAGTTGTAGGATATTAAGAAGTGATGAGAATCGAATCACAACTTAAGGAGAAATACTTTGTGTTGGGCCATTGGGACAGGGACTTGGAACATATTTCCCTTGAAATAGAAGTATGTCATAAACTAAGAAGGGAGCCAATTTTAGATGCTTCACCTCAATAGGTGTAGTTTTCAGTTTGCCAGCTTAAAATTTGAATTTGACAAAGTGCGAGATCAAAAACCGTAAGGATCCAACTTAAATCTAGCATGCACAAGAGTGAGAGTTTGTTTTATTTATTCTACATGTATGGTGATGCCTACAACTTGTTTGGTGTGCTTACGAAATGAAATAAAGGATATTGGGTATAGGAAATGATGTAGGAATTTTTGTTGATAGCTGAATTTTTAGACCAAGTTTACCTACCCTTGAGCATATCCCTAGTTAGCCCCGTTGAGCCTATAGCTTGATTTCTTTGGTAGCCTCATATGAAGCCTAATCCCTTCTTTGATTGACTTTAATTTGATCTAAAGCTCCTAAGAACTTTAGTATAAAAATTAATCGAGTAAGGAGTGTGAAAAAAATGATGATAAGGGGAGAAAATATGAAAGTGAAGCCCCAAAGTAGTAGTTATTGGTGTGTATAGTAGATGTGCTGTGGTTGGGAGTGAAAAAGAAATTTTGTGCTCAAAATTAAATCATAAATTAATAGAAAATACTCCCACCATATTGTTTTAATGAACTTAATGAGATGGGGTAAAACAAAATATTTGTGAAAGTAGTAAAGGTGAAAGTTGGTTGTTAAAGATTGATCTTAATTATATAATGTGATGTATTAAAGCGCTTAAGAAGATTAGACACTATTTCCTAAATAATTCCTATCCATCCCTTAGCCTACATTGCAACAATGAAAGACCTAGTTGATCCTTCATCCCAACAACTGACTATTAGTGGAGTAGTAAACTAAGTGCACACTTATGGTTCTTTATCTATCATGTATGAATTCTTTGTTGAGAGTGAGTGATTTAATTCTAATATTCCAATTCCGTCATATATTTTAAGATTGTGAGTGAATGTGGGAAACTTTCTTGATGTGTGGGTCCCTGTGGATGATAGTCAGGTGACTTGTTGTGTTTTTATATTAAGTAATTTGATTAAGTTTGCCAACAAATTGGAAGTTCACCAACAAATTGGAAGTTCACTGTTGAGGTAAAGATGTTTGAAAAGAGTTGTCCCATGTTTATAGAGGTGAATTGACATGTTTTGAGCTAAAAATTCATTGTTAGTTTTGTGAGTACCCAACACAAGCATTTTGCTTAGATTGTGATGTTAAGCTTAATTGGGTATAGTGTTGATTGAAGTTGCTCGAGGACGAACATGGTTCTAAGTGCGGGGTGGTGATCTTAGGTGTATTTATATGTCCAATCACCAACATTTACCTATAATAGAACTTCTTCTGTGAGCTAAAATGTGTTATTTTTATTGTATTTGAGCTTTAATTATGTTCTTTATCTAATGGACAAGATTAGTTTGTGTAGGGCTAAATTTTGATAAAATTGGATGCATGAATGAGAAGTTTCTGATGAATGGGGCAATGGGATTGATTTGATGAGATAAGGAGACTGTAAGTTGTCTTGGGAAATAAAGATTGAATCAAGGAAGAATAAGTCCAAACAACCAAATCCAGTGACTCATCACAATTAGACTGCATTGTGGAACTAGATGCGAAAAACTAGCCCTATGTCGAGTTAAAGGGAAATCTCCATTAGCGAATTCCAATAGCTCACCAAAATTAGACCGTGTTATGGAGCTAGACATGGAAAACTAGATCCATATTTTAGTTAGGTACAAATATCTGGAAATACATTCCAACTATAAAAGGAACAATTCAATTCAATTGGAAACACTTTGGAGACGTAAGCAGAGGCAGAAAAACACTACAATTTCTCCCTTAGGTTTCTTTGAATTTTATTATTTTGAGACTACTTTGGTAGGATTAATTATTAATTTTTTATGTTGAATTCAAACATGAGTAACTAAACACCCTTATTCTGGGGTTGAGGCAAAGAACATGATTGCACTTTTATTTCTCTATCGTAGTTTAGTGTTGGATTATCATATGGGTTGTTCTTAATCTCTTGTGCTTACTATTTTGATAAGTGGCCACCATTAGAATAAACCTATATTTCTATGTGAATTCGGGAGGAAAATCATAGGATCGAATGAAGAGATTAAGGAGCAAGGTTCTCATTCTTTTATAAAATAAGGGATTTGAATTAGCATTTAGGATAGGGATATACCTAAAAGCCTTGTTTGGTTCACTTGCAGGAAGATAGCTTTAAGCATCTAGTTGGATTATTGCATCCCCACTCAATGATGTAGTTGTAATTTCCAATTTAAGTAGAAGATTAGAGGTCAGGATACCATGATCATACTATAAATTCCATGAATCAATGACACGATAATCAACTAAACTGTGATAAAAATAAAGATTTGTAAGATTGTTAAAAGTATCTCAACCCTGGAATTCTCATCAATATTGTTTACAACCTCTGCTTACATTTCTATTGACACATATTATTATTTATTAATTATTTATATTTTATTTTGAATCTTCAAAGTCATCTTGATACTTTTAAAAACTTATTACATTCTTGTCAAAAACTAAAGTTGGTTGAATTGCTAGTTGCATACTCCTCGTGGCTACGACATTCGACTATTCTAGTCACTGTATTACTAGTATGATCGCGTGAACTTGGGTTTGTGTTAGACCACAACATTACCCTATGTCAATAAAAGTAAAAGAAAAAAAAAGGAAAAAGAAAGATACCAAAGCAATATCGTATCGGGCTGTCTGTCTTTTTGTAGCTAGATGTCTAAGTTTTTGGAATGCCCCAAATTCAACTTGAGCATCTATATCTAGGTCAATACCAGCAAAAACATCTTTGAACAAGGTTCTATGACCCTTCTAAATGTGTTAGAATAAGAAGAGAAAAGAAAATGAAGCATGCCCAGAAGTAAACCAACCCTTTAGACTACTATGAAACACCATCGAATTTTAAAGTAGCACGATCTAATTCAAAAATTTCACCTAATTGAGCACGTCTAGCATATTTTTGTATAGTAGTGGGATTACTATAACTGATGCCACTGAGTTCATTGTCGTAGAACTCAACAGTTACACCAACCTTTTCAACACTATAATTTGATTTAGCCTTTCTAAAAGGAACATTTGCTCTAACAATTCCATCGTCATCTACTAAAACGACAAGAAATGTTTCAAAAAAGCAGGCGTACTACGTACAAAAAGTTCACACCCTTCTTTATCTCTAAAGATAGGGTGTCCTAACCTTCCAATCATTATTCCATCCCCGTTATCCATTGAACCTACTCTGAATAATCCTTGTTTTGCTGGATTATTGCTGATGAAATCATAAAAAGATAATTTTTTAGAAATTTTATACCAGACTTCATATAAGCTTTGATTTTCTGCTAGCCCAGCACTAAATCTTCGATATATTTCTTTATGTAAGTATCCCTGATCCTATTAATAATAATTGGGCCCAAAAATTCAATCAGGATTTTTTCGCAATCATACCACATAGTTCTGGCAACAACAAAAGCTGCAAAAAGATAGCAAAAATACCACTAGAAAGGACGATTTCAATACTTCCCATACGCAATCCTTTGTATAGAAGTTGTGGTGGACGGATGCTAAAATGGAATAAGCCAGCGAATATGCCCAATGTTCCTACTATAATATCATGATATGTTATTCCTCTTAGAACAAAAGGATCAAAAACTTCTACGTCCCATGCTGGATTTACAGTTTGTACTTTTCCTGTTAGTCCATAAGGATCGGGGACCCATATTTCGGGAGCATACAAGCCTGTTACATAAAATGCACCAAAACAAAAGAAAGCTGCCCCTGAGATAAATAAATGAATTACAAAGATCTTTGGTGAATCCAAAGAGCGTTTTCCTATAAGTTTATAACAAAATATTTCTAGATCCCGATACACCCGATGCTAGATAGGTTCCAAAAAGCATAAACCAGAAAACACAATATATGCTTTCGCTATAGCTTCATAACTCCAAATACTCGAATTTGTTACTGGACCACCTATGATACTCCAACTGCCCGACAGATTGGTTATTCCTAAATAAGTCATTAAAGGCATAATGAACATAACCTGTCTCCACATTAGATCAATAACAGGATCAAAAGGATCGAAAACTGCTAATTTTACAGAGCTATCGAACCAGCCCAACCAGTAACCAGAGTTGTATGCATTATATAAATAGAAATCAATTGACCAAGATCATTCAACACAATGGTATGAACACAATAACAATGAAATCTATGGAAATACCCCTGATATCAAAGATAAATGGACACTATAATATGACTATTCTATGGACCACTCCTGTTCAGTCGATTATTTCCAAATCAAGGGTGTTCTATTTTGGTGGTAACAATGGAACAATTCTATTCGTAGGAACAAAGAGAAGCATATTTATTCTATACTCAATAAGTACCAATACGCAATGGGGGAGTTGATTTTATTTTCTATGAATTAATGAGTCCATACTTATTTATCATTAGAAAGACCTATTCATAATAATTTAATTTTATTCATTCTGTTTTTATTTATGAATTTTTAGAATCTATGGATAAAATAAATACAATAAGATCCAATATGAATATTCTAAAGACAATAAAAAAATACTACGTTTCCACCTCAAAGTGAAATATAGTATTTAGTTATTTCTTTCATTTAATGCCTATTGATGTTTTGGAAGTTCATTTACAAGGTTCTGGAAAGGCAAGTGCATTTTGGGTTGATGTATAGTGAGACTTGTTAGATAAATTGGATCATATGGTATTCCCCGTTCTCTCTTTGGATCGAGATATCCCCTATTTCGCCCAAGAATGATAAAACAATAAATTGAATCATCAAAAACTTTGGATCGTGAAGTGCAATTAGATCAATTTTTTTAGGTGATTCATGTTACTATTATAAAGTAGAATAAATTATGGTTGGCTTGGTTGGACTAAGAAAATGAAGTGTCCAGGCTCCATTTAGAAAAAACCCAATTGGATTAGTAAGATATCTATGATTACTATTAATATTTTTTATTTGTAAAGTGATCCTAATTGTCAATAAAAGTTATCTCAACTCTAATAATTACTTGTATAAAATGAATTGAAAAAAGGAAAGAAATACAAAAATAAATGGTAATGGGAGAATTTGTCCTATATGTACAAATCCAAATCGGGTGAATCTTTACCCGGAGTAGAGCATAAACCTAAAAAGATAAAAATGAACACCCTAGTTTTTACCCTTAGAAATTTATTAATGTTGAACTCTCTGGACATTATACGACTTGTGCTTACTTGTCATAAGATGTGGATATGGTTTGAAATTCTTGGTAGTATGTTACTTAGTATGGTTTTGGTTGGTTTCTATCCAAGGTATGAATGGAAATCATATGAGACTTGTGTTAGGATACAATTAGTAAGGTCCAAACCATATATTGTTCAGTATCTATCCTTGATATTCTACCTAGGGTACAATTTAAGTGGGTAATATTCACATGGTAGGATACGATTCATGCTAAGGAGTCGTATGTTGGATAGACTATGGTGTCCAAAATTTTTATCAACATACCAATAAAGGGTACCACTTGTATAATATGGGTACAAGTAGAAGGGGCAAACCATACCCTCTTGTGCATATTTCTAGCTTTTAAGTTGAGGACATTTTAGACATTTTCCACCCTAAAACCCTTAAGACCCCATGTGTTATAACATATTATAACCTCTAATAACACACTTTTAAGGATCAAAACACTCCTAAAACTCACTCTTAAAGATTGGGCTAGGGTTTCTACAAGGTGTTCATCTAGAGGCTCAAGAGTCAAGTTCTTTTCGTGAATCTTCGTGAATAAGTCATGTGACTCTTTACTCATTTTTAGTACTCAAATATCATGTGCTTTAAACATTGATTATGATTCATTAATGGTTGTTTTGAAAGCCAATGTTAAGGGTTTTATTGCATATGATTGAGTATTGTTTACTCTTGATTTATATTATGTTTATATATTTTTTTATGATGGCTAGCACATGTGTGTGCTTGGTAATTATAATTTAACAAGTGGGTTATGGGTAACCCTAAACTTAATGTTTCTTACCTTGGTTTTGGTCTTGATAATGGTATGCCCTCAACATGTTTGTGAAAATGTCCGAGAGAATAAACTAGTCACATATTAAATGGTGTTTTGAAGAAAGGCATTGGCCTAATAAATATAAATGGTTGGTAAATAGTTTTGTGAAGGCCTTGTTGGCCATGTAATGATTTAAATGGTATCCTTGATGGTTTAATTGGCTAAAAGGGTTTGAGTCCCTAAACATTAAATTGATTTATTTCTTTATTAGACAATGGGTTCGAGTCCTTCAAGTTTGAATTGAATTAGTTTCTTTGTTAGACAATGGGTTAGAGTACCAAAGTCAAATGAATAATTGGTTGACTGATAATAGTAATGGCATGTTGTAATCTTTCAAGTGGTATTGGTATGACAATACCAACGAAGTGCCTTTGGTAAGTAATTGGCTTAATGATTGTGTATGTGAAATAATGGTTTTACATTAAGATTTAAAGTAAGATGTGTAGATGGTCCGTGAAAGTGGAATTTGAAGGACTAACACTGGAAATTGCGCTAGTCGGTGCGGGTGTCTTTATGATCGGGTGGTTTGAGTCCCCTAAATAAATATATGAATGAGAGGTTTGAGTCCCCCATAGTGCATGTATTGGTGCTTAAGTCACTTTGATTATGTCGGGAGGTTTGAGTCCTCCATATAATCATATCCAGTTATAGATATTCTCTGATTCATGCGGCTAAACGTATTAGGGCCCTTCCAGCTAGGGGAGAGCTGGGACCATATAGCCCATGGATGTCTTGTTATTTGACGATTATGCTACACAACCCAGGTTAATGTTTTCAAAGTTTATGCTAATCTTTTTCCCTACCCTGGCATGGTATATATGTATATGTATGTGTCGTATTGGTTACATGCAAGTGTTGATTGGTTTTGAACTATTGGCACTATTTTATCCTTATACTTGAGTTACATGCTAATGCTCTAATCAATAACCGTCTTCGACGTGTATCCCCATGCGATGCAGGTGCTGGTCATACAATCACACCTCTTACTCAGCGATTTGGATTCGTGGACAGCTTGTGTTGACTTAAAATGGTGAGCTTCCATACTTTAAAAGGCATTATTTCTTGCTTTGAGTTTTCTTATGTCTTTATTAGTTTAGACTTGGATATTAGTTTTGGATATGGTCGGGGGAATGTCCCGACTAGATATTTTTATTTTATTTTAGAGACTTTAAATGGACAAACTATGGACTTGGGCATATTATGGAAAGGTTATGGATTATGTTGTTATTTTAAGGTTTATTGATTGGTTGGGTTGGGTATCAGGGGTGATCTCCTATTGTTGTTGGATTTGGGATTCCCAGTATAATAAGACCCTGGTTTAGGTCATGTCAAGTTGGTATGAGAGCTTAGGTTCATCGTAAATTGGGTGTCCACAAAGTTGTGTCAAGTAGAATCTCTTTTCGGAGTATGTCGCATGCCATACTTTTAAGAGAGAGGCGATGAGAACCCTGGGTTTTGATCCCTAGAAATTTCCTAAGTTTTGAACTCTGTGAACATCATACGACTTACGCTTACTATTTATATGATGTGATTATACCATAGGGGGTCCAAGTCATATGTTAAATAATGTGTCTTGCTCATGTACAGTCATATATACGACTAGATTCCATAAGAGTCATATGGAGATGGTACGAGTGGTAAGATTCAACTCATATAGCAGACAGTGTCAACCTCTTTTGATTCCATCTTGGTTATGACTTATGGGTACTACTTATATGCTATGGGTAGGATTTGCTCAAAGGGAGTCATATGGTTGACAGTGTGTGATGTCTACTATTCTTTCTAGGGTACGAGTGGTAGGTACCACTCTTAAGTTGTGTATACGAGTCAAGGCGAGAGTTTTACCCTCCTGCACATATTTTTTAGCTTTTAACTGAGGGTATTCTTGACATTTTCCCTCTTGCCCAACTTAAAACCCACATCTTATAACCTTTTAGGGCATCATTAGATATCAAAAACACATCAAATAGACTCTCAAACATTCTCAAATCCTCAAGGTCAGGAACACTTAGGATTTTCATCAAGCATATCAATTGGGGCTTTCAAGGGTGATTTTGGTCCATCTTTTTTTGTATCTAAGGCATATTACTCCTCCCTCATTGTTAGTTCAACTAAAGGCATGTTTTATGAATGGTTTTCATTTCATAATAGTGATATAACTTTGGGTTTTGAATTATATGTTGGGGTTTTTGGTTATTAATGGTTGATTTATGTATTCCTATGTTTTTACTTATATTTTTTACACTTTAAGAGTTGTTTGAACATGTGGTTGCATGAAAATGGTAAATTGACACTTGGTTTTGATTTTGGAAACTATATGCCCTCAACATGATTGTTAAAATGCCTATAAGAATATTTTTATTACATAGTTGGAGTTTTATTGAAAACTTTGCATGGTATAATATGATAATGCAACCTAAATTAGTTAGATGGTTTTAATTGCTAAATTGTAAGGCCTTGATAATCATGGCTTTGATTTATAACCTTATAGGGTACATGAGAATTCCCTAAATAAATCTAATAATGGAACCTATGGGGTACATGGGAATCCCCTAAGTGATTGCCTAAGGACATTACTTGCAAGCTGTAGTCGGTATAATGATATCATTTCTTATAACCTTGGTTTTTAATATAAGGAATTGGTGGTTTCGTTATGTGCTAATGGTTTTAACTGGGAAGTAATGGCGGTTTTTGATAGCTAACCGTGAAGGTGTGAGTACAATGGACGAACATAGAAAACTCATGTTTTTCCACATGAGGATTGGTCATGACGACCATATACTTGTGGGGTACATAGAAATCCCCTAAGTTATACTTGTATATATGTATCATGGAGAGTGAAGGGTACACGAGAATCCCCTGCCTTTATGATATATTTAGTTTGTGTGGCTACATATACTACGCCCATTCAGGGGGTAACACTGGACCCCTATAGCCTGTCGGTGGTTCTAGGAAAGTTAATCTACACAAACCCAGGTTAAAGTTTTTAAATTCATGCTAAACCCGGTTCCCTTTCCTTGCATAGATTTTATATATATATGGATGGATGTGCTTGCATAGAGCTAGTTACTTGGTTTCAAATGTTGGCATTATTTTATCCTTATATTTATTGCATGCTAGAGTTCACCCACTAATCCATCTTTGGGTGTTGTATCCTACGCGATGCAAGAACCGACTATACTACTCTTCTTACTTAGTGATTGGATTTGGGGACAGCTTGTGTTGAATTGAAGTGGTAAACTTCCATACTCTAGAAGAATCCATTTCATGTTATGGATTTCTCTACAAAATTTTATCATATCATACACTTTGGTTTCGGCGGACAGAGGCTTTGTAGGACTATTTTGGGTTAGTATGGGCGGTGTCGGTATTAGTGTCATCCTTGGCATTGGTATTAGTATTGGGGATGACACCAATTAGATATATTTGATTTATGATTTTTCTATTTTTTATCTTATATATATATTAGAAATTTCTCCAACATTGGGTGTAGGGTGGCTATGGTTGGGTATTGGGGGTGGTCTCCAGTACCGGTTGGGCTTGAGACAACCGGCATGACTAGGCCTTGGCTTAGGTCATTTCAGAGACATTTAAAAATGTTTTACTTTCTTGTTGTCTTACTTCAAGCTATAGAGTCTATGGTCTTGGATCCTTCTAATTTTGTTTGCTCATCTTTCAAATCATGCCTCTAAGAAGATCTGATGTTCTTACAAATGTTTCTGTCCCGATTGAGGATAATATGGATGGAGCTCGTCCAACTTCAAAAGTCTAGACCTAGTCAAAGGTCATTGCATCTGACTGTCCTCGTAGGGTTCAACCTATCCCCACTAACCCTACTCCTAAGAGTGATACACATATTCAGTAACCTCAAGGAAAGTATACTAATGTTGAGTTCTATCACTTTATTGATATGTTAACCCAGTTGGTAGCTTATCAGTCTGATCATGGTGTTCCTATTATTCTATCTTCTAAGTTCACAAAGGTTGTCCAGTTCATGAGGTTGGATCCTCTTATATTTACTAGTACAAAGGTTGAAGAGGATCCTCAAACTTTCATTAATGAGATAAACAAGAACTTCTAGGTTATGCATGCTTCGGAGGTTGAAGGTATTGATTTTGTTGCCTACCAATTGAAAAATATGTCATACCAGTGGTATGATGAGTGGTAATAATCTAGGGGAGATTATGCTAGTTCTTTCTTATTTGAGGATTTCTCTAGTGCATTTCTGGACGACTTCTTTGCTCAAGAGTTGAGGGAGGCAAAAGTGGAAGATTTTGTGAATTTGAGGCAAGGTAGATGCATGTCAAGGAGTATGCCTTAAAATTTCATCAGTTTTCCTGGTATACTCTTGAGTTGGTTTTAAGCAAAAGGGCTAGAATAAATAAGTTCACCTCCGAATTGCCTTGTGAGTTGATCCTCGAGAGTAACGTTGCCTTTTTGATCAAGGACATGGATATCTCTAGGTTGGTTGTGTAAATATAACAAGTAGAGAAAGAGAATAGAAAGAAGGCTAAGTTTAGTGAAAGGTAGGGGAAGAAATTTAGGCATTCTGAGCAAAGTGGTAGAGATAGTGGTAAGTGGACAATGAAGAAGTGGGGAATTCTAGTTCTTTCTCCATGGCTAGTGCTCCTTACACGAAGCCATCGGGTGACCGTTGATCTCAGTATAATGGTGGGTTTTGAGCATAGGGTGCCTAATCTCAGTCTAGTGAAGCTCATTCAACTCCATCCCACCCTCCTTATAGATTTTATGGGTAGTCACACCATGGATTCTGTGAGGAAGAAAAGAACAAATATTTTTATTATGGTCAGATTGGTCATATATAACATAAATCCTATGCTAGAATGGCTTCTAAGGCTAACAAGATCTTTATTGGCTCTTCTTCAGCTCCTGCACCAAATGGTAATGCTTCTGCATCTATTTCTACTTCTGGTACCATCACTAGCTGGAATTGGTTATATGTTTTTGCATATCACCAGGATTCTGAGGAATCCTCCATTGTTGTTACTGGTATGCTAAAAATTTTCTCTCGTAATGTGTATTGTTTTGTCGATCCAAGGTCCACTCTTTATGTGACCCCATTTGTGGATGTGTACTTTGGTTTTGGTCCTGAATTTATTTCTGATCCTTTTTCTGTATCTACCCTCATTAGTGACTCTTTGATTGCTAAAAGATTCTATAGGGGGTGTATGATATCTGTTAGTGGCAGAGAAACTCTTATGAATTTGATAGAGTTAGACATGGTTGACTTTGATGTCATATTGGGGATGGATTTGCTGCATTCATGCTATGCTTTTCTAGATTATCAAACTCGAAAAGTCATGATTAAATTCCCTAATGAGCCAGTTATTGTATGGAAAGGGGGTTCTATATTACCTAAGGGGATATTCATCTCATATTTTGGAGCCTGAAAGTTGATTTCCAAAGGGTGTTTATATCATTTGGTTTGAGTTAAAGATTCTAACTCGAATGGTCCTTCTCTAGAATCCTTTCCAATGGTTAATAAGTTTCCTGAGGTTTTCCTTAAAGATCTTCCTGGTATTCCTCTCAATAAGGAAATCAATTTTAGGAATGATCTTGTTCTGAACACTTGTCCTATCTTTATCCCTCCTTATAGAATGGCTCCGAATGAGTTGAAGGAGCTTAACGAGAAATTGAAGGATCTCTTAGATAAAGTTTTTATCCATCCTAGTACGTCTCCTTGGGGTGCTCCAGTGTTATTCATGCACAATAAGGATGGTTCCCTTCGAATGTGTATTGATTACCATCAACTAAATAAAGTGACTGTATAGAAAGATATCCTCTTCCTAGGATTAATGATTTGTTTGATCAATTTCAAGGTGCAAAGTATTTCTCTAAGATTGATCTTAGGTCGGGTTATCATCAGCTTAAGATTAGGGAGGTGGATATCCCTAAGACTACCTTCAGGACCCGGTATGGTAACTATAAGTTCCTAGTCATGTCTTTCGCATTGACCAATGCTCTAGTGGCAAATATGGATTTGATGAATAGGGTCTTCCATCAATTTTTGAATTTTTTCATCATTGTCTTCATAGATAATATTTTGGTATACTCTAAAAGTGAGGTTGATCATGTCGATCACCTTCGCATTGTGTTACAGAACTTAAAGGATCAGTGTTTGTATGACAAGTTCTCTAAGTGTGAGTTTTGGTTGAAGGCTGTGACTTTCTTTAGTCATGTTATATCTGGTGAAGGGATCATGGTGGATCCACAAAAGGTTTCCATGGTTAAGAAGTGGCCTAGACCTACGACTCTAACTGATATTTGGAGCTACTTGGATTTAGCTGGTTACTATAGGATATTTGTGGAAAGTTTTTTGAGTATAGATACCCTATTGACTAGGTTGACCCAGAAGAAGGTCAAGTTCTTGTGGTCGAATGCGTGTGCAGGTAGTTTTGAGAAGTTGAAGGATAAATTGACTTCAGCTCCTATTTTAACCCTGCCCGAGAGTAATGATGGCTTTGTAGTGTATTGTGATACTTCTTATATTGGTTTGGGTAGTGTGTTAATGCAACATGGTAGGGTGGTGGCCTATGCTTCTAGGCAGTTGAAAGTTCATTAGAAGAACTAACCTACTCATGATTTGGAATTGTTGGCTATGGTATTTGCGTTAAATATTTGTTCCTATCTCTATGGGGTTCGTGTTGACATCTTTTCTGATCATAAGAGCCTCCAGTATGTGTTTACTTAGAAAGAGTTGAATCTCAGGCAAAGGAGGTGGCTTGAGTTACTAAAGTAATATGATATAAGTCTATATTACCATCTAGGTAAAGCTAACATAGTTGTTGATGATCTTAGCAGGTTATCCATAGGGAGTCTAGCTCATGTGAATGAGGATAAGAGGGAGTTTGTGAAGGAAATCCACTATTTGCCTAGTCTTAGAGTTCGTCTCACGGACTCTGAGAATAGTGGTATGTTCGTGCATCAGGTATCAAAGTCATCTCTTGTTGTTGAGATAAAGGAAAAGTAAATATCGAATTTTGATTTGATGAAGATTATGAGGAATGTGGGTTAGCCAAAGGTTGTTGACTTTGCGATTGGTGGTGATGGTATCTTGAGGTACCAAGGCAGGTTATGTATTTCCGATGTCGATAGATTGAGGGAAAGGATTTTGGCCGAAGCTCATGGATCTCGTTATGCTAATCATCCTAGTTCTATGAAGATGTATCATGATCTTAAGGAGTTTTATTGGTAGAATAATATGACGCGGGATATGGCTAACTATGTGGCTAGATGTATGGTGTGTCAACAAGTGAAAGTTGAGCACATGAGACCCGCAGGTTTGTACCAAGAGATTGAGTTACCCAAATAGAAGTGGGAGGTAATTAACATGGATTTCATTATCGGTCTTTCTTGGTCTCAGAATAAGTGTGATTTAATTTGGGTCATTGTGGATAGGATGGACAAGTCCACTCACTTCTTAACTCGAAGGACTAACTATTTAGGTGAGGATTATCCTAATTTGTATCTTTCGGGGATCGTGAAGTTGCATGGTACCCCTATTTATATTATCTCGAATCGTGGTACTCCATTCTCATCTCATTTGGTGGTCGTTTCAGAAAGGTTTGGGAACTATGGTGTGCCTTAGTACTTCTTTCCACCCATAGTCGGATGGACAAGCAGAGAGGACCATTCAAACAATGGAAGATATTCTTCATGCTTATGTGATTGACTATGTTGGCAGTTGAGTTGACCACTTGCCTCTTATAGAGTTTGCTTATAATAATAGTTATCAATCTAGCATTAGTATGGCTCCCTTTGAAGTGTTGAATGGTAGGAGATGTCATTCTCCTATTGGGTGGTATGAAGTTGGTGAGGGTAAGAAGTTTGTCCCTAATTTGGTTCACCAAGCCTTGGAGAAGGTGAAGGTGATTCATGATAGATTGAAAGTCGCCAAAAGTCCTATGCGGATGTGATGCGTAGGAAGTTAGAGTTCAAGGTTAACGATTGGGTGTTCTTGAAGGTGTCTCCCATTAAAGGAGTGATGCGGTTTAGTAAGAAAGGGAAGCTTAGTCCCCGATATGTTGATCTGTATTAGGTTTGGAAAAAGGTTGATAATGTTGCCTATGAATTGGATTTGCCTTCCAGTTTGAGTGTCATTCATCAAGTTTTCCATGTCTCCATGTTCAGAAAATATGTGGGTGATCAATTAAAAATTATTTTATTATAATTTTAGTTTAGTATCATAAAATTAAAAAATGAAGGGAGCATATTGCTATTATATAGAAGAGAATAATAAATTTTGATAGTCCTCATAAGATTATTTTAGTAATTTTAATTAATTTATTAATCCAATAAAATTATGATATGTAATTGATATACATAATCGATTGTTCCTTTGGAAGGGTTGTAACAAGACACGAACTAGGGCCTTGTCATAATTGTCAATCCCAAGCCCAACCAAGATCGGGAACCGCCCACGTTACCCAACCCAAGAACCATGCGCATACCTTGAGTCGGATGAAGTCTGAACATATTACAAGATAACGTATCCAACCACGTGGAGACTCTGCGATAAGTCTATATCCAAGACCAACTCAACCAAGTCCAACCACCCAATGTCTGAGGAAAACAATGCTAGAACCATAAACCAAAACCAAGATAATAAGACAATATATGTATGTATATATATATATATATATATATATATATGAAACATTACCAATCTATACCATACCCAAGTCCACAGTTGTCCATACAAAGCCTCTAGACCAACCAAAGAGTACCTAATCGGGACATGCCCCCAACCATAGCTAAAAATCAAAGTATATGAAAGACAAGAGATATGTAAATTAAACTATGACAAGAAATAGATGCCTTCCAAACTTTGAAAGATCACCACTTCAATCCAACATCTACTGTCCCTGAATTGGATCACTAAGTAGGAGAAGTAGAATGGTCGGTCCCTGCATAGCGTGGGTATACAGCCGCCCGAAGATGGGTTATTGGGTGAACACTAGCATGCACTCAATATAAGGATAAAATAATGTCATTCATAAAACCATTTATAATGCACACAACCATGCATATATATATAACCATGTCGGGAAAGGGAATCGGGTTTAGCATGCCTTTAAAATAATTACCTGGGCTGCGTAGCTTTGCCTTCCTAAACCACCCATGGGCTATATGTGTAAATCTACCCCTACTAAAAGGGCCCCAATGTATGAAGTCGCATGACCAAGGAAAAAAACCTGGGATGACTAGTACATCCCCCAAATATAAAGAGTGACATCATGCACACGATCACCTGGACCAAACCTCACATCGGTAAATATAAGTTTCCAGTTTTGGTCCCCCGGGACATCTACCTTCCACGTCTTTGCTACACACCCCGCCATTACTGTCCGATTAAAAACATTACCAAGAAACCAACCAATCCATTAACCATTTATTAACCAAGGACATTAGTAGTAGTATCATCATAACGACTATAGTTGCAAGTATTATCCATAGCCAACATTTATAGGTTTAAGGGACTTCCAAGTACCCTTCTATTCACCATATTAAATCACTTGGGGGAATCCCGTGTACCCCACAAGCATAACCAATCAATCCATAATCGTTATTCAAACAAATTCCATTAATACATTCACTTGGGGGATTTCCATATCTCGTAAACTTTTCAAAATAGGCCAACCATGACCTCCAAAACCTTTACTCTTAAAACCATTCCAAACCATTTTAGACCATGCCAAACATTTAAAGCATTTATATTATTTAAAACATGAAAAACCATCCAAATCCATTTAGGGTTCCATTACCAAACCAAACCATGCAAGAGTTCCAATGAAAGTTCAACAATAGAGTGAAAACATTCTTTTAGGCATTTTATCGAACATATTGAAGGCATACCTTTAGCAAGACCAAAACAAAGTATAAACCATCATGATTAGGCTTATTCAAGAACCATTTGTTAAAACATAACCAACAAACACCCACATGTGCAAACCATTACCAAAAACATGTAAGAACATAGTTTAAACCAATACCAAACAATATGCATCAAAACCCTCAACATATGTTTCCAAAACCAACATTCATGATTCATAAATCAATGTTTAAAAGACAATACGCATGCCTTTAATTGAAACTAACAATTGGGGAAGGAGTACATGCCTTATACAAGAAGATTCTAAAGATAAATGTGACTCTTGAGCCCCTTTGGAGAACACTTGAGAAACCCTAGCTTCCAATCATCAAGAGTAAGTTTGAGAGAGTATTTGAAGTGTTTTAATCCTTTAACAAGTGTTATGGAAGGCCACCAAGGTTTATATAATGTGAGGACATAAGGGTTTTGAAGTAGGAAATGACCAGACTACCCTTGACTTAAAATTAAAATAAGTCACAAAGTTGGGTATAACTCACCCATACCATCTGTATCCTAGGGTACGAGTAGTAACCCAACTAATACCCAAGACCATGCCAAACCCTATACACTAGTTACTATACAACTCACACCTTCCTAACTCATACCTAAGGGTAAGAGTGGTACTCTCAATCTTACCCACCAACCGTACCATGGGTAGATTCCATAAGACAACTCACTCAAGCACATTACGACTTACCTTACACCACTCGTATCTTCTTATACAACTCGTACCATGATGAATCATATCTTGGGCAGTAGACAAGCCTTATATACTACCTAGTGTATGAGTGAACCCCAAAGACCACCCCTAAATCATATCCAAGGGTATGATTGGTACCCTTGAGTCATACCATACCTAGTGAGTCCAAAATCAAGTAAAATTTGCAAGGGTTCAAATCCTAGGGTGTTTCAGTCTCCCCAACTAGGATCATTCATCCTCGAATGACGAGGAAGGGTTAGAGAAAGAACGAGGTAACTCATTAACACACATAAAACTTTCCTTCAACCCAAAATAAAAGATAAGGACATAAACCAAGATGAGAAGATCACCATACACCCCAAGCACGATTTACACCCCGATACCTTCTTTTTTACCCTTAACAACCATTCCTCACTTTTAATCACGTTAGAAACCAATATGTGATATAGAACACATACCTTACGCATGAGTTTCTAGAATGAAGAACCAACACGGATACTTGGACTCCATGTCCTTTTTTGCATCATAAATTACTTTATTGGACTTTTGGTTTCACCATGAAAGCTTTTACAGAAGCCACACCTCTTGTTCATAATCGGCGATATTACCGATTCAAGATTCCTCATTGACACCTCCTTAAAGAACAAAGAATTCAAGATACCAATACCACTCAAAGGAACTAACCAACCAAGGATTATCCATACTTTACCTCCACACAACATATAGACTACCGGTTGAATGGACTCATGCTAAAGAACTAGTCCAATTTGATTAAGAATTTACCATGACACATCACCACGAGAGCTTGATTCTAACTATACACCACTTCCACGTTCAAGCCTATCCAAAGCTAAAAATAGTAAACTTCGGCCACCGGACCCTACTTCTTACATCCATCCCAAAACGCACTTCGCCTCCATCACCATTATGTTATGGAACCCATGAGTAAAGGACATAGATAAACCATATCCAACTATTATAACCAAAACCTCCAACCAATGATTGAACACCAAAAACCATGTAACTACTAAGCCATGAAGGTAATTCTTAAAACCATGCCTTATAATATCTCTCAAGCACCTAACATGACTATTGGTATACCTATTAATCACTACATTCAAGACTACCACTTAAATACCCACGGTATGATCTATCTATCAAAAGATCTAGCACCCTCTATCATTTCCACAAGGATTTTCCACCACCTATCCTTTTCCTAACCATTTTTCATGGAAACAGCCTTACCTCACTTTCCAAAACCTTAACATTTAGTAGTCACCCTAAACTCTCCCCTACTTAAGGACTTCTACATTCCTCATTTCAACATATCACCATACTTTCTGAACCACTACCATCCTAACATGAGAAGAGTCATTTAAGAAACCAAATTACAAGAGTTATCTATGTCTCCCAAGGCAAGATCCTAAAGACAAAACATGACATTATAGGCACGAAGTACTCCACAACAACCACCTAGACCATGATAAAGAAACATCCCAACCAAACCATGCCATAAGAGGAGTCCTTAAGATTAGACACCAAAAAAAACATAACCACACATACTATGAGTAACTTAACATAAAGTCAAGGCTCATATCCAGGGAAAAAGATGAATGCAAAATGTGAACCTTAGTCATAAGTGCTATAAGAATGCATGCAAAACTAGTAGAATACCAAGGTAAAAGAGAATCACCAGAATATGCAACCCGACCTTCCCTTGAAGTCCACTACTAAAAGAGAATTCTAGATTAACCACGAACCTTCATTCCATTTCACCTATAAGCACAATACTCCACTCTAATAGGTGTCACCAAAGACATATACCAGGGACACTTGGTTCACCTAATAGGTGTCACCAAAGACATATACCAAGGACACTTGGTTCTCCTATACCCAAAATCTTATTCATCCCAATGCTACCTAGAGCCCAACATAGATATGTAAAAACTATGTGACCAAATTGAGTCTAAGGTTTCTAATTAAACCAATACCATTCAAAATCAAAACATGGCAACCAAGGCCTTTTCAAAATCATTTGAATCCAACCAAAACCAATTCTTGTTTCTTTAATCATTTATGCAATGCAAGAATTTAAGAATAGTCAAACAATATGACAAAATTATATTTAACAAAAATTTCACTAATAGTTTGAGGGAATACAATTTACAAGACCAAAACCAAGTAATTGGGGAATCCATAGTACCCCAAAATTCATTTAACATTCCCACAATGTTTATAAACATAAATAAGCGTGAATAATGCATCGTAATCCATGGAAAATCAATTAAATGAGTAATCATGTCAAAGCCCTCAATTATGCCAAAATCCATATTTGAAATCATGAATTTAATAATTAATTACATGCCAACATAATGTACAAGTATAGGGACAAAGATAGATGCAAGTTCCATGATCTATCCCATCTAATAACTTAACCCTAAATCCATTTGTTCATCCTGAATATTTGATCTACAAGTTACAACTTTACTACTATTGTATTCCTCAGTCATCAACCTCATCCAACCCATCAGTTTATCCTCGCAACCCCCTCATTGCTATCCTTGAGCTAACATGCTCTCTTTACCAAGATCAAGCATCTAGGTTTAAGCCTAGGATTACCAACCACCATTCAATACTATCAAAATATCCCATATAAAATGGAATATATGTATAAGGTCCACCTTATAAGAAGGACACTCTCAATTCCTTAGTCACCCACCAATAACTTATCCATTGCCATAGAAAACCATTCCTCTTATGCATATAAGAGCCAAAACACTCCATAGAGGAACATCAAAACTGATGAAACCTTCATCTAATAGATCCTTTAATTTCTCCTTAAGATACTTCAACTCTACCAAAACCATTCTACAAAGAAGGAATAGAAATTTGGACAAAAATCTGAAACAAGACCAACCCCAAACCAAACTCCCCGTTAGAAAGGCACCATGAGGGTCATTAGAAAGAACCCCAGGAAATTCATTCACCACCAGAACAAAATACAAAGAATGACCTTCCAAGGTAGAATCTTTAATTCAAAACAGATAATAAAGACGTCCCTTTTGAAACCAACCTCCGAGTTCTAAGACAAGATACAATTTTTCCCTAATAGCTAGGGAATGTAACCATCCTCCCACCCCATAATTAACTCACCTTGGATCTTAAAGATAATCTTTTTACAGATCTGACAGCCTAATGACATATAGCATAAGTGCAACCAATATGTTTTTGAATGACATCAAAATACACCACATCCAAGTCAAACTATTTCACCAAGACCAATTTATCACCAGTAGATACCACACACCCCTTGTAGACTCTTTTGGAAATCACAGAGTAACCTACCAAGGTAGAAACAGAAGAAAAAAAGAGTCTAAAGTAACCTTGAGTGCGAAATACACAACCACAACTGAGGTCACCTAAGAGAGGAAACCCCAAACCAAGTGAACCACATACGCCACAAAAATAGAAATCTTCAACATACCAATGTCGGAATTAGAAGATGCCCCAAACTCTCAAGTAGTAGTAAGAACATTGATATAATTCCGACCTGTGCTGGAACCAAAAGTAGCACCCTCGGTGCAAAAGCTAGAGAAGTAGCAACCGATATCCTATTTACCCAAGCAATAATCATTATGGAACACACCCATTGTATATGACCCAATTAACCACACCAAAGCACTAATTTCTTTCTTTCTCACAACAACCATGGTGCGATTGACTATAAAATCAATAAAGAGGATAGGATAATTCAGATTGGGCCCCTAGTGGCCCAAGACTGGGCACCTTATGCCATAGAAGGCTATACTAATCTAAAAACACATGCCTCCCAATAAATATGGATAGGGAACACAAGACATAGAATAGGATTTTGGGCCCACCCAACTCTTTCTTTTGAACTATTTACCACTATACCATTGGTCTCCTCTTTGGTCCAGGAAATGGAGACCCTCTTACCTTGCCCATTTACCAATTTTACCTCATTCCTCTTCTTACTAATAGGACTTAACTAGCATGATAGAGTTGTTGCTATCTGGGCTAATAGATTAATTGAATGTCAAAACTCAGCATTAGTAACCTCTTCTTGAGGTAACCAATTATGAGTACCACCTTTCAAGATAGGGTCAGTGAAGATTGGTAAGACTCTATGGGGAAAACCAAAAGTTATGACCCTTGGTCAGTTTTATGCCCTATGAGTTTAACTAGACCTATTCATGTTGTCCTCGAGTGGGACAGACGTGTTTCTATGAACTTTAGATCATTGAGAAGACATGATCCAAAGAGTGAAACAAAGAAGATTCAAAAAAGAGTTCAAGATCTTAGACTCTATAGCCCGAAAGTAAGACAACCAAGAAAGTAGAACATTCTTAAATGCCAAGTAGCCTCCTGATTATAAGTATGGTACATGACACACCCGTAAGCAAGACTCTACCCCACACATCTTCGTGGGAACCCCATGATACCAAAACATAGAGATCTGACACCAACTCGACACAACCCAAACTAGGTCATTATTGTAATGGACAATCCCAAGCCCAACCAGGATAGAGAACCACCCCCGTTACCCAACCCAAGCACCATGTACATACCTTGATTCAGCTGAAGTCTGAACATAAAACAAGATAGTGTATCTAACCATGTGGTGACTCTAGGATAAGTCTATATCTAAGGCTAACCTTACCAGGTCCAACCACCCAATGTTTGACCAAACCAATGCCAAAACCATAAACTAAAACCAAGATGATAATACAATATATGTGTGTGTATATATATATATATATATAAAACATTACCAATCCATAAACCAAGTCCACAGTGTCCATACAAAACCTCTAGACCTACTAAAGAGTACCTAGTCGGGACATACCCCCGACCATAGCTACAAACCAAAGTCTATGAAAGTAAGAGATAAGTAAAGTAAACCATGACATAAAATAGATGCCTTTAAATCTATGAAATTTCACTACTTCAATCAAACATCAACTATCCCCGAATCTGATCACTAAGTAGGAGAAATAAAATGGTTAATCCCTACATAGCATAGATATACAGACGCCCGAATATTGGTTAGTGGATAAACTTTAGTATGCACTCACGATAAGGATAAAATAATGTCATTTATAAAACCAAGTAAGAACCATCCATAATACACACAAACATATATATATATATGTATGTATATATATAAAAAAACCATGTCGGGAAAGGCAACTAAGTTTAGCATGCCTTTAAAACCTTTACTTGATTTGTGTAGTGTTGTCGTCATTAATCACCCATAGGCTATATGGGTTTAGCTTCCACTGCTGAAAGGTCCCCAGTGTGTAAAACTGCACGACAATGTAAGAAAACCTAGGATGACTAGTACATCCCCCAAATATAAAGTGTGACATCATGCACACGATTACTTGGACCAAACCTCACATCGACAAATATGAGTTTCTAGTTTTTGTTCCCCCAGGACCTCTACCTTGCGCGACTTTGCTACATACCCCGCTATTATTGCCTAATTAAAACCATTATCAAGCAACCAACCAATTCATTAACCATTTATTAACCAAGTCCATTAGTTGCGGTATCGCCATAAAGACTATACTTGTAAGTATTATCCATATCCAACCATTTATAGGTTTAAAGGACTTCCAACTCCCCTTCCATTCACCATATCAAACCATTTGAGGGATTTCCTTGTACCCCACAAGCATAACTAATTAATCCATAACCATTATTCAAACCAATTACATTAATGCATTCACATAGGGGATTTCCATGTATCTCGAAAGGTTTTCAAAATAGGCCAACCATGACCACCAAAACCTTGACCCTTGAAACTATTCCAAACTATATTAGACCATTCCAAATATATAAATCATTTATATTATTTAAACCATGCAAAACCATCCAAATCTATTTAGGGTTCCATTACCAAACCAAACTACGAAAGAGTTCCAATCAAAGTTCAATAATAAAGTGAAAACTTTCTTTTAGGCATTTTATCAAACATGTTGAGGGCATACCTTTACCAAGACCTAAACCAAAGTATAAACCATCATGATTAGGGTTATTCTAGACCCATTTGTTAAAGCACAACCAACCAACACCCACATGTGCAAACCATTACCAAAAACATTATTTAAACCAATACCAAATAATATGCATCCAAACCCTAAACATATATTTCCAAAACCATCATTCATAATTCATATATCAATGTTTAAAATGCAGTACGCATGCCTTTAATTGAAACTAATAATAAGGGATGGAGTACATGCCTTATATAAGAAGATTCCAAAGAAAAACATGACTCTTAAGACCCTTTGGAGAACACTTGAGAAAGCTTAGAATCCAATCTTTAAGAGTGAGTTTGAGAGACTATTTGAAGTGTTTTAATCCTTTAACAAGTGTTATGGAAGGCCAACAAGGGTTATATAATATGAGGACATAAGGTTTTTAAAGTAAAAAATGTCTAGACTACCCTTGACTTAAAATTAAAACAAGTCACAGTTGGGTATGACTCACCCAGACCATCTGTATCCTAGGGAATAAATGGTACCCCAACTCGTACCTAAGACCACTCCTAGACCCTATACACTATTTTCTATATGACTCACACCACCCTAACTCGTAGTTAAGGGTACGAGTGGTACTCTCAATCATACCCACCAACCTTACCATTGGAAGATTCCGCAAGATAACTCACTCAAGCACCTTACGACTTGCCTTACACTAGTCGTATCTTCCTCTATTACTCATACCATGATGAGTCATATCTAAGGGTGTAGCTAAGCCACACACAATGCCCAATGTATGAGTGAACCCCCAAGACCACCCCTAACTTGTATCTAAGGGGACCATTGGTACCCTTGAGTTGTACTAAGCCTAGTAAGTCCAAAACCATGGAAAATTCGCAAGTGTCCAAATCCTAGGGTATTTCAGTTTGGGTATTTTGGATTACTTATTTTATGAGGTAGTCCCAGTTGTGCACTTGTATCATCAAGTTCATCATTTATGGATGAAGGATGTGGTTTCAGTAAAGGTTCTTTAGAGAAACCGTAAGGTTGAGGTGCTACTTTGGAGGCGGAAGAGGATATAAAGTCCAAGTATCTGAATTTGTTCCCTATTTCAGAAATTTATGCTTGAGGTATGTGTTGCTGTAACGCCCCAATAACCTATCCCGAGATGTCACATGGTGCTCAAGTCCACATGTGGCCTAAAGCATACCCTCTAAGCCTATCATCACTTTTAGAACTCATTATAGTGCAAATTATGCTAAGATAAAGAGGAATAACCATGTCATGAACATACTGAAATACAAGTAATACTGCCCAGTACAAACAAAATACTGAAATCTCTATACACACTGGTACACTAGTCTGACAAAGCCTCTACTACATAGGACTGAAGAGCCATTAGAACAGATCCCCAACTGACTCGTACTAAACTGAAAGTAAACAACCATCTATTAATAAGAAAAAATTAAAGACACTGGTCCTTGAACCATGAGGACTCACCAACCACAGAAATTTAGATGAAGGTACTCAAAGATCACTTCCACTGCTGAGACTGAGCACCTGAACCTATATCATTAGGAAATATAAAATACAAAAGAGTATGGGAGTCAGTACTTGGGAATATACTGAGTATGTCGGGGTGGATGCAACATTTTAAATAATATCATAAATGTATAAGAAAATCATGCATGCTGACAATAATAACTCTCTTCACTTGAATTATCTGAAACATTATTTTTGTTAGTCATTAGTAATAACATATGCTTCATAAATCTGATAAATCATTTAACTCAACTCAAACTCTTTGACTCATGACTTAGAGTGACTCGGTAACTCATGGTACTTAGATCATTATGGACGTGGGAGTTTCTTATAACTGACATAACTACCTATGTGAGCCGCATGGAGTCAACATTTTGCCTTCCTAAGGAGAGAACCCCACATTGGCAAGGGTGTCGTACTCTTTCTAGCGAGTGCAATCTTAATCTCGTTATCACAATATCATACTCAGCCTTTGGCCCATAATTATCAATTTCAATCCTACGGTGGCACGTAGTTTTGGAGAAATACTATATTTCCCGCTCGGTGCTAAATACTCTCCCAGACTCAGCTCAGAACGCGTTAGGAAATCTACCTTAATAAATATCAACTCATGGGTCTATTATACAGACCAAAACATAAATATATATCTCATCTATAAATCATAAACATCTTGTGGATTCCTAACTCGACTCAACACAATCTTTCTCAACATCAAGTACATTTGCTTATCAAATCATTTCGAATATCAATAGCTTCAAGAAACCTCTTAGGACTCATTCTTGACTTTCAATCTCAGGTATTGATATATATTCAATAGTCAAATTTCTCATGGAAAGGCATAACTCATGACACTTGTCTTAAATTGCTTAGAATCATGAATACATAATGACACAACTCATGGAATAAATTCTCAATTTAAGAAACATGATGGTGAAATAATCATAAATATCAAACTTATTCAACTTAAATCTCATAAATCATAAATAAAGAAATTTGGGTGTAAACCAACTTGAAAAATCATGAAAATCAATAATAGAAAGTAAATCTTTAGGCACAAGAACGAAAGGAGTATTCTTGTTCAAGCCCCACATACCTTGGATTACAATTTTGGAGATGTAGAAACTTGTTTGGAACTTCTTCCTTATATTTTTGAGCTAAGATCATTGATGCCTTTGACTAGGGGAGCTTAATTCTTGGACAACTTGGAGAAATCTATGGAAGATCCTAGAATTTCTTGGAAGGATTTTTAATTTTTGGGTTGAGAGAAAATCCTAGTTTTCTAGAAAATTCTTGGAGAAATTTGAGAGAAATAGGAGAAAATGATCTTCTCTTTACTACTTTGATGTATATATAAGGAAAAAAGGAGCGAAAATGACCAAAATTCCCTTTTAAAAAAGATAAAATTCGCTGATCGGGGCCTATGACGGTCGATCTAATGGTCTGTCAAGTCTCTTAATGGCCAACCAGATTGTCCATCACTTGAGTGCCAAAACAACAACGTTCTACCTTGACGTGACGGTCGAAGTAATGGTCCGTCAGAAACCAAACGGTTCACCAAGTCGTCCGTCACTCAAGTTCCAAATCCGGGCCATTCTGCCTTGATGTGATGGTTGAAGTGATGGTCCATCACCAAGCCATCCATCACTCAAGTGCCAGAAACAAGACATTCTGTCTCTACCTGACGGACCCCTTGACGGTCCGTCAACTTTTTAATGGTCCACCATCTTGGCCGTCACACGGTGACCAGGAACAGAGGTCACTAACTTGGCTTGATGGGATACTTGACGGTCCACCAAGGACCTGACGGTCCGCCAGGTCGATCGTCAGACCTGGGCAATCCGATATCGCTGAGTAAAACTGCTATAACTCCCTCGTCCGTAGTTGGATTTCAATGAAATTGGTATCGATGGAAAGTTTATTCAATGCTCTACATGACGAAACGTAGAAATTAGATAAATACAACATGGTTTAAACATCAATCACTTTAGAAGTCATACATATCGACTCAAAAGATGGATTTAGGCTTAAGAAACGATCGGGGTATTACAATATCTCTCCCTTGGACACATTCATCCTCGAATGTTGCCAGATAGGCCAAGAACAAGAGAAAATGAGGGCGTATAGCTGGAATGACTTACATCTAAGGGGCCCACTTTACTCTAAACTTTTGAGTACTCCCTAAATGCACGAACCATAGAGAGAATAACCATATAGCTAAATACATTAGACTAGAAGGAAACTGAATTAAAGGAATAGTACCTTTAGCTTGATTTGAACTCGTGGAGAAAAGATGAGGGTAACTGGCTCGCATATCTGCTTCTGCTTCCCAAGTGGCACCCTCTACTGATTGATTTTGCCATTGAACTTTAATTAAGGAAAATTCCTTGTTCCTCAGTCTATGGACTTGATAATCTAGGATTTAAATCGGGATTTCATCATACGAAAGGCTATCCTAAACATTACAACCTTCCAATGGATCAACAACAACAACAGAGTCTCCAATGTGCTTCTTGAGCATAGAAACATGAAACACAGGATGGACAGCTGACGATTCTGCAGGCAACTCAACTTCATAAGATGCTTTCCCAATATGATTCAAAACTCTATAAGGGCCAACGTATCAGGGACTAAGCTTCACTTTCTTTCCAAATCTTTTCACCCCTTTCATGGGTGAAATTTTCAAGTACACCATATCACTAACTTCAAACTAAAGAGCTCTTCTTATCACATCTGCGTACGACTTCTGACGACTCTGGGTTATCTTCAACCTCTCTCGAATTAACTTAACTTTCTTCATAGCCTTAAATATATCATCAGGTCCAATCACAGTAGCTTCACCCACTTTGAACCAACCTATGGGCGATCTACATCTTCTCTCATACAAAGCTTCAAATGAAGCCATTCTAATTCTAGCATGAAAACTATTATTTTAAGCAAATTTAATCAATGGAAAATGTTCATCCCCAACTTTCTTTGAAATCAAGAACACAAGCCCTCAACATATCCTCTAAAGTCTGGATAGTCCTCTCAGTCTAACCATCTATCTACGAATAAAAAGCATAGCTAAGATAAACATGGGTACCGAGACCCTTCTGAAAGGATCTCCAAAATTGAGAAGTAAATTGAGTACCTCTATCAGATATGATAGACAACGAAACTCCATGCAACCTTACCAACCCTCGAATGTAGAGCTTTGCATAGTCCTCAGTGGTGAAAGATGTATGTACTTGTAGGAAATATGCTGACTTAGTCAACCTATCTACAATGACCCAAATAGAATCATGATGATGATGAGAGAGAGGTAAAATGATCACGAAATCCATATTCACCACTTCCCACTTCCAAGTTGGAATGTTAAATTCTTGCATCACACCATCGGGTCTCTGGTTCTCTATCTTTACCTGCTGGTAAGTTGCATACTTTTCTACGAACTTCGCTATATCCTTTTTCATACCATTCCACCAATAAATTTCCCATAAATTATGGTACATCTTAGTAGCACCGGGATGAATAGAATACCGTGCGCCATGTGCCTCAGCCATAATACTGTGCCTCAGATCATCAAAATCGGGCACACATAATCTATTCTAAAATCTCAATACAGCAACTCCCCCTTGGGAGAAAACCTCCATCTTTTGGTCGTTGATAGACGCTTTTAATTCAGCCAAAAGAGAATCATATCTTATTTCTCCTTCATTTTTGAAACTAGGGAAGATTTGGAACTACTCTGAATCCAAACATTACCCTCAGTTGAGTCGAGCAATCTAACACCCAACCTAGCTAAATGGTGCACTTCATGAGCTAACTCTTTCTTATCTTCCTCTACATGTGCTACACTACCCATGGACGATCTGCTAAGGGCATCTGCCACTATATTAGCCTTGCCCGGGTGATACAACACACTCATATCATAGTCCTTCAGTAATTCTAACCATCGCCTCTGCCTCAGATTCAACTCTCTTTGAGTGAACACACACTATAAACTCTTGTGATCTGTAAAGACATCAATATGAACACCATACAAATAGTGTCTCTAGATTTTCAAAGCAAAAAACACTTCAGTTAACTCGAGGTCATGGGTCAAATAATTCTTTTCATGAGGTTTCAACTACCTGGAGGCATAGGTTATAACCTTACCCTTCCAAATCAACACGCAACCCAAACCAATTCTGGAAGCATCATAATATACCATAAAATCATCTATACCATTAGGCAGGGTCATCACAGGGGCTGAAGTGACTCGAGTCTTCAACTCCTGAAAACTCTTCTTGCAAGAATCTGACCACTAGAATTTAACCTTCTGTTGGGTCAACTGGGTCAAAGGAACAACAATAGAAGAGAAACCTTCAACAAAAGAACGGTACTAGCCAGCTAGGCCTAAGAAACTCGTAATATCTGATGGGGAAATAGGTCTAGGACAACTCTTCACAGCTTTTACCTTTTGATAATCAACTCAAATACCTTCAAAAGAGACAATATAACCCAAAAAGGCAACTGACCGAAGCCAAAATTCACACTTGCTAAATTTGGCAAACAACTGCTGATCCCTAAGGGTCTATAAGACAATTCAAAGATGATTTGCGTGGTCTTTTTCACTCTGTGAATATACAAGGATATCATCTATAAACACAATAATAAACATATCTAGGTACAATCTAAACACCCAATTCATGAGGTCTATAAAAGCTGATGGGGCATTTGTTAGCCCGAAGGACATGACCAAGAATTCAAAATGACCATAATGAGTGCGAAAAGCCATCTTTGGAATATCATAGTCTCTGAATTTAAGTTGGTGATAACTGGATCTTAAATCTATTTTTAAGAAGTAGCTGGTACCTTGCAGCTGATCAAATAGGTCATCAATTCTAGAAAGAGGGTACTTGTTCTTGACTGTGACCTTGTTAAGCTGATGATAGTCAATGCACATGCGCAATGAACCATCTTTCTTTCACACGAATAAAATGGGTTCACGCCAGGGAGACACACTAGGCCTTATAAAACAATTATCAAGAAGATCTTTGAGTTGCTTTTTGAACTTCTTAAGTTCTGCAGAGGCCATACAATACGGAGGAATAGAAATAGGTTTTGTATCAGGGAGAAGATCAATTCTAAATTCTATCTCTCTATCGAGAGGTACCGCTAGGAGATCTTCTGGGAAAACATCAAGAAACTCATTGACAACACTAAGAGACTGAATAGTTAGAGTCTCAGACTTAGTGTCCTTAACTTGGACTAAATGATAGATACAACTCTTGGATATTAATTTCCTAGCTTTAAGATAGGATATGAAATGACTTTTAGGAGATACAGAATTTTTGGACCTCTTAAAGATTGGCTCATTGGGGAACTGAAACATGACTACCCGGGTACGACAGTCTATAGACGCATAACAAGAATGAAGCCAATCCATACCTAGAATAATATCAAAATCAACCATGTCTAGATCGATCAAATTCTTAAACATAACTCTATTAAGAACAGCGATAGGATACTTCTTATATACTTACTTAACAACTACAGATTCACCCACTGGTGTAGAGACTAGAAAAGGCTCGAAAATCTTTTAAGTACTGCTTTCGAAATTCACAGCCACCAACGGAGTCACATAAGAAAGACTTGACCCAGGGTTCATCAACATATACACATCGAAATGAAATATACGAAGTATACCAGTAACAACATCTGGTGAATCCTCCTACTCCTGGTGGGGTGGTATAGCATAAAAGCAATTTTGGCGCTAACTACCTACAGTACTAGATAAGGAACCCTGAGAAGGAGTAGGAGCAACTACAGGGGATAGAGCACTAATAGTCTAACTCTGAGGATGAATATAGCAACTCCCCTATTTAGAATATGGGCAGTGTCTGAACTTATGGCCCAACTTACCGAAACCAAAACAACCTCTCTAACCGACTAAGCACTCACCGGGATGGTCTCTACCATACTTCAAACATGGAGGAGGATGAGGTCTATTACTTACACAGTCCTGGGACCTGGACATAGTAGGCCTATTACCCTGCTCTGGCCTAATTCTGAATGCAAGAGTACTGGTTGATGAAGTTGATGGCATAAGAGAACAGCTCTTGAGATGAGGCCGGATCCCTCTAGAAAATCTAGTTTGACTAGACCCCTGTTTCTCTGACCTAAATCTCTTATTTACTCTCACTTTCTCTCTCTCCTTTACCTTGTTCGCTTCAATCTGCTGAGCATGAATCAGTAGTATTAAAAGTTGCATGTCCCTATTAAGCATAGCGGATCTACACTCTTTTATAATATAACCAGATACACCAGCTAAGAACTTACTCATATTAGTTCTAGAATCAGTCATCATACCAGGAGCATATTTATATAACTGGGTAAACTTATGGCAATACTCCTTAACTGTCATGGGGCCCTATCTCAAGTTCATAAATTCTTTTAATTTTGCTTCTCTCAGCTCTGGGGAAAGAATCTATCTAAGAAGGCATCTTGGAATAATTGCCAAGTAATAGGAGCATCATTCTCCCCTCTACTTTTCCTCCATATCTCCACCCAATCATAAGCAATATCTTTTATTCGATAGGCAGCCAATTCAAATCTCTTTTCCTCAGTCAAGTGTATAATCTGAATGATCTTTCTCACTTCATCTAAATACATTTGTGGTTCTTCACGTACTTTTGACCTAAAGAACTCAGGTGGATTCATTCACATAAAGTCATGAACTTGGGCTACAGCAAAATTATTCCCTTGCGGAGGTGGAATAGTAGCCTGGGTGTTGGCTTGGGCATTGGCAGTGATTGCCTGGGCTAGCGCTTGGAAAGCTGCCTGAAATTTGGCATGGGACACCATCTCACCTAAAAGATCAATAGGTTGAGGTCTTTTATTATTTCTGCTAGCACTACGAGGAGGCATTTTATGTCATAAGAGAGTATGAATTAACAGTAGAGAGAAATAGTCGTAGGCACGATAGACTGTTGAAATAAAGAAACAACTTTTCCTAATATGTCTCATAGCCTCTTGCTCATAGATATGGCATGCTACACATCGATGATCAAGATTTTACATAACGTGGCTTGTCAGACTCGCTAGGACTCCTTGAACCTTAGGCTCTGATACCAACCTTGTAACGCCCCAAGAACCTATCCCGAGACGTCACATGGTGCTCAAGGACACATGTGTCCTTAAGATAACCCTCTATGCCTGTCATAACTTTCAGAACTCATTATAGTGCAAATCATTCTAAGATAAAAAGGAATAACTATGTCATGAACATACTGAAATACAAGTAATACTGCCCTGTACAAACAAAATACTGAAATCTTTGTACACGCTGGTACACTAGTCTAACAAAGCCTCTACTATATAGGACTGAGGAGCCATTGGGATAGATCCCCAACTAACTCATACTGAACTGAAAGTAAACAACCATCTATTAACAAGACAAAATCGGAGACACTGGTCCTTGAACTATGAGGACTCACCAACCACAAAAATGTAGATGAAGGTACTCAAAGATCACTATCGCTGCTAAGACTGAGCACCTGAACCTATATCATGAGGAAATATAGAATACAAAAGAGTATGGGAGTCAGTACTTGGAAATGTATTGAGTATGTGAGGGTGGATCCAACCTTTTAAATAATATCATAAATGTATAAGAAAATCATGCATTCTAACAATAATAGCTCTCTTCGCTTGAATTATCTAAAACATCATTTCTGTAAGCCATCAGTAATAACATATGCTTCATAAATATCATAAATCATTTAACTCAACTCAAACTCTTTAACTCATGACTTAGAGTGACTCGGTAACTCATGGTACTCAGATCATTATGGACGTGAGAGTTTCTTATAACCGACATAACTACACCATGAGAGCCACATGGAGTCCAACATTTTGCCCTCCTAAGGAGAGACCCCATATTAGTGGGGGTATCGTACTCTTGCCAGGGAGTACAACCTCAATCTAGTTATCACAATCTCATACTCGGCCTTTATCCCACAATTATCAACATCAATCCTATGGTGGCACGTAGTTTCAGGGAAATACCTATTTCCCACTCTGTGCTAAATACTTCTCCCAGACTCAACTCAGAATGCATTAGGAAATCCACCTTAATCAATATCAACTAATTGGTCTATGATAAAGACCAAAACATAAATATATATCTCATCTATAAATCATAAACATCTTGTGGATTCCTAACTCGACTCAACTCAATACAATCTTTCTCAATATCAAGTACATTTGCTTATCGAATTATTTCGAATATCAACAGCTTTGAGAAAACCTCTTAGGACTCATTCTTGACTTTTGATCTCAAGTATCGATATATATTCAATAGTCAAATTTCTCATGGAAAGGCATAACTCATGACACTTGTCTTAAATCGACTAGAAATCATGAATACATAATGACAATATACAACTCATGGAATAAATTCTCAAATTAAGAAACATGATGGTGAAATAATCATAAATATCAAACTTATTCAATTCAAATCTCATAAATCATAAATAAAGAAATTTGGGTATAAACCCACTTGCAAAATTATGTAAATCAATAATAGAATGTAAATCTTTAGGCACAAGAACGAAAGGAGTGTTCTTGTTCAAGCCCCGCATACCTTGGATTATCAATTTGGAGTTGTACAAATTTGTTTGGAGCTTCTTCCTTACATTTTTAAGCTAAGATCCTTGATGCCTTAGATAAGGGGAGCTTAATTCTTGGACAACTTGAAGAAATCTTTGTAAAATCCTTGAACTTCTTGGAACGAGTTTTGATTTTAGGGTTGAGAGAAAACCCTAGTTTTCTAGAAAATTCTTGGAGAAATTGGAGAGAAATTGGAGAAAATGATCTTCTCTTTACCACTTTGACGTATATATAAAGCAACAAGGAGCAGAAATGACCAAAATGCCCTTTTAAAAAAATGAAATTCACTAATCGAGGCCTGTGACAATTGATCTGATGGTGTTTCAAGTCTCCTGATGGTCCACCAAATCATCCATCACTTGATTTCCAAAACTAGAACGTTCTGCCTCGACATGATGGTCAAAGTGATGGTCCGTTAGGAAACTCATGGTCCACCTAGTCATCCATCACTCGAGTGCCAAATCTGGGCCATTCTACCTCGACATGAAAGTCGAAGTGATGGCCCATCAGGAAACTGATGGACCACCAAGTTGTTCATCACTCGATGTCCAGAAATGAGATATTCTGTCTCGACCTGACGGACCCCTTGACAGTCCATCAACTTTTTGATGATCCACCATCTTGGACGTCACATGGTGACCAGGAAGAGGGGTCACTAACTTTTCTTGACGAGATACTTGGTGGTCTACAAAGGACCTGACGGTCCGCCAGGTTGACCATCAGACCTGGGTGATTCGATATCACTGAGTAAAATGGCTATAACTCCCCCATCCGAAGTCAAATTTCAATGAAATTAATATCGATGGAAATCTTATTCAATTCTATACAAGACAAAAAGTAGAAATTAGAGAAATACAATATGGTTTTAACATTAAACACTTTGGAAGTCATATATATTGACTCAAAAGATGAATTTAGGCTTAAGAAACGATCGGGGTATTACAGTTGTTCTTAATATCTTTATTTTTTGTCTTTGTCAAAGTAAATATAGATTTCTTAATGTCTTTGTTTTCTAGTACTAGTTAAAGGGAAGTGTGATGGGTAATAATGTGCTAACCCATTCTTGTACAGGCCTTAATCCATTATCCGAGGACGAATGATCCTAGTAGGGGAGAATTAAAACACCCTAGTTTTGACCCTTGGAAATTTCTTAATTTTGAGCTCTCTGGACATCATACGACTTGTACTTACTTGTTATATGATATGGATATGGTTTGAAGTCTTTGGTCATATGATACTCAGCATGGCTTTATTTGGTTTCTGTACAAGGTACAAATAGACATCAAACAAGTCATAAGTTTGGGTACGAGTAATACAGTCCAAATTGTATGTTGTTCAGTGTCTTGCCTTGACATTCTGCGTAGGCTACAATTCACTACAAGAAAAAGGTCTATTTAAGACCAACATTTAGGGATGAGTCAATAATTTGGTCTCTAAAAGTATACTTATTAGGACGAGATTAAATTTTGGTCCTTAATAATATATTTATTGCAAAGGTATAAAATCTGGTCTCTAATATTTTTTTAACTGGTCCCAATTATTAATTAGGAGTTTTGAGAGGGAAAAACTTACCCAAAATAAAATATCAAAAATTTTACTAATTCATTATTTCACTAAACTTAAAATAAATGCACCAGTTCTTTTTAGTGTTAATTACTTTACTGAAAAAATATCGTGCCTTTTTCATCAAATTACATCACAATTCTTCCTTAATATACACAGCCAATCGTAATTTTACCTAGAGATCCATCAATATATGCACCAATTTTGCAGTGAGGGAGAAGATTTTCTAATTGCTTCTTTAATTTTATGGTTTATTGAAACTTATAATTTGCCCTAATCTCAGTTTTCTGTTCGATATAGTTGTTAATAATTGCTTCTTCAATTCTATGAACTCAAGGTACAATTTCTATTCTATATAGTTGCTATTTTCTTATAATTTTCCCTTATCTTAGTTTTCTGTTCGATTTATTTAGTTTCTAATAATTTCTTCTTTAATTCTGTGAATTCAAGGTATGATTTTTTTCTGTATAGTTGTACAACTCGGTAATTCAATATGTAAATTGTCAATCTGTGCTACGATATTTGTTATGTATAGTTGTTATAACAAAAACAGGAATAGCAATGATTTCTATTCTGTATAGTTGTACAACTAAGTAATTCAATATGGAAATTGTCAATTTGTAGTTGGTAAGTTATCGTCTCTATCGTCTAGCTAATAAGAATAGCAATAGAGTGTATCGGGTGTAGAGTGGGGCTGGTTTACTATCGTTTACTGCTACACAAGGTAGTCTCCAAGTGGGGTAGGGCTGAGTGGGGTACGACAGAGCCTCAGCTTCTTAAAATTATGATGGTATGGCGATGGAATCACTGATATTATAGGAAGAAAGTTTGGGTGATGGAATCGCTGAATCATTGATAAGTGTATTTCATTCATAAACGAGACCAAGATGGCCATATACAATATTAGTTCATAATTGTTTAAAGGGGAGAACATTGGAATGTGCATCCAAAAGACTATTGTTTCAAAACTATTTTACAAATTGAAACCATTTAGTTAAAAAGAGTCTAAATAGACTTTTATGTGCTAAAACATTGTACATGACCAATCCTTTAGGAAAATAATCACTTGAAGTTCTTCATAAGATTTCAAAACTTGGAAAAAAAATGTTAAAGTTGCCAGATTTTAGAGTACACAACGTATAAGGTGAACTTTTTATCTCCTTTGATCTGATAGGTTTTCACATTCCTTAGAAGAAAGAAAGAGATATCAATTATTATTGAAGATCAATGTGTAAAAATGTGATTTAGGGGATTTCAACTTTCTAAATGAGCTGTCGGAGTTGGGTTTACTGGCTCTCTTTTTTTTCCTTCCCATTCTTTTTTTGTAAACTGTTTATTTGATAACCCCTCTGAATGTTATCTCTTACTTCTTTAAAAAGTCTTCTAAGAGGAACCAATGAAGAATTTATCCTCTATTTGCATTCTATTGTATTGGTTAACTTATTGCCTGGATACTTTAGAAGTTTTTTTATCCCCATTTTGCTACTCTATTGGGGGTAAGAATCTGTCAGGATACGAGTCACAATATGTTTACCCTTTTTCTTAAAACATTCTAAAAAATTTCTATTGGTAAAAGAAACGGAAACCTATTTTTTTGCAAGGAGAGATTTCTAAGTTGAATGAAGAAGTGATACAATTGCAAAATCTGGTAAGTGGTTTTTACTTTCATAGATGAATGTGGAATTTTTAAGTTTCCAATAATCAACCTACTATTTTTAGTTCTTTTATGGTTGCCATCCTTCTTCATGCCATGTTGTGGAATTGGTATGATGGAGTGTTTTTTAATACAGTTACAGTTACACGAGCTACGTCCTGCACTTCGTTCCTCTCATTAAATGAGGTTGTGAGATTGTGAGATTACATATGCTAATGCTGTTGTATGGTTTAAGTTTTAATTTCTTAAGTAAAGAATCTTACTTTAATATCCAAAGGGAAAAAAGGATCACTGGGAATTAGTATTTGTGGGTTATAATTATTGAGTTTTGGCATTTTTTGGTAGGTGCACTAAATAATTTTGTTGGAATCATTTTCTATGTGTTGGTTGGATTCTGATGTTGGAACTCTATCTGGATTTTAATCATAGCAATTTTAGCATTAAATTACACATTGTAAAAGGCTAATGTCAATTCATCTATTTGCTCTCCTCAAAACTACCTTATATTGCTAGTAACCTGCTAGTAGTAGTAGTGCAATATATGGAACTATTTAGAAATAATTGCCACACTTGCTGATAATCGAAACCTAAATAATGAACTTCATGAAGAACAAAATTGTCAATGTATTGATCTACAGCCAAAATATCCCCTCAATAAACGTTTATGTAACATCATTCTAATGGCAAAACATAGACTCATCTTCAATGGTAAAATCTAAACAAGTGACTTTAATATCTTCAACTAAGTTAAATAACAAAGCTGCAAACTTCCATCCATGAAACAAATGGTAACATCTTTTGTAGGAAATTGGTGTAATGAAACATACTGTACATGTCCCAATGTTGTAGTCTCATTCTTTCTCTTGAAGGATTTTAATTACTTTCTTGTATTTTGTTTGGTGCTATACTTCCACCGTTTGATCTTCTATGTATTTCACGTTAAAAAATTTTCTAGAATCTTTTCATTTTGCTTACAAGTTAGAGATCTCATTGTATCGTTCTTCTTACTTCATAAAGAAAGAAGAAAGAAAAAAGGAAAAAACCTGACTTATTCATTTAATCCTTTATAATGAAAATTTAGATATAGCTTTTAGGCAACAACTACTACTGAATCTTAAACTACTTGGGGTTGGCTATATGAATCCTCATCATTCATGGCTTTATGTCACCCCGTTCAAACCTATTTGGATCCAATATATAAAAATTTAGTTTTTTTAGCACTAGTTGCTTATGAAATGTTCAATGACTGCTTTTATTTTTAGATCCATTATGGGAGTCAATAAATTGTCTTAAAGTCATTCTTGTACTGAACGTTGTATCTTCATAGCTTCCTCTATCCTATTTTAGAGATTTTTTGTCAATTTGGCATTTTTATTGAGTTTTGAAGCTGGAATGACCAGTCATTAGCTGAATATCCCCCTACCTTTCTAGTCAAGGTTTGATGATTTGATCACTTTGTATTTCTGACTTTACTCTCGAGTGTGAGGTTGATATCAACTTATGCTACTATTGCTAATATATGTACTTTTATTCCATGTTGTGTTCTTGTATAAAACAATCTTCATGCTATCCATTGACATGCATTATACTATTGATTCTAGGAGTGATGTGATCTCAAAACGCCTAGAACATGTACAAACCTTTCTTCCTAAGTACCTCATCCCCCTAGTTGACAATTTTTGTTATCTAGTTCATGAACAGGGTTACTAGTTTAGAGCTGAGTTTTGTCATTTAAGTTGTGGCATACGTTATGTTGCTTTTAAGGTTTTCCATAATTTACCAAAGAAGTACACAATTTTTCTAGAAGCTTTTCATCTACTCTTTTCTCACTGTATGTTACTGGATTCTTTTGCTTGTTTATCTTCAGTTTCTAGAGCAGCTACTGAGCTGAAAAAGTATTGTGGTTTTCGTTCCATGGATGGAATGGGAGATTATCATTGCAATAGCTAGATGTCTCTTCTCTTGGTGTTGCTATTTGAAAGAGGACTTGATTTGCATGGTTTTTTACTGCTTTTTACTGGTATAAGGTGGTTGACTGGATTGTTCAACGAAATCTTCAAGACGGCAAAGATGCCCGAGGCTTGGAGGTGGAGTACCATGATCCCTCTCTATAAGAATAAGGGGGACATCCAGAGCTGCAATAACTATAGGGGGATCAAGTTATTGAGTCACTCTATGAAGATTTGGGAGAGGGTGGTCGAGGTGAGGCTGAGACGGATATTATCTATTTCGGAAAACCAGTTTGGGTTTATGCCTGGCCGCTCGACGACGGAGGCAATTCATCTGGTACGGAGGCTGGTGGAACAGTATAGGGAAAGGAAGAAGGACCTGCACATGGTGTTTATTGACCTGGAGAAGGCATACGACAAAGTCCCCAGGGAGGTACTTTGGAGGTGCTTAGAGGTGAGTGGAGTCCCGCAGGCATATATCAGAGCAATTAAGGACATGTATGAGGGAGCGAAAACTCAGGTGAGGACGGCGGGAGGAGACTCAGATCATTTCACCGTCTTGACAGGATTGCATCAGGGATCTACTCTTAGTCCCTTTTTGTTTGCCTTGGTGATGGATGTGTTGATGCGACGTATTCAAGGGGAGGTGCCGTGGTGTATGCTTTTCGCGGACGATATAGTTTTGATTGATGAGACTCGAGGGGGTGTGAATGATAAATTAGAGGTGTGGAAACAAACTCTTGAGTCTAAAGGGTTCAGGTTGAGCAGAATCAAGACAGAGTATTTGGAATGCAAGTTTACTAACGTGAGGCTAGAGGATGAGGTGGTAGTGAAGCTGGATTCACAGGTGGTTTGTAAGAGGGATAGTTACAAGTATCTCGGGTCCGTGATCCAGGGTAACGGTGACATTGACGAGGATGTCTCGCACCGCATTGAGGCGGGATGGATGAAGTGGAAGCTCGCGTCGGAGGTGTTGTGTGATAAGAAGGTGCCGCCTAAGCTTAAAGGCAAATTCTACAGGGTGGCAGTCCGTCCGGCCATGTTGTATGGAGCGGAGTGTTGGCCAGTTAAGAATTCCCACATCCAAAAAATGAAGGTGGTAGAGATGCGGATGTTGCGCTGGATGTGTGGACTAACTAGAGGGGATAGAGTTCGGAATGAGACTATCAGGGAGAAGGTTGGTGTGACCCCAGTGGAGTGCAAGATGCGGAAAGTCTGATTGAGCTGGTTCGAACACGTGAAGAGGAGGGGCATGGATGCCCCGGTTCGTAGGTGTGAGAGACTAGCGTTGGATGGTTTTAGGAGGGGTAGGGGTAGGCCGAAGAAGTACTGGGGTGAGGTGATTAGGCGGGACATGGAGCAGTTACAGCTCACCGAGGACATGACCCTAGATAGGAAGGTCTGGAGGACGCGAATTAGGGCTGAGGACTAGGGCCAGTTTGGGCCGCTAGTGTAGGGAATTACTGGCTGGGGGTAGTATCCTGGTTATGATTCCGTGTTCCTTACTTTAGTACGAATCTGGGTGCTTTCATCTATTTTCTTTTACTTATGGCTGTCGTATTTATGTTATGTATTCTTGTTATGTGTTTTACATGGTATTTGTGTATTTATGTTATGTATTATTGTTATGGCTGCCGTATTTATGTTATGTGTTTTACATGGTATTTGTGTGGTATCTGGTGCCTTGAGCCGGGGGTCTATCGGAAATAGCCTTTCTACTTCTTTAGAGGTAGAGGTATGGACTGCGTACATCTTACCCCCCCTAGACCCCACCAGGTGGGAATACACTGGGTTTGTTGTTGTTGTTGTTGTTGTTTTGTTACATATACAGAAACCTTTTACGAGTATTTACTAACATCTTTGTAGCATTTATATGGTGAATATTTTCAATCTTTGACATCTATACCTTTGTTGGTATTCTTTTTTTCTTTAAGTTGATGGCATGTTTTAATTTGATGTTTACTTGTGGCTAGCGTTGTTAGTATATTTTGCACGCGTTACAAGTTTATATTGAATTTATGTATTATGTTTGTTATATGGTGATTGATTCTAAGCAGGGGGTCTATCAAAAACAACCTCTCTACTTTATTTGAGGTAGTGGTATGGATTGCGTACGCTCGACCCTCCCCAAACCCCACTAGGTGGGAATACACTGGGTATGTTGTTGTTGTTGTATATATGAGATGTCTATCCACACATAGAATTATTCTGAATGTTGGTCACCCCAGACCTTTAAGTGATAAACCAGTATAAAATTAAGAAAGCAAGTAAAGGAAGATAAACTTCTAGTCTATACTTCTCGTCTTTCAGTCCAATTTTTATTTAAATAATTTTTTTAATCATCAAACATCACTTTCTCAGTCTATTTTTTTCTTTCAGTCCGATTTGTATTTTTTTTCACTGTTATTGTTATTGCAATAGCGACTTTATCTTAGATGTTTAAATTTTGTTGGTCTGTGATGAATATATGCTTTTTTGGATAGTAAGTCAACAGTTTCAAAAAATGCCTATAAATTTCACAAAAATAATATAGTTCTAATCTGATGAGGAGGTTGTATTATCTTTAAAGTTGAAATACCTGATGTAGTAAGATATAATAATGTGATGGTAACATGTTATGTGAATATAATTATTTTTCTTATCTTTTATTTCTTCTTAATCTACTTTTTATGTATTCTCCAAGGTTATGGCACCTAGTAAGCAATGGATGCAACTTTCTCTTCATAATCGAACTGACAAAATCTACTTAGATAGGGCAAAAAGGTTTGTGAATTATGCTTTTCGGGGAAAAGAAGAAGAATGTAAAATATGATGTCTGTGTTACAAGTGTTGTAATACAACATTAGGAACTCATAAAATGATTGAGATGCATTTGAAAGTTCACGGAATAATTGAAAATTATACTTTTTGGTTTCACCATGGCGAACAGTTAGGTGAGCCACTATCAAACTCTGAAGATGAGGATGAGGATAAAATAGATGATTTTGAGAGTGAAGATGAAGATGAAGTAAAATAACTACTGAGAGATTATATCCTAATGCTGAAGGTGGAGAAGATACACATACTGGTTTTCATGATAAACTTGGGGAGGATCCAAATGCTGATGTTGGAAAGTTTTATTGCCTTCTGGAGGATTTCGAGCAGCCATTGTATCAAAAGTCAAAGGCTTCAAAGCTTTCATCTTTGATTAAATTGCTTCATATCAAAAGTATGGGCCATTGAATCAATGAATCATTTATCATGCTATTGAAAATGTTAAAAGAGGAGTTGTTGTCTGATGGAGCTAATTTGCCAAATTCATATTATGAGGCAAAGAAGATAATTCGAGAGCTTGGGATTTGTTACACTAAGATTGATGCTTGTACTAATGATTGCATGTTATATTGGAAGGAGGATAGCTTACTTTATTCTTGTAAAATTTGTAGTGCGTCTAGATGGAAAGTAGATGCACATACCAGGGAGACAAATAATAAAAAGGGTAAAAAAATAGCCTCAAAAACTTTACGTTATTTTCCCTTAAAGCCTAGGCTACAAAGGTTATTTATGTCTACAAAAATAGCTTCACTAATGACATGGCATAAGCATGAAAGAACTGATGATGGAATAATGCGGCACCCAGCTGATTCAATGGCATGGAAGTCATTTGATGAACTATATCCTTCATTTGCAGTTGAGCCTCATAACATTCGACTTGCAGTTGCTAGTGACGGATTCCAACCATTCCTAAATTCCAAAACCTCATATAGCATTTGGCTTGTGGTTCTTATTTCTTATAATTTACCACCTTGATTGTGTATGAAGTAGGAAAATTTTATTTTATCAATGCTTATTCCTGGTCCAAGTAGTCTTGGAGATGCAATTGATACATATCTTCAACTTCTAATAGATAAATTGAATGAGTTATAGGAAGATGGTATTGAAACCTTTGATGCATCAAATAATCAAAATTTTATGTTGCATGTTTCTTTGTTATGGACTATCAATGACTTTCCAGCAAATGAAAATTTATCGGGATGGAGTACAAAAGGAAAACTGGCATGTCCATCTTGTAATAAAGACAATTCTTTAATTCAATTGTCTAATTATAAGAAGGAGTGCTTTATGGGTCATCGGTGTTACCTACCTTTGAGTCATAGATGGAGGAATGACAAGAAGTCATTTAATGGTACAACAAAGAAAAGTCACCCACTAAAGATGCATTCTGGAATTGAGATACTTAATCAAGTGCAAGATCTTGAAGGCCAACCATTGACAAAGGATCCTAAGAAGAAGAGGAAGATATCACATGAAAAGTAAAAGGATAATTGGAATAAGAAGAGTGTCTTTTTTAAACTTCCTTATTGGAAATATCTCTTATTGCGACATAATTTCGATGTTATGCATATTGAAAAAAATATATGTGATAGTTTTTTTGAGACACTCATGAATGTCAAAGGGAATACCAAAGATACAATGAAAACTCGATTAGACTTGCAAGCAATGAACATTAGGCCAGAATTGCACCTTATCCAAAGAGAGAATGAAGTCGAAGTTTCAACTGCATGATATACATTGTCTCCTGAAGAAAAGCACAAATTATGTATTTTTTTGAAGAATTTAAAGGTCCCGGATGGAATTTCATCTAATATTTCTCAATGTGTAAACTTGAAAGAACACAAGATATCTGGTTTGAAAAGTCATGACTGTCATGTTCTTTTGCAACATATACTCCCCCTTGCACTTTGTAGTATGTTGTTGAAAGAAGTATCTGAACCTCTTATTGAGTTATCTTTATTTTTTTGTGTTCTTGGATCAAAGGAATTGAGGATTGATGCATTGAAACATGTCAAAGAGAAAATTCCCATTACACTTTGCAAGTTAGAAAAGGTTTTCCCTCCTTCTTTTTTTGATGTCATGGTTCACTTACCTATTCATTTAGCTGGTGAAGCTAAGATCGCTGGGCCTATTCATTATCGTTGGATGTATTAGCTGGTGAAGCTAAGATCGCTGGGCCTATTCATTATCGTTGGATGTATCCTATCTAGCGATGTTTATATTTTTTGAAATCTCTCATTGGTAATAGGGCATGTCCAGAAGGTTCCATTGCAGAGGGCTACCTTGCAAATGAATGTATGACCTTATGTTCAAGGTATCTACATAGAATTGACATGAAATTCAATCAACCAGAATGAAATTATGATGGCGGTTTAAAGAATTCAAATAGAGGTTTATCTATATTTTGTCAACCTAGAAAAATTCTGGGAGCTAGAGATCCATGTGAGCTTGAAGCAAATGAATTGGAACAAGCACATATATATATATTAAAGAATTGTGATAAAGTCTTACCATATCTCGAGTATGGAGGGTTCTTTTGTATCATTTTATTTTTCCAATTTCCTTTAAGGTAATATTATTTCTATATGACATTTATGGTTAACCTCAGTTTTGTACAGAGTTTACAAATATGGATATTGCTCATGATTTGTCAGATGCAGAATAGGACTGAGAATTTATTAAATGGTTTAAAAATAGGGTGAGTAATGTGGGCAACGCATAAACATTAATTTGACTTCTTAATGTTGTATTAATCATTCTGAAGTATTAAATGTAATCTTATGTTTAGGTCGTACAATTGCATAAAGCAGATAATAGTTGGCTCATGGAAGATCTTCTCTCACATTCACGTGGTCCTACTAAATATTCAACACATTGTAATGGTTATATTGTAAATGGATATAGATTTCATTCAGAAGATTATGATCGATCTCTTAGGACTCAAAATTGTGGTGTTGTTGTATCTAGCAAGAATGATAAAGATAATGAGATGTTTGATTACTATAGAGTTTTAACAAATGTGATTGAATTGCAATTTGTACCAGATAGAAGAGTGATTTTGTTTCGGGGTACTTGGGTTGATGTGCATGATAAAATAAAAGGAATAAAAAGAGATGAGTATGACTTTGTATGTATGAATTCGAGTAGACTTTATTAAAAAAATGAGCCTTTTGTTTTAGTGGATCAAGCATCTCAAGCGTTTTATGCTAATGACAATTCCAACAAAGGCTGGCATTTAGTGAGAAAGACTCAACCTCGTGATTCCTATGAGGTTGTGAAACAAATGGATGATGATGTAGATGACTTAGAAAGTCCTTCAGATGTTGTAGATAATTTAGAAACTCCAACACAAAAGAAATATAAAAGAACTGATCAGGTGAAGTATCTCATAAATTACTTAGTACTAAAGAATTCTATTCTTTTAGCATTAAAAATTTAACTTATAATACTTTTTTTTTATAGATTTTGAGATTTTGTGAAGCAGAGAGACTACGTTGACTGTATTCTTTAGTTGAATGGGTAAAATGTTTTCTTACTATTTTTTTTACTTTTGGGTCTTTTTGCAAGTTCAGTATAAAGACTGAAAATGAGGATGGATCAACTATTAAGAGTACTATGAGATATACTTTCTTCGCACCTGGTGCAATTGGAAAGGGACGAGGGCTTAGATCTTTGATAACAAAAGGAAAAACTCTAACTAAGAGTTCATTTTATCAACCTAATAATGTAGTTAAGCAATACATCCAAGAATTTGAAACAAGTAAGGTTTTTTAATTTATTAGAGTTTTAAATTTTATAAATAACGTAAATTAAACACCATAGATTATTTTTTATCAACAAAAATAGCTGGTTCTTCTAACTTATTTTTGGTCGTACTTTCTTTTGCTAAAAAATATAATTCATCAAGTATTAGTAATATGATTTTCTTTCTCTAAGTGCTATTAGAAAGGGACCGGCAGAAGGAGTTACAAACTCTACCATGTGTTCTAGTCAAGTAATGGGAACGACAATACAAAAGAGGTTCATGGTTCGGGAGAATGAGTTTATGCCAGTTAATACTTTATTACCTCTATTTACTAATGAGGTTAATCCATATTTACAAAAAGTTGAAACAATTAAGTTTCTCAAATGAAATTTCTATTAAGGATATTCTGTCTGTGAAAGGTGTGGTAGCTGCTGTGGAGTTCCTGCCACACTCTGTGAAAGTTTTGGTTGATACTTCTTAGTGTAGTCTACTTCTTGTCGTGTTTTGTTTGACTAGTTGTGATAGTTGTGTCACCTATGGCTGCATCGTGAACCTGAAAAGTAGCTCGACTAATCAAGTTATGCTACTTCACTGTGTCACCTGTCAACACTGGTTGGGAAACTGCCAGACCTATAAATTACTTTATATCACTACTAATGTTAACATACCTGATATCACTTTTACTAGTAGTGATATTTGTGTCACCTGTGGCTGCATCGTGAACCTGAAATGTGACTCATTTGTAGTATTTATGCTACTTCACTGTGGCATCTGTTAACACTGGTTGGAAAACTACCAGACCTATAAATTACCTGATATCACTACTTATGTTAACTTAGTTGATATCACTTTGGCTAGTTGTGACAATTATGTTACCTGTGGCTGCGTCGTGAACCTAAAAAGTAGCTCGACTAATCAAGCTGTGCTACTTCACTGTGTCATCTTTTAATGCTGGTTGGGAAACTTCCAGACCTATAAATTACTTAATATCACTACTTATATTAACTTACCTGATATCACTGGTACCTATTATTTTGCCCATTTCAATTCAAGTGAGAAAACATATTCTGCCCAGACATCCTAACTCCCGATTACAAGATAATAGTTGGATATGCCACTCACTCCAGGGTGCACAATGCATGTATTTTCACCCCTCAACCGGAGGTCTTGCATAGAAGTTAAATTTTCTGTATAGACCATGAGTATGGAGAACATGGTAAAAACTTAACAAACTTTCCTGAAACATGTACCAACCACATTAATGACTTCAAATGAAGGGTAGAAAAGATCATTTTTAGGAGTGAAACAATATGGTCCTGCTACAGCTACCATATTAAACTTAAAATGTTAAGCTCAAACAACTGTATATTTGTTTTTGAAGGTTCTATTGGGAAAGAGCAAGGAAAAGGACTTACAAGCTCTACCATGTTATCTCGTCAAGTAATGGGAACAACGATGCATAAGAACTCTGTGGTTCATGGGAATGAGTATATGCAAGTTGATACTCCATTTTCTCCATCAACTAATCAAGTTAAGAAACGAACCAAAGAGGCTAAAACAATTAAGTTTTTTCAAGTCTGTTAAGTTTTTGATTGAATTTATAATTTAAGTATTAGTAATATGATTTGTTTTCTCTAGTTGCTATTGGGAAGGGACCAGATAGAGGAGAAGTAAAAATGGGAACTATACGTAAGAAATTCATGGTTCTTGACAAAGCATATATGCAAGTTGCTACTACATTTTCTCCATCAACTAATCAAGTAAAGCAACGAACCAAAGAGGCTGAAACAAGTAAGTTTTTTTTTCAAGTTTGTTGTGATTCCGACAGTTTCCAAAACTTTATTTTTCTTTGAAAGTGTACCGTATTTATAGGAATTTTTTTATTTTGAAAAAATATTTTAATTGAAAAAAACTTTATTTTTTAAATAAAATTGGCCATTTAGCCATTTTTGGCTCCCAACGGTCATATAGTCGTTGGGCCCAACGGAAATAATGGCCCAACGGCTAGTTTTTAATTAAATGGGATCTAATACCTAGATTTTTGTGCTTCTTGTTAGGGTTTTTTAAGAATAGTGTGGGATCTAATAAAGGAATGTGATCAATAAGTAATAATCCTCCGATTCTTGGGAAAGAAAACATGCAAACTAATATTCCATTGCCTTTGTCTCCTGATAAAGTTATGAAATCCTCCCAAATTGTTGAAATAGGTATGGTATTTACACTTTATGTATTATTAAATTTATAGAATTGAATTTTATTGTTATAGTTCTTACAAAATTCTGCTGTTGTAAGATCATCTAATCCTATAAAGGTAAAAAGAGTTCGAGGGAGCAACAAGGGCAAGGAAGTTGCATCACTTGAAGTTGGGCAAAAACTGAAAGTAACCTTTTACAATAATAGAATTGTTGGAAAAAATAGCAATCTATTTTGAGACACTTGGGAAAAATAATTCATGAAGTAACATGTGTCCATTGGTTGTATCATCATGGAGTGAGATTAAGAAACAAAATTTGGATCACATGTGGGCAGGTACTGAGTTAACAACTATAATCGATAGTATGAATGGGCATTTGGACATTTTTTTGCTTTGTTCTAAATAATGTTGTGTATTGATTATTGTAGGATAAATTTTAGAGTGATGCTATGAATGATCATCGTGATCATATATTTGGTTGGATGGATGAATGAGTTGTGGAACAAATGGAGAGGACACTTACATAGTAAGTATGTGAAAAATAAGTCAATGGTACATTCTCTTAAATGTAAAAAAATAAGTCAATGGTACATTCTCTTAAATGTAAACCAAAAAGAGTGGAGAAGAAGGACTGGGAGTGGTTAGTTAAGGAACATTTTTGTTCTGAAAGTTTTCAGGTATTCCATTTCGTAGCAATATATTACTTACTTTATAATTGTGTGTGGATTGGCTTCTTCTTTGAAAAAAAATCAAAGGTTCTATTTATGTTTCTCTGTATTACCTGCTAGTTCTTCCCTATAAACTTTATTTGTTGATGCAATTTCAGAATTCACATTTGAATAGATGCTAAGTTTATTATTTAAGAATAATACGGGCGAGAAGCAAAAGGAATACAACAAACTGATCTAATTTGACAATGCTACATCATATTGGTAGTAAGCCTATTTGAGAGATAATGTATCAGCAGGTAGTATAAAAAATTATTTTCATAAGAAAATACTTATGAGGTATTAGTTGACATGTTCTCTTTGATGTAAAGGGAGGGAAAGATGGCAATCCTCCATATTTGGAAACAATTTTCTATGAGATAAGTAAGAAAGGCAACAATCTTATTGAACCTAAAGGAATTGAAAAACATGTGCATTTGGTAAATTAAATTTGTAAATTACTTAAAATTACTATGGGGTTCTGATTGAAAATGTCCTTTTATCTATCATGTAGGCTCAGATTGAAGAAATTATGAAAGAAAAGCCATCTATACCTACCATAGAGATTGTAGAAAAATGTTGGGGACCTCAAAATCATAGTCATGTAGTTTGCTTTGGCAATGGAGTAAAGGTGAAAGATATGAAAGGGGACACTTCTTCAAAGACTAAATTACTGTCCGCTCTACGTTCAACTCGAGAGGACAATAAATCCTTGATTGGGGAAAACAAATCATTGAATGGTCATTTGCCAACCTTAGAAGATGAGATGGAAAAAATAAGAAAAATGCAAGAATTTTTTGCTGCTCAACAATCTCATATCCCTCATACAACCCCGCTCGTTTCAACTGAATGACACTGGCTTATTTTTCTGTCCAAGTAAGTAATTATTTTACTTGGTTATTATTTAACTACATTTTGTCAAGATTATACCTTGAACTTTGTTGGAGAATTATGTTAGGCTATATTTACCTTTATTTTCATGTATAGCATTGTTATAAGTGGACTTGAGTATGGGGATTCGGGTGTAGGGGGATTGAGTATTTCTTGGTGATGCTTGAATTATAAGTAAATGAGTTTCTTGACATAGTGTATTTTTTAAAACAAAGAATCTGTATGACTGAACATGTGGATGTACAAGTGATGCTGTGAGTAACAATACACTATGATGGATTTTTCAGTAGAGATTCCAAGTGATGAATTGAGTAGAGATTTCCAGCCACTTCTGCCACAGTGAACATATAAGTAACGTCCTGCTTCTTCTTTTCAGTAGAGATTTAAGTAGACATTTCTCAGTAATGCCCTGCTGCTTATTATGTGTCTATTCGAGAGATAGCAGACTATTGCTTCTTGTGTGTCTACCTACTGCAAGTAACAATAGCAAAATGCTACTTCTTGTGTGTTTATTCGAGAGATAATGTATATTAGAGCCATTATACCTGTTGCTGCTTTTGTGTTTTTTTAAAACTATTTTGCTGCTTCAATTTCTCTCCAGTAAAACATGTCTCTAGAAAGATTTAGTTACTTTATTATACTTAAAATATATGTGGTGTAGTAAAACAGCTCCAGCTAAAGGTCTTTTTACCTTTAGTTTAGTTTATTTAAGAATATATGTTGTATAGGAAAATAGCAACCTGCTTTCACCTTCCTGAATGCGCAAGACCTTCACAAAAGTTAAAACTCAATAGTTACCCACCTTATTCCACTTGTATCAACTTGAATATTATGTCATGCAACTCTATCATGTTATGTTATTATGGCAGGGCCTTTGTCATGGGTGCTTAACAAGGATTGACTTTTAAAAACTTTGTTTAGATAGATTTTTGAAGATTGAAGTTACAACAGAAGATCCAAGTTTAGATGATGCACAAGCTTATTATTATTTTTCTAAGAGCGTTATGGAACGCTTGACATTGTATTCTAGCTTGGGATGTTAATTTGTTAAGTTTTTTTATTTAAAAAATATTAAAACTATTGATAATATTCTAGCTCGGGAAGTTAATTGGTTATGTTTTTATTGTTTAGAAAATATTGAAATTATATTTATTGTACTTTGTTATTTTCAGTAATAATTTTATATTTAACAATGAAATATATACTTTTATGATATTAAGTTTCAGGACATAATGTTGGTGGTAAATTATAGATACAAATATAATATTGTTTGGTCTAAACGTTAATTTAGGATGAGTTAGTTTCTTGTTTCTAAAGGTTAATCAAGGACAGGTTAGTTTTTTGTCTCTAAACATTAATCAAGGAAGAGTTAATTGCTTGTCCAGATGGACTAATTTAGGACAAGGTAGTTACTCGTCGCAAAAAGGTTTTAGCGACCACAAAATAACTACTTTTAAAAAATGAAAATCATATATTTGGGATGACATATACGGTCCCTAAAATTATTTTTGAGATCGTAAATGTTACCGTCGCTAATGACATTTAACCACCAGTTAGATCACCTCTTCGCAATTGACCTTTAGCAAAAAAGGCTATTAGAACGAGCCGCGATGAGTATTTTCCCATCCTAAAAGGTCATTTGCGACCAAAATTGTACTTTTAGGGATGAGATTTCCCTTCCCTAAAGGCTGTTTTTCTTGTAGTGATTTGAGTAAATACTAGTCGTGTGGTAGGGTATGATTCATGTTAAGGAGTTATATGTTAGACAGATTATGGTGCCCAACATTATGATAAATTTACAAGTGAAGGGTACCACTCATATGATATGGGTATGAGTGGAAGGGGCAAACTGTACCCTCCTATGCATATTTTTCAAATTTTAAGCTGGGGAAATTTTAGACATTTACCACCCCAAAACCCTTAAGACCCCATGCTAAAACTCTCTTGAAGATTAGGCTAGGGTTTCTACAAGGTGTTCATCTAAAGGCTCAAGAGTCAAGTTCTTTTCATGAATCTTCCAGAATAAGGAGTGTGACACTTCCCTCATTGTTAGTTCTCAAATATCATGAGTTTTAAACATTGATTATGATTCATTAATGGTGGTTTTGAAAACTAACATTGAGGGTTTGGTTGCATATGGTTGAGTATTGTTTACTCTTGGTTTAAATTATGTTTATACATGTTTTTGGTGATGGTTTGAACATGTGGGTGCTTGGTAATTATGTTTTAATAAATGGGTCATGGCTAACCCTAAACTTGATGGTTGTTACCTTGGTTTTAATCTTGATATTGGTATGCCCTCAACATGTTTGTGAAAATGTCTAAGAGAATAAACTATCCACATGTTAAATAGTGTTTTGAACTAAGGTGTTGTCCTAATGAATATGAATGGTTGGTAAATGGTTTTGTGAAGGCCTTGTTGGCCATGTAATGATTTAAATGGTAACCTTGGTGGTTTAATTGGCTAAAAGGGATTTAGTCCCCATATATTAAATTGATTTATGGCTTTATTAGACAATGGGTTTGAATCCCTAAAGTTTGAATTGAATTAGTTTTTGTGTTAGACAATAGGTTTGAGTCCCAAAGTCAAATGAATGATTGGTTGATTGATAATGGTAATGGCATGTTCTACGCTTACAAGTGGTGTTGGTATGACGATGCCAACGAAGTGACTTTGGTAAGTAATTGGCTTAATGATTATGTATGTGAAATGATGGTTTTTAAATTGGGCTTTAAAGTGGTATGTGTAGCTGGGCCGTGAAAGTGGAGTTTGAAGGACTAACACTGGAACCATACTAGCCAGTGTAGGTGTCTTTATGATAGGGTGGTTTGAGTCCCCCAAATGACTATATGAATGGGAGATTCGTGTCCCCCATAATACATATATTGGTGCTTAAGTCACCTTGATTCTATCGGGAGGTTAGAGTCCCCCATATAGGCATATAGGGTTATGGATATTCACTAGTTTTTACAGCTACACGTACTGGGGTCCTTCCATCTAGGGGAGAGTTGGGCCCATATAGCTTGTGAGTGCCTTGTTATATGACGGATATGATGCACAGCCTGGGTTATTATTTTCAAATTTTATGCTAATCTTGTTCCCCACTCCTGGATGGTATATATGTATATGTATGTATTGCACGGGTTGATTGGTTTTGAACTATTGGTATTACTTTATCCTTATTATTGAGTTACATGCTAGCTCTCCAACTACTAAGCATCTTCGACGTTGTATCCCCATGTGATGCAGGTGTTGGTCATACTACCACACCTCCTACTCAATGATTTGGATTCGAGGACAACTTATGTTGACTTGAAGTGGTGATCTTTCATACTTTAGAAGGCTTCATTTCTTTCTTTGTGTTTTCTTATGTCTTTATTGGTTTAGACTTGGATATTGGTTTTGGCTATGGTCGGGGGCATGTCCCGATCGAATATTCTTGTTTTGTTTTAAAGGCTTTATATGGACAAACTGTGGACTTGGGCATGTTATGGAATGGTTATATAGATTGAGTTATTATTTTATGGTTTGTTGATTGGTTGGGTTGGGTATCAGGGACAATCTCCGATTCTTGTTGGACTTGGGATGCCCATTATGACAAGGCCCTGGTTTGGGTCATGCAAAAAATAGACCCATTCAGGAACAAAAAACTACCATCACGGTTTGGATTAAATCTCGATGAAAGAATACATCAATGAGAAGTTAATTCAATAAGTTTAATGACCCTTTCTTATAAATTCTAATTTTATACTAGAAATCAAAAATAAAAATATAAAAAAGGAGTTAGAACTCCTCTTTATTGACAGATCAAAGAAATTCCATTTTATTAGAAGTAAGAAAGAACCTTTCTAGAAAAAAAAATAAAGAGGACTGGAATCTATACATTGATTCACAATTTTCTTGAACCTTATTCATCAAAAGGTGCATGTTCGGTTCCTAAGGAATACAATTTTACCCTAATCAAATGACTTTATCGAGAAAGTTTACTTTTTTAGGCCAAGGTATTAATAGCAAGATTTTGAATCAGCTTATTGCTCTTATGGTATATCTCAGTATCAAGGATGAGACCAAAGATTTGTATTTGTTTATAAACTCTCCTGGGGGCTGGGTAATACCTAGGGTGGCTATTTATGATACTATGCAATTTGTACGGCCAGATGTCCATACAGTATACATGGGATTAGCTGCTTCAATGGGATCCTTTATCCTGATCGGAGGAGAAATTACCAAACATCTAGCATGCCCTCACACTTGGCGCCAATGAGGTTTTTATTTGAGAGAGAAAAAAGACTATGCCTTCCCCATATGAATACTAAGTAATAATAGCATGACACTTCAAATTCGATCTGAGAAATTTTTGTATTGTTTTTTTAAAACATTAGAATCTGTATCGACAGAGTAGTATGGGATAAGGGGTATTTTTAATTCTCTCTTATCTATCAGGAGTTCGGTTCAGCGTCACAAACTTTTTGTCCTTATACCATAGAGTTGTTTACAATATATATGTTATGAAAAAGTATGGAAAAAAGAATTTTCCTTATTTGATCGGATTAAATAGAAACTTTGGGATTGCTGAATCACAAACAAAAAGAAAAGAAAAAATAAACATATAAAAAGCAACGGGGCCATCATAGTATTTTTTTAACTCCTCCAAAAGGAAGGATGGCAATTTGATTATTTACCCCTTGGAGTCAGATAAATTCCTTTTTTCTCTTTCTTCAATAGAAAGGAGGGGGGCAATTTTCTTTTAGAGCCATATGCACAAAAAATGTCTACGCGGTTGTTCAATTCTATTTTTTTTTCTATTCTTTATATTTCTTTTCTCTTTGCTTTATCATGCGAGATAGGAGAATCTTTTATTTTGTTATATCATTAGGGTAATGATGCATTAACCTGCAAGTGGTTTTTGTATGGCACAAGTAACCGAATGTGTCGTAAAAGTGGAAGAACTACTGAAACTATGTGATACCCTCACAAGGGTTGGTTTATGTACAACACACGGGAAAACCCTTCTGAGTTGTATCCAAAGATATGGAAATAGATATTTTTATGTCAGCAACAGAATCCTAAGCTTATGGAATTGTTGATCTTGTAGAGGTTCAATGAAAATAACATGGATTTCACAGCTTTACGATTTTATCTTTGAATTGAATATTCTATTAAATAGACGTAATTCATCATCAATCAATTAGGATCATTCTAAACCAACCAATCATATTATGTATACTATTCAATATGCCAACTATTAAACAACTTACTCGAAATACAAGACAGCCAATCAGAAATGTCACAAAAATCCCCGCTCTTCAAGGGTGCCCTCAACATCGAGGAACATGTACTAGGGTGTATGTGAAACTCATATAGATCATGAACTAGCATAAAAGAAAGAAAATAACTTTTACAGTTTCAATGAACAGTACCGGTGAATGGGATAGGATGGAAAAGGGAACTCCATTCATTATTTTTTAAAAAAAATCTATCATATCCCTCTATTGTGTATGATGTTTATAGTGTTCGTTGGTGTAAATCCAATCCTTTGAATTTAAGGTGATAAGAAATTCTCCATTAGTAACAAATGGTTATCCATTAAGCGGAGAAAATCTTATTTTAAAAGTCTTAAAATTGGTCTTGGGCCTAACTCACACCCCAAAAGCTAGCTCAAAGGTAGGAGGATTGTCCAAGCCTTATAAAGAGACCACCCATCTCATTAACCACCAATGTGGGACTTTCTTTCTTTATTTAACACCACATCTCATGCCTAGTCCTAGTTAACTGAGTATGGACAATCTCCCTAAATCTCAATTCAAGGGCCCAACATTGGGTGAGATGGGCCCTGCTCTGATACTATGTAAAGAATAGATCTTGGGCCTAACTCAACCTTAAAATCTAGCTCATGAGGGGAGGATTGCCCAAGTCTATATAAGGAGACCAATTACCCATCTCTTTTCTGATGTGGGATACTTATGTCACGCCCCAAAATCCCATCGGGCCGGACTTGCACCCGAAGCCGAGAAGGCCCGGGAGAACCCGTTCAAATACCTGTACCTTCACTTACATTCACCAAAAATTTGGGCAGCACTTCATTACATATAGAAGAGTCTAATTTCCTGTATCAGCACAACACGCACAAATATATATATATATAATACTTGGCCGTCGGGGCCACCACATATACAAATATAACATCACTATATAATCTCCCATGACTTGACCCTTCCTTATGTCTACAAAGCCTCTAGGACATATATACATGACATAACTAGGGTCGGGACAAACCTCCGCCCACACATGACTCCTGTACAATAACAAAACATAAGGAACCGACTCGAAAAGCTCCGAAGCAAACTGGAGCTCACCAACAATAGTTGTATGACCCGACTCCTACCTATGCTGTGAATAAGCTAAAGTACATGTGCCTGCAGCATGAAATGCAGGTCCCCCGTAAGGGACGTCAGTACGAAATATGTACTGAGTATGTAAAGCTATAGATAATCATATGTGATATGGGGGATCAAGAAAATCATACACATGTGAATAAATCATAATAGAAGTGAACCACACTTCATAAACACTTTTAGGATCATGTACATTATCATTAATCTGAACTGGGTTCTTGGATTCAAACACATTTGTGGAACGGTAAATATTCGTTCATTTCATTCTTTACAATTATCATTCGTCATTACCTCCTCCTCCCGAACCTCCAACCACCTAACAATAATCAATACTGTACCGTACTGTGACCATTAGGCTGCCTCCAGTACATATCAATTGGGATCGACCCATGCTAGGCTTATGCCCCTGGGATACCACCCACACGTATATCAAGTAACACACATAAGAACTCTTTCCAATAACTTAGTTCAAAAGCTTTTGAGATTATTACTTTAGTGTTCATGCCAATATAGTACCTTTGGAACAATGATACATCAATAGGAATCAAGTAATAGACCTTCTATACAATAACGATGTAATAAAGACTCATTAGTACATCAACAATGTGTTTCAGAATCATAAATATCACAACAATGAAATAGGAGACTTTTGGTATATCAATGAAATATTTTGACACTTTATAGAATGGAAACAACTTCGTTGGTAATGTAGAACAATACATGTGTTTGGACAACCTTGGAATCTTACTTGATGGAACATTGGTGTTTTCATGCCAAAGAACATCGTTAGAGTATGCTTTACATACCTCGTTGTAGATTCGGACACCAATTCGACACAACTTCCCGCCTTTACAAATCACTTATCTACAATGAAATATTTGGCATCTAGTATTAGCAACCCAACACCACAATTCTCTTCCATAATTCCATACAACCAATATTTGTAAAACATTCCAAAAACCAACTTGATCAATAGGTTTATGTGTATATATATATATATATAATCATCATTTCAATACCACATAATCACACCAAATCCCTTCACAATTCAACATAATCCAACCATGCACAAGAATAATCCAACATCATTTCCAATCATCTTTCAACAACAATCAAATAACATACTTCTTATGCTCACATGCATATATATATATATATACATATCCATATAAATAACACCAACATAATTTACATCCTTACAATAAAATGGCCCTTTTGATTTTGAAGACCTGTTGGCACAAATAAGGGGTGCTTCTCGAAGCCCTCGAGACGGTGAACACAACTACGGAATCAATTTGGATTTTTTACGGTTGAATCACAAGATAATTGGTGTTGAAATTAGGCTAGGGTTTCTTATTTCCAATAATATGATGATAATTGATGGATATAAGACCAATTATATCTATATAATGACCAATTTTCGTCCAAGAGGTGATGGAAAATGACCATATTGCCCTTAAAAATTTAAGTAAATCCGAATCTGTCCATGGTGGACTATTTTGACAGGCTAAAGTAAATCAGCCATAACCCTTTGCTCCGATATCGTATTTGGGTTAAATTGGTATCTTTGGATAGATAATTCAAAGGGATTTCATTTCATATAAAGTAGGTCACCCAGTTCGTCTTGTACAAGGAGTTATGATCATTTGAAGTTGACCCTAAAAATCTGTTTTGAGAGGCTGAAGTAAAACGAGTATAACTCCTTACTCAGATGTTGGATTTGGATGAAACCAACTGCATTGGAAACAAGACTCAAATATCTTTATTTTGATAGGTGGTATCTCTCCCAGTTCACTATATTGAGGGAGTTATGATCGTTCAAAGTCGACCCAAAAAACTAGCAGGCCTCAGTAGTTTGAATTTCCTGCACATTTACTGTTCACAATTATCCGGGCCGCCGTTTTATAGTTTCGAACGTGCTCGATTATATCCGAAACTTATCCGTTTTTGGAAATCTTTATATCGTTGGAAATATTATTCAATAAAATTCGTATGGAACCATCGACGGGTAAATTCCGGTATAAATAAAGTCGATTCCTATACACATATAATCAAACTATACACTTGAAACCATCTCAAAATAATCAATACTCATACTTAAACTCATATATACCTCACTTAGGATCAATACATATACTCCAACACATATAACCATGGCTAATGCACATAATTAAGTATGGGGTGTTACAACTTAACACTCCCCTACATGCCCAGGCCTCCTAAGTGGAGCGTGGACAATATAATATGGGGGACCAACATTGGTGAACAAAGATTTGGGATGGGTCTGGCTCTGATACCATGTAAAGAATGAACCTTGGGCTTAACTCACACCCCAAAATCTATCTCATATGGAGGATAAATTTTCAAGCCTTATAAAGAGACCACCCATCACATTAACTACCAATATGGGACTTTCTTTCTTTCTTTAACAATACACCTCATGCCCAGGCCTAGTTAAATGGGCGTGTACAATCTCCCCAAATCTCAATTCGGGGGACCAACTTTGAGAGCTATGGTCCCTAATTTGATACCATGTAAAGAATAGATCTTGGGCCTAACTTAACCTCAAAAGCTAGCTTATGGAGGGAGGATTGTCCAAGTCCATATAAGGAAACCAACTGTAACAACCCAAAATCACCTCCCGAGATGTCACACAGTGCTTAGGGCTACAAGTAGCCCCAAGCTAACCCTTTGAACCTATCACTTCTCATAATAACTCATTCAAGAAGAAATATACAAAACACTGGCACTGTCTTATCAAATAAAACAAAATACGAAGATAATACTCGGTCCAAACGACCACAATACTGGAAATCTCAACACAACCACAGTCTGAAAACTAGTATGATAAAGCCTCTACTACTCCATGAACTAGAGCGCCGTTGGGACAGGTCCCCAACTGACTCAAACTAAACTGAAATTAATTACATAAACATTCAAATATTGATATATCTGAAGATAGGCCCTCGAACCATGAGTACTCACCACTGGAGAAATGCAGAAAAAAGGTACTCGAAAATCACTAACGAGGCTGGGACTGAGCACCTAAACCTACATTATAAGATAATGTAGCACATAGACGTATATATGGATTAGCACTTAGGAATGTACTGAGTATATGGGGGTGTATGAATTTACATAAAACAATATCTATACACTTTAATCAATTTATGCATGCAAATAGGAATGACTCACATGGCTTGAATAAGTCTAAAATGTAAAGCTTATAATTCATGTAGAATGAAGCATGTAACACTGATAACGCTCAATCTACAGCTCTCGTAGGAGTGTAAAGCGGTCGTTAGCAAATATAGAACCCAACTGGGTTGGGTATCGATCCCACAGGGAATAGCTTGGTCAACAAGTAAGCAACGATTACTAGACTTTTAGTGCAAGTCTCGTAAAAAGGGGGGATTGTAATGTGTAACCAAAATATTAAAGTAAAAACTGAAAATAGTAACGTAAAAATAAAGAATAGTTATTAAGTTGTAAACAATGAGAATTGAGGAGTTGGAGTTATGTCCACCTTCTGAGTTTACCTCTCTATTGGCTATGAGTTATGCGGAATTCAGACATGCATGTGCTTATAGAGAATTGTATTCGATGGTAAATCCAGGCGTCTTTCGACCTATTCGAGGATTATTTCACTTTAACTCTTTCGAGCTTAAAGCGTGTCTAACGGTACGAATTCTCCAAGAGGTTAATCCAGTTACGGCACTAACTTTTTAATAGGGGATGGAACCCTACTACCTTGACATTATCTCTTTTCCAGACAGATAACCTTTCTTTCGAACAAGTTAAATGTTATACTGGCGTATTCTTGCGTTTGCAACCACAAAGAATTTAGATTAAGATGAAGAGAATAATGATATAAGCAGCATACGTGTCACGAACTCACAAACTCATAGTAATAGATAGTATCTCATTCAGCTTCCATAACCCCAACAGAGAAGTTTAGTTACCCATGAGTGCGAAGGAAATCACAATTGACATTTTTATTATACCACAATAAGAATTTCGTGTAGCACAAGTGTGGTAGGCGTTAGGCGTGATTTCTTGCAAGTAACGTTTCTCTTGTTGCGGAAATTAAGAATAGATGAATAGAAGAAGTAGAAAGATGAATTAAAACTAGAATGAGAATTGTTGAGGAATAGTAGAAGAATGAATTAGAAGTAGAATGTGTATAAAAATCTCTAGCAAAATAGGGTATTTATAATACCCATATCCTATTCCTACTAAGCTAATGAAATACTTAACCAAATCCTACTAAGCTAATGAAATACTTAACCCAATAGAACTAGGTTAATGTATTATTATCCTAATCCTAATAAATTACTGCTAGTCCCAAAGTCTTCAGAAATGTTGTTTTAGCCCGGGACAGATTTTCCATTCATCACTTTTGGTCCTTAGGCGTCTAAGACTCCCTTTTCTCCTTTTGTGAAGCTTTCTTTGGCATCAAGCTATCCATAAAATGCTGAATTCTGCATCATTTATACCTGAAACTTTGCTAATCATGTTCGTTAGCTCACTTACAGGAGAAAGGACTAAAAGTGCATGAAATATATAATTTGTCCTCAAAACTTAGCTAAAATATGGGTAAAATATAGCACTATAGGCGTGTAAATTTGCCTATCATCAAACACAAATCTCGTGAGTCATTATACTTTGGCTTTAAAATATGCACTATTATCTTATTCTCATTACTCATAGACTGAAGGAAACTTTAAATAATACTTTCAACTCATGCATATATCTCATGGAGATTAAAACTTCTTAAATGGTCAAGAACTTATAACTCTTTTGAACTCAAACACTTGGAACTCGGAATCATATAACATTGGTTTAAAAATCGGCGATCAACTCGTATTAGTAGAGAAAACTACTTATATCTTTGGAAAATACTCAAAGAAGTTCATACATTTTAGAAAATATCTCATCCCAAAGCTTTAGGGAATATACTCTATCTTAAAGGAAAATACTTTAGTTTAGGGAGGTTCTCTTAACCGGCATAAACCATGCGAGATACATGGAGTCCAACGTCTTGTCCTCCTAACAAAGAAACCTCACGTTGGGGAGAGGTGTCATACTCTTGCCAAGGAGTATAACCTCAACTCAGTGATCACTTATCTCGGCCTCGAGTCTAATTATTCTGGCCTCAGATCCAAAATCTCAACCCACGGTGGTACGTAGTTATGGGGTAAAAAACCATGGTAACTTACCCAACTCGGTGCTAAATATTACTCCCTTTAGTTTATCTCGCTCATGTCATGAAAATCCACTTTCAAAATAATCTTATGGTTCATAAGAACCCAACAATCAAATCTGTAATCTCAAGTGGTAGAATGGATTTCAAAACTCTATAACCATTAGGTCAAACCATTTCTTAATAATCTCAAAATACTTAATTCATAAGTGCTTATTGCACAATAGTTCATAAAATTGAAAATCTCAAGTAAGGCTTAATGACCCATAATTCCATCTCAAGTTAAAACTCATCATAATGCACAATAGATAGCATATAGATTCATAAATCATATAGAAATCTGGAATTTACAGAAATTTAGCTCATAATCTCAACATACTCATATACTTCAGTATCTCAAACATTTTATCTATTAATTTCTTAAGGATTAAAATCATGGGGTATAGACCCAGCTGGAATTTCTCCAGAAAACATGTAAAAATCATGCCATTAGACTCTCAATTCATGGGAAACATCAAAAACTTGTAACCAATAACAATGGGTAGAAAAACCCAATTTAATTTTATGTAAAATCCCATAAATTGGAGAGAATTGTAGTTTAAATAAGACTTTAGGCACGAGGGTAAAAGGATTACCCTTGTTCAAAACCCTACATACCTTGAATTAGAAGCTTTGGATGAACTCTCGCTTTTGGGACTCTATTCGCACTCTTGAATGAGGGTTCTTGAAGCCCTTAACTTGGAAACCTTGAATCTTGACTCAATTTAGAAAATCTATTGTGGATTCTTGAGATTCCTGTAAGAGGTTTTGGATCCTTAGGGTTTTTGTTAAGAGAAAATTTGAGAAAAACTTCATAGAATGCTTATAAATGACTTTAATTTGGTTTTTGTACGGTTTAAGAGGCTTGAAAAAAGTCCAAAGTACCCTTTTTAACTTTGGTACGAAGCTGGAAAAATTGAACTGGGAACCCGATTTTATGGGTCCCCGTGATGCGCCACTTTCGCAGTGGCTCATTGGAAATTGACAAATGGGAATCTGGAAGTCACCACGACATGGAGCCATAATATTGCCCCACTGGTTGGGACCTGGAACTTCAGTGCAACGCATCACAATTGTGATAGCCATAGAAAATTGACTACTGAGAAATTGGGGTCCCCCACGATGCGCCACTATCGTGGAGTTCCACTAGAATTTGACAATTGTCAAATAGACCCTCTCCGCGATGCGCCAAGCACTAAAATGACGTTGTTTTATGACTAGGGCTTAAATTAGCCATAACTTCTTACCCGGATATCGAATTTGGGCGAATCTTATATCGATGGAAAGCTTATCAAATTTCCCATATGATAAAAGTCAAAATTAGGGAAATTCTCTATGGTTAACATAATACTCACTTAGGAAGTCACTTCTCAATCTTTTAGGGCCGGAATTACGCCTCACTTGACACGCCCTAAGGCTCATTCTATGAGAGAATTTTATGGGGTCATACAATATCTCTCCCTTGGAAACTTTCGTCCTGAAATTTTGCTAGTTAGACTAAAAGCACAGGAAAAACTGAGTATATCTAGCTGAAGCAATTTGCTAAATGGGCTCAAAATCTTTCTAATCTCTTAAATACCTCAGAATTTGACTGAACTCATGTATTAATAGATACATAGCTTCATTTTAGATTACAAGGGCTGAGTTAAGGAAGAATAATACCTTTATGTTGATCTAAACTCGTGAAGAAAAGGTGCGGGTTCTTGGCTCGCATGTCTGCTTCTGCCTCCCAAGTAGCGCCCTCAACCTACTGGTTCCGCCACAAAACTTTGACCAGGGGAACCTCTTTGTTCCTCAGTATATGGATCTAAAATTCTAGAATCTCAATAGGAATCTCATCGAATGAAAGACTGTTCTGAATATAAACACTCTCTGAAGGATCTACTACCATGGAATCACCAATGTGTTTCTTGAGCATAGAGACATTAAAGATAGGATGAATGGATGACAACTCTGTGGGAAACTCAACTTCATAGGATACTTTACCAACACGGCTCAAGACTCTATAAGGGCCAACATAATGGTGGCTAAGATTCCCCTTTCTACCAAACCTCTTTATCCCTTTCATGGGTGAAATCTTTAGGTATACCAAATCACCCACCTCATACTCAAGATCCCTTCTCCTCACATCGACATATGACTTTTGATGACTCTGAGCTGTCTTCAACCTTTCTCTAATTAACTTCACCTTCTCTATAGCCTTAAATACTACATTAGGTCCAACCAAAGCAGCTTCACCCACTTCAAACCAACCTATGGGTGATCTATATCACCTACCATACAAAGCCTCAAATGGTTCCATCTCGATGCTAACATGGTAACTATTGTTATATGCAAACTCGATCAGTGGCAAATACTCATCCCAACTACCGTTGAAATCTAGAGTACATACCCTCAACATATCCTCCAAAGTTTGGATGGTCCTCTCAGCCTAACCAGCAGAACTCAAATGAACTTGGGTACTAAGACCCCTATGGAAAGCTCTCCAAAACTGAGAAGTGAATCTATGCAACCTGACCAACTCCCAAATATACAATCTACCATAATTCTCAATTGTATAAGATGTATAAACAGGTAGAAAATATGCTGACTTAGTCAACATTTCCACAACAACCCAAATAGAATCATGATGACATCGCGAAAGAGATAAACCAGTCACAAAATCCATATTCACCTCTTCCCACTTCCAAGTAGTAATACCAAACTCTTGCATCACACCACCAGGTCTTTGGTGCTCTATCTTAACCTGTTGGCATATTGGACATTTTCCTACAAACCCAGCTATATCTTTCTTCATACCACTCCACCAACAGATTTCCCACAAGCCATGGTACATCTTGGTAACGCCAGGATGAATAGAATATTGTGCACCTTGTGCTTCAGCCATAATTCTCTGCCTTAGATCATCAACACAAGGAACACACAATCTACCCTGCAATCTCAGCACACCGTCTCCCCCTTGGGAGAAGACCTCTACCTTTTGGTCCTTAACTGACTCCTTCAGTCTGACCAAACTAGTATCTCTATCTTGTTTCTCCTTCACTTCCGAAACTAAATAGGATCCAAAACTGTTTTGCACCAAAGTACTTCCCTCAGCTGAATCAAGCAACCTAACACCTAATCTAGCCAGACAATGCACATCATGAGCTAACTCTTTTTTACCTTCCTCTAGATGAGAAACACTACCGATAAACAATCTGCTAAGAGCATCCACCACTACATTGGCCTTGCTTGGGTGATACAACACACTCATATCATAGTCTTTAAATAGCTCTAACCACCTACTCTACCTAATATTCAACTCCCTCTGAGTAAACATATACTGCAGGCTCTTATGATCAGTAAACATATCAACATGAACGCTATAAAGTTAGTGTCTCCAGATCTTCAAAGCAAAGACCACAGCAGCTAACTCATGATCAAGGGTTGGGTAATTCTTCTCATACGACTTTAACTGTCTAGAGGCATAGGCTATAACCTTACCTCTTTGCATCAACACAAAACCCAAACTAATTCTTGAGGCATCAGAATACACCACAAAACCATTTGTACCATCAGTCAAAGTCAACATAAGGGCTGAAGTAAGTCAAGTCTTCAACTCCTGAAAAATCTTTTCATAGGAATCTAACCACTAGAACTTAACTTTCTTTTGGATCAACCGGGTCATGGGAGATGCAATAGAGGAGAAACTTTCAACAAAACGGTGGTAGTAGCCCGCTAGACACAAAAAAATTCTAATATCATATAAAGAGATAGGTCTAGGCCAATTTCTTACAACTTTTGTCTTTTGAGGATCAACTCTAATACCTTTGGCTAAAATAACATGACCCATAAAGGCTACAGACCTTAGCCAAAATTCACACTTACTAAATTTGGCGAACAACTGGTGACCTCTAAGAGTTTGCAAGATAATCCTAAGTTGATCTGCATGGTCATGCTCACTGTGGGAGTAGACAAGGATGTCATCTATGAACACTATGACAAACATATCAAGATATTTCTTAAACACTCGATTCATGAGGATCTATAAAAGCTGTTGGGGCATTGGTTAGCCCAAAAGACATGACTAGAAACTCAAAGTGACCATAGCGGGTTCAGAAGGCTGTCTTTGGAATATCACATTCCCTCACTTTAAGTTGATGATAGCCAGATCTAAGGTCTATCTTGGAAAAATAACTTGCACCATGCAACTGATCAAACAGGTCATTAATTCTTGGAAGAGGATACTTATTTTTAACTGTGACCTTGTTAAGCTTATGATAGTCAATACACATACGTGAAGAACTATCTTTTTTCCGCATGAATAGAATAGGTGCGCCCCAAAGAGAAATACTGGCCTTATGAAACCTTTGTCTAAAAGATCTCTAAGTTGCTCTTTCAACTCCTTAAACTCAGCAAGTGCCATATGGTATGGCAGAATAGAAATAGGACGAGTATCGGAAAGAAGGTCAATCCTGAACTCTATCTCTCTGTTGGGAGGTACCCATAGGAGATCTTCCTGAAAAAACATCTGAAAACTCATTAATAATATTGATTAACTGAATAGTTGGAGCCTCGGACTTAGTGTCATTGACTCTAACTAGGTGATAGATGCAACCCTTGGATATTAGCTTTTTGGCTTTGAGATAGGAGATAAAATGACTCTTTAGAGATACCAAACTCCTGGACCACTCAAAAAATGGCTCATCAGGGAACTAAAACTTGACCACACGGGTACGTTAATTGTCTAGGTTAATTATCTGATAGATGAATTATGAATAAATCAAAACCATAAAAGATATTATTTATACTAAAGCCTAATTAAGGTAATAAAATAACAAAATCACAACTGGGCTCGAATTTAGGTGACGGTATATTGGTGTTGATCGTTAGGCTTCTGACGGCGTCTCAGATATGTCATCAAAAGTTGTGCCTTATTAACCTATTCTACCTTACTCTGATGATGTCCTCCGATGGATTACCAGAGGAGTGATGGAGTATAGCAAATGTCATCAGACCTTCAGCTTATTTCAACATATTCTATCCCACTTGATGACATCTTCTGATGGTTTACCATACTTGTGACGACATATTGAGAATGTCGTCACCTTCATCTAGCAACTCTTCTTTACTGTTCTTCCTGATGCCTTTTTATGGTAGTTTACCATATCTCTGACGGCCTATAAGAAATGCCGTCAGACTCATATCAGCTCACTTGTACCAGATTTTACTTATTTTGTTCTTCTTTCCTATGTTTTTCTCCCATCCTTGACTTTCCTACAAAATCTTAAGAAATAACAACAAAAACACCAATAATTACTTAAGAACTTACAATTATTTCAAGTTAAAAAGTCTTAAATGTGCTACAAAAATCTATCACATCAACACCCTCAACTTAAAAAAATTGCTTGTCCTCAAGCAACTACATAACACCATACCACGATGCTTAACCAAGAGGCACATAAGATACCTGTCATAGTTGATTATCCAGTTTAGCTCAACACTCATGCCACTCTACACATTCAATTACTTATAAATCTAATTGTGCATATCAATGAAGATTAACAATGTGACCCAAAGGAATCAAGAGTTGGCATTAATTCAGCAACAATAACCATGCATATGTACAAGTTACACTACCCAAACAAGCAAACATCTAGCAATGCAACTGATGTGCCCTTACAAAAAAGAAGTCCCTCTTCAATCATTTATGAACTCAAGCATGTCAATGCGGGGATAGTCAAGAGACACTCACTCTCAGAAAGAAATTCCAATCAATGCATGTCAAATACCATATGTTTGCCCTTATTTTCATTACCAAGGTGTCCAGACATGTAAGTTAGGATCACTATAGGTCTTTTCTTTGGCTTGTAATGTAGGCTAAGGGCTGGTATGATATTCAATGGCATTTAGAGTGACTAAGCCTCCTTGGAACTACCTTAACTTTTGTGGTTCACTTATTAACCTTTTTCTTCTTTTTCTCCTTTTCTTGCTCACAGATTATTCAGGATGGATGTGGCTTAGCTTATTCTTTTTTTGTCACAACTATTCTTTTTTTATTCTTTTTCACAGCACCCTACTTTTTATTCTTTTTTCTTTTATTCAACCATTCCTCATACTCATTTTACATCATGCACTCCTATGATAGCCATCCTCAACTTAGGTTGCTTACCTAAGTCAAGGTGCATAGTGTCCAATGAGGACCAGGGTCAAAACAGGTTCAATATAATATAAATTAGAAGATGATAGGTGTCATAGAAAGAAATGGTGAATTCAAGCTCAACATAGGGATCAAGAGATATCATGCATAACAGGGAAGGTCATTTAGGCTAAACGTGGACTAAAATCAATAACGGCCTATGATCCTTTCCTAACCCCTATCTTTCAACCAAAGTAAGACTAACCGGGCAAGTTCTGGATTTAACACACAAAGAAAACTAAGTAGTATCTCACACACACATGGCACAAAGGTGCATTACAAGCTACTACCTATCCGATTCATGTGATTGTTTAGAAGTGGATATCATGTCACTAGTACTAATGCCATAACAAGATGCACAATGGTCACACATAAATTTATATCACATTTATAAAATAGACCAACGAAAATGTGTTTATCAGTCTAAAAAATCAACAAAAATATGTCAACTATCCTAGATACGTATTTTTCTCCCAATTAACCACAACACATCACAAAATAAAACACAATACGGCTAAACATGCCAGCTCTACTAGGAACAAGACTCTGGGGAAAAGAGGCACGACAACAAAAAACCCAGGAGAACATCAACACCCACAAGTAGCCCCACCCTCAACTTAATATCATGCATTGTTCCCAACATGTCAAATCAAAACAAAAGAGTTAGAAACATACTTGTGGCACCATGGGTGCAAAGATCTGATGTCAATCACATAACACAAATACAAACAACAAAATACCTTGGGTTGCCTCCCAAGAAGCGCCTAGTTTAACGTTGCGACACGACCCAACTCAACTTTTTCCTCTACTTTGAGGATATGAATTTCACCCCCAACTTAGAGTCCATCTTCTTGCCTCGCTCATAGGGAGGTAGTACAAAAATTAAGAAGCTGAGTAATGGATGATACATGGTAAACAACTCTGCTTTAATGTGAGGTGTGTTTTTGAGTTGCTTATCAAGTGTAAAATAAAGAATATAGAATTCTTGTTCCTCATCTTCACCGTCTTCCACTATTTTAGATGATTCCACAGATAAGATATCATCCAACATAATGTGGAAAAATGCTTCAAGTGTGGCCCAAAAAATCCTACTTCAAAATTTAGACTATCCTCTACATACTCACTTTTATTCATCTTCTCAACATTTTTACTTTGAATTGGGCTAGAGTCTTCATAAGAGATTGGCTTGGCTTCTTCTTTTGCCTCTAGCACCATTTCCTCAATCTTGGCATCATCCCTTATGGTTGGCTCGGTTGGTTGGGAAATCTCCAAGGGTTGATCAACATCAAGCTCATCATCAGTATAGGAATCTTGCTCTTCATCGTCACACTCTTCCATTATTTTAAATGATTCCATAGACAAGATATCATCTAAACATAATATAGAAAAGTGTTTTGGATGACTGACCTCGATATCTATCTCTTCTATCCTTTCTCTTTCCTTGTTAAATGCACTAATGTCTTGACGTATGTCTCATATGGTATCATTCATTATATCTATATAATCCAACATTAGTTGAAGCATAGCTTCAATGTCACTCTTTCCAGTGTTGCGTTCTTCCTTTTCTTTACCATAAGACTTGTCATACTCATAAGAAGAACTAGAACTTAGGTTAGCGCAATAGGGGGATGGGGAATTTGAGCAATCACTCCAATGTTCATCTTTACCACCACATAAAGAACAATTATACTCTCGGTAAGATGGAGATGGTGAACACATCTCTCTCCGAGGAGTATATCTACAGTCATGCCAAAAGTGGGGTCCATCACAATATGGACATGGATAATCCAGATAAGATTTCCAACCATCAAACTCACATTCATTCCATGATGTCATAGTAAGAAATAAGCAAAAATAAAGAAAATCTACCAAACACACGAAACAAAGGAAATCACAAACAAATATTTACAAGTTTGAATTCAAGCAAGTAAGGTAAAATTCCAAACCAACTCAATACGCCAAATTGTTCCCTGACAACGGCGTCATTTTTGATAACGCTCAGTTTACACCTAAAATTAGCGTAAGGCAGTCGTCGTCAATATATTTACCCAACTTTGGAGTCGGAGTTGAATCCACAGGGAACAATATGAGTGGTGATTAAACTAGTTTGAAATTAAAGCTACAAGTTAAATTCAAACAAATGATACAAAAATATAAAATGGGGTTTTAGTATTAATGTTTGTAATCAATATAAATAGAAAACCAAAGTTATGATTCCCAAAGGTTTCGGGTATTGACAGATACTAGGTAATGCTAGAGACCCTTAGAATGAGTAGACCAACAGAATATCCCTGATTATGATACTATCTGACTTATCTCTCGACCTCACCAGAAAATTTATTATCTAATTCTCTCGAACTTAGATAATTTATCTATATCCAAACGGATGTTATCTCAGGTAGAATAATTCAATTACAGCATTAATCATTAAACAGAAGGTTGGTAGCTTCCGAGTCCCTATTGATAATTTCTGTCCTCTAGTCTAGTTCTCTGTTAGAAGTAAATAAAACCTAAGGCATAATCTAATGTTTGAAATCACTAGATTTCAGTTAAAATCATAAAATTTCAAGATGTTCTACTACTCTTTGAATCCTTTAAACACCTAGCATTATATCAAACCCTAATCCTAGGATCTCATAACCCCGGTTAATGGAATTAGCCGCTCATTATTTGATGAAAGAAAACACAAGTTTAATTCAAGATGATAATAATCAACTTACATATAGATGGAAAACAACAAACAATTCCTTCAATTAAATCACAAGGTAGAAACCCAAAAATAGTTGATAAAAATAAGAAGAATAATTGATGTAAGAGAGCAATGTTATGTGTCTCTCTTCCCTAGGTTAATTTTCTGATAGATGAATTATGAATGAATCAAAAACCCTAAAAGATGATATTTATACTAAAGCCTAATCAAGGTAATAAAATAACAAAATCACAGCTGGGCTCGAATTTAGGTGACAACATATTGGGGTTGATCGTCAGGCTTCTAACGGCGTCTCAGATATGTTATCAAAAGTCGTGCCTTCTTAACCTATTCTGACACACTCTAATGATGTTCTCCGACGGCTTACCAGAGGAGTGATGACATGTAGCAAATGTCATTAGACCTTCAGCTTATTTCAACATATTCTGTCCCACTTGACGGCATCTTCTGATGGCTTACCATACTTGTGATGACATATTGAGAATGTCGTCACCTTCATCTAGCAACTCTTCTTTACTGTTCTTCCTAATGCCTTTTTATGGTAGTTTACCATATCTCTAACAGCTTGCAAGAAATGCCGTCAGACTCATATCAGCTCACTTGTACCAGATTTTACTTATTTTGTTCTTCTTTCTTATGTTTTCCTCCCATCCTTGACTTTCCTACAAAATCTTAAGAAATAACATCAAAAACACCAATAATTACTTAAGAACTTACAATTATTTCAAGTTAAAATGTCTTAAATGTGCTACAAAAATCTAGCACATCAGTACGATAGTCTATAGATGCATAACAAGAATAACGCCAATCCATACCCAGAATAAGGTAAAGATACACCATGTCTAACTCTATCAAATGAACAAGTATGACTCTTTGAAGAACAGTAACAGGAATATATCTATACAATTCTTTAACGACAACTGACTCCCCTACTGATGTGGAGACTAGGAAAGGCTAAGGAATCCTTTCAGGATTTATTTTGAAATTCACAGCCACAAGTGGGGTCACATAGAAGAGACTTGACCCGGGGTCCAACAACATATAAACATCAAAACAAAAGTCTCAGAGCATACCAGTAACAACATTGGGAGAGTTCACCTACTCCTGATGGGATGGTAAGGCATAGAACCTGTTCTGGCACTGACCGCTAGCATTGCTAGATGAAGCACAGTAAACAGGGGCGGGATGAGGGACATGAGCTGGTGTACTAGTAGTCTATGACTGAGGTTGGGAATCTCTGGTCCCTTGCCTAGCATGTGGACAATCTCTAAGTTTGTGGCCCTACTTGCCACAACTAAAGCAACCCCTCAAATCTGCGAAACGCTCACCGGGATGATCCCTACCATACTTAGCATAAGGAGGATAACGGGTCCTATTACTAACATTGTTCTATGAGCTAGACATAAAAGACCTTCTCCCTTTCTCCTACCTGCCTCTAGGCGTGGGAGCACTACCTGATGAGGGCACTGGAATAGACGGACATCTCTGAAACTGAGGGTGGTTTCCTCTATGGAACCTAGGCTAACTATACTCATGCTACTCAGATCTAGCCCTCTTGTTACCCCTCACTCTATCTCTCTCTCTAATCTTATCCATCTCTATCTGTTGTGAATGTGTTATTAACCTAGATAGATCCATATCCCTATACAGCATCACAGTCCTACACTTTTTTAGCACCAAACCAGAAACACCTATCATGAACTTGCTCATACTAGCTCGAGTGTCAGAAATCAAATCAGGAGCATACTTAGCTAATTGGTTGAACTTCAAGCAGTACTCTTTAATAGTCATGGAGCCCTACCTCAAGTTCATAAACTCCCCAATCATTTTTTCCCTTATCTCAAGCAAAAAAAACTTGTCCAAGAATACATCTTGGAATACCTGCTAAGTCATAGGAGCAACATCCTTACCTCTACCATTCCTCCACGATACAACCGAGTCATAAGCTATATCCTTCAATCTGTAAGACACCAACTCAACACTTTCTTCCTCAGAAACATACATCACTTACGTGATCTTTCTCATCTCGTCAAAGTACAACTGTGGGTCCTCACCTACCTTGGACCCATAAAAATCTGGCAGATTCATCTGCATGAAATCACGGATCCTAGAAGCAGCTACATCACCTCCTTGCTGATTTACAACTGCGGCATGGTTATTGGCCTAAACATTAGCAATGGCTACTTGGTCTAACGCCTGAAAATCCACCCAAAACTCAATATAAGACACTGTCCATTCAAGGGATCAACAGGTTGGGGTTGCTCATTATCATTTCTGTGGGCATCCGCTCTTTGAAGAGGCATTTTCTGAAATACAAGATCATGAATTATTAGATAAGAGGGACATCTGCAAGAACAATGAAATCTAAAAGAAAGAAACAACTATTTCCTAAAACGCCTTATGGCCTCTTGCTCATAGATATGGTGTCCTACACACCGATGATCAAAACTTTACTCAACGCGGCTTGCTAGATTCCCTAGGACTCCTTTAAAGCCTTAGTCTTTTATTCCAATTTTGTAATGACCCAAAATTACCTTCTGGGATGTCACACGGTGCTTAGGGATACAAGTAGCCCCAAGCTAACACTTTGAGCCTATCACTTCTCATAATAACTCACTCAAGAAAAATATACAAAACACTGGCACTATCATATCAAATGAAAGAAAATAGGAAGGTAATACTCTATCCAAATGACCATAATACTGGAAATCTCAACACAACCACAGTCTAATAACTAGTCTGACAAAGCCTCTACTACTCCATGAGCTAGAGAGCCATTGGGATAGGTTCCCAACTGACTCAAACTAAATTGAAAGTAATGAAATAAACACTCAAGTATTGAAATATATGAAGATAGGCCCTCGAACCATGAGGACTCACCACTAGAGAAATATAGAAAAAAGGTACTCGGGAATCACTGACGAGGCTGGGACTGAGCACCTGAACATACATTATAAGACAATATAGCACATAGACGTATATATGGATCAGCATTTGGGAATGTACTGAGTATATGGGGGTGTATGAATTTACATAAAACAATATCAATAGTCGTTAATCAAATCATGCATGCAAATAGGAATGACTTACATAGCTTGAATAAGTCTAAAATGTAAAGCTCCTAAATCATGTAGAATAAAGCATGTAACACAAATCTTATGAGTCATTACATTTTGGCTTTAAAATCTGTACTCTTCCCTTATTGTCATTACTCATAGGCTAAAGGAAACTTGAAACAATACTTTCAACGCATGCATATATCTCATGGGGAGTAAAACTTCTTAAATGCTCAAGAACTTATAACCCTTTTGAACTCAAACACTTTGAACTCAGAATCGTATAACGTTGGTTTGAAAATTGGTGATCAACTCCTATTAGTAGAGAAAACAACTTCCTTATTCAGAAAATACTCAAAGTAGTTCATTATTTTAGAAAATATCTCATCCCAAAGCTTTAGGGAAAATATTCTATCTTAAGGGAAAATACTTTAGTTTAGGGAGGTTCTCTTAACCGACATAAACCATGCGATCTACATGGAGTCCAAGGTCTTGTCCTCCTAAGGAAGAAACCTCACGTTGGGGAGAGGCATCATACTCTTACCAAAGAGTATAACCTCAACTCAGTGATCACTTATCTCAGACTCGGGCTCAATCATCTCAGCCTCATGCCTAAAATCTCAACCCACGATGGCACATAGTTCTGAGGTAAGAAACCGTAGAAACTTACTTAACTCGGTGCTAAATACTACTCCCTTTAGTTTATCTCGCTCACCTCATGAAAATCCACTTTCAAAATAATCTTATGGTTCATAAGAACCCAACAATCAAATCTATAATCTTATGTGCTAGAGTGGATTTCAAAACTATATGACCATTAGGTCAAAACATTTCTCAATAATCTCAAAATACTCAAATCATGGGTGCTTATTGTACGATAGTTCATAAAATTGCAAGTCTCAAGTAGGGTTCAGTGACCCATAATTCCATCTCAAGTTAAAACTCATCATAATGCATAATAGATATCAATAAATTCAAAAATCATATAGAAATTTGGAATTTACAGCAATTTAGCTAATAATCTCAATATACTTATATACTTCAATATCTCAAACATTTCAACTATTAACTTCTCAAGGATTAAAATCATGGGGTATAGACTCAGTTGCAACCAATAACAAAGGGTGAAAACCCCCAATTTAATTTCATGTAAAATCGCATAAATTATAGAGATTTGTAGTTTAAACAAGCCTTTGGGCATAAGGGTGAAAGGATTACCCTTGTTCAAAACCCCACATACCTTGAATTAGAAGCTTTGGATGAACTCTCGCATTTGGGACTCTATTCGCACTCTTGAATGAGGGTTATTGAAGCCCTTGAGTTGGGAACCTTGAATCTTGACTCAATTTAGAAAATCTATGGTGTATTCTTGAGATTCTTGGAAGAGGTTTTGGATACTTATGGTTTTTGTTGAGAGAAAACTTGAGAAAAACTTTATAGAAATCTTGTAAATGACTTTAATTTGGCATTTGTACGGTTTAAGAGGCTTGGAAAAAGTCCAAAGTACCCTTTTTAACTTCTGTACTAAGCTGGAAAAATTGACCTGAGAACCCGATTTTATGGGCCACCACGATGCGCCATTATCGCGGTGGCTCACTGGAAATTGACAAATTGGAATCTAGGATTCTTTGCAATGAGGAGCCATCACGTTGTCCCACTGGTTGGGACTTGGAACTTCAGCCCGACGCATCACAATCGCGCTAGGCCACTGGAAATTGACTATTGAGAAATTAGGGTCCTCCGCTACGCGCCACTATCGCGAAGTTCCACTGAAATTTGACAATTGTCAAATAGACACTCTCTGGGATGCGCCAAGCACTAAAATGATGCTATTTTACAACTAGGACTTAAATTAGCCATAACTTCTTACTCGGGTATCGTATTTGGGAGAATCTTATATCGATGGAATGCTTATCAAATTTTCCCTGTGATAAAAAGTAAAAATTAGGGAAATTCTATATGGTTAACATGATACTAACTTAGGAAGTCACTTCTCAATCTTTTATGGCCGAAATTATGCCTCACTTGACATACCTTAAGGCTCATTCTACGATAGAATTTTGTGGGGTCTTACACCAATTATACATACCTTTTCTGATGTGGGATACTTAACAAAAACATTAAACATAAAGATTAGTTAGCTCCAAATCTGGCAAGAACGGGCAAAGAGAGTAAAGCTACCCAGCAAACTTTCATAATTAAATATCGTTACTGTTGATGATAGGCGAAATTACGCGCCTATATCAATATATTTTGCCCATATTTTAGCCTAGTTTTGAGAACAAATTATATATTTCATGCACTTTTAGTCCTTTTTCCTATAAATGAGCTAACGAACATGATTAGTAAAGTTTCAGGTATAAATGATGCAAAATACAGCATTTTATGGCTTACTTGACGCAAAAGAAAGCTCACAAAGGAAGGGAAGGAAGTCTACACGCCTAAGGACCAAAACTGCTGCATGGAAAATCTTTCCCGGGCTAAAACAACATTTCTGAAGACTTTGGGGACTTACAGACACAAAGCTGGATTTTGACAATGATACATTAACCTAGTACAATTGGGTTATGTATTTCATTAGTTTATATGGATTAGGAGAATGTTACATTAACCTAGTACAAATGGGTTAAGTATTTCCTTAGTTTAGTAGGATTTGGTTATTTATTTCATTAGCATAGTAGGAGTAGGATAGGAGTATTATAAATACCCTATCATACTAGAGATTTTTAATTAACTCCTCCCTTAGTGGAGAGATACATTCAACCATTAATCTTCTTCCATCCCTCTCTTCTTCCACTACAACACTTCTAATCTACTCTTCTAATCCTTCCATTAATTCTATTCATCAATTCCACAACAAGAGAATCGTTACTTGCTAAGGAATCACGCCACACGCCTATCACTTGAGCTACACGCCATTCATCAATATTGTGATATAATAATAATGCCAATCGTGATCTCCTTCGCATTCATGGGTAACTAAACTTCTCTGTTGGGGTTATGAAAGTCGAATGAGTTACTATCTATTGCTATGAGTTTGTGAGTTCGAGACACGTATATTGCTTATATCATTATTCTCTTCATCTTAATCCACATTCTTTGCGGTTGCAAATGCAAGAATACGCCAGTCTAACATTTAACTTGTTCGAGAGAAAGGTTATTTGTCTGGAAAAGAGATAATGTCAAGGTAGTAGGACACCCTTTCCTATTAAAAAGCTAGTGTCGTAACTGGACTAACCTCTTGGAGAATTTGTACCGTTAGACACGCTTTAATCTCGAGAGAGTTAAAGTGAAATAGTCCTTGTTTAGGTCGAGAGACGCTTGGATTTACCATCGAATACAATTCTCTATAAGCAATTGCATGTCACAATTCTACACACTCATAAGCAATAGAGACGTATACCTCAGAAGGTGGACATAACCACAACGCTTCAATTCTCATTGTTGTCAACCTACGTAATAATCTCTCTCTCTTTACTTTATTATTTTCAGCTTTTGTTTACATTACTTGCACGACAAGACTCCCCCCTTCTTACGAGACTTGCACCAAAAGTTTAGTAATTTTACTTGTTGGCCAAGCTATTCCCTGTGGGATCGACACCCAACCCATGTTGGGTTCTATATTTGACAAACGACCGTTTTACACTCCTAAGAGAGCTGTAGATTGAGCGTTAGTGTCAATCAAGTTCGTGATAATTACTAGACCCTTTGGTCAAAGATTCTCGTACTTTTACTTTTAGTTTTTGTTTTTGTTTCTTGCAGGTTTTTACTTTAGTGCATGCCCCATACTAGAAGTTCTGGTCAACCGTTATTACCAATCAATCCTGAACCACAACACATTGGAAGAATGGAAGCACAAGCTGAAATCGACAGAATGGCTGCTCAACACGAGCAAGCAAGATTAGCTGCTCTTGCCGCTGCTCAAGTCCAACAACAAAACATTGATAATCCTGGGCGAGCAACAAATCCTGACGATGAAGATTTAGGTGATGACGAGTTACTAAACCCTAGGCGTGATGCTGAAATTATAACACCTGCCAACCGAAGAGGTCGACAAGCTCGGTATAGGTATGATCGCCAACCTTTGCAACCATCTTTCGACGATGATGATGATGATCTTGATGGATCCGGAGCCACTGGAGCTATAATTCCACCACCATTAGCGCCCGGAGCCAAGTTCAACATCACAAGCACCATGATTCAGTTATTGCAACTCAAGGGATTATTTGGTGGACTAGCAGGCGATGATCCGAATATGCATCTCATCAACTTTATTTCTACATGCAAGTCTTTTGACAATCCTGGTGTTGGTCAGAATGCTATTCGATTACGTCTATTTCCATTGTCTCTATCTGGGGAGGCAACACTATGGTTGAATGGGCTGACTCCTGATTCAATTACAAATTGGAGGCAATTGAGAGACGCCTTCCTAGAAAGATTCTTTCCGCCATCCAAAAGGGCTCAATTGAGAGATGAAATCAGCAACTTTCGTCAGCTTCCCTCTGAAGCTCTTCATGAAACATGGGAGAGGTTCAAGACAAAGCTAGCGAGATGCCCAAACCATCACATGAGTAATGTTCACCTCATGGAGATCTTGTATAGAGCCTTGAATTCAATAACTAAACCAGTAGTGGACAACGCAGCTGGAGGTTCTTTTATGGACCTCACCTTTGGTCAAGCAAGCAATATGCTAGATCGCATGACGAAACAAAGTAGAGCTTAGCATACCAGGGACTCTGAGGTAGCAAGTCCCACTCTATCTATTGGCATGACTGCAGACCAAAGAAGAAGAGAAGAAGAACGTGATCAAGACATGGCGCATATGAAAACACAAGTGGATCTTCTGGCAAAGCATTTATTATCAGGGAAGACCGAAAAAGTGAAAGCTGTAGCGCTAAAAGGAAGAGACGAATCTGATTCTGAAGAGGAGGCCAACTACTTGAACAATCAGGGGGGTTTCCGCGGGAATGCCCAAGGAAACCAAGGTCGGAACTATTATGATAAATCTGGAAGCAAAGACCAAGGTAGTTGGAAGAAAAACAATGAAAAGAGTGGTTTGTACGTTCCCCCTGGTAGACGTGACACCACCACATCTAATTCTGGAAGTATGGAAGACATGATGGCTAAGTTATTGAAAGGAGTGGAAGCAACGAGCGCGGGAGTTACGAAGGTGATTAATGATTTGTCCTCCATGAAGCAATTAGTTGATTCTCATTCCACTTCTATCAAGCAAATAGAGCAGCAATTAAGCCAACTTTCAGCAGCATTCAATCAAAGAAAGGCTGGCACCTTACCGAGCGATACGGTGTAAAACCCAAGGAATGATGGGTCATGCATGGCCATCACTACCAGAAGTGGTAAGGTGCTGGAAACTTCAGCAACAGGCAAGCAAGTGGTTGACGAAATTGCGGACATGGACGTTACACCTAGTGACGATGCAAAAGGAGATGATGCCGCAATAACTACTTCCAACGTCAAGGACGTTACACCTAGTGACGTGCAGCCTGAAAAAAGGGAAAAACGGAAGCAAGAGTAGAAGAAAGCCATGGAGAGAACACTTCCATACCCACCACCACCTTTTCCCCAAAGATTGAAGAAGGTGGCATGACACTAAGTTCAGCAAATTTATGACTATGTTGAAGCAGCTGACCATTAATGTTCCACTGGTAGAGGCACTAGAACAAATGCCTGGGTATGCGAAGTTTATGAAAGATCTTTTGACTAAGAAGAGGGCAGCAAGTTATGAGCTGAACGATGATGTGCATCATTGTAGTGCAATTGCTACCCGATCGATAGTTCAGAAGAAGGCCGACCCCGGAGCTTTCACTATTCCTTGCACCGTCGGATCTTTGAACTTTGCCAAAGCATTATGTGATTTAGGAGCCAGCATCAACTTGATGCCATTATCGATCTACAAGAAGTTGGGGCTAGGAGATCCTACACCAACCAATATGAGGCTTGTCATGGCGGATAGGTCGGTAAAAAGACCTGTTGGTATTTTATGCGATGTCTTGGTAAAGGTTTCTTCATTTATCTTCCCAGAAAAATTTGTCATCTTGGATTGCGAAGCTGATTCTGAGGTTCCCATAATCTTGGGGCGCCCTTTCCTTGCTACAGGAAGTGTGCTCATTGATTTGAGAGCTAATGAGCTTTCATTCCGAATAAATGACGAAGTGGTTCGTTTTGATGTTTCCAAATCAATGAAGCAACCCAAAGATCTGAGTGTATTTTCTGTGGCTGATGTTATCCTTGATGATGAGAAAGAACGACTTGAAGAAGAGCAAAATCTTGATGATCCTTTGGAAGTTTTGCTCATGAAAGGAGAGATTGAGGATGCTGAAATTTCTGAAGAAGCTATTTGTACTCTATCGGGATTAGGGACCTATCGCTATACTCCCAAGAAGCTGGATCTTGATCTCAAGAATCGACCCACACCACCAGCTAAGCCATCTATTGAAGAACCACCCGCGTTAGAATTGAAGGAGCTGCCAAGTTATTTAAGGTACGCATTCTTAGGAAGCGAAAACACTCTTCCAGTCATAGTGGCAGCCGATTTGGGTGAGCAACAAGTTGCAGCTCTTATTGCAATTTTAAGCAAGCATATTAGAGCCATTGGATGGACCATTGAGGATATTATTGGTATTCCACCTGGGATTTGCACACATAAAATTCAGCTTCAAGAAAAATGCACACCTACCATTGAACATCAAAGGTGTTTAAACCCACCTATGCAAGAAGTGGTGAAGAAGGAGATTATCAAGTGGTTAGACGCAGGAGTTGTATATCCTATCTCTGATAGCACATGGGTAAGTCCTGTACAATGTGTTCCCAAGAAAGGAGGTATGACGGTGGTCGCCAATGCGAAGAATGAGCTTATTCCACTCAGGCCCGTTACTGGATGGAGAGTATGCATGGACTACCGCAAGCTGAATTCTTGGACACTCAAGGATCACTTCCCCATGCCATTTATGGACCAAATGTTAGATCGATTAGCGGGGAAAGGATGGTTTTGCTTCTTGGATGGTTATTCAGGTTATAATCAGATTTGTATTGCTCCCGAAGACCAAGAGAATACAATGTTTACATGCCCATATGGTACGTTTGCCTTTAAACGTATGCCATTCGGGTTATGTAACGCACCAGCCACCTTTCAACGTTGTATGATGTCTATTTTCTCTGATATGGTTGAAGACACTTTGGAGGTATTTATGGATGACTTTTCAGTTATTGGTGAGTCTTTTGAAGCGTGTTTGGCAAACTTGAGCATGGCATTGCAAAGATGTGTAGAGTTCAACCTTGTGCTGAATTGGGAGAAGTGCCACTTCATGGTAAAAGAAGGAATCGTTCTTGGGCACAAGATCTCCGAAAGAGGAATAGAGTTTGATCGAGCAAAAATTGAGGTTATTGAGAAGCTACCGCCTCCAATTTCGGGGAAGGGAGTTCGTAGTTTTCTTGGCCATGCTGGGTTCTATCGTAGATTCATCAAAGACTTTTCCAAAATTTCTAGTCCATTGTGCAAACTACTGGAGAAAGATGCGAAGTTTGACTTTAATGAAGATTGCTTAAAGGCATTCGAATGCCTTAAAGGAAAACTCATTGAAGCCCCTATCATGGTAGCACCAGATTGGACGCTCCCGTTCGAAGTCATGTGTGATGCTAGTGGTGTAGCCGTTGGTGCTGTTCTTGGACAGAGAAAGGAGAAACTATTTCATCCTATCTACTATGCGAGTAAGGTCCTAAATGAAGCCCAAAGGAACTACACTGTTACTGAACAAGAGCTCCTAGCGGTTGTGTATGCATTCGAGAAGTTTCGTGCCTACCTATTGGGTACTAAGGTGATCGTCCATATAGACCATGCAGCTCTTAGGTATCTAATGACGAAGAAGGATGCAAAACCGAGGTTGATTCGATGGGTGTTGCTGCTGCAAGAGTTCGATTTTGAGGTCAAAGATAGAAGAGGTTGCGAGAACCAAGTGGCCGATCATCTATCTCGACTTGAGAATGGACATGTGGCGCAACCTGAAATTCAGATTGATGATGCATTCCCTAATGAGGAGATATTAGCAATAACAATGGAGAAATTACCATGGTATGCTGCTTTTGCAAATTTCGTGGTGAGTAATATACTACCTTCCAATTTATCCTATGATCAAAGAAGGAAGTTTATGCATGACGTTCAGCACTACTATTGGGATGAGCCTTATTTGTTTCGAATATGCACGGATGGTATCATTCGACGATGTATATCCCATGAAGAAGTGCCCACTATATTAGAAGCATGCCACACTTCGCAAGTTAGAGGACATCATGCAGGCAATCGAACGGCAAGAAAAGTTTTGCAAAGTGGTTATTATTGGCCTTCGATATTCAGAGATGCATACGACTATGTTAGAAGGTGTGACCAATGCCAACGTCAAGGTGCTATTTCAAAACACCATGAAATGCCCATGTCTAAAATTCTGGAGGTAGAACTCTTTGATGTGTGGGGTATTGATTTCATGGGTCCATTCGTGAATTCGTTTGGAATGAAATACATCTTGGTTGCGGTGGACTATGTTTCGAAATAGGTTGAAGCTATAGAATTGGCCGACAATGAAGGAAAGCGTGTTGTAGCATTCTTAAAGAACAATATCTTCTCTCGCTTTGGAGTACCTCGTACTATCATAAGTGATGGAGGATCTCACTTTTGCAACAAGCTATTCAAATCTGTATTGGCTAAGTATGGTGTCAAGCAACATAAGGTGGCTACGCCTTATCATCCCCAAACTAGTGGACAAGTAGAGGTTTCCAATCGTGAGATCAAGCAAATCCTTGCAAAGACGGTTAATGCTAATAGGAAGGATTGGTCTAGGAAGCTAGATGATGCACTATGGGCGTATAGGACTGCTTTCAAGACACCCATTGGTATGTCACCTTAACAGCTAGTTTATGGGAAGGCTTGCTATCTACCCATTGAGCTCGAGCACAAGGCATTGTGGGCATTGAAGCAATTGAACTTGAATTGGGATGATGTGAAGAATCTGAGGTTGGAGCAGCTGAACGAACTAGATGAATTCCGTCTCCATGCATATGAATGAGCGGATTTATATAAAGAGCAGATGAAGAAGTATCATGATCAGCGGATTGTTCGACGAAACTTCCAAAAAGGTGACATGGTACTACTCTTTAACTCCAGATTTAAGATCTTCCCAGGTAAGTTAAAATCGAAGTGGTCTGGTCCATTTAAAGTCATCCAAGTCTACTCGTCTGGAGTAGTCGAATTGGAAGGCGATACGGGTGTTGTTTTCAAAGTGAATGGCCAACGTGTTAAGCCTTATATCGGTCCTCTTAACTCGATGAATGACATGGCCATCACTTATCTCGATGAAGTCTAAGTAATCGAGATTATTATGTCGAGCCACGACAATAAATAAGGCTCTAGATGGGAGGCAACCCATCATTTTATTGTTTTATCGTTTTATCGTTTATCGTTTTTCCTTTTATTCTAGTACTTGTTTTGTTTTGCTAAATGAAAAATCCAAAAATAAGAGTCGTGCCACGACCAAAACTAAGGCGCTTGGTGGGAGGCAACCCATCGTACTAATCATTTTCATTTGGTTTTGAGCAAAAATAGGTGCAAAAAGTATTCAACGAGGAGATTGATTTCATTTGACGATTTGGACACATTGTATGGTAAAGTTGGTAAGTTAGGAATGGTGATGCATAAGGCTATGGATTAAGCATTTCTCACGCCAAAATAGGCATCGAGAAAGGCTAGGCCTTGGTAAAACTAGGCCACGAACGATGCACAACCTATCCTTTAGCCTAAGGTCTCGGAATCTAGTGTGCTATACACTATGCGCCGCCTATTCCTAGGTATGCTTTTGACTATGCGCCGCCTATGCTATGGCATTTGGTCGCAGTATCTCATATGCCATAGACTATGCAGCGCATATGTCTACAAATGCCATAGACTATGCGGCGCATATGTCCCATTATGCTATAGACAATGCGCTGCATATGTCATTGATATGCCGAGCATTATGCGCCGCATATGTGGTATTTTTGTCTCCAAAAATGATTGTAAATGGTTCAAAACCCGAACCATTCTCTTCCTATATAAAGGGGACTTAGTTTTACAACACAACCACACTAAAAATTGACCTAAGGGCGCCGCATATACATCCAAATCCTCTCAAAATTTTCTTCTTTTGCTCTTCCAATTCACAAAACCATCTCCACAAACTTCAAGCAAATAAGTACTCTCTTATTCTTCATTTATTTCTCGTAATTACTACGTTGTTATGTCTATTATGAATTGCTAAATCGTATAAGATTGTTGGTGATGTTCATGTGTTTGGATTGTTGATACAAAATCATGTGAGTGAACATGTACGTAGGAAAATCTTGACTTGTTTCCGACTTGAAATTGGTTTTAATAGCATTGTTATACTATTTGCGGAATTACTATGGCTGTGAATAGTGCTTAAGATTGTTGTTTGGATACTTACATGTTAGACTATCCCGGCCATCGGGATAAGACTTATAGTGCCTACCGACATAAGAGGTTGTGATTGTTGTAAGAATAACTATTCCATGTGGTAACCCCTATGTAGTAGTGTTGCTATATCTACCATGAAAGTAGTCCAATGGCTGCAAGTAAGTGATGCATTGCTGATTTTCTTGTTGGAATACAATCCTAAAACGTAGGTCGACGAAATCTGAGTAATCGACCACTTTCGCTTCACTGATTTGTGTTAACAAAACTAAGTGTGGGGTGGTACCCCTACTGCTTATGTATAGATTGTATCCATTGAGATTGTGCTACCATTATCACTATTTCAAGTCTCAGGTACAATGGCACCCAAAGCAAGACAAGGCAAAGAAAAGGCTACCACTTCCCAAAAGAGCAAGAAAAGAAGCCGCAAGGAGCAAGGAGAACCCTCCTCGCTGCAAACACCTCAACTCACACTTGGAATTAAGTGAGATACTTATGAGGAACTTCTGAGGATGACGACTCTGATTATGATTCCGATGAAAGGGATAGGACCCCAGACATAGAGGAGGAGTCCGACTGACCAGGTTCCTCGTATTTATTTTCCACTGAGGACAGTGTCCCAACTAAGTATGGGGTGGTGGTATTGCATGCTATACTTCTCTATTCGCATATATGTTTGTTTGCTTTTGTTTCATTTTTGTTTCATTTTGTTTTTTTAGTAGTTAAAATTTTTTTTAGCTTCGCATGAAATTATTTTGATAGGCAGCATGAGATTATAACAAGAGTATGTGCTACAATTGTGACTATTGAGACGTTTAGGCTCCAGTCGTGACTCATTATGTGATATTGTGTGGTTCAACTCCTTCACTTGTTGGGTCAAGAGTCTATATTAACTCCAATAAAGTCGACCATGTGCCTTGTGTGTGTGAGATTAATAGTATCTTCTATGTTTGTGGCTGATGCTAGAACTTGCCTTGTATGTATGCAAAGCGAAAATAAGGAGTGTAAGTTAGGATATGATTTAGGCATTTCTTTGGCAACCTATACATGTTTACCTTCAGTTTTACCTACCCATGGACATCATCCTAGTCAAACCCTTTTGAGCCTTCAGCCTATTTCTTTGACAACCTTCTATGCAAGCCTAATCCATTTTCTTTCAAGACCGTAATTTGATCCAAATTCCTAAGTGCTTTAAAGTGAAAAAAGTCATGACGAAATTGGGTGAGTATGATGCTTTAAATTGTAATGGTTCTTGAATGTGTTATGAAAAAGAAAGTGCTATCATAAGAGGTATGTTGAGAAAAGAAAAAGGAAAAGAAAGCTGAAAAGTAAGTTGTGCTTAAAATTGAAAAAACAAAAGAAGAGAACAAGGGTGGTAGAACAAAAGAAAGAAGAAAGGTTGAAAGAAAAAAATGTCAATGATACAATGTGATGTATTAAAGTGCTTAGGAACTTAGTCACTATTTCTGGCCAAAATAGTCCTACCCGTCCCTTAGCCTGCATTACAACCATCAGAAGACCTATTTGATCCTAATCTTAGCATTCTGACATTTAGTGGAGTATTACACTAAGGGCAAGCCTATGGTCATCAGTTGCTATATATGAATTCTTTGAAAGAGTGAGAGAAAGGATATGTTGATACCCATGTTTGAAAAATATGATATATTTGTGAGTGATTATGGGTACTATAATGTGAGACACACATGGTTGATGAGTTTTGGATAGTTGTATATGATTCTATGCACTTTAACGTTTGCATGCGAGTTGATCACCATCACGAGTCTATGCTATAGGTTAAACTGTTTCTCCTAATGATCGGAAAGCTACTCTTTGTTAAGAATTGTTGTGCCTGTCTTGACGAATGTTTTGTGTTGTTGCTGTAAAAACCCTAAAGTTGATGTGTAGAGGGACATGATATTTTGTTCGAGAACGAACAAAGCTTCAAGTATGGGGTGTTGATGATAGGCGAAATTACGCGCCTATATCAATATATTTTGCCCATATTTTAGCCTAGTTTTGAGAACAAATTATATATTTCATGCACTTTTAGTCCTTTTTCCTATAAATGAGCTAACGAACATGATTAGTAAAGTTTCAGGTATAAATGATACAAAATACAGCATTTTATGGCTTACTTGACGCAAAAGAAAGCTCACAAAGGAAGGGAAGGAAGTCTACACGCCTAAGGACCAAAACTGCTGCATGGAAAATCTGTCCCGGGCTAAAACAACATTTCTGAAGACTTTGGGGACTTACAGACACAAAGCTGGATTTTGACAATGATACATTAACCTAGTACAATTGGGTTATGTATTTCATTAGTTTATTTGGATTAGGAGAATGTTACATTAACCTAGTACAAATGGGTTAAGTATTTCCTTAGTTTAGTAGGATTTGGTTATTTATTTCATTAGCATAGTAGGAGTAGGATAGGAGTATTATAAATACCCTATCATGATAGAGATTTTTAATTAACTCCTCCCTTAGTGGAGAGATACATTCAACAATTAATCTTCTTCCATCCCTCTCTTCTTCCACTACAACACTTCAAATCTACTCTTCTAATCCTTTCATTAATTCTATTCATCAATTCCACAACAAGAGAATCGTTACTTGCTAAGGAATCACGGCACACGCCTATCACTTGAGCTACACGCCATTCACCAATATTGTGATATAATAATAATGCCAATCGTGATCTCCTTCGCATTCATGGGTAACTAAACTTCTCTGTTGGGGTTATAGAAGCCGAATGAGTTACTATCTATTGCTGTGAGTTTGTGAGTTCGAGACACGTATATTGCTTATATCATTATTCTCTTCATCTTAATCCACATTCTTTGCGGTTGCAAACGCAAGAATACGCCAGTCTAACATTTAACTTGTTCGAGAGAAAGGTTATTTGTCTGGAAAAGAGATAATGTCAAGGTAGTAGGACACCCTTTCCTATTAAAAATCTAGTGCCGTAACTGGACTAACCTCTTCGAGAATTCGTACCATTAGACACGCTTTAAGTTTGAGAGAGTTAAAGTGAAATAGTCCTTGTTTAGGTCGAGAGACGCTTGGATTTACCATCGAATACAATTCTCTATAAGCAATTGCATGTCACAATTCTACACACTCATAAGCAATAGAGACGTATACCTTAAAAGGTGGACATAACCCCAACGCTTCAATTCTCATTGTTGTCAACCTACGTAACAATCTCTCTCTCTTTACTTTATTATTTTCAGCTTTTGTTTACATTACTTGCACGACAAGACTCCCCCCTTCTTACGAGACTTGCACCAAAAGTTTAGTAATTTTACTTACTTGTTGGCCAAGCTATTCCCTGTGGGATCGACACCCAACCCAGGTTGGGTTCTATATTTGACAAACGACCGCTTTACACTCCTAAGAGAGCTGTAGATTGAGCGTTATCAACTGTATAGGTAGATTTGATAGTGAAAATCCTATTACTAGATAATTCATGGGTAGAGATAAAGCGCATAAACTATACAAGTTTCCAATAACATCAATTAGTTGATTAAATATATATTAAATTAAAGTATAAAGTAAAGGCTCCGGTGTATAGAGAAGACCTCACCGCTTAAAAAGTAACCACAATATTTATTTTTTAATTTCTTATATTTACTATATTTTTGATACCTAGGAGGATACAATTTATTATTTCATAGTTAAATACCTAAAAAATAACAAAATTGTGGTTGAAAATGTTAGAGTAGCCAAATTCATTAGAATTTTTATTTTATACATTGGAAAATCCATTTTGTTATTAATAGAATAGGAAGAGGAAAAAGAATAATTGAAATAAAGGCAATCAATTAGTTATTCATCAAAGTTTCATTTATTGAATGACCAGAATTATACAGGGATATGTAGCTCAGATACGTAGAACAAAAATTTGTTTATTTGCATCAAGCTTTCGAGGGTCTCATTCAAAGCTTACTAGAACTTTTACTCAACAGAAAATAAGAACTTTAGTTTTGGCTCATTGGGATAGGGATAGGAAAAAGAGATATTTTAATCATTTGTGGATCATTCGGACAAACACAGCAATTTGCAAAAGGGGAGTCTCCCGTAGTTATAGTAAATTAACACACAATCTATACAATGGACGATTGTTTCTTAACCATAAAATACTTGCACAAATAGCTATATCAAATAGGAATTGTCTTTATATGATTTTGAACAAAATCAACCCGGAGTCTTTAAAAATTCCCAGGCTCTCCTGAGAATAAATGGAGATTTATTCTACCAGACGATTTAGAAATTAGTATGAGGAAATATGCTAAAGTAATCAAAATGAATGAACACGTTCAATTCAATAAAAATAATTTTTTTTTCCAATTCATTTATTTCTTATGACACAATACTCAAATCTAGATTTGAGTAATTATGATTCAAGTATAAAAAAAAGTAAGCCTATTTATTTTGGGATTTAAATCCAATAGTTCTAGCGGTCTACTCGATTCTTTCAAATTGTTTCTCATTATTGGGAAAAGATAATAAAGATAAAATACGAACTTGTTTTATAGCAAGAGTAATTAATCGTTGTTGTTTCAAGGTCAATCTATTTACGCGTCTTGATAATATTTTTCCTTGTTCACTAATAAATCGACTAAATAAACTCATGTTTTTATAATCAATTCGATCCCCCGGTTAAATCGCAGGCAAACACCTACAAAAAGATCACTTGAATTTAAGAAAGGGTTGCTTGGATTTATCCATTGTTTGTTTGTTTAATTTATTCCTTATCCTTAAAATCCTATTTCATAATTCTACTTCATTTTAAATCCACCCAAAATAAAATAAGATTTTTGAAAAATAGGATTTATTTAGTTTCTATTTAAATATGTTATATATAATGTTATTTTCCCCCTTCCTTGAAAGGGTAAGTCACAAGTACTTGGCTCGCTCTATTTTTTATCTCCCCATGAATCATGTTTGTAATAATAGGGATAGAATTTTTTCAATTCTAATCTATTAGGTGTATTGTGTCGGTTCTTTTGAGTACTATATCTGGAAATACCTCTTGATACCTTATCAACACCGTTTCGGACACACCTAGCACATTCCAAAATCATTGTTACTCAGACATTTTTCCCCTTGGCCATGAACCTCCTTTGAATTTTTTATTTATTCAACTCTTCTATTTTCGATTCAAAATGAAGAAAGGATATACTAACTTGAAATCCAATTCAGACATTTCAATATTAGTTTTTAATATGTAGGTAATTTGACCAAATCTTATTAATAATATGCTTTTAAGTATGTTTTTATTGTCATCTGAATAAGCGACTCTATGGTTTTGCAAACTATATTAGCTTCCGCATGACTCCTACCAATTTTGAACCTAATAATTTGCACTATTAATTTGTGTTAGGAGATCTTTGAATGAGTTTTGATGTGTGTATCAAAGTTGGTTGATGCACCAACTATTGGTGCAGGTGGCCTCCTTCTACATAATCACAAGATGGGGACCGCAGTCTTGAAACTCTGTTGAATTGATCATCATATTTGTGAGAGTTGGCCTCACGTAGCAAAGGGGAGTGCTGAAAAGGTTGGATTTTATGTCTTACGTTCGTGATTCGTAATTGTGAGGTTTTGGGTTGGTCATGATCATGATCGTGATGAAGAAATTGTACCCAGACAGAATTAATTTTCAATTTTGAACTTAAACTTCATTTTCTATTTTTAGGAGTTTAAAGCTCATATTAAGGAGTTTTTTTTAAGGGTTTTCAAAGTTACTCCTCAAGGTAAGTTTGTAATTCTTATTTTTGCTAATTTTCCAATGATTTCTCGTTAATTTTATCGATTAATTGCGCATTTGAAATGAATTTTGAGATTTTTTTTCTCCAAAACTTAAGGGAGTGTAGATTGATGATTTGAGCTTCGTTTTCTTTGAAATTTCATTTTTGAATTCCTTAAATATTGGGTAAAATGATTCAGAAAGAATTTTTGGACTCGTATAAAAATATAGCATATTTTTTATAAATTGAAAGAGTTGAGGTCATCTGAGTGGAAGGCCATTATATGGTCTTGTGGACTTATAGTTTGACTTTGAGGTAGGTTATTCTTCATCAAATTTAATTTGGTTGGGAACTTATTGTAAAGTATGTTTGGGTTGGTGAAGTAATGGACCGAAGTAACTATTGTGATGGTTATATTTTGTGATATTTATATTATTACTTCTAAATAGAAACAACTTGTATATATTCACACACAGTTTTTTTTTACCTTTTTACCCCTTTTTAGCAGGGCGGCTCAATCCTTTAAGAAAAAAAGTCACCGCCTTAGGCCCCAACATTTGAGGGGCATCATTTTTTTTTTTAGCAATAATAGATTATTGATTTTTTTAAAAAAATATTAAATTTCATTTGTAAAAAAAGTAATTTTTAATATAAAGAAAAGAATTATTAGAAGAAGAATGATATATCTAGACTACTAAAGATTAAATGCATTAATTATATAATTAATTTTAAAAAAATTATTAGAAGAAATAAATTGTATAATTTTTAACATAGAATTATAAAAAAAATTCTTTAAAACTTGAGGCTTCCATTCGATTTTGGCCTTAGGCCACAAATATGCTTGAGCCGTCCCTGCTCCTTAGGAGCTCTCATCCTTTTTACTCCTTTAATGAATCGAACTCACAATTTTCGAGTTGAAAGCGACAGGTGTTTGTCATTCAAGCAACTCTCTCTTATTTATTCACAAACATTTAGATCTTAATATTAAATAATAATTAGATTTATATTCAAATTTTTAAATCTTAATATTTAGATATACGTTTAGATTAGGTTATTTTGTGCTCAATGAAAGCAAATAAGGTTTTAAGTATTTGGATCTTACTGTTGTTGTTTATTTATTTTTTAAATTAAAAAGTATTCCTCCGTTCAACAATATTTATTTACTATTGGCTTGACATATATGTTAAGAAATAATAAATAATAGGTTTAACTTTAATACATTATCTTCTTGATAAAATAAATTTAATACTTTAAAAAATACATTGAGTAATGATTCATATTTAAAAGTAAGGGTAAAATGGATAAAAATAAATAAATTATACATTGATTTTTTAAATTGGATAAATATTAATTGATTTTCAAATTAGATAAATATTAATTAATTTTCAAATTAAATAAGTATTATTGTACACCTATTTTTAGTAACATGACAATTATTGTTCTACACATAGAGTAATATTTGAAGTTAAATTGAATAATTATATTTAAAAGTTAGAAATTTGTGAAAGAAATCTTGAAAATATGAGTAAAATTTATTTTTCAAACTTCAAATTTATTGTTTAAGTCGGCAAAATAATGAGCTAATTTAATATTCCCTCAATTTCAAAATAAATAATCTACTTTTTTATTTGATTCGTTTAAAAAACATAACTTTTTTTTTTTTTTTTACATACTTTAATTTCAATTTAGATTCAAAAGTTCAACACGTTGGACACATTTGTTTTGTTGAAAATTGAAATGACGAGGAATCTTGAAGCGGGGAAATTGGGAATCCTGGTGATGTAACCGTTAGAGACGATCCGATACGTTGGCTTCCACCAAACCAACATCGCGACTTTTCGCCACCCTCTTCCGATGGTATTGTCAGAATCAAATGGGAGAGTCCAATTACCGGCCAAAGTCCACACCCAACCGGTCGTTGACGACGGCAAAGATGCTGAAAGTTTGAAGGTGGCGGAAGATCAGAATGGACATCCTTCCATGGGAGTTGAAGTCCGGAGAAATTACATGGGCGATTACCTTGATGTCCCTTTTCGACCTTATCTCATGAAGATTCTACAAAGACAATGTACGTTCATTCTCAAATTTCCTTTTATTATTACTATTTTTTTTTGTGATATAATTTACTTGCTCATTGGTTTGATTACATTATCTTAACGTTTGAAATTTTTGTTTTACTTTTGATTTGACGCTTTGTGGTTAAAATTGAATATGCAGACGCCTAATAGTAATAGCATTGGAACAATATCTCTTGAAACGTAAACTGAATATCTATTGCTTGTCACTTATCACTCCCTCCTTTTATTTTTATGGTCGTGTCTAACTTGGGACATAAAATAATCTTTGAACTTGTTGAGCTTAAACATGTCATGACATTATTATGGCTATAAGGGGTTGTTTGGTTGAATGTACAAGAATAATGTTGTACAAGGTGTATTAGTAATATAGGAATTAGTAATGCGGATATTATTTTTATCCACTGTTTGGTTTGGTGTATTAATGGATGTTCTGTCTTTAACTGGTGCTTATCTGTGTATTAATAGTCTTTGTATTGCTAATATCATGGTTTGCTATGTATTAGTTATACACCCTATAGCACTATATGGGGTCGTTTGGTACAATATATTGAAAAAATAATGCATGTATTAATCAATGTGTACTATTAATATCTTGTTTGGTATCATTTTTTAGCCTAGGTATAACTAATACTTGCACTAGTTATACATTCTACCTTGTACTAAGCTATGCATTAGTTATACCACCATTTTCCTATGTATTACTAATGCAAAGAATTTCTACACATGCATTAATTTAGTTAATGACAAAATTACCCCTCAAATTTCTCCTTCCATTGTACGCCTCACTTTTTCTCTTATGAACCTCTCTTTTGTACACTTTGCCGTGGAAAAGCAAGAGATATTTTCTCCACGTCTTTTGCCTTTCACTTAATCAGTCATTATTTGCTTTTCTCCACTTGGCTAGTACTTCCATCAATTCTATCTCTTTAGTTTTTTTTTTTAACCCTTATTTCACAATTTGGTATAATTTGTTCTATGTCAAAATCAGCGATTTATGCCAATTCAAAACTGTTAGTTGGACGCCTTGTTCACTGCTCGTCGGAAGGTATCTCCGCACCTTGTTCTTGCTTCGTTTCGTTGTTTTCACTTTCTAATATCGTTGTCGTTTGACTGTGTTGTTCATATTTCTCATATGGCTAGGTTTTTATTTGTTGCTTAATACCTTGATTGATAAAGGAGGGTTTTTATGTAAACAAACATTTTTTATAAGAAATATACAAGAGATGTTATTTCTAATACATTAAATCAAACAATGTATGAAAATAATACCAGCATAACTAATATCAGCATTATTAATAGAAGCATTATTAATACAAACATTACTAATACATTCTATTTTGCATTAGTTTTATACACCGTACCAAACAACCCCTGTAAGATTTGCAGCTAATACATATAGTAGTTAAACATAGGCTGAAAATCCTACCAAACAGAGGATTAAATAATACCATGTCCAATACATGTATTATATTCTCTAATACATCCAACCAAACGACCCCTGAGAGTATGGTATTAGGTCTAAAATTAGAAGTATATAAAGAATTTTAAAATATAATGTTTACTCTTTAAGCACAAGTAATGTATAAAATAGAACAGAGGAAGAAGCTTATTTTTAACCTTTAGCATTTTGATTAAAAAGGTGGCGCAATAACTTTAATTGCAATCAGTCGGTTAGAATAATGTTTTCTCAATGTTATCTAAACATTGCAATGGTATTTTTGAATGTTATTAAAATCCATTGTATCATTGCTTAATCAATGAAGTGGCGAGGGGTTTATTGATAGGCAAAGCCATGCAGTTTAGAGAAATGTGTGCTTCAAACAATGACCTGCGGATGATCCTTATTACAAGCAATCGTTTTTCTGAATCATGAACTTTGTAGAGTTGTATTAATGCTGGCAGCTGTCTTATTGTATTTGAACTTTGAAGATAGATTATTTTAATTGCAAATTGATTATTACTGCACTAGTCCATAGATATTTAGTGTTTAGTAGTACTTATTTTCTCTAGTAGTGTACTTTACTTTAACGAAGCATGTACTTCGTTTTCTCTTTTCATTCCAAGCCCCAAGGACCTTATTGCTTCTTTGTACTTTTCGCTTTTTAAAAATACTGAATTATTTCTAAAACAACATGTATTGGATGAATAGTAAGCTTGTAACATAAAATAATTTAAATTCACAAAAGTAAATAATGAATGTCATGCTTGAAATTAGCTTAAGCCGAAAGGGTTTATAAATAAAATCTTGAATAAAATAACAGGGAAGAAGAATAGGTGAGAAGTAATAGGGAAAAATATTTGTTGAGAAAAGTAGATTCGTCATGATAATTATGGAAATAAGTTTTATTTCATTTGAACCTACATTATTTTGTTTCATTTGAACCTACAAATTTGGTTTCTCAGTCCAGCTCAGGTATTGTTATTTCTCAACGCAAGTAGCTTTAGATATTCTTGAGGAAACAGGAATGATGGGATGTCGACCCATTGATACTCCTATGGATTTAAATGCTAAACTTCTGCCAGGATAGGGGGAGCCACTCAATGATCCTGGAAGGTATAGGCGGTTGGTTAGAAAGTTGAATTATCTTATAGTGACTAGACGTGACATCTCTTTTCCTGTGGGTGTTGTAAGTCAGCTTATGACTTCCCCTGTGATAGTCATTGGGATGTAGTTGTTTGAATTTTGCGATATATAAAGTCATCTCCAGGTAAAGGACTACTCTTCGAGGATCGAGGCCATGAGCATATCATTGGATATACAGATGCTGATTGAGCAGGATCACCCTCTGATAGATGTTCTACATCTGGATATTGTGTTTTAGTAGGAGGTAATTTGGTATCCTAGAAGAGTAAGAAACAGAGTGTGGTTGCTCGATCTAGTGCCAAAGCAGAGTATCGAGCAATGGCTGCAGCAACTTGTGAGCTAGTTTGGATCAAGCAATTGCTGAGAGAATTAAAATTTGGAGAAACTGGTAATATGGAACTTGTATGTGATAATCAGGCAGCCCTTCATATTGCATCTAATCTAGTGTTCCATGAGAGGACCAAACACATATAGATTGATTGTCACTTTTTCAGAGAAAAGATACTCTCGGGAGATATTGTTACAAAATTTGTGAAGTCAAGTGATCTACTTGCAGATATCTTCACAAAGTCCCTCACTAGTCCTCGTATTAATTACATTTGTGACAAGCTTGGTACATATGATTTGAATGCACCAGCTTGAGGGGGAGTGTTAGAACATGAATAGGAATAACATATTGAATTTTACTTGGAAATGGATTGTAATGTAGTGTCCTATTAGGAGTAGGATTGGAATGTAATGTCTATAAATAGGGTCTCAATGTAATAATTTAGAGGCAACAATTCAATAATATTTTTCTCCATTATTTCTCACAGTTTGTTCTTTTTTGGATTTGTTTTCTTTTGTTCTGTTGAAACACTTTACTTTTAAGTTAAATGGTGTGTTTATTGTTTCTGGACAGCTTTCAAAAGATTTAATGGACGAAACATAGTCTGAAGTGGAGAAATTAGGAAAGCTGTAGAAGCTCTAGGTTGTATCTTGTTGGGTAGATCTGTAATTGGATCATCCCTCTAATGACATTCAGTTGTACGTTGTGTTTTTCTCTTCCATCTTTTGCTAAAATTTAAGAAATGAAATGTTAGTATTTGTTTGCACCATGGTCTGGATTGAATCTATGTAGCTGTATTGGGAGTAACCTTTTTCTTTAAAGGAAACTTAAGAACTTTAAAGCTCGTCAAAATGAAAATCTTTATTTGTAGCTTGCAGTTTAACCAGATAGTCCTTGTTTTACTTGGTATTATAGTTAAGATGAGGATGTTCTGTGTTCTTATCCCCAAAAGAAGTTGGGGATATTCTTGGTTTCATTCAACGTTTTGTGATCTTTTTTCTTTGCCATTGAGCTTTAAAGCCTCTTTTTTGGCAATAAGTGATTACTTGTTATGTGCATCACAATTTGCTTTCCATTCTCCTGATATTTGAGTCTTCAACTGTGTTTCTCGTCCGCATTTTCCATGCTTGATTTCTTGAATGTCCTCATTAGAGTCAAGTCATCTCTTACTGTGGAATGACATCTCAAGTTGTTTGCATGATTTTAAGTACATAGGAAACTTAAAGTTTAAACAGATTTCCTAGTAGTTCTTACAACCTTTAGTTCCTTTAACATCACCATCGTTTGCATTTTGATATAGAGCTTTATTTGCTTTAGAAAGGTTGTCAATGTTAGGTTTGGTGGAAGTTATCCTAACCTCTAGACTGAAACTTCACCTGAAAGCAAGGTTTGAGAGCAAAGGAACCTTGTGGAAAAATACCCATTGATTCTAATACTAATTCATAGGATAAAAATTTATTCGAACAAATATTCTTTTAAAACTCAAGTTTTAAGAGTGGGGGAGAGAAAAATAGGAGTGCATGCCAAATCTCGGCCATTTTTGATAATTAGCTGATAGTGGGTCTTTGTTAGTTTTAAAAAAGATGCCAAAAGATCAGTCTGCTTAATTATCTTTTTTTTTTGTTATGAGGAACATAAATTAAAGATCAGTGCCAAAGTAGTCTAGTGGCGGTGAAAAGGCGATAGTAGACCAGACGGGTATTTATATAAGAATTTTCAGAGGAGATGAGTTCATAATATTACTATAAGCTGAAGACATATAAACATATATCCAGTTGTACAATGCACACTAAAGTAATCCGCAAACTATTCAGTAAGAACCATCTTACAGTTCTTCATACCATAAAAAGAGAAACTGAAATCTATCCTTCGACGCTCTTTTTGCAGCAAGTAATACAGGGCTTCAGAGAATTTGCTTGGTATGTTTAGATTGCTATGCAATTACTTTAGCAGTTAGCTTCAGCTGCAAGGCAGATGGTAGTAATAGTTGATTGTCGTTCTTTCCTTGATGATCGATGAACAGATGCAACATACACAAGGGGAGGTTCCATGTTACATGACATAGTATTGATTGACAAGACCCATGATAGAGTTTACTATAAGTTGGAGTTTTGGAGATGGATCCTGTCTGGACTAAAATAAGAGCATTTGGAGTGCAAGTTCAGTGACATAACTCACGAGGCAAATGTGGAAATGAGCACCGATACTCAATTTATTTCTATGAAAGGGAGTTTCTGGTATCCAGGTTCTATAATCCAATGATACAGAGAGATTGACGATGATGTTACACATCATATTGAAGCGGGGTGGATGAAATGGGGTGGGGGGTCCTCGTATTCGTTGTCTTGTGTGATAAGAAGATGTCACCAAGACTTGAAGGTAAGTTTTATAAAGTGGAGCACTTCGTCTCTCTTAAGGTGCGCTTTAGTGTCATATCAAGACTCTTAAGACATACATTTCCTTGCCAATGAGTGTTTCCTTAGGAGACTACACTAAACAATTGATATTTTACTCTGCTATTACTTTTTTTTGAAAAAAAAAAAATCTTATCCATATATTTATTCTTTGTACTTATAACTATTAGTCTTAGACTACACATATATATTTGTATTTTTTTCTCCCTTTGCGCCTTTTCATTTAGGCCCATGCTGCGCTTTGCGCTTAAAATTCCAACAGACCTTTGGCTTTTTTGCGCATTGCACTTTTGATAACACTAGTGGTTGTTAAACCCGTTATGTTGTATGGGTGAAGTGGTGGTTTGTCAAGAATTCACACATCGAGAAGATGAAAGTAGCGGAAATGAGTATGTTGATATGGATGTGTGGGCGTACAATGAGAGATAGGATTAGGAAGGAACAATACTCAAGGCAAGTTAGGACATGGAAGAAGCGAGTTTGAGATGGATCGGACATGGAAGAAATGCATGGGGCAAATGCATGGATGCCCCAGTGAGGAGGTGTGACAGGTTTTCTATAGTGGATATGAATAGAGGTAGAGGCAAGTCAAAGAAATATTGGAAAGAGGTGATTAAATAGGACACGACACTCCTTCAACTTAGATAGGAGAATTCGGGTAGAAGATTAGTGGACAGTTGAACGTTGTCTAGTTTCCTTACCAGTATTATTATTTACTCCCTACTATTTGTTCTTTAATTTTATCATTACATGTTATTTCTTTTACATTAGTTAGCATATTATTTGTTGTTGATATTGTTCATTTTCCTTTTTTATGGCTTCTTCACAACTACGTTTCCTTTCCAAACCTGGCCTGATATGCTTTACTTAAGGCGAAGGTCTTTCTGACACAACTTCTCTACCTTCCCTAGATTTGGGGGTTGGGGGAGTTAAGGTCTGCATACAAATCACCCTCATCAAACCTCATTCGTGGTTGTGCAATAACACTATGTTTGTTGTTGTTGTAATAGTAGTGTTTTCCTATTAGGACTGCCACTTGGTATGATTGATTACTTATAGATGTTTTATGATTTGTCTCCCTAACAAATACCCCCCCCCCCCCCCTCGTCCCATCTTATGTGACACCCTATCCTTTTTAGTTTGTCCCAAAAGAAATGTTACCTTACTAAAATTAGAAACAATTTAACTTTAAAATTTCCTTTTCACCCTTAATGAAATGATGCTCCACACAAATATCTAAGGATTGTTTTAGACCACAAGTTTCAAAAGTCATCCTTTTTTCTTAAATACCGTGCCAAGTCAAACTAAAAAAAAAGGGCAGTCAGGTGCACTAAAGCTCCCGCTATGCTCATGGTTCGGGGAAAGGCCCCACCACAAGGGTGTATTGTAAGCAGCCTTACCGTGCATTTCAGCCGTAGGCTGTTTCCAAGGCTTGAACCAGTGACCTCCTGGTAACATGACAACAACTTTGCCAGTTACTTCAAGTGAAACTGTGCCACATAAGCTTTGTGATAATCTGTATATTCTTTTGCAGGTGACAAGAAAGTTCTCTTTGCAGACAGAGTTTTGAAGTTCACAAGTACAGGGAAGATGAAGCGGCACATTCTTCTTATAACTGATTTTGCCCTTTACATTGTGGACCCAGACATTGATGCACTTAAAAGACGGATTTCCCTGGCAGCTGTTGAAAAGCTCTGTTTGAGTGAACGAAGTGATAATTTCTTAGCAATTATTGTCCCTACTGAATATGATCTACTGATAGCCAGCACTCGGAAGACGGAAATTGTATCTATCTTTGTAGACACTACCAGGAGTCAATCCGACTACGAACTTGAGGTACTATCCTCTAATAGGTAAGTGCAGTGCCATTTTTCTCATTGACTCTGAATTCCTGCTCATTCTTTCATCTGGCTTAGCAGTATTCAAATAGTTCTCCATGCCTAGCTAGAATAATGATTTTTCGATGGACAAGACCTTTGCAAACTGTGCGCAACCACCACCACCACCACCACCAACAAACCCAGTATATTCCCACATGGTGGGGTCTGGGGAGGGTAAAATGTACGCGGTCCATACCACTACCCCCGAGGGAGTAGAGAGGCTGTTTCCGATAGACCCCGGCTCAAGAAAACTGCGCGCAACCAGAAAATCTTAATCATGCGGACATGTATGTAGATGATAAGATAGTTGAAATTGGTTCTACCAGAAACAGAAAAAGAAAGAGAGTGTTTGGGGCATCTCAATAGATTTTGCTCATTCATTGTTTTATTTAATGTTTATTCCTATGATGAACTATCTGCCTTGTTTACTCTCCCACTACTTCGTAAAATTTGCCTTTTTTTTTTTCTTCCAAGAAGATTTTATTCCTGGGAAAAATATCTTTTATTATTGTTCATACACTTTGTCTTGCAGATTTGAGTACAATGCAACTTCCGAACTAGTAAAAGAAATTTACTTTGACGAAACTGAAGGTCGACGTTAGTTTAAGCTTATGACATTCTCTCTGCCCTAGTTTTTTTGTGATTCTAAAGTCGTGAAATCTTTTGAATCTCAGATGGTACGAGAACAAGAATAGTGAGAAAATGAATTGCACCCTTAATGTAGCAGTCTGACAACATGAACTGCTAGTGTGCCTGCAACACCCCCCTTGCCTTTCCCACGGAGGAATCAGCTTATATCATTTCATGTATAAAGGTGATTATCGTTCTGAATTGGACCAATTAAATTGATTTTTTTCATCACGTTCAGCGGTTTTATTTTCGCTTGTTTTTGCCGACCTATTCATTTACTTGGCTTGTTGCCTTGATGTAAATTTTCTAACTCTTCTAGTTTTTATTTTTTTTGTTTAGCTGCAATTTCTTTAGCTTTGCTATTTTCCTGATATTGTTATTATGAGATGCTTGTTGGCATATATGACAGAAACTTTAGCGTGCACAAGCTTAGGAAGTTTCTGCCCTTTTGCCTTCTCATTGTTTTCCAAAATTGACTTCTACTCCTACTCTTTCTAGTAGCTTATTGTGAGTGAATAATTTCTCTTCTACAGAATTCAAGCTGCTGAGGTCATGGACACCTATAGTAATGTCGCTACTATCTCTTTCTATATGCAAGGAAACCTCAAAAGTTTCACATTGGAAACTTCCTAAGTCCACTCCTCAAGAACTACAGGACACGCCCACTTCGCAACCTGTCAGTACCTTTATAGCTGTATAGGTGAGTTTCCCGTGAGAAGTTAAGCAAAACCAGTGGATATCATATGTTTGGGACACTTCTGTTGTATCCCTGGAACTTTTGGGGCTCAATATCCTGTCGCCCGCTTGACTGGTGAAACTATAGGACTCATCAGTGTCAAGTTCAGTGGGACAACCAATCCCTTGTAGATAAAAATGTTTTGAGGAAATTGTCTTTTCATGGGCAAGTTTCCTCAGACCGTCCATGGACGTGGAGAATGTCTCGACCTATGGCAGCAGCAACTCTAATTGGTTTCCCAGTTCCCTGTCTATTAGAATCCTGCCTCAACTCTTCTTGCCTGAAATTCATTAGTTCAGCAGACATGATAACATCAAAATACTGGAACACTTGAGGGAACACTGAAAAGATGTATCTCAAGGTTCTATCCTCCAAACCAACAGACGTCAAAAGACAATTTACTGTAACTGGGCTAAAAAAAGTCAAAGCCGAGCTTTCCCTTGGGGAATTTTTCCAACATCTTCTAACCATAGAAACCAATTGCAATTGGAACATCATCTTTATTTTTGTACAGTTAAAACCAGTGTCTTGCTTGAATCGACATGTTGTTGAAGTGGAAAGTTAATATGGTAACTTTGACACCCCCAGCTGTTCCTCAAGGCAGTGACGGAAGAAAATGTGAATGATAAATCAGGGAGTATTTCTTTTGATGCTATTCTCCCTCTTAATAATGCAATCGCAAGTTACATTGTTGCTAAAATCAGCAGCACTCATGGAAATACTAAAAATTAAGAATTTATCTGGCACTAAATCTTGATATGAACTTGGTCTTAGTAGAGATAAACAATATAACATTAACGACGAGCCTCTTTTTCACCTTCTTTGAATAGCAAAAAAGGATCAGCAGTATGATCGATTGCACCAAATGCTAGAACACATCATCCAAAGTTCTGCATTAATAACGGGAACTAATTTTGTTAGGCATTGCAAACTTTTACCTATTAAATAGGGCCAATACCCACTTAATTTCTGATAATATAAAATCCCTACTACCAAAAAAAAAAAAAAAATTCCTTGGTCTTGCCTCTCTATTTATTCTATGACCATAGTTTCAAGGTTCCTAGCTAGTTACGTTCCAACATTTATATTTTTACGGTAGAAGTTTTTTGAGTTAAAAAATTAAACCTGTAAATTGAAATTGTGAACAATAATTTGACAAATTTTTATACTACTACTAGCAATACATAGGTCAAAATAACTATTACAAAAAAAAAATAAAGAAAAAAAAAGTGTGGGAGGCATAATCACAAAGGAACTAAGTGTGGCAAAATCAACATTTGAGGTATTTTATCCCTGAATTATTTTCTTTTATTTTTTGTTTTGCTATATTGACTTTTTAAATAAATTAGATCAAATTAAGTGACCTTATTAGTAGAAAACAAGCGTTAAGTGACTTTAGTGAGGATTTTTTTTTGGCAATTAAACAGTTTTTATTAATTACTCCCTCCGTTTCGGAATAAGTGAATTGTTGAGGTATTTATTGGTGTTTCAAAATAAGTGAATCATTGATTTTTTTTTTCAAATTTGTCCTTATGATTTGACAACCAATTAACATTTGAAAAAGTATTACAATGTCAATTTTTTCTTTTTTGGGGTAAAAATGAAAAGTTGTGTTAAATTTATGTCTTTAGTACTTTTTCCTTAATATGTTTACCAAAGTCCAATAATTCGTTTATTACGAAACGGAAGGAGTACCAGGAACAATACAAAATCAGGGAGGAACCAACCGGTTCTTTCCTCTCAAGCACAAACTATTAGATCTCTATACATATTTAAAAAAACAAAAAAACCAGGGAGGATTCCTACAGAGAGCAAATAAACTAAAGCATATCCTTGCTATCTCTAATTCTAATACAGAGATTTGTCTTGATTGCATGCATGATCATCCCAAGTCTTGGCTTTACAATGATATACTCTTTGATTTCTCTCAATCCACAAGTCATACACTGTTGCAGGACATCCAGCCTAAGAAATCTTCTTCTAGCACTCTTTCCCTTGACTGCAACACCATCCAACTCCATTCATGCTCCCCCTGAAGGGTTCTTCTATGCCATCCCGGCACTCGTGAATCCTTTGCCATGTATCACTGGTAAAGTCATATTGGAAGAAAATATGATCAGTTGTTTCCTCCTAATTGCAGAAAACACATTTACTATCTACACTGATTTCCCACTGAATGGGTCTATCTTTAGTTCTAAGCTTCTTCTGTAGGGCAAGCCATAGGATGAAATCCTACTTAGGACAGGCTACATTGTGATTAATTAGACTTCTCCAGCTGACATTCTCAACTTCACCTCTTAGATTCTTATAAGTAACAGAAATCAAAAACCTGCTCCAAATGCCACCACTTATGTGTGCTCGGTGCTTCCTCACATTAAGGATTTGTGTGACCATCCACGCAACTTGTTTAGGGGCTTCCATCGTGTCAACATTTTGCCTTTCTATATAATAAGCATGGATCCAGGCAATCCACAATTTTTCCTTGTTTTGCCTCAAGATTCAGTACATCTTGCAAAATATTGCTTGATTCCATACCCTTAGATTTAACACATTTTGACCACCAACACTCCTAGGAAGACATACTCTCTCCTATGCAACTAGTGCCTCCTTAGTCACCTTGGCTTCACCTGTCCAAGGATAACTTCTGCAAATAGCTTCAATAAGTTTTATCACTTTTTGAGGAAGTAGGAAAAGTTGTGACCAATAGTCTTGGACGACAAACAATACTAATCTTATAAGTTGCAACCTCCTTGCATGTGAGAAACCTTTAGCCATCTAAACTTGAACTCTAGCGGTGATCCTGTCAACTAAAGGTTGACGTTGTTGTACCGTCAATCTTTTGGTAGATAGAGGTACACCAAGATACTTAAAAGGCACTTGCACCAACTCATAACCATGTACTTGCAACATATTCTATTTGGTATTCTCATCTACACCACCAAAGTATACCTGACTCTTATTCAAGTTGGATTTCAAACCTGAAGCTGTAGAGAAGATATCAAACTTGGCTTTTAAATGAAGAACTGACTGACCATCTCCTCTAGCAAACATAAGTAGGTCATCTGCAAAATATAGGTGGGTAATATTTAGCTTCTGACAGTTAGGATAGTAGTTATAATCAGGCTCTTCCTTCAAAGTGTCCAAACATCTGGTTAGATATTCCATTAGTAGTATAAAAATATAAGGAGACATAGGGTCCCCTTCTCTCAAACCCCTCTCAGCCTGTATATTTTCTGATAGGTTACCATTTATCATAAAGGTATAGCTAATAATATTGATAAACATTATCCACTCCACTATTTGCTGAGGAAAGCCCAACTCATTCAGAATTTAAAAGACAAAACACCACTCAACCGAGTCATAGGCTTTCTATAAGTCTACTTTGATCATACATCTTGGTGATAGATGTTTCCTGGTGTAGCCTTTGATTAGCTCATGGCTAAGTATAATATTATATGCAAGGGCCCTACCTGGAATAAAAGCTGATTGGTTGCTCCCCACCAGTCCATCAATAACTCCTTTAATCCTCATAAAAATAATCTTGGATATCAACTTGTATAAAGTGGAACATCAGGCTATAGGCTTGAAATCCCTTACTATTTTAGTGTGAGTTGTTTTGGGAGTCAAGGTCACCACAGTGTTATTAACTGCTCTCAACAATTTTGTCTTTCCAAAAAACTCAGGTACAGCAAGATAAACATCATGTCCTACAATCCCCATGCCTTTTTATAAAAACATGTAGTGAAACAGTCTATACCTGGTGATTTATTATCATCTATATCAAAAAAGACTCCCTTCAACTATTCAGGAGTCACTGGCCTGCAAATGTCTCTTCTTTGTGTAGTGGTAAGACAAGGTCTTTTCCTCATAATATTAATGTCCAAAGCTGGTAGTTGTCTTGTTGCATCTCCAAAGAGACCCCTATAAAATTATAAAAAATCGTCTCTATGTCATCAGGTTTACACATAATATCCCCATTATCATTCTTTAGTATAGATATACTATTAGCGCTTGCTGTAACTTTCATATAGGAGAGAAATATTTGTTGCTCCCATCACCAATATTTATCCAGTGAGCTTTAGATTTCTACTTGAGGATCCTTTCTTGAATAGTCATCCATTTATGTAACTCATTCAATGCAGCTTTCTTCTTCTCTAGGAGTGCAGGACCCGTTTGCGCATTGAATACTGGTGAGTTGCTCTCTTGTATCCTCTACTTTCTGATCCACACTACTCAACTCCTTCTCTTGTAGTAGTTTTAGGGGTTCCTTGCATGCTTTGAGCTTTGTCCATACCCTAAACATATGAGTACCCTGTATCCTTGGACCTCAAACTGAGTGTACCTTAGGCAAGAATTGTTCCTACTCAGCTAACACATTTAGGAATCTAAAAGGTTTCCTCCCTTGGTGACTACTAGTATTAATCTCCATATGCATAAGGGAGTGGTCAGAGAAGTAATTCTCCATATAGTAAGCTGTAATATTTCCATATGCTAACACCCAAGTAATATTACACAGTGTCCTGTCTATTCTACTTGAAATATGTTTTTTGTCCAGGTATGGAATCTGCCAGAAGTCTTCATATCAGTAAGTAGTAAGGTATCCACCACATTTTGGAAGTCCCTTGTTTCATGAACGTCCACCTGGTGCCCTTCAACTCTATCTTCTTATTTTAATGGAGTGTTAAGATCTTTTCTAATACACTATGGCATGCTAACTCCTGCACCAATCCTGATAATTTTTTTCCATAGTTCCTGCATTTCGTCAATGGTATTCCTTCCATAAACTACTGTCAGAGCACAACTGAAGTTGGATCTTCTGTCCACCATTTCACATTGAATATATTGTACATTAGTTTTCTTAACAGTAACATTTACCTGGTTATCCTGCCATAAGAACCAGATCATGCCATTATCTACCTCGGTATAATTATGAACTCTGTTCATATTTATGCTCTTTCACCTTAGTCTCCAAAATACCAGCAAAAACCACTTTATACTTTTTTCAGATAAGACCTAAGGTCTCTCTGTTTGAGGGGCCGATTTATGCCCCTCACATTCCATATTAGTCCTCTCATGTAGGTGATATAGTACCTCTTCTATCAGGAGCCAGGTCTATATCAATACCATCCATACTTCCAAAACTCAAAGGGGAAAAGGAATTCACCATCCTTAACGAATTTGTCTTCTGTAAAACTAGTAGTCTAGTCCCTTGTGCCACCTTAGCAAAACTTCTCTTAGAAGGAGAAGCTGGTCCCTCAGAAGTGGAACTAGATGCTTTATCCTGTTGCACTATACCCTCCCTAACCTATTTTAATTTCACCATTTCCTTAGCAGGTTGCTCCCTTTTCTCCCATTCCATATTCACTATAGGTTTTGGTCCTTGGACCTGAGCTTTCACTTGCCTCTGAGGTGGTTGTACCTATTTCTCCTTGCACTCATGCCCAGCCTGAGCACATACCTTACAATATTAAGGTTTTCAATCATATTGTATTTTCTGTTCAAATATCCGGTCAGTTGCATCAGCAACAGAGATCTTATCAGGCATGATCTGTATAACATCCATGTAAACCAACACCCTCGCATAAGAAATCTTGCTTTGGGTTCTGGTATATGCATCAACATACATAGGTTTTACTAATCACTAGCTATTCTTCACAAAGTCTGTGATCCCTGGTGCAAAGGTAAGTTAGGCAATCTTACCCTAATAGGCATAGTTTTAGGCATTTTATTCTTAAAATCGGAGTTAGGGCTCCAAATCTTCAAAATCAAAGGCATCCCATTAGAGTATGGTCCTGAATAGAGTATTTCATTTTGATCGTCAATACTCTGAAACTTTGTAATGTAGCAACCTGCGTCATGCCAATAGAGATCTGGCCCAGTCACTGAATTCCATTGCCTTTTCACAAATGAGCTCATATATGTGTAATCGGGAAGTTCTCTCATACCATAGATAACAAGAGTATCACTCTAGTCCTTTGTCTGCAATTCCACCTCTGATTCCTAAATCCTTATCATTGGCTTTCCATCAAACACTTGAGGGGCAACATAACTCAATGGCATTCCATTAGCAGCAGCATGATCATGAGATAATAAACTGGTCCATTTCGATTATTCCAGCACCTCCGTTTTGTCATGCTCCACTCTCTTCGACTTGATCTCTATTTCCACCTCGACCTCATTCATTTCCACCTTATCATCTTCCTTAGATTTTTCCCCCATTATTACAGAATCATGAGTACCTACTGCTCGAGTTTGCGTTGGGGTTATAGTTAGTTGCGGTAGAGGAAATCGGTCACTATTATGACCGATTTCAAGTGAATTTTGTGTTGTCTGCAACTGCGTTTTACCTTTCAACTGTTGTATAGTCTTCAGTAGTTCCTCTTCGACCCTCCTCGGGCGTCCTCTTCTTCTCTTTGCCATGGAAATTCCATCAAAGCTTCAGGTGGTGAACGTTAGCAAGGAGAGTTTAACGTACGCCACAGAGCTATTTAGTATTACTGTTTAGTAGTACGTCAAAGATTCTATTTTTGTTTTGACTAGTGAGGAATTTTCTAAAGTTAAATGGCCATTTAAGTTACTCATTCATACTTACAGACTAGATGGAAGCATAGATGTTAGACGGTATATAGCTTAATTAGATCCTATTTACAGACATATTGATAGGAACTAATAATAGTTTGGGAGCATTAATCATGAAGAATTTTTAGTTTGTAATTTGTACTACTAGTTTATATTGAGCGCACACACACGTATACGTGGTCCATCATGTAGTAAAGAAATCTTATAAAAGTCAAGTATCGATCCCACATGGACTTGTATCAACAACTATCTAATTCAAGATTAACTATTAAGATTTACTTGATGCAAAGGTAACCAATGGAGTTTGAAAGTTGTCACTAACTGTAAATTAAAATAATGCGGTAAAGTAAACAACAACAAACCCAGTTTATTCCCACATAGTGAGGTCTGGGGAGGGTAAGATGTATGCAGTTCATACCACTATCTCCGGAGAAGTAGCAAGGCTGTTTCCGATAGACAATGCGGTAAAGTAAAGTGTTTGAAAAATCAATGGGGAGAAACTCAGGGTTAATGCTCTGTGAATAATCATACTATGTTATTGAACTTCATTGGTTATGTTACTTATCTTGGTTGTTGATTCACGGGGTTGATATTATGATTATGGTCTTTCGAGCCTCTAATCATCTATCTAACTTAGACCTACAAATACATCGTTGAGCGGGAATATGAGAACTAAATTAAACGCATTCATATTTCATCCTGTAAGTGAACCAAATAGGTCACTTAGGTGTATTTCTATCCTAAATGCAAATTATAACATCATTCTGTAAAATATTACAATCCTATCCTATTTATCTCTACGGACTATCCTCTTGTGGCTCTTTTTGGGCTCACAAGATAATTATGGATGTATTTTAAGAATAGATAATCCTTAAAATAGTGATGACAAGAATAAAAAAACAATCAAATATGATAAATAATCAAAACCAAGTCAATTCATAACAAGAGTAATCATGTTCTTGGCCTTAACCCCGAAAAAGGGTGTTTAGCCGCTAATGGACATAACCGAAATTGTAATGATAGAATACATGTTAAAATCCATAAAAACCAAAGTAATGGAATAAAATACCTAATTGAAGTGTTCTCCAGCCTCTCTCAAAGTTTCAAGATCGTCCAAGGTGTGTAACATAATGTTTAAGGGTCCTATTTATAGGAGGACACAAGTTGCCAATTTGAACTTACCAACATGCCACAGACCTTATCTCAGTGCCTAGGACATGTGGAATGTACTTATCATGGTGAAACACTGGAATTGTTCATTTAGGATTCCCCTAAGGGCGTGTCATGGACCCTAACAAGGGGCTTAGGCTCTGTGGCACGTCAATGACTCCAAAATGTCCGTTTTTAGTCAAATCTTGGTCCGTGTTTTTTTTCATAAAAGCCTTGTGATGTTGTTTCTACTTGATTTACAGCTTGTGTATAATCCATATATCATTATCAACTCAAAATGCATCCTATAACATCAAACACTATGTATCAGAGCTCAAAATGACATACAATTCAAGACGATAAACTAGAATCTTAAGCTAAAAATACTAGTTTGGTCCTTTTGATCTTTAACTTAGTTTTGACTCTTGGCTTGTTTAAATTGAACCTTAAAAATTATAGACAGGTTTTTACACACATAATTACACATTCATACCCTTATAAACTCATTACGCACACTAGAATCCATCGAGATCAATAGAACAACACATTGCTCAAGCTAGTAATACTAGTTTTCTCGTCTAAATTCTAAGTGATCAAATTAATTTCAAACTTGTTTGAAACACACCTTAAATATTATAATCGAGTATTTTAACACTTATATGCTCATTTATATCATTAACAACTCATTAATCACACAAGAATCCTCAAAATAAGGCTAAACAAGCATAAATAATGACATTGAGGTGCATAAATTCACCTCAGATCATCACCCCACACTTAAAGACTTGTTTGTCCTCGAACGACTCTATTCTCTAAGCATCATAATCAGAAGAGATTCCAGACTTTTACTATAAGCAAGACATTCAAGCTAGCACTACAATGACTACACAGAATGCAGCTTTTTACACTAAGTATGTTATACTCAATTAAAAGCTCTAGAACACTACTCCAAAACATCCTAACCTCAAGAATTGACTCACCAAGTTAGAAAACCTATATATATTGCTCAATCAAGAGATCATACAAATTATCCAACTATCATCAAACATGTGCCTTCGCAATAATAGAGTTATCCCTAATCACTCACATAAATGCAATTTATTCTAAATTAGGTACAAAAATCAAGTTACGCTCACTCTCACAAAGAATTCACAAGTTACACAAGATGAACCATAGGATTTTCCTTAGTGTAATACTCTACTAATATTAGAATATTAAGACTTAAGATCGAATATGATTTAAGGGTTGTAATGTAGGCTAAGGGATGGGTAGGAACTATTTTGGCCAGCAATAGTGACTATCTTCCCTAAGTGCTTTAATAAATCACATTTTTCATTTAGTCCACCTCTAATAACCATACTTCCACCACTTCTATCTACACATATCTTTTTGTTTTACCCCATCTCATTAAGCTTACTCACATACAATATGGAAGGGAGTGTAGTCTATTAATTCATGATTCAATTTTTAGCACAAATTTATTTCACTCCCAACCACAACACATTAATTGTACACACCAATAACTATTACTTTGGGGCTTCCATTTCTGTTTTCTCCTTCATCAATTTCCAACTCCTTAACCAAACTAATTTTTTTTATGAAAGCGCTTAGGAGCTTTGGATCAAATTAAGGTCAATCAAAGAAGAAGATACAGGCTACATATGAGGCTACCAAAGAAAACAAGCTAAAGGTTCAATGGGGCTAACTAGGATTATGCACAAGGGTAGGTAAAAGAGGGTATGAAACATGGCTAGTAAAGAAATGCTTATATCATCTCTTAAACCCACACTTTTTAATTTACTTTGCACACACACCAGGTAAGTTCTAGCATCAAATACAACAAGGAATACACAAAAACCTTACAACACATATGACACATGTTCAACTCTAGTAGGATCATGATAGACTCTCAATCAAACAATAGCATGAATTAAAAATTAAGCCAACAACGTTAAAGAGTCATAAACTAGAGCCTAGGAGTCTCTAAAGTAATAGTTCACACAATCAACATGTTCTTTATATTCAAAACAGCTTGCATCATGCAATGACACATAGCACAAACAAGAACATATCACTTATCCTACATAAAAATTTAAATTTACTCCTAAAAAGGAAAAAGAATACTGGGTTCAAGGGACACCCCAGTGAAAAAAAATCGAAAAGAACAACCATGGGGTGGGTGAAGTGTTCACCTAATAGACTAACCCAAATAAACTAAAAAATAAAAAGAGAAAATATTTTTGTATTTTTTTTTAAATTTACCCAAAAACTAGAAAAACAACTAAGACTCAGGACCCTACATCCAAACTTCACCCGAAATAATGGAAATTTCCCATCCCCACTTAAAAATCTACTTTGTCCCCGAAGTAAAATTAAAAGTAAGGATAAAAATACTCCTTGAGGCCTCTAGGCCTAGCTAGTAACATATTTATACATCAAGAGGGTTTAGGGACCCCACAGTCAGCCTTCGTCATGCTCCTTAGCTCAAGTTTCCAACAATCAGACTTTTCATCGGCCTGTGACTCAACAAAAGCAAGAACTACGTGAAGTAAAAGATAAAAATACAAAAATCAAACACCTACCTTAACTTGGGTTGCCTCACAAGCAACGCCTGATTAGAGTCGCAAAACAATCGCCATCAACTTTTTCCTCCATCTTGAGGATATAAATTTCACCCTTAACCTCGCATCCATCTTTTTTATTTGCTCATAGGATGGTGGTACCAAAATCAAGGAACATGCATGGTAAACCACTCGGCATTGAAGTGGGGCATGCTTTTGTATTGCTTATCTAGTGAAAATTTAAGAATATAGGATTCTTGTTCCTCATCTTCACACTCTTCCACTATTTCAGATGACTCCACAGATATGTCATTATCTAAACATAAAGTAGAAAAGTTCTTTGAATGATACCCAACCAATACCACATCCAAATTTATACTATCCATAATACACTCACTCTTATTCTCCTTCTCAATGTCATTCTCAAGAAAAAAATGACAGTTGAATAGCTAAATTCTAATGTCTCCTCCATAGATTGGCTAGTATCCACCCCATCTAGTGATGGTCCCAACCACCTACTTCCCTGAAAATTTGTACAAATACTCTCCTTAAAATAGTGATTAAAAAAAAGGATAAATAAACAGTCAACTATTATAAAAACTCAAAACCAAGTCAATTCATAACAAGAGTAATCATGTTGTTGGCCTTAACCCCAAAAAAGGGTGTTTAGCCGCTCATGGACATAACCGTAATCACAATGATAGAATACATGTTAAAATACATAAACAAACCAATGTAATGGAATAAAAATCCTAATTGAAGTGTTATCTATCCTCCCTAAAATTTTCAAGGTCTTCCAAGGTGTGTAACATAATGTTTAAGGGTCCTATTTATAGGAGGACACAAGCTGTCGAATTGAACTTACCAATGTTCCACGAGCCTTATCGCGGTTTCTAGGATCCGTTGCACATCCTTACCATGGTGAAACGCTGGAATTGTTAATTTAGTATGCCACCAAGGGAGTGTCACAGACCCTAATACGGTTCCTAGGCTCTGTGTCACGCCAATGACTCCGAAACATCCATTTTCGGTTAAATCTTGTCCCATGCTTTTGTCCATCCTTTCAAAGCCTTGTGGTGTCGTTTTCATTTAATTTACAGCTTGTTTATCATACATATATCATAATTATCAACTCAAAAATCATACTATATCATCAAACAACACATATTAGAGCTCAAAACAGCATACAATTTAATACGATGAACTAGAATCTTAAGCTAAGAATACTAGTTTTGTCCTTATGATCTTTAACTTAGTTTTTACTCTTGGCTTGTTTAAATTTAACCTTAAACACTATAAACAAATTTTTCAACACATAATTACTCATTCATACCTTTAGTAACTCATTAAGCACACTAGAACCCATCGAGATCAACTAGAATAACACATAGCTCAAGTTTGTAACACTAGTTTTTTCGTCTAAAATCTAAGTGACCAAATTAATTTCAAAATTATTTGAAACACACCTTAAACATTATACTCAAGTATTTTAACACTTAGATGCTCATTTATATCATTAAAAACTCATTAATCGCACAAGAAGTGCCCAAAACAAGGCTAAACAAGCATATATAATGACACTGAGGTGCATAAATTCACCTCAGATCAATGACACCCAATTTTAGCTCTCCGTGCTTAAAGTAACATCTTCAAGCTTCGTGATTGTTAAAGCATACGAAATATAATTTTCACATTATTTTTTACAATTGTTAACGAATTATTGATAATCAGTCTTATTTTAAAAGTTTATCAATTTATTGTCATATGTTTTACTTTTTAATAATATTAGAATTTTTATCAATTTATTATTATTTTCTCAATAATCTACACACGTACACGAAATGACATCATATTTTTTTGTAATTTACAATACATCATACATTCAAGTTAAATACATTTTTAATTTTCTTTACATTTTTTCTATAATTACATGTCAATAGCTACATTTTGTACATTAGTTAATACAGTCTGCAAATAAAAAGTTGGATCAATTATTTTAATACACAGAATAATAGTTTGGTCTTGTCAATATCTTGTCACATTTGACAAGACTACACAATGACACTATCCTTTGAATAATAACTTTACATGTTGGTAAAAGAATGAAAAATCCTTTAGTTAATAACTTAAGGACTAAAAAATGATCTTAAAGAAAAATGGAGGACATTCTTTTATCTTTTAGTTAATAAGGGGTGTCATGTATTATTATAAATAAAAGGGAGGGGGAATTTATTCTACATATATTTTAGCATACACTCTTTAAAATTCACACATACAATTAGATTACTCTTTCCTCTCTCTCTCATCTCAAATTAGATTTCTCTCCCCTCTCTCTCATCTCTTCTCCTCTCCTACACCTCTCTCATGCAGCTCCATCGCTGCTTCGATATCAGAGTTTGACGAAAAAGCTCCAGCCACCACCAATCAACCTTTCTTCCCTATCTCCTCTCTCTCTCACTTACCCATTCCTCTATTTTGCCGGAGGCAGTGACCAACGAGCTTCGACCGACTCCAAACCACCACTACACTACCAATGATGAGGCCAACCTTCTCGTCTCTCCCCATCTCTTTCTTCACCACTTTTTTTCCAGAAAGGCCAGATCTGGCCATATTCGCGACATATCTAACGTTGCTCCGAAGAAATTCATTGAAGCAACGTCAGTGTCGTCACTATTTTGTCTTGTTTTATATGTTAAAATTGATTTTGATTTTACTTGGACAGATTTGGCCAGAGTCGTAAATTCTTTAGTGAACTCCATGAATTTCGGAAATTGTGTTGGTTTCATTCGCAGTACTACCACTTGTTTTCTACTTATTGAGCTTACATCCTTAACTATTATGGCTATTATTTTCAGATCTTGCAGGTCCTTATTTCCTTTGTGATATTTTGGGTTGTTTGGAAATTTTCTTATGATTGTTGTTGTGATGGATATCTCAGTTTTGCTTCCATATCCCTATTGACTTTGTTTTGCTTTATTTTTGCTACTGATTATCTCTACTTTTGACTGATGGATTGATTTGGCATGCTCTCGTATTGACTTTGATAATGTTGTTGTTTTTAACATTATTCGTTGTATTTTTCATACTTACTCATATTATTTTGCACACTCTCTTTATTAAACTTGTAAAAACACTGATAATGAACAATACTGCACAACTAAATTTTTGAGGCCGCCCCATAACAAAAGATGGATTTTACTTTCTCAAGTTTACTTATTTTATATCAAATACTAATACATGACCAATGAAGAAACTCCCGTTGGTTTTTTAGGTCTCCCCAAAAAAAGACAGACATTACATATACAAATACGTAATAAAAAATAGATTTGAATGATGACAAATCTTTATGATATCACGACAACAGAAAGAGTTTTACGATTCATATCTTGGTAAGTCAATTTAGGATGATCGATAAATCGAGCAACCACTTTGTACCCATGGATCATCCTATTTTTTATATATACATCTACATAACAATATTCTATTTTTATATATACATTTGCATATTCATTTTCACATGTATTTTGTATATTTTTATATATCTTTACACACACACACACACACATATATATATATATATATATTATAACAATAAGTTTTATATACATACATCTTTTACAATATTTATATTTTTCAAAAATAATTTTTTACCTCCTTCCTTTTTGATAAAGTTAATCTAGCCGGGTACCACATTTTGTGGATTCTGGAGGGTGCCTAGCCCCTTTCCTTTGCAATAATTTTAACTCATACCTAGAATCTAAATTGGTTTTCGTAGACTGAAACATAAGTCATACATGTTAATAATTGAATGGTTTCCTTATTTTCCTTAAAAATTAGGTGGCGACTCTGTATAAAATTCAATTCTTTTAGAGTCCATAGGTCATGTTTTGTTTAACCTAGGCAAAAATAGAGCATGACAGAATAGCGACTCCGATAGGGACTAACAATATGTTCTAACTATGATAGACTCAATTTTTCAATTGAGAGTGGTATTTTTACATTTTGCATATAATAATTATTAAATTCTTTGATTCTTTATCTATTTCACATTGCAAATTGTGTGGATTTACTCATAAATTCTTTACATTATTTGCACAAATTAGTTTGGTTGTCTTATCAATTCTTTGATTTATTACTTATTTAGTACACTATATCTGTATATTGTGAAAACTGTACATATTATTTTGTACTTTATTTAAACATAACCACGATTCTATTGAGTCTTTAACAGTACACAAACACATATTGGACACTTGAGGGGTGTCCCGCACTCCTCCTAACCTTCTTTGAATTTCTTAGTTTCAGAATTGATGCAGTTAGGTTAGTGTGCTTTTTCACAATTATTTAGTCCCACTCTAAACTATTTAGGAAATTCTAATGCTAGAGGTAGGTCATGCTATATACAAATTCATAAATTCGTCTGAACTATGCTTTTGACCTAATTTTGTCCTGACAAGATACGTAGGCAACCCTGTATTAGCATTCGGTCTCTTCACTACTTTAGAATAATTTCTCTGGTATTCAAACTGGGCAATTTTCTATAACAGTTCGAAGACACTCTCTAAAGGTCTTCAAAGAATGCAAATAAATAGTTCCTCAAATCCAAATCTCCATGACTTCAATGCCTAGTTGGCCTAGCTCCAAATCCTCACCCCATTTTAGTTTGAGCATACCTAGCTTTTTCTTTCGAATGTCATAAATCATTAAATTGATGACGTATCGATCCTCACTTTCAAAAGCAAGGGTTCAACACTCTTTCAGTCATGCCAATTATGGCAAAATAGTGCCATAACTTCTTCAATGCCCGATTTTCTCAATCTTGTCAACTTAGTGATGTAGTGTCAAAGCTCTACTCATGCTTGACATCCATCCTCTCGATTGTTTGATTAGAGTAGTTTTGATACTACAAGCAGTTCCTTCTTGGTCGACTTTCACATCATTTTCAAGGATGACTACAACTTTGTGACAATCATACATTACAAATTCACAAATTCACCTGAACTATGGTGACCTAATTCTTGTTTTTACAAAATGCGTAGTCAACCTTCATTTGTGTATAGTCCCTGTAACGCCCTGAAAACGGGTCCCGGAGCATCAGACGATGCTAGAGGCTACGAGTAGCCCCAAGCTAATTCTTTGAGTCATTTTCATTCAGTTCAACATGAATCAACGGGGTTTTCATAAATAACCCTCAAATATCAACAGAGTAATCATCATTCAAGAATAAAAGAATTTTAGAAAGATAACAAAATACGACTTATTAGTCAACTCCCAACATCTATACTAGTCTAACAAGCCTCTAAGAAAATAAAAAAAAACCAGCGAGCCATTGAGACATGCCCCAACTGAATCATACTCAGTTATCAAATGTAAACAATTTTGTGAAACCAACATCAGACATCACGTCCTCAGAACATGAGGACTCACCACAACAGAGGATGTAGAATAGCGTGCCCGAAGAATCACTGTCGAACCTGGAACTGAGCAGATGAACCTACATTCCGAGAAAATGCAGCCCACATCCGAAGATGTGGGTCAGTACTATGGAAAGGAACTAAGTATAAGGAGGTGTATGCAGCTTTATAAACATCATCATCATAAGTATTTATAAGAAATATGCAGGATGTATGAAAGACTCACATAGCCCGAAGAAAATCATCATAATCATGAGAGGATGAAATAAGTAAAATAACATATGTGAGTCATCTTATAATTTGTTAATCACTTTCAGTTCATCAAGAATATCAATTCTCATAATGTAAATATCATTTAAATCTTTTGAAAGAGTAACTTTCACAATTCCACTTTCAAATCACTTCAACGTTCACCAAAGACACAAGGAAACACACACACACACTGGGAGATCCTATAACCGACATAAACCATGTGAGCTACATGGAGTCCAACGTACAACCCACGTTGGGGAGATCCATCCTATCCTTTCCATCGGAGTAGGACTATCGATATCAAATCCACACAAACTAGTGATCACCATATAAATCAGCCTCAGGCTCACTCCTACGGGGACACGTAGTTCTAGGGAAGTAAGGTCACTTTATACCTCTCACTCGGTACTAAAGATTTCTCCCAGACTTATCTCAGATCATTTTAAAGACAATCCACAACAAAACAATTTTAGTAATATATAAATATACATCGGGAGCCATCATGCTTCCCATCTATCAAAATCAACCATGTTGTAGATTTCTTTCACACTCGAGTTCAAAACAACTCCATTAAGACCAAAAGGTCAAATCATTCAAACTATCTCAAATATTCAATATCAACATGCTTATAACACACACTTTCTTATAAGACACAATTTCCAATAGGGATTCAAGACACAAATATCAAAATCATGATAAATATCATTCAAGATTCATGCTTTATATCTCTACAGATATAAATTCATCTTTCAAAATCATAAACAATAAGATTTCATAATAATCATCATAGATATGGGTTCATGCTTCAAATTTGTAAAAATCGAATAAAAATCATGCCTTTGTAAAGAAAATTACTTTTGGGCACAAGAACGAAAGAAAGTTCTTGTTGAAAAACCCCACATACCTTGAATGATGAACTTTAGATCGATACTTATTTATGAGATGTTAATAGTGCCTTTGAATAATGGTTCTTGGAGTTCTTGAACTAGGAACTTAGAATCTTGAATAAATTTGCAGAATTAATGGTGAACTTTGGAGGTTCTTGAAGTTGGATGTAGAAGCTTAGGGTTTTCTTTTTTGAGGGAATTTGATGAAATATAGCATATAATGCTTCTAATAGGCCTTAATATAGGGTTTGAATGGATTTTGGGTGAGGGGGAATGACTAAAACACCCCTAAAAATCAAATAATTCTCGAATTTGTCCTTTGGTGGACTGTTTTGATAGTCTGAAGTAGATCAACCATAACGTTTTACTACGATATACAAATTGGATGAAACTAATTTCATTAGAAAGAGGACTCTCATATCTTTCCATTGATATATAGTATCTTACCCAGATCATTGTGTACGAGGAGTTATGATCATTTTAAGTTGATGCAAAAATTCACTTTTGGTAGGCTGAAGTAGATCGACCATAACATTTTTCTCCGAAAGACAAATTGGATGAAACCAATTTCATCGGAAAGAGGAATCTCAGAGCTTTCTGTTGATATATAGTAGATCACCCAGATCATTATGTACATGGAGTTATGATCGTTTAAAGTTGGAACAAAAATACGTCAAGCCTCAGTACTTTTTCCTGCAAGTTTTACTGTTCACTACTATCACGATTAGATCGGAATGTTCATAACACGTCGCTCGGGTGTCCGTTTTGGATGATCCACATATCGTTGGAAATATTATTTGATACTCTACGCACTGGTGGGTCATAATCTAAGGCATTCTGCACAGAAAATTTATAATTCATTTTAGAAGATAGAACCCAACACGTTTACACATAAAATTTTAATGAAAAATTTTTCGGGGTATTACATCATCCCCCCTTGAAAACATTCATCCTCGAATGATGCTAGACATGCCAAGATTAGATAGGGAATAGAGCATACAACTGAAACCATTCGTTAGACTCATCACCACATTGTTTCTCACTCCGAATGCAACATAAAATGCATAAATTCAAGAAACTACAGCTGAACACATAATAAATGACAGCTGAACTGCTGCAACTTTTATTAAAAGTGCATGATTTAGGAAAGAACGGTACCTTCGGCTTGATTGGAGTTCGCAGAAAATAGATGCGGGTACTTGATCGCATATCTGCCTCATCTTCCCAAGTTGCACCCTCAACAGATTGGTTTTGCCACAACACCTTGACCAAGGGAACTTCTTTGTTCCTTAGTCTTCGGACACTGAAATCAAAAATCTCAACAGGAATCTCATCAAAAGAAAGATTTTCTTGAATGTCAGCACTCACAGAGGAATCCGCTACCACAACATCGCTAATATGCTTTCTAAGCATGGAGACATGGAATATTGGATGAACAGAGGAAAGCTCGGAAGGAAACTAGACCTCATAAGCTACCTTAACAACACGGCTAAGAATTTTGTAAGGACCAACATAATGGGGACTAAGCTTCCCCTTCTTTTAGAATCTCTTCACCCCCCTCATTGGTGAAATTTTTAGATACACTAGGTCACCAACTTCAAACTCAAGGTCTCTCCTTCTAACATCCGCATATGACTTCTGACGACTCTGTGCAGTTTTCAACCTTTCCTTAATCAACTTAACTTTTTCCATAGCCTCAAATACTGAATCAGGACCACTCACAGCCGCTTCACCCATCTCGAACCAACCTATGGGTGATCTACACTTCCTCTCATATAAGGCTTCAAATGGAGCCATGCCAATACTAGAGTGGAAACTGTTATTGTAAGCAAACTCTATCAACGGTAGGTGATCATCCTAACTTTCCTTAAAGTCAAGTGCATAAGCTCTCAACATATCCTCTAAGGTCTGGATAGTCCGCTCAGCCTAACCATCGGTCTGCGGATGAAAAGCAGAACTCAAAAGCACTTGGGTACCAAGAACCTTCTGAAAAGCTTTCCAAAATTGCGAAGTGAACTGAGTACCCTTATCCGAAATGATAGACAAGGGAACTCCATGCAGCCTGACTAGCTCTCGGATATACAATCTAGCGTAATCCTTAGCGGTATATGAAGTATGAACAGGAAAGAAATGAGCAAACTTAGTCAACCTATCAACCATAACCCAAATGGAATCATGATGGCATCGGGAAGGAGGTAAACAAATCACGAAGTCCATATTTATCCCTTCCCACTTCCAGGTGGGAATACTAAACTCTTGCATCATACCACCAAGTCTTTGGTGTTCAACCTTAACCTATTGGCATGTCGTACACTTAGCTACAAATGCTGCTATATCTTTCTTCATGCCACTCCATCAATAGATTTCCCGCAAGTCTCGGTACATCTTGGTGGCACCAGGATGAATAGAATATTGCACCCCGTGCCCTTCAGCCATAATCCTCTGTCTCAGATCATCAATATTCGGGACATACAATCTACCCTGTAATCTCAACACACCATCTCCCCCTTGGGAGAAACCTCTACTTTTTGGTCCTTGACTGACTCCTTCAGTCTGACTAAACTAGCATCTAAGTATTGCTTTTCCTTCACTTCCGAAACCAAGGAGGATTGAAACTACTCTGAACCCCTATACTACCTTCAGCAGAGTCAAACAACCTAATCCCCAATCTATCCAAACGATGTGCATCACGAGCCAACTCTTTCTTACCTTCTACCACATGCGAAACACTACCCATGGACACTCTACTTAGGGCATCCACCATAACATTGGCCTTGCCCGAATGGTACAACACACTCATATCATAGTCCTTTAACAATTCTAACCATAGTCTCTGCCTAACATTCAATTCTCTCTGGGTAAACACATACTGCAGACTCTTATGATCAGTGAAAACATCAACATGGACACCATACAAATAGTGTCTCCAGATTTTCAAACCAAACACAACAACAGCCAACTCAAGGTCATAGGTGGGGTAATTTTTCTCATGGGGTTTCAACTTCTAGAAGCATAAGCTATCACCTTACTCTTCTACATCAATACGCAACACAACCCAACTTTCGAAGCATCACAGTACACCACAAAACCATCAACACCATCAGACAAAGTCAAAACAGGGGCCGAAGTGAGTCGAGTCTTCAACTCTTGGAAACTTTTCTCACAAGATTCGGACCACAAGAACTTTACTTTCTTTTGGGTCAATCGAGTTATAAGAGACTCTATATGGGAGAAACCCTCAACAAAATGGTGGTAATAGCCAGTTAAACCCAACAAAATTTGGATATCAGTCAGACAAATAGGTCTAGGACAATTTCTAATAGCTTCGGTCTTTTGGGGATCAACTCTAATACCTTCGGAAGAAATGATATGACCCAAAAAATCAAATGACCTTAGCTAAAACTCACGCTTACTGAACTTGGCAAACAACTTGTGATCTCTAAGGGTTTGCAAGACAGTTCGGAGATGATCAGAATGTTCATCCTCTCTACGGGAGTACACCGGTATATCATCGATGAACACTATGACAAACATATCCATATATGGTCTGAACACTCGATTCATGAGGTCCATGAAAGCTGCTGGGGAATTAGTTAACCCAAAAGACATAACAAGAAACTCAAAATGGCCATAACGAGTTTGGAAAGCGGTTTTTGGGATGTCACACTCCCTAACTTTGTGTTGATGATAGCCGGAACAAAGGTCTATCTTTGAGAAATAACTTGTACCTTGCAATTGGTCAAACAAATCATCTATTCTCGGAAGGGGGTACTTATTTTTTATGGTGACTTTATTCAGTTGGCGGTAATCAATCCACATAAGCAAAGAGCCATCTTTCTTTCTCACAAACAACACAGAAGCACCCCAAGGAGAAACACCGGGCCTTATGAAACCCTTATCTAGTAGATCTTTGAGTTGCTCTTTTAACTCCTTAAGTTCTGCAGGGGTCATACGGTAAGGAGGAATAGAAATAGGCTGAGTATCGGGAAGAAGATCAATCTCGAACTCTATCTCTCTATCAGGAGGTATCCCTGGGAGATCATCCGGAAAGACATCAGAAAACTCATTGATGATATTAACAGACTGGAGAGTTGGAGTCTCAGACTTAGTGTCTTTGACTCTAACCAACTGGTAAATACATCCCTTGGAAATAAGATTTCTAGCTTTGAGGTAAGAGATAAAATGACTCTTGGGTGACACAGAATTCCCAGACCACTCAAACACGAATGCACTCGGAAACTGAAACTTGACCACTCGGGTCCGACAATCAATAGAGGCATAAGAAGAATACAGCCAGTCCATACCCAAAATCACATCAAAATCTACCATGTCTAACTTAATCAGATCAGCCAATAAGACCTTATGAAGAACGGTAATAGGACTATTTATTCTTGCTCGACGTAGAGGCATATTTCTGAAAGAGAAGAGCACGAATCAATAGCAAAGAGAGACTCTTTAAGCATGATAGACTTCTGAAAAAAAGAATCACACTTTTTCCTAAAATGTGTTATAGCCTCTTGCTCATAAATGTGGCGCGCTACACACCGATGATCAAGACTCTACTTAATGCGGGTTGTCAGAATCCCTAGGACACCTTAAAACCTTAAGCTCTGATACCAAGTTTGTAACGCCCCGAAAATGGGTCCCAGAGCATCACACGGTGCTAGAGGCTACGAGTAGCCCCAAGCTAACCCTTTGAGCCATTTTTATTCAGTTCAACACGAATCAATAGGGTTTCCATAAATAACCCTCAAATATCAACAGAGTAATCATCATCCAAGAATAAAAGAATTTCAGAAAGATAACAAAATATGACTTATTAGTCAACTCCCAACATCTATACTAGTCTGACAAGCCTTTAAGAAAATCAATAAAACCAGCGAGCCATTGAGACATAGCCCAACTGATTCATACTCAGTTATCAAATGTAAACAATTTTGTGAAACCAATATCAGACATCACATCCTCGTAACATTAGGAATCACCACAATAGAGGATGTAGAACAGCGTGCCCAAAGAATCACTTTTGAACCTGGAACTGAGCACCTGAACCTACATTTTGAGAAAATACAGCCCACATCCGAAGATGTGGGTTAGTACCATGGAAAGGAACCGAGTATATAGGGGTGTATGCAATTGTATAAACATCATCATCATAAATATTTATAAGAAATATGCAGGATCTATGAAAGACTCACATAGCCCGAAGAAATCACGAGAGAATGAAATAAGTATAATAACACATGTGAGTCATCATATAAATTGTCAATCACTTTCAGTTCATTAAGAATATCAATTCTTATAATGTAAATATCATTTAAATCTTTCAAAAGAATAACTTTCAAATCACTTCACCATTCACCATAGACATAAGGAAACACACACACACTGGGAGATCCTATAACCGACATAAACCATGTGAGCTACATAGAGTCCAACATACAACCCAAGTTGGGGAGAGCCGTCCTATCCTTGCCATCGGAGTAGGACTATCGATATCAAATCCACACAAACTAGTGATCACTATATAAATCAGCCTCATGCTCACTCCTACGGGGGCACGTAGTTCTAGGGAAGTAAGGTCGCTTTATACCTTCCACTCGGTGCTAAAGATTTCTCCCAAACATAGCTCAGATCATTCAAAGACAATCCACAACCAAATAATTTCAGTAATATATAAATATACATCGGGAGCCATCATGCTTCCCATCTATCAAAATCAACCATGTTGTGGATTTCTTTCACACTCGAGTTCAAAACAGCTACATCAAGACCAAAAGATCAAATCATTCAAAATATCTCAAATATTTAACATCAACGTATTTATAACATACACTTTCTCAAAAAACACAATTTCCAATGGGGATTCATGACCCAGATATCAAAATCATGATAAATATCGTTCAAGATTCATGCTTTATATCTCCACACATGTAAATTCATCTTTCAAAATCATAAACATCAATATTTCATAATAATCATCATAAGATATGGGTTCATGCTTCAAATTTGTAAAAATCAAATAAAAATCATGCCTTTGTAAAGAAACTTACTTTCGGGCACAAGAACGAAAGAGAGTTCTTGTTGAAAAACCCCACATACCTTGAATGATGAACTTTTGATCGATACTCATTTTTGAGATGTTAATCATGCCTTTTAATGATGGTTCTTGGAGTTCTTGAACTAGGAACTTGGAATCTTGAATAAATTTACAGAATTAATGGTGAACTTTTGAGGTTCTTGAAGTGGGATGTAGGAGCTTAGGGTTTTTTTTTTGAGGGAATTTGATGAAATATAACATATAATGCTTCTAATAGGCTTTAATATAGGGTTTGGACGGATTTTGGGCGAGGGAGAATGACCAAAATGCCCCTAAAAATCAAATAATTCTCTAATCTGTCCTTTGGTGGACTATTTTGATAGTCTGAAGTAGATCAACCATAACGTTTTACTCTGATATACAAATTGGATGAAACCAATTTCATTAGAAAGAGGACTCTCATATCTTTCCATTGATATCTAGTATATCACCCAGATCATTGTGTACGAGGATTTATGATTGTTTGAAGTTGACCCAAAAATTCACTTTTGATAGGCTGAAGTAGGTCGCCCAGAACTTTTTTCTCCGATAGACAAATTGGACGAAACCAATTTCATCAGAAAGAGGACTCGCAGAGATTTCCGTTGATATATAGTAGATCACCCAAATCATTATTTACATGGAGTTATGATCATTTAAAGTTGGAGCAAAAATACCCCAGGCCTCAGTACTTTTTCCTGCACGTTTTACTGTTCACTACTATTCACGGTTCGATCAACATGTTCATAACTCGTCACTCGGGTGTCCGTTTTGGATGAACCACATATCGTTGGAAAGATTATTTGATACTCTACACAATGGTGGGTCATAATCTAAGACATTTCGCACAAAAAATTTATAATTCATTTTAGAAGATAGAAACCAACAGGTTTACGCACAAAATTTCAACGAAAAATTTCTTGGGGTATTACAGTCCCATTCTTTTTTCTAAAAAATAAAATAAAATTTTGACTTAGTTGGTACCAAAACAATTAAAAGTGTGCATGAGAAAGAATAAATTGGTATGATGGGACCGACATCATGTTAAATCATAGCTTATTTTGATACCTTTTAATCACTCCTGGGTGACACCTGAAAAATTATCTTGCATACATATAAGGCAAAAACGAAACCAACCACATTGTTTTATGTGTATGGTGTGTGAGTTTTAGATTAATTTATTGCATTGCATTTTTTATCTAGAACTTTGTCTAAATTTTTGTTGAGGCAAAATTATGAGTTACACTTGGTTTAGAAGAGGATTGTAGGCCTTGTTTGACCTGGTTGTGCCTTCCACAACCTACCAAATGAAATTAGCATTCTCCCCTTATGCCTAAAACCTTTTACTTGGACAACTGCATCTGCACCTATACAATATTCCCCCTTTGTGCCTAAAACCTTTTCTTTGGACAACCATATCTTAGCTTATATATTTTTGAGTGCTTACACGCACTATCCCTCTATTGGCCCCACCTTCTTGAGTACACTAAATATGTGGAAATTGTGAAGGAATATCCAAGATCAAAGATGCCAAAGTCAAAGGATATACAGTGCCAAAAGAACAAAAGTGAAAAGACGGCTACAAAGAAGAAGGAGAAACCCCTCCTCCCCAAATAAAAATAGAGAACTCAAACAAAGATGGAGAATCATCAAAAAAATAAAAACATATTTATTAAAAAAAAGGGGAAAAACTCCAACACAAAATTTAAAAGAAGTCGAAGAAAATACAAATTAAGGAACAAAGAAGCACAACAAAGAAGATCAAGCGTCAAAGCACAAATGTCAAAAACACAGGTACAGTGTAAAGCTCATTGAGAAATTATTCACTTTCATCACAAATATCACTGTACCCGTCCCTAAGCCTACATTACAAGCTGATATTCAGTCTTACATGATCTTATTTCAAGTTCTCACATTAGTGGATATTTCATAAAGGTCAAGTTTATGGTATCACAATTTCATTCATTGAACTTCTTTCTGAGTGTGAGTGTATATCTCTAGTGTAATACCCTGGAAAAGTTTTTGTTGAAATTTTGTACGTAAACGTGTTGGGTTCTATCTTCTAGAATGAATTATAAATTTTTCATGTGGAATGTCTTAGATTATGACACACCATTGCGTATAGTATCGAATAATATTTCCAACAATATGTGGATCATCCAAAACGGACACCCGAGCGACGAGTTATGAATATTCCGATCGAACTGTGAATAGTAGTGAATAGTAAAACGTGCAGGAAAAAGTATTGAGGCCTGGCGTATTTTCTCTCCAACTTTAAATAATCATAATTCCTTGTACATAATGATCTGTGTGATCTACTATATATCAACGGAAAGCTCTGCGAGTCCTCTTTCCAATAAAATTGGTTTCATCCAATTTTTCTATTGGAGCAAAATGTTATGGTCAATCTACTTCAGCCTATCAAAAGTGAATTTTTGGGTCAATTTCAAATGATCATAACTCCTTGTACATAATGATCTGGGTGATATACTATATATCAACGGAAAGATATGAGAGTCCTATTTTTAATGAAATTGGTTTCATCTAATTTGGATATCAAAGTAAAACGTTATGGTTGATCTACTAGAAGCCTATATTAAAGCCTATTAGAAGCATTATATGTTATATTTCATCAAATTCCCTTAAAAAAGAAAACCCTAAGCTCCTGCATCCAACTTCAAGAACCTCCAAAGTTCACCATTAATTCTGCAAATTTATTCATGATTCCAAGTTCCTAGTTCAAGATCTTCAAGAACCTCCAAAGTTCACCATTAATTCTGCAAATTTATACAAGATTCTAAGTTCCTAGTTCAAGAACTCCAAGAACCATCATTCAAAGGCATGATTAACATCTCAAAAAAGAGTATCGATCTAAAGTTCATCATTCAAGGTATGTGGGGTTTTTCAACAAGAAATCTCTTTCGTTCTTGTGCCCAAAAGTAATTTTCTTTACAAAGACATGATTTTTATTTGATTTTTATGAATTTGAAGCATGAACCCATATCTTATGATGATTATTATGAAATCTTGATGTTTATGATTTGGAAAGATGAATTTACATGTGTGGAGATATAAAGCATAAATCTTGAACAATATTTATCATGATTTTGATATTTGGGTCATGAATCCCCATTGGAAATTGTGTTTTTTTGAGAAAATATGTGTTATAAGCACGTTGATGTTGAATATTTGAGATATTTTGAATGATTTGACCTTCTGGTCTTAATGGAGTTATTTTGAATTCGAGTGTGAAAGAAATCCACAATGTGGTTGATTTTGATAGATGGGAAGCATGATGGGCTCCTGATGTATATTTATATATTACTAAAATTGTTTTGTTGTGGATTGTCTTTGAAATGATCTGAGCTAAGTTCGATAGAAATCTTTAGAACTGAGTGGGAGGTATAAAGTGACCTTACTTTTCTAGAACTACGTGCCCCCGTAGAAGTGATCCTGAGGCTGATTTATATAGTGATCACTAGTTTGTGTGAATTTGATATCGATAGTCCTACTCCGATGGAAAGGATATGACTTCTGTCCTCAACGTGGGTTGTACGTTGGACTCCATGTAGTTCACGTGGTTTATGTCGGTTATAGGATCTCCTAGTGTGTGTGTGTTTCCTTGTGTCTATGGTGAACGATGAAGTGATTTGAAGTGGAATTGTGAAAGCTACTCTTTTGAAAGACTTCTATGATATTTACATCATGAGAATTGATATTCTTGATGAACTGAAAGTGATTGACAAATTATATGATGACTAACATGTGTTATTATACTTATTTTATCCTCTCATGATTATGATGATTTCCTTTAGGCTATGTGAGTCTTTCATACATCCTGCATATTTCTTATAAATATTTATGATGATGATGTTTATAAAACTGCATACACCCCCATATACTTAATTTCTTTCCATGGTACAGACCCACATCTTCGGATGTGGGCTGCATTTTCTCGAAATATAGGTTTAGGTGCTCAGTTCCAGGTTCGACAGTGATTCTTTAGGTACGCTGTTCTACATCCTCTATTGTGGTGAGTCCTCATGTTCTAAGGACGTGATGTCTGATGTTGGTTTCATGAAATTATTTACAGTTGATAACTGAGTATGAGTCAGTTGGGGCATGTCTCAATGTCTCATACTAGTATAGATGTTGGGAGTTGACTATAAGTCGTATTTTGTTATCTTTCTAAAATTCTTTTATTCTTGGATGATGATTACTCTGTTGATATTTGAGGGTTATTTATGGAAAACCTATTGATTTGTGTTGAACTGAATGAAAATGACTCAAAAGGTTAGCTTGGGGCTACTTGTAGTCTCAAGCACCTTGTGACGCTCCGGGACCCATTTTTCGAGGTATTACAAGATTGGTATCAGAGCCTAAGGTTTTAAGGTGTCCTAGGAAATCTGACAAGCCGTGTTAAGTGGAGTCTTGATCATCGGTGTGTAGCGCGCCACATCTACGAGCAAGAGGTTACAAGTTGTTTTAAGAAAAAGTGTGATTCTTTCTTTCAGAATTCTATCGTGCTTAAAGTGTCTCTCTCTCATATTGACTCAAAGTTAGGGAGTGTGACTTCCTGAAAACCGCTTTCCAAACTCGTTTTAACCATTTTGAGTTTCTTGTTATGTCTTTCGACTTAACTAATGCCCCAACAGCTTTCATCGACCTCATGAATTGAGTGTTCAGACCATATCTGGATATGTTTGTCATAGTGTTTATCGATGATATACTAGTGTACTCCTGTAGTGAGGATGACCATTTTGATCATCTCCGAACTGTCTTGCAAACCCTTAGAGATCACAAGTTGTTTTCCAAGTTCAGTAAGTGTGAGTTTTGACCAAGTTCAGTTGCTTTTCTGGTTCATATCATTTCTTTCGAGGGTATTAGAGTTGATCCCCAAAAGACTAAAGCTGTTAGAAATTGGCCTAGATCTATTTCTCCGACTGATATCCAAAGTTTCTTGGGTTTAGCTGGCTATTACCGCTGTTTTGTTGAGGGTTTCTCCTCTATAGAGTCTCCTATGACTCGATTGGCCCAAAAGAAAGTAACGTTCTTGTGGTCTGAATCCTTTGAGAAGAGTTTTCAGGAGTTAAAAAATTTGACTCACTTCAACCCCTGTTTTGACTTTGCCTGATGGTGTTGATGATTTTATGGGGAACTGTGATGCTTTGAGAGTTGGGTTGGGTTGCGTATTGATGCCGAAGGGTAAGGTGATAGCTTATGCTTCTAGACAGTTGAAACCCCATGAGAAAAATTACCCCACCCATGACCTTGAGTTGGCTACTATTGTGTTTTCTTTGAAAATCTAGAGACACTATTTGTATGGTGTCCATGTTGATGTTTTCACTGATCATAAGAGTCTACAGTATGTGTTTACCCAGAGAGAATTGAATGTTAGGCAGAGATGATGGTTAGAATTATTAAAGGACTATGATATGAGTATGCTGTACCATCCAGGCAAGGCCAATATTGTGACGGATGCCCTAAGTATAGTGTCCATGGGTAGTGTTTCGCATGTGGTAGATGGTAAGAAAAAGTTGGCTCATGATGTACATCGTTTGGCTAGATTGGGGGTTAGGTTGTTTGACTCTGCTGAAGGTAGTATAGGGGTTCTGAGTAGTTCTGAATCCTTCTTGCTTTCAGAAGTGGAGGAAAAACAATACTTAGATACTAGTTTGGTCAGACTGAAGGAGTCAGTCAAGGACTAAAAAGTAGAGGTTTTCTCCCAAGGGGGAGATGGTGTGTTGAGATTGCAGGTTAGATTATGTGTCTTGAATGTTGATGATCTGAGACAGAGGATTATGGCTGAAGTGCACGGGGTGCGATATTCTTTTCATCCTGGTGCCAGCAAGATGTACCGAGACTTGCGGGAAATCTATTGGTGGAGTGGCATGAAGAAAGATATAACAGCGTTTGTAGCTAAGTGTATAACATGCCAACAGGTTAAGGTTGAACACCAAAGACCTGGTGGTATGATGCAAGAGTTTAGTATTCCCACCTGGAAATGGGAAGAGATAAATATGGACTTCGTGATTGGTTTACCACCTTCCCAATGCCCTCATGATTCCATTTGGATAGTGGTTGTTAGGTTGACTAAGTTTGCCTATTTCTTGCCTGTTCATACTTCATATACTGCTAAGGATTACGCTAGATTGTATATCCGAGAGCTAGTCAGACTGCATGGAGTTGCCTTGGCTATCATTTCGGATAGGGGTACTTAGTTCACTTCGCAATTTTGGAAAGATTTTCAGAAGGGTCTTGGTACCCAAGTGCTTTTGAGTTTTGCTTTTCATCCGCAGACCAATAGTTAGGCTGAGCGGACCATCCAGACCTTAGAGGATATGTTGAGAGCTTGTGCACTTGACTTTAAGGAAAGTTGGGATGATCACTTACCGTTGATAGAGTTTGCTTACAATAACAGTTTCCACTTTTGTATTGGCATGGCTCCATTTGAAGCCTTATATAGGAGGAAGTGTAGATCACCCATAGGTTGGTTCGAGGTGGGTGAAGTAGATGTGAGTGGTCCTGATTCGGTATTTGAGGCTTTCGAAAAAGTTAAGTTGATTAAGGAAAGGTTGAAAACTTCGCAGATTCGTCAGAAGTCATATGCGGATGTTAGAAGGAGAGACCTTGAGTTTGAAGTTGGTGACCTAGTATATCTGAAAATTTCACCCATGAGGGGGTGAAGAGATTCGGAAAGAAGGGGAAGCTTATTCCCCATTATGTTGGTCCTTAAAAAATTCTTAGCCATGTTGGTAAGGTAGCTTATGAGGCCGAGTTGCCTTTCGAGTTGTCCTTTGTTCATCCAATATTCCATGTCTCCATGCTTAGAAAAAATATTAGCGATGCAGTGGTAGTGGATTCATCTGTGAGTTCTGACATTCAAGAAAATCTTTCTTTTGATGAGATTCCTGTTGAGATTCTTGATTTCAGTGTCCGAAGACTAAGGAACAAAGAAGTTCCCTTGGTCAAGGTGTTGTGGCGAAACCAATCTGTTGAGGGTGCAACTTGGGAAGCTGAGGCGGATATGTGATCCAAGTACCCACACCTATTTTCCATGAACTTTGATCAAGCCGAAGGTACTGTTCTTTCCTAAATCATGCACTTTTGATAAAAGTTGCAGCAGTTCAACTGTTATTTATTATGTGTTCAGTTGTAGTTTCTTGAATTTATGCATTCTATGTTGTATTTGGAGTGAGAAACGATGTGGTGATGAGTCTAACGAATGGTTTCAGCTGTATGCTCTATTCCCTATCTAATCTTTGCTTGTCTAGCGTCATTCAAGGATGAATATTTCCAAGGGGGGATAATGTAATACCCCAGGAAATTTTTCATTGAAATTTTGTGCGTTAACGTGTTGGATTCTATCTTCTAGAATGAATTATAAATTTTTTGTGCGGAATGTCTTAGATTATGACCCACCATTACGTATAGTATTGACTAAGATTTTCAACGATATATGGATCATCCAAAACAGACACCCGAGCGACAAGTAATGAACATTCTGATCGAACCGTGAATAGTAGTGAATAGTAAAACGTGCAGGAAAAAGTACTGAGGCCTGACGTATTTTTACTCCAACTTTAAACCGTCATAACTCCTTTTACATAATAATCTGGGTGATCTACTATATATCAATGAAAATCTCTGCGAGTCCTCTTTCCAATGAAATTGGTTTCTTCCAATTTGTCTAGCGGAGCAAAAAGTTATTGTCGATCTACTTCAGCTTATCAAAAGTGAATTTTTAGGTCAACTTCAAACAATCATAACTCCTTGTACACAATGATCTAGGTGAGATACTATATATCAGTGGAAAGATATGAGAGTCCTGTTTCTAATAAAATTAGTTTCATCCAATTTGGATATCGGAGTAAAACGTTATGGTTGATCTACTTTAGACTATCAAAATAGTCCACCAAAGGACAGATTCGAGAATCATTTGATTTTTAGGTGCGTTTTGGTCATTCCCCCTCACCTAAAATCCGTCGAAACCCTATATTAAAGCCTATTAGAAGCATTATATTTTATATTTTATCAAATTCCCTCAAAAAGAAAACCCTAAGCTCCTACATCCAACTTCAAGAACCTCCAAAGTTCACCATTAATTCTGCAAATTTATTCAAGATTCCAAATTCCTAGTTCAAGAGCTTCAAGAACCTCCAAAGTTCACCATTAATTCTGCAAATTTATTCAAGATTCCAAGTTCCTAGTTCAAGAACTCCTAGAACCATCATTCAAAGGCACGATTAACATCTCAAAAATGAGTATCGATCTAAAGTTCATCATTCAAGGTATATGGGATTTTTCAACAAGAACTCTCTTTCGTTCTTGAGCCGTTAAATAATTTTCTTTACAAAGACATAATGTTTATTTGATTTTTATGAATTTGAAGCATAAACCCATATCTTATGATGATTATTATGAAATCTTGATATTTATGATTTTGAAAGATGAATTTACATGTGTGGAGATATAAAGCATGAATCTTGAAAGATATTTATCATTATTTTGATATTTGGGTCATGAATCCCCATTGAAAATTGTGTTTTTTTGATAAAGTGTGTATTATAAGCACGTTGATATTGAATTTTTGAGATATTTTGAATGATTTGACCTTTTGGTCTTAATGGAGTTATTTTGAACTCGAGTGTGAAAGAAATCCATAACGTGGTTGATTTTGATAGATGGGAAGCATGATGGCTCCCGATGTATATTTATATATTACTGAAATTGTTTTGTTGTGGATTGTCTTTGAAATGATCTGAGCTAAGTCCGGGAGAAATCTTTAGCACCGAGTGGGAGGTATAAAATGACCTTACTTCCCTAGAACTACGTGCCCCCGTAGGAGTGAGCCTAAGGCTGATTTATATAGTGATAACTACTTTGTGTGGATTTGATATCGATGGTCCTACCCCGATGGCAAGGATAGGACTGCTCTCCCCAACGTTGGTTGTACGTTGGACTCTATGTACCTCACCCTGTTTATGTCGGTTATAGGATCTCCCAGTGTGTGTGTGTTTCCTTGTGTCTATGGTTAACGGTGAAGTGATTTGAAAGTGGAATTGTGAAAGTTACTCTTTTGAAAGATTTAAATGATATTTACATTATGAGAATTGATATTCTTGATGAATTGAAAGTGATTGACAAATTATATGATGACTCACATGTGTTATTATACTTATTTCATCCTCTCATGATTATGATGATTTTGTTCGTGCTATGTGAGTCTTTCATACATCCTGCATATTTCTTATAAATATTTATGATGATGATGTTTATAAAACTGCATACACCCCCATATACTCGATTTCTTTCCATAGTACTGACCCACATCTTCGGATGTGGGCTGCATTTTCTCGGAATGTAGGTTCAGGTGCTCAGTTTCAGGTTTGACAGTGATTCTTTGGGCACGCCGTTCTACATCCTCTGTTGTTGTGAGTCCTCATGTTCCGAGGACGTGATGTATGATGTTGGTTTTGCAGAATTGTTTACATTTGATAACTGAGTATGAGTCAGTTGGGGCATGTCTCAATGGCTCGCTGGTTTTATTGATTTTCTTAGACACTTGTCAGACTAGTATAGATGTTGGGAGTTGACTAATAAGTCGTATTTTGTTATCTTTCTGAAATTCTTTTATTCTTGGATGATGATTACTCTGTTGATATTTGAGGGTTATTTATGGAAACCCCGTTGATTTGTGTTGAACTGAATGAAAATGACTCAAATGGTTAGCTTGGGGCTACTCGTAGCCTCAAGCACCGTGTGACGCTTCGGGACCCATTTTTCGGGGCATTACATCTAGACTTTCCTAAATTTAAAAATACTCAAATATGTGTGAAAATGAGACTTTCTTTCTAGAGAGGTCATTTGAAATATGAGGATAGGTATAGTTCGATGAACAAATCTTGTCAATACTTAGGTATGTCTTAGGTAACACTTGAAACTATAGGAGTTACCTAGAAGTCGATCTCGGTTAGTTAGGAAGAGATAGGGGAATTCTTACACATACTACTAATTATTGGTACCAACTGCAGTCAAGACACGATCATGCCTTTTTCACCTTTCAGCATTTCTTACAAAGAAAATACCAAATAATTTTTTTTCGTGACGTTCAACTTCAAATACATACATTATTCTTTTCATTCAAAGCGCCCACCTCCAAATACAGACAACAGATTTTTCTTTTGAAGTTGCTACCTTCAAACACGAATATTTTGCCTTTCCGTTAGGTCTGGTATTCTAAATTGGGTAGTTTACATTTCCATAGCCCCACCAATCGAGAGGTTATTACCTTTCAAATAACTCCGTTAGTAAAGAGCTCTTAAATTTACATAACTTCACCAGCCTAGAGGCTATTACCTTTTAATTTCTTTGCCAATTGAGAGCTCTTAGATTCAATAGCCCTATAAGTTCAGAGGTTGTTACCTTTCAATTGATCCCCAATGGAGATCTCTTAGATTTAATAGCTCCACCAGTCAAGAGGTTATTACCTTTTAATTGCTCTGCCAGTCAAAAGCTCTTAGATTCCAATATCCCCGCCAGTCAAGAGACTATTACCTTTCAAATAGCTCTGCCAGTCACGAGCTCTTAGATTTCAATAGCCTCACCAGTCAAGAGGCTATTACCTTTCAAATAGATCAGCTAGTTGAGAACTCTTAGATTTTAATAACCCCCGCCAGTGGAGAGGCTATTACCTTTTAGATAGCTTTGCCAGTTGAGAGGTTATTACCTTTCAAATAGCTTCAATAGTTGATAGCTCTTAGATTTTAATAGCCCCGCTAGTCGTGAGGCTATTACTTTTTAAATAGCTCCATCAGTCGAGCGCTCTTAGAATCCAATAGCCCTATCAGTCGAGAGGCTATTACCATTCACTTATTTTTCCTGTCGAGAGCTCTTTGATTTCAATAGCCCCGCAATTTGAAAGGCTATTACATTTCAATAATCCCACTAGTCGAGAGTATATTATAATTGTTCAACCAATCGAGAGGATATTAGATTTCAATCACCTAATTAGTTTAGGGCCTTAGTCTTCATAGACAATTCAGGATGACCATCAACATAAGACTTTGTAGACAATCAGAGATGTCTTGCACTAAGTCTACAAAGACAATCGGAGGACTTTACCACAATCAACATTAGTATCCATAGACAGTTGGAGATATCATGCATCAAGTCTTCATAAACAATCGAAAACATCATTCATCATATAGTCTCTGTAGATAATTAGAGGTATCATTTATCATCAAGTCTTCATAGACAATCGAAGATGTCATGCATTAAGTCCCCAAAGAAAACCAGAGGACTTTACAACAATGAACATCAGTCTCCATAAATAATTGAAGATGTCATGCAGAGTTTTCATAGACAATTGAAGACATCATTCATCACATAATCTTTGTAGACAATCAGAGGCATCATTTATCATTAAGTCCCCAAAAATTAGAGATATCATGCACTAAGTCACAAAAGACAACCGAAGGACTTTACTACAATCAATATTAGTCTCTACAGACAATTAGAGATATGATGCATCAAGTCTTCGTAGACAATATAAGATACCATTCATCATATAGTCTTTGTAGATAATTTGAGGTGTCATTTATTAGCAAGTCTCCATAGAAAATTATAGATGTCATGCATTAAGTCCTCAAAGACAACTAGAGTACTTTACCAGAATCAACATCAAACTTCATAGACAATCGAAGATATCATGCATTAAGTCCCAAAAGAAATTAAGGGATTTTACAACAACTAACACAGTCTCTGTAGATAATCAGAGATGACAATCAACATCAGTCTTCATAGATCATCAAATATGACAATCAACATCAATCTCCATAGACTATTGGAGATGCCAAGCATCAAGTCCCCATAGACAAGCAGAGATGCTATTCATCCACAAGTCTCCATTAACAATCGGAGTGTCATTCATCCTCAAATCCCCGTAGACAATCAGAGACATCATGTATCTTTTCAATAAAAAATATAATCCATAACAAGACATTTTTAAAATTTCTTTCAAAGAGTCTAGTGTTAGCCATAAATCATACACTGAGCAAATTTTGTGAACCGACTCAAAATTTTCCCTATTTTCTCATTTCAAACTACATTGACTTGATTCGCATGACACTCGAGATATATAGGAATCTCTATGCAAAGTTTGGTCATTACAATTCTATAATCATTCTTTCTCCCGAGCAAGTACACAATCTTGCATCCTCAGTATCTCACAGCTCGATACTGGGAAAATTTTAAAAGGAACACTGGAAATATGTGAATACTTCCAATTTTAAATAATCCTTCTCTCAATAATCATCTCACATGATCATTCATCCTTAATAATAGGGAAAGAGACAATTTGCCTATTCTTTTAATCTACACCTGACCTGATCCTCACACAACTCGAGATATGTAGAAAACTCTAAAGTAGAGTTCAATCAAAATTTTTATCAAAAATAATTTTTTTTTTGAAAAAAATTGGCTACATGTCAACATTTTTATCTGAAGATTTCCACATCATCTTCAAATGAAAAGAGACAACTGTTGAGGCTCAATTTTGGTTCTCCATGCTTAAATTAACATCTTCAGGCTTCCTGGTCATTAAAGGGCACGAAATATAGTTTTCACATATTTTTTACAATTGTTATCAATTTATTAATAATTAATGTTATTTTACAATTTTATCAATCTAGTGTCATATTTTTTACTTTTCATAATATTAGAATTTTTATCAATTAATTTTCATTTCCACAATCAACTGCACACATACATGGTATGACATCATATTTTTTGTAAATTACAATACACCATACTTTCAATTTAATAGAATTTTCAATTTTCTTTATATTTTTTCTATAATTACATATCAATACCTATATTTTATACATCATTTAATACAGTATGCAAATTATTAATTATTTTAATACACAGAGTAATAGTTTGTTCATGTCAATATCTTGTCACATCTGACAAGACTACACAATGACACAATCCTTTGAACAATAACTTGACATATTGGTTAAAAGAATGAAAAATTCTTTGGTTAATAACTTAAGGACTAAAGGATATTCTAAAAGGAAAAAAGAGGATATTCTTTTTATCTTTTGGTTAATAGGGGTGCCATGTATTAATATAAATAAAAGAGAAGAGTAGAAATTTTCCATATACATTTTAACACACAAAAAAAATTAGATTACTCTCCCCTCCACCCTCTCAACTCTTCTTCTCTGCCACACCTATCTCACGCCACCCCATCGCTGCTCTGATATCGAAGTCTAGCGAACAAACTTTGTCCACCATAAAAAACCTCCCTTTTCTTTCTTCTATCTCTGTTTCTTTGCTTATTCCTCCACTTCACTGCTGCCTCACTGGAGGCAGTGTCCAGGAAGCTTCGATTGAACTCTTCTGAACCACCATAACACCACCAAAAATGTGACCAACCTTCTTGTTTCTCATTCTCTCTAACTTTTCCACTTTTTTACTAGAAAATTCAGATATGGACGGATTTGCAACGTTGCTTCAGCAAAGGCCATTGATGCAACATCAGTGCCGTCGCTATTTTGTCTTTTTCTATGTTAAAATGGTTTTGATTTTAGTTGTACAAAGTTGTCCAGATTCATAAATTCTTCAATAAACTCCATGAATTCTAGTGAAACTGTGTTGGTTTCATTCATAGTACTACCACTTATTTTTTACTTATGAGCTTACATCCTTAACGATTATGGATATTATTTTCAGATTTTGCAGGTCCTTATTTCCTTTGTGATACTTTTGGATTGTTTTGAAAATTTTCTTATGATGATTGTTGTGATGAATATCTCAATTTTGTTTCTATATCATTGTTACTGACTTTGTTTTGCTCCATTTTTGCTACTGGTTATCTCTAATTTTAATTGATGATTGATTTAGCATGCTCTCGTATTGATTCTGATAATGTTGTTGTTGTTAACATTGTTCGTTGTATTTCTCACACTTACTCTTATCATTTTGCACTTACATTGTAAAATCCTTGATAAGGAACAGTACTGCACAAATTGTCCAATGATAATATTTCTCCATCTAATTTTTAAGGATGCCCCATAACAAAAGACGGATTTTATTTTCTGGAGTTTACTTATTTTGTATCAAGTATCAATACATGATCAATTAAGAAACTCTCGTTGATTTTTGAGGCCTCCCCAAAAAAGGACAAACATTACATATACAAATACACTATAAAAAATAGATTTGAACAATGAAAAAATCTTTATAATATCATGAAAACACGAAGAATTTTACGATTCGTATCTTGGTGAGGCGATTTAGGATGAACAATAAATAGAGCAACCACTTCGTAGCCATGGCGCATCTAAAACTTAACTGAGCCCACTTAATAACAATTTTTTTTTCTATATATATACATCTACACAACAAAATTTTATTTATAAATATATATATCTACATATTCATTTTCACACGTATTTTATACATTTTTTAATATATCTATACATATTTTATAAGAAAGGTTTTATATATATACTTCATTTACAATACTTATATTTTTCAAAAATAATTTTTTACCTCCTTTCTTTTTAATAAATTTAGTCTAGTCGGGTACCAGAATTTTGTAGATTCTGAGGGATGTCTAACCCCTTTCCTTTGAAATAATTTGAACCCTTACCTAGAATTTAAATTTATTTTCGCAGACTAAAACATAAGTCATACATGTTAATAATTGAATAGGTGTCCTTATTTTCCTTAAAAATTAGGTGGCGACCCTGTATAAAATTCAATTCTTTTAGAATACATAGGTCAAGTTTTGTTTAACCTTGGTAAAAATAGGGCATGTCACATATCATAAAGGGTATATTTCATTAACTAATTTATTCAAAAGTGAAAAAAAATACGAATAGAAATTTCAACATTTTGAATATGTATACAAGGGGTGAGTAACTTGGCAATGTCACCAACAAGAATGAGAAATTAGGTTAGTCCCACATCAGTAAATAGAGAAGATAGAAGCTGAAGAAGAAAATATAATAATAGGACAAGTAGGATGAAGCAACATGCTACTTGGATGGGGTCGATGGATGATCATGAAAGCCTATGGCTTAGTTTGGTGACTTTTATAAACTTATATATATTTGAGAAAAGACATAAAGTAACCATTCAACTTGTCGAGATTTGCAAAAAGACACTTTAACTTTGCGGGCGACATATTACTCCTCAAAAATTACATAAACCCTCGTAAATAGATCATTTTGAAGGGCCGACTTGGCTCAGCGGTAAGCTTACTTACCGTGGTGTGCCAGGTCCTGAATTCAAATCATCCCTTCAGCGAAGCTGAGGTGAGGCTGCCTAGACATCCCTTCCCCAACACCCACGGAGTGGGTAAGAACCAGGATGACCCTCTCGTAAATAGATCATTTTGATCAAAATTTTCAGCAATCCTGAACTAAAAAATATGTGTGTTGGACATTATCTCTTTAGGTAAATAATTTAAATAGTTTTTTGATAAAAAGATGGGTTTAACCCTTTAACCCGACCAGAGACCCTTCAAATCCCCACTGATCAGATATCTCACACTTTTCTCTTATGAATTTCTCTCACTTCACTCTTTCTTTTTCTTTTTCGGTTGAGCTAAATTTACACTTCCTAGTAGATTGAGATAAATTAGGAGGTTCGTTGATCAATTTCTTAGGAAAATAGCTATTAAACAACAAATTAATGATCTTACAGGTTCGGGTTTTTGCATTTAAGTAGTTTCTCACTTCTGATGGTTTTTCACCTTTGTGATTTTTTTCGGGGGAGGGGGACATCTTTTGTTTTGATAAATTTAAGATGTTATCATGGGAGTGAAATTGTATTTGATCCCCCACCTGATTATATTGGTGGACTATGACTGATTTCTTAAATAGGGATGTTGATATGATGTCCTACTTTGAGTTAAGAAACTACATAAAATATCTCGGATATACAACAGAGAGTAACTTTTTTATTAAATGGTATGGCTATTTGATATAAATTAAATATGATGAGATTATTTGTGATATTGTCAGCAAGTTAAAAAATGAGAATGAACTTAAGATGTATGTTTCACATGGGGTCAATGAACCTTGTCATACCCCGCTTGAATTGGAGTTTTTCCACAATGTAAGTAATAGTGGGATAGGTAAGGAATCTTTGAACCCTATTGATATAGGTGATGCTTCTAACCCTAATATTTAGTTTTCTTCTCCTACTTTTCCTTACAACCCTCTTGATGAGCCTCCTCCTTCTACTATACCTTCCAACTCTCTTGATTCTACAATAGATGAGGATTCAGGTAATGATGATTTAGAGGATGATTTAGAATTTAAAAGGGATTCTAGTGAAGAAAGTGATGTCCATCAAGAGTATATTAATATAAGGACAAGTAAGAGGCATCTCAATAGGTCATAAAGAAGAAGTAGAGGTACAATAGATCAATAGATTAATGTTGGTGAAAAAGGTCCAGATATAGGATATAATAAGACAAATATTAGTATTAGGGATCGCCTAGTTGGTAAGCTAGGAGGTGATAAACCTTACTATCTAAGTGATGAAACTTCTAGCTTTGAATTAGATAATAAAGTAGGTTGGAGAGATGGTGAAAAGGTTGATCAATTAAACCTGTGAGAAAACATAGTTGTTTTTTATGAAACTTGTGAAAAAATTATTTAAGAATTAGGATTGGTTTTTCCAAATGTAAAGGAATTTAGGTTAGCAGTAACTAGATATGAATTTCAAGAAAATATTCAAATCAAAAAGTATGTAACTGAGCCTGGCAGAGTTAGAGTGAGGTACTGCAAGGAGACTTGTCCTTGATTATTGTGTGCTAGCAAGGATAAGACCAGTGGAGATTTTATTGTTAAAAAATACAATCCTATTCAAAGTTGTCTGACATCAACTTTTAACCTTTTTTGCAACTCAAAGTTTATGTCAAGTAAGTACAAAGACAGAATAAATCGACAATCAACTATCAGGATTGTCCAGTTATAGAAGATTATTAGAAAGGAATTGGATATCCATATTGGTAGGAAAATTGTGAGAAAAGCTAGGTCTAGAGTGATACAAGAGATTATGGGTGATCAGATTGTTGAGTATGGTAGGATTTTTTATTACAAGGATGAGATTTTGAGGACTAATCTAGGTAGGATTTTGTTTGTTAAGGTACGAGATGCTGATGAGTCTGGACAGTTAATTTTTGAATAATTTAATGTGTGCTTTCATGGTTTAAATAAAGAATTCTTTAGAGGTGCTAGAAGGTTGATTGATTTGGACGGGTGTTTTCTCAAAGGTGTGTGCAAAGGTCAATTTGTGGTGGTTGTTTGCAGAGATGGTAGCAACCAAATGTTGCATATTGTTTGGGCAGTTTACATGGGGATGGTTTCGTGAACTACTGAGAAATGACCTTGAACATGGAAAAAGTCATCAATTAAGAATCATAACTGATATTTAAAAGGTATGACTTTTTAATAAGTGTTTGCTACCTTTTCTTCAATTCTATAGATTAATATGCTACTTGTTTTGTTAGGGACTGAAAATTATTGTGAAAGAACTTTTACCACTGGCTGAACACAGAAAATGTGCAAAACATCTTCTTGCTAATTGGTGTAAAACCTGGAAGGTGATAGAATGAACAACATTGTTTTGGAGGATTGCAAAATCCACATTTGAAGCAAAATTGAAGGATAATTTATAAGAAATGAAGTTGTTGAGAAGGGATTGGTTGGATGATATTTTGTAGTACAATTTGGAGACATGGTGCAAAAGATGCTTTGTAAAGTATTGCAAATAGGATGTTGTGGACAACAATATGGTAGAAAGTTTTAATGTATGGATATCGCCTGCAAGATACAAAATAATCATCACAATCCTTGAGGAGATTTGGGTAAAGATGATAAAAAAAATTGGTGAATTGAGACAGTTTTAAAATACTTGGATCACTGATATTTCTCTTATGGCTTTAAATAATCTCCAAGAAAATATTGACAATTCAATGAACTGCAAGTTATCTTTAAATGGGGAAAGAAGTTTTGAAATTAACATAGGGGTTTCACACATACTGTGGACATTGCTAGTAAGAGTTATAGTTCCAGAGTTTGTTAGCTTAGGGACATTGTTTGTCCTCATGATGTTTCTGAACTTTACCATAAGAAATATGAGCCTATTAATTTTATGGACAACTTCTACCACAAAGATATCTACCTCAGCACATATGCTCAATTATTCAGCCAATGAATAATATGAAAATATGGACAACATCAAATAATCCTACTGTGGAGTCACCAAAGGTTGAAAAGCTGCCTAGCAGACAAAGCAAAGTTAGAAGAAAGGAGATTAATAAAAGAAGCACTAAAAAACTTAACATATGTGGTGTTTTATGACTTGTAGAAAATGTGGTACCCAAGGACACAACAAAGGAGAATGTCCTACAAGAGATCAGTAGGAAAATCTTCTCAGGAAGATGTATTTTTTTAATCATTATCTAATGTACATTTTTTTAAGTACAAGGATTAATGTTTTAAAATATAAGCTGGACGTTTTATTGGTGGAGGAAGAGGTGGAGCAAGGGGCAGTGGTCCAAGTCAGTCAGCTGAAACATCTTATCAACCAGAGATATATTTATTTATTTATCATTATAAAATTTTTGTAAGTATATGTACTAATATGCCAATAATTAGGCCACCACAAACTTTGCAACTGATAGAGGAAGAGGTAGAGGAAAGGACAATGTTCCAAGTGTTCGAAATATTTCAACTGTTCTAAGTCAATTAGATGAAGCTTCCACATAAACACAGGTAATTTATGTTATTTTTGAAAACAAAGATATGCTGATTTGAGTCTCAATAAATAGGCTACTATAAGTGGTAGAGTGAGTTCTATATCTTGAGGAAGGGACAGTGGCAGATAAAAAGGGATGACTCAACAAAGACATGTGAATGAAGACATAGGTAGAGAAAGAGAACTGACTCGAGAAAGTCAAATTAGTTTTAACAGTGGAAGGGGCATAGGAAGAGGCATGACTCTTTAAAGACAAGAGCATGAGGACACCAGTGGAGGACAGAAAAGACCTTTTAAAATATCAAGGATGATAGGGTTGGAATATGCCAAGATGAAGATGATTTTACCACTCTTAATATAAATAGTGTGTACAATTTTACTTGACTTATTCATATTTATGACCTCTTAATTTCTGTAATTTGTCTGTGTAACCTAAATTGTCAAGTAGAAGAGTAATTACCATTGGTACAAAGGTGACAAAGTGGTTTGATGTAGTAACTGGTGATATTGGTTACACACCAAAACAGAGATTTAAATGGAAAAGGAAGTTAGTCATTATCAATATCAAACGTGAAAGAATGAGGGTTGAAAGGGTTATTCAAACCAGGTCTGGACCTCTTGTCAATACTCAAAGCAAATCAGTTAAAGTAGAAAGACTCATGTTCCATAGAAGTAGGGCATCTTGTTGATGTGATATGTTAGTAGTTTTTATAGATGGTGTTGTTGATATTATCTTAAACAATTATTTTCTATATATTTTAGTGGTGGTGTTGATACCATTTTGATTTTTTTGGTAGGAATCAAACATTGTTTTGAAAAACTTTGTCTTTTGAGCTACCTTTAGGCATTAAGTTTTATTTTGTTAGGTACCAAATAAAACAAGGTCAAGCTTTAGCTATAGTTCAAATTGAAAAAATGATTATGTTGGAATGAATTCCTTATTTTATTTTATTGTGGTTGCCTTGTTATGACTATGTATGAATAATTGATTTTGAATGCTCACAACAGTCATCAATACCATAATATATTGATACAAAATAGGTTGCATAAGCCTAATTCGAATTAATACAAAATATATTGCATAAGTCTTACACAACCAAATAAAATTACATTCTGTTAAGCCACTACTATTCCGACAAGAGAAAAGACATAAACACTCTTTTCCAACTCAAGAATAGAGGAATAAAATAATGACATCATTAAAATCAAGTCAAATCATCATATGCAATCACATGTATACATTTATATATATATATATATATATCGTGTTGGGATAGGGAATAAGGCTTAGCAGAAACTTTCAAAGTCTTAACTTGGGTTGTGTAGCATAAGTCATAACCGTCCTATAACAAGGCACCCACGGGCTATATGGTCCCAGCTCTCCCTTAGCTGGAAGGGCCTCAGCACGTGTAGATGCATAAATAAGATAATACCCATATCTGTATATGCCATTATTGGGGAATCAAACCTCCTGACACTATCAAGGTGTCATAGCACTAGTGTATATAATATGGGGGACTCGAACCTTCCATTTATATATTCGTTCATGGGACTCAAACCTCCCGATCATATAGACACCCGCATCGGCTAGCACAGTTTCCAGTGTTATAGTTATCAAGACCTTAATAAAACCATTTACCAATCATCAACATTCATGGGTTAACACCATAGTTCAAAACACAATTCATATGTGACAAGATTCTTCTCATTGACATTTTCACAAACAGGTTGAGGGAATACCATTATCAAACCATTAGTCAAGTCAAAAACCATCAATTTAGGGTTAACCATGACCTATTCATTAAACCACAATTCTCATGCACCCACATGTGCAAAACCATTATCAAAAACATGTATGAACACAAGTGAAATCATGAGAGAACAATGCTTAACATTATGAATTCAAACCCTCAACCATGGTTTTCAAAACTACCATTTATGATTCAAGAACAATGTTTAAAACATATTATTTTTGTGAACTAACAATGAAGTAATAGTCGCATGCCTGAGTTACGAAGATTCACGGAGAGATTTCAATCCTTAAGCCTTTAGATAACCACCTTCAAGAAACCCTAGCCCAATCTTCTTGAGAGTTTTTTAGAGAGTGTTTTGATCTTATAAAGTGAAGAAGGAAAGGCCAAAATATGTTGTAATATGTGTGGTCTCAAGGACTTGGGATGGAAAATATCTAAAATACCCTCAGCTTAAAAATTATAAAAGACTCGCAAGAGGGTACGGTTGTACCCCTCAACTCATATCCACATCATACAAGTGGTACCCTCCACTTATAACTTGATCAAAAAATTGGACACCAAATTCTGTCCAACATATGACTTATTATCCTAACTCGTACTATCACCATATGACTAGTACCCTTCAAGTCGTACCCTAAGCAGAACATCAAAGACTAGATGCTGGACAACATATGGTTTGGACCTTACCTCTCGTATTATGTATATACGACTCGTATGATGTCTTCTCGTACAAAGAATAGAACTTGGATAATATGACACTGATCAACATACGAATAAGGTCCTAGACCCGCATCCACAACGTACGACTAGTATGGTGAGCCGTATGATCAATAGAAGGCTCAAACTGAAGAAATTTTGCAAGGGCCAAAGCCTGGGGCGTTTCAATCTCCCACCCCCTAGGATCATTCATCCTTGAATGATAGGGAAAGACAATACAAGCACGATTTAGAATCCTCATTCCTCTACTCTTACCTTTAACTAAGTTAGAAAAAAAACACCAAGAGATTCATAATCTATCACCAACAAAGATAGAAAACAAAAAGGTTAAGAGCAACATATACCTTAATTATGAGTCTCTAGAATAAGGAATAGGAAAGGATACTTGGATATCATATCCTCCTCGGCCTCCCAAATGGCTTTCTCGGACTTTTGGTTCCGCCATAGAACCTTCACCGAAGCCACTTACTTTGTTCGCAACCGACGAACTTGCCAATCTAAGATCCTCGCTTGGACCTCCTTATAGGATAAAGAATCTGAAATATCAATGTTCTCTAATGGAAAAACCAATGAAGGATCACCCACACATTTCCACAACATGGACACATAGAATACCGGATGACTGGAACTCATGCTATAGGGCAATTCTAACTCATATGCAACATTACCAACCTTTATCAAAATGAGATACAGTCCAACATACAGGGGACTAAGATTTCCCTTTTTCCCAAACCACATTAATCCCTTCATGGGAATTACCTTTAAGAACACCCAATCTCCAACCTCAAACTTCAATTCCCTTCACCTTACATTTGCATAAGACTTTGGGCAGTCTTAAGCCTATTCCGAATCACCTTCACCTTCTTCATAGCTTGTGAACCAAATTTAAACCAAAAATCTTTACTTTACCAACCTCAAACCACCCAATAGGAGGCCTACACCTTCTACCATACAATGCCTCAAATAGGGTCATATCAATACTAGAATGGTAACTATTGTTATAAGAAAATTCAATCAAAGGCAAATGGTTAAACCAACTACCATCATAGTCAATCACACAGTCTTGCAACATAACTTCTAAAGTCTAAATAGTCCTTTTGGCTTGCCCATCCAACTGTGGGTGAAAAGCCATACTAAGACTCATTTTAGTCCCTAAACCTCACTAAAAAGTGCACCAAAAATATAAAGTGAATTGAGTACCACGATCTAAAATAATCGACACAGGAACACCATACAACTTTACAACTTTCTGATGGAATAACTTCGCATAATCCTCAGCAGAATAAGTAGTCCTCACTGGCAAGAAGTGAGTGTACTTAGTCATCCTATCCATGATGACCCAAATGGAGTTACACTGATTCCGCGTTCGTGGAAGGTCGGTAATGAAATATATATTAATTACCTCTCATTTCCACACTGTTAATTCAATCTCTTAGAGTATCCCACCAGGCCACATGTGCTCCACTTTCACCTGCTGACACACCATACACTTAGCCACAAAGTCGGCTACATCTCATTTAATGTTATTCCACCATTACCTCTCTTTAAGGTCACGATACATCTTTATTGAATCGGGATGAACTGTATACCATGATTCATAGGCCTCGGCCAAAATCATGCCTCATAATCCATCCACATCAGGAATGCACAACCTCTCTTGGTACCTCAAGATACCATCTCCACTGATCTCGAATGTCATCACCTTCTTCCTACCCACATCATCCTTAATTTTCATCAAGAGAGGATACATTACCTACTTCTCCTTAATTTCTAAAACAAGAGATTATTGCACCACCTGTTGCACCAACATACAAACATACTCAAAATCCAAGAGACGAACTCCAATGTTAGCTAAACGGTGAATATCCTTCACTAATTCCTACTTATCTTTATGCACATGCGATAAGATACCCATAGATAACCTGCTAAGAGCATCAGCAACCACATTAGCTTTCCCTGGATGGTAGTGAAGACTCATATCATTGATCGTTGGTAACTCAAGCCATCTCCTTTTCTTGAGGTTAAGCTCTTTCTGAGTGAACACATATTAAAGGCTCTTATAATCAGAAAAATATCAATATAGACCCCATACAGATAGTGAAACCAAATTTTTAATGCGAACACCACAGCTAACAACTCTAAGTTATGAGTCAGATAGCTCTTCTCATGAACATTCAACTGTCTAGAGGCATAAGCAACCATCTTACCCTGTTGCAACAACACACAGCCCAAACCAACCCAAGATGCATCATAGTAAACCACAAAACCCTCGGTACGCTCAGGTAGAGTCCAGACAAAAGTTGAAGTCAAATTATCTTTTAGCTTCTCAAAGCTTCCCTCACAAGCATCAGACCATAAGAACTTTACCTTTTTCTGAGTCAATTTGGTCAATGGAGAAGAAATAGAAGAAAAGCTCTCCATAAACCTCCTATAATACCCGACTAAACCAAAGAAAATTTGAATATCAGTTGGAGTCGTGGGTCTAGGACACTTCTTAACCACAACAACTTTCTGAGGATCCACTATGATCCCCTCACTAGATATGACATAACCTAAAAATGTTACGACATTCAACCAGAATTCACATTTAGAGAACTTAGCAAACAATTGCTAATATTTTAAGGTTTGTAACACAAGGCAGAGGTGATCGGCATAATCCTCCTTACTCTTAGAGTACACCATGATGTCATCAATGAATACAATCACAAATAGATCTAAAAACTGACGAAAGACCCTATTCATCAAATCCATGAATATCGCAGGGGATTTGGTCAAGCCAAACGACATCACTAAGAACATAAAATGACCATATTAGGTATGAAAAGTTGTCTTAGGGATATCCACCTCCCTAATCTTTAACTGATGATACCCGGATCAACGATCGATCTTAGAGAAGAATTTGGAACCCTGAAGTTGATCAAAGAGATCATCAGTTCTTGGAAGAGGGTACTTGTTATTTATTATCACCTTATTCAATTATCGATAATCAATACACATCCAAAGGAAACCATCCTTCTTACTCACGAATAACATCGGTGTACCCCATGGAGACACACTAGGATGGGTGAAACCCTTGTCTAAAAGATCCTTCAACTACTCCTTGAGTTCCTTCAACTCAGCTGGAGCCATTCTATATGGGGGGATAGAAATTAGATTAGTATTCAAAACAAGATCAATACCAAAATCAATCTTCCTATCGGGAGGGATACCAGGAAGGTCATCAGGAAAGACCTCAGGAAAATTATTTACCACAGGAACAGAATGCAAGAAAGGACCTTCCAAGTTAGAATCCTTAACCTGGACCAGATCATAGAGACAACCTTTGGAAATCAACTTCTGGGCCCTAAGATATGAGATGAACTTTTCCTTAGGAGATAGGAAACCACCCTCCTACTCAATAACTAGCTCATTTGGGAATTTAAACATGACCTTATGAGTTTGACAATCTAAAGAATGATTGCATGAGTGCAACCAGTCCTTCCCTAGAATAACATCAAAGTCAACCATGTCTAGCTCTATCAAGTCTACTAGAGTTTCTTTACTACCAACAGATACCACATATACCTAATAGACTCTTCTGACAACCACCGAGTCTCCTACTAGGGTAGAAATAGAAAAAGGATCCGACAGATATTTAGGACCAAAAATAAAATGCACAGCCATAAGTGAGGTCACATAAGAGAGAGAAAACCCCAAATCAATTAAACAATACACATCGTAGGAAAAGAGTTTCAATATACCAGTAATAACATTTAGAGATGCCTCATACTTCGGGCGAGTAGTGACAGCATAAAGATGGTTTCAACCGATGTCGAAGCCAGAAGTGGTGCTTTTAGTGCTGGAGATGATGAAGAGGCAATAGGAACCTTGGTTGTCCCAGAAACAACTATAGAGGAACAATCTCTCTATATATTCCTAATCTGACCATATGTAAAACACTGGTTCCTCCCCTTCTCACATTGACCATAATGGTGCTGACCATAGAATCTGCAAGAAGGGTAGGATGGTACTGATTGGACCCCACTAGCTTGAGATTAGGCACTATGTGCCATCGAAGCATCACCACCCTTAAAATGACAGTCCATAAATGGTTTTGGGTAGGGAGAACTAGATGTCGAATAGGAGTTAAGACTTCCCCATCTCTTCTACTTAGGCCACTTCCCACTCTACTGTTGGCTCACACTCTATTCTGAAAATTGAGACCTCTTACTCTGCCTTTGCCACTTTCAACCTTCTATTTTTTCTCCTCTTTAACCTGTTGTACATACACAACCAATCTAGAGATGTCCATGTCTTTCATCAAGAATGAAACCTTACTCTCAAGAATCAACTCATGAGATAATTCCACAACAAACTTTCTCATCCGATCCCTCATATTAGATACCAATTCTAGAGCATACCGGGACAACTAATGAAATTTCAAAACATACTATTTGACAGTCATTCTTCCTTGCTTCAAGTTAACAAATTTCTCCACTTTATCCTCTCTCAACTCCTGAGGAAATAAGCAATCTAGAAATCCACTAGAGAAATCATCCCTAAGGCAGAACAAGCATCTTCACCTCTCGACTTTTTTCACTCTTTGTACCATTGGTACGCCATATTTTTTAATTAGTAGGTAGCAAACTCTACAGCTTCAACCTCTGAAACATACAAACCTGAAAAATTTTCTCCATCTCATCGATGAAGTTTTGAGGATATTTCTCAACCTTTATACCAATAAAAATTGGAATATGCAACCTCATGAATTCACTAACTTTAGTAGCCTCAGACAAACCCATAGTAGCACCAGCAGAACCAGACTGTTGTGATTGAGAAGTCCCCAACTGAGTCTATAGGGTAATGAAGCGATGGAACTCAGCATTACTAACCTCCTTAGGAGACGTTTGAGTATGAGTGTCGCCCTCGAGAGTAGGATCAGTAGAGATAGAAGGGAATCCATAAGAATAGTCAAATACATCAACCCTTGACCTGGTCTAGACCCTAAAAGTTGGATGCGCTTCATCCACATTGTCCTCAGACGAGATCAAAGATTTTGAATAAACATTAGATCTTCTTAGAGGTATGATCTAAAAGATGAGCAAATGAAAATAAGAAGAATCCAAGATTTTAGAATCTATAGCTCGACATTACGACAACAAGAAAGAAAAATATTCCTAAATGTCTCATAGCCTTTCTCTTATAAGTGTGGCACGCTACACACCCATAAAAGAGACTCTACTTGACTTGACTTTGTCGATACCCAATTGACAATAAACCTAGGCTCTGATACCAACTTTTTCACGACCCAAACCAGGGCTTGGCCGTGATGGATATCTTGAGTCCCACGTGGATCGAAGATCACCCCTTTACTAAACCTAAAAAGCATAATAACCACAAGTGCCGGATGAATTTTGAACATATAATAAGATAGAACAAAATTAAAACCAATGATAACTCATGAAGTTTCAAAGTCAATATAACCAACAACACACCCAATTCCACAGTAATCCATAATTCCTCTATAATTTAAAGTCAATATAATATCGGGACATGCCCCCGACAATATATAAAATCCAAGTCTGACAAAGTCTAATACATAGAATATAAAGATCATACAATGAATACCTTCTGAAGTATGGAAGCTCACCACTTCAATGTAAACTCACAAACCACTCGAACACCTTGTCACTGTGCAAGAAAATAAGATGTTTTGGTCCTTGTATCACATGGTGATTGATATACCCAAATTAAACCTCTCTTACGAGAGAGTAAGCGGTCGCTATCAAATATAAAACCCAACCAGGTTGGGTGTCAAATCCCATAGGGAATACTGTGTTACTAAGTATTGTAGTTGTTACTGGATTGTTGGTCAGAGGTTCCTGAATGGGGGGTTTTGGTTTAAATTTGAAATGATAATTACAATATAACAATAAAGCAATATGTGTATTAATATTTTATCACAGAGAATGATAAGTTAGGGTTATGTCCACCTTGTAGCTTTTACTTCTCTATTAACTATGAGTAATAAGGATTTATACATGCATGCACTTATAGAGAGATGTATTCTAATTCTAAATCCAAGTGTTTCTCAACCATCAAAGATTTATTCACCTTAGTTCTCTCGAATCCAAAGTGTACAACCAATCATACGAACTCTCCAAGTAGTTAATCTTGCTAAGGCATTAACATGTAAAATAGAGGTTGGAAACCCTATTTTCTTGTCACTGCTCTCTTTTCCAAACAGTAACTTTTCTATCAAACAAGTTATTTCTATAATGGCACATTCCTTATGTTTGAAACCACGAGAATTCAATCATAACGAAGAGAGTAATGATATAAGTGAATTAACACATCTTAAATTCAAAAACCCATAGCAATAGAGAGTATACTATAAGGTTTCCATAACCCTAACAAATAAACTTAGCTACTCATGAACAAAATGGAAATCACAATAGAAATATTCATCATACCAAAATTTAGAACGATCTTGGTGAAGAAGATGAATGGCGAAAAATAAGAGAGAAAAATGTTTCTCTCCCTTTCTCCTCAAGCTAAGCCGTTTTCTCTTCTTTTTGAAATAATACAGAATAATGAATCCCTAAAAATTCAGCCATAAGGCTTTTAATAACATCCTTCTCTAATAAATTGCTACTGTATTCTTAACTATTTAAAAATATTGAGTTTGTTCGGGAAAAAGTTTCCATATATCACATTCAGTCCAAAAGCTGCTTTCCTTTTATGTGAAGTTTCCTTTGCTATCCACAGGTCCCCAAAGTGTCGTAATCTTCCTCATTAGTACCTAAAAAGCATGCTAATCACATAGGTCAACTCACTAAACTAAAAATAGACAAAGTGCAAAAATTATGTATTTTATCCTCAAAACTTAGCTAAAACATGGGTAAGTTATGGTGCTTAGACGTATAAATACGCCCAACATCACCACCCCACACTTAAAGCTTTGTTCGTCCTCGAACAACATATCTATTTGTGCATACTACACAATCCTTAGCACCCACAAAGGAAGACAAGATGCTCAAATAGGCTCACACAACAATTATGAACATGAAGTAGCTTGAGGAATCATTCCTAGATACAACCTACTTGGTAATTTCATGCATATCGTTCAAGAAAAGAAATCATACAAATTACCCAACCTTCATCAACCATGTTCCCTCACAACAAGAGAGTTACCCATAATCACTCACAATCATGCAATTTCTAACAAAATAGGTACAAGAATTAAGTTGCGCTCACTCTCACAAAGAATTCTCAAATTACAACTGATGACCATATGCTTGCCCTTAGTGTAATACTCCACTAATATCAGAATGCTAAGATTAGGATCAAATAGGTCTTTTACGGGTTGTAATGAAGGATAAAGGACGGGTAGGAACTATTTTGGCCAGGAATAATGACTATCCTCCCTAAGCGCTTTAATATACTACATTATGCAATTAAGATCAATATCAAACAACTAATTTCCACTTATTCTATCTTCACAGATTTGCTTTTCACCCCAACTCATTAAGCTTAATTAATAAAACTATGGTGCAAGTATGCAACCCTTTCAAATATTTTCTTTTTGCACCCTTTTCACATTACGCACCCCTATAATAGCCATCCTTAACTTAAGCAATTTTCCTTAGTTGAGGTGCACAATGTCCAAGAAGGACCAGGGCCAAAACAGGTTCATTGTAACATGTCCGGGATAAAATTTTGAACCTTTTCAACAATTTTAGCTACTCCCAACCACATCAATTGCTCACGCCAATAAATAGACTTTGGGGCATCAATTTCACCTTTTTCCTCTTATTCTCAGACTCCTAACTCACATTGATTTTACATTAAAGCGCTTAGGATCTTTTTGGATCAAATTATGGTCTATTAAAGAATGGATTAGGCTACATATAAGGCTAACAAAAGAACAAGCTAAAGGCACGACGGGGCTATCTAAGATAATGTACAAAGGTAGGTAAAAAGAAGGTATGAACAATGGCTATCAAAGAAATGCCTATATCATCTCCTAAACTTACAACCTTTATTTCGCTTTGCATACACACTAGGAAAGTTCTAGCATCAGTTGTAATAAGGAATATACAATAGTCTTACACACTCATGGCACATGGTCAACTCAATTGGACCATTATAGATTCTCGACCGAACAATTACATGAATTCAATTAAAACTAACAATCACAACAAGAGTCACAACTAGAGCCTAGGTGTTTCAAACGTAATGATCCATCACATACTTATGTTATAATGTTATGTGACCCACAAGAACAGTTACATGCAATTAAATGACTAATTTTCTCTTAAGACGATCGCCATCCCTCCATCATCGAGAAAAGTACCCAATTATGACTAAATAACTAACAAAACGAAATAAACAAAATAACTAATCCTATCAATAAGTATACTAAGGAGAAGGTCCTATTTTCTTACAAAACAAGTAGAAAAGTAACCAGCCACCCCACACTTATGCTCTGTACTGTCCCCAGTGCAAATAATAAGACAAATAACCTGGCTAGTAGTACTTCTCATCCATATTAGGAGTCGTACCACCTGTAATGTTCCCATCACTCCTAAACTTACCACCATTGACATGGCTTACTTCCAAATCAAAATTGGTACTAATCTCCTCCTTAGTACTTCATGCACCTATACTTAATAAAAAACAACAAAAATGATTAGAAAGATGGGTTGCCTCCCACCAATCGCCGTAGTTTCGGTCGTGGCTCGACTCTTTTTTTTTGCATTTTTGTTTAACATGATAAAGTGAAAATAAAATCATGGGTTGCCTCCCATGTAGCGCCTGATTTAACATCGCGGCATGACTCGATTATCTTGACTACTCAGACTTCGTCAAGATACATCGATGATACTATTTGTACCTTATTTGTTGAACAAGACAATGCTTTATTCTTAGTCCAACCACTTTGAAGTCCCTCACATCCTTGCTTGCAAGTTCAACCAAACCAGCTATGGTCTCCACAAAAGACATATCCTTAACTGGTACATCTCTCTTATCTTCATAGAATACATAAACAATTGAGAAGACACTCATCTCCTTTTGTTGTTTCATAGACCGACATACTTCAAAGCTAACTTCTTTCTCATTGAGCCTAAATTTTAGCTTATTCAGCTCCATGTCAACTAACACCTTTCCAGTTGCTAAGAATGGCTTACCCAAAATTATGGGTACTTCAAAGTCCACTTCGCAATCAAGAATTACAAAATTGGCAGGAAATATAAAATTAGCAACTTTTACAAATACATCATGTAGAATCCCAATCAGCCTTTTTACTGATATATCCGCCATTAGAAGCCGTATATTAGTGGGCGTAGGATCTCCCAAACCCAATTTCTTGAAAACCGTCAATAGCATAAGATTGATACTTGCTCTAAGATCACAAATGGTCTTTTCAAACTTTAGCAATCCAATAATACATGGAACAATAAATGCTCCCGAATCATCTTTCTTCTAGACAATAGATCTTGTAGCAATAACACTACAATGATGAAGATTGTCTACCATTTCATAACTCACAGTCCTTTTCTTTGTCAACAGGTCTTTCATAAGCTTAGCATATCTAGGAATCTGTTCCAGTGCTTTAACTAAGGGCACATTCACTGCCAACTGCTTCAACATAGCCATGAATTTTCTAAACTTGCCATCATCTTCTTTCTTCTTTAATCATTGTGGAAATAGAGGTGGCGGCCTTGGAATTTCAGTTGAAGCAACTTTTACCTCCTTTTTTATGCCTTGCTCCATATCACTAACATGCTTCGGCTTTGTTGGTTGTTCAACTTCCGCACTCTTCTTTTTCAAACCTCCCAACTCCAAAGGAACCACTGGAGATTCATCAACTATCTCTCAATCTATTTCAACCTTATCAATATAAGAGGAAGCTCCCAAACCTGGACTAGATAACATCTTACCTCTCCTAGTGGTAATGGTCATACACAATCCATCATTCCTCGGATTCTGAACTGTATCACTTGGTAGAGTCTCATTCTTTATTTGGCTAAATACTGCAGATAATTAGCTCATCTGCTACTCCAATTGTTTAATAGCAATTGAGTATAAATTTATAAGTTGACTTATGAAAGATACATCACTCTTTATTATAGTCACCCCAAAATTTGCCGCCTCAACTCCTTTTAATACTTTCTTCATCATGTCCTCCATAGACATTTTGCCAGAACTGGTGACAACATTATCATGGCTTCCAGGAGGTACATACAGTCCACTCCTATCACTTTTATTCTTCCAATCTCCTTGATGGTTCCAACCTTGGTTTCCTTGGACACCACCTTGGAAACCTATCTGATTATTCAAGTAATTGGCTTCTTCCTCAGGATTGAAGTCAGCCCTTCCTTGTGATACTATAGCTTTAACCTTCTCTGTCTTTCCTGATAATAAATGCTTAGTAAGAAGGTCCATCTATGTTTTCATATGAGTCATATCCTAGTCACGCTCTTCTTCTCTTCGCCTATGTTCTGCAGTCAGGCCAATAGATATAGTAGAGCTTGCTACCTCAGAATCCCTATTATGCCAAGCTCTACTCTGCTTTTTTCATACGATCTAACATGTCAGATGCCTCAAGAAAAGTAAGGTCCATGAATGACCCACCCGTAGCATTATCTACCACTGGCTTAGTCACTAAATTCAAAGCCCTATATAATATCTCTATCAAGTGGACATTGGTCATCTGATGATTTGGGCACTGCATTAGCTTCTTCTTGAACCTCTCCCAAGTATCGTGGAGAGCTTCAGTTAGAAGATATTTGAAATTGCATATCTCATCTCTCGATTGTGCTCTCTTAGACGGTGGAAAGAATTTTTCTAGGAAAGCATCTTTTAGCTGCCTCCAATTGGTAATAGAGTCAGGAGTTAGCCCATTTAATCATAGAGTTACCTCTCCAGATAGAGACAATGGAAATAAATGCAGCCGGATTGCATTCTGTCCAACCCTTGGATTGTCAAATGATTTGCATGTTGAGATAAAATTAATCAGATGCATATTCGGATCATCACCTATAAGTCCATCAAATAACCCTTTGAGTTGCAGTAGCTGGATCATAGTGCTAGTAATATTGAACTTGGCTTCGGGTGCCAAGGGCGAAGGAATAATAGCCCCTATGGCACCAGCTTCATCCAATTCATCATCATCATCCTCAAAAGCAACTTGCACATCTCGGCATTTAGGTCTCATCTTAGCTTGATGATCTCTGTTGACATTCTTGCTCACTGGTGCAACCACATCATCTACACGCCTTGGATTTAATTACTCATCATCACCCAGGTCCTCATCATCAAGATTTGGTACTCGACCTGGGTTATCAGCATTCTGTTGATTTACTTGCGCAGCTGCCAATGCAGCTAATCTAGCCTACTCCTATTGAGCAGCTATTATTTCAGGGTCTCGTTGCACATCCATTCTACCAATGATATGTCGTTCAGGATTTATAGGTAATAGTGGGTGGACCGATCTCTGAATATTTGGCATGCAATACACTTAACCTGATCAAAACAAAAACAACAAACAAAAAGTAAAATTTTGGAAATCTTTGACCAAAAGGTCGACTAACAAACACAACTTAGTCGACAATCGTATTCCTCGACAACGGTGCCAAAATTTGATATGCCTAAATTATACCTCTTTTATGAGAGAGTAAGAGGCCATTGTAAAATATAGAACCCAACTAGGTTGGGTATCGAATCCCACAGGGAATACTGTGTTACTAAGTATTGTAGTTGTTACTGGACTGTTGGTCAGAGGTTCCTGAATAGGGGGTTTTGGTTTAAATTTGAAATGATAGTTACAATATAACAATAAAGTAATATGTGTATTAATATTTGATCACAGAGAATGACAAGTTAGGGTTTTGTCCACCTTGTAGCTTATACTTCTCTATTAACTATGAGTAATAAGGATTTATACATGCATGCACTTACAGAGAGATGTATTGTAATTCTAAATCCAAGTGTTTCTCAACCATCAAAGATTTATTCACCTTAGTTCTTTCGAATCCAAAGTGTACAACCAATCATACGAACTCTCCAAGTAGTTAATCCTGCTAAGGCATTAACGTGTAAAATAGAGGTTGGAAACCCTATTTTCTTGTCACTAGTCTCTTTTCCAAATAGTAACTTTTGTATCGAACATATTATTGCTATAATGACATATTCCCTATGTTTGCAACCATGAGAATTCAATCATAACAAAGAGAGTAATGATATGAGTGAATTAACACATCTTAAATTCAAAAACCCATAGCAATAGAGAGTATACTACAAGGTTTCCATAACCCTAACAAATAAACTTAGCTACTCATGAATAAAATGGAAATCATAATAGAAATATTCATCATACCAAAACTTAGAATGATCTTGGTGGAGAAGATGAATGGCGAAAATAAGAGAGAAAAATGTTTCTCTCCCGTTCTCCTCAAGCTAAGCCGCTTTCTCTTCTTTTTGAAATAATACAGAATAATGAATCCCTAAAAATTTAGCCATAAGGCTTTTAATAACATCCTTCTCTAATAAATTGCTACTGCATCCTTAACTATTTAAAAATATTGAGTTTGCCCAGGAAAAAGTTCCCATATATCACATTCAGTCCAAAAGTTGCTTTCCTTTTATGTGAAGTTTCCTTTGCTATCCACAGGTCCCCAAAGTGTCGTAATCTTCCTCATTAGTACCTAGAAAGAATGCTAATCACATAGGTCAGCCACTTAACTAAAAATAGATAAAGTGCAAGAATTATGTATTTTATCCTCAAAACTTAGCTAAAACATGGGTAAGTTATAGTTCTTAGACATATAAATATCCCCAACATCAGTGATACAACGTTAGAGATAGTTAGCGGTTGGAGCGCTAGTATGTAACTCAAGGATAGAGTAATAAAATAGTTCCATTATTAAAACCAAGTCAAATCATTATTTGCAATCATATGTATACATACATACATACATACATACATATATACATATATTATGCTGGGATAGGGAACAAGGCTTAACATGAACTTGTAAAATCTTAACTTGGGTTGTGTAACATAACTGTCATATGACAAGGCACCCAAGGGCTATATGGTCCCAACTTTTCCATAGATGAAAGGGCCCTAATACATGTAGCCGTGCAAACCAGAGAATATCCATAACCGTGTATGCCATTATGGAGGAGTCAAACCTCCCGGCATAATCAAGATGTCATAGCAACAGTGTATATAATATGGGGAACTTGAACCTCTCCTTTATATATTTATTTAGGGGACTCAAACCTCTTGGTCATATAGACACCCGCACTGACTAGTGCAGTTTCTAGTGTTAGTTCTTCAGACTCCACTTTCATAGCTCGACTACACATCTCGCTTTATAGCCCAATTTAAAATATTCATTACATATATACATAATTATCAATCCACCAAAGGCATCCCATTGGTATTGTCATACCAACCCCACTTGCAAGTGTACAATATGCCAGAACTATTATCATTCAACTTTGGGACTCGAACCCCGAACCCATTATCTATATAAAGACATCAATTTAATTAAACATTTAGGGACTCAAACCCATTTAGCCATTTAAACCAGTAAGGTTATGATTCAAATCAATTTATAATCATCAAGACCTTCAAAAACTATTTACCAATCATCAACATTTATGGGCCAATACAATAGTTCAAAACATAATTCATATGTGACAAGATTTTTCTTCTCATTGACATTTTCACAAACAGGTTGAGGGCATACCAATATCTAACCATTATTAAAGTCAAAAACCATTAAGTTAGGGTTAACCATGACCCATTCATTAAACTACAATTCCCATGCACCTGCATGTGCAAAACCATTATCAAAAACATGGATGAACACAAGTGAGATCATGAGAGAACAATACTCAACATTATGCATTCAAACCCTCAACTATGGTTTTCAAAACCACCATTTATGATTCAAGAACAATGTTTTAAACACATGATTTCTATTAAATAACAATTAAGGAAGAGTCACATGCCTGAGTTATGAAGATTCAAGAAGAGATTTCGATTCTTAAGCCTCTAGATGACCACCTTGAAGAAACCCTAGCCCAATCTTCTTGAGAGGTTTTTAAAGAGTGTTTAGAGAGTGTTTTGATCTTCTAAAGTGAAGAATGAAAGTCCAAAAAGTGTTATAAGACGTGGGGTCTTAAGGTCTTAGGTTGGGAAATATCTAAAATACCCTCAGCTTAAAAGTTGTAAAAGACTCGCAGGAGGGTACGGTTGGACCACTCAACTCGTATGCACATCATGAGTGGTACCCTCTATTTATAACTTGATCAGAAAGTTGGACACCACATTCTATCCAACATACGACTCCTTAGCCTAACTCATACCTTCACCATACTACTAGTACCCTTTAAGTCATACCCTAAGCAGAACATCAAAGGCTAGACACTGGACAACATATGGTTTGGACCCTACCTCTCTTATTATATATTTATGAATCATATGATGTGTTCTCATACCAAGAAGAAAAGTTGGCCAATATGATACTGAACAATATATAACTAGGGTCCTATACCCGTATCCGCATCATCCTAATAGTATGGTGAGTTGTAGGATTAATAGAAGGCTCAAACTCAAGAAATTTTGCAAGGGCCAAAGTCTGTGGCATTTTAATAGCAGGTTTACAACAATATTCATGTTTATTTTTCAAACCTTTATAATATTCAAATTAAGAATATTGACATGATTGTAATACTCAAATATTAAAATCAAATGCTATTATTTTTGTGATATTTTTCTATCTTGACTATTATCTTCTCAACCCATATTTTATTATCTACAGTAGGGTTTTAATAATATTTAAATTTATATTTTAATCCTTTATATTATTTAAGTTAATAATATTAACGTGACACACGTGCAATGCACGGATACTAAACTGATAATATTAAAAGTGTGAATCCTTAAAAATATTGTTTGAACTTTTAACCTTAATTAAAATACTCTGATATAGATGAAATAGTCATTTTCTATTTTTTAAAATATGAAAATATGGAAAAGGGTGGTGGAGATGAGAGTAAGGGAGGACATGACTATTTTTGTGAACTAATTTCTTTTCATGTGGGACACTCGACTACAAAAGTCATTTATCTTGTAAGGGGATTGGTGAAGTAGTACAAAGAGAGAAAAAAGGACATGCTTGTGATGTTCATTGAACTGGAAAAGGCTTACGAAAAGGTTCGTAGAAGAGGTTCAATAATGGTTCTTGAAGGATAAAGGTATATATGTAGATCCAGAACAAGTATAATGGGGCCATGACCCCAAATACGTGTAGTGGAAAGAGACTCAGAACACTTTCTAATTGTAATGAAATTGCATTAGTGAAACACCCTAGGTTTGGGACCCTAGAAAATTTCCTGTATTTCTAGTTTATGGTCAACGTACGACTAGGGGGTATAGGTCGTAAGCTGGGGTATAGTTAGTAAGGTGGTTGGTTGTACACTAACTAGTGATGGTTAGTGGGTTGGATTATTTTTTGGAATGGGTACAACTTGGGTTGGTACAAGTCGTATGGTCGGATACGTCTTGTATGGTTGGGTTTTCCTTTATTTAATTTGAGACTTGGTAAAGTAACTTGGATCTGAGTATAAGTGGCTCACCATGGGTTGTGATATAGGGTACGAGTCGTATTGTCCCACTTATATGTTGGAAAGTCTCAACTTCTCGTGATTCTATTATGGGTACGGGTTGAGGGTGCTAGTCATATTCTTAGATACTATTTGTTTTGCATGGTCGTATGTTGACCAATGTGTGAGGTCTAAGGAAGGTATAGGATACGAGTGGCGGGTACCATTCATATTAGAGGGTACCACTCATATTAGAGAGTACAATCAGTATGGTTGAGTCATAACCACCTGCAAGGATTTTATGCAGTTAAGTTGGGGATAATCTGGATATTTTCCCTCTTAACCCAGTATGACCCCATGACTTATATCATACATGGGAGGTTATTTGCCTTATTATTCTATTCATTAACACTTAGAAAACACTCTCTAATCCTCTCTAAGGTCTTTAGGTAAAGAAAGGCTAGGGTTTCACTAAGGTGATCAATTTGGGGCTTGTGTTGGTGATTTCTCTTCATCATCTACACAATTTAAGGCAAGATACTTTTCCCTCATTGTTAGTTCCAACTAAAGGCATGTATAATACAAGTTTTACATGGCATGATTATTGTATAATTTTGGGGATTTCAAATATATGTTGGGGTTTTGGTATTAAATGCTTGGTTATGGTTTTTCCATGTTTTAATTATAGTTTTACATGCTTTAATGGTTATTTAGACAATTTGTTGCATAGGAATGGTTAAATGGTAATTGGATTTGGTTTTGGAAACACTATGTTCCCAACATATTTGATAAAATTCCTATGATAATGCTTTTACTATATTATTGAACTTTTAATGGAATTATTGCATAGTATAATTTGATAAAAGAACCCCAAATGGTATAAATGGTTTGGAATGGTTTGGTGGTCATGGTTATGGTTAATTGAAATCCTTGTGGGGTACAATGGAATCCCCAAAGTAAACATGGTAATGAACAACTTGTGGGGTACATGTGACTCCCCCAAGCAAACATAATAATGGAACACTTGTGGGGCACATGGGACTCCCCAAAGTTAACTTGGTAAATGGGTACATGGGAATCCCTTAACCTCTTAACGCTTGGCTAAGGATAATACTTACAAGTTATAACCGATATGAAGATACCAATATTAATAGCCTTAGTTAACAATAAATGGAATAATGGATTAGTTGGTTGGAAATGGTTTTAATTGGGAAATAATAGCGAGGTGTGATAGCTAACCATGAAGGTGGAAGTTCAATGGACAAACACTGAAAACTCATATTTACAGACATGAGGGGTTAGTCATGGAGACCATATATGATACTCATGAGGTACACAGAAATCCTCTAAGTGCACTATACATATTTATTATGGAGAGTGAAAGGTACTTAGGAATCTCCTACTCTTATGGTATCTCCAGTTCGTGCAACTACACATATCGGGGTCTATTCAGGGGGTTACACTGGACCTATATAGCTCGTGGATGGTTTTAGGATGATTAAGCTTCACATACCCGGGTTAATGGTTTTAAAGGCATGCTAAACCCCATTCTCTTTCCCGATATGGTGTTATCTATCTATCTATCTATCTCTCTATATATATATATATATTTATATTTATATATATATATATATATATATTATATGTTTGGTTTGTATGCATATGGTTGGTTTACTTGGTTTTACTAGATGGCATTATTTTATTCTTTCATGAGTACTTGCTAGCATTCACCCGCTAACCCATCCTCGGGTGGCTATATCCTCACGTGATATAGGGACCGACCATTTTACTCCTCCTTCTTAGTGCTCAAATTGGAGATCAGCTTTTGAATTAAAGTTGTGACCTTTCATCTTTCTAGAAGGCTCTATTTTATGTTCATGGATGTTCTTACACACTTTATTTTATTAATGAATATTGATTTTGGCTATGGTTGGGGGCATGTCCCAACCAGATATTGTTTTTTTTCATTAGAGGCTTTTGTGGAACTACTATGGGTTGGTATGAGTGGGATCAATAGTGGTGCCAGCCTTAGTATTAGTATTAGCATTGGAATTAAGGTTGATACTGTTGGACTAAATTTCTCACTGTTCCATCTTTTTATGTTATAATGGGAGAGTTCTGGTTCCTTCTCTACTGCTAGTGTTCCTTACCCAAAATAGTCGGGTGATAGGCGTCAGTAGGGTGGCGATAATTTTTGGGCACAGGGTACTCTATTTTAGGCGAGTGGGGCTCAGTCATCTTCTTTATGCCCTCCTTGCTGGTTTTGTGGTCGTCTTCATCAGGGATTTTATGATGAAGAAGGGGATAAATGTTTTAAATGTGGCCAACTAGGCCATATGCTCAGGAATTGTCCGGTTGGTAAGGGAGCTTCGGGAGGGGTCAAAGCTTTGATTTCTTTATCTTCTGCTCCTGCACCAAAAGGTACTACTTCTACATTTTTTTCTGCTTTTGGCACAGATTGAAATAGGTTATATGTTCTTGCTACTCGTAAGGAATTTGAGGCATAACCTGATATTGTGACTGGTACGTTACATCTCTTTTCTCGTAACTTGTATTGTTTGCTTGATCTGAGGTCCACTCTTTCTTATGTGACCCTATTTGTGGTTGTGTATTTTTATTTTTTATCCTAAATTTATTTTGAATACTTTTTCTATTTTTACCCTGGTAGGAGACTCTGTGGCTGTTAAGAGAGTCTATCGGAGAGGGTGTGATATCTGTTGGTATTACACAGACTTTGGTGGATTTGTTTGAAATAGATATAATGGATTTTGATACTATTCTGGGGATGGATTTGTTACAATCTTGTTATGTGTTCTTAGATTGTCAGGCCCATAAGGTTATCTTTAGGTTCCCTAGTGAACCGATTATAGAGTGGTGGGGTGGTTCCCTAGCTCCTAGTGAAAGGTTTATTTCTTATCTTAGAGCTCAAAGATTAATCTCGAAATGGTGTATCTATCACTTGGTATGGGTTGACGATTCTAACTTGGAGGGTCTTTCTTTTCATTTAGTTTCAATGGTGAATGAGTTTCCTGAGGTCTTTTCAGATAATCTTCCTAGTGTTCCTTTGGATAGAGAGATTGAGTTTAGTATTGATTTAATTCCGAATACTCGTCCAATATCTATTACTCCTTATAGAATGGCTCCAGCTGAGTTGAGAGAACTTAAGGAGCAGCTTAAAAATCTTTTGGATAAGGGTTTCATTTATCCTAGAGTAACCTCTTGGGGTGCACCAATATTATTCGTGCACAATAAGGATGGTTTCCTTCGGATGTGCATTGACTATCACAGTTGAATAAGGTAACGGTTAAGAACAAGTGTCCTCTTTTGAGAATAGATGACTTATTTGATCAGTTGCTAGGTGTCAAATTCTTTTCTAAGATAGATCTTAGGTCTGGGTATCATCAACTTAAGATTAGGGTGAAGGATATCCCTAAAACGACTTTTCATACTTGGTATGGGCACTTTGAATTCTTGGTTATGTCATTTGGTTTGACTAATGCCCCAGAGGTATTTATGGATTTGATGAATAGGGTTTTCAGGCAGTTTTTGGATCTTTTTGTCATTGTATTCATTTGTGACATCTTGGTATATTCTAAGAGTGATGTGGATCCTATTGATCACCTCCATGTGGTGTTCCAGACCTTGAAATAACAACAGTTGTATGACAATTTCTCCAAGTGTGAGTTTTAGTTAAACGTTGTAACTTTTCTTGGTCATATTATTTTTATTAAGGGGATCATGGTGGATCTGAAAAAGGTGGTTGTGGTTAAAAGGTGGCCTAGACTCATAATTTCAATTGATATTCAGAGCTACTTAGGTTTGGCTAAAGATTATAGGTGATTCGTGGAAGGTTTCTCGATGATAGTTTCCACTTTGACTAATTTGAATCAGAAGAAGGTAAAGTTTTCTTGGTCGGGTGCTTGTGAGCAAAGTTTCGAGAAGCTTAAGGGTAAGCTAACTTCGGCTCTGATTTTGACATTGCCGGAAGGTCTTAAGGGGCTTGTGGTTTATTGTGATGCATCTCGGGTGGAGCTTGGTTGTGTTTTGATGCAGCATGGGAAGGTGATTTCCTATGCTTCCAGGCAATTGAAGATACATGGGAGGAACTATCCTACTCATGACTTAGAGCTTCGTATGATGGTCTTTTCTTTGAAAATCTGGCAGCATTATTTTATAGAGTTGATAACGCTCAAACTACAGCTCTCGTAAGAGTGTAAGCGGTCGTTGTAAAATATAGAACCCAACTGGGTTGGGTGTCGAATCCCACAGGGAATACTTGGTCACTAAGTAAGCAAAGATTATTAGACTTTTGGTGAAAGTTTCGTAAAAAAAGGGGGGATTGTAGCGTGAATTTAAGAGTATCAAAATAGTAACGTAAGAACGGAAAATAAAAGAGTAAAACGAATTTCTTGGTTGGTTTTGATCAATGAGAATTGAGAGTTAGGGTTATGTCCACCTTATGAGTTATACGTATCTATTGACTATGAGTTATGCGGAATTCAGACATGCATGCGCTTATAGAGAATCGTATTCTCTGGTAAATCCAGGCGTCTTTCGACCATCAAGGATTATTTCACTTTAACTCTTTCGAGCTTAAAGCGTATCTAATGTTACAGATTCTCCAAGAGGTTAATCCAGTTATGGCACTAACTTTTTAACAGGGGTTGGTGCCCTATTATCTTGACATTATCTCTTTTCCAGACATGTAACTTTTCTTTCGAACAAGTTAATGCTATACTGGCATATTCTACATGTTTGCAACCACAAGAATTTAGATTAAGATGAAGAGAATAATGATATAAGCAGCATACGTGTCAAGAATTCACAAACTCATAGCAATAGATAGTGTCTCATAAGGCTTCCATAACCCCAACAGAGAAGTTTAGCTACTCATGAGTGCAACGGGAATCACAATAGACATTATTATCATACCAAAATAATAGTCTAACGTGAAGTATGATTTGGTAGTGCTTGTGGCGTGAATTCCTTGCAAGTAGCGTTTCTCTTGTTGTGAAAATTTAGAAGTCGATGAAGAGAAAGTAATAAGAATTAAATTAATTGAAATAAAATGAATTGAAAGTGTTGAATGAATAATAAAAAGTAATTGATTGAAGAAGTATGAAGTATGAAGTCTAAAGTCTGAAGTATGAAGTATGAAAAACTTCAGTAAAATAGGGTATTTATAATACTCATATCCTATTCCTACTAGGCTACTGCGTACTTATCCTAATCCTAATAAGTTACTGCATCATTATCTTAATCCTACTAAGTTACTGCTGATCCCCAAAGTCTTTGAAAATGTTGTTCTTGCCCGGGACAAGTTTTCCATGCGTCACTTTTAGTCCCTAGGCGTCCAAGCTCTGCTTTCCTTCTTTCGTGCAGCTTCCTTTGGCGTCAAGTTATCCATAAAATGCTGAAATCTTCATCATTTATACCTGAAAACTTGCTAATCACATTTGTTAGCTCACTTACAGGAAAGAGGACTAAAAGTGCATGAATTATGTATTTTGTCCTCAAAACTTAGCTAAAATATGGGTAGATTATAGCACTTTAGGCGTGTAAATACGCCTATCATCAACACCCCACACTTAAATCTTTGTTCGTCCTAGAACAAAATATCATGTCCTTCTAAATATCTACTTAGGGTTTCACAGTAATAGCACAAAATATTCATCAAGACAGGCACAACAATTATTAACCAAGAGTAGTTTTCTGACCACTACTAGAGACAATTCAACCTCAAACATAGACTCGTGATGATGGTTAATTTGTATTCAAGAAGTTAAGGCACAAAGACTCATACACAACTACCCAAAACTCGTTAACCATGTGTGTCTCACACAAGATATCACCCATAATCACTCACAAGTTTTGCATTTTTTCGAAACATGGGTACACTGTTCTCCTTGCTCTCACTCTCACAAAGAATTCATATGTTGCAACTGATGACCATAGGTTTTCCCTTAGTGTAATGCTCCACTAAATATCAGAATGCTAAGTTTAGGATCAACTAGGTCTTTTACAGGTTGTAATGTAGGCTAAGGGATGGGTAGGACTATTTTGGCCAGAAATAGTGACTATGTTCCTAAGCGCTTTAATACATCACATTATGCCATTAACACGTTCTTTTAAACAACTTCTCTACTTTACTTTTATCTACCACCCCTTCTCACCTCTTTTGTTATTCAATTTTGAATAGCATTAACTTTTTATTTTTCTTTTCATTTTTCTCTCTTTTTTTTTTTATAACACACCTCTATGATAGCCACTCTTTTCATAATAATTTCAAGTACCAATACACTCTAAGGCATCACTCTCACCCAATTTCCTCTTATTTCGTCTTAGGAATTTGGATCAAATTATGGTCTTGAAAAAAATGGATTAGGCTTACATATGAGGCTGTCAAAGAAAATAGCTTAAAGGCTCAAAGGGGTTGACTAGGATAATGTTCACGGGTAGGTAAAAAGAAGGTAAACAATTACAGGCTGCCAAAGAAATGCCTAAATCATCTCCTAAACTCACACTCTTTATTTCGCTTTACATATATACCAGGCAAGTTCTAGCATCAGCCACAAACATAGAATATACTATCATCTCACACACACAAGGCACATGGTCGAATTTATTGGAAGTAGTATAGACTCTTGACCTAACGTATAAAGGAATTAAACCACATAGATATCACACAGTGAGTCACACTTAGAGCCTAAACGTCTCAATAGTAATGATTTTATCACAGACTCTTGTTATCATACCATGCTTCCTATCAGAGCAATTTCATGCAAAGTTAAAAAAAATAAAAAAAATAAAAAAAACAAACAAACATAAATGAATGCAAATGCAGATAAGGAAGTATAGCATACAAATACCAGCAACCCACACTTATACGGGACACACTGTCCTTAGTGGAAAATAAATAAGAAGAACCTGAATTAGGCGGACTCCTCCTCTATGTCTGGGGTCATACCCCCTTCATCGAAATCATCATAGGAGTCGTCGTCATCCGAATTCTCCTCCAAGTCGGAGTCTGGCTTTCGGCGATCATCATCGGTTAGCACATTGTCATCAAGAGGTTCCTCAAAGTACACACCTACTCCACACATAGCCCTTGCATGCTCGTTCATTGGGTAGTCATAATACAACTGTTGGAGCTTTGCATCAGTTGGAACACGCCCTCCGCTCATCATGGTAAACCGAGTCATGCCTTAAATATGGCAAAAGAAACTCTCATCCCGAGCATGACGTTCTGCAGTGGTAAGGTTGACGCCATGCGTGGATTCAGCATCTTTAACCTTTGTGAGGTCAACCTTCTTTAGGTTGTGTGGAAGTTTATGATCAGCCAGTTCCTCTTCGATGTCTTCCTTCCTCAATATTGCAGTCAACAGATTGCCAAAGCTGAAGTAGGACCTCTTGTGCAGCCTAGCCTTACGCATTGTAGATCGAATAATTGCCCCAATGTTGATAGGGACATTCGTCATCAATGCGTAAACCAAGCACACTCTATCTCATGTTATCTTTGTGTACTGTGTCCCTGGAATCAGGCAAGAGTTGACTATTCGCAACGATATCCTAGCTTCCCTATTTAAGGAAGCATATGGGAAGGTGTAGTGCAGACCGGTGTCCTTGTGTCTGCTCCATCGTTCCATAGATCTTGTTCCGCACAATGTGTGTCTAATGGCCCTGTACGGAGGTCTGTTATACAGCTCCTTGAGTGGTGATGGATCAACAGATGGCAAACCTAAAAAAGAGTTGAAGAACTCCACATTTAGTTAAAGGACCTGGCCCCGAATCTTTACTTCACTCCCTGTAGTTTTCGGTGACCAGTTGGCATAGAATTCTCGTGTTAGATCGAGATTGCATTCTCCCATATCTCGGAATATGAAATCAAGATGTAACGCCATTATCTTGGCCAACATGCGAGGTTCTTTCTTTGCTAGGCTTTCCTTGTGTATCAACTCCACATGAACAAATTTTTTTCTCTTTATTGTTCCTATACCACTCCTTTCCTTTCTTCTCTAGGACCCATTTGATTCCAAACATGCGGCGAGGTATTTGCAGCGAGGAGGATTCACCTTGCTCTTTACGTCCCCTTTTTTGGCCTTTTTGTGAGGTGGTCGCTTTATCTTTTCCTTGTCGTGCTTTTGGTGCCATTGTACCTGAGATTAAAAATGATAGTCATGTTAGCTTCATCTCGGTAGATACAATAGACAAACAATCAGTAGTGGCACCACCCCACACTTAGTTTGTTGGCACCAACTAGTTAAGTGAACGTTGTCGATTACTCAGACTTTATCGATATACGTTTAGGTGGTACGTTCCAACAATATAATCAGTGCAGTCATACTTTTCTAGTTATCTTACTATCCTTTTCAATTCTATCTCAAGTAATCTTGACAATACTTTTCATGTTTGGATTGATGTACCCTATTGAACAAGACTAATACAGAGAGATTGTATCAAGTTATGGCATAGAAATAATCAACATTTCATGTTTGTAGTTAACCATGATTTTTCTTCTCAATGAACAAGTAATTCGAACATGAAAGCTTTCAAGTTACAAGATTATACCATTTTATTGACCATGTCAATTCCGCAAAAGTATGACAGTGTATCAAATCAAATTCAAGTTGGAAACAAGTCAAGACCATCCTTACGTATTCTTTCACTCACTTAGTTGTATCACAACAAATCAACCACACTCAAATCACCAACACTACTTCAAGATTTAACAATTTATTATAGGCTTACTTACGGAATATTAAAGAAGAACAAAGAAGTACTTACTTGGTTGATGGCCTTGGAAGATGTTCTTGCAAAGTTAAAAGAGCAAAAGGAAAATTTTTGAGAGAATTTGGAGAGGTAGGCGGCACCTAGGGTGAAGTTGCAATGCAATTTTGTTTTAAGACTAAGGTTCTATTTATAGGACAAGATTGGGTCGGGTTTTGACCCATTTGGAATTGGATTTGGAGACCAAAAGTGACCATTGGCGGCGCCTAAAGCTTTGCCTATGCTTGGCATAGGCGGCGCCTTTTGCAAAGCCTTGTTGAGCATAGGCGGCGCCTATGCTATGGCATTGTTAGTCATAGGTGGCGCCTATGCCATGGCATATGAGATTCAGAGACAAAAGGCTTTTGCATAGGCGGCGCCTATGCTATGGCATTGTTGAGCATAGGCGGCGCCTATGCTATGGCACTCTAGAATCCGAGAGCTTAGGCTATAGCATAGGCCTTGCCTTGTTCATGGCCTAGATTTACATAGGCCTTGCCTTGTTCTTTGCCTATATTTTCATAAGCAATGCCTAACCCATAGTCTTTTGCTTCTTCATTCCTAACTTACCACCTTCAACATGCAATACTTCCAAATCAAAATTTGAAACCAATCTCCTCCTTTACACCTCTTGCACCTACATTTACTCAAAAAAACAAAAATGATTAGAACGATGGGTTGCCTCTTATCTAGCTCCTTAGTTTTGGTCGTGATTCGACTCTTCTTTTTGGATTTTTACTTAGTAAAACAAATGCACAAGAAATGATACAAAAAAAAAACCTGATGGGTTGCCTCCCATCTAGCTCTTGATTTATTGTCGCGGCACGACATAGTTATCTCGAGTACTTAGACTTCGTCAAGATAGATGGTGGCCATATAGTTTATCGAGTCAAGAGGACCGATATATGGTTTTACTCGTTGGCCATTCACCTTAAAGATAATACCATTATTGTCTTCTAGCTCAACTACTCCAGATGAGTAGACTTGGCTAATTTTGTACGGACCAGACCATTTGGACCTTAACTTACCTGGGAATAGCTTTAGTCTGGAATTGAAAAGAAGTACCATATCACCCTTTTGAAAGTTTTGTTGAACAATCTGCTGATCATGATACTTTTTCATCCGCTCCTTGTAGAGGTCTGATCTTTCATATGCATGTAGACGGAATTCATCCATCTCATTCAACTGCTCCAACCTCAAGTTCATAGCATCATCCCAATTCAAATTCAGTTGCTTCAACGCCCACAATACTTAGTGCTCGAGCTCAATGGGTAAATGACAAGCTTTACCATAAACTAGTTAGTACGGGGACATGCCAATTGGCATTTTGAATGCAGTCCTATATGCCCATAGTGCATCGTCCAGCTTCCGAGACTAATCTTTCCTATTAGCATTTACAGTCTTAGACAGGATTTGCTTGATCTCTCGATTGGAAACCTCTACCTGTCCACTAGTTTGTGGGTGATAAGGCGTGGCTACCTTATGTTGCTTGACACCATATTTTGCCAACACGAATTTGAACAGTTTGTTGCAAAAGTGAGATCCATCATCGCTTATGATAGTACGTGGGACCCCAAAACGAGAGAAGATGTTTCTCTTTAAGAATGAAACAACCCGCTTTCCTTCATTATCAGCCAATGCTACTGCTTCGACCCATTTTGAAACATAATCTACAGCAACTAGGATATATTTTATTCCAAACGAATTCACGAATGGGCCCATAAAATCAATACCCCATACATCAAAGAGCTCGATTTCAAGAATTTTTGACATGGGCATTTCATGATGCTTTGAAATTGTGCCTTGTCTCTGACATTGGTCACATCTTTTCACAAATTCGTAGGCATCTCTAAATATCGAAGGCCAATAATAGCCGCTTTGTAATACCTTTCTTGTTGTCCGACTGCCTGCATGGTGTCCACCAACTTGTGAGGCATGACTTGCTTCCAAGATACTTGGCACCTCCTCATGAGATATGCAGCGTCTGATCACACTATCCACGCCTCGTCTAAACAAATATGGCTTATTCTAGAAGTAGTGTCTTACATCATGCATGAACTTTCTTCTTTGATGAAATGATAGATTTGCAGGCATCACATTACTTACCACAAAGTTTGCAAAGTCTGCATACCATGGTAACTCTTCCATCATGGTGGCTAAGATATCTTCATCAGGGAATGCATCATCAATCTCTAGATCAGGCTGCGTTATATGCTCATTCTCGAGTCTAGATAGATTATCAACCACTTGGTTTTCGCAACCTCTTCTATCTTTTACCTCGAAATCAAATTCTTGCAGCAACAATACCTATCGAATTAGCCTTGGTTTTGCATCTTTCTTTGCCATCAAGTATTTCAAAGTTGCATGGTCTGTATGAACTACCACTTTGGTTCCCAGCAAATAAGCACGGAACTTTTCAAAAGCATACACAACCGCTAGAAGTTCTTGTTCTATGACAGTATAGTTCTTCTGGGCTCCGTTCAAGACCTTGCTCGCATAGTAGATTGGATGGAATAACTTTTCTCTTCTTTGGCCTAGTACAACACCCAAAGCTACCCCGCTAGCATCACACATGACTTCAAACGGTAGAGACCAATCTGGTGCTACAATGATAGGAGCTTCAATTAGCTTCCCTTTGAGGCGTTCGAATGCCTTCATACAATCTTCATTGAAGTCAAACTTTGCATCTTTCTCCAAAAGTTTGCATAATGGACTAGAAATTTTGGAGAAGTCTTTGATAAACCACCGATAGAAGCCTGCGTGACCTAGGAAACTACGAACTCCTTTGACCGAAATTGGGGGTGGTAGTTTCTCGATAACTTCGATTTTAGCTCGATCCACCTCAATTCCTCTTTCAAAGATTTTATGCCCAAGCACAATACCTTCTTTCACCATAAAGTGGCACTTCTCCCAATTCAGCACTAGGTTGAATTCCACACATCTCTGCAACGCCATACTTAGATTTGTCAAGCACGATTCAAACGACTCACCCATAACTGAAAAATCGTCCATGAATACCTCCAGCGTGTCTTCCACCATATCAGAAAAAATGGACATCATACAACGCTGAAAAATGGCGGGTGCATTACATAGCCCAAATGGCATACGTTTGAAGGTAAACGTACCATAGGGGCATGTAAACGTTGTCTTCTCTTGATCTTCGGGGGAGATACATATCTGATTATAGCCGGAATAACCGTCTAAGAAACAAAACTATCCTTTCCCTGCTAATCGATCAAGCATTTGGTCAATAAAGGGCATTGGAAAGTGATCTTAAAGTGTCCACAAATTCAGCTTACGGTAATCCATACATACTCTCCACCCTGTGACAGGTCTGAGTGGAATTAACTCATTTTTTTCATTTGCAACTACCGCCATGCCACCTTTCTTTGGTACACATTGTACCGGACTTACCCATTTCCTGTTGGAGATTGGATACACAACCCTAGCATCTAACCATTTAATAATTTCTTTCTTCACCACCTCTTGCATAGGTGGATTTAGATGCCTTTGATGCTCAATAGTGGGTAAGAAATTTTCTTCAAGTTGAATCTTGTGTGTATAAATCCCAGGCGAAATACCAATGATATCAGCGATGGTCCAACCGATGGCTCTCATGTACTTTCGTAGAACCATGATGAGAGCTGAAACTTGCTGCTCACCCAAATCTGCCGCCACAATAACCGGAAGTGTGTTACCGCTTCCTAAGAATGCATACTTTAGATGACTAGGCAGCTCTTTCAATTCTAACATGGGTGGCTCCTCAATAGATGGTTTAGCTGGTGGTGTAGGTCAATTTTTGAGATCAAGGTCCAGCTTCTTGGGAGCATGAGGATATGACCCTAATCCTGTTAGAGCACAAATAGTTTCTTCATAATTTTCAGCATCCTTTTGCTCAACATTCATAAGCACAACTGCCAATGGGTCATCAACAAGTTGCTCCTCTATAGGTACTTCTTTCTCATCATCAATATAAATATCAGCTACTGAGAACACGTTCAGATCTTTAGGTTTCTTCATTGATTTACATACATCAAAGCGGACTACTTCATCATTCATCCGGAATAGAAACTCATTAGCTCTTAAATCAATAAGCACACTTCCTGTTGCAAGGAAAGGGCGCCCCAAGATTATGGGAACTTCAGATTCTACCTCACAATCCAAAATAACGAAGTCTGCCGGAAATATGAATGAAGAAACCTTCACCAATACATCACATAAAATACCAACAGGTCATTTTACCGACCTATCAGCCATCACAAGCCTCATATTGGTTGGAGTAGGATCACCCAACCCCAACTTTTTGTAAATGGATAGTGGCATCAAGTTGATGCTGGCTCCTAAATCGCATAATGCCTTAGCAAAATTCAAAGATCCAACAGTGCAAGGAATAGTGAAGGCTCCGGGGTCGGTCTTCTTCTAAACTAGTGATCTGGTCGCAATTGCACTACAATGATGAACAGCATCTGTCAACTCACCACTTGCTGCCCGCTTCTTTATTAAAAGATCCTTCATAAATTTTGCATAGCCAGGAATCTGTTCTAGTGCCTCAACCAATGGAACATTAATGGTCAGTTGTTTTAATATTGACATGAATTTGTTGAACTTGGTATCATCAGCTCTCTTTTTTAATCTTTGAGGAAAAGGTGGTGGTGGAAGGGGAATAGTTTTCTCCACGACTTTCTTTTCATCTTGCTTCGGATTGGTAATCTTTCTGGGTTGTGGACATTGCGGGGTGACATCTTTGACGTCTTCTTCAGCTTTTTCGGCAGCTGCTGCATTATTTGTGGTATCATCGGCCACTTGCTTGCTTTGGGATGAATTTTCCAGCACCTTACCACTCCTGGTTGTGATGGCCATGCATGTTCCATCATTCCTTGGGTTTTGCACTGTGTCGCTAGGTAAGGTGCCAGCTTTTCTTTGATTTAATGTGGCTGAAAATTTGACTCAATTGTTGCTCCAACTGTCTTATTGAAGTGGAATGTGAGTCAACTAATTGCTTCATTGAGGCCAAGTCATTTATTACCCCAGTTACTCCCGTGCTGGTTGCCTCTACTCCTTTCAACAGCTTAGCCATCATATCTTCCATGGTCATATTTCTAGACCCAGATGCAGTGTCATCACATCTTCCTGGGGGAACATACAAACCACTTTTTTCAGTTTTGTTCTTCCAACTTCCTTGATCACGATCCTTGTTTCCAGATTTATCATAATAGGTCCGGCCTTGGTTTCCTTGGGCATTGCCTCGGAAACCCCCTGATTGTTCACATAGTTGGCTTCTTCCTAAGAATCAGATTCCTCTCTTCCTTTTGACGCAATTGCTTTGACTTTTTCGATCTTTCCTGCTAATAGATGCTTTGTAAGAAAATCCATCTGTGTTTTTATGTGTGTCATATCTTGATCACATTCTTCTTCTCTTCTCCTTTGTTCTGCAGTCATGCGAATAGACAAAGTGGGTCTTGCTATCTCAGAATCCCTGGTATGCCAAGCTCTACTTTGCTTTGTCATCCGGTACAACATATCACTCGCCTGAACAAAGGTGAGGTCCATAAATGATCCTCCAGCCGCATTATCCACCACTGGTTTAGTTACTGAATTCAGGGATCTGTATAGTATCTCCATCTAGTGGACATTGGTCATGTGATGGTTTGGGCACCTCATAAGCTTCTTCTTGAATCTCTCCCATGTTTCGTGAAGGGCTTCAGTTGGAAGCTGACGAAAATTGCTGATTTCATCTCTCAGTTATGCTCTTTTGGATGGTGGAAAGAATCTTTCTAGGAAAGCATCTTTCAATTGCCTCCAATTTGTAATAGAATCAGGAGTCAGCCCATTCAACCATAGAGTTGCCTCCCCAGATAGAGACAATGGGAATAAGCGTAGCCGAATTGCATTCTGTCCAACGCCTGGATTGTCGAATGACTTGCATGTAGAGATAAAGTTGACCAGATGCATATTCGGATCATCACCTGCAAGTCCACCGAATAGTCCCTTGAGTTGTAATAACTGAATCATGGTGCTAGTGATGTTGAACTTGGCTCTGGGTGCTAATGGCGGAGGAATAATAGCTCCTGTGGTGCCAGCTCCATCCAGATCGTCATCATCATCATCAAAGGGAATCTGCATAGCTCGGCGTTCCGGATGAAATCTTGCTTGACGATCTCTTCTGTTTGCCAGTGTTGCCACCTCAACATCATGCCTAGGGTTTAGTAGCTCATCATCACCTAAGTCCTCATCATCAGGATCTGTTGCTCGCCCTAGGTTATCAATATTCTGTTGATGTACTTGGGCGGCGGCCAACGCAGCTAGTCTAGCCTGCTCCTGTTGAGCAGCCCTTCTCTCAATGTCACGCTGTGCATCCATCCTTCCAATAAGTTGTGGTTCAGGATTTATTGGTAATAATGGTTGTCCCGAACTTTGAGTATTTGGCATGCACTGAACAAAAACCTGCAGAAAACAAAAACAACAACTAAAAGTAAAGTACGAGAATCTGTGACCAAACGGTCTAGTAACTATCACAAACTTAGTAGACAACCGTATTCCCCGACAACGGCGCCAAAATTTGATAACGCTCAAACTACAACTCTCGTAAGAGTGTAAGCAGTTGTTGTCAAATATAGAACCCAACTGGGTTGGGTGTCAAATCCCACAGGGAATACTTGGTCACTAAGTAAGCAAAGATTATTAGACTTTTGGTGAAAGTTTCATAAAAAAGGGGGGATTGTAGCATGAATTTAAGAGTATCAAAATAGTAACGTAAGAACGGAAAATAGAAGAGTAAAATGGATTGCTTGGTTGGTTTTGATCAATGAGAATTGAGAGTTAGGGTTATGTCCACCTTATGAGTTATACGTATCTATTGACTATGAGTTATGCGGAATTCATACATGCATGCGCTTATAGAGAATCGTATTCTATGGTAAATCCAGGCGTCTTTCGACCATCAAGGATTATTTCACTTTAACTCTTTCGAGCTTAAAGCGTATCTAATGGTATAGATTCTCCAAGAGGTTAATCCAGTTACGGCACTAACTTTTTAACAGGGGTTGGTGCCCTATTATCTTGACATTATCTCTTTTCCAGACATGTAACTTTTCTTTCGAACAAGTTAATCCTATACTGGCGTATTCTATATGTTTGCAACCACAAGAATTTAGATTAAGATGAAGAGAATAATGATATAAGCAGCATACGTGTCAAGAATTCACAAACTCATAGCAATAGATAGTGTCTCATAAGGCTTCCATAACCCCAATAGAGAAGTTTAGCTACTCATGAGTGCAACGGGAATCACAATAAACATTATTATCATACCAAAATAAGAGTCTAACGTGAAGTATGCTTTGGTAGTGCTTGTGGCGTGAATTCCTTGCAAGTAGCATTTCTCTTGTTGTGAAAATTTAAAAGTCGATGAAGAGGAAGTAATAAAAATTAAATTAATTGAAAGAAAATAAATTGAAAGTGTTGAATGAATAATAAAAAGTAATTGATTGAAGAAGTATGAAGTATGAAGTCTAAAGTCTGAAGTATGAAGTATGAAAAACTTTAGCAAAATAGGGTATTTATAATACCCATATCCTATTCCTACTAGGCTACTGCGTACTTATCCTAATCCTAATAAGTTACTGCATCATTATCCTAATCCTACTAAGTTACTGCTGATCCCCAAAGTCTTTGAAAATGCTGTTTTTGCCCGGGACAAGTTTTCCATGCGTCACTTTTAGTCCCTAGGCGTCCAAGCTCTGCTTTTCTTCTTTCGTGCAGCTTCCTTTGGCATCAAGTTATCCATAAAATGCTGAAATCTTTATCATTTATACCTGAAAACTTTCTAATCACGTTTGTTAGCTCACTTACAGGAAAGAGGACTAAAAGTGCATGAATTATGTATTTTGTCCTCAAAACTTAGCTAAAATATGGGTAGATTATAGCACTTTAGGCGTGTAAATACGCCTATCATCAGGCGTGCACGTTGATATCTTTTCTGATCATTAGAGTCTACAGCATGCGTTCACTCAGAAGGAGCTAAATCTCAGGCAAAGAAGATGGTTGGAGATTCTCAAGGACTATGATATGAGTCTTCACTACCATCCAGGTAAAGCTAACATAGTTACTGATGCTCTTAGCAGGTTATTCATGGGGAGTTTAGCTCTTGTGGAAAACAGAAAATGGGAGTTGGTGAAGGATATTCAATGTTTGGCTAATCTTAGAGTTCGTCTGCTAGACTCCGAGGATGGTGGTATGATGGTACAGGAAGTGGTTCAGTCATCTCTTTGTGCGGAGATTAAGGAAAAGAAAATGCTATCCTATCTTGATGAAAATCAAGAGCGATGTTGGTGGGAAAAGAGTGATAGTGTTTGAGATCAGTGGTAATGGTACTTTGTGGTACTAAGGGCGGTTATATGTTCTTAAAGTCGGTGGTTTACGACAAAGGGTTTTGACAGAGATGCATAAATCACGCTATGTTGTTCATCTCAGTTTGACAAAAATGTATCATGATCTCAAAGAGATGTATTGGTGGAATGGTATAAAAAGGGATGTGACTAATTTTGTGGCTAAGTGTTTAGTGTGTCAACAAGTAAAAGTTGAGCACATGAGGCCTGGTGGGATGTATTAGGAAATGGAGTTGTCGAAATGGAAATGGAAGGTAATCAATATGGATTTCATTGTCGATTTTCCTCGGTCTCGGAACCAATTTGATACAGTTTGGGTCATCATGGATAGGATGACAAAGTCCACTCACTTCTTGCCGGTGCGGACTAACTTTTTGGCTGAGGACTATGCACGATTGTACCTTCAGAAGATTGTAAAGATGCATGGGGTAACTGTTTTGATTATCTCTGATCGTGGTACACAATTTTCATCTAACTTCTAGCTGTCCTTCCAAAAGTGGTTGAGTACTAAGGTTAGTCTGAGTATTGCTTTTCATCCGCAGACGGATGGACAAGCAGAAAGGACTATTCATACATTGGAGGATATACTTCAGGCGTGCGTAATTGATTATTGTGGCAATTGGGTTGAGCATCTACCTTTGGTAGAGTTTTCTTATAATAATAGCTATCATTCTAGTATTGGGATGGCCCCTTTTGAGGCATTGTATGGTAGGAGGTGTAAATCTCCTATTAGGTGGCTTGAACTTGGTGAGGCAGATATGTATGGTCCAGATTTCATTTATCAGGATATGGAAAAGCTAAATGTGATTCGGTATAGGCTTAAGGCTGCCTAAAGTCGCCAAAAATCCTATGCAGATGTAAGGCATAGAGACTTGGAGTTTGAGGTTAGGGATAAAGTTTTCCTAAATGTATCTCCCATGAAGGGAGTGATGTGGTTTAGTAAAAAGGGGAAGCTCAGTCCCCGGTATATTGGTCCTTATGCTATTTTGTAGAGGGTTGGTAACGTGGCGTATGAATTGGAGTTGCCTTCTAGTTTGAGCTCTATTCATTTGGTATTTTATGTCTCGATTTTGAGGAAGTGTCTTGGTGATCCTTCTTCGGTGGTTCCCTTGGAAGGGTTGGATATCTTGGATTCTTTGTCTTATGAAGAGATCCTGGTTAAGATCTTGGATCGGCAGGTTCATCGGTTATGGACCTAGGATGTGGCCTCGATTAAAATTCTATGGCGGAACCATAAGGTGGAAGAGGCTACATGGGAAGCGGAAGCGAAAAAGAAGTCCAAATAGCCACATTTTTTTCTGCTTCGGATATTTGTGCGTAAGGTATGTGTTCTTGATCACACCTTTATTTTTTAACTTGGTCAAAGGTTGGATTGATATTTGATAATGTAAATCAATCGTGCTTGTGTTTAACCTACCTTGTCCATTATTTGGGGACGAATGATCCTAGTGGGGAAGACTGAAACTCCTTGGGTTTGGGAACCTTAGAAAATTTACTATATTTTTGGTTTTTGGTCAAGGTGCGACTACGGAGTACAGGTCGTATGCTAGGGTACGATTAGTAAGGTTGGTCGTATACTAACTGTTGACACCTAATTTTTGCCCTCCACAGCTAAATTTAATCCTGAGTTTCATCGATTTTTAATAAAATCAAAATATTTATTTCATCCGAATAAAAACTGTTCAAAATATTTTTTGCACGTAATTTTCTCATTTTAAGTAGTGATTATATATTATAGTGTTCAATTATACGAGATTATATAATTTGATTAATTAAATATTTATGCTATGGAATATTGGATTTTAATTAAGGATTATTTTTGAAAATAATTATAATGATTAAAATCTTGATTTTAACATAATTTATTATCAAAATAATTTATTTGGATAAATATGTGTTTGATTTTATTAAATTAAAAATCTCAAAATTAAACGAGGTATTAATTCGTATTGAATCTCAATTGAATTTAGTCAACCTATTAATATGGCCATAATTGAAATTAAGTTGGTCACAATTGCAATGCAATTGGCTAATTAATTTCAATTCCTAACCAAATTTAAATGGATGACTAAATCCTAATTTGGGGTTATTGGGGTTATGATTTAAATAACCCCATATCCTATTGATACCCAATTACCAAACACAACAGCCGGCCCAAGCCCAACTCTAATTTTCCTTTTCCCTCACTTGTTAATTACAGCAGCGAAATAATAACATCACAGCCCAATTGCAAACCACTGCTAGAGCCCAAAACTATACCAGCTGACCTGGCTCAACTATCAATTCTCTTCCTCTTTTAATCAACAATGGCTAAACACAAACAGGCAACAATATCAAACAACAACAACCAAATATAACAACACAACAATGTCCCGCAACAATGAATGCTCTATCGATCGCAACAATGGAGCATCTGACCCGTTCCAACGCTGACAATGGCAGACCCAACACCAACCCAAGTCCGGTTTTAACCTAAAAATTAACCCAAAATCACGTGTAAACAAAAACTCACCACCAAACTGCTTTAAAATTGTATGATTTTTGTATGATTTTACAACTCATCATCTTATCCCCTTTTCAAATTTCAAATTTTCCCTTTTAGAAATTCCAAAACTACACCTTGTTTTTTGGATCCCATATTGATTGAAGCGGAAAAATCAAACCCCCTTTCCATTCTATAAAAAGGGGGACTGTGAGCTAAAAAGAGAGAGGGGAAATGAGGAAAATCTTTGAGAAAAGTCTTAAAATATTTCTAAATTGTTGGTTAAGAAGACTCTCATTAAATTCGAAGATTTAATAGAAATGCATGTAAGACTCTTTCGAGCCTAAAACTTTGATTAGCATCAAGGTTTTCTGGAGGTAATAGAGTCCGACAGTAAGCTCGAGACCCGTTTTGATACCTAAAATCCAAAAATCTGTTCGGGGTCTGAGTGGACTTTCCATTTCTTTGCATACGTAATGGGCCAATAAGGTCCATCTCCTCGAGTCATCCTCAAAACCAAGTCCAAAAGTCGATCTTATGGCATACCGAACACAAGGAGGCGAAAGAGGAAGAAATGGGCTAAAGTCCTATCTTTGAAGCGGCAAAGAAGACTTAAAAGTTTCACTTTTTATTGTCTCCTTTATTCATTTATTTTATTTCATTTAGTTATTTATTTATTTATTTATTTAATTTTGGGCCTCGAAGCCAAATTTGTAAATTCAATACAGGTGATGCAGATTTTGGACCAAAAAAGCTCAAAAATATAGATTAGGACACGTGAAAAATGGGTCGAAAGTCCAATTAGATTAAGACAGGTTTTGTTGATTTGGGCCTAATGGCCTAAGTCTTTTACTTCTTCCTCCCTTTCCTCTTTTATGTGCTTATTTGCTTTTCATTTGCTTAGACTTGGTTAAATCCCTACTAAGTTGTCCAAATTTGTTTTACACAAATCGTTTTTCTAAAATCAGTCACTTTCCAACAATCAATCTTATTGAATTTAGTCAAAAGATACTTTCAAATAGTCCGGATAACTGCAAGTTAGTGGATGTTTTAGGTGCCTTAAAACTTTCTAAAATGTTAATAGGAACCGCTGACTCATAATCTTCAAATTTTAAATGATTTTTCTATTTTAGATCGTTTAAAGTATCTTATAAAGGTTTCTTAATTCCTTTTCAAAATTAAGTGGCAACTCTGAAAGTCAAATTTCCACAAAACAGAAATGGTGACTCAGCTGGGGATTTAAACTAGGTTCTAACCAAATATTTGATTTCATCTTTTGATTAACTGTCTAATCGCTTACGTGTTTATATGCTTCAATTTTGCAGAATGTAGTTATTTCATCTCATAGCTTAATCCCGTATTGATTATTAAATTATTTTGGGGTTTCGTGGATATGCCAACCCCTGTTGTTCAACTCCAAATAAAGTGTTGAAAATACGATGGTTTATTAGCACGTGAGGCGTCTGATGGTTGTTCATATTTCCAAACCCAAGTCATCCACTTGGGAACCTGGTTCAAACCCACTCTAGATACCTAGGATAGAGATAAACCAAAACTCTTTTAGGCATAAGCCTAGGATGATCCCATATCCGAAGGGGGTATTGGGCCCATTAAAACACTTGCCCTGCGTCTATTGACCCTGAGTCAATTACAGATAAATCATATTTATGTGTTGAAGAAATATATGTTTGTTTAATCCAATCCATTATCCTTTGGGGATGGGAAAAGGCTTGTTTTTCTTAATTTCGTGTAAGGATACCTCAATCATACACCAATTGAGGGAGAAATTGAAGCAACCAAAGCAAGAAATTGATCAATTTAGATAGTTGTATCTAGAGCATAGTTATACAGAAATTGCTTGATCATCAACGGATGTCGCCAATGATGAGAAGTGGACAAAACTAAGAGGGCGAAGGCTGATACAAAAGCATTCAGGAACTAGTATTTCCTATCCCCTGTGCGGGACATTGTTCTTTTTCTCATGTTATTTTCCCTTTCCCTAAAGATTGTATCCTTTTTGTGCAACTTTTGTAGGCATTTATGCCATTTACGTACACCTATAAAGGTTTTTGGGGGATAATGGATTGGTTTTATAAAAAACATATACTTCATTCAAATACATTAGGCCAACCCTAGGCTCTAAAGGGTCACCCAATTAAGATATACGTTTATTACAGTATGCTTGTGTTATATAACTGTTTATGTGCTTATACGTGCTAAGTTGATTCGAATCAAAGGAGAATTGATCCAATCCCCTTTTCCATAGAGCATCTCTAGGCAAAAATATACCCCACTATGCAAAACCTGACCAAACATACTCCAAGTCTCCCTAGTTGCTCAGAAAAGTCTGCAATCATTCTTAAATCTTCCAAAATAATTGCTACCATTTTAGGAAAGTTGACTTTAGAATCATAAAAAGTCATTATAGTTTCGAACTACGCAGGGCCTGATTTCTCCTCCATGGGATACGTAGGCAGCCTTTCGGCCTGTCCTCTATCTTCAAAAACTCTGTTGTCCTCTACTTTCTTGAAAGAAGTAATAAGGTCGAAAAGTACAAAAAGTTGAACCTTCCTGATAAATTCCACCTATCCATATCATAGAGAAAAATTTTGTTCATTGAAATCCTCGAGTTATCATTACTTCATGGATCAATTCGGATGAGATGAAAAACAACTTTATATGTTTACTTCCTACCTTATCATCTTGCTTTGCTAACGGAATCTAACACGTCAGCCTTTGAGTTATTTTTACTTTGCAAGTAATAGAAACTACTCTGTGTTAGAACAAAATGGCCCTACTTCACCAGATCAAATGAATAAGAGATCCCCTTCTTGACTATAGCTTTGTTACTAGAAAAGAAAAATGACTAGTAGTAAAACTGGACACTACCAATCATTTTTTCAAACATGTAAGCGATGGTCTCGACGATGGAATAAGGAAAATGTGAGGGAAGAATTTTCCAAGAAAAGCAGGATCATGGAAGATTAATTGAAGGAAACATTATTGAATTGTACCTCCGCTGCACTCATGACTCATCACATATCGTATAATAATAACTTAAAACCTACCATTGTCATTTCATGTCAACAAGCAAGATAATTATAGCCCTATAATAGTCAACAAAAGAGTCAAAGATTTTGAGAATCAAAGAATCCTAATCTAGAGGAAACCAAGGTGAAACACTAGGAGGGCAATGACTAAGGGAATTGTACAATTGATCCTTCATTCTATCAAGACAAAGGCAATGAAAATGCCATGTCATCCATAGAAGCGCTTATTTCTATCCTAGTAAGATGGATAATAGTTTATAGGGCCATTTAACCCTAAAATTGCTTTTTATGTACGAACTACGCTTGACCTGAATTCCCAAGAAAGGGATACGTAGGCGGCCTATGTCGGCTTCGCTCAACCCCTTAGGAGAATTTATCTCTTCTTTTTATGTATGAACTACGTTTGATTTGAATTCCCAAGAAAGGGATACGTATGCGGTCTATGTCGGCTTTGGTCAAACCCTTAGGAGAATTTATGCCTTTTTTTTATGTACGAACTACATTTGACCTGAATTCCCAAAAAAGGGATACGTAGGCGGCCTATGTCGGCTTCGGTCAACCCTATAGGAAACTTTATCCTTTTGTTTCATGTATGAACTACGTGATGACCTGAATTCCTAAAAAGGATACGTAGACGGCTTATGTCATCTTCGATCAACCCATTAGATTTTTCTATATATCCTTAGCGTAGGACTGAACTACATTTGACCTGCTTCCTACTTCAATGGGATACGTAGTCGCCCCAACGGCTCAGTCATATAACCCCAGGAAATGGAAACTGGGGCAGAATTTTTGAGAAGGAATCTCGAAAATTCACAAGAGGAATATCATCTTCTAAAAACAAAGAGAACGAAGACTAACAAAGACTTCGGATCCCCTCAAGCTGAGCTCATCTCAAACAACTCTAAATTGGGGATGAAAATTTTGAGAAAGGCCTTACTATTTCCATCAAACCCTGAAATATGTTTCAAATTCTCCAGCACCAGAGGTCAAGGTCAAAGTTTTTAAAATCGCCAACTGCGATAAAGTCTAGATTGACTAAATCTTTGGCTATGATAAAATGTTTGGTAGAAAGCCTCAATGATGATGAATCCCTGGAATTCCTCCATCAAACATCAGAATACAGTCAAAACCAAGAGAAATATCTTCGTCGAGCTTGTACATGACATGACTGGCAGATATTTTTCAAAGCTTTTACAAGAATTTTTTAGAACTAGTACTACTTTTAAAAATCTATACAAATCACTTTATTTATTGATTGTCTAGGCATCTATTGGAATGGGGAGTTAGAGTGGAGGTCCCAACATGATGGAGCACCCGAAAGATGGCAAAGAGCAAACCAAGGATAGAAGGACACCACCATGGAGTAGTTTCTTTCAAAACTAACGGTTTTTCTATGGATGTAGGGATCAATACACAAGGATGAAAATCTTTTTCAAAAAACTTCAAGCGAGTTGCGAGCCACACCAAAACATATAATGCTCAAGAACGGCATTTTTGGGTAGCCCCGAAGACGGGTTTAATACCCATTTATGGAGGACCTTTTGAATTATCTATCTCATTTTTTGAGACCATGAAGGACAAAGAAAGGCATCTTATCTACTTTATGAATATCGTATTTAGAATTATTTATATAAAAAGAGTCGCTGGGAAAAACGACTTTGTGTCTCCTAAATATTTACCTTGAGTGCAGGTACATTTAAGTTAGTTGGCATAATAAATACAACAATCAAAAGGATCACTCAATAGGAGGAAGAGCAGAAATTCATCCTCAAAATTTGCCTTAAAGCAAAGCAAATAGTATTTGAGTAATCCCCAATCAAGGGTTTTGCCCTATTCACTTGCATCTGGTGGATATGTTATTTAATTATTTCTTCAAAAAGAGAAAATTAATAGCAGGATAAGTCATTCAAATTATGATGTTCAGTATTTTTCATAAAGCTTGACGGTGGGAGTGATATTGTGTCTACTAACTATTTACCTTGAGTACTATGTGGAAACCAAGACGCAGACAAACAGACTCAGGTGAAACTATTTTCAAATCACCAAAAGAGCCATTTCATATCATCTCATCATCGAGAGGGCCATTTCATGCCATTGCTAAGAGGTTCATTTCATATCATTGCCAAGAGGGACATTTCATGCCATTTCCAAGTGGACCATATCATCTCATCGTCGTGAGGGTCATTTCATGCCATTTCCAAGAGGGTCATTTCATATTATTTCCAAGAGGGTCATTTCATATGATTTCCAAGAGGGACATTTCATATTATTTCCAAGAGGGCCATTTCATGTCACTGCCAAGAGATCCATTTCATATCATTTTTAAGAGGGTCATTTCATGTCATTGCTAAGAGGGCCATTTTATACCATTGCCAAGAGGGCCATTTCATATCATTGCCAAGAGGACCATTACATACCATTTCCAAGAGGGCCATTTCATACATTGCCAAGAGGGTCATTTCATGTCATTACCAAGAGGGTCATTTCGTGTCATTACCAAGAGGCCATTTTATATCATCGCCAAAAGGGCCATTTCATGCCATTACCAATAGGGCCATTTCATATCATTGGCAAAAGGGTCATTTCATATCATTGCCAAGAGGGTCATTTTATGCCATTGTCAAGAGGGCAATTTCATATTATTGCCAAGAGGGCTATTTCATGCCATTGCCAAGATGACCATCTCATATTATTTCATTGCAGAGAGGACCATTGTATTTAATATCTGTTGACATGTAACATAAAATATGCTGGCATCGAGGATATCATCAATATGTAATAGCAATTGACATGCAAAACATAAATATTGGTGTCGGGGATATCATCAGCATTTAATATCTGTTGACACGTGAGACGAACGGTGGCGTTGAGGATATCATCATCATCAATATTTATTGACACACGAGATAGTATACACTAGCATTGAGAATATCATCAGCATCTAATATCTATTGACATGCGAGATAGCATACCCTGACATCAAGGATATCATCAACATCTAATATCTGTTGACACGTGAGATAGCATACACTGGCCTCGAGGATTGATAACGCTCAATCTACAGCTCTCGTAAAAGTGTAAAGCGGTCGTAGTCAAATATAGAACCCAACTGGGTTGGGTATCGATCCCACAGGGAATAGCTTGGTCAACAAGTAAGCAAAGATTACTAGACTTTTAGTGCAAGTCTCGTAAAAGGGGGGAGTTTTGTCGTGCAAGTAATGTAAACAAAATAATAAAGTAAAAGCAGAAAATAGAAGAGTAAAAACGGTTTGCTTGGTAGGTTTTTGATCAATGAGAATTGAGAAGTTGGGGTTATGTCCACCTTATGAGTTGTACGTCTCTATTGGCTATGAGTTGTGCGGAATTCAGACATGCATGTGCTTATAGAGAATTATATTCGATGGTAAATCCAAGCGTCTTTCGACCTCAACAAGGACTATTTCACTTTAACTCTTTTGAGCTTAAAGAGTATCTAATGGTACGAATTCTCCAAGAGGTTAATCCAGTTACAGCATTAACTTTTTAATAGGGGATGGGACCCTATTACCTTGACATTATCTCTTTTCCAGATATATAACTTTTCTTTCGAACAAGTTAATGCTATACTGGCGTATTCTATGCATCTGCAGCCACAAGAATTTGTATTAAGATGAAGAGAATAATGATATAATCAACACACGTGTCACGAGTTCACAAACTCATAGCCTTAGATAGTATCTCATAAGGCTTCCATAACCCCAACAGAGAAGTTTAGTTACCCATGAATGCGAAGGAAATCACAATTGACATTGTTATTATACCACAATAAAGATTTTATGTAGTAATAGTGTGGTAGGCGTTAGGCGTGAATTCTTTGCAAAGTAATGTTTCTCTTGTTGCGGAAATTAAGAATTGAATAGATGAATAGAAGAAGAATAAAAAGTAGAATTAATGGAAGGGTTAGAAGAAGAGTTATAGAGTAATAGAATTAATGAGGAATGTATAAAAATCTCTAGCAAGATAGGGTATTTATAATACCCATATCCTATTCCTACTAAGCTAATGAATTACTTAACCCAATCCTACTAGCTTAATGTATCATTATCCTAATCCTAATAAATTACTGCTAGTCCCCAAAGTCTTTAAAATTGCTGTTTTTGCCCGGGACAGGTTTTCCATGCGCCACTTTTGGTCCTTGGCGTCCAAGCTTTGCTCTCCTCCTTTCGTGAAGTTTTCTTTGGCATCAAGTTATCCATAAAATGCTGAATTTTGCATCATTTATACCTGAAAACTTGCTAATCATGTTCGTTAGCTCACTTACAGGAAAAAGGACTAAAAGTGCATGAAATATATAATTTGTTCTCAAAACTTGGCTAAAATATGGGCAAAATCTAGTGCTATAGGCGTGTAAATTCGCCAATCATCAACACCCCACACTTGAAGCTTTGTTCGTCCTCAAACAAAATATCATGTCCGTCTAAACATCAACTTAGGGTTTCACAGTATCAACACAAAATATTCGTCAAGACAAGCACAACAATTATCAACAAAGAGTAGTTTTTCGATCATTAGTAGAAACAATTTAACCTCTAGCATAGACTCGTGATGGTGGCCAACTCATATTCAAAAGTTAAGGCACAAAAAATCATACACGACTACCCAAAACTCATCAACCATGTGTGTCTCACAATATATTACCCATAATCACTTATAAGTATAGCATATTTTTCAAACATGGGTATAAAAGTATCCTTGCTCTCGCTCTCACAAAGAATTCATATGCTGCAACTGATGACCATAGGCTTGCCCTTAGCGTAATGCTCCATTAAATGTCAGAATACTAAGCTTAGGATCAAATAGGTCTTTTGATGGTTGTAATGTAGGCTAAGGGACGGGTAGGACTATTTTGGCCAGAAATAGTGACTATATTCCTGAGCGCTTTAATACGTCACATTGTATCATTAACACTTTTTCTTTCAAACAACCTTTCTACGTTCTTTTATTCTACCACCCTTTTTCTCCTCTTTTGTTTTTTTCAATTTTGAACATAACTAACTTTTTAGTTTTCCTTTCCTTTTTCTTTTCATAACATACCTCTTATGATAGCACTTTCTTTTTCATAACAAATTCAAGCACCAATACATTCTAAAGCATCATACTCACCCAATTTCCTCTTATTTTGTCACATGACCTTACACTTTAAAGCACTTAGGAATTTGGATCAAATTATGGTCTTGAAAAAATGGATTAGGCTTACATATGAGGTTGTCAAAGAAAATAGGCTAAAGGCTAAAAAGGGGTTAACTAAGATAATGTCCACGGGTAGGTAAACAGAAGGTACACAAGTATAGGTTGCCAAAGAAATACCTAAATCATCTCCTAAACTCACGTTCTTTATTTTCGCTTCACACACACACTAGGCAAGTTCTAGCATCAGCCACAAACATAGAATATACTATTATCTCACACACATAAGGCTCATGGTCGACTTTATTGGGAGTAGTATAGACTCTTGCCCCAACAGATGAAGGAATTGAACCACACAGTATCACATAGTGAGTCACAATTAGAGCCTAAACGTCTCAATAGTCATGATTTTAGCACAAACTCTTGTTATAATTTCATGCTGCCTATTAGAATAATTTCATGCAAAGCTAAGTAAAAAAAAATTAACTACTAAAAAAATGAAAAACGAAAAAAAACTACAGCAAACATAAATGCAAATACGGATAGAGAAGTATAGCATGCAAATACCACCATCCCACACTTAGACGGGACACACTGCCCTCAGTGGAAAATAAATACGAAGAACCTGGTCAGTCGAACTCCTCATCTATGTCTGGGGTCATACCCCCTTCGTCGAAATCATCATTGGAGTCGTCATCCTCAGAAGTTCCTCATAAGTACCCCACTTGATTCCAAGAGTACGTCGAGGTATTTGCAGTACGGAGGATTCAGCTTGCTCTTTTCTTCCTTTTTTCCGACCTTTTTGTGAAGTGGTTGATTTTCTTGTCTTTTGGTGCCATTGTACCTGAGACTTAAAACAATGTTCATGTTAGTATTATCTCGATGGATACAATATATAAACAAGCAGTAGGGGCACCACCCCACACTTAGGTTGTTGGTACAAACTAGTGAAGTGAAAATGGTCGATTACTCCGATTTCGTCGACATACGTTTTAAGTACTATATTCCAACAATAAAATCAGTGCAATCATACTTCTTGTAATCTTTGCAATACTTTCATGTTAGCTATATCAAGACTACTACATAGGGATTGAATCAAGGTATAGTATCTATCAATAATCATAACCTCCTATGTCGGTAGGCAACTATAAGTCTTATTCCGATGAACAAGTCATTCCACCATGTAAGTATGCAAGTGAAAAGATTATGCAATTTTAATGACTATAGCAATTCCACAAAAAGTATGACAATGCATCAAAATCAAATTCAATTTGGGAACAAGTTAAGATCATCGTTACGTATATGTTCACTCACTTGGATGTATCAAAACAATTCAAACACATTCACATCACCAATACTTCTTCAAGAATTCAACAATTCATAATAGATGTAGTAACGTAGTACTTACGGAATATAAATGAAGAACAAAGTAATACTTACTTGATTGATACCTTTGGATGATGTTCTTGTGAAGAAAAAGAGCAAAAGGAAAATTTTTGAGAGGGTTTGGAGGCTATAGGCGGCGCATAAGCTAGGTTTCCAATGTGTTTTTGGTTCAATACTAAGTCTTATATTTATAGGAAAAAGTTGGGTCAGGTTTTGACCCATTTAAAATCAGTTTTGGAGACAAGAAGTGACCATAGGCGGCGCTTTTTGCTTTGCATATGCTTGGCATAGGCGGCGCCTTTTGCAAAGCATTGTCTTAGCATAGGCGGTGCCTATGCCATGGCATTCCTAGGCATAGGCGGCGCCTTTAGCATGGCATATGAGATTCAGAGACAAAAGGCATTAGCATAGGCGGCGCCTATGCTATGGTACACTAGATTCCGAGACCTTAGGCCATAGTATAGGTCTTGCCTTGTTCGTGGCCTAGTTTTACCTAGGCCTAGCCTTGTTCGATGCCTATATTTTCATGAGCAATTCTCAATCCATAGCCTTTTGCTTCTTCATTCCTAACTTACCACCTTTAACATGCAATACGTCCAAATCAAAATTTGAAACCGATCTCCTCGTTTTATACCTCTTGCACCTACATTTTCTCAAAAACAACAAAGACGATTAGAACGATGGGTTGCCACCCATCAAGCGCCTTAGTTTTGTTCATGGCACGACTCTTCTTTTTGGAATTTTATTTATCAAAAGCAAACAATTAGTAGAACGAAAGAAAAAATGAAAAACAATGGGTTGCCTCCCACCAAGTGCTTGATTTATTATTGCGGCACGACATAGCTATCTCGATTACTTAGACTTCATCGAGATAGATGGGGCATCATTTTCTAAATGGATTCAGACGACGCTGATACTTACTTGTAGGCATGCAATCTTCTTCGATATGACTCTTGTGCATACATATCCCAAGAGGGATACCAATTATATCATCAATCTTTCTACCCATAGCTCTCTTGTACCTCATCAGAGCAGAGATGAGAGCCTCTACGTGTTGTTCACTTAAATCATCCGCAACACTTTCCAGAAGTGTATTTCCATATCCCAAGAACGTATACCTTAGGTGACTTGGTAGCTCTTTCAATTCTAGCATTGGTGGTTTTTTAATGGAAGTCTTCGCTGTTTGTGAAGGTTGATTCATAAGATCAAGGTCCGGCTATTTAGGAGTATGAGAATAGGACCCTATTTCTGTTAGAGCACACGTAGTTTCTTCACAATCTTCATCATCCTCATGCTCAACATTCAGTGGCGCAGCAGACAATGGCTCAACAGTAAGCTATTTCGCTACATATAATGCTTTATTATCCTCATAAGCTACGGAGAACACATCCATATCGCTAGGCTGCTTCATTGCTTTGCATATATCAAAGCGTACCACTTCGTCATTCAACCGAAACAAAAGCTCATTAGCTCTCATGTCAATAAGCACACTTCCAGTTTCAAGGAAAGGACGTCCCAAGATTATGAGAACTTTAGAATCTGCCTCACAATTCAGAATTACAAAGTCTGCTGGAAAGATGAATGAAGAAACCTTCACCAACACATCATTCACGATACCCACAGGTTGTTTTACTAACCTATCAGCCATCACGAGCCTCATATTGGTTGGTGTCGGATCGCCTAACCCCAACTTCTTGTAGATGGATAGTGGCATCAAATTGATTCTACCTCCCAAATCGAACAATGCCATAGCAAAATTCATAGATCCAACCGTGCAAGGAATAGTGAAAGTACCGGGGTCGGCCTTTTTCTGCACTAGTGATCGGGTAGCAATAGCGCTGCAATGATGAACAGTATCTTTCAACTCATAGCTTGCTGCCCGCTTCTTTGTCAAAAGGTCTTTCATAAATTTCGCATACCCAGGCATTTGTTCAAGTGCCTCCACCAACGGAACATTAATGGTCAGCTGATTTAACATCGTCATAAATTTGCTGAACCTTGTATCATTCGCCTGCTTCTTCAATCTTTGAGGAAAAGGTGGTGGTGGATATGGAATTGTTTTCTCCATGACTTTCTTCTCCTCTTGCTTCCGAATTTTGGTAGTCTCAGGCTGCAACCTACTAGGGGTGGCGTCATGGACGTCTTGGTCAGCTTCTATGGCGTTTTCTTCATTAGCCTTATCATCGTTATCCGCTACATCATCGACCACTTGCTTGCCTTTGGATAAAGTTTCCAGCACCTTACCACTTCGAGTAGTAATAGCCATGCATGATCCATCATTCCTTGGATTTTGCACATTGTCGCTAGGTAAAGTGCCAGCCTTTCTTTGATTGAGTGCTGCTGAAAGTTGGCTCAATTGCTGCTCTATTTGCTAGATTGAAGTGGAATGTGAATCAACTAATTGCTTCATAGCGGACAAATCATTTATTACCTCCGTTACTCCCGCGCTAGTTGCTTTCACTCCTTTCAATAGTTTAGCCATCATGTCTTCCATACTTCTAGAACTAGATGTGGTGGCGTCACGTCTTCTAGGGGGAACATACAAATCACTATTGTCATTCTTGTTCTTCCAACTACCTTGGTCCTTGATTTCAGGTTTTTCATAATAGTTCCGACCTTGGTTTCCTTAGGTATTGCCTCGAAAACCCCCCTGATTGTTCAAGTAGCTGGCCTCTTCTTCCGAATCAGATTCATCTCTTCCTTTCAACGCAATAGATTTGACTTTTTCGGTCTTCCCTGATAATAAATGCTTTGTAAGAAGATCCACTTGTGTTTTCATGTGTGCCATATCTTGGTCGCGTTCTTCTTCTCTTCTCCTTTTGTCTGCAGTCATGCCAATAGATAAAGTGAGGCTTGCTACCTTAGAATCCCTGGTATGCCAAGCTCTACTTTGCTTTGTCATACGATCTAGCGTATTGCTTGCTTGACCAAAGGTGAGGTCCATAAAAGATCCTCCAGCCGCATTATCCACCACTGGTTTAGTTATTGAATTCAAGGCTCTGTATAGTATCTCCATTAGGTGAACATTAGTCATGTGATGGTTTGGGCACCTCGTTAGCTTTGTCTTGAACCTCTCCCATGTTTCATGAAGGGCTTCAGTTGGAAGATGCCGAAAGTTGCTTATTTTATCTCTCAATTGTGCTCTTTTGGATGGCGGAAAGAATCTTTCCAGGAAAGCGTCTCTTAATTGCCTCCAATTTGTAATAGAATCAGGAGTCAGCCCATTCAACCATAGAGCTGCCTCCCCAGACAGAGACAATGGAAATAGGCGTAATCGAATTGTATTCTGACCAACGCCAGGATTGTCAAACGACTTGCATGTAGAATTAAAGTTGATGAGATGCATATTCGGATCATCGCCTGCTAGTCCACCAAATAATCCCTTGAGTTGCAATAACTGAATCATGGTGCTTGTGATGTTGAACTTGGCTCCGGGCGCTAATGGTGGAGGAATTATGGCTCCTGTGGCTCTGGCTCCATCAAGATCATCATCATCATCGTCGAAAGCTGGTTGCATAGCTCGGCGTTCAGGCCTAAACCTAGCTTGACGATCTCTTCTGTTGGTAGGTGTGGCGATCTCAGTGGCATGCCTAGGGTTTAGTAACTCGTCATCACCTAGGTCCTCATCGTCAGGATTTGTTGCTTGCCCAGGGTTGTCAATGTTTTGTTGATGCACTTGAGCGGTGGCAAGAGCAGCTAATCTCGCTTGTTCCTGTTGAGCAACCATCCTTTCGATTTCGTGTTGTGCGTCCATTCTGCCAATACGTTGTGGTTCAGGATTGATAGGTAATAACGGTTGACCAGAACTTCGAGTATGGGGCATGCACTGTATAAAAACCTGCAGAGAACAAAAACAAAAACTAAAAGTAAAAGTACGAGAATCTTTGACCAAAGGGTCTAGTAATTATCACAAACTTAATTGACACTCGTATTCCCCGGCAACGGCGCCAATTTTTGATAACACTCAATCTACAGCTCTCGTAAGAGTGTAAAGCGGTCGTAGTCAAATATAGAACCCAACTGGGTTGGGTATCGATCCCACAGGGAATAGCTTGGTCAACAAGTAAGCAAAGATTACTAGACTTTTAGTGCAAGTCTCGTAAAAGGGGGGAGTTTTGTCGTGCAAGTAATGTAAACAAAATAATAAAGTAAAAGCAGAAAATAGAAGAGTAAAAACGGTTTTCTTGGTAGGTTGTTGATCAATGAGAATTGAGAAGTTGGGGTTATGTCCACCTTATGAGTTGTACGTCTCTATTGGCTATGAGTTGTGCGGAATTCAGACATGCATATGCTTATAGAGAATTGTATTCGATGGTAAATCCAAGCGTCTTTCGACCTCAACAAGGACTATTTCACTTTAACTCTTTCGAGCTTAAAGAGTATCTAATGGTACGAATTCTCCAAGAGGTTAATCCAGTTACGACACTAACTTTTTAATAGGGGATGGGACCCTATTACCTTGCATTATCTCTTTTCCAGACATATAACTTTTCTTTCGAACAAGTTAATGCTATACTGGCGTATTCTCTGCGTCTGCAGCCACAAGAATTTGTATTAAGATGAAGAGAATAATGATATAAGCAACACACGTGTCACGAGTTCACAAACTCATAGCCTTAGATAGTATCTCATAAGGCTTCCATAACCCCAACAGGGAAGTTTAGTTACCCATGAATGCGAAGGAAATCACAATTGACATTGTTATTATACCACAATAAAGATTTCGTGTAGTAATAGTGTGGTAGGAGTTAGGCGTGAATTCTTTGCAAAGTAACGTTTCTCTTGTTGCGGAAATTAAGAATTGAATAGATGAATAGAAGAAGAATAAAAAGTAGAATTAATGGAAGGGTTAGAAGAAGAGTTACAGAGTAATAGAATTAATGAGGAATGTATAAAAATCTCTAGCAAGATAGGGTATTTATAATACCCATATCCTATTCCTACTAAGCTAATGAATTACTTAACCCAATCCTACTAGGTTAATGTATCATTATCCTAATCCTAATAAATTACTGCTAGTCCCCAAAGTCTTCAGAATTGCTGTTTTTGCCCGGGATAAGTTTTCCATGCGCCACTTTTGGTCCTTGGCGTCCAAGCTTTGCTCTCCTCCTTTCGTGAAGCTTTCTTTGGCATCACGTTATCCATAAAATGCTGAATTTGGCATCATTTATACCTGAAAACTTGCTAATCATGTTCGTTAGCTCACTTACAGGAAAAAGGACTAAAAGTGCATGAAATATATAATTTGTTCTCAAAACTTGGCTAAAATATAGGCAAAATCTAGTGCTATAGGCGTGTAAATTCGCCTATCATCAAGGATATCATCAGCATCTAATATCTATTAACACGCAAGATAGCATACACTAACATCGAGAATATCTCATCCTTTTATGAATCAGCATCTGAATGTATCAAAAGCACATGATTTAAAGGGATGCCTTTAAGTCACTATCTGAAAGTGAACGACATATGAGACTTCTTAGAAATTGACAATCTAAGGGTCATCTATAAGTCATATTATTTGAAATAGGATAGTGTGAAAGATTACCTATGAATTGATAGCCCATAGGTCATTCGTAAGCTGCAACAACATCCTAATCAGATAGTGTGCAAGGTTACAAAAATTGGTAGTTCGAAGGTTACTCGTAAGTCGTAACTAAATCCTTACCAAAAAATATGCAAGATTGTCAAATTGATAAGTCCAAGGGTTCTATATAAGATGTATCATATCCAAGATCGATTATGCTCAGGATTATCCAAAGACTAGCAATTTGAGACATATCTATAAGTCATATTGTGTCTAAGGTCATATGATGTGCAGGAATACCTAAGACCTATCGGTTGGAGGGATATCTGTAAGATATCTTTATCCAAGGACGGATGATGTGAAGTATTACCTAAAGTCTAGCAATTCAAAGGATATCTGTAAGTCGCCTCATATCCAACATCAAATAATGCGCAAGATTATCTAAAGATTGACAATTCAAGAGAAATTTATAAGTCGTATCGATGCAAAAGATGCACAAGACTTACCCGAAGGTCACATGGAAAAAAAATTATCAAGTTATCATAGGCAACCAAAATGGTTCACCTCAGCATAATATTACACAGTTGCAGGGACTGTTCTGCATAAAGTGTCATCAGTGTCCAAAAGGATCACCCCACTTTGAAGACATATTCAACTGACAAATAAGATAATTATGCAACAAATAAGAGAGTTATTGTGTCTATTATTGCAAGTTATTTCCTTCCAAATAGGTACATGAAAGGGATGACTTCGTTTTTCAGGCAACAACTCACGTGGAGATATGGTAAAAGACTACATACCTCTTTCGTGAATTATGTTTAGCACTAACTCTTTTTGTTTGAAATATTGTAGAGAGCATCCGAGAGTGTAAAAATCTAAAATCAAAACCACAGGTGCGTACAACTCCAGATAGGTCGTAGCACAACGTGGAACTCTTTCTTAGCAGCAAAACAGGACATAGTCTAAAGAGGGACGTCAAACTCTTTAAACGCGAGCTAAAGGATAATCGCCACCACCATCCAACCATACCTCTGTTAGAAGTCATGTGGGTATTTTGGGAGATTTTGGTTTCAGCTTCAACTTCGGTATATTTCTAAACTCATATCAAGGGTAAACTTCTCTTTCTTTCAAATTCAAGTGAAAGTGCACCTAGAGTTTTGGAAATTATGTCCAAGTAAGTTCTTTCCTATGGATGTGAAGGATACCATATTCATGGTTAAGAGGTTACAACCCTCTTTTCATCAACTCAATCAACTTATCACTCATCCTAAGCCCAAAGATCATCTGAAATAAAAGATTATCTTTTCTACCGATTGAGTCAAACTACAAGTAGTCTGATTCCCTGAGTATCGGGGATATGTAGGATAGGATTTATTTTGAAAACTTGACTGCAGTCCAACATCCCCCCAAATCCCTTTATTCTCTGGTTTTTCGGTTGCATCAGAAAACTCCAAAACCGATATAGCTTGTAAATTTTTGAAATCGTGCTTTGAATCAAGATTTATGAACTACAAGTGGCCTAAATTATCGTGTAACCAGAGATATGTAGGAAACCTGATACCAAGGTCCGACCATAACTTCAAAACTCGTACGAAAGCGAACCTCTTTCAAATTCGAATTTGTGGTCGGACAAAAATTATGAACGTCAACCTCCCTTTGCCAAAGGTTACTTGAATTCACCCTATCCAAAGGGAGGGGGCAGTTGTTGACACCTAATTTTTGCCCTCCATGACTAAATTTAATCCCGAGTTTCTTTGATTTTTAATAAAATCGAAATATTTATTTCATCCGAATAAAAACTGTTCAAAATATTTTTGTACATAATTTTGTCATTTTAAGTAGCGATTATATATTATAGTGTTCAATTATACGAGATTATATAATTTAATTAATTAAATATTTATTCTATGAAATATCGGACTTTAATTAAGGATTATTTTTAAAAATAATTATAATGATTAAAATCTTGATTTTAATATAATTTATTATCAAAATAATTTATTTGGATAAATATGTGTTTGATTTTATTAAATTAAGAAGCTTGGAATTAAACGAGGTATTAATTCGTATCGAATCTCAATTTAATTTAGTCAACCTATTAAATTTTGCCATAATTGAAATCGATTTGGTTACAATTGTAATTCAAATGGCTAATTAATTTCAATTCTGACCCAAATTTAAATGGATGACTAAATCCTAATTTGGGGTTATTGGGGTTATGATTTAAATAACCCCAAATCCTATTAATACCCAATTACTAAACACTGCAGACGACCCAAGCCCAACTCTAATTTTCCTTTTCCCCCACTTATGAATTATAGCAGCAAAATAATAATATCATAGCCCAAATGCAAACCACTGCTCGAGCCCAAAACTATACCAGCAGACCTGGCCCAACTCTCAATTCCCTTCCTTCTTTAATCAACAACGACTAAACATAAATAGGCAACAACATCGAACAACAGTAGCCAAATATAACGACACAACAATTTCCAATAATAATGGGCGCTCTATCGACAACAACAATGGAGCATCCGACCCATTCCAACGTCGACAGTGGCAGAATCTTAACCCAAAATTAACCCAAAATCACATGTAAACAACAAATCACCACTAAACGGATTCAAAATTGTACGATTTTCATACGATTTTACAGCTCATCATCTTATCCCCTTTTCAAATTTCAAATTTTCCTCTTTAGAAATTCCAAAATTATCTCTCATTTTCTGGATCCCATATCGAATGAAGCAGAAAAATCAAACCCCCTTTCCCTTCTATAAAAAGAGGGGAATGTGAGCTGAAAAGAGAGAGGGGAGAGAAGGAAAATCTTTGAGAAAAGTCTTAAAATATTTCTAAATTATTGGTCGAGAAGACTCTCAATCAATTGGAAGATTTAATCGAAATGCTTGTAAGACTCTTTCGAGCCTAAAATTTTGATTAGCATCAAGGTTTTATGGTGGTGATAGAGTCTGATAGTAAGCTCGAGTCCCCTTTTTCCGCCTAAAATCTGAAAATTTATTCGGGGTCTGAGGCGACTTTCCCTTTCCTTGCATATGTAATGGTCCAATAAGGCATGTCTCCTTGAGTCAACTTCAAAATCAAGTCCAAAAGACAATCTTATGGCATACCAAATACAAGGAGGCGAAAGAGGAAGAAATGGGCTAAAGTCCTATCTTTGAAGCGGCAAAGGAGACTTAAAAGTCTCACTTTTTTATTGTTGCCTTTATTTATTTATTTATTTTATTTCATTTAGTTGTTTATTTATTTATTTAATTTTGAGCCTTGAAGCCGAAGTTGTAAATTTAATACAGGTGAAGTGGATTTTGAGCCAAAAAGGCTCAAAAATATAGATTAGGACAGGTAAAAAATGGGTCGAAAGCCCAATTAGATTACGACAGGTTTTGTTGATTTGGGCCCAATGGCCTAAGTCTTTTACTTCCTCCCCCCTTTCCCCTCTTATGTGCTTATTTGCTTTTCATTTGCTTAGACTTGGTAAAATCCCTACTAAGTGGTCCAAATTTGTTGTACACAAATCATTTTTCTAAAATCAATCACTTTCCAACAATCAATCTTATTGAAGTTAGTCAAATGATATTTTCAATCAGTCTAGATAACCACAAGTTAGAGGACATTTTAGGTGCCTTAAACCTTCCTGAAATGTTAATAGGAAACGCTTACTCTAAATCTTCAAATTTTAAATGATTTTTCTATTTTGGATCATTTAAAGTATCTTATAAAGGTTTCTTAATTCCTTTTTAAAATTAAGTGCAACTCTGAAAGTCAAATTTCCACAAAAAACACTAACCAGTGATGGTTGGTGGGTTGGATTGGTTTCTAAAATGGGTACGACTTAGGTTGGTACGAGTCGTATGGTCTAATATGGCTCGTATGGTTGGGTTTTCCTTCACTTAATCTGAGAATTAGTAAAGTTACTTAGATCTGAGTACGAGTGGATCACCATGGGTTGTGAGATATGGTACGAGTCATATTGTCCCACTCGTATGTTGGACAGTCTCAACTCTTATTGGTTCTATTATGGGTACGGGTTGAGGGTGCTAGTCATATTCTTAGATACAGGTTGTTTTGCATGGTCGTATGTTGAACAGAGTGTGGGTGTCTAAGGGAGTCTAGGATACGAGTGACGAGTACTACTAGTATCGAAGGGTACGATTGGTATGGTTGAGTCGTACCTATCTATGGGGATTTTATGCAGTTAAGTTGAGGGTAATCTGGACATTTCCCTTCTTAACCCATTATGACACCATAACTTATATCATACTTGGGAGGTTATTTACCCTATCATTCTATTCATTAACACTTAGAAAACACTCTCTAATCCTCTCTAAGGCTTTTGGATAAAAATAGGCTATGGTTTCACTAAGGTGATCAATTTGGGGCTTTGTTGGTGATTTCTCCCCATCATCTACTCAATTTAAGGCAAGATACTTTTTCCTCATTATTAGTTCCAACTAAATGCATGATTTATACAATATTTTCATGGCATGATTATTGTATGATTTTGGGGCTTTCAAATATATGTTGGGGTTTTGTTATTAAATATTTGGTTATGATTTTCTCATGTTCTTACATACTTTAATGGTTTTTTGGACAATTGGTTCCATATAAATGGTTAAATGGTAATTTGATTTGGTTTTGAAAACACTATGTCCCCAATACGTTTGATAAAATGCCTATGATAATGCTTTTACTATATTATTAGACTTTTAATGTAACTATTGCATGGTATGGTTTGATAAACGAACCCTAAATGGTATAAATGGTTTGGAATGGTTAAATAAAATGATTTGGTGGTCATGGTTATGGTTGATTGATCTCCTTGTGGGGTACAATGGAATTCCCCAAGTAAACATGGTAATGAACAACTTGTGGGGTACATGGGACTCCCTCAAGACAACATAATAATAGAACACTTGTGGGGTACATGGGACTCACCTAAGTTAACTTGGTAAATGGGTACACGGGAATCCCTTAACTTCTTAAGGTTTGGCTAAGGACAGTACTTGCAAGTTATAGTCGGTATGATGATACCACTATTAATAGCCTTGGTTAATAATACATGGAATAATGAATTGGTTGGTTGGAAATAGTTTTAATTGTGCAATAATAGCAGGATGTGATAGTTAACCGTGAAGGTGGAAGTCCAATGGATGAACACTGGAAACTCATGTTTGCCGTCATGAGGAGTTGTTCATGGCGACCATATATGATACTCATGAGGTACACGGAAATCCTCTAAGTATACCGTACATATGTATCATAGAGAGCGAAGGGTACTTGGGAATCCCCTACTCTTATGGTATCTTTAGTTCGTGCGGATACACGCATTGGGGCCCGTTTATGGGGTTACACTAGAGCCATATAGACCATGGGTGGTTTTAGAAAAGTTAAGCTTCACATACCCAGGATAATGGTTTAAAGGCATGCTAAACCTGGTTCCTTTTTCCGACATGATTTTATATATATATATTATTGTATGGTTTGTATGCATGTGGTTGGTTTACTTGGTTTTATATATATATATATATTGTGTATGGTTTGTATGCATGGAATAAAAAGGAAAAGATGAAAAAAAACAGAAAAAGAAAGAGAAATAGAGAAAGAAAGAAAATTGAGAGAGAAAATAAAAGAGAGAGGTCGTGAATTGTATTTAATTGCCAAGAGTTGCTACGGGTTGTAATTAATTAAAACTTAGGCTAAATAAGTAATTAGGAGTTTATGTTTGCTAAGTCATGTAGTTATTCTTTCTATTAATGCGCATATTTTTTCTTATTTCTTCAATTATATTTATATTCAATTTTTAAAAAAGGAAAACAAATATTTTCCTTCTCTCTCCATAGTTCCTTCTTCCTCAATATCTCTATAATTACGGATTATAGTACAATATCTTTAATTTTTAATTCATGGATTTTGAATTTACAATAATTCTTGGCGGTAGAATTATCGTATGAAAGCTGATGTCAATAAATATTATATGTTAATAATTTATTTTTAATATGTGAAAATTGTATGCAATCTATTATTCATGTATTATTTTAAATAATTAAGTTGAAATTATTTTATATATAATAAAGCCATATTTTAAATAATTTTAAATTTTTGGGGTCTCAATTTATAAAATCCATATATAAGATTCTACATACTAATGATGTATTTTTATAACTATTTTTAGTGTATGAAAATGGTAAATGATATGATATCCATTGTTGAAGCCAGTTTATATACTCATTTCATTCTTAAGTAATGTTTTTTTTAGTTCTCAATGTATGAAATTGATATTAAAATTAATATAGATGAAGTTTCGTATATGGTACATTTGTATGAAATGAGTTTTATAAAAGTGACAATTGATAAGAAAATGGTTTTGTATGTCACATAATCTTTCTAGTGTATGTGATGGATATTGAATGGAAAACTATCACCGCACATATTAAAAATAAACTAATTGATTCAAATAAATTTTCGTTGCAATAAAAAAGGTGATCAGTATTAGCCATGGTGATATTGGTGTTGATTCACCATGTTAATTTTGTTTTTTAACCAAAGAAGATGAAGTCTATTCCAGATGAAGAAGGAGCATAAGTGGAGAATCTTTTTTTACCATAATTTACTCCTACACAGTCTTTCAGATGAAAGAGAATGAATTTACACAACTATTTAGGAGAAAGGTATATATATATATATAATACTATTTTTTAATTTGAAAATAAATTATTACTATATTTTATGAAACTTGCTACAACTTGAAATTAATTTCATAGTTCAATAATTATACAAAAGTATAGCTACAACTTGCAATAAACAATCTAAAAAATACATATAGGATAAATTTTACTTAGAATAACAATAAAAAAAACTTGATTTTAATGAACTAAAATTAAATACAATAATAAGATAATATAAAATTAACCAAATTATAGGTGAAAACTATACTCTAAATACAAGATGTCTGTTTTTTTGGTGTGTTGTGATTTGTTTGTGTTGTTTTTGAAATCTTGATCTGATTTTTTTCAGTTTCATTTTGGTAAGGCAAAGGTTGAAGCTTTCTTCAAATTTCTATAGGACATCAAGGTCAAGATGGTGTTCCAGATTATTGAGAAAGCAACTTGTTCGTGCTATTAGAAGTATTCAAAGCTAACTCTTGCTGGCATTCTCCTATTACTGTGTGACATAATAAATGTGTACAAATTTTTGTGAATCATGGTTGAAAAGAAATACATTTTTACAATGAAAAAAATGTGTTTTAGATTTAGATTTTAACCTTCTAAACTAATTTAATTTAACAGGTATTGATCATGATTGCTTAAGAGATTGATCATATCAAGAAGAAAAATGCATCTGCTATTGTAGAATTTATAAATCCACATAGACCAATGTAAATAGACAACAATCAATATGATATTTGAAATGAATGTCATGTGGGCATCCAATAGTATGATATTCCTGTGGTTGTATAAAATGTACATTTGGCATCTTATGATATGTTCAATATCACTATGACAAACATATCATAAGATTCCAAATGTACGTTTTATACAACCACAAGAATATCATACTATTGGATGCCCACATGACATTCATTTCAAATATCATATTGATTGTTGTCTATTTACATTGGTATATGTGCATTTATAAATTCTACAATAGCAGATGCACTTTTCTTCCTTCTATGATCAATCTATTAAGCAATCATGATCAATACCTTTTAATTAAATTTAATGATTAAATTAGTTTAGAAGGTTAAAATCTAAATCTAAAACACATTTTTTTCATTGTAAAAATGTATTCTTTTCAACCATGATTCACAAAATTTTGTACATATTTATTATGTCACACAGTAATAGGAGAATGCCAACAAGAGTTGGCTTTGAATACCTCTAATAGCACGAACAAGTTGCTTTCTCAATTATCTGGAACACCATCTTGACCTTGATTTCCCATAGACATTTGAAGAAAGCTTCAACCTTTGCCTCACCAAAATGACACTGAAAAAAATCAGATCAAGATTTCATAAACAACACAAACAAATCACAACACACCAAAAAAACAGACATCTTGTATGTCGCAAGATAAAGTAGCTTCTCAAAGAGAAATGCATTTTTCATTTATATGCAAGTATTTTGTATTTGTTGCCAACCTGTTGTAAGCACTATATTAGGTGTAAGCTAATTTAATGACTCATTGTAGTCAAAGCAAAGTTAAATTAAGGTATAGTTTTTGGAGCAAATTACAACCATAGAGATGTACATGTCTAGCATAAGTAAAGAAAAATACAAAACGACAATAAACTTTACTTTTCAAAAAGGAAAAAGAAAAAATAAGCTAAAAGTCAATTCTATAAGTAGGTCAACCCTATAACTGTGAATTAATATCTGCCAATAATGTTAAACAAATTATATAACCATGAAAAGCAAAAAATAAATGTTTTGACACTTAACAGAGTTTAGTAAGTGTTGCGGTCAAGTCGAAATTGTACTAAATATGCCCTATAAGTACCTTCATATGATTGACATTCCTTTGGCTACTAATGTTTCATCGAAAAATCTTCATATATAGATTTGATACCAAAATCAAAACACCCACAAAAGATTGATCTCCACAGGCTAAGGCTCCTTCAGAGAAGTTTAGATAAGCAAAGAAATAAAGCAGCACTCTTCCTATTAGAAATCATCATTCAATCTAGAACTTAATTTATCAAAAAGAGTTTTCCTTCTACACTTTCCTTTAGCTCATTTAAGAAAGTCCAGACAAATCAAACCGCAATCTCAAGGAATTCGATATTGTCCTTCTTTTCACTGTCCTTCTCAAGTAAAATATAGAGATAAAACATCACGTTAAATATCAGCAATAGAGAACTAAAAACAGATTGTATATTGCACAATCAGACAATCGTTGTCTTTTCAACTTTGCTCTTCTTGCTCGTCGATGTACTAAAAGGGATTCTTTTTTCTCAAGTGGCATCAGTGTATATAACTCACTTCTTCTAACATTTTTTCCGATATATATCTTTTTTTTTGAAAGTTTGATCAGTTTTAGAATCTCTATTACAATATATTTTTTGTGGCTCAAATAGTTTTATGAATTCTTAAATAAAAAATAATACAAGTAAAATTTCACTACACATCCATACCGAGTAATAATTATATTTATGCAAGGCATGTGACTTTTAAAAAAATATAAGAGACACTCATTAAAAGAGAAAAATAAGCATTTCATGTTTCATATTATATTAAAATCATGAAGAAAAATATTTATAATTAAATTAAAAAGTAAAATAAGTTGTACTTACCACACAGTCAAATATATACATGGACGTACAGATAGCTATCACCGAAGAGATAAAAGAGCAAGACGGACAGTTCAAGATGTATATATTTAATTGATTTTATTTTTAAATAAATATGCAAAATAATGTATGGAAAAAATGAGCAGATCTTAAAGTTAGGTATTATTGTTATATTTAAAAATCTTCTTTAAAAAGATGAGCAGATCTGAAGTTGGTTTCACTGAAATATATTTTTTTAAAAAAGAAATCTAAATTAGCTAAAAAATAAATTTAGTTAAAAAGTCTTAGATGAAAAAGAAAAATTAGCAGCATATATTAATCTAATGCCCGACGAACGTAAAAAAACTTAGGCAACTACTGTAAATATTTTGAGAAACAAGACTTATGATGTATCATTATCTGTGTTTTACAGTTTCAAAAGCTAATTACATTATACAAATAAAATTTTATTAAAACACATGCTGAAATTAAATAGTAAAAAATATTTATTCTACCAAAAAACGTCTATTTATAAAAAAAAAAAAAAGTATCCTTGTTGAAGGAATAAATAATTATTCGAGAGAAAAAAATGAATGAGAATGTATAGAAACTTACATACATACAGATATGTGAGAATTGAAAACTGTTGATGAGAGAAGAGTTTATCTTTTTGGATAATATGAAGAGCCTTTTGACTTTCTATTTGATGAGTCGTCTATTTTCTAGTCTAGTCTAGAGAAGAAGTATCATATCAATTCTAAAAGCCGGTGTCATTAATTTTGTGGTGGAAACAATAGCCACCTTGATAGATATTTGTGTGGTAGAATAGTGATTATTATTTTTTAATTTAATTCTACTATCAAAAATAATGCATTAATAAGATTTACAAAATTCTTCCCGGTAAACATTGAATTTTTTTCTTCATATATTTATTTCTTATATTTTAAATTTTCTAAGTGAAAATTCTTACTCTGGCAAATTTTTTAATACTTCATACTTTTAATATTTTAGTTTTCTGCTCAAAAAATACTATCACGCATGGATTTGATGGGTTAAATTTTAAAGTTGTTAACCTATTTAAAGATATATTTTTGTATTCATTATTAAATTTTTAATTATTATTTCATTATATATAGTGTTATTAATTTTGTGATGGAAACAATAGTAACCTTGACAGATATTTGTGTGGTAGAATAGTAATTATTATTTTTTAATTTAATTCTAGAGTCATCATCTTGAAATATTTTTTAATGTCCATGTGGTGGAAACAATAGCCACATGGATATAGATATATATTTTTCAACAATTATTACAATAATATATATATATACAAAATATATATATATATATATATATATATATATATATATATTACATACAAAAAATATTCTTAATTATTATAAAATATATATGAAGTACAAAAAATACCCTTAATTATTAAAATAGATTTGAAAAAAAAACTAATGAATTAATAAGATTCCTTTTAAAGATATTTTAATGTTTATTTTTTAATTGTATTTTTTATTAAGTGAAAAAAAATAAGAATAAAATAGACACATCAATAGATATTCTTGGAAAGATGTTCTTTTATGAGAAGATATTCACATTTGTTAGAGAAGTAGAAGCACAGAAAAATATTTTTCTACAATTATTACAATATAATAAAATAGATATAAGATACAAAAAAAAAATCCTTAATTACTAAAATAGATGTGAAATTTCAAATCTGCCCTTGGTCGTCCTCAACTCTCCTTTCTATGTAGTAGAAAAATGGCTTATTTCTCTTCTTTTCCTCTTCTTTTTTTTTCACTTTTCATTTTTCAATTACATTTTTTGGCATTAGCTTTTTGTTTTTGATTTTTTATAATTTTTTTGTTACCACCTTTTAGGGTTAAATAGTCACATGTACATGCGTTGAACGTGTGCTTCATGTCGAATCATCAATCGATATAAAATATATAAAATAAAAATAATTTATTGAAAAAATAACAATTAACTATAAAAATCGAAGATAGGCAACTTTATACATTTCGGCATGCGTGAAGTATCAGTATCTTGATCGTCTCCTACGACGTGAACTATCACATAATAGATAATAAAAAAAATAGATTGTAATAGATTAGAAACTATAAAAAAACAATATGATTAAACCTAACATTTACACAAAAATTCTTCAAAGCTCAATCAAATATTCATCTACCACTTGTAAACTACAACAAAAATACAATAATTGAGATATCAGAACAATACGATTAAACTCTAATCTTTACAAAAAATATCCCTCAAAGCCCGACTGAATGTTCATCTACCACATATATTAAGCAGAAAAACAACAGATAGTAACAGAGTAGAAACTATAATAATTGAGTTATTAAAATAATACTATTAAACCTAACCTTAACAAAGAATTTCTAAAGGTATGATTAAACATTTATTATCAGCAATATAGACTTGAACAAAATATAAGTTACAACAAAATAATATGAAAATTGAGCTATTAGAACAATATAATTAATAATATTTTTATAATTATAGACACACCTCCTGAACTCATCAAAAAAGTAGTTATAAAAATATCTCTACCACCAAAATTTGTGTAGTAGATATTATTATAAGAACTAGTGTAATCACACGTGTAACATTTGATTATTTAAAGTTAAATAATTTTGTCTATTGCGGAGATTTTTTATGAAGTAAAATTCAAATTACTTTTCAAAAATTCTTCACAGTTCAATATAATAATGTAAACATAAACATATATTTTAGTTTAAGCATATATATATTTTACCACCAAAATTTCTAAATGGTTAATGGATCAACAGTAGCTAGCATCCAAAGGTCACAAACTTAAAATCGTGAAAAACCCTCAAAATAGGATATGAGGGAGTTGCTTGATTATAGTTTTGGAGTGGGTAGCTTGAGGGAGTAATTTGGTGGCTGTTTTGGAATTTTTACGTGAGGGAATAATTTAATAGTAGTGGTAGGTTGGCTTAAAAAGGTAAGTGGGGTTAATGATTTTATAGTAGTAGTATTCAAAAGTTTAGGTGACGTGAGGAAGGGGTAATTAGAGTTTAGGATTAATTACTATTTAGTTTTTGTGTGTTAGTAGGGATATGGTGGTTGGACAGTTTGGATAATGGATTTAGTAGAGTTTTTTCGTTGGATTAGGCTAGTTTAGGGGGGACGGGGGGGGGGGGGGGGGAGAAATGTGGCAAAGGAGTATTAGTTAAGAGTTTGATTTATTTTAGGTTAGTTTCTTATTATAGAAAGGTTTTATTATAAATATATTTAATTAATTTTCAACTCTTAAATATTGAAAAAAATAGTGAAAAGACGATTTTGTCTAAACCAAAGACTTTTAACGAAGGGCAAAAAGTTCAAACAATATTTCTAAGGTCTTTCACACTTTTAATATATTATATAGATATATAGATTATAGATTATAGATATAGATATAGATATTGATATAGATATAGATATAGATATGGGTTTTTTTATCCCCAATAAAATTTGTTGAAAATTGGTTCCTATTGTTTTGTGGAAATTTTGACTTTTGAAAGAGAGTCGCCACTTAATTTTGAAAAGGAATTAAGAAACCTTTATAAAAGTTACTTTAAACGATTCAAAACAGGAAAATCATTTTAAGTTAGAGATTTTAGATAAGCGGTTCCTATTAACGTTTTAGGAATGTGTTAGGCACCTAAAACGTCCGCTAACTTGCAGTTATCCGGACTATTTGAAAATAGTCTTTTGATTAACTTTGAAAAAGTTTATTTTTTGAAAAGAAAAAGAGATTTTAGGAATAATTTGTTGTTTATGCAAAACTAGTTTTTTAGTGACTTAACTAAGGATTTAACTAGGTTCGCCAAGCACATAAGGGAAACAAACATAAAGAACGGAGGAAAAGGGAGGAAGTAAGGAATTTAGTCCATTGTCCCAAACCCACAAAACCTGTCCTAGTCTAATTGGGCCTTCGACCCATTTCACCTGTCCTAATCTAATTTTCGAGCATTTGGCTCGAATCTTGCCTCTACCTGTGTTAAATACAACCTTGGCTTCATGGCCCGAATGAATGAATAAAATAAATAAACCAATAAAATAAATAAAGACAACAATAATTAAATGAAATGAAATAATAAATGAGACTTTTGTCTCTTAGCCGCTTCAAGAATGGGACTTTAACCCATTTCTCCTTCTTTCGACTCCATGCGTTAGTTCATTACTTAATCATCTTCGGGCTTGACTCAACGGATGGGCCTGATTGGCCCATTAGGGAATGCAAATAGGAAAGACTCCTTTTGGACTCCGAGGCGGGTTCAAGCGAAAGAAGAAAAGAAAAGGATTAGGAATTAGCTCGATTTAAAAAAAAATAGAAAAGAGCTTTAATCGATACATGAACTATGAAACATAGCAACCAATACTTTCATAATATTAATTACATTCGATAGGCAGAAAAACCATCTAGATGCGGTGCTCGGCAAAGCATTAAACACATCTGGCAATCTCATTAAGCAAACACGTGTTTAACCTTTCATATTTTCAAGTAATCCGAAAACAAGTTTAATCTTTTACTAATCTATCATACTACTCGAAGTGTTTCATAGCTCAACAAGGCATTTCCAAGAAATGGAAAAGAAGAAATATAGGAAGAGAACGAGAGATGAAGTTAGACGTGAAAGTTAGCGGAAATAATTCATCGCTAAACCATCCAAACATAATTCGTGAATCAACTCATTCTTCACTAGAGATTGAGCATGGATCTTAGTATTTGACTTGAAATACAACATTTAATACCGAAATAGTATGAAAGCACCTCAAAAATTAATTAATATTTATAATCAAAGTAGTCCTCCTATGAAACTATGAATTAGAGATAAAAAAAAGTCAACTTCGACAAACCAACTTCAGATAGCCTATTAATAACTAGCTACCGTCATTGATTTAATCTTCCTTTAAACAATTTTGTCAACACCCAAAACTTATTTAGTGAAAGCTACGAACTCTAATAAGTCTTAGAAAAACCGGCTATTAGAAGGGTAAATAAAAACAACATGTATTAAATGATAAAATAAAAATACCAACGGCAGATCAAGATGATGAGAGAGAGTAACACATGAGAAGACTGTTTAGAACTTATTTTGATGAGCATCACTTTCCCAAGCCGAGCAAAATATATTCATCATGATTGTCAAACTAACAAGTAACACCAATCAAAAAAATAGGCGACTAGACAAGTTAAAGACAGAATTTTGACAAATTTCAAAAATTTAGACAGAACACATTGCTAAACAGATATCAACTAAAGCGCAGAAGAAATTTTACAATCTACGGTCAACAGAGAACACAACATGGTTAACATCCTTTGTTCAAAGAGGATAGACCCAACATGAGCGAACCAAAACTGCTCAACTACTAGTTGTAGATTCAGTTAACAGAACAACCGCTAAAAGAAACAAAACAACACCAGCACCACCCTCATATGTCTTAAACAAATTAATCAAATTTATACAACAGCAGCATCATACTTGACCAATTAATCAAATCTCTTCAACAATAGCACCACACTTAACAAACTCAAATTGCCATAGCATGACAATGCAGAGAAAGGATAGAAAGAAAACAATGAAGAAGGTAAGGTCTTCTACGACGCACAAAACAACAATCAAAATTACTACCTGTTGTTATTACCTTGATGCTGACAATGAAATCATTCAAAAAAATTGAACTACAGACCATCATGCGTTCATTGTTTCTACATAAAAAAACTACTCCTATGGCATTCATATCCCTCTACAGCCAAGCAAGTCCCATCCTCATTCACGATTAATACTACACAAATAAATGATTCTACGGAGAAAAAGAGATGAAGCAGAAAACAATAAATTAAAAGGACGAGCATGTGTTTACCTTCTTCGGGGCAGCAAAATAGGACTCGAGCTTCATTTGGAATTTGTGACCACCGAAAAATTGATCTTTCGAGAATCTTGATCAATAGACGGCTAAAAATTTTACTCAAAAATGAAAATTTTCACTAATTTTTGCTCGAAGCTGGTTTTTTCTCCTTTTTTTTTGACCCCCTCTTTTCTTTCACCAGTAGGATGCTTATATAAAAGACGAATGAGGGGTAATTTAGGGGTTTTCGAAATGGGAATTCAAAATTCAAAAATAAGGACAACATTTTTCTAACCGTTTGTACCAATTTTGTCATTTCTTCCAGAATTTTGAAATTGGTTTCAACCAATAGGGGTGAGAAAAAGGGAAATTCACTCAAAACCAATTAAATTGATGCACCTTTATATGAACTTGTACCCTCTTACCTGATATTTACGGAATATGGACATTAAAGGTGACACCTAACCTCGTTTCTAGAAGATTCGAGGGTTTTCCTCGCGAATTCAAGTAGGATGCGTGTGAAGAGCAAACGAAAGGGCTGGGGCTGATGGAATTGGGTTATCGGGTCGACACTATTGAATGGGTTGAAATCGGGTTAGGTATTGGATTATTGTTGTTGATCGATATTACTGAATCTCCTTGAGGGATTTACTGTTGTTGTTTATGTTGAGGATTAAAGGAGGAAGAAAAGTGAGGATTCCTTCGGGTCGGTCGTTATTTGGGCCTGGGGGGCTGTATTGTTTTGTTTTGGGTTGGCTGGTGACGGGTTGGGTCAGCTGATGCTGTTGGGCTGCACATCTAGCCTAAATTTGGGTTTTTAGGGATGGGGTGATTTAGAAAATAGCTTCAATTAGCATTTAACCCATTCTAATTAAATTTTGAACAAATTAAAGGTTAATTGGACAAGTGCATTGTGATCGTGGATTTAATTTCAATTTATGATCAAATTTAACAGATTGGTTAAATTGAATTGAAATTAAGTACGCATTACTACTTATTTTAACCTCGAGCTTCTTGATTTAATAAAATCGAATGCATATTTATCCAAATAAATTATTTTTTAGAATAAATTATATTTGAATCAAGATTTTAATCATTTGAATTTATTTTCAAGATGAGCCTTAATTAAATTTGATATTTTGTAAAATAAATATTTAATTAACAAATTATATAATATCGTATAACTGAACACGATAGTATATAATCGCTACTTAAAATGAAAAAATTACGTACGAAAAAAATATTTTAATTTTTTTTATTTGGATGAAATAATTATTTTGGTTTTATTAAAAATTGAAGAAACTCAGGATTAAATTTAGTCATAGAGGGCAAAAATTAGGTGTCAACAAATGCCCCCTCCCTTTGGGTAGGGTGGATGTAAGTAACCCTGGGCAAAGAGAGGTTGACGTTCCTAATTTTTGTCCTACCATAGATTCAATCTAAAAGAGGCTGGTTTTCGCACGAGTTTTATAAAGTCATGGCCGGACCTCGGTGTTAGGTTTCCTACATATCTCAGGTTACATGAGAATTCAGGCCACTTGTAATTCATAGAGCTTGATTTAAAGCACGATTTTCAAAAAATTCACAAGTTATCTCAATTTTAGAGTGTTTGATAAAACCAAGAAACTGGGGAATAAAGGGATTAGGGGAGAGGTTGGAATACAGTCGAGTTTTCTACATAGATCCCAGCCTACATATCCCCAAGATTTCAGGAAATCAGACTGCTTGTAGTTCGACTCAATCGGTAGAAGAGATAGCCTTTTATTTCAGACCATCTTTGGCTCGGAATGAGTGACAAGTTGATCGAGTTATAGAAAAGAGACTTGTAACCTCTTGACCATGAATGTGGGATCCTTCACATCCATAGTCAAGAACTTACCTGGATATAATTTCCAAAAGTCTAAGTGTGTTGCAACCCAAATTTCAAAAAAAGAGAAGGTTACCCTCGCCATGAGTTTAAAAATATCACGAAGGTGAAGCTGAAACCAGAATATCCTGAAATACCCACATGCCTTCTAACAGGGGTGTGGTTGGATGGTGGTGGTGATCATCCTTTAACTCGAATCCAAAGAGTTTGGCGTCCCTCTTTAGACTATGTCCCATTTTACTGCTAAGAAAGAGTTCCACGTTGTGCTGCATCCTACCTGAAGTCGTCCGCACCTGTGGTTTTTATTTAAGATTTTCATCCTCTTGAATTCTCTTAACAATGCTTCAGGTAAAAAGTGTTAGTGTTAAACATAATTCACCAAAGAGGTAAGTAATCTTTACTATATCTCCACGTGAGTTGTGGCCTAAAAAGTGAAGTCATCCTTTATTGTACCTATATCACGTGTTGTATGTGGCATGATAAACTCTCCGGTTGTAGCCGATGATCGATTTATAAATTTTCCCTAAATTGTCAATCTTCAGATGATCTTGCGCATTATTTGATGTTGGATACGAGGCGACTTACAGATATCCTTTGAATTTCTATCTTTTAGGTAATCCTGCACATCATCCAACTTTGGATAAGAGATGACTTATAGATATCCCTCAAATCGCTAGCTTTTAGGTGTTCCTAAACATCATCCGACCTTGAATACAATATGACTTATAGAATCCCTCAAATTGACCGTCTTTGGGTAATCCTACCCATAATCGATCTTGGATATGACGCAGCTTATAGAGAACCCTTGGACGTATTAATTTGACAATCTTGCATATTCTCCGGTAAGGATTTAGTTGTGACTTACGGATAACCTTTGAACTATCAACTTTTGGGCGATCTTGCACACTATCTGGTTAGGATATTATTGTGGCTTACGGATGACTTACAGGCTATCAACTCATAGGTGATCTTACACACTATCCTATTTTAAATGATATGACTTATAGATGACCTTCAAATTATCAATTGCTATGAAATCTTATATATCATTCATCCTTAGATAGTGACCTGAAGGCGTCCCTCCAAATCATATGCTCTTAATGTATTCAGATGTTGATTTATGAAAAGATGATGATATCCTCGATGCCATCATTATGTCTTGCATGTCAACAGATATATTGAATACTAATGATATCCTCGATGCCAGCGATGTGTCTAGCGTGTCGATAGATATATTGAATACTGATGATATCCTCGATGCCAGCATTGTGTCTAGCGTGTCGACAGATATATTATATGTTGATGATATCCTCTACGCCAGCGTTGTGTCTAGCATGTCAACAGATATATTGGATGCTGATGATATCCTCAATGCCAGCGTTGTGTCTAGCGTGTCAACAGATATATTGGATGCTGATGATATCCTTGATGCGAGCATTGTGTCTAGCGTGTCGACAGATATATTGGATGCTGATGATATCCTCTATGCAAGCGTAGTGTCTAGCATGTCGACAAATATTAAATGATGATGATATCCTCGACGCCAGCATTGTGTCTAGCGCGTCAACAGATATTAAATTCTGATGATATCCTCGACTCCGGTGTTGTGTCTAGCGCGTCAACAGATATTGAATACTAATGATATCCTCGATGCCAGCGTTTTGTCTAGCGCGTCAACAGATATGTAATGGCCTTTGCGGCAATGATATATGATGGCCTTTGCGGCAATGATATGCAATGGCCATTATGGCAATGATAAAATAATTTTACCTGGCTTCATTTGTCAGTGTCCCACTTTCTACATGTACCTGTACTCAAGGTAGACGATTAGTAGACACAAAGTCACTTTTACTAGAGACTATTTTTAGGAAACTTCTAAATACGATACGTTTAAAGAAGACAAAGTGTTTTTATTTGTCGCCTACGATCTCAAGAAATGAGATGGACAAATCAAAAGGTCCTCAATAAATGGGCATTAAACCTATTTTTAGGGCTGTCCTAAAATACCGTTCTTAGGCATTAATGATCTGTTGTGGCTCCCAATTTGCTCGGGTATTTTTGAAAGAGACTCTTATTTTGCGTATTGATCCTTGCATCCATAGAAAAATGATTAGATGAATGAAATTACTCCATGTTGACCTTTTTCGATCCTTGATTTGCTCCTTGCCATCTCTTGGGCATTCCACCATATTGAGATTTTCACCCTAACACTCTATCCCAAATGATGTCTAGGCAAGTACTAAGTAAGTGAGTCATAATATTTTTGAAAATAGTCTTAAATCTTTGAAAATAATTTTGAAAACTTCTATAAAATTTTAGAAAATTTCTGCCAGTCATGTCATGTACTAGCTCAATGAATGTCTTCCTCGCGATTCTGACTATATCCGATGGATAGTTTCCAAAACTTATGATTATTGTTGGAGGGTTTCTTCAAGTAGTTCTATCATAGCCAAAAGTTGAGTCTACCCAGACTTTGTTACAGTTGGTGGTTTCCAAAGCTTTAACCTCTGGTGCTGGGGAATTTGGAATATGCTCCAGCCTTTGGTGGAAATTTTGAGGTCTTCCTCAAAATTTCTGCCCCAGTTTAAACTTGTTTGAGATAATACCAATCTGAGTGGATCTGAAGTCTTTGCTAATATTCATTCTCTTTGTTGGATGTCGATCTTCTCTTGTGAATTTTTGAGATTCCTTCTCAAAAATTTTGCCCCAGTTTCCATTTCCTAGGGTTATATGATCGAGCCGTTGGGGTGCCTACGTATCCCATTGAAGTAGGAATCAGGTCAAACATAGTTTAGGTCTACGCTAGGGATATATATAGAAAAATCTAATGGGTTGACCGAAGCCGACATAGGCCGCCTATGTATCCTTTTTGTTGGGAATTCAGGTCATCACGTAGTTCATACATAATAAGAAAGGATAAATTTCTCTAAGGGGTTGACCGAAGCCGACATAGGCCGCCTACGTATCCCTTTCTTGGGAATTCATGTCAAACGTAGTTCATACATAAAGGGAAAGGATTCTAGGTAGTTACACACTAGCAAACAACATTATTACAAAGGTGATTACAAACAAACTAAGAAAACATAAAAACTAGAAAGTCATTCAGACAAAATATCTCTTTACCGCATCAGAATTGATTAGTTTGGGCCACTCTGTGCCATCCATCTCAGACAAAATCAGAGCTCCTTTAGATAGCACCTTGCGAACTATGTATGGTCCTTGACAGTTTGGAGCAAACTTGCCCTTGTACTCCTCTTGGTGAGGGAATATTCGTTTGAGAACCAGTTGCTCCACTTCAAATGCTCGAGTTCTTACCTTCTTGTTAAAGGCACGAACCATCCTGTGTTGATACAACTGACCATGGCATACAACGGTCATACTCTTTTCATCAATTAACATGAATTGTTCATAGCGAGCACGGACCCATTCTTCGTTACTCAATCCAGCTTCCTGAATAATCCTTAGGGAAGGTATTTCAACCTCAGTGGGTATCACAGCTTTATTCCCATAAACTATTAAATAGGGAGTTGCTCCTGTGGAGGTTTTAACTGTTGTTCGATACCCTAGCAAGGCATAAGGTAACATCTCGTGCCATGATCTATCATTTTCAACCATCTTTCTCAAGATCTTCTTGATATTCTTGTTAGCAGCTTCTATGGCTCCATTCATTTGGGGACGGTATGCTGTCGAGTTGCGATGCACAATCTTGAACTGATCATAAATTTCTTTCATCAAGTGACTGTTCAGGTTTGCCCTATTATCAGTAATAATTGATTCCGGCACTCCAAATCAGCAAATCAAGTTATTCCTGATGAAATCTGCAACCACTTTCTTAGTGGCAGCTCTGTACGAAGTAGCTTCGACCCACTTAGTGAAATAATCAATAGCAACCAAAATAAATCTATACCCATTCAATGCTAGTGGCTCTATTGGTCCGATGACATCCATGCCCCAAGCTACGAAAGGCTAAGGAGAATTCATTGCGTGAAGATTGTGTGGAGGCATTTGAATCAGATCTCCGTGTATTTGACATTTTGGACATCTCTGCACAAACTTACTACAATCATTTTCCATTGTCATCTAGAAGTAACTGGTTCTCAGGATCTTTTTGGTAAGGACAAACTCATTTATGTGGGGCCCACAAACTCCAGTGTGTACCTCGTTTATCAACTTATTGGCTTCTGCCGCATCAACGCATCTTAGGAATCCCAAATCAAGAGTCCTCTTAAAAAGAATTTCTCCACTTGGAAAGTAATTCTTTGTCAAACGCCGGATTTTCTTCTTTTGGTTGTTACTGGCCTTTTCAAGATATATTCCAGATTCCAAATACCTCTTAATGTCATAGTACCAAGGCCTTCCATCAGGCTCCTCTTCCACGTGTATGCAATGCACGGGTCGCTCCTTCAGGCTTATTTCCAAAGGATCGATGTAACTCTGATTTGGGTGCTGAATCATGGAAGATATCGTGGTCAAAGCATCAGCAAACTCGTTTTGTGTCCGTGAGATATGTCTGAAATCAACATCCTTGAATCTTCCACATAATTCTTGCACCAGCTCCATATAAGGAGTAATCTTGGAGTTTTTTACCGCCCATTCTCCCCGTACCTGGTGAATTAGTAAATCTGAATCTCTGATGGATAGCAATTCACGAACACCCATATCAAGTGCCAATTTGAGCCCCAGGATACAAGCTTCATATTCATCCATGTTGTTGGTGCATGGAAAACGTAATTTAGCAGTTATCGGATAATGCTGGATTGTTTCTGACACAAAAAATACTCCAATTCCTGAACCTTTGAAGTCGACCGCCCCATCAAAAAATAGCCTCCATCCGGGGTAGATTTCCATGATATCTTCTCCTACGAACAAAACTTCCTCGTCTGGAAAGTATGTCCAAAGTGGCTCGTATTCCTCATCAACTGGGTTTTCAGCCAAATGATCTGCTAAGGCTTACCCCTTGATTTCTTTGTGGGTTACATACACAATGTCAAACTCATTCAGCAACATTTTCCGCTTTTCTAGCTTTCCTGTAGGCATAGCCTTCTGAAATATATACTTCAATGGATCCATTCTCGAGATGAGGTAAGTTGTGTAGGACGACAGATAATGCCTCAACTTTTGTGCCGTCCAAGTCAAACACAACATATCCTTTCTATAAGAGTGTAACGGGCTTCATATGGTGTGAACTTTTTACTCAAGTAGTAAATGGCTTTCTCTTTCCTGCCGGTCTCATCATGTTGCTCGAGGACGCATCCGAAAGCATTTTATGAGACTAACAGGTAAAGCAATAATGGAATTCCTTCTTTCGGTGGGACCAAAATTAGTGGTGCAGACAAGTATTCCTTGATGTGATCAAAAGCTCTCTGACATTCTTCTGTCCACTCATTCAGTGCATTTTTCTTCAACATCTTGAGAATTGGCTCGCATATGACTGTTGATTGAGCGATGAATCTGATAATGTAATTCAGACGACCCAGGAAACTTATAACTTCTTTCTTGATCCTCGACGGTGGCAAGTCTTAAATTGTCTTGATTTTGGATGGGTCTAGCTCGATCCCCCTTCTGCTGACTATGAACCCCAGCAACTTCCCTGATGGCACACCAAAAGCACACTTAGTAGGATTTAACTTCAAACTGTACCTTCTTAATCTGTTGAAGAATTTCTCCAGGTGAGCTAGATGATCAAAACTCTCGCGGGATTTGATAATTACATCATCCACTTACACCTCAATCTCCTTATGGATCATATCATGGAAAATCATCGTCATGGCCCTCATATATGTCGCACCTGCGTTCTTGAGACCAAACAGCATTACCCTGTAATGATAAACACCCCAGGGCATAATGAAAGCTATTTTTTCTGCATCTTCCTCATCCACCAGGATTTGATGATAGCCGGTGAAACAATCAACGAATGACTGCATTTCATGTTTCGCACAGTTATCAATGAGAATGTGTATGTTGGGCAACGGAAAATTATCTTTAGGACTGGCTCTATTCAAGTCTCTATAGTCAACACAAATTCGAACCTTGCCATCCTTCTTTGGCACAGGGACGATATTGGCCAACCATGTCGGATATTTTGTGACCTCGACAACCTTAGACTTGATTTGTTTTGTCACTTCTTCCTTGATCTTTAGACTTAAATCTGGCTTGAATTTTCTTATTTTTTGCTTGACTGGATCAAACTCAAAATTTATCGACAATTTATGTGACACAATGCTGGTGTCAACCCCGGCATATCATCATAACACCAAGCAAACATGTTGATATACTCCCGCAACAGGTGGATGATCTCTTCTCTTTGTGACGCCGCGAGGTGGAAACTGATACTGGTCTTTTTGATTTCATCATAATCTCCCAAGTTGACTGTGTCAGTTTCTTCCAGATTGGGTTTTTCGTGATTCTCAAATTCCTCCATATCTTCAACTAACCGTTCCTCATCATCGTCCTTCCAACCATTATCGTCCCCTTTATTTTGTTCGTTTAGGCTTTGACATGACACAACATTGGTAGGTTTTAAGCTACTGTTACTGTAATGGACAACAAACTAAGTTAGATAATAAGAAAATAACAAAACATATGACTAGGAACGTTTTAGAACTAATATAGTTTTCCAAATAAATGAAGTCCTTTTCATTGAAATTTGAGAAATAATTACAAAACCATGGCTTGTGACTTGCACAAATACAAGCCCCCGCCTTTTCTGAAAGCAGTAAGATATGAAACTAAAGTTTTCACGGGGCCTCCTCTGGATCATCACCGATTTCAAAACTATTAGTAATTGCCCTTTCATCTACCACGACGGGCGACGGGTTATGAGTAGATTGGAGGTTCAAGTTTGCAAAGCCTCCCCTGGCGCAATCTGCTTCACCCCGCTGGACTCTGGGAGATCTTCTGGTACAACATTGCATTCTTCAAACAAATCTCCTATCCCATCCCCAAGACCATCATCATCTGACATCTCTCAAACGGGAAATGACTGGAACAGGAGTGGCAAAGGCCTAAACAGACTTTTTCTGGATCATCCTCAACCCTATCTTTTCTGGTAGGCTGATACCCTAACCCATGCTTAGAGCTTCTCTCTAGGATCAAAATAGGCTTGATAATTCCTTTTAAATTCTTGCCCAAGCCTCGACTAGGTTCGAACCCATTTCTTAACATCACAGTTGCAATCATTTTGTAGACAGAAGGCATTGATATTTTGGGTGTCGAATCTCTTTCCGAAGCATTTATAATTTCCACTATATAGAAACTGCTACCTTTTTGAACATCTTCAATCACCGGCACATAACCACTGGGACGGTCCACTCGACTTCCTCCTCCTTGGATGACTACTTCATGATCTTTTCAAATGAACTTCAATAATTGATGAAGGGGTGATGAAATTGCCTTTGCCCCGTGTATCCATGGTCTTCCCAAAAGCAGGTTGTAGCTAGGATGGATATCCATAACATGAAACTTAGTCTTAAACTCAGCAAGCCCCATTTGGATGTGCGAATCAATTTCTCCTATGGTATCTCTCTGCCCTCCATAGAATGCTCTCACATTTACGTGGCTTTGATGAATTTTTCCCAGATCATAGACCATTTGGACCAATGTGGAGAGGGGAAAAATATTCACACCAGATCTGTCGTCTATTAATAGATGATTAATTGCATAATCTCGACAAATGACGGTGACATACTTAGCTTTGTTGTGCATTACTCCTTCAAACGGAAACTCTTCATCACTGAATTTTATGCAATGGTTCCCCACAATTTTCCCTATCATCGTAGCCAAATTCTCAATGATCGTTCCTACGGGAACATACGCTTCCTCCAAGACCTTTGACAGAGCCTGTTGGTGGTGTTGCGAGCTCAATAATAGTACCAAGATAGAGATTTGGGCTGGCATTTTCTCCAAGTGTTTGATAATTGAGTAATACTTTGGTTGCATACGCCTCCAAAATTCCTCAGCCTCTTCTTTAGGGATTGGCCTTTTCTGTGAATCTTTCTTGTTGGTCAATTCCTCAGGGATGTAACATCATCCTAATCGCTTCATCCCCTAGGCAATAGCGGTTTGCACAATAAATTCCTTCTTTGGAGGGGGAGCGTACACTTGAGTCGATGCATTCATCACTATAAATGGGGCTTTCTCGCTGATATTTAAGGCAGCCACAACTTTCTCTATCTTTCCTACCTCTTCCGTCCTTTTGCGCTTTTCGAAGTTCACCTGAGTAATGGTCTTGCCAGATGCCCATTCGCCTTCTATTTCAATCATGTTAACTGTGGATCCCCCATGGTTGGGCAGTGGATTACTGCTAGCATTTGGAGTAGTTTCCTAGAACGTGATGACCTTTTGATTAATCAGATCTTGGATTCTGTGTTTCAAGATAAGACAGTCCTCGGTACTATGCCCTACTGCCCCTGAATGGTAGGCATAATTTTGATCAGGGTGATAAAATTGGGAGCTAGGATTGATAGGCTTTGGCTGTACTGGTTACAAATGACCAGTATTCTTCAATCTTTCAAACAATTGGGTGTGACTTTCAGCTAGTGGGGTGAAGTTTCGGGGAGGTTTCTTTTTGTGGTTTAGACTCTAGGGGTTATACGGGCTTAGGTTTGTTGGAGGGGGTACTTGGTGGTAATTTGGAGGTGTTTGGAAATTTATTCGACTATTTGAGGGAGTAGTTTAGAGATGAGACTGATAATTTGGAGGTGGAACTGGGTATTGGGGAAAATATTTGTTGTGGAGCTTGGTATGATGGTGGGATGTTTGGGAGTGGAGTTTGGTATTGGGGGCAGACGTAGAATGCGTGCGGAAGGTTAGGTGATAGCGGGGAAGATAAAACATTTCTAGAGTTGAACCGCTGTTTTAATTTTGTAACAGAATTGGCAGAAACCCACCTACCTCTTTCTTCTTCTTCTTAGAAAACATGGCAGTTCCAGATGATGTCGAGGTTTTGGAGATTTTCCTGTCCAAATACCTTCTTCCAATGATTCTCCTATTTTTACCAAATTTGCAAAGGTTGCTCTGACAGCGGACACCATCCTGGTATAATATTCTCCTTCTTGAGCGAGAGAACACAGATACCATTTCCTCCTCGGACATGGGGGGTTGCACTTTGGCAGCTTCTTTCCTCCAACAATAAGCATAGTCTCTAAAAATCTCAATGCTCTTTTGTTTGATCCGATCAAGTGAATACCGGTCAGGGACTATTTCGATGTTGAATGCGAACCGGTCAAAGAAACCCTTGGCCAATGTTTTCCAAACAGTCAACGTTTTTGGCTCCTGAGACATAAACCACTCCAAGGCTTCATCATTAAAACTTCAACTAAATAGGCACATCAATAGCGCCTCATTTTTCCCTATCCCTATCAGTTGCTCACAGTACCTTTTTAGATAGTCCATTGGATTTCCGGTACCATCAAATATCTCAAACTTAGGGACTTTGTACCCTTCTGGTAGATCTACTCCCGGGTGAACACATAAATCGTCATACCCTAAACCTTCGTGGTCCTTGGCTCCATAAGACTCTTTGATCCTCATGATCTCCTCCTTCATAGCTAGTAAATTCCTTTCATGCTGGGCCTTTCACTCTTTATCCTTCTCCTCGTAATGGTCCATATCGGGATTAGAAAGGGGTTCATAGGTGTCAGGGGATACAATAGCCCGAAAGGGATTTGGAAGAGAGGCTTGATTTTGTGGATGAAAGGAATTTGGTTGGTAAGTGGGAAGGAAGTTTTTGAAATTGGGAAGGCTCTGCAGACTTTTCGAGTAGTTTGGAGGAATTTGAGAAGGATTTCGTAGATTTAGACATGAATTTGGTGGATTCAAAGGTAGGTTTGACGTATTTTGTGGATTTGGGAGTGAATCTTGCGGATTTGGAAATGTGTTTTGAGGATTTGGAAATGTGTTTTGAGGATTTGGGAATGGATTCAAAGGTGGTTCTGTGGGGTTACGGACAGATTTTGTGGATGGTAGACATTTGGATTATTTTCACGATTAGTATTTTGGCCAAATGGAGGAGCGGAGCCGAATGATATGTTATTCGGTTAATCCCCGAGAATAGGTGTGCTGAGAGGAAGAATTTGGAGTGGAGTCCTGTGTCCTCCCAGAGCGGGAGCATTGACGGTGATACCCAAGTTAGCCAAATCCCGAGTGCGATTTATTTCTTCCTGAAGCATTTCTAACTTTCTTGCAAGTTCTGCAATCATCTCATTCTATTCCGCTATCACATTATCCCGGATAGTCAGTGCGTTTTCTTCATCATTTCCCGTCATTTTTGAATGATGGTCAGAGGATGAGATTTTGTGCGCTTTCGATCGGGTGAAGTGGTGATGTTCTGCCAGCTTATATCAACATGGAGTAATTTCTATTATCTGTAAAGTAAAACAACTCAAAGGCAGATGTGTTAGTTTCCATATGTGATAAGTAATGTAAAATATTTGACAGAAAATAACCATATAGAATTGTTTGCATCCTAGACAAATTCATCCATTGGAGCATAGCGGATAAACTTGCCTTTGATCCAAACAAACACCACAAGCACACAAAACATTATAATAATGTGTATCCTAACTAGGGTGACCCTTTTTAAGCCAAGGGTTCAGGCCTAATGATTTTTGAAGAAAGTATATGCTTCCCTAAAGTCAATCCATTATACCCCAACTTATATAGATACGAAACGGGCATAAATACGTACAAACGATAACAAAAGAGGGATACAATCTTTGGGGAAAAAGGAAAATAACATGAAAAAGGATAAGTTCCTGTGCAGGGGAGAATAGAAAAAATAGCTACTGGAGGCTCCTTCGTCTGCCTTTGCCTTCTTAGCTTTGTCCACTTCTCATATTGGTGACATCCGTCGGTGCTCAAATTGTGCCTTAGATGCAACCTCCCAAATCGATCAATTTCTTGGTTAACTTGCTTCAATTCTTCTTACCAAAGTAAGAAAATCAAGCTTTTTCCCGACCCTCAAAGGATAATGGATTGAATTAGACAAGCATACATTTTCTTCAACACATAAATATGGTTCATCTTTAATTGACTCAGGGTTAATAAAAGTAGGGCAGGTATTCTAATGGGCCCACTACCCCGCTCGGGTATTGGGTTATCCTAGGCTCATGACTAAAATAGGGTTTTGGTTTCGTTCTATCCTAGGTGTCTAGAGTGGATTTGAACATTGGTTCTCAAGCGGACAACTTGAGTTTGAAAATACGAAAAGTGTCATATGACTCACGTGCTGATAAGCTGTTCGTATTTCCAACACATTTTGGAATTGAATAACAGGGGTCGGGATATCCACGAAACCCCAAAATAGTTTATAAGATGCAGGAATATACCATGAGATACGATAATTAAACTTTACATAATTGGAACACATAAATAGTTAATCAAAAGACGAAATCAATCATTTGGTTAGAACCTAGTTGAAGATCCCCAGCAGAGTCGTCATTTCTGTTTTGCGGAAATTTTGGCTTTTGAAAGAGAGTCGCCACTTAATTTTGAAAAGGAATTAAGAAACCTTTATAAAAGTTCCTTCAAATGATTCAAAATAGGAAAATAGTTTTAAGTTAGAGATTTTAGATAAGCGGTTCCTATTAATGTTTTAGGAAGGTGTTAGGCACCTAAAATGTCCGCTAACTTGCGGTTATCCGGACTGTTTGAAAATCGTCTTTTGATTAACTTTGAAAAAGTTTATTTTTTGAAAAGAAAAAATGATTTTAGGAATATTTTGGTGTTTATGCAAAACTAGTTTTTTAGCGACTTAACTAAGGATTTAACTAGGTTCGCCAAGCACATAAGGGAAACAAACATAAATAACGGAGGGAAAGGGAGGAAGTAAGGGATTTAGGCCATTGGCCCAAACCAACAAAACCTGTCCTAGTCTAATTGGGCCTTCGACCCATTCCTAATCTAATTTTCGAGCATTTGGCTTGAATCTTGCCTCCACCTGTGTTAAATACAACCTTGGCTTCATGGCCCGAATGAATGACTAAAATAAATAAACCAATAAAATAAATAAAGACATCTGGCAATCTCATTAAGCAAACACGTGTTTAACCTTTCATATTTTCAAGTAATCCGAAAACAAGTTTAATCTTTTACTAATCTATCATACTACTCGAAGTGTTTCATAGCTCAACAAGGCATTTCCAAGAAATGGAAAAGAAGAAATATAGGAAGAGAACGAGAGATGAAGCTAGACGTGAAAGTTAGCAGAAATAAATCATCGCTAAACCATCGAAATATAATTCGTGAATCAAATCATTCTTCACTAGAGATTGAGCCTGGATCTTAGTATTTGACTTGAAATACAACATTTAATACTGAAATAGTATGAAAGCACCTCAAAAATTTATTAACATTTATAATCAATTGATTTAATCTTCCTTTAAACAATTTTGTCAACACCCAAAACTTATTTAGTGAAAGCTACGAACTCTAATAAGTCTTAGAAAAACCGGCTATTAGAAGGGTAAAGAAAAATAACATGTATCAAAAGATAAAATAAAAATACCAAAAGCAGATCAAGATGATGAGAGAGAGTAACACATGAGAAGACTGTTTAGAACTTATTTTGACGAGCATCACTTTCCCAAGTCGAGCAAAATATATTCACCATGATTGTCAAACTAACAAGTAACACCAATCAAAAAGAGAGGCGACTAGACAAGTTAAAGACAGACTTTTGACAAATTTCAAAAATTTAGACAGAACACATTGCTAAACAGATATCAACTAAAGCACAGAAGAAATTTTATAATCTACGATCAACAGAGAACACAACATGGTTAACATCCTTTGTTCAAAGAGGATAGACCCAACATGAGAGAACCAGAAATGCTCAACTACTAGTTGTAGATTTAGTTAACAGAACAACTGCTAAAAGAAACAAAACAACAGCAGCACCACCTTCAGATGTCTTAAACAAATTAATCAAATTTATACAACAGCAATATCACACTTGACCAATTAATTAAATCTCTTCAACAGTAGCGCCACACTTAACAAACTCAAATTTCCATAGCATGACAACGTAGAGAAAGGATGGAAAGAAAACAATGAAGAAGGTAAGGTCTTCTACGACGCACAAAATAACAATCAAAATTACTACCTGCTGCTATTACCTTGATGCCGACAATGAACTCGTTCAAAAAACTTGAACTGAAGACCATCATGCGTTCATTGTTTCTACATAACAAAACTGCTCCTATGGCATTCATAATACTCTACAGCCAAGCAAGTCCCAACCTCATTCACGATTAATACTACACAAATAAATGATTCTATGGAGAAAAAGAGATGAAGCAGAAAACAATGAAATTAAAAGGATGAGCATGTGTTTACCTTCTTCGGGGCAGCAAAACGGGACTCGAGCTTCGTTCGGAATTTGTGACCACCGAAAAATTGATCTTTCGAGAATCTTGATCAATAGACAGCTAAAAATTTTACTCAAAAATAAAAATTTTCACTGATTTTTGCTCAAAGCTGGCTTTTTCTCCTTCTTTTTAACCCCCTCTTTTCTTTCACCAGTAGGATGCTTATATAGAAGACGAATGAGGGGTACTTTGGGGTTGTCGAAATGGGAATTCAAAATTCAAAAATGAGGACAACATTTTTCTAACCGTTTGTACCAATTTCGTCGTTTCTTCCAGAATTTTGAAATTGGTTTCAACCAATAGGGGTGAGAAAAAGGGAAATTCCCTCAAAACCAATGAAATTGACGCACCTTTGTACGAACTTGTACCCTCTTACCCGAGATTCATAGAATATGGATGTTACAGGTGACACCTAACCTCGTTTCTAGAAGATTCAAGGGTTTTCCTCGCGAATTCAAGTGGGATGCGTATGAAGAGCAAACGAAAGGGCTGGGGCAGATGGAATTGGGTTATCAGGTCGACACTGTTGAACGGGTTGAAATTGGGTTGGGTATTGGATTGTTGTTGTTGATTGATATTACTGAATCTCCTTGAGGGATTTACTGTTGCTGTTTACGTTGAGGATTAAAGGAGGAAGGGAAGTGAGGATTCGGCTGGGTCGGCCGTTATTTAGGCCTGGGGGCTGTAGTTGTTTTGTTTTGGGCTGGCTGGTGACGGGTTGGGTCAGCTGATGCTGTTGGGCTGCACATCTAGCCCAAATTTGGGTTTTTAGGGATGGGGTATTTTAGAAAATAGCTTCAATTAGCATTTAACCCATTCTAATTAAATTTCGATTAAATTAAAGGTTAATTGGCCAAATGCATTGCGATCGCGGCCAATTTAATTTCAATTTACGATCAAATTTAATAGATTGGTTAAATTGAATTGAAATTAAGTACGCATTACTACTTATTTTAACCCCGAGCTTCTTGATTTAATAAAATCGAATGCATATTTATCCAGATAAATTATTTTTGAGAATAAATTATATTTGAATCAAGATTTTAATCATTTGAATTTATTTTCAAGATGAGCCTTAATTAAATTCGATATTTTGTAAAATAAATATTTAAGTAACAAATTATATAATCTCATATAACTGAACACGATAGTATATAATCGCTACTTAAAATGACAAAATTACGTACGAAAAAATATTTTAATTTTTTTTTATTTGGATGAAATAATTATTTTGGTTTTATTAAAAACTGAAGAAACTCAGGATTAAATTTAGTCGTGGAGGGCAAAAATTAGATGTCAACAACTATATAATAGGATTTTTCCTCGTATTATATATTTTAGAATTTTTAATAAGTTAAAAGTGGAGGATTCCTAAAATTGATAGGAATTAGAAGCTTCGTTTAATAATATGACGTTTTTTTTTTCAAATTAAATTTCTAAATATTGAAAAATAGTTAAATGTTTATACTTATATATTTGAAAAATATAGTTCAATTCGGAGTTCTTTACCTTTTCTAAATAAGTAAAACTAAATATTAATTATAGTTAAATAACAATTAAATGAAGAAAATAGCGAAAAGACGATTTCGTCTGTTGTGCAGTCTTTTAATGAAGGACAAAAAACTCAAATTACTTGCTAAGAGTCTTCACACTTTTAATATATTGTAGATTAGTTGCTTAGTTTCATGTTTATTTGTCCAGATTTTTTACTAGTTATTAATTATAATTTTTCATTCAAAGAAGTTCAATTTACAATTTAGATTTAATTATAGTTTATATGATTTAATTCCATTTTAATTTAGCTATCAATTTTTATATATATTTTAAAAACATTTAAGTAATTGTTTTATTTTTTTGGTCATGCGAATTCGATTCAATTAGTAGTTTTTTTAATGATCGTGTAATTAGTATATGAATGTAGAATTTTAATAATGACACTATTTTAGCATGTTTAAACTTTAGTTATGTTTTTTTTTTTATAAGGGGAAGTTTTAAAAATGACCACAGTTTGACACAAAACCCGCTTTCCATATCCACACTTTACAATATTACCATTTATAGCTGTTGTATTCGATTCACAGTCTTGTATTCACTTTTACTCAGTAGTCTATATTCATGAAAAACATAAACACACTACCTATTTATTCGCGCAAAAACACTACCATTTCTTTTTTTTTCTTTTTTCTTTTTTTATATTTTTTCTTTTTCATGTTTCCCCCTTTTTTCTATTTTTTCCTATTTTTATTTATTTTTTGTTTTATTTTCCTTTTTTCTCTCTTCTATCTCTAGCTTCTATTTCTCTTTCTTTTTTAATTTTATTTTTGATTTTCTTTTTTGTACTTATTTTCTTTCTCCTTCTTTTGTTCTATTTTATATTTTTTGTATTTTCAAAAAATATGACTACTCGAACACAAGTCATGCATGATAACGTGAATACCACAATTATTTATCGTATTTGTATTCACAACATTATTTATATTATTGTATTCGTTGATACAATTGTATTTATATTTTAAAGTCGCGCTTGTATTTGTATCTTGTAGTTCGCATTTGTATTTGTATTTGTTAGTTCATACCATCATTTATATTTTATGCAATTCGCACTTGTATTTTAAAGAACTTTTTTGTATTTGTATTTATAATTGATTGCATATTGTATTTATTTTGTGGTTTGACTGTGTTTGTATTCATATTTGTAGTTATATTCTATTTTCGTCGATGCATTTATATTCTTAAGGAATTAATTTGTATTAGTATTTGTAAGTTGATCGCATATTATCTTTGTATTACTTTAATTTCATTTGTTTGTATGTGAATTTGTAGTTGACAGCATCATTTATATTTTTAAATAATAGAAAAAGAGTTGTCATTTTTTCTTTCTATGAACACTTGTATTTACATTTATTGATACAATTTACATTTTATTGATGAAAATTGAATAATAAAAATAAAAATAATAAATTATACAAATACAAAATGTTAAATTATACAAATATAAATGTTACATTTATATCAAATGATACATTTTTATACAACTTGAACCATATGCATACAAAATGATACTTGTTTATGTACAAATATAAATAATAAATTTGAAATATAAATATCAATGATATATTTGCATTTAATGAGACATTGCATATTTATGCATTTTAGTCTCAAGCAAATACAATTAATCAATATATTTATTTGTATACAAATACGAATGATAAATTATACATATTCATGGCTAAACTATTCAACTATAAATAATAAATTTATTTAAAATACATAGTATGATACGAATAAATATAAACTATATAAAATATACTCCCTCTGTCCCAAATTATGTGTCCCCATTTGATCGGACACAATATTTAAGAAATAAGTATTGACTTTATTAAAGTTACAAAATCACCCTTCTTAAAAAAAATAATAGTATTTAAAATCAAGTGAGACCACTTTTAATTAAAAAATAAATAAATAAAAAAGTAATAGTATTTAAAGTCAAGTGGAACCACTAAGGGTAAAATTGTAATTGTGTTTTTAAAAACTTACCAAATAAGAAAAAAACGACATTCTTTTTGGGACAGACCAAAAAGAATACAAAAAAAAAGACTACAAAAAAGAGAAATAAAGAAAAAGATGGGAAAATAGAAAAAAAGATATAAAAAGGAGAAAAAAATAAAAAGGAAAAACATGAAAAAGAATTAAAAAAAAGAAAAAAATGGAAAATCTAAAAAGAAAGAGAAAAGGGAAAAAAAGAAGAAGAAAAACTGTAAAAGAAAAAAAGAAAAAGAATGAGAAATAGAAGATAGAGAAAGAAAATAAATGAGAGATAATATGAATAATTTTTAATTGACAGGATAGGCTATCAATTGTAATTAATTAAATAGGGTAATTAGGAATCTATGTTAATTAAGTCACGTAGTTATACCTTTTTATAAATAGATTGCACTAGAACATACTACATATATTGATACAAAATACGTTGTAGCTAATTATGAATTGTTTACTTAGGATTCGTGGTAATAAGTGTGGCTATACATTAATTAATTACAAATTTTATATGGTACGTCACTAAAAAAATTTATTTATTGTTGTGAAATTTTATTATATTGTTTCTATGATGATAAAATATTACTATGTCATAACAAATATATTTATATCTTCATATAATCACTTTGATTTAGTAAAATTTTATTTAAATTTGATATAATTAGTTAATAAGAAATGATTTGATACAATCACATTTTTCTGGCAATTAACAACACAATTACCTATTTATTTATTTTTATTTGAAAGTTACTTAAAATTATGACCCGCTTATTAAGTTGAGCCAAATAATGGACATTTCTAATCAAATAATAATTTTTTGAAAACAATTGATCTGGGCGAAGCTTGTGTGTGGGGTACATTGGAATTTTCTTTAAATTTGATATAATTAGTTCGTTGAATTTAATATAATCACTTATTCTTTTAAATTATATTAAAACGTACAAGTTATAAGATCGAATTATTATTGACAACTCTAGCTACACTAAATCGGTAAACATATATATTTTTTCTTTGTTTCCCAAGGTATCCTCACAGCCGCCAGCCGTGAGACTAATCCTCTGTTCCACGGTCAGTGCATTAAGCGGTAGGGAATTGGCCACAGAGTTTTCTCCATTTATGTAATACCTCGTACTTTTTCCTAGCTAATTTCATCTCAAGAATGTCTAGTATTAGCTTCTAAATTGAATGATGATTATTTCATGTGAAATTTTCAAGATTTTCACTTTTTGTCATGTGGGAAATACAATAAGTTTTTCATCGATATAAGATTCGCCCAAATCCGATAACCGGGTCAGAAGTTACGACTATTTCAAGTTCCCATCGTAAAACAGTGTCATATTGATCAGTGACGCATCGTGCCACAAGCTAAAATGACAATTGTTCTTTTCCAGTGTCTCAGCGTGATTTTCTCCGCGTCGCGCCAAAGTTTCAGGTCACCAAAGAAGGGGCAACGCGATGGCTCCGCATCGTGCCATCCCTCAGTTTTCTGGATAATACAGGTAACTATAATAGATCTATTATAGCTCTAATAGATCTATTTTTGTTTGTGCGTGGATATTTCTTAACTTCTCTAATCATTTTTATTTTTAATGTATTTATTTTAATTTTATTAATGTTCATATCTTGGGGGATGATTAGATGGTATTTGATTAAATGCTTTACTGTAATATTCTTTAGTTTTTCCTCTTAGTCTTTGTAATTCTTGTATATTATTTTGAAGGTATTTTAAATATTCTATATCTTTTGTTCTAAAATATTCAATTAAATTTTCTTTCATAAGTATTTCTATTAATTTTATTTCTTCCATATTTTATCTCCAATATTTTAAATACTCATAGTCTATCATTTTATTCTAAAGTAGTTGCTTGTTTACTAATTTCTATGTAATATTTTATTCTAATTGTACTATAATTTATATCTGAATTAAGGTTATTAATACTATTAATTATCTCTCCTACTTCTCCTAATGAGTTTTTTATGTTATATAAACTATTATCTCTATTTTTTTCTAAATTTTCTAAGGTTTCTTTTATCCATATTAATTTTTTTTTTAGATTTTTTATTATTTCTTTGAGTCGGTTTCTATAATTAATTTCTTCATATAGGTCACTTTGGTTTTCTCTAATTTTTCTAATATATTCTAATATTTCTAATCTGTATAATATCCATCTGAGTAACAACTATCTAAATATGAGCAGTAGCTTTCATTATATAGGTGTAAATTTTCTATAGAACTTATAAATCTTCATTAAAATAAAATACCTCTTCGTATATAATTTTTCTTATATATACTATTTCTATATCTTTAAGTACATACAAAACAAGTATTTTAAATTTATCTATCATTCCATCAGATAAATAGGTAGTCATGCTTTTTCATATGATGCTATTTTCAAAATATTCCCTTCAATCATACACATAACAAAATATGATCATTTTAGATTACTATATACTAGATTATTCTTAAATAACATATTCTTTGGTCACTATTAGCATGGTAATCTGGATACTTTTCCCTTAAACAACACTTCTACTCTAGCTACTCCCCTATCACGGCTTTCTTGCCTCACCGGTTTCACTTTTGGATGGCATAGTTCTTAGGGATTTTTCTCCTTTTCCACTTTGCTAATAAACTTCTTAACATGCTATTTTTCGAATAATCCTACTATAAAATAACTAACATGAACTTATTTTATCATATCATGATTGTCAGGAATTTATGAATTTAGCTATTCATAATCATAAATAAATATGCCTGTTCTGGTAGATTTGATAATTCTGAGCTTTGTTCATCCATAGATTTTGCTTTGAAATATATCTGTTTTTTTTATTAAATATTCAAAAGTTTTTTGTTTACAAAGGAGGAGGCTTGCTTTCAACACACGAAAGTCTTGCCTCTAACTGAGCAAATGCTCTGCTATTTATAACCTAAGAATGAAAACGCATATACTATTTTACTTTACACCTGTCCTAATATAACTTTACACGTTTCCTATATACATTTGTCCTAAAAAAAGCCAATAATGGCAAGTGCTAAAAGCTAATAAATGAATAAAAGAAAAGTCAAAAAGTCTACCCTAGACATAGTAAAGCTATTAAATGTTTACATGATTCACGTATTTTATTTTTCACAAAGTTAGCTTTTTCTCCATATGTCGCTTTCTTCCTTTAATATTTTTGACTCCTTGTCTTTCTATTATTGCTCTGTTGATTTTTATCTTCTAGCTGGCGTCCTTATCTTCTTGGTTATTTTTTCCTTTTATTCTAGCTAAACTTCTGGGATAATATTATCTCCTCCATTATATCTCGAACATTGATGGTATGGATATTTATGTCCAATTATTTTGCAATATCTTGTTAATAATCCATCTGAAATAAATCATTTCCCAATTGCTCTTCTTGTAGATTATTTTTCTGGGTTAAGTAACGTCATTATCCATTGTCTAACATCTTCCATATCTGTTTGTCGTAGTTCTCTTGAATTTGAATAAATCATTTGATGATCTCTTAAATAATAGCTCCATATTGGGTTTCCATTGATGTAATTATTTTCTAATTCTTGAATAATTGTAGCTATTCCAATAAGTTGTTTATTTACGTAAAAATCAGGTATCTCAATTTTGGGTATCTCTGGCTGTTGCACAATATCTTCTGGCATAATCATATCTCTAGTTAATCCTATTTTTACAACTTGTATAACTGGTTTGATCTCATCCTATAATATTTTTGCTGGTGCAGTATAAAACTTTATATAAAATAGATTTCCTTTGGTTACTCTTTTATAGGTGGTGAATACTTTATGTAATTCTTTTATAGCTGTTAGTTCTTCTCCATCTTGGGTATATATGGTATTTAATAATCCATAGTCGAAACATGTTTTTATTAAGCTTGGATTGGTTTTGGGTAGTGCGATTAGCTTGTTGTAACCTTGCGATTTTTGGGTTATATAGTTTGTGTTTGGTTCTTGGATATTTGTAGATCTGGGGTTAAGGTTTAGAAAAGTTTGTACTTTGTAGATATTTTCTATATATCCTCGGGCTATATGGTTATAAGCTTTTTTATCTTGGTTCAAACTATCTCGATATGTGGTAATTTGTGGGGGTATGTACAAGGGGTCTTTTTGTGCTTTTGATATAAGTGGTTTTTCAAATATCTTATTCATGTTCATGTTCTGGTATCTTTGTCTACTAACTTCTTTGCTTGTACCTGCAATTGTAGATTGATAAACGTTATGAGTTTTATAGAGTGTCCCAACGTCTCCTTTTAGCTTTGAAATTTTAATGTCTTCCGATCGACATAGCTCTACACACTGCTGAGTTAGCTGATTCATAGCTTTAGACTTCAGTTTAACTTCATTAGTCTTTAGCTTTTCTATTTCATTACCCTTACTATCCACTTTCATTGAAAGCGTAGTTAGGGTTTTGAGTATTTTTTCTAAAACATCATCTTCTATTATGTTAGTCTGTGTAGCTTTGTCTTGTTATGTAATCTGCAATAACATTTTTGTTAGTACTAATTACTTCAATTGTAAATGTAAAATTTAATATATTTAATACTAGTATCCGAATCTCTTTCGTTGTAACTGAATTTTGTATTTTCTTTGTTAACCACCAACGTACCTGTGTATTATCTGTCCGTACAATAAATTTGTTATATACAATATATGGCTCAAATGATAATAAACATTTATGTAATGAACATAATTCTTTTCTATTTATTTCCCATTTTATTTCTGTTTCATTAAACGTACCTGAGTAGTATCTGCAATGATGTTCTAATTTTTCATTTTCGTACCTATATTTAGGTACTCATAACTATATTCACTTGCATCTGATTCTACTATATATGTAAATTTTTTATTTTCGTCTGGGAATTGTAATTTTGGTAATTCTTTACAAAGTATTTTTATTTTCTGGACTTGTTTTTTATCTTCTTCGTTGTAATTATATTCTACGTCCTTTTTAATTTTTTTTTGTAAAGGCTTTAAGTTTTCTGCTAATTTTGGTATATATTCTCTTACTTGGTTTACTAATCCTAAAAATGATTGTAATTTCTTTTTTGTATCTAATTCTTCTTTTGAATTTATTATTTTTTTGTACTATATATTGTTGTATTTTTACTCCACTTTTATCTATTTGTATTCCTAAAAATTCTATCTTTTTTTTTCATAATTTTGGCTTTCTTTTCACTTAAACTTATTCCCGATTTTTCTATTATATCTGTAAATTATTCTAATAATTTTAATTGTTCCTCTTTAGTTTTTGTATATAGTAGTATATTATCTATGTATACTATACAATTAGGTAATTGTTTAAAATAACTATCCATGAAATGTTGATATCTACCTGGTGCATTTTTATATCCAAATGGTAATACGTTCCATTCATAAAATACTTGTGGTACCGTAAATGTGGTTAATTCCTTAGAATTTTCATCTAACTTTAAGTGGTAAAATCTAGATTTACAATCAAATTTACTAAAATAATTATATCCTTTTATTTGTCTTATTTTTAGTATCTTATTTGGTATTGAATAATTATATTTCATAGTTTTTGCATTTAGGTTTCTATAATCAATAACCATTCTACTTTTTTCTCTTTTTTGTTCACTATGTTTATTTACTATAAATGCTGGACTATTATGTTTACTGTTGCTTTTTTTTATATATTGTTTTTCTAATAATACATCTATATACATTTTAAGTTCTTTTAAATCTTCAAAATTATATGTTAATGGTTTTTGAGTTATTATGTTATTTTTATCTATTAATTCAATTTTTATAGTAGTTTTATGTTTTTCCCATCCTTTTAATGGATCTTCACTATATAATTGTCTTAATTTTTTCTTTATTATTTCTACCTTATCTATTGAAAATATAGTTATTTCTTTTTTATTTATCGAAAATACAACTAGTTCTACTGTGTCTTCTGTATTTTTTATATAATCTAACTTTTGTGTAATTTTTTTACTTCCTTCTATCCAATCAGTTTTCTTTCTTATTTTATTAATAACTCTTTTTGCTCTTACTTTTTATTTACATGGTGTTGTAAACCACCAATCTGTTTTAGTTATTATATGTGAGTATAATTAATCTAAAAATGACATTCCTAAAAGCATATCTTTTGATGGTAGTTCATAATTATAGATTTCTTCTATAGTTATTAATTTATCCCATATCTGTATTTTTACATTTTTAGCTTTATATGTAATTAAGCTTCCTTTATTATTAAATCATTTGACTACTATTGGTGTTTTTAATTTATCCCATTTACTTTCTGGTAAACAGTTGTATCTACATAAGTTTGCTTCTGCTCCTGTATCTATCATAGGTGTATAATACCTATTATAATATCCTTCTACTATTATTTTTACAAGTACATATATTTTCATATTATGTTAAAGTCCTTTTTATGAATAATCTTTCTTTATTATATGTTATAGATAATTGTGTATGTTCAATATTCTATGGTTTTACTTGTTCTAACCATTTTATTCCTAATATTATGTCTACTTTTTGCATTTCCTCCTTTATTTCAAATTCTATTTTTATTTTTCTAACTCCTATTATTATTATTATTATTATTATTATTATTATTATTATTATTATTATTATTATTTTCTGTCATATCCTTAATGTCTATTAGACTCCTTGGCAGATCTGGGCATATATTACTATTAGATTTTATTTCTTCAGTTTTTACTAGATATTTTGCTATATAATTTTCTTATTGTCCTGTGTTAAAGAGTATTAAATATTCTTTTTCATTTATTATTCCTATTATATAATATTGATTTAAATTAACTGTTGAAGTTGTTTCATAACTTGTTCTTTTTTATGAGCTTGATGATTCTGGTTTTTCATGAGCTATTTTTTTGTTGTGCTTATTCTATCATTTATTATTTCTAAATCTTCTTCTATATCTATGTCTTTGTAACTATAATCATTATTATCAATTGTTTTTACAAATTGTTCGAAAGGACTTTCTATTTGTATTTTATTAATTTTATTTTTTTCCATTATTTTATGTTTTGTTGTTAATACATATAGATTTTTACATCTTGCTGTAAATATTTTACTTCCTGGGGTTAGTTCTATTCCTGATATTTTTCAATATAATACTAATGATTTATCTATATTTTTATCTGTTATTGCTACTGAATAATTCACACTTATTATAAGTTTAAATTTTTGGTATATTAAATTTCCTTTTATAGCAGTTATTATACATTTTTCTATAGGTTTTATAATTCTATCATCTGCTAAATATAATTCTATTGGTGTATCTATTCCTTCTCTAAAACATGTTTTTATCAATATCTCTGTTCCTTCAAGGTGTACATATTTATTGGGTCTTTACTTTTTTATATCGTTTATTTCTTTATTAATTATTCTTTTTGTTACTAGTGGTATACTAGCTCTTCCTTTTGCATATCTACAGTCTATTACATGTTCTTTTTTTTTTTGTAATAAATATATTTTTTTATTGTTGGTATTTTAAATATTTTTTTCTACACTTAAGTCTAACTCTTTTTCTTTTATTTCGTCAAATATATTACTGTCAAATATTGTTTTTTGATCTGTTCCTTCTTCATTTAAATATTCTTCCTTTGTTATTATATTTATATCTTCTTTAGTTATTTGGTTCATTTTTATATCCTCTTCAGTCATTTGATTCATCTAATTCACTATCTATTTCATAATCTGTTTCATTCTCCGAAATTTCATATATACTATCTTCACTTTTTAATTCATAATCTATATAATCTATCTGCATATATTCTGTATTTTCTATTTTTATTTCTGATATTTGTTTCTTTTTTGGGGTTTTTGGTAGTTTACAATCTCTAGCTAAATGTCCTAGTTTTCCACAATTATAACAAGTACATTCTTTTATAGATTTCCTTTTTCTATATGGTCTTTTATGTTTATAATTTTTTACACAATATCCTTTTCTTGGTTTCTTATATTTATATTTTAATATTTTGTATTTCTTATATTTCTTATGTCTTTTTTTTTTAATAATATCTTTCTTCACATCCAAATTAAGGTGCTATTTTATTTTTGCAACATGCTTTCTTATTAATATTTTTTTCATTTTTATTTCTTCTCTATATTTTTCACATAGATTTCTATAACATTGTTGTAAAATTTTTATTCTTGCTCCTAGGGTATCTACTATTTTTGCTTCATCCCAACTCTTTATTATTTTTGAACTAAATGGTTCAGGTAATTTACTAAAATATAATCTTCTTATTTCTTTACTTTCTTCTATATTATATGTTCCTTTATAATAATATTCTTTAAATGCGCACGTATACTCATCTAGATAGCACATATTATATATTGCTAATTTTAACATTAAATTCCTATTCGTATCTTTCTCTTTATTTTGCTCTTCTTCTTCTGTTGTTACACTACTAAATTCATCTCTTATAGCTATTTCATATTTTTTTAATATTTCTATTGGTAGTATTTTAGTAGGTGTTGATGTTCCTTTTGTTTTATTATCAGATCTTAGTACTTTTTTACTTGCTTCGGCTAGGTTTAAAAACCATGATTTTACTGTTCCTATTAATGTCTTTTCTATATTCTGGTGTGTTTGTTGTATCTATTTTATTATCTAATAATTGTTTTGACATGTATCCTACCCATAGTTGTATTATTTTATTTGTGTCTAGTACACAGTCTAAATCTAGAAAGTTGTAATTAATTATTTGTTTTGGTGTCCATTTATTATATTCATCCTTTGGATTATATCCTTTAAACTTACTTTTGCAATTATATGTTGGTTTTCTTATTTCTAATGTACTAGATATTATATTTTTATCTAGAGTATTTACTTCTGTATTTATTAGTTCTAGATTTTTTTTATTAATTACTTTTTGTTTTTCATTAATTTCTAGTTTTCATATGTTTTCTAGAATTTCTGTATATGTTTTACTATCTTCCAAATCATAATTATTTGTTTCTTCAGCATCTATTGCATTTATTTATAATTCACTGGTTTCGGGTTCTTTATTTTTTATTTCTATTTTTTCTTTAAATTGATTTATCTCGTTTAATAATTTTTGCTCTTTATCTTTTTCTTCTTTTTATTTCTGTCTCTTTTCATATAAATCTTTTAGCATCTATAGTTCTTTTTCTAATTCAACAATCCTACTATTTTTAGTTTCTTCTTTTTTCGTATTTCTTCTGTGGTTTGTTGTTTTATTTTATCTATTTCCTTTTTCTGTCTATCTCTTCGTTTTCTCTTTCTATTCTTACCATGGCTGCCAACTTATCTTCTAATTTTAATTCTTCTTTTTCTAATATTAAATATAAATGTTCACCTATTTTTCTTATATCTTCTTCCTAAATTAGAGAATACTATTTTTATTTTTAATCCTTCGTGATTTTCATATGTTTTTTCATCTATTGTGAATTCTTCTTTGTTCATTTTATTTAAATGTATATAGGTTATGTTGGTATATATATATTCTAGACTATCTATTATTGATTCTAAATTTGATATTTTTTTGTGCATTTATTGAATTTTTACTAACTCCAACAATTATATTATACTGTAGTCTTTCTTTCCTTATTTTTAATTCTTTACTTTTTTCAGATACTATTTGTTTTAATTCTTTATATTTTTGTAATTTCTGTACGTTATTCATGAACCATGATATTTATTTATTGTACAATGATGTTTATACGTATTATGCCTACAATATGTTTGATTGAATGTCTAAATGAAGGAAAAATGCCTAAATAGCATGATACCATGAAATCTCCATGTATGTACAAGTTTATGATTATCACCTATTTGATGAAATGCTTCAATAAATGAATTATGGAGTATGGTGATTACTATGTATTCAAGAAGTCACGCTTCGTCAGTTTCTTTCCATCGAGTCCTGGGGGTACTTGTACCCGACAATTTAGTTGTGTTCCTAGAGACATGTCATGTTTTCACAACACTCTCAGTCAAGCTATGAATCCTTAGACTTCAGACAGTCTTATGACTCAAGAAATCTCCATGATCTCATGAATTGAGCCAGTTGTCAGATAACAGTAGTATTCCGTCAGTCAACGGAATTTAGTAACTCAGACTATGTTCATCTCAGTAAATCATGTTCAGTGTCTTTTCAGATGGGAGTAGAAATTAGCACCGAGTGAACCCAAGAACGGGGACACACACTATCAGATGAGGGTGTGATCCTTAGAAGTCATCCTTGCATTCGAAAACTACGTAGCCAGCATAGGTTGAGACATCAACACCATCCGATGAGGGTTGATAAGGTGGATAAGCACTGTTAGATAAGGGCTCCACCATTCTCGTATAGAGGACACTATCAGATGAGGGTCGACCACAGATTATCCTTACCAGTGGTGCGATATTGACACCCTTCAAATTGGGGTTACAGATTAGACCCCAACTCAGCCATAATGGCGTATCAGGGGTAAGTCGGTTAGATAACTACTTCCCACAGTTTCATGTTACAGAATTAGGACTGTTAGATACAGTCAATCAGTCTCGATAATAGAACTCAGATAGTTCTTCAGATTTTAGGAATGTCAAATACAGTCAGCTTAGATATAGTACGGAACTCAGATAGTTCCATCAAATTCAAGACTGTCAGATACAGTCACTCATGTTATCAGTTATATTCAGATTCAGTAATCATGTTATCACAGTATTAGTGTTAGTTGTTATGTCTCATGCATGTATTCTCACGCTCATGATAGTTAGTCAGTTATTATTAATGTTCATTCATATGAACCCCATGCATTCAGCCTACCTCACATGCATACCAGTACATTCAAAGTACTGACACATTTGCGCTATGTTGTCTAATACCAAAGGTTTAGAGACACGAGCTTCAAAGCTACATTAGATTCCAGATATCCACAGACAGAGTTAGAAGTGAGTCTTCATCTTTCAAGGACATGATTAATTCCCTATTATCTCATTAATCAGTTTATTAGTTGAAGTTGGTTGGGGACATGTCCCATCAACTCCTTACTCAGAAAGTTCAGTCAGTTAGAGGCTTTCTAGACTATCATGTTTCAGACTTTAGTATGTTCAGTTTTGTTTTGGGTATTCTATTACCCCACACATATGTTATATCATTTAGATTATGTTCAGGATTGAACCTTATGGCCTTTCAGTTCATGTTTCTGCATTATAAAGTATTTTATATAGTATACAGGTACAGATACCAGTCATGGGTTAGCTTGTGGTCCTTCAAGGTCATGAGCTCTATGTAGCATTTTGGGTACCAGATTTGGGGCGTTACAAACTTGGTATCAGAGCCTAAGGTTTAATAGAGTCCTAGGAAGTCTGAAAGTTGCATCTAGTAAATTCTTGTACATGGGTGTGTTGCGCACCACATTTATGTGCAAGAGGCTATAAGATGTTAGGAACAGTTTTCCATTCTTTTAGTATTTATGTTGTGCCAGTGAGCATAATCTCAAGTCAATCTCTCAGACTAATCTGTTTCTCTCTTTTTTCTACAGAACATGCCTCCTAAAAGAATAAAGGGAATCAGCCATCCCCTCAGGCTGAAGAACCTTTGGGAAAACATGTTTCTCATGCAGAGTTCAGGGATGTATTCACTACTCTTGGGCCAATTCAGCCGCAATTAAAATTTGGTACTTCACCCGAATGAATCCTCCATCCTTTCTCGGGTCTAAGTTAGATGAGGGCCCTAAGGAATTCCTTGATCAGGTGCAGAAGGTTACAGACATAATGGGGGTTACTTCTAGTGAAAGTCTAGTGAGAGTGATGAGCTAGCAACATATCAGTTGCAGGATGTTTCTCAAACTTGGTTTAAACAGTGGAAATCAGAAAGTCCAGATGATGCAGGCCCTGTTGAGTGGGAGGAGTCTGCTTCTGCTTTTCTTGATCGATTCTTTCCCCTAGAGCTTAGAGAAGCTAAGGTGCTAGAATTCATCAACCTCAGACAGGGAAATATAACGGTGAAAGAGTATTCTCATATGTTTACTCAATTTGCTAGATATGCCCCTCATGTGGTTGCAGACAACAGAGCCAAGATGAGTAAGTTTGCTTCAGGGGTAAATGATAGCATGGTAAATAAGTACAGATCTACCATGATGAATAGTGACATGACTTTAGCTAGGCTTATGACTCATGCTCAGCAGATAGAGGAGCATAAGATTAAGCAGAGGGAGAAGAAGAATAAGAAACAGAAGATAGGTAGTTTTAACTTCGCTCAGCCTAAATTAGAAGGAGAAAACTGTTCCCAGTTTCATCCCAAGTCATCAGTTCCAATTCCTTCTTCAGCTACTGCTCCAGTTCCTAAGTTTAAAAAGGTTAACAGAGATAGAGTGCCAGGCTCTAGGTCTCAGGGCAGTGTTATCAATGCCCGAACTAATCCCCTTTCTTATACGTGTGGTAAGAACCACAAGGGTGCTTGCAGAGCTGGTAGTGATTTTTGTTTCGGTTGTGGCAAGCCAGGCCACAAAGTCAGAGACTGCTCTCAGTCAGGTTATCAGAGTCATCTCTGCTTTTCAGCTCAGTCCGGTCACTCGAATCAGCAGGGTGCCACCACCAGTGCTACTAGTGGGCAACGTCCAAATTGTCTCTATGATCTTCAATCCCAACAAGATCAGGAAAATTCTTTTGATTTAGTTACTGGTATGTTATAGATCTTTCATGTGCATATTTATTCTTTGCTAGATCCAGGAGCTTTTTTGGTTTTTGTTACTCCCTATATAGCAAGTGATTTCAGAATCAGTCCGAAAATACTAGCAGAGCCCTTTTCAGTCTCTACCCCAGTAGGTAAAGCCATCATAGCCCGACAGGTATATAGGAACTGCCCGGTTATAATATTTTAAAAAGTCACTTCAGCAGACTTAGTAGAATTAGAGATGGCTGATTTTGATGTCATTCTTGGCATAGATTGGCTTTATTCCTGCTATGCCACAGTCGCCTACAGAAATAGAATAGTCCAGTTTCAGTTTCCAAATAAACCCATCCTGGAGTGAAAGGGTAGTACTTCAACGTTTAGAGGTCAGCTTGTTTCCTACCTTTGGGCATAGAAAATGATATCTAAAGGATGTGTCTATCATCTTGTTCATGTTAAGGATTTCAGTTTCAAAACTCCCAGTCTTGAATCCGTTCTAGTTGTGAATAAATATTCAGATATCTTTCTCGAAGATCTTCCAGGAATTCCTCCCAAAAGGGAAATAGACTACGACATTGATCTTCTTCTAGACACATAACCTATATCTATTCTGCCATATAGAATGGCACCAACAGAACTCAAAGAATTGAAAGAACGGTTGAAGGATCTCTTAGATAATGAATTCATCAGACCTAGTGTGTCCCCATGGAGCGCACCAATCTTATTCATGTGCAAGAAAGACAGATCTCTTAGAATGTATATAGACTACCGCCAACTTAATAAGGTCACGGTCAAAAACAAGTATCATCTTTCCAAAATCGATGACTTGTTTGACCAACTTCAGGGTGCCAGTTATTTCATTAAGATAGACCTCAGATCAAACTATCATCAGCTCAGATTCAGAGAATATGACATTCTGAAAATAGCTTTCTATACTCGGTATGGTCACTTTAAATTCCTAGTCATGTTATTTGGTCTTACCAATGACCCAGCAGCTTTCATGGACTTGATGAACCATGTGTTCAAATATTACTTGGACATGTTTGTCATAGTTATCATAGATGATATTCTGATCTATTCCCGCAGTGAGTGAGATCATGCAGATCATCTCAGAACAGTACTTCAGACTCTTAGAGATCATTAGCTATTCGACAAATTTAGTAAGTGCAAATTTTTGCTAAGGTCAGTAGCATTCCTTGGTCATATCATTTTGGGTGATGGCATTAGAATAGATCCTCAAAAGACTGAAAAGGTAAGAAACTAGCCCAGGCCTGTCTCTCTATTAGACATCAGGAGTTTCTTGGGTTTGGATGGCTATTACAGATGGTTTTTTGAGGGATTTTCTTCTATTGCATCCCCTATGTCCAGATTGACATAGAAGAAAGTCAAGTTTCAGTGGTCAGATCCTTGTGAGAAGAGTTTTTAGGAGTTGAAGACTCGAGTCACCTCAGCTTCAGTTTTAGCTCTTCTAGATGGTCCAGATTGGTTCATAGTGTATTGTGATTCATCCAGAGTAGGTTTTGGTTGTGTCCTCATGCAGTATGGTAAGGTCATAGCCTACGCCTCCAGATAGCTTAAGCCCCATAAGAGAAATTATCCTACTCATGATCTTGAGTTAGCAGCCGTAGTCTTTGCCTTGAAGATTTGGAGGAATTATCTATATGATGTTCATGTAGATGTGTTCACTGATCATAAAAGTCTTCAGTATGTTTTTTCTCAAAAATATCTCAATATTCATTAAAGAAGGCAGTTAGAGCTCTTGAAAGATTATGACATGAGAGTACTTTATCATCTGGGCAAGGCCAACGTAGTGGCCGACGCTCTTAGTAGACTATCCATGGGTAGTGTTTCTCTTATTGAGGACAGTAAGAAGAAGTTAGCTCAGGAAGTCCATCATCTTGCCAGACTAGGTATTCGCTTAGTTTATATAGAAGAGGGTGATATATGGGTTCAGAGTAGTTAAGAATCATCTCTAGTTTCTGAGGTGAAAAAAAATCAAGATAGAGATCCCAACCTTGTCATGTTGAAAGAATCAATCCAGGATCAGAAAGTAGAGGTTTTCTCCCAAGGAGGAGATGGTGTTTTGCGTTGTCAAGGTCATCTCTGTGTTCCAGGTGTACATGACTTAAGGCAGTGAATTCTTGTAGAAGCACATGGTGCAGGATACTCTATTCATCCAGGGGACACAAAGATGTCCCGCGACTTGTGAGAGATCTATTGGTAGAGTGGGATAAAGAGATATGTTGTAGAGTTGTGGCTAAGTTCTCTACATGTTAGCAGGTTAAGATAGAGCATCAGAAGCTTAGTGGTCCTATGCAGGAGTTCAATATTCCTACTTAGAAGTGGGAAGAAGTGAACATGGACTTCGTGATGGGTTTACCTTGAACTCATTATCAGCATGATTCAGTATGGGTCATTGTAGATAGAATGACTAAATCAGCTCATTTCCTTCTAGTTCATACCTCTTATTTAGCTGAGGATTATGCCAAACTCTACATCAAGGAGTTGGTTAGATTGCACGATGTTCCGTTGTCCATTATCTCAGACAAAGGTAACCAGTTCACCTCTTATTTCTGGAAAGCATTCCAAAAGGGTCTTGGTACCCAAGTTCATCTTAGTACAACCTTTCATCCTCAGATAGATGGTCAAGCAGAAAGGACCATTCAGACATTAGAAAATATGGTAAGGGCATGTGGAATCGATTTTAAGAAAAGTTGGGATGACCACTTACCTTTGATTGAGTTTGCATACAACAATAGCTATTATTCTAGTATTCAGTTGGCTCCATTAAAAGCTCTCTACTGTAGTCGATATAGATCTCTAATTGGTTGGGTCGAAGTTAGTGAGGCCACAGTTATAGGTTCTCACTTGGTATTCGATGCCTTAGAAAAAGTCCAGTTGATTAGAGAAAGACTCCAGGCTGCTAAAAGCCAACAGAAGTCTTATGTAGATGTTCGTAGAAAATATCTCGAGTTTGATATTGGTGATCATGTCTATCTAAAGATCTCTCCCATGAAGGGAGTGAAGAGATTCGGCAAGAAGGTAAAGCTCAGTCCCCGACATGTTGGTCCTTTCAAGATTCTCAGTCGCTTTTGCAAGGTAGCCTATGAGCTTAAATTGCCTTTAGATCTAGCCTCAGTTCATTCAGTATTTCATGTCTATTTGATCTAGAAGTGCATAGGTGACCCATTAATTGTAGTCCCTATTTAGAGCATTGATATTCAGAACACTCTCTCTTATGAAGAGATTCCAGTCAAAATCTTAGACTATCAGACTCGTAGATTGAGGAACAAAGAAGTTCCTCTAGTTAAGGTTCTTTAGCGAAATCAGTCCATCGAGGGAGCTACTTGGGAATCAGAGGCAAACATGCGTACCAAGTATCCTCACCTCTACTTCGCCAACTCAGATCAAGCTCAAGGTAACAGTTCTCCTTAAGCTTACTCATTTTCATGTTCAGTGTTCTTCAGAAACTTGGTATGCAGTTTCATGCTCATGTTCCCATTATTAACATGGTATCAAGTACCATTGTATATTCAGTCATGCACTCAGGTATCAGTTCAATTATGTAATTATGCATCAGACATGCATTCTCATTGTGAGAAACTTAGTTCTTCAGGACACTCGGTCACGCATTCATGAATTAGTTACATATGCATCAGATATGCATGTTCAGTATTATATGTTCTTATCAGTCATGAGATCATGTTCCAGTTATTCATGTTTATTATGTACGCCAGTTGTCTTTTCTCCACTCTCAGTCAGTCTCATTCGAGGACGAATGTTCTCAAGGGGGAGATATTGTAATACCCCATACTTTTTTCTAGCTAATTTTATCTCAAGAATGTCTAGTATTAGCTTTTAAATTGAATGATGATTATTTCATGAGGAATTTTCAAGATTTTCACTTTTTTTCATGTGAGAAATTTAATAAGTTTTCCATCAATATAAGATTCGCCCAAATCTGATAACTAGGTTAGAAGTTATGACTATTTCTAGTTCCCATCGTAAAACAAAGGAATATTGGTAAGTGACGCACTACGCCACAAGATAAAATGGAAATTGTCCTTTTCCAATGTCTCAGCGCGATTTTCTCTGCGTCGCACCAAAGTTCCAGGTCGCAAAAGAAGGGGCAACGTGATGGCTCTGTATCGCGCCATCCCCTCAGTTTCCCAATTGTCAAATTTCAGTGACACGACGCGATAGTTTCGCGTCGCGCCAAGGATCCAATTTGGGAATTTTTTATTGAAATTACAAGATGCGTCCAGGGTTAAAAGGGTCAATTTCCTACCCCTATTTAAGCCCTTTAACACGTGATTCAACCACTTTTCACCCAAAATACACTCTCTTCTCACAAAAACCTCTCAAGAACAACCTAGGGCTTTTCATAGAAGATTCAGAATCAAGAATTTCCTCCGTCAATCTTCACAAAATCATGAACCAAGATATGCATAGTGTTCATTCATGGACTCCTTTCATCCATAAAGCCCAAGAATCCCTTTTCTAAATTCAAGTTTATGGATTTTCTTATGAATTTCATAATTGGGCTGCTCTTGTTCATGTGGATAATGAGAAATTGAATTCTACTCTATGTTGGGTGACAAATTCTATATGGGTTAAATTATTATAGATATAGATTCATGAAAACCTATGACTAAACCCTTGAATGATGAAATTAAAATTGAACCATGATGTTTATTTATTGTACGATGTTGTTTACATATACTATGCCTACATTATGTCTGATTAAATGTCTAAATGAAGAAAAAGTGCCTAAATAGCATGATACCATGAAATACCCATGTATGTTCAAGTTTATTCTTATCACCTATTTGATGAAATGCTTCAATAAATGAATTATGGAGTATGGTGATTACTATGTATTCAAGAAGTCATGCTTCATCAGTTTCTTTCCATCGAGTTCTGGGGGTACTTGTACCCTACAATTTGGTTGTGTTCCTAGAACCATGTCATGTTTTCACAATACTCTCAGTCAAGCAATGAATCCTTAGACTTCAGACAGTCTTATGACTCAGAAAATCTCCATGATCTCATGAACTTAGTCAGTTGTCAGATATCAGTAGTATTTCGTCAATCAATGAAATTCAGTAACTCAGCCCATGCTCAATTTGGTAAATCATGTTCAGTCTCTATTTAGATGGGAGTAGAAATTAGCGCCGAGTAAACCCAAGGATGGGGACATACACTATCAGATAAGGGTGTGATCCTTAGAAATCATCCTTGCATTCCAGAACTATGTAGCCAGCATAGGTTGAGACATCAACACTGTCCGATGAGGGTTGATAAGGTGGATAAGCACTGTCAGATAAGGGCCCTACCATTCTCGTATAGGGGACGCTATCAGATAAAGGTCACCCACAACTTGTCCTTACCAGTGGAGCGGTTTTGATACCTATAACACCTCAATTTTCTGAACCAGCATGCTACAGGGTGCTCATAACCCCGAAGGACCACAAGATAACCCATGACTGATATCTGTACCTGTACACTGCATAATATAACATGAAAATGCAGAAACATATATTGAATGGACATAAGGTTCAAATCTAAATAAACATCTGATAAAATAATATCTAAAATAACTGTCTGACATGCTGTAGTCTGGAAAACCTCTAAACTGTTTGAATAAGGAGTTGATAGGACATGTCCCTAACTAACTCCAACTACTAAAATAAACTTAAAACTAAAATAGTAATGAAATCATTATATCCTCGAAAGATGAGGACTCACTTCTAACGCTAACTGCTGATACTGCAATCTACTGCTGATCTAGACCTTATACCTCAGAACCTATGGTATAACATAAGAGAAAGCACCATAGCACAAATGTGTCAGTACGTCTGAATGTACTGAGTATACAAGTGAGGTATGCTGAATGTAATGTGTTATATGCATGAACAATGCTGACTAATATGACCCTGAGAATACATACATGCATAAGTAACTATAACTGGACTCATGGAGATACTGACTACTGAATCTGAATACTGACGTCATGACTTTACTGATACTGAGATACTGAATAGATGAATGACTATTTTTGATAGTTTGAATTATGAAGAACTAGTCTAATTGACTATGCTAACAATCCTGAAACTAAATACTGATAACGTAAGCTATGACAACTGATATAACTGTGATGATCGGCCTAACCAATGTAACTAATACTGAGGGACTATATCTGACAGTCTAAATCTTCTAATAATAATTAAGAGTGACTAATCTTAAGATCAGGCCTAACAACGGGTGATCTCTAGAACTGATATGAGAATACTCAACTGAATTTGAGATTGAGATCAAGCCTATCTGACGGGTGACCTCTGTAAGTACTGATACTGAATGAATTAATGGGAGACCAAGCCTATCTGATGGGTGGTCTTTGAATCTGTGGAACTATCTGAGTTCCTTACTAAGATTGATGACTGTATCTGACAGTCCTGAATTCTGATTTCTACTCTAAAGATTGATATTGAAACTGTAACTGTGGGAGTTCTCACTTAACCGACATGCCTCAAATCTGACTAGTGGGGTCTAACTTGTAACCCCAGCTGGAAGCGTGTCAATACCGTTCCACGGATAGAGACCTCTGCTATGGTCAAGCCTCACTAACGGGTGACCCATAACAGGAAGCCAAGCCTAAGGCAATATATAATAGTCAAGTCTAGCCTTAATTTGATGGATGACTCCTGGACCTGTGCTGGCTACGCAGTTTTGGAGTACAGGTATTGCTGCTAACGACTCTGCCTCTCTAACGGGGAAGTCGCCATCCCCATACTTGCTCAGTGCTAGTTCTAACTCCCAACTGAAAGACTCTAAACTGATTGACTGAGTTGAACTGATTGATTATCTGAACTAGGTTAGACTGAGTTAACTGAACTGATACTAGTGGTATTATTTAGCAGAGCTAAATTAAGTTTACTGAGTTCCCTTGACTGAAGGAAGGTACTGAGTTTCGAGGACTGACTGAGAGCATCGTGATAACATGAAATTGCTCTAGGTACACAGCTATATTTTTCAGGTACAAGTACCCCCAGGACTGGATGGAAAGAAACTGACACTTCTTGATCATAGGAATAACATTCACAATTCATAATACCATAAGTAGGGTATTCCACGCTACACATGATTTCATATTTTTGATCACGAAAAATAATGCATATAACATGCATATAATTTCATGATTCTAATTTCATGAGCATTCTATAGCATAACAACAATACATAATAATTTGCATGGAATTCATGTTGAGTCATAAAGGATAGAGCATGGACTTGTCATTTGGGTTCTACTTAGCTATATTGCATGATTTCTAGTCTCTTAGGTATTTTATCAAACAACTTGCATGCACTCTTTAAGGCATAGGTGTATTCACAAATTTACACCACATTAATCCACCCAAATTTATGGGTTCCAACTACATGATCATAATCTTCATGAAAATTCGTCAAATTCCCACTCTATAGCACAAACAACAAACAACAACATGAATACAACTATATCACCATAAAAAATTCATGATTTAGTAATCAAAGATTGATTCTTGAACTCCATAGATGAAAGGAATCCGTGGAAGAACACTACGCATACCTTAGAAGGAAGATTCTTGATGATTGACGGAGGAATTTCCTTGAAATTGGATCTTTAAGCTTAATTGTGCAGCCCTAGTTGTTTTTCTCCTATTTGTTCTCTTGGATAATGAACTTAAGATGTTAATAGGGTTGTAATATGATTAGGATATCTATATTTAGTTGGGTTAAGTTTAGGTACGTGTAAGGAGTGTCAAAAGACTTAATTATCCTCTAAATAACTCAAAAACTAAGTGTTTTTGATGCTGAAATCATAAGTGTGCGTCGCACACCTCATTGCACATGCTAGGGTGTGAGCCACATATGTTATCGTATAAGCCTAGGTGTGAATCGCATATTTTATCGAACAACTGAGGTTGTGCGCCGCACATGCCATCGCACACTTGGTCCAGTAGCCATGTGCGATTTGTTAGGCGTTGCACTTCTCTTTGCAAGGCCATAACTTCATGCTCGGGTGTCAGATTTTGGTATAATTAGTATCGTTGGAAATATAATCCGATTCTATACGATTTGGTGAGTCTAAATCTATGAAAACACCACTTATACTTCAAGTTATGCTCATTCAAAGATGACCCTTGCAAAATCGAATGCTAAAACTTGATGGATTCAAAAACTCTTATTTTGCATTACATTAAGTGACTCATATGATGATGCTTAACACATCGTAAGCAATCTTATATCTAGGATACTCATTGTAAGTCATGTACTCAAATATGAATTACAGGATAAGAGGTTTTATACATAGGAAAAAAATGGTTCACTTCCTAGCTTAGAAACATACGGGGTAGTACAACATCCTTCCAGTTGGGGTTACAGATTGGAACCCAACTTAGCCATAATGGCGTATCAGGGGTATGTCGATTAGATAACTACTTCCCATAGTTTCATGTTATAGAAGCAGGATGTCAGATACAGTCAATCAGTCTCAGTAATAGAACTCAGACAGTTCTTTAGATTTCAGGACTATCAGATACAGTCAACTCAGATGCAGTATGGAACTCAGATAGTTCCATCAGATTCAAGACTGTCAGATACAGTCACTCATATTATCAGTTATATTCAGATTCATTAATCATGTTATCACAGTATTAGTGTTAGTTGTTATGTCTCATGCATGTATTCTCACGCTCATGATAGTTAGTCAGTTATTGTTATTGTTCATGCATATGAACCCCATGCATTCAGCCTACCTCATATGCATACCAGTACATTCCAAGTACTGACGTATTTACACTATGGTGTCTTATACCATAGGTTCAGAGACACGAGCTCCAGAGCAACAGTAGATTCCAAATATTCGCAGACAGAGTTAGAAGTGAGTCCTTATCTTTCGAGGACATGGTTAATTCCCTATTATCTCATCAATCAGTTTATTAGTTGAAGTTAGTTGGGGACATGCCCCATCAACTCCTTACTCAAATAGTTCAGTCAGTTAGAGGCTTTCTAAACTATCATGTTTTAGACTTCAGTATGTTCAGTTTTGTTTTGGGTATTCTATTACCCTACACAGATGTTATATCATTCAGATCATGTTCAGTATTGAACCTTATGGCCTTTCAGTCCATGTTTCCACATTATAAAGTATTTTATGCAGTATACAGGTTCAAATATTAGTCATGGGTTAGCTTGTGGTCCTTCGGGGTCATGAGCATCGTGTAGCATTACGGGTACCAAATTTGGGGCATTACAATTCACTAGTGGTGGGGATCGAACCCCCAAACTCTTGCTTAAGGGATTATTACCTCAGTAAAGATATTATTTCAATGGAACAAGTATAAAGTAAAACTTTGGAAAGTTAATTTGTTTTAATTTGTTATAATTAGTTAGTAAAAAATAATTGATCTTAATCATCTATTTATTTGAATATAAATACACTTTTGTAATAAGTATGTTCAATTATTAATCTTAAGTTCAATTAATTATAATTAATTATAAAAGTATTATTCAAAATATTATAGCTATTAAGCTAACTATTGCTATAACTTTTAATTTTAGTACTCGTAGTATATATTATTTAAATAAATATTGCTATAAAAAATTTATAACTTGAAGCAGAACATTTCTTTAACTAAAAATTTTGTTCAAAATAATTTATCATGACTAAATAGTTACTATTGTTAAAATGATATTTATCACGAGGTATAAACATATGATCAACTATATTTTATTATAACAAAAAAAATTGTGGCTACATCATTTAACTATTGTTTGTTGCATCATTATTAAAATGTGGCCACATCATTATTAAAATGTTGCAACAGATATATAGTTTGTTGCAACATATGATTCACCTGTTACAACAGATGACTCATCTATTAAAATCAGCTTCAGGAGCATAACATGAATCCCAACAAGTAAGTAATCTGTTGCTATTGATCACTTACCTATTGCAACAGATTACACATCTATTGGGATTCATTTATGGTACTATGAAAACACTATTAACTTTTTTTAACAAATAACTTTATTTAGGCACCACTAATGTAGGGATCAATAACAATAGGAGTAGATTTTCATGGTCAATGGATCGAGAAGAGCAATCGATATGTATGGTGTTGGGTGGAGAGTGAAATGCTAGAGACGATATCTATGATAGTCCAAAGTGATGTTTCGTATGATGATTTTGTAAACTTAATCATCATCTATTGTGGAGTGAATTGTCAACAGGATGAACTCGGCATCAGATACATTAACAACTCCTTTGAAAATCTGAGGGTACTACCTTTCAAAATAACTGATTAGGTTCATTTGCGTGCTTATCTTAGTGATTCATTCGGGCTGGTGTTAAGGGTGTACGTTGTTGAAAAGACGATAGAGAATGAGAACCAGAACGTATAAGAAGAACAAAAACAAGACATCTTTGATGATAGGTTAGATGATCTAGACATGAATATTCCAGATGATGATCAAACACCTACGCCCATTGATGTGACCAATACGGTGGGTAGTTCTTCTCGATCGACACAGTCTAGAAATCTTCAAGACGATGAGACTGGCTTTTTCAATAGAATGTCATTCAAGGACAAGAATGAAATATATACCACTTTGTTTATTTCTTGCTTGAAAAAAGATTTCAGAATAAAAAAGGTGATTAATTTGAGCAGTGTCTTTTGCTACAAATGTGCTAATCCGAACTGCAAGTGGTGGTTGAGAGTGGTGAAGTATGTAAGTTTTGACATATTCGTCATTCATAGACATGAAAAGAGTCACACATGTGATTCAGAGTACATCTCAGACCAAAATCCTCATTCCACGGCAAAGGTCCTCGATGAATATTTCAAGAGTTGTTTCCCCGATGGCAAAGGCCCTTCTACAAGGGTTATGTCCAATCAAATCCTTACAGAATTGGGTGTCCTGGTCATTTATTGGAAGATATATACATCCATGGGGATTGCCAAGGACATGGTTAGGTGGACACACGAGCATGGGTATGCAGTCCTGGATACCTACCGTTACATGATTGAGTCCACAAATTTTGAGAGTAAGACGACATTGCATGTTGATGAAAACGGAAGCTTCAAGTATTTTTTTTGTATACCATGGGGCTTGAATTCAAGGTTTTTGAAATTTGATTAAAGGCATAGACATCAACGATACCTTCTTGAGGAGCAGGATAATAGAGTTTTGCTAGAGGCGGTGGCATAGGATGCGGAGAATCAAATCTTTCCTATCACTTTTTATATAGCGGACAAGGAATGTGATGCCTCTTATGGATTTTTTTGAACAACTATGAAGCTTCGTTGAATATACCGAAGAGTTGTGTTTTGTTTCGAATAGGCATCCAAGTAGTCCAAAGATGGGTTCAATTTTCTTCACTTCAGCTTACTTTGATTATTGCATCAAGCATCTTAGAGAGAACATTCGGACCAATTATCACAATGAAAGGTCGTGAACCTTTTTTTATAGAGAAGCTAACGTATATAGTAGAGAGGATTTTTTATACTATTTCAATCAAATAATGGATGTGAATCCCGAGGTAGCAGAACTTCTAGTACATGTCAATTTTGATAGATGGAGCCGGGAATTTTGTCCGGCAGATAGGTAGATTCTTATGAATTTAGTGTCTTGTTTGAGTTATAAGTTTAGTATGATATCTTACTAAGTGATTCTTTTGTATAGATACAATATTATGATGTCAAACATAGCTGAATCGGTGAATTCATTATTTGGAGATGAAAGAGAATTTCCCATCAAGGCTCTGTTTGAAAAAATAAACAAGAAGTATGGCCGATTTTTTAATGAAAGGCATGTGCAGTTCAAGGACGCAGGACCCCTATTTGTTGTAGAAATGGAAAAAATAATATCAATGAACCTCAGTCTGGGGAATAGGTTATTATCTCATCAAATAGCAGATTACAAATTCAGTATCACCGGTCATGGTGATATTGCCACGGTCGATTTTCAAACAAGATCTTGTACGTGTAGAGTTTTTAACATGGACAAAATACCCTGTCCACATGCTATGGTAGAGCTTTGAGCTTAATACGATCCAAAATATGGACCTGAAATTTACAAGCACTCCTCTTAATATTATTCGGTGGAAAATTTACAATGGTATATAGTGGGCATATTACTTCGGTGCCTCTCAAAGAATCTTGGGTTGTTCCTACAGAGCTTTTAGGGAGATTAATACCTCCTCCATATATGACCCAAGAACTATCGAACTGGGAAGAAATCTATATAAGAGGAGGCGTGGAGTCGGAGAATCATTTTCATTATGAAGAAACAAGTGCTCCGTATGTAAGCGTGCTGGCCACAAAAGAACTACATGCTCAGATCGTAATCCACCATGATCGTTGTAATTGAAAAAACTTGTGTTGTTGTTTGTTTTGGACTTTTATATGTTTAACTCATTATTTTGAACGTAATGTTATTATTTATTATATATAAAATATCTTTTTAATAAATTGTGCATCAATAAAAAGAGGTAAAACATGAACTAAATAATACAGTAGGCCATAATTATTTTCAACAGATTACCCATCTGTGGAAAAAAATGGACATTAACTGGAAGAAAACAACACAGTTCCATTAAAATGGAATGTTTTCCTCCAATAGATAACAAATCTTTCACAACAGATGGATAATCTGTTGACAGAAACCTAACCGATGACCAATCTATTCTAACACATGGTCTATCTGTTGAAAGAACTCAAAATCCAAATTTTCTATTGCTACTGGGTTCAAACTTGCTCCTTACCTCCAACCATCGACATGTTAACATGTATGTTATGTTTAGAAGAAAGAGACGGAATGAAAATTGAATAAGAATTAAAAAGCCAAAGTTGTCTAAAAATAAATTTTTCATTAAACAAAAAATAAAATACATTAGGTATAGATCCTATATAGAAAAATTAAAATACATGCTCTAAAATAAAAAACACATTCTAATTATTATTATTATTATTATTATCATCATCATTAATGACAGCCGGCCAATCAACCCGGAGCAGCAGAGCCCTCATCAGCCTCTGCATCTCTTTGAACATCATCGCTCTCATGGTGACCAACTCCCTCTGCAGGTCATTAACCTACCTCTAAAGTTCCCGCACTGTGTCGCGCAGAGTAGCAATGTCCCAAATAGGATCAGCCATATCTAGAACACGCATGAATTAACAAATGTAAAGAAAAAGTCTAAATGTAATACAATGTATACTACCAACTGTTAGATTTACACAGAAAAAAACTTATCTCAATGAGAAAGGAATATGCTCTTTGAAGAGAAGTGGTTGAAGATGTCACACGAAAAGAAAAAATATAAGAAATAAATAAAGTTAAGTAGAACGAAGATTAAGGAGGAACCTATTTATGAAGGATTAAATCTTGATGTGTCAGGCCAAAAGGCACGACTATTCAACTCCAGTGTATTAATTACATTCAAACTAGTGGTATTTTGTTTTCTATGAAAAGTTATAACTTTTTCATTTACATTAATATTTCTCACCTTTTTAAAACGGTTTGAGACTTGATAACAATCGTTATTATTAAGTTGTTGCACAGATTGTCCATCTGTCGCAACAGATTTACCATTTGTTGCAACATATGGTCTGTATGTACAACAAATGGTCTGTCAAAATAGATTTACCATCTATTGCAACAGATGGTTTGTATGTGCAACAGATGATCTATCAAAATAGATTTACCATCTGTTGCAACAGATGGTTTGTATGAGCAACAGATGAGACATCTGTTGCAATATATGTATTATCTATTGAGACAGATGGACCATCTATTAGAGGAGATGTTTTGATTTCTTCTAACAGCTGATTCATCAGTTGCAACAGATAGAGAATTTAATTCATCAACTATTTTGAATGTGTTAGATAAAAAGTCACGACCCTTCACCTCTTTTTTGATAGTCATTACATGTGTGCAGATGAATAACTACTGTCTGGTCTATCGCAATAGATTTACCATCTGTTGCAACATATATACTATCTGTTTGTAATAGATGGACCATCTATTGGAGGATATATGTTGATTTCTTCTAATAGTTGATTCATCAGTTACAACAAATGGAGAATTTAATATGTCAACTGTTTTGAATGTGTTAGATAAAAAGTCATGACTTTTCACCTCTTTTTTAATAGTTATCACATGCGTGCAGATGAATAAATACTGTCTGATCTGTCATAAGAGATTTACCATCTGTTGTAACATATTGATTATCTATTGCAACAGGTGGACCATATGTTGGAGGAGATGTTTTGATTTCTTCTAACAACTGATTCATCAGTTGCAATAGATGAAGAATTCGTCTCATCAGCTATTTTGAAATTTTTAGATAAAAAGTCATGACTTTTTACCTATTTTTTGATAGTCATCACATGCATTCAGATGAATAAACACTGTCTGGCATGTCTTGATGTGGTAGGAAGAATAAAGAGCGTACAAATGAATGAACCCACTTTCATGCACGGGAGTTATGTATTATTAATCAGGATACTATGACAGACACACATAAAGTACAATGATTTTGTGAATGCAGTTTTTTACCGATTAGACATTGATCCTTCAAACAAAATCCTGCATTGTATAGTTTAGTTTAATCGGTGCAAAATGATAAGACCGAAGGGTTCTAAGACGATGGTGTCGATACCCTGTTTCAATTTAATGATGGTTTATGCTCATGTTTTTGTGTCAAGTTTGGGGAAAGGTTAAAGTTTTTGGCGATAGTGTAAATATCCAATAGTGATTGGACTAATTTTAATAGTGCAATGGACTTCTTGGAAGGCCTCCGAAGCCTCGCATTGAAACAAACAAAGATAGAACTAATAGAAATTCCTCTGGTCTAAATTTATATGAGTGGGTTGGTCGAGAAGACTATTATATAGTAGAAAGTGCTTGGGAGAATGCCTATTTGGGAAGGGAAAGGTGGAAAAGACCATATATCACCTTAGACCTTGTTTAAGAGGAAACACAGGGAAGCAAGTAAGGAACTTCTAAAAAATCTGGACAATGAAATTGACATGAGAAATGAAAAAATTGATTGAGCTTCAAATGTGGAAGTGTATCCAAAAAAAAACTGTCAGTAGTTGAAGAAAAAGAAGAATGATCAAGAGGACTGGGGTTGGTCACTTTTCCAGAGACTACAAATAGCGAGCATGGCCTCAATGAAGACTCACAAAGTGCAGGACCAAAACACTAAGGAAGAAGCTTCGCAAGCACAAGAGATTGGTAAGATTTTTAGTCAAGAATAAAACCTAAACCAACAACTCCAGAAGTAAAAATAAAGGAAGCCAAGGAATTAATTTCTGAAGTCTAACTTGGATGCCATGCCTCCTATTTGTGGCTATGATCAGGTCAATGGCAGTAGAAACAAAAAGGTCTGAAGTTGGATAGAAATCCCATGCCTTGTTATTTCCACTACCTTTGACCTGACCTGAGCCATAAACAGGAGGCATGGGATGCAAGTTTAACTTGAGAAATTGCCACCTTAGCTTGATCCGTTATTTTTAACTCAGGAGTAGTTGGTCCAGGTTTTAATTTTGACCAACAATCTTACCACCTTTTGTGCTCTTGAAGTTGCTTCCAGAGTCCTGCATTTTGTGGGGTTTCATTCAGGCCACACTAGCTAGTTGCAGCCCTTGAACAAAGTGCACAACTCCAATCCACTTGAGCATTTTTCTTTTTCAAGAACGACTGATGAATTTTTATTTTTTGGATAAACTTTCACATTCATAGCTCATTCAATTTTTTCATTTTTCATGTCAATTTCATCAGCCAGTTTCGCTACACTCCCCTTCCTACTCTGTGTTTCTTCTTTAATAAGGTCTGATTTGATGTATGGTCTTCTTCACTCCCCCTTGCCACATAGGTATTCTTACAATAACTTTATACTGTATAATAGTCTCCTTGAGCAACCCATTGATACGTCTAAATTACACCTTTCTTATGTAAGTGTAAGCGGTCGTTGTCAAATATAGAATCCAATAAAGGTTGGGGTCGAATCCCACAGGGAATACTTGTGCAATTAAGTAAGTTGATTCTTAATGGACTGTTGATCTAAGGTTCCATAGTAAAGGGGGTTTTAATGTGTTAATATTATTATTTCATTCTTATATCACACCGAGATTCAACTAATAACAGTTAAAACAAGTATAATTTCAATGAGAATGAGTTAACTAGAGTTATGCTCACCAAGATGTTCAGAAATTTAGGGTTGTGAATTTGTGTTCAATTTCTAACTTTTAATTTCAATTGCAAGAAATATTGAATTCTAAGGATTACCCACTTGTTTCTCAACCTAATGGGTATTTCACCCTTTACATCTTTCAAACTTAAAAGATTCATGTATTATTCAATATAGTTCTCATGAGGGTTGATCCCATTAGCGTATTAACCCTTAATCCAAAGGGTAAATCTATGGATTTCATGTAAATTACCTCTTTTCCCAGCATCCACTTTCTTGTTCAGACAAGTGGTGTTCATGGGCTCACTTCTCATGTTTGCAACCAAGAGATGTCATTATAATGAAAATAGATTCATTCAATTCAGATAGACTTTAGAAATCAAATGGATTCACAACCCCAAATAGCTCTCTACACAAGGCTCTCGTAACTTAGTTATGGGAGTTTAGCTACTCATCTATATATAAGATATAAAAGACATATTTCTGTTCATAAATAGCTTCAAGAGAGTACTTAAAAAAGTTACAATATTGTGCTTCTCAATCTTCAATGGAAAATATGGAAATAATAATCAGATCTCAAGTTCTAGCTTCAAATCTTGAAGAAAAGTGTTACAATGCTCTCAATAGAGGAGAAAGTATGATAGTACTATCAAAAGTCACAAAGTAAAACCTAATACTTAGTATTTATATGATTCCAGGACTGGGGTTTTAAAATTTAAACTCGAAATTATCGTGTCATGCTCAACGGGTCTGGCGATGGTTTATCGCTGAGGTGTCAGTCAGTCGCCTGGAATGTTGCAGAACTTCTAGTGGCATAACATTCTATTTCTTGGTGATGGTTCAGGCGATGGGTCATCGCAGGGTCGACGGTCCATCGCCTGGACCATCGTAGGACTTCCTGTGACACTGCCCTCTGCTTCTGGGTGACGGTTAGGCCGACTGTCCATCGCCTAAGTCATCCCTGGTCATATTTCTCTTGTTTTGCCAAGTTATTACAATTTATTATTTGCGCTTATTTTTAGTCCTGAAAACACTAAATTCCAATGTTAAATACAACAATAGTTGCTTGAAAACATACAATTATCATATAAAAAAGGCCTAAAATATTCCGTTAAAAGCTGGAACATCAATACTCTTAACTTAAGGCAATTACTTGTCCTCAAGCATCTTAACACCAAGGTGCATATATGAATAACATCATGATTGGCATTTTGCAGTCAAACCAATACAAGCATATAATTATTCAACTGCCCATTCGACTATGTGATCTCAACACATATGGATCTACTACTGGCATTTACTACTAATCAACATGTCCACAACCATAGATATAATACCCCAAAGAAATAACTAGACCAGGTATAACTCACATGCCCTCACAATCAAAGAAATCCATCTCACATCATATAATCAAGTCATGGACGAAACTAAGACTCTCACTCTCAGAAAAAAAGTTACCAACATAGTGCAAACTTATAAGCTTGCCCTTATCATCTAACATTCTCTCATGATTGACTTGCCAAGATCAAGCATGACTTGCTAAGGGTTATAATGAGGTTTTAGGTTGTAACACACCAATTGGTACCCAGAATACTACATGGTGCTCATGACCCCAAAGGAACACAAGCTAACCCATGACTGATATCTGTACCTGTACACTGTATAATATGACATAATAATGCGAAACATGCACTGAAAGGCCATAAGGTTCAATATTGAACATGGTCTGAATGATATAACATCCGTGTGGGGTAATAGAATACAACAAAACAAAACTAAACATACTGAAATCTGAAACATGATAGTCTAGAAAGCCTCTAACTGACTAAACTATCTGAGTAAGGAGTTGATGGGACATGTAACCACTAACTCCAACTAACAAACTAATTAATGAGATAATAGAGAAATAATAATGTCCTCAAAGGATGTGGACTCGCTGCTAACTCTGACTGCAAATATCTGGAATCTACTGATGCTCTAGAGCTCGTGTCTCCGAACCATGGTATAAGACACCGCAGCGCAAATGCATCAGTACTTTGAATGTATTGGTATGCATGTAAGGTAGGCTGAATGCATAGGGTTCATATGCATTAACAATACTGGTTAACTGAATAATATGAACATGAGAATACATGCATGCATACATAGTAACTATATCTGAAATCGTGATAACATAAGTATGTTGATGACTAACATGACAAATGACTGAATTTTTATAACTGATAACATGAGTGATTGTATCTGACAGTCCTAAATCTGATGAAACTAGCTGAGTTCCATACTGTATCTGAGTTCACTGTATCTAACAGTCCTGAATTCTGAAGAACTATCTGAGTTCTTTTACTGAGACTGTTACTGAGACTGTGGGAGGTAGTCATCTAACCGATATTTCCTAAATAATGCATTACAGTTGAATTGGGGTAAAACTTATGCCCTGAGTGGAAGGTATCAATACTGCACCACCGGTATGGATAATATGTGAGTGACCCTAATATAATAGGTAACTCTAATGAGAATGGTGGGAACCCTTATATAGCAGTTTAAGCCACCTCATCTACCCTCATATAGCAGGCTATGATGTCTCAAGCTATGCTTGGTACATAGTTCTGGAATGCAAGAATTTGCTTCTAAGAATCACAACCTTATATAACAGGTGAGTTTCTATCCTTGGGTTTGCTCGATGCTAATTTATACTCCCATCTGAATAGACACTAAACATGATTTACTGAACTGAACAGGGACTGAGTTACTGGCTTTGTTGACTGATGTAATACTATTGATATCTGACAACTGACTGAGTGCATGAGATCATGGAGATATCTTGAGTTATAAGACTATCTGAAGTCTAAGGATCATATCTTGACTAAAGGTATCATGGAAACATGGCATGGCTCTAGGCACACAGCTAATATTTTGGGTACAAATACCCTCAGGACTCGATGGAAGGAAACTGACCAAGCATAACTTACTTTAACATATAACTAATATCATAATCCATAATAAATTTATAGAAGCATTCCATCAAATCATTTGATAGGTATAACTTGTACATACATGGGGATTTCATGGTATCATGCTAGTTAGGCACTTTTCTCTTATCTAGGCATTTAATCTCGATTCTAAATCTTCTATGAAAATACCTAGGTTGTTCTTGAGAGGTTTTTGAGAGAAGAGAGTGTATTTTGGGAGAAAAATGGCTAAATCATGTGTTAAAGGTCTTAAATAGGTGTGAGAAATTGATAATTTTAACCCTGGATTTGTCTTGCAATTTCAGTAAAAATTTCCCGAATTGGACCCCTGGCGCGACGCGGCGCTATCAAGCCGTGTCACTGGAATTTGACAATTGGGAAACTGAGGGATAGCGTGACACGGAGCCATCATGTTGCCCCCTTTTTTTGAAACCTAGAACTTTGGCACGACGCAGAGAAAATCGTGCTGAGACACTGGAAAAGGACAATTCTGAATTTCGGGCCATGGCGCAACCCGTCATAATCGCAGACCCCTACTAGAATTTGCCAAATGCAATTTCCTCTTTTGGCGTGGTGCGCCACTGACTAATATGGTGCTGTTTTATGATGAGAAATTGAAATAGTCATAACTTCTAACCCGGTTGTCGAATTTGGGCAAGTCTTATATCGATGGAAAGCTTATTGAATTTTCCACATGAAAAAAAGTAAAAATCTTGAAAATTCCTCATGGAATAACCATCATTTAATTTAGAAGATAATACTAGATATTCTTAAGATAAAATTAGCTAGGAAAAAGTATGGGGTATTACATTATCTCCCCCTTGAGAATATTCATCAATTTTGGGAAAAGCATATTTGTTCTTGATCGTGACCTTATTAAGTTGACAGTAGTCTATACACATTCTGAGAGAACCGTCTTTCTTGTGCATGAATAATACTGGAGCACCCTACAGGGACATACTAGGCTTGATGAATCCCTTATATAAGAGATCTTTTAACTGTTCTTTTAGTTCTCTGAGTTCTGCTGGTTCCATTCTATATGGCGGAATAGATATAGGCTGAGTGTCTGGAAGAAGATCAATGACGAAATCTATTTCCCTTTCAGGAGGAATTCCTGGAATATCTTCGAGAAAGACATCTGAATATTCATTCACAACTGGCACTGGTTCAAGATTGGGAGTTTTGGATCTAGTGTCCTTAACTTGAACAAGATGATAGACACATCCCCTAGATATCATTTTCCATGTTAGAAGGTAGGAAACAAGTTGAACTCTGAAAACGGATACATAACCCTTCCACTCAAGGACGGGTTCATTTGGAAACTAAAATTAGACTATTCTATTTCTGCAGTCGACTATGGCATAGCAAGAATGAAGCCAATCCATGCTGAGAATGACATCAAAATCAGTCATCTCTAATTCGACTAAGTCTGTTGAAATGACTTTCTGAGATATCATAATCGGGCAGTTCTTGTATACCCACCGGGCTATGATGGTTTTACCCACTGGGTTGGACACTGAAAAGGGCTCTACTAGAATTTTGGGACTGACTTCGAAATCGACTGCTATATAAGGAGTGACAAAATACAAAGAAGCTCCTAGATCTAGCAAAGCGTAAACATGCAAATAAAATATCTGCAACGTACTGGTAACCATATTAGGAGAATTTTCCTGATCTTGTCAGGACTGAAGAGCATAAAGACGATTTGGGCATTGCCCACTAGTAGCACTAGAGGTGTCACCTTAATGATTTGGACGACCGAACTAAGATGAGGAGCGGTTCTATTGACCCTAAGGACCTGGCTGAGGACAATCTCTGAATCTATGGCCTAGCTTGACATATCTGAAGCAAATACTACTACCAGCTCTGGAAATTCCTTGATGGTGCTTGCCACAAGTCTGGAAAAGAGGATAGGTACGGGCACTACTAATACTGCACTGGGACTTAGAGCATGGCGCTCTGTCTTTGTTACCCTCTCTAAACTTAGGAAATGGAGCACTGGATGAAGAAGGAGCTGGAACTGATGACTTAGGACGAAACTGAGAATGGTTTCCTCCTTCTGACTTAGACTGAGCGAAGTTGAAACTACCTCTCTTTGCTCTCTTATTCTGCTTATCCCTCATCTTAATCTTCTGCTCCTCTATCTGCTGAGCATGAGTCATAAGCCTGGCTAAAGTAATTTCACTATTCAGCATGGTGGATCTACACTTATTAACCACGCTATCATTCACCCTGAAATGAACTACTCATCCTTGCCCTGCTATCTGCAACCACATGAGGGGAGTAAATTAAAGAGAATAATCTTTCACTGTCATATTTCCTTGCCTCAGGTTGATGAATTCTAACACCTTAGCTTCCCAAAGCTCTAGGGGAAAGAATCTATCGAGGAAAGAATATGCAAACTCCTCCCAGTCAACTGACCCTGCATCATCTGCCCTTTTTGACTTTCACTGCTTGAACCAAGTGTGAGCAACATCCTACAACTAATATACAGCTAGCTCATCACTCTCAAGAGTTGTCACCCACATGATGTCTGTCATCTCTACACATGATCTAGGAATTCTTGAGGGTCCTCATCTATCTTAAACCCAAGAAAGGATGGACGATTCATTCGGGTGAAATCCCGAATCCTGGCTGTAGCTGAATTGGCCACTAGATTGGCCAGAATGACAGTTAGTCATTTATTCTGAGCAGCAACTGAGTTACCAAGATTAGTGAATACAACTTGGAACTCTGCATGAGAAATATGTTTGCCCAAAGGTTCTTTGAGAAGAGTGGCTGGTTGATTCCCATTTCTTTTTTTAGGAAAAATATTCTATAGAAGAAAGGGAGAAATAGATTATACTAAGATATTGACATGAGATTATGCTTACTGGCATGACATGAATACTAAAAGAGGGGAAAATGTTCCTAAAACATCTTATAGCCTCTTGTACATAAATGTGGTGCGCAACACACCCGTGTATAAGACTCTACTAGAAGAGGATTTCAGACTTCCTAGGACTCTATTGAACCTTAGGCTCTGATACCAAGTTTACAATGCCCAAAATATGGTACCCGAAACACTACACAATGATCATGACCCCGAAGGACCACAGGCTAACCCATGATTGATATATGTACCTGTACACTACATAATATGACATAATAATGTGGAAACATGCACTGAAATGCCAAAGGTTTAATACCGAACCTGATCTTAATGATATAACATCTGTGTGGGGTAACAGAGTACCCTAAAACAAAACTGAACATACTAAAGTCTGAAACATGATAGTCTAGAAAGTCTCTAACTGACTGAACTATCTGAGTAAAGAGTTGATGGGAAATTTTCCCAACTAACTCCAACTAATAAACTAATTAATTAGAGAATAGATAAATAATCATGTCCTCAAAGAATGAGGACTCACTGCTAACTCTAACTGTTGATATCCAGAATTTACTGATGCTCTGGAGCTCGTGTCTCTAAACCTATGGTATAAGACACCATAGCGTAAATCCATCAGTACTTTGAATGTACTGGTATGCATGTGAGGTAATATGAATGTATGGGATTCATATGCATAAATAATACTGGCTAACTAACTAATATAAATGTGAGAATACATGCATGCATACGTAGTAACTATATCTGAAATCGTGATAACATGAGTATGCTGATGACTAACATGACTAATTACTGAATTCTGATAACTGATAACATGAGTGACTATATCTGACAGTCCTAAATCTAATGGAACTAGCTGAGTTCCATACTATATTTGAGTTGACTGTATCCGACAGTCCTAAATTTTGAAGAACTATCTGAGTTCTTTTATGGAGACTAATACTGAGACTGTAGGAGGTAGTCATCTAACCGACATTCCCCAAATGATGCATTATAGCTGAATTGGGATCCAATCTATGCCCTAATTAGAAGGGTGTCAATACCGCGCCACTGGTAAGGACAACATATAAATGACCCTAATGTAACAGGTAACTCTAATGAGAATGGTGGGAACCCTCATATAGTAGGTTAAGCCACCACACTTACCCTCATATAGCAGGCTATGATGTCTCAACCTATGCTGGCTACATAGTTCTGGAATACAAGAATTTGCTTTTAAGAATCATACCCTCATATAACAGGTGAGTTCCCATCCTTAGGTTCACTCAGTGCTAATTTCTACTCCCATCTGAATAGACACTGAACATGATTTACTGAACAGAACATGGACTGAGTTACTGACTTTTGTTGATTGACGGAATACTACTGATATCTGACAACTGACTGAGTTCATGAGATCATGGAGATTTCCTGAGTGATAAGACTGTTTGAAGTCTAAGGATCATAACTTGACTGAGAGTATCGTGGAAACATGACATAGCTCTAGGCACACAGCTAATATTTCGGGTACAAGTATCCCCACGACTCGATGGAAGGAAATTAACCAAGCATAACTTACTTGAACATATAACTAACATCATAATCCATAATATATTTATAGAAGCATTCCATCAAATTATGTGATAGGTATAACTTGTACATACATGGGGATTTCATGGTATCATGCTAATTAGGAACTTTTCCTTCTTCTAGGCATTTAATCAAACATATTGTAGGCATGGTACATGTAAACATCATTGTACAATAATTAAACATCATGGTTTAATTTTAATTTCATCATTCAAGGGTTTAGTCATAGGTTTGCATGAATCTATATCTATAATAGTTTAACCCACATAGAATTTATCACCCAACATGGAGTAGAATTCAATTTCTCATTATCCACATGAACAAGAGTATCCCAATCATTAAATTCATAAGGAAATCCATAAACTTCAATTTAGAAAAGGGATTCTTGGGCTTCATGGACAAAAGGAGTCCATGAATGAACACTACGCATACCTTGGTTCGTGATTTTGTGAAGTCTGATAGAGAAAATTCTTTATTCTGAATCTTCTATGAAAATCCCTAGGTTGTTCTTGGGAGGTTTTTGAGAGAAGAGAGTGTATTTTGGGTGAAAAGTGGTTGAATCACATGTTAAAGGGCTTAAATAGGGGTGGGAAATTGACCCTTTTAACCCTGGATGCGTCTCGTAATGTTAGTAAAATTTTCATGAATTGGACCCCTGGCATGACGTTGCGCTATCATGACGTTTCACTAGAATTTGACAATTGGGAAACTGAGGGATGGCGCGATGCGAAGCCATTGAATTGCCCCTTCTTTTGCAACCTGTAACTTTGGCACGACGTGAAGGAAATCGCGCTGAGACACTGGAAAAAGACAATTCTGAATTTGGGGCCCTGGCACAATGCACCATTATCACGGACCCCTACTGGAATTTTCCAAATACAATTTCCTCTCATGGCGCGGCGCTCCACTGACTAATATGGCGCCGTTTTACGACGGGAACTCAAAATATTCGTAACTTCTGACCCGGTTGTCGGATTTGGGCGAATCTTATATCGATGGAAAGCTTATTGAATTTCCCACATGACAAAAAGTGAAAATCTTGAAAATTAATCATGGAATAACCATCATTCAATTTAGAATCTAATACTAGACATTCTTAAGTTGAAATTAGCTAGGAAAAAGTATGGGGTATTGCAGCTCGGTGAGGGTTGATCATTTGGACAAGTGACTGAAAGTAAAAAACTTCACTCTCTTTACCCGTTTTGGTAGCTACTCACCGAGATTACACTTTCTTACACTCATTTACAATCTTTATTGTCCATCTAGGCCCTTGTCATAACCTAGTATATATATATATATATATATATATATATATATATATATATATATATATATATATATATATATTAAATAACAACAACATTAGTCACCCTTAACTTATGTTGATGCAGTTAGTTGAGGTGCACAATATCTATTTAGACGTCTATCTGGACCAGGGTCGGATGCTACCTCTCAAAGCAACTCCAACTTGCCCTCCTAGGCCACCAACAATTCAAAAGTTGCCACCCTCAACTTAGATAATTTGCCTGAGTTAAAGTGCACAATGTCCAAAATTGAACCAGGGTCAAAGCTAAGTGTTAACACCTTCTAGAGAGTGAATCAAACTTATTTGGATAGAACAAATACTAACGAGGCTCAACTGGGTTTACAAAGGAAACAAAATGTTTTTGGTGGGTCATTATTTTGGCTAAGTGGACTATCAAAACAAGGAGGCCTACTATCCTATCTGATTGGGTCAAACACACGACAACATCCAATGAACCGGGCAAGTTCTAGGTATACACTTATCCAATAACTCTGCGAATACTCACACACAGAAACACTGAGTTAATTCTTATCTTACTAATTCTTGGGATTCATATTACATAGCTATGCCTTGCCTCACTTTACATTCTAATGCCAGTTTTAGAGTCACAAATGGTTGCATAACACTTTACCACTTGGTAAGAAAAAATAATTATACAAAAATTTAAAATATTTTGCCATAATCACTTATCATCCATATATACAAAATGATGCCAAAAGAATAGAAAATTACTTATATAAATAATCACTTGACGATATTTACAGCACATCACATAAAAATAAAAATGCAATCTAGACATGTCGGTTCTCCTAGATAAAACATGAGAGAGAAAAACATCCGCAACAAAAAACCCCATGGTATAAGTATCCCTCCCTTAAAAAATACAATGTCCTCAATGCGTAGAAAGTAAGAACAAAGGTGGAAAAAAACTTGTATAGCCTCTCAGTCAGATGAGCCATCAGTCAAATGGTATGAGGCTGCTTTGGCCTCGTCTTCAGGAACATTGAACCCTATAGTGGTAGGGGTCCTCACATCAATATCCTCCAAAATCGGAGGGATCTCACGATGAATAGGGTCAGAAATTAGCTTTCTAGCTGGGGACGAACTGGTGGAAACACCAGCAGCAGCATACTGCAGTCTCTTCTTCTTCTTTTCCTCTGATTTCTTTGAAATATTAAGTGCTTTCTGCATATCATAGTCTTATCTTTCTTATGGTGACATGGCTTCAAGTCTCCTTTTCTTAGCTACTCTCTTTGCACCTTTCTCTTCTTTTTCATCGATCTCTGCTGCTTTCTTACCCTTGTCTTTGATCGGTCTCCCCATCACATCAACAAGACCTTTGTCCTCATCACCTGCAATCTAGGCTGGATCAAACATGGACTGCTACAGCTTCCGTTTCAACTCTGTTATATCAGTCTGAGCCTGTTTGAACTCAACTATAAATTTTGTGAAATCCAGAATGGACACGGTGTCTAGCTTCTATTAATTCTCTCATTCATATCTTCTATTCTTAGTTGAATGCTCCTGAAATAATGTACTACTGCCTCTAAAATTATTTCAACAAAGGGTTTGAAATTCGCCCCTCATATAGCTAACTGCTTTTCAAACCTTTTTAAGGCTCGGACCGGATTCATAAAGTTCTCCTGGTTCAGCCTGTATTTAGAATATTGGGGTGGGAATGATGCAAAATCTGCATTCCCACCCATAGGTATCGAAGATGAACCTGCAGATGTGGTAGGAGGTAAATACATAGCAAGAGGTAATGGCATAACTGAAGGAACCTCTGATGATTCAGCAATTGGTGTCAACTGAATCTGATGGGATGGAGGTCTATTGACTCTCATATCGAACCTTGAGGCATACCTTGTCTTCTCAATATCTTGTTTATGCATTTCCTAAACCTCATTATCAATTCTACTAATTAAAGGGATATTTTCCTGCCTGCACAAATCTGTGATAAGACATGGAAATGGCACTGCAGTGGTGGTTCTATGAGCGCGGGTAAATAGTTTATCGGTAATAATATGGCTGAAATCCACAATCAATCCTTCAATCAATACAGAAACAATCACAGCTCTATTGATTTCAAAGCGATCATCACCACCTGTTGGCATTAGCCTCAGTCTCACAATTGCCCACCAGAACTTAGCCCTAAAGCTTAGGGACGACTTGGATATCCTTTCACGGGGTTTGTGTAACCACGCAGGCTCACCTTCCTCTATCAATATTCTAGCTAGCCAAGGACTTTGATTGGTCTCCATGAATAATTGATACTCTAAATCTGTTATTGTACCAGGTATCTAATATTCAAGCCTGAACAAGAATCTATTCAATGTACGCTCCGAGATAACTATGTTGACTTCATGCACAGGGACTGTGTCTAGATTTTCATTTCATTCACTGATGCTCCTGGGGGACAGTCCTTCTCCATCAATGCCATGTAGTTGGCAAAAAACTTACAAACCAGATTCAGTTGATGGGTTTTGAGAGGTCTACTCATCCATGCCAACTCATATTTATTGAATCGATGCTCAAATTATGGATACTCGTTCAGAGTTATAGTCACAATATGATGTTCCTCAAAAATAGGTATTTTGACTTCGAACCTGTCCATTTTTTGAGCCCTCTGTAGAAATGATCCCGAGCACCTTCAACCTACTACCTGATAGCCTCCCACAATTATGGGTCCTTACGCCAAACCATGTTTGCATCCTCATGTTTAGGAAACTCCTCTTGGATGGGGTTAGATTTTTCACCCCCCTCCTCAACCGAAATTGAACTTAAGCCACTGCTGCTACTACTGTCACCCTCTTCTTTATACTAGGAGGATAAAGAAATCACCTAGCGTCTTTGTCGAGTGTTGTGAGCCGATGCATCCAAAAACTATGATGGCTCTTTCCTGGATCTTTGGCCTCTATCCCTGCCTCTAGTTAGTGTTATCGTGTTTGCCATATTTCCTGTAAATGAAGCATTTATCAGTTCACGAACTCAAACCAGAAGGCAAAAAATTTTTTGACCAGCGACGGGTTGGGAGAGGGTCTATCGGGTCTACGAGGGTCTGTCGACCCCAACCGTTGGTTCAATTCTTGTAACTTCAATTATGGGTTATTTGCGATGGCTTTAAGTGCCGGTTCTTTGGGGATCCGATGGTACATCGCATAAATCATCACCTGCCCTTTTCAAAATTTAGACTCATTTTGGCATTCATCGAACACCTGGCATGCACTTATTTTAAACATGATTTTCATGACATTTCTTTCATCAATACATCACAATTTTTTCCATTTTTGGTTCATGGGCTACTCAGACTTCGCCCAGGTTAGTGTCTGCCAGGTTTCAACTTAATTTAGACCCACACACATATTAACAAGAGAAGAGAAAATTGATTCAATGTCATTTCCTTTACCTACTTCATTTGTTCCTCATGTTGTATAAAGTAGAGAGATGAAGAAATCATACCTTAGTAATACAGTACTTGGTCACTACTCTGACTTCCACCCTAAACACAGAACACAGATGAACCTTTTCTTTTATGAAAGAGTTTGTTGTGCTTGTGATGGAAGGATTAAGAGAAGAAAAGGAGTTTAAATAGATGGGGAAAGGAAGAGGAGAAGTTTTACAAGAAAGTGAAAAGGCTCAGATGCGTTGAATGCATGGAAACTAAATGGTTTCAGGCACTTGAATGGTTGGAGCATTAACAAACCACTATAAATTATCCATTAAAAACTATTTGGGTCGGATAAGAACAAAATATTCATCCATTTAAATTGATTTGACCTAACCCGCTCAACTAGGGTTAAGTGCGATTGTTCAAGAAAAGATCCATTGCAAGTGCGACGATATATCGGGTGACCCATGATAACGCTCAAATTACACCTCTCTTACAAGAGAGTAAGCGACCGTTATCAAATATATAACCCAACTAGGTTGGTCGAATCCCACAAGGAATATGGTGCTAATTAAGTTGTATGCAGATTAGTTGACTTTTAATCATTTGTTTTCGTAAAATAAATAGGGAGATTTGATTCATCTCACAAATTAATGGTTTCAGTTTAACAAGATGAAATATGTGTAGTAGTATTCAAATTCAGAGAAATAGCAAGCTAGGATTATGTCCACCTTGTATTTTTCAGTACTTTCTAACTATGGGCTTTACGAATTCATACATCCATTGTGCTTACAGAGAAATGTATTGTATTTAATAACATAATCCTAGTGTTTCTCAACCATCAAGGACTAATTCACTTTAGTTCTCGTGAATCAAAAACGTTTACCAAAAACAATACGAAATCTCCTGGTAGTTAATCCTACTAAGGCATTAACTTATGAAATAGGGGTTGGTAATCCTATTTTCTTGTCACTACTCTCTTTTCCAAACATCAACTTTTCTTTCGAACAAGTTGCGTTTTAAGGCATATCCTCTATGTTTGCAACCATGATAATTCAAGATGAATGAAGAGAGTATGATGTAAGCAAATTAATGCATACTGAATTCACAACCCAAAGTGATAGATTGTATGCTACAAGGCTTCCATAACCCTAATTAACAAACTTAGCTACTCATGAATAAAATGAAAATCATCATAAATATATTCATCATACCAAAACTAGAAAATGATCTTGGTGTGCGAATAGTGAAAACAAGAGAGAAAACATTTTTCTCTCTCCACCCTAAGCCGTTATTCCCTTCTCAAAATACTACAGAATAATTCAATAATGAATAAAAATTCAGCATTAAGCCTTTTAATAATCTTTTCTCTCACAATTTCCTTCCAAGTCCCTGAACTAATTATAAATGACAAACTAGTATTGGACATAGTTTTGAGGCACCACATTTGGTCCAGATTGCTACTCTCTCTTGTGTCATATGCCATCCACATTCCAGAGTCCCATAATGTCTCCATCTACCTCATTAATACCTGAAATGATGCTAATCACATCGGTTAGCTCAATTACATAGAAGTAGAGTAAAAATATAAGAAACTAGATACTTTGTTCTCTAAACATAGCTAAAATATGGACAAATTATGGTGCTTAGGCATATAAATACACCCAAGATCAACCTGTCGTCCCTTCCCAGTGACATTACCTTTAACTTATTGGCGACGGTTGGTCCGATGATCCATTGTGCTTATAGCGATCCGTCGGTCAACCTATCGCTACTTCCCAGTAACCTGATTTTTAGTATTTGTTACGATAATTCCCAACGACGGTTCGTCAAGGCAGTGACGGACCATCATTTGATCCATCAGTCACCTTGAACTCTATCAGCTTCTATTTCCTTGCATTGTCATACTTGCACAGTTACACGACCCTTTATTTTGTACAAAACAACAAAATAACTTAAGCTAATGTTTTACAACAACACACTGTAGGTTGCCTTCCACTAGCACCAGATTTATCATCACGGCACGACTCGATTATCTCGATTACTTAGACTTCATCGAGATAGATGGTAGCAATACTCTTTATAGAGTCCATTGGACCGATATACAGTTTCACACACTGCCCATTAAGCTTGAAGACACTTCTGTCTTCATTTTCCAATTCCACTACTCCAGATGAGTAGACTTGGTTAACTTTAAATAGGCCTGACCATTTGGATTAGAGCTTACCTATAAAAAGCTTGAGTCTGGAGTTAAAGAGAATCACCAAGTCACCTTTCTGAAAATCCTTCTTTTCAATTATGCGGTCATGGTACTTCTTCATTCTTTCCTTGTATAGATCAACTCTTTCATAAGCTTCAAGACAAAACTCATCCATTTTATTCAGCTGCCCCAGTCTCATATCCGCTGCCTCATTCCAGTTCAAATTAAGCCATTTTAGTTCCCACAATGCTTTATGCTCCATCTCAATTAGCAAACAACACACCTTGCCATAAATAAATTGGTATGGTGATATGCCAATAAGTGTCTTGAAAGTTATTTGATATGCCCATAAGGCATCGTCGAGCTTCCTAGACTAATCTTTCCTGCTAGCATTTATAGTCTTGACAAGGATAGCCATGATTTCCCTATTAGAGATTTCCACCTGCCCACTGGTTTGTGGGTAGTATGGGTTAGCCACCTTATGCTACTTGACTCCATATTTTGCCAAGGCGGCTCTGAACATCTTATTGCAAAAGTGTGATCCTCTATTTCTTATAATGGTATGTGGTACCCCAAAGTGAGAGAAGATATTTATCTTTAAGAATGCAACAACCCATTTTCCTTCATAATACGCTAGAGCCACTGCCTCGGCCCATTATGACACATAGTCAACAGCAACTAATATGTACTTTATCCCAAATGAGCTATGAAGGGGCCCATGAAGTCAATGCCCCAGACATCAATTAATTTTACTTCAAGCATTTTAGACATTGGCATCTCATGGTGCTTTGAGATAGACCCTTGCCTTTGACATTGGTCACATCTCTTTACAAACTCGTAGGCATCTTTGAACAAGGAGGGCCAATAGTAGCCACTTTGAAGCACTTTTCTTGCAGTTCGATCACCTTCATGGTGACCTCCAACTAGGGAAGAATGACTTGTTTCCAGTATACTCCACATATCTACTTCTGGGATGCACCGCCTAATAATGCAATCCGCACACCACCGAAACAGATACTGCTCACCCCAAAAATAATGTGTCACATCATGGAGAAACTTTTTCCTTTGATGAAAGGAATGATTCTCCGACATTACTTCACTTACCACATAGTTTGCAAAGTCAGTATACTAAGGTACTTTTTTAGCACTACGGCCAATATTTTCTCATCCAAAAAGAAATCATCAATCTCTAGCTCATCCTTGACTTCCTACTCGTCTTCGAGTCTAGATAGGTGATCTGCTACCTGATTCTCACATCCCTTTCGATCTTTAACTTTGAAGTCAAACTCCTAAAGTAGTGATTCCCACCAGATGAGCCTTGGATTAGCCTCCTTCTTTTCCATTAAGTACTTCAAGGCAGAGTGGTCAGTGTGCACCACTACCTTGGTACCTAAAAAATATGCTCAAAACTTCTCAAAAGCGTACACCACTACTAGAAGCTCCTGTTCAGTCACAGAATAATTCTTTTGAGGCCCATTTAGGGCCTTGCTTGCATAATATATCGGATGGAACAACTTCTCTTTCTTTTGGCCAAGAACAGCTCCAAGTACCACTCCACTGGCATCACACATAATCTCAAACGGCTTCGTCCAATAAGGAGCAACAATAATTGGAGCCTCCACTAGTTTCAACTTAATGCATTCAAAAGCCTTTCTGTAGTTATCATCAAAAGTAAACTTATCATCCTTTTATAGAAGTTTGTAAAGTGGGTTTGTAATCTTTGAGAAGTCCTTTATGAATCTACGGTAGAACCCCGCATGATCGAGAAAGCTACGTACCCCTTTAACTGAGATAGGGGGAGGTAGTTTCTAAATCACTTCAATATTTACCTTATCTAACTCAATTCCTTTAGCCAAAATTTTTTGGCCAAGAACAATGCCCTCCTTCACCATGAATTGGCCTTTTTCCTAGTTAAGGGCAAGATTGAACTCTTCACACCGCTGCAACACCTGACTAAAATTCAGCAAGTAGAGCTCAAAAGAATCATTGACCATAGAGAAGTCATCCATAAACGCCTCCAAGGTGTCTTCAACCATATCAAAAAATATCGACATCATGCACCACTGAAAAATGGCGGGTGCATTACACAAACCAAAAGACATCCTCTTAAAATCAAGTAGACCATATGGGCACGTGAATGTCGTATTTTCTTGATCTTTAGGAGCAATTGAAATCTACTTGTAACTAAAATACCTATAAAATAAACAACATCAACCCCTTCCTGCTAGCCGATCAAGCATTTGATCCATGAAAAACATTGGGAAGTGGTCCTTCAGTGTCCACAAGTTGAGTTTTCTGTAATCCATACACACTCTCCACCCTATAACAGGCCTGATTAGGATCAAATAATTCTTCTCATTAGCCACCACTGTCATGCCCCCTTTCTTAGGGACGCACTGAACGGGACTCACCCACTTACTGTCTAAAATAAGGTATACCACCCCTGCATCTAGCCATTTGATGATTTCTTTCTTTACGAACTCTTACATAGGTGGGTTTAGATAACACTGGTGCTCAATAGTCAGAACACAATCCTTCTCAATCTAAATCTTATATGTATATATACTAGGAGGGATGCCGATGATTTCTGCAATCGTCCAACCAATAGCCCTCTTATATCTCTTAAGAATAGAGGTGAGGGAATCTACCTATTGCTCACCCAGATCAGCTATAATAATAACAGCTAGTGTATTCCCACTGCCCGATAATACTTACCTTAAATGGCCAAGCAATTCTTTCAGCTCCAAGGTAGGTGGCTCTTCTATAGAAGGCTTGGCAGGTGGACTTGGATGATTTTTCATGTCCAAATCCCGCTTCTTGGATGCATATGAATAAAACCCTATGACCGTTAAGGCACACACAGCCTCCTCATAATATTTGATATCGTCATGATCAAAATTACTCAATACAACATCTAAAGTCTCCACGACAAATTTTTCTTCTATAGGTACTTCCTGCTCCTCCTCATAATAGACATCTACAATAGACAATACGCTCATATCTTTATGCTATTTCATGGATTGACATACATCAAATCGAACCACCTCATCATTCAGCCTGGATAGTAACTTATTTGCCTTCTAATTAATAAGTAAACTCCCAGTTGTGAGGAAATGTTGACCCAAGATTATGGGCACCTCGAATCCACCCCACAATCGAGAATGACAAAATTCACAGAAAATATGAAACTGGACACCTTTACTAATACGTCATATATAATCCCTATAGGCCACTTTACAGACCTGTCCGCCATAACTAGTCTTATGTTTGTGGGAGTAGGCTCCCCCAAACACAATTTCTTATACACAGCAAGTGGCATCAAGTTTATACTAGCTCCCAAATCACATAGAGCTTTTGCAAAAATAAAGAGGCCCAATAGTGCATGGGATGGTAAATGCTCCCGGGTCTACCTTCTTCTGCACCAAAGGCCTTATGGAAATAGTATCACAATGATGGAGATTGTCCACCGGCTCATAGCTAACCATCCATTTCTTCATGACAAGGTCTTTCATGAACTTTGCATACCCGGGAATTTATACCAATGACTCTACCAGTGGCAAATTGATCATCAATTTCTCTAGCATGGCCATAAATTTTCCAAACTTTGTGTCATCGGCCTTCTTCTTCAACCGATGGGGAAATAAAGGAGGTGTTTATGGGAGAGTGGTAACCACCACTTTAGCCTCATTTCCCTTGCTCTTCTCCAACTTATCAAACTGCTGATGGTTGGATGGTGTATCATTAATAATCTTATCCAATTTCTCAAACTCTACTAGATGATCAATTTCCATTGCTTCAACATTATCTGCCATAATATAAAGCACAGGCTTTCCCATAGGCGAGCTTGACAAAACCTTACCACTCCTAGTAGTAACCGCCATACATGAACTATTCTTTCTTGGATTCTAAACTATGTCGCTTGGTAAAGTACCACTCTTCCTCTGATTGAATACGGTTGACAGTTGGTTCATCTGCTGCTCCAACTATTTTATCAAAGTAGTGTGTGAATCAACCAACTTATTCATCTAAGATAAATTACTTTTTATCTCAGCCACCCCAGTATTGGTTACTTCCACTCTCTATAATAACTTAGTCATCATGTCCTCCATGGACATCTTCTCTGAACTAGTCGCAGTAGCCTCATGATTTCCAGAAGAAATATACAACCCACTTCTATCATTCTTATTCTTCCAATTGCCTTAGTCACGGTCCTTATAGACAAATTTGTCATAATAGTTCGGACCTTGGTTTCCTTGGACACTACCTTGGAAACCCCCCTGATTGTTCAAGTAATTGGCTTCCTCCTTATAATCGGAGCCAGCCCTTCCCTGTGATGCTACAGCTTTAACCTTCTCTATGTTTTTTTTATAATAAGTGCTTAGCTAGAAGATCCATCTGCGTCTTTATGCAAGCCATGTCTTGATCACATTTTTCTTCTCTCCAACTCTACTCTATGGTCATGCTAATAGATATAGTAGAGCTTGCTACCTCGGACTTCATGGTATGCCAAGCTCTACTTTGTTTTGTCATTCGATCAAGCATCTCAGCTACTTTCAGAAAAGTGAGATCCATGAATGCCCCACCTACAGCATTATCCACTACTGGCTTCATTACAGAGTTCAAGGCCCGATATAAGATTTCCATCAGGTGGACATTAGTCATATAATGATTTGGACTCTACATAAGCTTCTTCTCGAACCTCTCCTAAGTCTCATAGAGATCCTCAGTTAGAAGCTATCTAAAGTTGTTGATCTCATCTCTCAATTGTGCCCTTTTGGACGATGGAAAGAACCTTTCTAGGAAAGCATCTTTCAGTTGCCTCCAGTTGGTAATAGAGTCAGGAGTTAGCCCATTCAACCATAAAGTTGCCTCCCTAGATAGAGAGAAAGGAAACATCCACAATCGAATAACATTTTGCCCAACTCCTGGGTTTTTTAAATGATTTACATATCGAGATAAAATTAACTAAATGCATATTCGGGTCATCACCCACTAGTCCACCGAACAACCCTTTGAGATGTAATAACTGGATTATAGTGCTCGTGATATTAAACTTGTCTCTGAGTGCTAAGGACAGAGGAATAATAGCCCCTATTGCTCCAGCTCCATCCAAATTATCATCATCATCTGCTAGATTAAATTGGACGGCCTAGCATTCTGGTCTTTCCCTGACAGGGCAATTTCTATTGACATTCCTATTTGTCGGTGTAGGCACATTATCTGCACGCCTTGGGTATACTGGATTTAATAAATCATCATCACCCAGATCATCATCATCTGGTTTAGTTCCCTGCCTGCATTATTTGCATTTTGTAGGTTCACTTATACAGCTGGCAAGGCAGCTAGTCTAGCCTTTTCTTGCTGAGCATCTACTCTCTCTGGGTTCTGTTGACTATCCATTCTATCAATAAGTTGAGGTTCCAAATGAATAGGTAATAATGGTTCACTCGATCTATATGTACTTGGCATACAAGACAATCAACCTGCACAAACAAAAGCAATAAACAAAAAAGTAAAATTTGGGAAACTTTGACCAAAGGTCAATACAATCACAGACTTAATTGACAACCGTATTCCCCGACAATGGCGCCAAAATTTGATACGCCCAAATTACACCTTTCTTATGAAAGTGTAAGTGGTTGTTTTCTAATATAGAACCCAACAAAGGTTGAGGTCGAATCCCACAGGGAATACTTGTGCAATTAAGTTGATTCTTAATGGACTGCTGATCTAAGGTTCCAGAGTGAAGGGGTTTTAATGTGTTAATATTATTCTTTCATTCTTGTATCACACCGAGATTCAGCTAATAAAAGTTAATGCAAGTATAATTTCACTGAGAATGAGTTAACTAGAGTTATGCTCACCAAGATGTTCAGACATTTAGGGTTGTGAATTTGTGTTAGATTTCTAACTTTTAATTTCAATTGCAAGAAATATTGAATTCTAAGGATTACCCACTTGTTTCTCAACCTAATAGGTATTTTACCCTTTACATCTTTCTAACTTAAAGGATTCATGTATTATTCAATATAGTTCTCATGAGAGTTGATCCCATTAGGGCATTAACCCTTAACCCAAAGGGTAAATCTATGGATTTCATGTGAATCACCTCTTTTCCCAACATCAACTTTCTTGTTCAGACAAGTGGTATTCAAGGGCTCACTTCTCAAGTTTGCAACCAAGATATGTCATTATAATAAAGAGAGATTCATGCAATTTAGATAGATATTAGAAATCAAATGGATTCACAACCCCAAACAGCTCTCTACATCAAGGCTCTCATAACCCTAGTTATGGGATTTTAGCTACTTATCTCCATATAAGATATCAAAGACATATTGATTTTAAAAAATGGATTCAAGAGAGTACTTATAAAAGTTACAATATTTTACTTCTCAATCTTCAATGGAAAATATGGAAATAATAATTAGATCTTAAGTTCTAGCTTTAAATCTCAAAGAAAAGTGTCACAATGCTCTCAATAGAGGAGAAAGTATGATACTACTGTCAAAAGTCCCGAAGTAAAAAATTAATAGTTAGTATTTATATGATTCCAGTAAAAATTAATAGTTAGTCTTTATATGATTCCAGGACTGGGGTCTTAAAATTTAAAATTGGAATTGCCAATTCATGCTCGACGGGTCAGGCAACACTTCGTCGCTGAGGTGATGTACCGTCGCCTGGACCATTACAGAACTTCCAGTGGCACAACATTCTGTTTCTTGGCAATGAGTCAAGTGATAATTCATCACAGGGTTGATGATCCATCTCCTAGACCATCGCAGGACTTCCAGTGACACTGCCCTCTGCTTCTGGGGGATGGTTAGGTCGATAGTCCATCGCATGGTCGATGGTCCGTCGCCTAAGTCATCGTTGGTTATTTTTATCTCGTTTTGCCTAGTTGTTCCAAGTTATTCTTCGCGCTTATTTCTTATCCTAAAAAAACTAAAGTTCAATGTTAAATACAACAATAGTTGCTTGAAAACATACAATTATCCTAAGAAAAAGGCCTAAAATATTTCATCAAAAGCTGGAACATCACCCATCCATATAAATTTGGACCAGAGCAATAACTATATTCATTTCCATTCTTGTTTGCAGCAGTGCGAGGCTTCAAAGGCCTTTCAAAAGTCCATTGAACCCTTAAAGTTAGTAAAATCACTATTTGAATGTTTACACTGCTACCAAGAACCTTAACCCTTCTCCAAACTTGATACATAAACATTAGAAAAATCTTCATTAAATTGTAACAGGGTATTGACAACACCTATTTGGTCCCTCAGCCTTACTAGTTTGAACCTAATAATCTTAACTATAAAAGTCATATCTTGTTTGAAGGATTAACGCCTAATAGATAAAGAACCAATATTCACAAAATCATTGTACTGGATGTGTGTTTTCATGATAGGTTGATCACTCATACATACCTCCCATATATAAAGTTGTTCTATCTGTAAGCAACTTATTCCTATGAACCCATCTTTACTCTAGCCTTTAATGCTGGTCGGGCAAAATTTGATCTAGTTTCACTTTCTTTTATATGCAAACAAGAGAAAACCATTTGATGTCAAACAAGAGAAGAACAAAAAGAACATTATAAAAGGGTAACAAAAAATTGAATGAATCAACAGATGACCAATCTAATGCAACAGATTCCCTATCTGTTCAACCGATGAGGCATCTGTTACAACAGATGAATGACATGTTACAACAGATAGGTCATCTATTGGAATAAATCAAACCAGCCTTGCTACTAGTTTAATTTATTCAAATAGTTGGTCCGTCCGTTCCAACAGCGATTAATTAGTTGCAACAGTTGAGGAAACTATTGCAACACCACCAATAATAGCATCAACAATAAAGAAACAACGCCATATGTTCCAACACCATCAACAACACAAACACCACATGTTCCAATACCACCACCGATAACAATAACAACAACAACAGCACCACCAAAGTAATAAACAAAAGACATAAAAAACTATACTGACAAACAGGCTATTTAAGTTCTCACAGCAAATGACTTTTTTCGTATATTTTAATAAAAATAAAGGTTCGTTCATTCAAGACTTAAAAGTCACCTTTCTTTCAATTTTCTCAATGAATAGGAAACTGATAATAGGTAAATCATTAATAGAGACAGATGTAAATATCTAATTTAAATAACATACAAAGAAGAAGACGGGAAGGAAAGAACAGTAGTAAACCATACTTGCACTGTCAAAAAATCAAAGGGATAAGAACATCCAATTTAGTTGAGAAAAAATATTGATAGGTTGAGATCCAAAAGGATCCTCATACGAAAAAAGAGAGAAAGAGAAAAAAAAAGAATTGAGAATAAAGAAGAAAGAGAGAGATGAGTTGAGTTTCTCGTCTCGAGTTTATAGCTGAAGGAGAGAGTATTCTACTCCCTCCATTTCATATTAGTTGAGTTGGCCCCTATAGACTTGGCACATCCATTAAGAAAATATTTATTAGGGGTCTATTTTACCAGATTAGCCTTATTAATTATGCATTGTAAATATAAATTTGAATATATACAACTTGTTTAGTCATTTCATAGTAAGGGTATTATTGGAAGAACATATTAAAATTCTCTTGATTTCATCATTGGGACAACTAAATTGAAACAAATATTTTTAGAAAAAGGGTCAACTAAAATAAAATAAAGGGAGTAAATATGAGTTTTAAATATTCATTAATAACTTTCGAAGGGCACGAAGAGACGGCGACATTGAAAAGACCAGATAAGACTACTCACTGAGGAGATTTTTGAGTTATCCAATTAATATTTTTTTACCACCTTAGTATTTTATTTTTTTTATCTTGGACAGGAAATACCTAAATTGCTTTAAAAAAAGAATTTTAAAACATCAAAGTCATACTTTGCAACAGATGACAATTTCTGTCTGAAAATTTTCAAAGCTCGGTCATCTATCGCAACAGATGATTTACAACAGATGGGTAATCTCTTGAAATAGATAACTTAATCTATTTGATTAATTTCAACAGATGGGTCATCTATTGCAATAGGTGGAACATTTATTTTTATACAATTTCAATTAAGTTCATATGTTCAACTAATGCCTTAATTGATTAATCTAGAAATAGAGGTGAGTTCTTATAGGGTCAACTACAACTTGAATTAAGTCTTTTGGTAATCACACGATGAGACGGTATTACATTTCTCCTGACCAAAGTCGTCAATCAATCACTCTAAGCTGAATTGATTCTTACTACTTTGTATGTTCAAATAATTCCTTAATTGATCAATCTAGGACTAGAGGTGAGTTCTCATAGGGTCAACTAAAAATTCAATGAAGTATTTTGTCAATTGCATGATGAGACGGTATTGCGTTCCTCCTGACCAGAGTTGTCGATCGATCACTCTGAGCTAAATTGATTCTTATTATCTTATATGTTCAACTAATACCTTAATTGATTAATCTAATACTAGGAGTGAATTCTCATAGGGTCAACTACAAATTCAATTAAGTCTTTCCGCAAATGCATGATGAGACGGTATTGTGTTCCTCCCGACCAGAGTCATCGATCGATCACTCTGAGGTGAAATGATTCTTATTACCTAATATGTTCAACTAATACCTTAATTGATCATAGGGTCAACTACAACAGATGGCAATGCCTATTTGATAATTTACAACAGATGGGTAATCTATTATAACCAATGACTTAATTTGTTCAATTAATTCCAATAGATAGGTAATCTATTGCAATAGATGACTTAATATGTTTGATTAATTACAACATATGGGTCATCTATTGCAACAGGTTGAACATTTACCTTTATACAATTTCAATTGAGTTCATATGTTCAACTAATGCCTTAATTGATTAATCTAGGACAAGGGGTGAGTTCACATAGTGTCAACTACAACTTCAATTGAGTCTTTTGGCAATCACATGATGAGACGGTATTACGTTACTCCCAATCAGAGTCATCGATTGATCACTCTGAGCTAAATTGATTCTTATTACCTTATATGTTTAACAAATATCTTAATTGATTAATCTAGGACTAAGGATGAGTTCTCATAGGTCCAACTATAACTTTAATTGAGTCTTTTGGCAAATAAATGATAAGACGATATTGCGTTTCTCCCGACCAGAGTTATCGATCGATCCCTTTGACATAAAGCAATTCTTATTACCTAATATGTTCAACTAATACCTTAATTGATCATAGGGTTAACTACAATAGATGACAACGCTTATATGATAATTTACAACATATAGGTAATCTATTATAATAGATGACTTAATCTATTCGATTAATTCCAACAGATGGGTAATCTATTGAAACAAATGACATAATCTATTTGATTAATTCCAATAGATGGGTCATCTGTTGCAACAAGTTGAACATTTGTTTTTATACAATTTCAATTGAGTTCATATATTCAACTAATACCTTAATTGATTAATCTAGGACTAGAGGTGAGTTACCAGAGGGTCAACTACAACTTTAATTGAGTCTTTTGGAAATTACATAATGAGACGGTATTGCGTTCCTCCCGACCAGAGTCGTCGATCGATCACGTTGAGCTTAATTAATTCTTATTACCTTATATGTTCAACTAATACTTTAATTGATTAATCTAGGACTAGGGGTGAGTTCTCATAGGGTCAACTACAACTTTAATTGAGTCTTTTGGAAAATGCATGAAGAGATGATATTGTGTTCCTCCCGATCAAAGTTGTCGATCGATCACTCTGAGATGAAGCGATTATTATTACCTAATACGTTCAAATAATACCTTAATTGATCATAGGGTCAACTACAACATATGACAATGCCTATTTGATAATTTATAATAAATAGGTAATCTGTTGTAACAGGTTGAACATTTGTTTATATACAATTTCAAATGAGTTCATATGTTCAACTAATGCCTTAATTGATTAATCTAGGACTAGGGGTGAGTACTCATAGGGTCAAATACAACTTTATTTGAGTCCTTTAGCAATCACATAATGAGAGGGTTAAAAAATTATGCATATATTTTATAATTTTTAAAAATAATTAAGATCAATTCAGACTAAATTAACATTTTCAAAACTTGTCATTCTTTTTCAAAATACAAATCAACCCATACAAATCATACATCTGCGAGAAAAATATTTTATCATTTCAACTCTTGAGTTCTCGCTCTTCTCTTTCACAACAATACAATAACTACTCAACAAATTACTCAACACTTCAAAACAGGTCAATTTTCTTCTCATTTCCCACAATATAAGTGTTATTTTCGACATCATTCTTGCTTGTATCAGTAATTTTCTCTATCTTCGTAGGTAATGGAGTTCGAGAAGAGTTCTATATTTACTATTTTTTCAAAAAAATAAGGGCTTTTAAGTTAATGATGAAAAAAAAGACTTTTAGTTGTATTATCTTCGAGAATGAGTTTACAATTTTGACTTTAGATGGCAAAATTATAGGAAGAACTTGAGAAAACCCTAGTTTTTATCACATTGTTCCATTGACTGTCGTGGTATTGTTGGATGGTGTTTGTAGTGTTAGTGGTTGTGGTGGTAGTCATCGTTGTGGCACTGGTGGTGTTTGTGATGGTTGTTACTGACATTGGTTGGTGGTGTTTGTGGTAGTTTTTGGTGGTGTCGGTATTCGTGGTGTTTGTGGCATTGGTTGGTTATGTTTGTGTTGGTGGCTGTTGGTGTGTCAGTATTGATGGTGTTTGTAATGTAATTTTTGTTTTTCTGTTGTTTGTAGGTAAAACATGTCTCCAAAAAGAAAAGAAAGTGAAAGTGGATCAAATTCTGACCACCCAACAACAAAGGCTACAGTACAGAGGAATTCGGAGGAGCTTCCTGAACATCTCAGCCAGGAAAAAGTAAAGTTGAGGAGAGATATGAAAACAAAATTGAGGGAGGTAGACAAGGTAAAGTTGAGGAGAGATATGAAAACAACGTTGAGGGAGGTGGAGAAGGGTTTGTAGATGGTGATAAAGAAAATAAAAGTAAGAAAGAGAAGCAATTAGAGAGTGAGAAAGAGGATGATCATCAACATAATGATAATGGATCACCAATGGGGCATGAATTAATATCCACATCCCAGAATGATCATGTCAAAACTATTAGTATTGACAAGTTTCAAGTTGTGATGCCGATAGATGACCCAAAAGAACTAACTGGTGAACTTGTACTTAAATTTCAGTTGGAGAAACTTTTTAATTATTTTAGGAATATTATGAAGAAGGAAAACCTGCTTTAGACGCTTTCTCCTGCCCGAGGACCCCCCTGCCCAGTTACAAAAGAGGATGGTATATGGTCTTCTCAAGCACAGGATCAAGTACATGGGGGATGATAAATATTCAGAAGGGGGGCAAAAAGATGGATGAAAGTTGGATCAACTACTGTGGCATGCCGATTTGTTTTGGCTTGCAAGAGTTTGCCATAGTGATGGGCTTGAGATTCAATCGTCCAGAAGAACCTATCTCCAAGGGAACACCCCACAAAAATTTCAAGGTAAGTACGACAGACAAACCACCGCAAAAAAATAGAGGGAAGGCATTGTCCTAGCGACCACCCAGCAAAACCAACAAACGCAAGGAAAAATAAATGGGTTATTGGACATTGCTGGACGTGGCTACAAAGCATCAAATTTGATAATATATCTCAAGGATAAAACCATAACAAAGAAGTATAGGGAGTAATTGTGCTTAGTTTGGTTTGTCCATTCGGTTATATAGGCAAGAGACGTCAACAAGGTCATAGAAGATGATTTATTAGCGTGTGCTGAGGATTTTGATAAATTTAACAATTATCCCTGAGGATATGACAGCTTCTACTTGACTGTCCAATATTTACTGACAAAGCTATCCCCAGGGACGACCACATTGTAGGCTTTCATTGGGCTTTCATGGTAAAATTAATCACTATTTTTACTCATACATTAATTTATATTGAATATAGTTATTATGATTTTTTTTTGCTTGCTTCCTGTTTACATTTTTTAGGCTTGGGAATTTGAAGCCATTTCTCCCCTCCGAAAGCAGGTAATGGATTACCTGGATGAGTTTTCTCATCCAAGGATGTTTAGGTGGTTGGCTGCAAAGAACAACACATGAATTAAGGAGTATGATCTCTTTAACCCTTCGGATGATGTAGTACGTCTTCTTTAAGTAAAATAATTTAACTCATTGAAAGATATTGAACAGATGTTATATCTAATGCACCAGATGGGACATCTGTTACAACAGATTACCCGTCCTGTGCCAACTGATACAACAGATGAGTAATCTATTGCGACAGATGATTGATATCTTGCATTAGATTACCCATCTGTTGCTTTAGTTCTCTAAACCTGACTCTTAATAGATTAACTATCTACTGCAAATTATGCAACAGATGGGGAATCTTATGTAACATATTTTTAATCTATTGTGACATACAGATCATCTCTTGTATAACATGTAACCCAACAGATTACTCTTCTTGTGCCAATTGGTGCAATAGATAGGTAATCTGTTACGATAGATGATTGATATTTTGCATCAGATTATCCATCTATTGCTCTAGTTCTCTGATACAAAAATAAACATAAAAACCAAAATTAATGACTCAATGAACAAAAATAAGCAACCACACTAGAAGGAAAACAACACTTAGAAAGGAGATGAAGAAGAAGATTACATAAATGTAAAGATAGATAATGAAACATACACCACCTTTAATGATTAGCACCTAATTGTGTATCAAACAACTATACACACTTCACCGTGGAAGGATAACACTTCATTCTTAGGTGGACCAATGGAATTCATACTCCTCAAAACCCACCTTTCTTGCCAAATAGTCAACACAAGTGAAGAACCACCTCACTTACATAGAACCTTCAAGTTTTGGTTTCTCTCTCTTAAGGAGAAGGAGAAAACTACAAGCTAAGACTACAATTACAATCCAAAAAGTCACTAAATTCATTATGTCAAAACTAAGAAAAATAGAAGCCTATTTGTCTATTTATACTTATTACAAGCAAAGACTAAAATACCCTTAATGAAGGGTGCTCCTTTGGAGTGCAAAAAGAGAGTTTTAAAAGACAGCAATATCCCTAAAATGGGGTGCCTCTTGAGTGTTAAATTATAGTGTGCAAAGTCTATCTTGTCCTTCAAGTGAGGCGCCTCTTGAGTGTAGTGGTTCCCTTCTCCTCCTTCAACTTGACAAGGCTTTAAAAAGGCTCTAAACACTTGCCAATTTTGAAGCTTGAACCTTTGACAATGCGTTGTACTCTTTTTTTCTCTTTATTCTTGTATCATCTTCTCCATCTTGAAAGGAATTTGCCTCAAATTTGCACCTTAGAAAATCAAAGAGAGGGAAAAGAAGCACACATTCCTCATAGTATGAGGGTTAGAATTAGCACCACAAGTTATATAATCATGCCAGGGGGTACACTCTTAGAGTACACCCAACCATCCTTTGTTATGAGTAAGAAACATCGACCACAAACATCACAAAGGACACAACCAAGGCAAACATCAAGGAGTGAAGAATATAATCCGAAACAAACACATATTCCATCACTCACCACATTCCTATGAACATGATCACTATGGACCCTAATACTATTAAGGTCTTCATCAAACAAAATCAAAGGACTATATTCATCATCAAGACCTACATTATAAGCATCTTTACCAACTTGAAGGTTTTCAATCACACTATACTCATGATCAAGTAGTGACCTATCCTTAGGAGCATATGGTTCATTATATATGTCAAGATAGCTAACAATGGGAGAAATATGCACATCTATATCATGAAAAACCGAGATCACTGCAGAAGGAATAACCATTAGTACCACGCTCATATCATCAATCCTTGGTTGTTAACACTTGACATACACCCACACATCTATGGTATTCAGCATAAAATACTTGGCATAAAGGGTACCAAGGAAGTGGATAGCATCAACATTAAAAGATAATGAGCATGAATCAAAACTACACTTCCAACACCTCACAAGTAACCCAGGGCCAAAGGGAAGTAGTAGACATGGGTCAAGGTTGTAACTACCCACCCTTTTTACTTGAGGATCAAAATCATAACTTCCAAAGGCAATACACATAATTTTGGCATACACATGGTCACCTTGAACAATACTAACTTCATGGATTTCATCACATAAGTTCAAAGGATCATACTCATTGACAAGATCAACATCACAAGCATCAACACCTACTTGAGAAATTTCAAGCATATCATTCACATGTTGAAGTATTGAGTTGTTCTTAGGATCACATTGATCATTATACACAACAAGAGAACTACCAAGAAAAAAATCATGTACTTCTATACTATTTGATCCCGAATTTACATCACCTTGGCTACTAATAGCCACATCACAATATTTTAAACTTAAGGGAGTGTAGAGTGTACCAATTTCACCTTGATTTATACTAGGGCAGCCCACTTGATTTTCACAATGGAAAAATATTGTGTGAATACTCTTGTCACTTGGTAATGGAACCTTATTTAATTTATAATTTCTAGCACTAGATGGACACAAATCGTTCTTACGAAAAGAATCGATTTTGTCATCTAAAGGATCAACTAGTGCTTGCGTACTCACAACAAAAGCTTGGTCCTTATGCAACCTAACAACACCAAGAGAATCAAAAAGGGAAGATTCATAAACTTCTTCACTAAGAAAATCCTAAACTACACCACTTTGGCCACTACTAGCCACATCATAATAATTCAATTTTGTAGAAGTGTAGAAGATAGCTTTGTTACCTTGTAGATCATGGGAAGTGTATTATTCACTTTTGTTTAAATTATGGAAGCCTTTTTTCTCCACATTACAAGGTATTATGTCAAGGTTTACCTTTGGCTTCACTTTTTCATCTCTTATCCCAAAATTAGGACTTTCGGCCCAGGGCTTAAAAGGAACTTCCTGGGCTTCTCCTTGGGACTTCTAGGGTCTTGAAACTTCATATGAGAATATAAAATACTAGGCAAAATTCTATTATTTGGGTTAGTGAATAATAAGGATTCTTTATGGACAAGACCCACAATCAATTGTGACTTTTCCCTTCCAACTTCATCTATTCTAGCCTTGGTTCCCCTTCTCTTTTCCTCTTTTCTTCACATTCTTCTTGTATCCCAACACTAAGTTTCTCTCCATATTGAGGCTTTACCTCATTCTCCTTGGATTCTAACTTTTGGAGAGGAGTCATTGGCTTTTGTGAAGTGTAGGGTCTTTGGACTTGTGGTTTTGAGGTGGCATTTGAGTTTGTGGAGGTTTTGGCGGACATAGTCTATCAACCACTACAATAATTCTAATAATTTCACCCTTCGTGGATCTTATATCACCCTTTATGGATCTCAAGTCTCCTTTTATAATGTCAAAATCACCCCTTAAATCTCAGGAAAGGGCATCAATCCGAGCCAACAAGGCTCCCAAAACATCATTCCCAAGTGAGGGAACACTTGAACTCTTGGGTACCATGCTCCTTGTGCCTAACAAACAATCAAAAAATAACAAAGGAAAAAACTACAAAACGAACATACAAGTTAGTTCAAAAGCCTCACCACACTCACACTCGGATCTCACCTTACACTTGGTCTCACAAGTATTGAAAACTTAGCAATACTTGTCAAGTGAATTGAGTGGTGAATATGCCTTGGTCTGGAATTGATTTTTGCTTGCTAAGAATCAAATAAAATGATGCACTGACTTGAACCAACAAACTACTACGAATTAAAAATGAGAAAAGGAACACAAAAACTGAAGACACGAAATAAACAAACTCTAGACTAACTATCAACCTAGTAGGTACTTACTAGTTTGTTAATTAGTGATAGAATTTAACATACAAGAAACTAGAATCAAAAATTAGAAACTAGAAAATTTACTTAGGAACTCAATTTGGGTCAAATTACACTTAATGACATGGTACTCTTTGATTGGACGTGGTTTTCAAAATTTCAATCCCAAATTTCTTCAAGTTTTGGCCTACACCTAAGGAAAGAAGAGAAAAATGCTTTGGGAGGGAAAAAAACAAGTTTGGAGTTCTTTTGAGGCTCCAATTGGAATTCAAAAGATTGGTTCCCCCCTTTGTACTTGGATTGTACTTGATTTGTACTTGGTTGTCTCCTTTGTTTTCTTCCTTCTTTTGGATGACAATGAATATGCCAAGGCATATTCTTCCACAATACCAAGTACACTCTCTTTCCTCTCTTTTTTGGATCAAATACCTTCATTGAACATTCTTTTTCAACAATATTGGATGGACATAGAAGAACAAGATTAATATTTAAGGGTTGACCAAAGTTTGACCCTCTATCAAATGAACCACCAAATTTGGATTTTCTTATAGATATAGGTTCCTTAGGCCAAGTTGAACTCAAATATCACAAAATAAGAAAAAACCAACATCCAACACTACAACACCACAGGGATCTATCACGTTTAAAGCTTCAAGATGCCATATCGATGGTGGATCTACCTCAAAATTGCCCAAATCTTGTTCTAAGAGTAGATCTAGACTCCTTAGGTGCTAGGGAACAAGGATCTATCACTTCAAACCAACAGAACACAATAAAATTTAGTAGATCTAACCTTTAACATACGGATCTACTACAAACAACAAGACCACCATTTTTTTTAGTTTTTCAGATTTTTGACTCTTTTTTATTGAGATTTTCTTAATAAGGACACAAAAACCAAGTATTAGAGTTGTGGGAACAATCCTAAGCAAGGCTATAATACCAAATAATACAAAAATAAACCTAAAACCCAAAATTAAGGACTCCATGAACAAAAATAAGCAACCACACTAGAAGGAAAACAACACATAGAAAGGAAATAAAGAAGATTGCATAAATGTAAAGATAGATAATGAAACATACACCACCTTTAATGATTAGCACCTAATTATGTATCAAACAACTAGAAACACTTCACCGTGGATGGATAACACTTCATTCTTAGGTGGACCAAGGGAATTCACACTCCTCAAAACCCATCTTTCTTGCCAAATGGCCAACATAAGTGAAGAACCACTTCACTTGCATAGAACCTTAAAGTTTCGGTTTCTCTATCTTATGGAGAAGGATAAGACTACAAGCTAAGACTACAATTATAATATAAAAATTCACTCAATTCATTATGTCAAAACTAAGAAAAATAGAAGCCTATTTGTCTATTTATACTTATTACAAGCAAAGATTAAAATACCCTTAATGAAGGGTGCTCCTTTGGAGTGTAAAAAGGGAGTCTTAAAAGACAACAATAGCCCTAAAATGGGGTGCCTCTTGAGTGTCAAATTATAGTGTGAAAATTCCATCTTATCTTTCAAGTGAGGCGCCTCTTGAGTGTAATGGTTCCCTACTCCTCCTTCAACTTGATAAGGCTTTAAAAAGGTTCCAAACACTTGCCAATTCCAAATATTGAACCTTTGACAATGTGTTATACTCTTTTATGCGCCTCATACTTGTATCATCCTCTGAACCTGGCTCAAACGGATGTTAACCATCTATTACAAACTATGCAACAGGTGTGTAATCTGATGCAATATATTATTAATCTATTACGACATACAGATCATCTGCTGCATAAGTTGTCTTTGATAACATGTAACCCAACTATGAAAATTTTTATATTATATGATTTAAATACATCTGTCATTTTTATAAGTTATGTATCCATGGATCGTACCTACCGAGCAGGAGTTGGGGATGACTTCTATTATTACTCTAGGTCATGTTGATACTATAGCAGAACCAATGATGGAGTTAATAAAGAAGGAATTGTTTGGAGTACAGCCATAAGAAGAGCATTTAGGCAAGGTCAGCCTAATGTTGAGGCTCTTCATGACAAACCTATTGAGGTAGATTCGGGTGCTTTTTCTGGTAGAGTTGTTGGTGGTGGTGGTAGGTATGTTGATGCTGCTACAACTCATGATGATAAGTATTTTGATACTTAAGAAAATAAATAAATATGTATGAAACCACCCCTTTCATAGGTCCCCCTCACCCTTACACAGGTCTCTCTCACCCTTACACTGGTCCCTCTCACCCCTCTTCACCCTCGTGTTCTCATTGTAAATACAAAGAGTTCAAGGATAGCCAGGATAAACTCTTTGAAAAGGTAGAGGCTATCGCTAAAGTTTTTGAGGAATTCAAATCCAAGAGGGGTTTCATACCATCCAAGAAAGTGAGGGAGTGATACACTCCTACAATGGCGGTTAGGAGAAAAAAAAAAGCAATTAGCAACGTACTCTCCAGTCAAAAATAAAAAAATATTAAAGTTCAGGGGCCATTGAAGAAGGTCGACATGTAGGCAGAACTTGGCACCAAAGAGAAGAGGGATCTGTGACGGGACAAGAATGCCAAATGAGGTGCACTAGATTACCCCAGGCCTCCCTTTTACCCCCAAGACTTCCATATTATGACAGATATGCGTATGCGGTACTAGGATAAGGTAAGTTTAATTTTCCTAACCTAGCCTTCTAATCTACTCTATGAAGAAGCAGCTACATAACAGATGTGAAATCTATTGCAACAGCTGGGTGCAACTTATTATCTATATGTTGCATAAGTTGTGTCGCATTATTGATTCATCGAACCCTATGCAATAGATAGACCATCTATTGCATCTTTACAATAATTAACCTATTTAAAAATTGACTTTTTATATCATAGTATGTTGACAAAATTCTCTGCCTCATGAGAAAAAGGAAATTAGCATACCTAAAAGCTTATGACACTGCCGATTTGATAATAGACCTTGACTTATACAAGAATCTCAAGGATAAGTACAATAAACTCAATGATCTAGCATCATCCTGTGGCACGGGATTTGATTCATTAGTTTCTACGTTGGACTGGGATGAAGAAAAAATGATAAAATATGTTAGAGGCGAGAGGAAAAATCCACATGGAAAGAGTTCGACCGACAAAGAGGATTCTTGTAGTCATGAGTGTGGATGGCATACATTATCGGGCTATTGAGATACTACTCGAGGAGGGAAATATCAATGTTTATGACTGCAACGAACCTGCCATCGACGAGGTTATTTTTTTATCCATGATGCAGCCACTAATGGACCTGTTCCCCATCTTATTGAGGCGGAGTAAACTGATGTATCATTTTCTAGAGGAAGTGTCGATGAAGAATTCATAGGATTTTGAATGTCAAAACAAGGGCATGAACCTTCCAAAAAATGATACCAGTTTTGTGTGCGGCTTGCACGTGCTTGCACACATTGAATGTTTGCTGACGGGCATAGAAATGGCCGAGCCAACAACCTTTTTGTGAGACAACGTTGTGGCAAGCCTGCAAGAGGTTTGGGATAATGGGGTACTAACTGAATGCTTGGAGCCTGTGTATAAAGAAGAGCCTGTGAAATAATAATTTTTTATTTCAAGTCACACCTCTCTTTACATTACATGTACATGTAGTGGTAATAATTTTTTCTTATGAAATGTGAGTTTTTATAATGCAATAGATTGTCAATCTGTTGTAAAATATATTCTATCTGTTCTGGCAGATAGTTTATCTATTGCAATAGTTTGGTCATCTGTTGCATTATGCCGATGTTATTTCTATCTAATCTAAGTCTAATCTATTGCAACAATGGGAAGACCTGTTTGATAATTTCCAACAGATGACCTAAACTTTGCAATATATGCCTAAATCTATTTGATATTTTCCAATAATTACGCTTGAATATACATATGCTCGACAACACCAAACCAGTAGCAAATACACCACCATAAAAATTTCAGCAATTAGGCTTGAATATCCATGTGCCAAAGACACTAAACCAGTAGCAACAATGGCAGCAATGTAGTATCTCCTTGCTCAATTTTGTTTCTCTTCAAAATCCTTGACGAAACAAACCCCAAATTACACGATTTGCTTGTGACGGGTGTCATTGTTCATACCAATCAAAGTAATTGCATCCAACCAATTTCTATAAAAACAAGAACAAAATTACAAAATAATTATGAGTCAATAATTAATCAACTAATTAAATACAAAAATATTACCTTTAAAATATTACAAGTAAAAAACCTACGATCTAGATTTTATTGAGTCCAAGAAGTCTTCAATAGAGCTTCATGACCACACTTACAAAATCAAAAATCTTTCTCACTAAAAACAGTGGAAGATAAGCTTGACATTGTCAAGCTCAATTGAAAAAAATGAAAAAAATATGAAGAAAAAAATATAAATAATCCAGATGAATTTGGATAGAGAAAAAAATGAATAAGAAAAAGAATCTTTGAGAATTTAGGGTTAAATTTTAGGAAAAAGATGAATATATAATACAATGGGAGAAAAATAACCGTTGGGGGTCCAATCAGTAAAAAAAATGGGGGTTCAACGAGCCTAGGCTGCATGAATTATACATTACCAGCCAACAGGGCAAAAAGTGACAAACTGACACATTTGATGCCTATTTTATTTTGCGTGTTTAAAATGAACACTGTCTACTTGATGCCTATTTTATTTTAGGTGTTTAAACTGAACACGGTCGATGGGTTCCCCTTTTTTATTTCAAGTCACTTTTATTTTTTTACATGTAGTGATAATTTTTTATGTCTAATAATGAAAGTTGAATTTTTTATCATGCAATAGATTGTCCATCTGTTGCAACAAATATTCTACCTGTTCTGACATATAGTTTATCTGTTTCAATAGGTTGGTCAACTATTGCATTATGTCGATGTTTCTGTCTAAGTCTATCTGTTGCAACAGTGGGAAGAATTGCTTGATAATTTCCAATAGATTACCTATCTTTGCAACATATGACTAAATCTATTTGATATTTTCCAATAGATGTGTCGTTTGTTGCAACAGATACATTATTTGTTGCAATATTTGAATCTAGTATTTTATTTCAATTAATAAGTTCAAATCTAAGGAAAAAATAAAATTCATAGATAAAATAAAATAAATCGAAGCCTTCAGAAATTAGCTGGAATAAATCAACGAATAAATGAAATGTAAAAAAATTATTATGGGTACAAATCTCAACAAATACATCAATAATTTAAGTATTGATGCTAAGAATTCCTAAGGAGGGGTGACGTTATTACTTTGATAGACTCAAGCTATAAACATCTACTTAATATGGACAAGTTGTTCTTCATTTGGTGTTATAGAATTCGACTTTGGTCTTCGTGAATCTGTATTGTCACTTACGTATGGTTTCTGCACTTTCTGTTCTCTATATTTCCATAAAAGGAGTAGCATATTACCAATGCTATTCAGTAGTAGCTTCTACATCTACCTGGAAAGCTGGAATTGATCAATGCTAATCACGGGGATACGATAAAATGGAAAAGGATAATTCATCTGTTCTAGCAAATCAAACAGGTCTTCCTCTTATTTTAAATTATCCCAAATAGATTATATTTCTATCAAAACAGATGAATCAACTATTGGGAAAAATTTCTGCATGGGGAAGACCTGTATGATAATTTCCAATGGATGAACTATCTGTTGCAATATATGACTCATCTGTTGTAGCAGATAGGTCATATGTTAGTACAAATACAAGCGGTACGAAGAACTGTTTGATTTGCTAAAATAGATGAGACATATATTACAACAGATACTCTATCCGATGTAACAAGTTAGTCAACTATTGTAACATATATATATATATATATATATATATATATATATATATATATTTGTTTAATAATTTTCAGCAGATGTATCATCTATTGAAAAAGATATGTGTCTATCTCTTAGTTAGAACAGACATATATATTTACCTTCTTCAGCTCGTGCTCTCTCCTTTGGCCATTGTACATTGCTTAATGCAAAATATGGACAGAGGAATTGCAATTTTACTTTTTTGGATGCTTAATAATGCCTTGAAAATTACTTTCCTTTTCCTCTTAGCCTTAATCTCTAATTGAGTGGATGGATATAAAATCCTATTTGATGGAATGACACCCCTCTTAGATTTTAATTCCTTTACAGAAGCAGTTAATACATTAATAGCATTAATCACTACATCATGTTTTGCCTTGCAGTCTTGATATTTGCATTCAGAACATTTACTGGAAGAGATAAAATATGTATAACCAGTATGATCATATGCAAAATGGTTTATTTTAAATACTATAAGAGGATCATCATTAGCACCAACATCGTCACCACTACCACCACCAACAGCTCCATCACCACTAAGCTATCAACAACAACAAGCCCACCCTCTAAAATAATTTTTCTTATAATGGTTGTTGCTCCAAACAATTCCATTTTTATTCTATCAATAACCTTAGAATTCGATAAAGTTTGTACAGATTGTAAAGTAAGAAAAAATAGCATCTTAAACTCTCGATTGATCGGAACTAGCGACGGATGTATAATCTAACATAAATTATTACATATATTAGAATGGTGATTAGACCATTCAAAAAATCATTAATTAAAATAAAAACTTAATTATAATTATACTTACTGCATCCTTCGAAGGGTTGAAGAGATCAAGAAATTTTGCATTTTTATTAGTTTTGGTCGACAACCATCTCAAGATTCTTGGACAAGAAACTTCTTCCTGGTAGTTCACTTATTGTCTCAAATAAGGAATGGCTTCAAACGCTCAAGCCAATAAAATAATACCAATAAATCAAAACCATTATTGAGTGAAAAAAATGAATGATATCATAATAAAAGAAAGAAATATTTACCATGAACGCGCATGAAAAGCCATATAAGTTGACTGTCTTTGGCTCTAAAAAGGTCAACAAATATTTGACAGTCATTTTGAAGCTTTCATAACCCCAATGATACCTGTTAAATGCCCCAAGATCCTTGGAGAGATTTATTAATCCATCACATATGTTGTTGTTAATATCTCTCGCCTAAAGAATATTATGTACAAACCAAACCAAGCACAATGACTGCTAGTTCTTCTTTGAAATTCTTTTACCTTTCAATGCTTCTATTAAATTTTTGTTTTTGAAGCTTGGACCAATAATAGACACTAAGTCATCACGATCAAACTACTTGTCTTTGCCTTTTTTGGGTGTGTGGGGTGCTTTTTGGGGGGTTAGAATAAGTATAACATGAGAAGGAGAAGGAGGATAACATTTTAGTCTAGTAACTATGGGAAACTCCATCCAACCAAAACAAACAGGCATGCCATAGTAATTTATCCACACCTCATCCATATTATCTTTGTTTTCATATATAAATCTACGCTTGAGAAGTTCATATACCATTTTTATTTGAAAATGAGCATTGTTGTCCTCCGACAAATCAAGATATTTCCTAAAGAAGCTATCCCTAAAATAAGCATCCAATTTTTGTTATCGAAGTATTTTTTTGAAGGCGTCGAAAGATTTTTCCATGGCTGACTTAAGTACAAAATCACTCGTTAAATCTGTAGCACCATCGCAATTTATTTGCATAGATAACGATCAATGATGAAGGTTTTGACCAACTCTTTGGTGGAAGGGATGTTATCATTTGGATAATCTCTTTTGAAATATTCCTCCTCCCCGTGTTCATCATATTCTGCTCCTGATTGAGATAATACTTGTAAAGCAAGTAGCCTAGCTACTTCACTTGTTCCTTTACTTGGACTTGATTCAGTTTCTGTTCTTTTGGGAGACATATTATCTAAAATTAACAAGAAAATAAAAAATATATTATAGTTGATTAATACATCATTAAAAAAGGATAACGGTAAATCTAACATGCAAAATAGTAAAATAACAATTGCAAAAAATCACACATCTATTGTACCAGGTAGGTTATCTGTTGCACCAAATAACTAACCTATTGTATCAGATGAGTAATCTATTATAACAATACAAAATATATCACTCATTTTTGGTCTGTGCCACAGATCACATATCTGTTACAACATATAAGTGATTGATTAGAAAAGTTAAATAACCTATTATAATGGATGAGTAATCTGTTTCTATAAGACAAAATATATCACTCATCTGTTGAGAAAGATGAATAGTCTTTGCAACAGATCATATGTCTGTTATAATATATGAGTGATCTATTGGAACAGTTAACTAACTTATAGCAACTACTGAGTAATTTGTTGCCACAATACAAAATATATCACTCATTTGTTAAAAAAAATGAATGGTCTGTGCAACAGGTGATACATCTGCTGCAGCATATGAGTGATCTGTTACAACAGTTATCAACAGTCAATAATGTTTAGATTTTTTCCAACAGAAGGGTCGTCTATCATGACAGATGAATGATCAGTTGGAAAAATCAAGTCTTGAACATATACTGTTAGAAGAGTTGATAGTATTTTATCTAATAGGAGGTTCATCTGTTGAATCGAATCTTTAGTTTGATGTTTCCTCTGTTGCATCAAATGGTTAATCTATTGTGTTAGATTTTTAATCCGATGGTTCCTCTGTTGCATCCGATAGTAAATTTATTACATCAACTGGTTAATCTATTGCAACATATGCTTAATTTATTGCATCAGATGGTTAAACTATTGCATTAGATGGTTAAACTATTGCATCATATGTTAAATCTGTTACATCAATTTTTTTATCTGATGGTTACTCTATTGTATCAGATGATTAATCTGTTGCATCATATGGTTAATCTATTGCATTAAATGGTTAATATATTGCATCAAAATTTAAATCTGATGGTTCCTTTGTTACATCATATGGTTTATATATTGCATCGATATCATATGCTAAATCTATTACATTAGGTGGTTAATATGTTGTATTAGATAGATAATCTATTAGAGAAAAAAATAGTAACACAATTTTATGGAACAGAACAACAAAAATATCACCATTTTTACCAAGAACAAGAAAAAATCAACCCAGCAACGAGCGCAACAAATTAAACATCGAAATTAAACAACAAAAGAGAAGAGAAGAAATACCAAAAATTAGGGTTTTATTCAGACCGAATTTCAAATTAAAACAACAAATAATGAACTTTTCAACCAATGCTATAAGATAAACTGGCTCAAGTTCCTCATTTTCTCCAAAACTAAAAAGGCCATAATTTTTTAACTATGAAAGAAGAAAAGGAACGATGAAAAAATTAAAGCTATTGTGGCCAGAGAGCAAGGCCGTTACGTCGATTGATGGTTGAAGTCAAAAATTAATTCAAAGCCTAACTATTTGTCATTGGAGGTTAAAGTCGTCGGGGATTGATAGGAGAAATTTATAGAACTGTTGGTTAAGAGAAGCTGTCGAGAGAGAGAAGAGAGATGGTCGATGATTTGGATTGAAGAGGGATGTAGGTTTGGTTGATTTGTATTTTTGAAAAGATTAGAAATTTTTAAGAATATTAATCAAGTCCACAATTAACTTAATCAAGTTTCCTAATTATGTTTGACCCTTTAAGTTGATCAATATCACCAATCCTTCATTCAAGATTTAAAAAACACTTTTCCTTCAATTTTCTTAGGTTACTCTAACTAGTACTATAATAAATTTTATCATGTGCAAGGTATGTCAAGTTATACTGTAATACCCCACAAAATTCTCTTCCAGTCTGAGTCTTAGAGCGTTTTCAGTAAAGCGAGAATCCGAGTCTAAAAGATTCAAAAATATCTTCCCAAGTATGAAATACTTTGAATCGTATGGAATCTCCCTAATATCTATTTCCTGTCATGTAAGAGCATTGAATAATCTTTCCATCGATACAAAATTCGCCCAAATTGGACACTCGGGTGAAGAGTTAGAGCCATTTTAGTGAGACAGTGTGTCACCTGGAACTTTAGTACGTCGCGGAGCCAGCCAAAATGGAAATCATCAATATCCAGTGAGCCTCTGTGAAAATGGCGCGTCGTGCCAAGGCTTGATTTCAGAATTTGTCAATTTCCAGGAAGCCTCCGTGATTCCACCGCGTCGCAGTATAGTTCCAGTTCGCAACCAAGATGGCAATGCAATTTTCACCACATCGCGCCATCGTGCAGTTTCCCAATTGTCTAAATTCCAGTAAGCTGTCACGATTATGGCGCGTCGCACTAGCATGTAAAATTGGGGATTTTTCAGTTTAATTCCAAGGGCTTTCGGTCTTTTCCACTTTTTCCCAGCCTCTATAAATACTTGGCCAAGGGATCTCAGCCTCATTTTTCTCTTCCACTCCAAAAACTAGGGTTTCCAAAAAAATTAAATCCTCTCTTCTTCTTTAACAAAAATCAAGAGAGAATCAGGAGGGATCAAGAAATCTTTCCAAGAACCTTCAAGAAAAGAGTTTCCCCAGGTATGTAGATGTCGATTCTTGGGTCCCTTTCATCCAAGAAGATCAAGTACCCTTTTCTAAAACTCAAAGATTTTATGTTTATCAGTTGTTAATGATTCATGTGAGTTGAAATTGATGTTCCAGCTGTTGTTGAGTTTTGATTCATGCTTGTTTACAAGATTTATGAGCTTTGACCCTAGTATGTGGAATTTATATGATGTTTGTGATGAGCCCTATTGAAGTGGTTTTCTATGTGATATGTTCATGTCATTTGGGTGTAGAAATAGTTGAATAAGCAAAGCATATTCCCCATAAGTTTGATAAAAAGCTTACGTGAAGCGTAAAGGTCACTATAGTTTGTTGATTCGGAAACCCCAAAGTATGAGCAAGTCTATGCATGCCTAGTGTTTGATAAAATGCCTTAGTGAGTGAAATGTTCCATGATACTATGAAATATCCAAGTTGGTGTAAAACCATACTTGCTTAGTGTTGTTGAAAGACCTTAGTGAACAAGTCGAGATATGATGGTTGTAAATTCCCCAATTATGTGCTCTCTGATTTATGCTAAGCTTTTAATACATGCCAAGTGGTTACCAAGTAAGTTGAGACTTGATAGTATGAAGTTTTCCCCAAATCATGTGATGTCCAAATACATTTCAAGACTGATTTAGGTGTGAAGTACTTAAGGTAAGACCTTGTTGAAGGAAGTATAATCTAGTAACATATTTCCCTACGCTAGTATATGTTGATATTTCCTAAATGCTTGACGTGATGCCTTAATGATTGTAAAGGTGAAGGTATATTATGTTTCCTAAATGCTTGAAGTAATGCTTTAATGATAATGATGATGAATGAATGACTGTGATGATGAATGGATTATTGTGATGATGATAATGAATGAATGGTTGTGATGATGGAGGAATGATTATGCTTTATTTTATGTTATCGAGTCCAGGGGGTATTTATACCTGATAATTTAGTTGTTGTCTAGAACCCGTGTCAGCTTCACGATAATTCTACTCGAGCCATGACTCTCAGAACTCAGTGAACTATAGAACTTTGTATCCTCAGACAGTTACAGCACTTAAGAAAGCTCAGTAATCTCAGTTATCTCTGTAATCTCTGTATCGCTAGTAATCAAGTCTCATCTTTGTACTCATCTTAGATCTAACAGTATACAAGTGTTTAATTCTAATCTCGATAATAATCGAATAATATAATCATAATATGTATCGTCAGTTAGATACCGTGATTTAATACCTTTTCCATCATATATGGAACTAAGTGATCTCAGCATAGCTCAGTCAGATCTTTTGATAAACATGATCAATATGAGATTCAGTTCAGTTGTGTTCAGTTAAGAATTCAGTTCAGAGTCTTTTAGTTGGGAGTAAAAACTAGCACTGGGCGAGAGAAGGGATGCCGGATCCTCTCGTTCAGCAAGAAAAAGGCTGGAGTGGTAAGTAGCAATCCCTGACCTCCAAAACTGCATAGCCAGCATAGGATGTAGGAGTCTCTATCAGTAACGGTTGTCACCTCTAGAGAGAGAGTATTGGACTATGATATTGCCTTAGATCAACTTCTTGTTGACGGTCATCCGTTAGAGAGAATTGACTAGAGAAAGGTCTTTACCCGTGGCACGGTATTGACACCCTTCTAGCTGAGGTTACAAGTTGGACCCCACCTGTGGTAGGATGGGGTATGTCGGTTAAGTAACTACTTCCCACAGTTTCAGTTTCAATTTCAAATTCAGTCTCAGTCTTAGTATCAATCTTCAAAAATCAGGACTAAATCTATCTCTATGAGGAACTCAGATAGTTACATTGATTCATGGACCATTCGTTAGATAGGCTTGGTCTCATATACAGTTATTTGATATCATATTCAGAGATATGCCGCCAGACAGGCTTGATCATAGTCTTAGATTCTATTGAGTATTTTTGTTGTCAGATTCAGATGTGATCATTTCCATACCATTGATAATAGATTCCTTAATCTTTCGTTAGAGAGGTTGATCTTTAATCCTGTAAGTCGAGAGTAGTAAGCTCAAAATTCAGTCATCAATGTAAGTACATCCAGTTTCTCAGTCATCAATATCAGATGAATCAGTGTCTTAGTATCTCAGTGTCAGTAGTGAGTTCAGTATGCAGTAAGGCAGTATCTGAGTTTCAGTCTCTAGAGTTGTGATGATTATAACTATAGTCTATGAATTCAAGTATTTGTATATGTTCTCGGGCGGCATTTTCATGACTATTCAGTTTAGATATTATGCATGCATGAGCCCTTGCATTTAGCCCTACCTCGTCTACATACTCGGTACATTCCTGTACTGACGCATTTGCACTATGGTGTTTTATTTGACACCATAGGTTCAGAGGCACGAGATTCAAAGTATCCTCAGTAGTTCAGTCCCAGTCAGCAGCAGTAGCAGTGAGTCCTCTTTTTTTTAGAACGAATCTCAGTTTACTATTATTGCTTTAGACTTTGTTTATTTCAGTTGACGGAGTTAGTTTGGGACATGTCCCATCAACTCCACAGTTCAGAAAGTTTAGAGGTTTTTCAAATCAATGTATTAGTATTTAGTTTTTTGTTTTGTGTATTCATAGATGTGTTGACCTTATGGCTAGTTTTCGTATTTATTTCAGATATTATGTAGGGCACAAGTACAGATATCAGTAAAAGGATTAGCTTGTGGTCCTTTGGGTCATAAGCATTGTGTGACGTCTCGGGAAGGGATCTCGAGAGGTTACACATACTTATGAGAGGCCATTATTTTTATCGAAATTAGACTATAGTAGATTCTAATTTTCAAGCATTCAAAAATTTGTCTTAATTCTTCTTTGTCACTTTCTCTCTTTCTATATCTTTTACTTTTTAGAATTATTATGCCATTGGGCCAGTTTTTTATGACTAATTAATTCTTAAATTATTATTATTATATTTTAAGTTTCGTAATTTGTAAAGAAATTTAAAAAATGTATGATTACACTGGATATGTTATTATAGATAAAAATTGAAAGAATTTAAAAATTGGACAATGAAACTAAACTTGTTTGATTAAATTTTATCATTGATAATCCAACTCTCCAATTATAAAGTTATTTGATTAAATTTTATTATTGATAATCCAACTCTCCAATTATTTTGTTACATAAAATCTTTTAACTATAAAAATTACTGCACAAAAAATTATTTTTATATTTTATAACATAAAAGTATTCTATCTTTAAAATTTGTTAGAGAGAAATTGTATGGTATATTTTTTTAGAAAGGTGTTTAAGAAATTCACTATACAAATGCATTATATTAATGTGGGAAAATAGTCTGAATCATATTTTATTTAATATTAATAATATTACATTAAAATTATTATAAAAAATCAAACTAAAGAAAATAAATGTAATATTGTATATTCCCTTGTGTGTTACTATCAAAAGATGTGGTGCAGTGATTGAGACTGCTCCTCCCTTAATCAGAGGTCTCGGGGTTTGAGCTCTATATATGAAAAAATTCTTGGCAGGGAGCGCTACCCCCGAATGGGCCCTACCCGACACGAATTTAGATTAGCCGGGCTCTAATGCGGATACTGGACATTGAATAAAAAGAAAAGTTGCGTGTTAAGAGCCAAAACATAAGGGATGTTTCTAATATTTTTCTGGATGTAATTAATTCATTTTGGACATCTTGTCATATTTTTGGTATAAAATAACAAAATTCACGTGAAATTTACTTTTTAGTTACCTTGATCAAAATTGAATGACTTTTAAGTGGCTAAAAAAAAGAAAATTTGACCTTTATGTAATAATTTTTAAAGTTGAATGACTTTTAAGTAAGAAAAAATTAAAAGAATAGTAACACAAAATTATAAAATAAAGAGAAAATGGTCAAAAGGCCCCCCAACCTTTATCCCAAATATCAACTACACACTTATACTTTGTGGGGGTCCTATGACCCACCTGAACTATTTTAAAGTGGAATTATTACCCCCTCCCCCCTTGAACTATTTTAAAGTGGAATTATTATTCCTCCCCCCTCCCCAAAAATTGACAACCAATTATTTGGAATATGGTGTGATGCACGCGCTGCCACGTCATGCTACGTTATTGCCACGTTATTTTTTTCTTTTCTTACTCTAAAAAATTTAATTATTTCCCATTTTGCTTTCTTCTTCCTCATTTTGCTTTCTTCTTCAACCCAATTTCATTTCTTTTTTTCTTCCCCATTTTGTTTTCTTCTTCAACCCAATTTCTTCTTCCCCATTTCCTATTTTGCTCCTTTTTCTTCTTCAATCTAATTTCATCTTCTTGGGTCAAAGATAGAATTCATGGGGGGGGATGGCGGATTAATGAATTCTTGGGAAATAGAAAATCAAAAAAATTGGTTGGAAATTATCTATGGCATTTGTTGGACAATAAAATTCTCGAGGTCGAAAAATAAATCATTCGAGACAAGAAAAATATACTGCAACAATCAATTTATTGATTTCAATATGTGAGTGTTACAATCTCTATGAATCCTCTGATTCGCCTTTTCAAATATAAATTTAAGGGCTTAAAGCTTGATCTTGAATTTGAACATGATTTGTTGATTTGAGGGTCTTGATCTTGACTTGTGTTTGTATTCAAGGGCTTTTGAGCTTGTTCTTGAATATTGCAGTCTCGATCTTGAATCTTGATGAACTTGCTTTGAATGTCTGAGCAAAGTAGAGAAATTGCGGTTTTTGATCCATAAGCTTTCTCTTCCTTCTTGTTAGAATTCTGGGGGGGTCCTTTTTCTGAATTATGTGGCCCCTATTTATAGTTGTAGAAAAGGAAGAGTCATGATGAATATGGACTTCATTTGACCAATCAGATTTAAGTGATGTGGCACTTTTTATGGGTTTTTATTTCATGGGCGTGCTGCATCAGTTTGACATATGGCACGGTCGTATTATCTCCTTCACTTGACTTGGCATGCCACGTCATTTGATACGTAGTGCTTATTTGGGCCTCTAGAATATGACAATATGTTGGGCTTAGCAAAGTGGGCTCATCATTTGTAGCCCAAATTAATGGACTAACACAATAAATATTGAGCCTTATTTAAATCCATACCTATTTGGACTTAAATAATTAATTCAATCATATTAATCTGCAATAGTTATTTGAGACTAATATATTTTGAATTTAATATAATCCAAATTTTGTACGGATTTAAATTTAATAAAATTGCATTGCCCACAAATGCCCCTGCTTCAAGAATTGTCGAAATATTTAATATTTTAGAGACTACCCTTGAAGTATGATTATTTAAACATGTTTCCTTCGTGCTTCAACGATTTTTCATACATAATAACTCCTCATTCAAAAACTTTAAAGACAGACCATATTGACATTGTCTCTCAAAGTTCTCTTATTTTTTTCACGAATCTCTATACTTAAGATCCGTTGGTGAGGCATGATATCCAATTTCAAACAGTTTTGGAAGACTTTTTTATTGTCTTACTTAACCAGGAATAAAACTTTTCTGATTTAAACTTAGATTGGACAAGGAAACAACCTCCAATTTGACTTTGTATGGAAGAAGAAAACAACCTCCAATTTGAATTTGTATGGAAAAAGGAAACAATCTCCAATTTGAATTTGGAGATGAAAGTTATTCCAATCTGAATTTATATTGGAGAAGAAAATATCCATCCTACAAATCTATAAAACGAGGTAGTTTCTCAACTTTTTCAATATCAATTTTGGGGTTTTCAAGCCATCAACAATATTGAGGTAATTTGTTTGCCTCCTACTTTTCTCTTATTTTCGTCACTTTTTTCAGCACAGCATGTTAGTGGTAGAAAATTCATATCTAATTGTAGAAATATCAAAATTATAAACCGTTTGATATTTCAAAAATCAAACTTCGAGATCTATATCATATCAAAAATTTAGATTTAAATTCCTTCAATTTAATTCTAGATAATTTTTTAAAGTTAGCCCTGAATTTTATCATGCTGAAAATTTTTGATCTGCGCGTCTTTACTAAAACTTTCATATCGTGGAGTAGGAAGGATAAAATTACAAACCTCATGATTCTTGTAAAACTAGACACAAAGATATATAATATATCCAAAATTCATAATTTAATACAATCAATATATTTTCAGGTGTTATCCCGAAATCAACATTGAGTTTTCATGCATCAATAATTTCAGATTTATGCAACATCACCAAAAAAATTATATCTCAATGTGAGAGTACCAAAATTATGATCCTATTGATTCTATAGATGTCGAAAATATTCATGTATAACATATCCAAAATTTGGATTTTAACACATTTTTTATTGTTCAAGATGATTTTTTGAAGTCGATCTTATATGCGGTCCGACAGAGGATTCCAGATTTGTATTGCCTCACCAAATAATTTATTATTTCTTGATGTGGGACCATCACCACCAAAGGGAGTTTTGATTGCCTTAAACTAGATTTTGAGGCTCATCATGGCATCTTGTATCAATACAAGTTGGTGATATACAACTTTTAAGATTACAACTCTTTGATAGGTAACATCCTTTCTATTTGTGTTTTTGCTTTCTTTCTTGTTTCCTCTTTTTTTTTTTGGAGAATTAAAATAGATAGCACTATGCAACAATCGGCTTAGGAGGGGAGATTTTAACTTCGCCTCCATCACTTTAAGTTTGACCAATTTTACTTGAAGATGGTGGACATCGGCTTAAGGTGCGAGAGTTTAACTTCGCCTCCATCACTTTAATTCCGACCAATTTTACTTGAAGACGGTGGACATCGACTTAAGGTGTGAGAGTTTAACTTCGCCTTCGTCACTTTAAGTCTGACCAATTTTACTTGAAGATAGAGGACATCGTCTTAAGGTGCGAGAGTTTAACTTCGCCTCTGTCACCTTAAGTCCGGCCAATTTTACTTGAAGATGGTACAGTGATTTTCTATAAGTATGGGCCCTTTTCAATGTTCATCTTAAGGTGTAAAGGGACAAATCTTGTCCACCTGAAGGCATGAAAATTTTGATATCCTTTTAAGGATAAATCTGCAAGAGGCCAGCTTAAGGTGCAAAGGGACAAATTTTGTCCACCAAAAGGCATGAAAATTTTGATATCCTTTAAAGATAAACCAGTTAGAGGTCAACTTAAGGTGCAAAGGGGCAAATTTTGTCTACCTTAAGGGATTAAAATTTTGAGATCATTTTAAGGACAAACCCATTAGAGGCCAGCTTAAGGTGCAAAAGGACAAATTTTGTCCACCGTAAGGGATGGAAATTTTGATATCCTTTAAGTATAAACCCATGAGAGGCAAGCTTAAGGTGCAAAGGGATAAATTTTTTCCACCTTAAGGCATGGAAATTTTGAGATACATTTAAGATAAACCTGTTAGAGGCCGGCTTAAGGTGCAAAGGGAAAAATCTTGTCCATCTTAAGACATGGAAATTTCAATATCGTTTAAGGATAAACCCGTGAGACACCACCTTAAGGTGCAAAGGGAAAATTTTTGTCCACTTAAGGCATGGAAATTTTGAGATCCTTTTAAGGATAAACACGTTAGAGGCTAGCTTAAGGTGCAAAGGGACAAATTTTGTCCACCTTAAGGCATGGAAGATATCCTTTAAGGATAAACCCGTGAGAGGCTAGCTTAAGGTGCAAAGGGACAAATTTTGTCCACCTTAAGGAATTGAAATTTTGAGATCCTTTTAATGATAAACCCATTAAAGGTCATCTTAAGGTGAAAAGGGACAAATTTTGTCCACCTTAAGGAATGAAAATTTCGATATCCTGTAAAGATAAACCTGTTAAAGGTCAGCTTACGGTGCAAAGGGACAAATTTTGTCCACCTTAAGGCATGAAAATTTTGAGATCCGTTTAAGGATAAACCCATTAGAGGCCAGCTTAAGGTGCAAAGGGACAAATTTTGTCCACCTTAAGGCATGAAAATTTCGATCTCCTTCAAGGATAAACCCATGAGAGGCCAGCTTAAGGTGCAAAGGGACAAGTTTTGTCCACCTTAAGGGATGGAAATTTTGAGATCCTTTTAAGAATAAACCCATTAGAGGCTAGCTTAAGGTCCAAAGGTACAAATTTTGTCCACCTTAAGGCATGAAAATTTTGATATTCTCTAAGGATAAACCCGTGAGAGGCCAGTTTAAGGTGCAAAGGGACAAATTTTGTCCACCTTAAGGCATGAAAATTTTGAGATCCTTTTAAGGACAAACCCGTTAGAGGCCATCTTAAGGTACAAAGGGACAAATTTTGTCCACCTTAAGGCATGGAAATTTTAATATCCTTTAAGGATAAACCCATGAGAGGCCAGCTTAAGGTGCAAAGGGATAAATTTTGTCCACCTTAAGGCATGGAAATTTTGAGATCCTTTTAAGGATAAACCCATTAGAGTCCAGCTTAAGGTGCAAAGGGACAAATTTTATCCACCTTAAGGAATGGAAATTTTGATATCCTTTAAGGATAAACCTGTGAGAGGCCAGCTTAAGGTGTAAAGGGACAAAGTTTGTCCACCTTAAGGCATGGAAATTTCGATATCCTTTTAAAGATAAACCCATTAGAGGCCCACTTAAGGTCCAAAGGAACAAATATTTTCCACCTTAAGGCATGAAAATTTTAAGATCCTTCTAGTTGTAGGCTTGGAGAACTTTGGCATTCCAAATTCCATTGAAGGAACTCTCTTTCTTTTCAACGGGTTGCCTTCATTGATTCACTGATATTTAGAGTAAGTCCAAAAATTAATTAGAATAGTTTCATACTTGGTATACATATGGTAGATACTTGCAGGAACATATTTTTTTTTACACTCATGCAACTTAACTCAGAATAAAATTCCAAGCGCCTACGTACCTCAGTAAGAGAATCAAGCCACAACGTAGTTCTGGGTGAGGTTTTTCTTTTTTAGCCGTAAATAGTTTCTACTCTTGCGGGCCAGGAGTGGACATGCAACTTATACTCATTCCTTAAGAAGTACACATGCAGTTTATACTCGTGCCTTAAGGAGTGTACATGTAGTTTATACTCGTGCCTTAAGGAGTGTTATCTTCCTTTAGTGATAGTACTTCTTCAAGAACTTGGAGTTGATGGGGCCAATCATCACACTATCTACATCGACAAGTTTGTAAGCACCATTTGAATATGCCTCTTGTACGACATATAGTCCATCCCACTTTGAGGTGAATTTGCCCCTAGACTTATGAGAAGTGATAATAGGTCTCCTTACTGCAAGGACTTGGTCTCCAACTTGGAAGCACCTCAAGTAAACTCTTTAGTTGAAAGAACGAGATTGTCGGGCTTGATAGCATTTAATATTTTGTTGAACCTCCAGTCTCTTCTCATCAAGAGCTTCTAACTCCGCAAGATGCAACTTAGCATATTCTTCTTCGGTGAGTCCTTCTTAAATAGCCAGTTTCAAAGAAGGTATTTGACACTCAAGTGGCAGGACTGCTTCAAATCCAAAAGTAAGCGATTATAGAGTTTCTTATGTTGGTGTATGGTAAGTTATCCATTACGCCCATAAAGTTTCTTTCATTCGGTCATGCTAGTCTTGTTTGGATTTAGAGATGACTTTCTTAGACAAATTGCATAGTCTTATTGAATGTTTCCGCTAGACCATTGGCGGCAGCATGGTACATAGAAGACTTGCGCTGCTTGAAGACAAAGATATTACAAATCTTATTCATCAGTTTATTATTGAACAGCTTTCCATTATCAGTTATTATATATTGAGAGATTCCAAAACGCTAAACAATATTCACTCGGATGAAGTTTACAACATTTTATTTCTTTACTTCCTTAAGAGCAACAACTTCGGCCCACTTTGAGATAAAATCTATCGTGGCCAAGATGTATAAGTGTCCACCAAAAGACTTTGGTAGTGGACCAACAACATCCATTCCCCAAGCATTAAATGGCCAAGATGCTACAGTAGGATGTAGTAACTCTGGAGGTTGATGTATGAAATTTTCATGGAATTGGAAAGCTTTGTATCTTTTAGCATAGTTCAAGAAATATTTCACCATCATTGGCCAATAATATCCCATCCTTTTAATGTGAAAATAGAGCTTCGGTCCAGACTAGTGTGATCCACAAAATCCCGAGTGTGCTTCTTGCAAAGCTTGAATTGCTTCTTCCTCTCCTAAACACCATAATAGCACTTCATCAAATGATCTTCAGTACAGTGTGTCTTTGTAGTAAAGGAAGCGAGGTGCACGACGACGAATGTCAGTCCTTCTCCTTGGATCCTCTGAAAGTATCCCATAACATAAGTAATCAATGATAGGTTGTTGCCAATCTTCTTTTGCAACTTCAAATATGGCAACGAGGTATTTGACTTTACTTTCTTCATCCTCAGTTGATTGCGGTACTACCCATTCTTGGCGGATAGTAACTTGCTTCTGATTTGGTAGAGTCAGGGTTAGGACAAAGCAGCTAGGGCATCAGCTTGCTTATTTTCTCTCCTTGGCACATATTGGAGGGTTACTTCTCTAAGACATCCCATCAAATTGTGTGCATAATCATGATATGGTTGTAGCTCAGGCTTTCTGACTTCATAGCTTTCCAAATGTTGCTTGATCACTAATTAGGAGTCACCAAACACTTGTAATTGTAGTTGTTTTCTGTCAACTGCCATCTCAAGTACAAGTATTAATGCTTGATATTCAGCAACATTATTAGAGAAATGGTTTGTTAGGGTAAATAAGTATGGAATGACCTCTTCTTGCAGAGTGACGAACACCACCCCAGCACCAGCTCCATCTCGATGTGCAACCCTATCAAAGTATATTTTTCATGGGGGTTTGGCTTCAATAACCATTGAATCTTCATTAGGAAATTCATCACTCAATTCCTAATCATCAGGTATTGGGTGGTCTGCCAAGAAGTCAGCCAATGTTTGTCCCTTTACGGCCTTTTAGGGAACATACAGAATCTTAAACTATTGAAATTGAAGGTACCATCTTGCAAGTTGGTGAGTAAGGACTGGTTTCGACATTACAAACTTGATGGGATTTTCCCTAGACACAAGACGAACAACATAAGCTTAAAAGTAGTGTTTCATCTTTTGGATTAAGAAAGCCAATGCCAAACATAACTTTTCGATTGGAGAATACTTCAACTCATTTGGTGTCATCATTCTGCTCAGATAGTACAGAGAGTTCTCTTTGCCTTTACTATTTTCTTGATCTAATAGTGCTCCAACCAACCTTTTTTGTGTCGCAATATAGAGTATCAATGGTTTTCCAGGTATGGGTGCCGCAAGAACTGGTGGCTTTACTAAGTATGATTTGATACTCTCAAAAGCATTACTACAAGCTTGGTCCCATTCAAAGGGAGTGTCCTGCATGAGATGACTAAATGGTAGACATTTTTTGGCTAGGTTTGAGATGAACCTCCTTAAATATGCTAGCCTTCCTTAAAGGCTTTTTAACTCATGAATATTTCGAGGCTTGGGTATCTTTAAAATGGTATCAACCTTGTCATGGTCAATTTCAATTCCTTGGTGTCGCAAAATAAAGCCAAGAAACTTTCCAGAAGTATCTCCAAAGTCACACTTCAATGGATTCATCCTAAGTTAATATCTTTGAAGTAATTCAAATACCATTCTTAGGTCTTTTAAGTGGTCGTCTCTCTTTCTTGACTTCACCACTAGATCATCCATGTAGCATTAAACATTTTTATGGAGTGGGCTATTAAAGATATTCCGTATAGCCCTTTGATAAGTGGCACCATCATTCTTCAAACCAAAAGGCATCACCTTGTAGTAATAAATACCTTTAGACGTACGAAATACAGTGAGTTCTTCATTCTTTGGCGCCATACGGATTTGGTTGTAGTCGGATGAACCATCCATGAAGGACATTTCCTTATAACCAGTAGTGGAATCAATAATATACTCTGGTATGGGTATTGGAAAATCATCTTTAGGGAAAGCATTGTTGAGATCCCGAAAGTTGACACAAACTCGAATTTGGCCATTCTTCTTTTGTACTGGAATAATACTTGAAATCCACGTGGGATATTTGACTTCACGAATAAAGCCAGCTTCAATGAGTTTGTTAACTTTATTTTCGATCAATGGAACCAACTCTGGACTAAAGCGCCTTTGGGCTTACTTAAGAAGTCGAGCGCCATTCCTGACCGCCAACTAATGGACCGCTATTTTTGGATCTAATCCAGGTATTTCCTTATAGCTCCAGGTGAAGACGTCCATATATTCTTTAAGTATGTCCATGTAAGTGATTTTCTCCTCCACTTCTAGAAACATACTTAGGTAAGTTGGTCTTGGGTCTTCATTGGTTTCAAGATTAACTTCCTTTAAGGGATCTATTATGGCCTTTACTCCTTCTTTAAGTTGTGATAGAGCATCTCCAGCATCTTCCTCATCTTGAGGATCATCATCATTGAAGAATATATAATAACACCAAAAGTCATCTTCTATCTCTTCACCAACCTTTATTTGAGACGAGACATCTTTCTCATTCTGTGTCATAACATGATAAGAGGATCCAACACTCTCTTCATCTCCTTCACATTGCTTGGTATAAACCATAGTATGCGTCTTTGCTTTTAGCACCTTGTTGCATGAAACTACCAGTTCCGTCTGTCACTTCATTCTAGAAGGAATCAAACTTTGGAAATCCTTCTGTATTTTAAGGGAAGAGTACATAATCGTGCTTTGATGACTCCTCTTACGCTTGTTGTTTTTCTTCTTATTTGTAGATCCCAACCTTTCATACACAAAAGTTCTTGCAGTTGACCCTCTAAGTTGGTCAACTACAGAGGGTCTTTTATTAGCAATAGTGGATTCTTCTTCCACGGTGATGTAATTACTGACTACCCTTCTTATGGAGATGTGAATTGGAGGTGGCTACATGTATCCTAGGCCTTCATGTTTTTTCCTGGTTGTACCCTCCAACGGAAGTTTGCCCAACCTTGATGGCTCATTAGGATTATATCCAGCCTTTACAAATATATTATATGCATTTGGGTCAAAGCCTTCTTTCGTATGCTTTGTAAGGAGTGTCATATGTTGTGGTAGATTTTGAGCCACAGAATCTTCAAGAAGTCTTGAGGATGGATTTATTTTATCAATCTTCCTGATAGGTAAAGTTAGCCCCTTTAGCACATTATCTTGGGAATCCGATGGGTGATCTTTCTCTTTTCTTACCTTCAGTACGTAGCGAAGAACGGGAGTTGCCTTTTTTTTATAAAAGCGATAATTTTTTATTTGAAGTGGAGAGAGTCACCGCGACCTTCTTAGATGCAAGATCGTCACCAAGTAGAAGATCGTTATTTGTGAATGTGATTTTTGTATCACACACATGTGCCTTTTCGAAAGGTGAAGGAACTTTCATGGTAGATTCTCACCCTTTGTCCCCTCTTTGGCAATATTAAAACAAGATGCCTCAAGGTTGACTTGGGCAGTCTTTACATAAAACCAACTCAGTAAGAATTCCTCTAAAGTCACCAAACGCCGAGGTTTTTGGGGGTAAAACTCTGTCACCCTTGTCTTCTTTAGGAATTCAACCAATTTCTGTTTCCTTGGTTTCTCTACCATTATCCTCCTAGTTGGTTGCTTGACTGGCTTCTTTTGCAGACTTATCCTCTTGTGTCTGCGCCTGGTCACCAGAGTCTAACCTTCATCATCGCCTTTATCAACTGAAGACCTGTCAGGCTCTAATATTTTCTTATTATGCTCTTCGACACATATTTGTATTGGATCGAGTGAGCCAAATATGATAGAGATTTGATGAGAAATAGTCGTCTCATCATCGAAGAAGATCTTCTTCTCTCTTACCAGTTGCATGACTTTATCTTTAAAGATAAAGCACTTTTTCAGAGAGTGACTTATGAGCCTATGTTATTTGCAATAATTAGGGTCATTGATCTGCCTAGGTTCGTTGGGACACTTCATCTCTGGGAGTTCAATGAGCTTATTCTGAAGGAGTTCATCGAAAATCTCAACTACATCAGAAACAAGGAAGGGATATTCCTTTTCTTGCATTTCCTTTAAAGTTTTCTAATTCGGACGTGCTCCAAGAGTCATCTTCACACTTTGCTTCTCGCTCACATTTGTGGTGACTTTCACAAGAGACACATCAATATTCATAGACTCCTTGTTGTCATTTTTGGGGACAAACTCCCCCCATCTTTTGGGTTCCTACTTATCTTTTCCTCTTCATGGGTCATAGATCGGTGTTGATCCCTTTCTAGTAGAAGACATGCTCATCTCCATATTGTGAGCATGGGTAGCTAGTTCTTCAAAGGATTTAGGATTAATGCCTTACAAGATATAGAGAATCTCCAAGTGCATTCCTTGGATATACATCTCTATTGCAGAAGCTTCGCTGAGCCTATCTTTGTAATTTAGGCTAGCATTTCTCCATCGATTGATGAATTTAATGACTGGTTCATCCTTTTTTTTTTCGAGTATTTACGAGCTCTACCATGCTCACTGTATGCCTTATGCTATAAAAGTGATTTAGGAACTCGTACTTCAATTACTCCCAACTATTGATAGAATTAGGATCAAGGTCCGTATACCAATCAAAGGCATTTCCCTTTAGGGAACAAACAAACGGTTTGACAAGATAGTCACCGTAAGTTCCAGTATTATTACATGTCTCAACAAAGTGTGTGACATGTTGTTTTGGGTTTCCTTTGTCCTCAAATTGTTAAAATTTTGGGGGTTAATAGCCGGCAGACATTTTGAGACTATCCATCCTGGCAGTGTAGGGCTTGGCATACACAAGGGAGGGTTTGGTGATAACATCTTATTTGTCTTTGAGGGTCCCTTCAATGAATTCCTTCAATTGCTCAATCGGGATCATTCCCTCAGAAGAAACTTGTACCTCTTTAGTTAGTGGTGTTTGTTTCATAGGATGTTCAGACTCATGAGCCTCTAAAGCTTTTCCAGGTGCATGGGTAGACTCTCTGTCTATTAGAACTTGCACCCTATCTACTATCTTATTAATTTGAGCATCTTGATTCTGAACATATTTGGTTAGGTCATCAATTGCCTTTGCCAGATCCGCAAGCTGCTCCTCCATAGATGAGGCATCAGTTACTATCGCTTGCATAATCACTAGAGATATTGGAAAGTAGTATGGATTATCGCATAAGTTGATCTTTGAAGTGCTTAACTTATTCGGTGTAGTCGGAGATGATGAGTTGCTTGAACAACCATCGCACTTTGCGCTAGCGTATTTAGAACCGGAATGCTTAAGTAGAGCTAGAGTCTTCTTAAGCGATTCCACTACACTTCTTTCTCCCTTTGAAGCATTTGTATTGGACTTCGTTCCCTTTGGGTTTGAAGATCCAACAACTGAAATTGGTGCGGACGACACTGGATGTGTTTGTTGTCCTAGCAAGCCTGCCTTGCTCCTTGTAACAACTCCTAAGATTCCAAAAGTAACACCAAGGATACTTTCTACTTCAGCAGAGAACTTTGAGTCGGTATCCTTGGAAGTAGTTAATTGAGAGTTGACCTTCTTGGAAGCCATTTTAGTGTTGTCGAACTTTGCACTTGGAAAAGTTGAGATGAGAGGTAGCGATTGTCCCACTGGGAGTGCCAGAATTTATTGGATGATAAAATTCTTGAGGCCAAAAAATAAACAATTTGAGACAAGAAAAATATATTGCAACAATCAATTTATTGATTTCAATATGTGAGTGTTACAATCTCTATGAATCCTCTGATTCTCCTTTTCAAATATAAATTCAAGGGCTTAAAGCTTGATCTTGAATTTGAACTTGATTTGTGGATTTGAGGGTCTTGATCTTGACTTGTGCTTGTATTCAAGGGCTTTTGAGCTTTTTCTTGAATATTGCGGTCTTGATCTTGAATCTTGATGAACTTGCTTTGAACCTGAGCTTAGTAGAGAAATTGCGGTGTTTGATCCATAAACTTTCTCTTGCTTCTTGTTAGAGTTTTTTGGGGGGGGTCCTTTTTCTGAATTATGAGACCCCTATTTATAGTTGTAGGAAAAGAAAATTCATGATGAATATGGACTTTCTTTGACCAATCAGATTTAAGTGATGTGGCGCCTTTTATGGGCTTTTATATCATGGGCCTGCTACATCAGTTTGACATGTGGCATGGTCCTATTGGCTCCTTCACTTGACTTGGCATGCCACGTCATTTGATATGTGGCGCTTATTTGGGCCTCTAGAATATGAAAATATCTTGGGCTTAGCAAAGTGGGCTCATCATTTGTAGCCAAAATTAATGGAATAACCCAATAAATATTAGGTCTTATTTAAATCCATATCTATTTGGACTTAAATAATTAATTCAATTATATTAATCCATAATATTTATTTGGGACTAATATATTTTAAATTTAATGTAATCTAAATTTTATACGGATTTAAATTTAATAAAATTGCATTGTCCACAACATTGTGGGTTATGTTGGAATTATATATGGCATTGTGGAAATTCAAAGCTTTGAGCTCGCCATTAATGGTGGATCTTGAGCAAAAATAGAGAAAATTGGAGAAATTGGTTGAAAATTATATATGGCATTGTGGGTTGTGTTGGAAATTATATATGGCATTGTGGAAATTCAAAGCTTTGAGCTCGTTATTAATGGCGATCTTGAGCAAAAAGAGAGGAAATCGAAGTTCATGAATTTTTTCAAGTTTTTTGAATCGGAGTCCTCATCTTTCTCATTCAAGAATTCATTAATCGGAGAAATCTTCTTGTTTTCTTAGTTCAAGTGTTTCTTGGTTTCGGTAATAACATTTTTCAAATTATCAAAAAACACCATTAATGAGTCCTCGCCATTAATAAGTTCAAGAAAGATGAGAAAATGAAATTGGAGATGAGAAAGATGAGGAACTCCACTAATGAGTTCTTGAATTTTTATTCTGAAAAAGAGAAGAAGAAGACATGACGTGGTAATTAAAATTCATTTAGAAAAAGTAATAATTAAAATATTTATTATATTATTAAAAATAATGATGTGGCAATTAGAAAAAAAAGAATTTAAAGTGAAATGGAGTCAACTGACGCGCGCCATAAGGGGTGTAGTCACGTCCATTGATAGGTCAGCAACTGAGGGGTAATAAATTTGGTAAAAATAAGTTTAGGGGGGTAATAGGACCTTTAAAGTTTGAGTGTGTAGTTGGGATTTCGACTAAAGATTGGGGGTAATAGACCATTTTCTCTAAAATAAATTTAAAATTGAATGATAATTATACAATAACTAAAAATATGATAAATCCAAAAATAGATAACCAATTTAAAAAATTATTGCTTGTAAGTAATAAAATTAGTCCTAAGATTTGATAAAACAAAAACAAAGGAAAAAAATTAGTGGATTGGGAAAAATGAGAAGAAGATGAAGTGAGATGATGTGATAGATTCTATCTTACTAAAACTTATTATTCTCTTCGTTCGCTTTTACTTATTACTGTTCCAATTTTCGAGGTCAACCTGCATAAACTTTGACTAATATGTTAAAATATATTTTCCATCATATTAATATGAGAAAGATTGCAACTTATAATATTTTTCATATAGTTTCTGACCATTTAAATTTTAATTATTAAATTATATATCTAAAAAATTTTGTCAAAGCTTATGCAGCTTGACCTCTAGAAGGAAAGCAGTGACAAATAAAAGTAAAACGATGGACTATTAAAGAACCCCTTACATAGTTAATGATAGTAATGACTATGATTTTTGACTATTAAATTTAGGAAATAATATACTACTTTAATTTCCTTTAATTTTAAAAAATAAATTTAAATGTTACTACAGTCTTTTACAATTGTTGTCAAATTTGAATGAAAATTTTGTATCAATTTAGCACTTCCCAAGAACAAAATTCAACTATATGAATGGAATATACACATAGTCTACTGGGTGTTCATTAGGCCCCATCGTCAGGTGACTTCAAAGAACAGATTCCTTTCGTTTCACTGGTTTATTGTGCCTTCTATTCTTCTTTATTTTATATATATTCTTCTTCTTTATTTTATATAAAATCTTTCTTACATCTTGTTTGGATGGTGGTTTTCCATGGTATGGTATGGTATGGTTACCATGAGAACCATGTTTGTTTCCATGGTTTCCTAAAAATGATGGTATGGTTTGGTACTATTCTGTGGTTTGATAACCATGGAATTGAGCAATTTGCTGATTCACCAATTTGGTGGTATGGCATGGTTCTCCTTTTTTATTTTCCAACTATGTCCTTAATAATTTTATTTAATTCAATTTTACCCTTTTAACCTAATATATTTTGTTACTCGGCTTTTCTGCCCCTTTCTGTTTCCTTGTTTCTCTTCTGCGCCTCCCTCTTGATCCTTTCGTCTTCTTTTCTCTTCTACAACTGAGCTCTCAGGTATTTTTTTTAAACTTAATTACTTATTGTTTTCTCATAAAATTTATCATATTTATTTATCAAACATGTTGTAATCTGTTTGGAAATTTGAAAAACATTCATCAACTATATAATTTGTTGTTTGTGTAAATTAAATTGGGCTTTAACTTCATGATTTATTGATGCTTATTCTTCATTATTAAAGCAATATTAAAGTAGCAGACTTGTGTTTATATTTTCTTTTTGTGCATGTATATTTTTTTATAATTGTGTAATCTCGTAGCTAATTTTTATTCAAATATATGCGCTATTTAATTGGTTGATGCATCTTCCTTAATTTTATTATAGATGGCTGGTCAAAATAATCACGATAGTAGTGACATATTGAGACAAGTGAGCTCATTAGCTGCATATGTTGTTGTTCAAGTAGTTATTTAATTTTGTACGTATGTTTATGAAATTGAAAATGACCGACGTACGATCACACATGATATACGGCTTGAAAGAGAGAAAGTTAGAGATGAATTATTCAGCCATCTATTTTCGAAAGAACTTTGCGATAGTATATTAAGAATGACCCCTTCATCTTTTACTGGTCTGTGTGAGATTTTAGTTAGAGATGGAGGTCTTAGACCAACACTTCAAGTTACAGTTGAAGAACAAGTTACAAAAACATTGTACTTGTTAGCACATAATGTGACAAATCGTGAGCTATCTTTCATCTTTTGATGATTTGGAGAGTCGGTCAGTCGTCATTTTCATGTTGTTCTATATCTTGGGATTATATGACAAATTTATTAAACAACCTGATGGCTCCCATGTTCCTTATGAAATTAGTAGTAGTCAAAGATTCCACCCATATTTTAAGGTAAACACAATTCAACATTATTCTAATGTAATCTAATATAGAGAATATTTACAATATTAATAGATATTATAATATCAGGATTGTATTGGTGCAACACATATACATGTTAAAGTTTCACAACATGTATTGCTGCTGAACCTTCACCAGATGAGCAGACAGGGGACGATAAGTGTGATCATTCCTTCATCTTGAAAGATGATATTGGTTATGTGTGTCGTATATGTGGAGTCAGTAAGAGAAGCATTGAAGCTTGGGATCTTGTTCTTTACACCATTATAAGAAGCTTGGAAAAATAAAGTAGTATATTGATCTTGATTATTCTTTGTTAACTCTTTGTTTTCAAGATCATCTGAATTGTTTTTGACCTTGCTATTAAAGTCCTATAACATCTGTCATTTGGTGTCACCCTAGTTTATTGCCGTCTTAGATGAATGTTTATTTGACTTGGAAACAGATGTTGGGTGAGAACTGAAAGGAGTCTATTGCAATGTTATGGTTTGAGTAGAGTGAGAATTATGCTCACCCCGATTTTGAGATGGAGACTGTCAATATCAACAACTGTGAAGATTTGTTCTTGGAATCATCACGTCTTAATGAAGATGTGGTGGCTCTGTACAAAAGGTCAGTGAAAAATACATACTTCGACTGAATACTTTTTATGGTATTTTGACTAGTAGTTGTGATTTCTTTCTTCATTTTTCATATAGATGTGTTTGGCTCCTCTATTCCAGATGTGGTCATCTAACCAATGGTAGATCCATTATGCCAATGAAAGATTTATCGTGGACTTAGTTGAGGTGCGCGGAAACTGGGCCAGACACCACGGTTATCCCAAAAAGAAAAATTTGACAGAAAATGTTGTTTTATTTTCAGACTGCATGTTAACTATCTGACAATTAGCTTTGCCCAGATTATGTCAAAGTACTGATTGTAAATATTTTTTCATTTCCAAGACTTCTTGTTTTGTGCAAATCTCTTCGTTGGGCCTCCTCTTTAGCCTTATTCGACAAAAGATGTTAGAGATGGAGATCTTTCTTTTCCATTGCTTTTACCTTCTCAGTTGATAATTTGGCTGCAAAGCCAGTGGCCACATGGAGATAGAAATAAATAATGCGGGATGGCTCCTATGTTCCGGCAAACTTATATGGTAAAAAGGAGTTATAGTAGCTTTCTAGTCACCCGAGTTAGCAAGAACTTGGGCATCTGTCTTATTTATATGGACAAGGTAAGTATGCAAACCGATTGAACGTTGCGCAATTGTCAAATGGAAACTCAACAAGAAAGCTAAAGAAAAAATAAAAATGCAAGTCATGGTTGGTCTTTGTATCATCATATAACACCTAGAGAAATGTTTGGTTATGATCTAAATTTAATTTAAGGAACATCTTATACATACTATGAACAGAGGTAAACAATGTGATAAACTAACACCGGGTTGTCCTTTTAACATAGTCTAGCAGGATTTTCTGATTGTAGTCATAGTCATGCATAGATATTGTGGATTATTTATTTAGTGAGTTTGATATTAAGTTTGAAAGTATTTCCTTCCAGAATTTGGTATCCAAATTTAACATATTGAAGTTAAGGCTTTTAGACAACAGTGTCCATAGGTTAGGTGGAACTTGTTCAATATTTTTCACAATTGATGAATCCCGTATCCAATCTCAGGCCATCAACATGAGCTTGATCAAATATTTTATCAGCATGGACATGGGGTAGCCCTTTATTTCCAGCAAAAAAGCATAAAATTATTGTTTTATTAATAATTTTGGATAAATTTAAAATTTATAACAATTTGGGACATTTTAATAAATTTACCTATTACCATACAGTACCATACCATCAATCCAAACAAAAAAACTGTTATTAAACCACAGTAAACGATACAGTCCATCCAAACATTACAAACTATACTGTATCATATCATACTATACCATACATTATGAAACCATGGCAAACTACCATCCAAACAGGCTGTTAATGTCTCGTCGATGATCTTTTCACGTGTCTTTATGTTGTGAAAAGCTACCGAGTTAAAATTCCTTCCTGAATCATATGTTAGCTCATCCCAATTCAGAGAATCCAGTGATATAATATTATGCCAAATACCAATGAAGTGGGTGTTTAGATGAGCTTATTTTAATTTGGTTAAAAAAAAGTACAAATTTGCTTTTTATAAGCTACTTTCTAAAAATACTTCATTAGGTACTTATTTTTTTAGGTTTATAAGTCATTGTGTTTTAACCCACTAAAAGACATTTTTATCCCTTAATTTTTTTATTTTTTTTAAAAGAAGCCATTTTTATCCCTCGATTTTTATTTTTTTAATTGTTTTTTAAAAAGAAGAACTTGTGTAAGTACTTGTCATCAGTTTTTCTTAGCATAAGAAAACATCATGACAAAATAGCATTTCTTCCATTTAATTTTAACTTATCACTTTTTGACATGATACACTCACTAAAAAAATAATTATTATAGGATTATTTTACCTTACTATCTCTATTAATTGATGTTTAGGACCCGTTTGATCATAATTTTTTTAAATAATTTTTTTAAAAAAAAAATGACAAATAATGTTTGGCCATATAATTTATCGTTATTTGGTAACTATTTTTGACAAATAATTTAAATTCTCAAATACTAGGAAAAAAAAATATTTGAAACAAATTTCATTTTTTGGGAACATTTACAAGTGAAATATGTTTCCTAAATACTATGACCAAATACATGGTGAAACTAAGGAAATGTTTACAAGTGAAATATATATTTTGCTTGATGATTTAAACTCTTTTAACAAAGAAAAAAAAAAATTAGCGCACAAATTAAGTCATTCAAGAAAATATTATATATATATATACATACATACATACATACATATATATATATATATATATATATATATATATATATATATATATATATATATATATATATATATATATTAATTTTAATTTGAATTATTTTAGAAATAAAAATATATAATAATCAACTCTACATACCCTTAACAGCTTTAAGGGTATTTCAGACATTTTGACAAAAAAAATGCTTAAAAGCACTTGTTTAGATGTTTACCAAACATATCAATAACATTTTTTTATTTTCAGCACTTTTATCCAAACACATAACTGTTTATTTTTAAAATAAGTTCACCACTTTTTAAAAATCACTTTTTTTCAGCCTATCCAAACGGACTCGAAATCAAGAAGCAATTGGTTCTCTTCATTTAGTCCACCACGTACTAGCCAGAATAATTTTTCGTAAAACAAAAGTACCAAGACCAAAGAACATGGCGCCTAGAAATGTTAAGAGATGAATCAAGTTCACTACTTGGTTCCCATTCTTTTTTCCCTCAGAGCTAACATATTAAAGAACATGGCTGTCTATAAACGACAGTTATATCCTTATCCTTTGATTTCATCAGCCTGCAATGACTTTTGAATTGCCAGATTTTCTCCTTGTACCTATTTGTGCATGTAGAAGAATAATGAAGCCAAACCATATGTAATCATCTCCAAGGTTGAATCAGTTCCCACCTTGTTTTATTACAATGCCACTGAAATGAATGAATGATTCTTCCTCGATCACCCAAGACATCATTTCCTTTTCTTTTGCTGATGGGAAGGAAAGGTACTGGCAGATAATGTGGTCGACAGAACAAAACAATTTAACGTTACCAAGAATGGCGGAGGCAAAGATGATGCAGGTGACGCAATAGCAAGTACTCAAGCAACTTTTTAACTACCTATTTTAAAAATCAAATTGAGTATATCCAAAGTTAATTTACTACAAACCAGGATATCAGAACACGGTCTATAACTGCACAAAGTTTGAATAAAGCATTGTCAAAACAATTACAACATATTCACAATAGCATTATTTCTGTGGTTTATAATAACATCACATCTCAGCATTAGTAAGATAAATTGTTTAGCAAATGTGGGACTGACTTGTCTGTGTCATTGTCATTCATTAGCAAGGCATCTGCAACACTATTTGATGAGAATCCCATTTCTTTCAAGCGAGTATACCCATCAGAAAACTCCTTTACCTGAAAAAAGTTAATGAAAATCACCTTTCATCATTCTACAATGGCAATTGTTTTTGGAATATGCAGTTTGTTACAGCTCCTTCCATCTCAAAAATTACATGATATGCCTTTCGAGTATCAAAGTTAAACATCCATTATGGCTTCGATAACTAGATTATCGGACTGCAAACACTGCAACTTGACTTATTGCTCTTCTTAATTATAATATAGTTTCAACATACTTTGTATGCTCAATGTGACAGTTGATAACAAATACTAGGTCATTTCCATTTGGTACATGGTATGATAAACAGATATTATCATTAATGATGTAGGAGTCATCATTTCTTTAGATCAGCTAATTGACCAGGCTCATAGGCCCTCTTAATAGTAGTCCAAAAAGCACAACTCAGAAATAATTGATTACGACAATCCAAACTGCTATTTGTTCCCTAGAGCAGAAGGAGTTAGAAAATATACCAGTGCATGCAAAGACTGAAAGAACATGCAGAGAATTAACATAAGAGAATCATGTAACATGACAAAAAATACCTTGGTTGGATTGTCTCCATAATTTGCAACTGCAAGAGGCACAGCCTCTCCGTTGAGACCCAAAGCAATGTATTTGTTTATAACAGGATCTCCAGAGGATTCCTACATTCAAATGAAGTAAAGTGTTAAGCCAATCTCTGCCAAATCAGCATTTTGTCAGGCAAAGAAACTGAAATCAAATCATTTACTTATGAAAAAACACTCTGTAATCTGATACCTAGAGGGGAAGTTTCATCAAAAGCAAATTTCAAAGCATAGTTGCAAAAAAGCACATAATGATACCCTTTGACAACAGGCTATTGGCCACACAAACATACCATTCATGTGTCCTCAACATATCCCTAGCATGTCGAAGGATGGACACATTTTGAGGTACCTTTTCTATTATTCAAAAGCAGTATTAGGATTTGAAAACTTCTAAGGGAGGAATAAGATCAGACATTTTCGCAATGCGCGGGTCATAGAAAGAAACCATGAAACTTGAAACAATACATGCATTACATAAAACCAATCAACTTAGCTAAGCATGATAGACTATGTTGTTAAAGAACAATCTCTTCAGCAGCAAACTAGTCCAGGATCAACTGCATGTCACACAGGTCATAGAGAGGAATTTAGAAATGGAGTTAACACCAGAACAGTCATTGTCCCCAAGTAACTGAACCAAAAAAAAGAGAAAAGTTTCTTCTTTTTTCAGATAAGTAAATCAGAATAAAAGTTCTTAACAGTGTTATCAAAAGAAAAAAGAGCAAAAAAGCTCTAAGGTCCATTGGGACTTTAAGTGCAAATAAAGCGTGGGCTTTAATGGAAAAAAGTGTGAAGGGAGAAAAACTACAAATATATATGTTTAGTCCAAGACTAATAACCATGAATGACAAATATAGGAACAACGAATTGAACTTTTTTTATGATAAAGTGAAATATCAGCTGTTTAGTGTCGCCTCTTAAGAAGAGGTTCATGGGAGGGGGAAGTATGACTTAGAACCTTAATGACGACGGTGAAGCGCACATCAATCGACACGAAGCGCTCAACAAGTTTCAAGCTTGCTTCAGGGCTTAAGCATGCTTTAAGCGCTCATTTGACAACACTGGTTCTTAAAGATATCTTAAGAAATAGATCAATGTATCATCTCGACATCAAACACACAGTAAGCTTCATCCATGTCCCTTGTGTATTCTTTATTAGGAATGCTTTGTTGGCATCACTTAGAATATCTATGAGTTCAACTGAACAGGGACTGAAATTGTACGACTGTTGTCACCTAAGATGGTTGAGCCGAACTGACTGGCAAAAAGCTGAATCTCCAATTTATCATTTTCAATTTAGATAAAGAATCAGCAAAGCAAACAGTAACTAAAAATAACTTCCTATTAACCCCCGAAAAAAAGAGTTGCATCTTAAAAGTTGATTATTTACCTAACTTTTACCTCTATTGGGAGGGGAGTGTAAATCACCCTTTAGGGGATACAATGATATTAAGTAGATACACCACCTACTGCTCGAGCTACTTTAACAGCAAGGTGTTACCACCTCCATCTGTTTGCTACACACAAAGTCCAAACAGTTCCACTTTTTCTCTAATTTATTTCCTTAGTGATGAGTTCTTCATACAACCATTGAGATGGAAACAAAGAGACCATATACGAGTGGAATATTCAATTTACACATCAGTCTTTACGACGTAACTACTATACTCTTTCTGATGGGCAGCAAATTACAGGTTCACTTAGGTTCACATGAAATGCACCTGTTTTACTCAGACTGAAACTAAGACCAACACAATCATCATAAAATGGAACCGACCATAGAATCTTGGTCTGATGCTCTGGATGGAAGATTCTCCAGACCTAATCTGCTCCAGTTTTGGCTTTCCTTCTCTGCTTCTGCTAAAATCTTCCTCTCAAGGTCAAAATCAAAATGAAATGTGCTTTGAGGAATGTCTCCTATGTGCGGGACCAGCGGAGGCTATAAGAACCAAAAATGAAAAGAAAAATGTCAGGTCCAAGTATTTTTTTTTTCCAAATTCGGCAGCAACGGTCAATCAATTAATCAACCAATTACTACATCGCGATCACAAACTAGTTTGGACGGGGACATGTAAGAAAAATACTTCTGCACACCACCAAATCTGTATGTGCATAATATGTGTCTTCTACATAATGGTTTATCACTTAGTATATAATGACTAACCAAAAAACTTTTGGGGGTAAATATGACATTAGGATTTAGGACCGTAAACTTCTTTGCCAATAACAATTAAGAACTCAAAGATCACTCACATTAACGCAAAATTAAATATATACTCAAAAGGTCAATACAAAGACATACAACAGAATCACAGGTTCCATACCGGAGGCAAAATCCGATATCCTGGTTTTATTTCAACTTTGATGCCGATTCCCGCTGCAAAATTAGATATCAACACGTCAATAATAACATCCCTACTATGACTAGCCATCAAAACAGATAACAAATTCAGTGGGAATTGATCCCTCGCCCTCGAGTTACATAGCTCATTATTCAAAAAATGTCAATAAATAATATTGTAGTGTCAATTTTTAAGAAATATATACATAAAACACATAGTTTTACGAGAAACACGAGTTCACGAGTCCCATATTTTAGGCTTAAATTCGGCCCTGCCGCTCAAGTACACATATTTCAATTGCATATACTTATAGACTTATAGCAGGGGCGGACCCACGTGCATTTTTTGGATGCTTGAGCACCCACTAAACTCGAAGGAGAACTCGAAGTAGAAGAGGTATAATTATATAACAAACAATGAAAAAATGGTAAAATATATTAAAAAGCACCCAGAGAAAAGCTGAGTGCTCTAACTTTAAACATAACTTTCATGTCTCCCATTCTGAGATCAAATTCCTATAGCTGCACCCTTTAATAATTTTTTTTTAAAGCACCTATAGCCTAAAATTGCTGGGTCCGGACTTATAGTGAGGATAAACATGAAAGAAGGAAGACATACTAGTGGACGATGATGAAGAGGTGGAATGAAACAGGGGATTACGGATGCCGCCAGAGTGTTGACCGACCCGAGGGTAAAGGTTGCTGGAGGGTTGACCGTACATCGGAGGAGCAGTGGTTGCCGGCCGGGCGTACATGGGCGATTGCGTAACGTAAGGCGGTTCCGTTCTCTTCCTCAGATCATATGCCATTAATTAAACAACTAATTTCGGCAACTGATGTGTTAGAGAAAAAAAATTCCAGAGCAGTTTCTTTGAATTGCAAGGGCCAACGGGGGACTCCTTCCTTAAATAGCACGCATGCAATATTATTGTTGGGAAAAAAGGACTTTTTACATTTGACTTTACTTCATACACGTACTACTCCCTCCTTCCATCTTCAGTTATTCAGTATAATTAAAAGTGAAAAAAATATTTTTTATTTGCTCCAAATTTACTTTAATATTTAAATTTAATTTTTATTTATTTTTCCTTTAATATCTTTAAAATAAATTATTTTCATCCTCAAAACTGAATACCACTCTCATAAGAGAGAGTGTGTTACACTTGCTTACACATCAATGTCACGTTTGAGCCACGTCATTGTCACATAAGAAATTACTATTTTAAAAAAAATTAATCCCTCCCACATTATTTTTATATATTTTTTTTAAAAAATAACAAATATATATACTATTTTATTTATATATATATATATATATATATATATATATTTATATATACATATTTATATATATTAAATAAAAAATGCACCTCCCACCCCCATTTTGTTTCTTCTTCACACCCCCACCCTATCTTGCCCACCCCGCCCCTCTTTACGTCCCCCGCCCCCCAATCCCAACCCCCCCAACTAGCTCTCCTCCTTCATCAAACCCACCCTACCTCCATTGTTTTCTAATTTTCCTTCATAACAACCTTCAATTTCAAATTTCCTCCACCCCCTCCCCTTATTTTTCTTCTTCTTCAAACCACCCACCCTCGTCCCTGCCCCCACCCCTTCTATTTCTTTTTTTTCTTCCAGCCAACCCCTATCCCCACCTCCAATTCTTTTTTCATTTTCCTTAATTAACACTATTAGAGAACAATCACAAATATAGCAAATTAAAAAAAATTTCTTCATTAAACACAATCTCAACCTTCAATCAAACTTTTTCAAGTTTTCAACCACCAAATTCACCCTTGAAGATGTAAACATAAATAAAGAATAGAGAAGGAACAATGAACTTTAAAAATAAAAGTTACGAAAATTTCTTTCAATTTTGTTATTCTCCGAACTAAATTAATGAAGCAATTTAATGTCTTCAATTTCTTCGTTGGAGAATGTATTAATGGAGAAAAATGAAAAAAATGGAGGAAAGTGTTGTTGGAGGATGTGTTTGAGGTTGTTAATGAAAGAATTAATTGTTGTAGAAAATGGGTGTTGTCGTTTGTTGATGTATTGGAGAATAAAATGGTATGGGTGTGGGGTGTAGGGGTGTGGGGTAGGGATGAGAGGTGAAGGGGGTGGGGGCATTGAAGAAGAAAGGAGTATTTTATTTTAAATATGTGTATATATATATATGTGTGTGTGTGTGTGTGTGTAAAATAAGTGGGAAAAGAAAAAGAAAAATCTGAAACGCGCCCTTTTTTAAAAAAAAAAAAATCACGTCAGCATTAGGGGGGAATAATTCACTTTAAAAATATTAAAGGGGGTAAATAAACGAAAGTTAAGTTTAAGTGCTAAAGTGAGTCTGGAGGACAAGTTCAGGGGGAATGTCTTTTCTCTAATTAAAAGATAAAATAATTTGGTAGACACTTATACTATATTCGATTTATAAAATAGATATTCTTACTTACATATTTATTATCTGAACTTTAAACTCATTAAAAATGATATTTTAAATGTTTTTTGCACATGTGGCATTAAGTTAATGATTTGGAAAAAATGTGTTTAGAACACGACGGTTAGTGTAGTTCAAATTTTTAACTTTAAAATATCTTTTTTTTTTAAATTGTAAATTAAAAAAAAAACCTCTTCTTCTTCAATGACCCCTCCCCTCTTCCCCATTCCACTTTTAATGTCCATGGCAGGTCTCACCTCCTTCACTGTAACATCAATTTCCTCTAAACCAATAAAAACCAAACTCTTTTTCTTCCCTTCACTCAATTCTTTCATTTTTAGATTTTATTTTCACAGTCATCATCAGCCCGCACCACCATCACCCACCCTTGCACCACCACCAGTCAGTCATTTCCACCTCTCCCCCATTCGCACCCTTACCCATCACCACCATCACAAGCCAACCATTCCCCTCCATCTTCACCCACCCCCCACCTCCATTCACATCTTTTTCTTTATTTTTTTATTGTCACACACACACAACCCATTCCCTTTTTTCCTTCATTTTCTTTATAAAAAATCTCTCTCACCATCTCCATAAACCCCTAATTCTCAGTCTTCCTTCCATGTCCTAAACCTCCCACCCCACTTAACCCCATACCAGTCCACCCATCTGCAAAATCTCACAAAGAAATAAATTTTTTAGCATCATTTTAAAACTTCAATCTTCAACTTAAATCCACAAATCGAAAATCAAATTAAAAAATTATTCTTAAAATTGAAATAAAACTTGAACCTTTGATGAATAGTATGGATTGACGATAATGAATTTTATAAATGTGTTGGTGATAGAGTTGGGGAATTGAGCGATAAAACAAACAACACGGAGTAATCAGGACACGAACATAGTATAGAAAAGGAGAATGTTTCAGTTGATGTTAAAGAAAGAATAAGGTTTGGTTGGTAGGTACGAAGAAGAGAAAGAATGAGGGGTGCGGGGGTGGAAGAGTTTATTTTATTTTAAAAATATTATTTATATTTTTTATATATTCAGAATATTTAATTTCCTACGTGTCATTAAAAAAATGACATGGCATGCCACGTATTGGTGAGTGTATTACACTCATATTAGTTGGATTAAAAAAGTGTTTAAAATATTTTATTTTGATGGGTAAAAGATTTAAAAAGTTAGTTTTACATGGGCTCAAGGTTCCAGATGACAAATATATAAGAAGGAGTATCCACTTTACAAATCAGACCAAATACAAGAGTCTATCGGGCTATTTTGCCTAATTAAAAATTGGAGAAAGGACAAAAATGTCCACTTGCTAAAACTAATTCCAACTAAACAACCACTACAATTTATTTCCATCTAATCAGCCACTAAACTAATTTCTTTTTATAATCATTAATTATTTTGCATGCCAGTTACTTCACGTTTTTTTTCATTTTTTTTTAAATGCTAGTTCATTTTATTTTTTAAATCTTGATATTTTTTTATGTTCCATTTTTTTTAATTTGATGTTTCATTCTATTATAAAAAAAATCGTTGCCTTTTGTGTTTTTCACTGTTTTTATACTTTTTTTAAAAAAATCTATTCTTTTTTTGAAATTAACATAACTACAATAGTTGTACGTTGGAACATGAATTATGCATATTTATGAAATGATGACATTGACTATCAAAAAAGTTATGTGAAATTATTATATGAAGCTTTATTTGATCAAAACAAATACGTAGAATTTTGAGGAGCAGATAATGCAACTCAAACACAAAATGAAAAATGTAACTTCAACTTTTTTCAATAGTTCAACTGCAATTTTCCAAATCCAAAAATCAACCCTTGACATTATTGCAAGTCCAAAAGAGAAACAATAAATAAAACAAGTCAAACATTAAAAAGAAAATAGATATACACATTCTATACAATTTTTAACTACAATTATTATTTAGATACATATTTTATACGACTCTATATAGTTTCTACATGCATTCTAAAAATGTATCAATCTAGTATAAGAGATTATCAATTGAGGACACTGCAAGTGTATCAATATAATATAAAAGTGTATTAATATGGTATAAAAGAGTATCAATTGGGTATAGAGACTGCATGTGCTTGCATAGAATTTCCTTTCTCTTTTATAAAAAGTGTATCAATATAGTATAAAAGTGTATCAATATCATATAAAAGTGTATCAATAGAGTATAACGACTGCATGGTCCCAATTGGGCCAAATAACTAAAAAAAGAAATTAAATTTAGCCGACAGGTGACATTTGTCCACCTTTTCAAATTGTGTCCATTTTTTTAAAAAATGGCCACCCCATGTCTTTTTTCCTTAAAAATTTCAAAAGTATACAATTAACTTACTATTAAAAAGAATAAATTACACAAAACTCAAACTTTAGAGACTATATTATTCATTATCCCTTACATTTTTAAAATTTATATTAAATCTCGATTTTTAGCTTTACTCTTGATAAATATCAATAAAATCCCACCTCCTATTTTTACTCCACTATTAACTCATACAAGATTTTTTTTTCAAAGATTTCTTTCCCTAAAATCTCTCCCAATTTATAATCAATTAAAACATTGTCCATCTCCAAACTATTTTTTTCCAAAGATTTACTTTCCTAAAATATCTCCCAAATTATAATATTAACATACTTTCTTACAACTCTTCCAAATTATAATCATTAGTTAAAACATTTTCCACCTCCATTACTCCATCTTCTTCAAATCGTCAATGTACTGCATTAAATTATAATTTTTTTTTAGTTATTTCAAAAAGGTGAGTTAATTATTTAAATGAATTTTAAGTTAATCCGCTTGATACATATAGAAAAATATTAATTTTCTGGATACATTTTTATAGTGTAACGGTGATTCATATGAATGATACTTTTGTTATTAGTATATGGGTGATACATTTGTTGACACTGCATGAGTGATACATTTTGCTGTTAGATTATTGGTGATACATTTTATTGACAATGTATGTCAAGTATGTATCACACATATATGTCAAGTATGCTAGATGTATCATATATATTGAATATCTAATTTTGAAAAACAAATCATAGAAATACAATCAAATGTATCACACATATTTTAGATGTATCACATAGTAATCCTCCGCTGCCAAATAATAATTTAGATTCCAGGTGTATCACGTATTCAAATAATAATTCTTCTTCTCCTCCTTCTCTTCTTCATTTAGATCCGTCAACGACGTCGTACTAGTCTGCACATGAGTAGAGAACTGTGCATAAACCCCCAAATTATTCTCTAAATTCAAAATTGAAAACTCCTCTAAATCCTTCAATTTCAAACAAAATTCTAATTGTAGCACCGTCTTGCCGTCACCGTCGAATAGAGTTTCGCAACCCCTACACCGAAAACTGCTCCGTTAACCAAACTAACAGTTTCAGGCTCTTCACATACTCATTTTCCTTTGTATTCAGGGTGCTGCAATATGTATTGCCGCCGCTCTCCGCCGTGGTTCCGGTATTATATCGACGCTTTTTCGAGAAACCATAACGAAATCCCTTTCCTCTCGAATGAAACTGCTATGATGTCATTGTTTGCTGCTTTCCACGGCGGTTGAGACACTAAATCGTGGATTCTCTACGACGAGAAAACTGTATTCGGAATCCTCTTCTAGTTCTAAGTCTAATGGTAGAATTTGTTAGCTTTCAGCTTCGAAATTTTTTTTTTAATTTGAAAGTTGATTGGGTTATTGCTGATTTTCTGAATCTCATTAATTCACTGTCTAACTGGTTGTGCGTAATTTGCTCCACAGAATAAAAGATAATTTGTTACTTCCTTAAATAAATATCTATTATATTATAAATACATCACTTTTTATATGTATCACCTTATAATATATGTATCATAATTTCAAAAAAAGGGGATAAAATGTAATTAATTAAATAATTGGGATAAAATGTAATATCACTTAAAGATTCAGAAATTTATGTAAGTTACCCTTATAAAAATATAATCTAAAACTTACATTGCAAATTTTTAGTCCAAACATAGTAGCCCATTCTTGATAAGAAACATTTTTGCATTACAATTTGTACAAAATCACATTTCAGATAATCTTTCTTTCACAATTTTATTTTTTATTTTATCTTTTTGCTTACAACAGTGTGTGAAAAATTCAATATACAACATTATATATCGATAGATATACAAAAATATACAAAATTTTGATTTTTCTACACAAATATTTTTAAATTAGAGGCACAATCTTATACATTCAACGTACAACATTATATAAAATTATTAGAGATAGTTATATACTCATATACAAATATTATATGTTATTATACCAGAAATCGATATCGTCTACTTCCTTGAATTCAAGCACCAGATTCATCCAAAAACACCTTAAAAACTACATCAAATCACTCGAAATTTCAAATTGAAGTTTCTCAATATCTAATGAGCTTAAAGTTATCAGTTTCCAAAAAAAAATCTAATGAACTTTTTCAACAATACCCACTTGAAATGAAGCTTATTTGCAATTCAATTTTGACGCGTTGAGGCTTCGAACTTCAGCAATGGTTGAACATCACTTTTATTTATAAGTATGTCATAGTTTTAATATATGTTAGGTTAGTTTGGTAAATCAACCTATTAGTTTGTCCTGCGGAGTAACATTAATTTGTTGAAAAAAGTTGTGTGCAGAAAAAAATCTGCATGAAAAAAATCTACAAATTGTTTTGCTTTAAAAAAAAAAACTCCACAATTCGACAAATCTAAACTATATAATTTAGAGCTATCATAAAATTGGAGAAATTTATGTTAGCGTTGAAAACCTTATAGTTTAATTATCTCAAAATAATTAGAAAAAAACCTATATATATATATTGATTATCGCAAGTCATAACAATATTTTATAAATTGCATTACATAAAAATAAATTTTTAATAAAGCATGACAAAGTTTTTTTCCTTTTTTTTTTCTTTTTTAAAAAACAGGGTAAAAAGAATTCAACAAACCCTTAATTTTCTCCCTCTTCAGCTTCTTAAATAAAGGATTGCTGAGAAATCCTTAATTTCCCCCCTAATGTTTCTTACTTTTTTTGCTGTGTAATCTTAAACCCCCCCGCCCCTCCCCCCAAATTCTCCACCTCACAAAGTAAAGAAAAAACATGATTAAAATTTTTTATTCATGAATTAGATTTTATACATTAGTCAACGTGATTACATATAAAATCGTTGCTTGAAATTTTATTCAAAAATCATGTTTTATACTCTTTTATGTGTATTTATTAATGAACAATACAACTTGATAAGCAACTAATAATGTTGAACTTGAAACATATATCAATTTTTATACAAATTTCAAAATCTAGAAAATAAAAGTACACCTAAACTAGTTAGATTTATCATATTTTAGACATAATCCATACACAAACCATGTTTGTATATATTCACGATTCCTTTTTAGTGAAATAGCAAATTTAGTGAACAACGTTGCATTCATATTAGTTTGTATATGTTGTGAAACAATAAAGAAAGAGAAGAAGAGTAAGAGAATAGAGAGAGTGAATCTTATTTCTTCTCTTGGGGATGAATTACAATGAAGGAAGCCCTTCTATTTATAGGGGGAATTTGCCCCTAGTTCATACTAAAAGATAAATATATCAAATCCTGATAGATATCAACTAGATCTTATTAGATCTTGATAGACATTCACTATAATGTAAACACATTTATAACACTCCCTCTTGAATGTCTAGATAGATAATGTACCTCGTTAAAACCTTACTAGAAAAAAAAATCAGTGGAAAAAAATTTAGTGAAGGAAAAAGAGTACACATCTCTAACCATACGCATATAGGTTGCCTCATTAAAAACCTTACAAGAAAAACCCAGTGGGACAAAACCTCGTAAGAAAAAAAGAGCACAACGCGTATTAACTCCCTCTAATGAGAACATCCTTGAGTCTTTGGATCTCGATCTTGTGCAGCATTTTCTTGAAAATTGCAATTGGAGAAGATTTGGTAAATAAATCAGTCACATTGTTAGTTAAAAGAATCTGTTGCACGTTAATATCATCATTCTTTTGTAGCTCATGTATGTTGAAAAGCTTTGGTAAAATGTGCTTCGTTCTATCTCCATTTATGAATCCTCCCTTAAGATGTGCTATGTATGCTGAATTATCTCTGTATAAAATTGTGGGTAGACTGTTATATTTCACACTACATTTTTCTCGAATGAAATGTATCATGGAACTCAACCATACACATTCTCAGCTTTCTTCATGAATAACTATTATCTCAGCATGATTCGATGAAGTGGCTACGATAGACTGCTTTGTATATCTCCAAGATATGACAGTACCACCACATATGAACACATAGCCTATTTGAGACTGAGCTTTGTGTGGGTCAGATAAGTACCCAACATTAGCATAACCAATAAGATCGGGACTGCAATCTTTAGAATAAAATAAGCTCATGTGTTTTATCCCATTTTGATGTCTCATAGTAGGAGCAGAAATATACCTTGCTAACAAATTGACTAAAAAGGCTATATCAGGCCTTGTAGTATTTGCAAGATACATGAGTGCACCACTTGCACTAAGATAAGGTACTTCATAACCAATCTAATTCAGTATATTTCTCATTTCAGCAAATAATCTATTGCTTTGAAAACTCTCCAAGAGTTTCAATAATTTTCAAGATATAAGCGTATACAATATAAGGATTATCAATAAGTTTCCTAGAAACTTTTATATTTTGAATCCTTAAAGAAGTTTTCATACAAATTTTGTCAAGTGACAATATTCAACATTTTTTGCGTGACATCTTCAAGTGTCTGGACTGCAAATCAAATAAGTTTTCACTTACCAAGATGCACCCTTTCATATCACTTGATAAATATTTCTACGTCAGCATGCTTAAATAAATGTAGAATTCAGATCCTCATAATCTTTCACAATATTGCGCCAATATTGTGTCAAATATACTGATGATATATCATTTCGTATCGGTTTACAATGCGACATAACATTTTGAGATCTCATCACTTCATTATTTTTAGGTACATAAACCTCTCATAAGGTTTTATGAAGTGTTATGTCTTAGGCTCTTCAAGAACTCATTACCTTCTTATTACGATTATTTGTTCCTTATTTTTCAAGGACTATTTCATTTGGAATCGATTAGTCTACTACACTTCATGCATGCATAGACTTTGTCCTTCAGGAACACAAAATAAGAGCACTTGCGCTTAATATGATATGCTTTCGACATTTGACTTGAATTATCTTTTGGATGAGGATCTGGTGATAATTCCTAACATATTTCATAGTGCTTATAATCTTCCCCTTATGTTAGGAAAACTAACATACATCCTCTACTTCTTTGAGGAATCCATCTTTGTGCATCATGGTATATTTATTAATCGTATATTGCACATCAAAACTATTAGATGGAATAGTTGGTTCATGACCTTAAACCAATTGAGGGGAAGAAATAATCATAATTTATTGGTCTAATGCATACAAGTGTTATTGTATGCAACATATCATATTTTAGACCAACACATGAAGCTTTGTTCTCATTAGCGATGGTTTAGATATTTATCGAAGGCATTCAATGCCAAACCATTATCATCAAGATGAATTGTCTTGATTGCACAATCTGAAAGTTATGTTCTTAACTCAATTTTATTGAGCAAACAACTTTATGAATGTCAAACTGCAGGTTGACAATAAATGCACATGCGATCATCTTATATTGATGCATCTTAATAGATCACATAACTGGTGAACGGGCCCATATTCACCTTTTATATTTTTCAGATTTTAAGGGATCCAATCCCAAAATTAGTTGGTCCAACCAACTTATCATGAGAACAAGCAACATTAAAGTTAATGAAGAATTTTCTAATTCTTCAATATATGTTCAATACTCAGTATGCATATCTTCGGGATATCGCAATCGTTCATGTCAACTTATGAACTTTTAATCTAGTAAGCTCCAAGTTTACCATGATATGCGTTTTTGCTTTAGTAAATTTCAGATTTACTATTATATGAATAAAATTCAGATTTACCACTTTAGAAGTAGATTTCAAAATAACTTTTCTCAATTATTCAGCCTCTTTCGGAAGTGAGTTATGATACCATCACAATCAAGTGGACATTTGCATTAATAAGATTCTCATTCCCCAGGAATGGAATATAATCATGCCTTAAGCGTATCAAATTATGATAGCTTATAACCTTTTTCATGATATTGCTACTTCAGGAGCAAATCAAGGCATACATATAATGTAGAAAATTTTTCTCTAACATATCTTATGATCATAATATGTGTGTGAAAATATCATCACTTTTGATGATCATTATCATATTGTCCCTTCACACTTATATTCGTGCATTCAATCATTTGTCTTCTTTCAGACATATGATGCACCGTTACCACATACACCTCAAGAATAAAGTAAGTTGTCATATTTCAGACTTATCATATATTGCTACCATATTCACTTCATGGAATGGAGCATATTCAATGGGTCGAATTTCATGACTTTTCACCAAATACCCATTATTTTGCCTTAACCATCATAATATCATTAGTATGGTATATTGAGATTCAAACTCAATATTTTATCCATATAAAAAGGCGTCTTAGGCTATAAATTGCTGGGACTTAAACCCAACATCTTCATCATGATGGTCAATTAATCTTATACATCACGTAAGTCTATACTTGTACAGTAATTTAAATATTAATAATCCATTTCAAAACTTCAATAAATACATAAAATATTTAAGCAAAAAAATCTCCACAAAAATTAGTTCAAGATTCACATATAAAAAAGGAAAGAAATAGATTCCATAATAAATATGCATGCTTCCAGTACTAACATACGATTTTTTACATATATTTTGACTGTAATTTTTTTCAATTCTCAAACTTTGGGCGGCATGTCCACTACCACATGAACGTACAACAAAAGAAGTAATAAAGTTGACATAGTGTGACGTACCAGGGAGCAAAATATATGATTATTTATCGATAACAACATTATTACTAAAGATGCCATTGGTACCAAACCTTTTTAGACGTGAGATAAATTTGCAGACTATATGAAACTCAACTCGTTGGTTAGAGTCGTGCTGATAACGTGTTATGAAACAATAAATAAAGAGAAGAAGAGTGGAGAAAATAGAGAGAGTGATTCTTATTTCTTCTCTTGAGGGATAAATTACAATGAAGGAAGCCCTTCTATTTATAGGGAGAATTTGCCCCTAGTTTCACACTAAAAGACATACATCAAATCCTGATAGATATCAACTAGATCTTATTAGATCTTGATAGACATTCACTATAATGTAAATACATTTATAACAGTATACACATTTTTTACATACAAACTTGCATAAAAAAATAATAATTAAAGATATACAAATTTATACATAAATTTTAGACACCTAACAAATAAAAACAAACATAAGATCATAGTTTAAAAATAATTAATACACACTAAAATATGCATAAATGTCTTACATATTGACATATAACGTAATAAAAAAAATAAAATCTCTTAGTTTCTATACAAATTTCAGACTTAAAAAAATAAAAGCAAACTAGTTATGTTGTATTTTATTCACAATCATTACACTAATGTTGTTTGTATATAAACTATTATAAAAAAGATTAAGTAAAATAGTTTATATACATCCATTTCATACATTAAAAAAATATATATTTCATAATAAGGTAAACATACCATATTATATATATATATATCCTATCCACATAGTAAATAGTGAAAAAAAACCCTAATATAATACATAATAAAAAGTAGATAAAAGCTTCTACTACTAACGAAAAATAATAGATTGATTCAAAATTTTGAATTTTTCGTCCATCTCTTTCTTCATAATCCATGGTTTTTTTCCTTAAGAAGTTTCATAAGCTAATTTCCCAAACATAATCGTTGATGAAACTATTTACAATTTCATGACATTGCTAGATACTTTAATATCTGAATGAATTTACTTGAACACTTTAAAGATGTAAATCTTATAAATTTTAATGTTCTTCTTGAACTTTATAATGATGCTCATATGTTTCAACCATCTTCATTTTCAAGCAACAAGTTTTACTTTCATTATAATTTTAGTTGATTTAGAGAAGAGAAAATTTTGATATTTTTTTTATTAGATTTACATCAAGAGAAAGAGAGGGAATAAAGTGATATTTCAGTTGATTATTGATTTGTATCGAAAAAGACTCAATAATTTTAAAATATTGAATGTGATAGAATCTCTCTCTCTCTCTCTCTATATATATATATAAGAGATTAAGTAATCTGCTGACGTGGCATGGCTCAGCATTCAGGAATGTCATTTTTCTTTTTTACCATTTTTTTGATATTTTTTTCATACTTCTAATCCTATTTAAAAAACACCTACTTTAATGTTTTAGGTTTTAGAATTTCAAAAGCCACCATAATTGATCCTGTTAATTACGCCTGCTTGTGTTCCTCTTCTTTTCCCTATTTCAGTTTGTATCCAACATTTTATCTCTTCTTCCTCTTTATTTTCTCACCCCCTTTCAATGTGTTGTTCCTCAAAATCAGAAGGTAAATTTTCCTTTTTGTTTACTTTTTTCATATTTGATTGTTGGTGATGTATTTTTTTATTTTGTATTCTTCATTTTTGCTAGATAGTTTATGGGCTTTCTTTACTTTCGCCTAATCGTAAAAATAACTTTTCTTTTTTGATTTTATAATGAGTTTGTTTCTTTTCATGTTTGACTAGAAATTTATGTATGTGTGTGTATAGTACCCTAAAATTCTATTTGGTTGTAGCAATTTGATTCTTTCCGTTGTTTTCTGTTGCTTCTATATTCGATTAATATCTACAAAATATATATAAATAAATATTGCTTTAAATGTCTTCCTGCTGTAGCAAATACTGTTCAATGATTTCCTTAGCTTTTGTTTACATAAAAACCACCCGATTTTTGTTACCTATATTGTAGCCTCACTAATATGACTTTAGGTCGGTGGGACCATTCGGGGTAGCAATCCCTAAAGAATTCCTTAGCTTCACTATACAATACTTTAGATAATTGTACCTTGATAAAAATACACTTTGCACATAAATTTTCTTAGAAGCTCTTCTTTAAATTTCTTTAAATTTTAGTCTAATAAACAACTTGTATGTTATGTCAAAATTGAGGCTAAGGAAGAAGAGGAGATATTAACAATGGAATGTGAGGTGATTAATTTCAATTCATGTGTAACGATCACAATATATAAAAAATAAATCAACGTGGGTTTAGTTGTTTAAGTAGTAGAGCTTTTGAATTGTTAGCCGCATCTTGGCTTACGTTCATGTTCTTTTTCCAGTGAGCATCATTGGTATTTATCTATTTTTTCCTTTATTCAACTCCTATGATTTTTGAATGGTGACTTTGCAAGAGTCTGTTATACTTTTGTTTTGATTTTTTCTTATGTTGTAGCTCTTCAAATTAGTTTATCGTCTATATACGAAGAAAGGCCAAGAACATAAAAGAGAAGTGGTAATCAGCAAAGCCTGTGTATTGATTCTCATGCTCAGCAGCCAGAGCATATAAGTACTATTTTCTATTGATTTTTCTGAATGTAAGAAGCCCTGCTTCGACACAGATACATACTTTAAATGAGTTTCAGTTTTTAACCTTTTGTTATATGTTATTTCTTTGATCGACTAATAAGTCAAAGAACACAAAGAACATATAATTGAGTTATACACTAACCACCGCCTGCAACCAACGTTATTCTATCAAATAGAAGTAAATAAGATTTATTTACACGTTATTTTGTACAATGATTTTGTAGAATTTATATTTTAAATAAGAATGCTTCTTATTTTAAATTTGTAGTGCTCAATGAGTAGGTATAGCTGTAACGCCCCGAGAACCTATCTCGAGATATCACATGGTGCTCAAGGTCACACGTGGCCTCAAGCTAACCCTCTAAGTCTGTCATCACCTTCAGAACTCTTTACGACACGAATCATTATAAAGTAGGGAAGAATAATCATGACATGAACATACTGAGATGCGAAGTAATATGGTTCTGTACAAATAAACTACTGAAATCTCTGTACATGCTGGCACACTAGTCTGACAAAGCCTCTACTTCATAGGACTGAGGAGCCATTGGGACAGATCCCCAACTGACTCGTACTGAATTGGAAGTAAACAACCATCTATTAACAAGAAAAAATCGGGGACATAGGTCCTCAAACCATGAGGACTCACCAACCGCAGAAATGTAGATAAAGGTACTCAAAGATCACTGTCGCTGCTGAGACTGAGCACCTGAACCTATATCATGAGGAAATATAGAATACAAAAGAGTATGAGATTCAGTACTTGGGAATGTACTGAGTATGTGGGGGTGGATGCAAAATTTTAAATAATATCATAAATGTATAAGAAAATCATGCATGTTGACAATAATAACTCTCTTCGCTTGAATTATCTAAAACATCATTTCCGTAAGTCATCAATAATAACATATGCTTCATAAATCTCACAAATCATTTAACTTAACTCAAACTCTTTGAATCATGACTTAGAGTTACTCGGTATCTCATGGTACTTAGATCATTATGGACGTGGGAGTTTCTTATAACCGGCATAACTACACCATGTGAGTCGCATGAAGTCCAACGTTTTGCCCTCCTAAGGAGAGAACCCCACATTGGCGGGGGTGTTGTACTCTTTCCAGGGAGTACAACCTCTATCTCATCATCAAAATCCCATACTCGGCCTATGGCCCACAATTATCAACATCAATCCTACGGTGGCACGTAGTTTTAGGAAAATACCATATTTCCCGCTCGGTGCTAAATACTCCTCCCAGACTCAGCTCAGAACGCGTTAGGAAATCCACCTTAATCAATATCAACTCATGGATCTATTTTAAAGACCAAAACATAAATATATATCTCATCTGTAAATCATAAACATCTTGTGGATTCCTAACCCGACTCAACTCAACACAATCTTTCTTAACATCAAGTACATTTGCTTTTCGAATTATTTTCAAATATCAAAAGCTTCAAGAAAATATCATAAGACTCATTCTTTACTTTTAATCTCAAATATCGATATATATTAAATAGTCAAATTTCTCATGAAAAGTCATAACTCATGACACTTGTCTTAAATCGCTTAGAAATCATCAATACATAATGAGAATATACAACTCATGAAATAAATTCTCCATTTAAGAAACATGATAGTGAAATAATCATAAATATCAAACTTATTCAACTCAAATCTCATAAATCATAAATAAAGAAATTTGGGTGTAAACCTACTTGCAAAATCATGTAAATCAATAATAGAAAGTAAATATTTAGGCACAAGAACGAAAAGAGTGTTCTTGTTCAAACCCCACATACCTTGGATTATAATTTTGGAGATATAGAAACTTGTTTAGAACTTCTTTCTCACACTTTTAGACCAAGATTCTTGATGCCCTTGACTTGGGGAGCTTAATTCTCGAAAAACTTGGAGAAATTTATGGAAGATCCTTGAATTTCTTAGAAGAAGATTGAATTTTTTTGGGTTTTGGAAAAACCCTAATTTCTAAATGTTTCTTGGAAGAGGAAAGGAGAAAAATGAATGGCTATTCTCTACTAGGATATATATATAAGACCATATGGGGCGAAAATGACCAAAATGCCCTTTTAAAAAAGCTGAAATTTGCTGATCGGAGCCTGTGACGGTCGATCTGATGGTCCGTCAAGTATCCAACGGTCCACAAGATCGTCCGTCACTCGAGTGCCAAAACTGGAATGTTCTGCCTCGACGTGACGGTCGAAGTGATGGTCCGTCAGGAAACTGATGGACCACCAAGTTGTCATTCACTTGAGGGCCAGAAATGAGACATTCTGTCTTGACCCGACGGACCCCTTGATGGTTCGTCAACCTTTTGATGGTCCACCAACTTGGCCGTTGCATGATGGCCTGAAAAAGGAGTCACTGCCTTGGCTTGACGGGGCACTTGACGGTCCACCAGGGACCTGACGGTCCACCAGGTCGACCGTCAAACCTGGGCGATTCGATACCATTTAGTAAAACAGCCATAACTCTCCCGTCTGATGTCGGATTTTAATGAAATTGGTATCGATGGAAAGCTTATTGAATACAACATGGTTTAAATATCAATCACTTTGGAAGTCATACATATCCACTCAAAAGACGGATTTAGGCTTAAGAAATGATCGGGGTATTACAATATCTCCCCCTTGGACACATTCGTCCTCGAATGTTGCCAAATAGGCTAAGAACAAGAGAAAATAAGGATGCCCAGCTGGAATGACTCACATTAAAGGGCACACTATACTTTAAACTTTTGATTACTTCACCAAATGCATGAATCATATATGGAAAAACCATATAGCTGAATACATTAGATTAGGAGGAAACTGAATTAAGGGAATAATACCTTTAGCTTGATTCAAACTCGTGGAGAAAAGATGAGCGTAACCGGCTCGCATATCCGCTTCTTCTTCCCAGGTGGCACCCTTTACTGATTGATTTTGCCACAGAACTTTAACCAAGGGAACTTCCTTGTTCCTCAGTCTACAGACTTGATAATCTAGGATTTCAACCGGTATTTTATCATACAAAAGGCTATCTTGAACATCACAACCTTCCGACGGATCAACAACAACAGAGTCTCCAATGTTCTTCTTGAGCATAGAAACATGAAACGCAGGATGGACAACTGACAATTCTGCAGGTAACTTAACCTCATAAGCTACTTTCCCAACACGATTCAAAACTCTATAAGGTCCAACATATCTGGGACTCAGCTTCCCTTTCTTTCCAAATCTTTTTACCCCTTTCATGGGTGAAATTTTCAAATACACCAAATCATCAACTTTAAACCCAAGAGCTCTTCTTCTCACATCTGCATACGACTTCTGACGACTCTGGGATATCTTTAACCTCTCCTAAATTAACTTAACTTTCTCCATAGCCTCAAATACAGTATCAATTCCAATCATAGAAGCTTTACCCACTTCGAACCAACCTATAGGCAATCTGCATCTTCTCTCATACAAAGCTTCAAAAGGAGCTATTCCAATGCTAGCATGAAAACTATTATTGTAACCAAATTCAATCAACGACAAATGTTCATCCCAACTTTCTTTGAAATCAAGAACACAAGCCCTCAACATATCCTCCAAAGTCTGGATAGTCCTCTCAGCCTGACCATCTGTCTGCGGATGAAAAGCGGAGCTAAGATAAACTTGGGTGCCAAGACCCTTCTGAAAGGCTCTCCAAAACTGAGAAGTAAACTGAGTACCTCTATCGAAGATGATAGACAATGGAACTCCATGCAACCTGACTAACTCTCGAATATACAACTTAGCATAGTCCTTCGCGGTGAAAGATGTATGTACTGGCAGAAAATATGCTGACTTAGTCAACTTGTCTACAATGGACCAAATAGAATCACGATGACGACGAGAGAGAGGTAAACCGGTCACGAAATCTATATTCACCACTTCCCACTTCCAAGTAGGAATATTAAATTCTTACATCATACTACTGGGTCTCTGGTGCTCTATTTTTACCTGCTGGCAAGTTGCACACTTTTTTATGAATCGCGGTACATCTTGGTAGCACCGGGATGGATAGAATACCGCGCGCCATGCGCCTCAGCCATAATTCTCTGCCTCAGATCATCAACATCAGGCACACACAATCTATTCTAAAATATCAATACACCATCTATCTCTTGGGAGAAAACCTCCACCTTTTGGTCTTTAACTGATTCTTTCAGTTCTACCAAACGAGTAACTATATCCTGCTTCTCCTTCACTTCAGAAACTAGGGAAGATTCGGAACTACTTTGGACCAAAACATTACCCTCAGCTAAGTCAAGCAATCTAACACCTAACCTAGCCAAACAATACACTTCACGGGCTAAGTCCCTCTTATCTTCCTCAATATGTTCTACACAACCCATGGACGATCTGCTAAGGGCATCTGCCACTACATTGGCCTTGCCCGGGTGGTACAACACACTTATATCATAGTACTTCAGTAATTCTAACCATCGCCTCTGTCGAAGATTCAACTCTCTCTGAGTGAACACATACTGTAAAAACATACTGTAAACTCTTGTGATCCGTAAAGACATCAACATGAACACCGTACAAATAGTGTCTCCAGATTTTCAAATCACAAACACTGCAGCTAACTTGAGGTCATAGGTCGGATAATTCTTTTCATGAGGTTTCAACTGTCGGGAGGCATAGACTGTAACCTTACCCTTCTGTATCAATACACAACCCAAGCCAATTCTAGAAGCATCATAATATACCAAAAAATCATCTACACCATTAGGCAGGGCCATCACATGGGCTGAAGTGAGTTGAGTCTTCAACTCTTGAAAATTTTCTCGTAAGAATCTGACCACTGGAATTTAACCTTCTTTTGGGTTAAGCGGGTCAAAGGAACAACAATGGAAGAGAAACCTTCGACAAAATGACGGTAATAACCAGCTAGACCCAAGAAACTCCTAATATCAAATGGGGAAATATGCCTAGGACAATTCTTCACAGCTTTTACCTTTTGAGGATCAACTCGAACACCATCAGAAGAAATAATATGAACCAGAAAGGCCACTGACCGAAGCCAAAATTCACATTTGCTAAATTTGGCAAACAACTGTTGATCCCTAAGGGTCTGTAAGATAATTTGAAGATGATCTGCATGGTCGTGTTCACTCTGGGAATATACAAGGATATCATCTATAAACACAATAACGAACATATCTAGGTACGGTCTAAACACCTGATTCATGAGGTCCATAAAAACTGCTGGGGCATTCGTTAGCCCGAAAGACATGACCAAGAATTCAAAATGACCATAACGAGTGCGGAAAGCCATCTTTGGAATATCACACTCTCTGACTTTAAGTTGGTGATAACCGAATCTCAAATCTATTTTCGAGAAGTATTTGGGTGTAAACCCACTCGAGGGCCAGAAATGAGACATTCTGTCTTAACCTGACGGACCCCTTGATGGTCTGTCAATTTTTGGACGGTCCACCAACTTGGACATCGCACGATGGCCTGAAAAAGGAGTCATTGCCTTGGATTGACGGGGTACTTGACGGTCCACCAGGTCGACCGTCAAACCTGGGCGATCCGATACCGTTTAGTAAAACGACCATAACTTCCTTGTCCGATGTCGAATTTCAATGAAATTGGTATCGATGGAAAGATTATTGAATGCTCTACATGACAAAAAGAGAAATACAACATGGTTTAAATATCAATCACTTTGAAAGTCATACATATCCACTCAAAAGATGGATTTAGGCTTAAGAAATGATTGGGGTATTACAATAGCGTTCTTAAATTTGGGGACCTAATTTAAAAGAAATATAAATCCAATTTGCTATACACAAATTGACTATTCTAATTCTCTTGCTTCAGAATTTTATATGAAAAAAAGAGAACATTGCCCGTAGATTTGCAGGCATGTTAAAAACTATTGAGTATAAATAAACCCGTCATCTCTATTTGTCCAAAATCAAACTATCCCTTTCTCTCATTACTTCATTTATTTTTTAATAGTTTAAAAGTCTGTTAATGTGGTGCAATGGATGGAGTTTCTCCTTCTTTAACGAGAGGTCTCAGACTTGAATTCTAGATATAAAAAAATTCTTGATAGAAAGCGTTTTCTTCATATGGCCCTTCACAGCATGAATCGAGATTAGTTCGGCTCCAATGCAAATCCCAAACTCCTGTAGAAAAAAAGTCTTTAAATACTTCAAATCAACTTTTCCTTTCCCCCATTAATTATTTCTTTACTTATTATGTTTAATAGCTATTTTTGTTGTCTTCAATATATAAATGGTCAGTTTGGCCATTTCAACTTTTTCTCTTCCTCTATGATTATTGTTTATTGGTACAACTTTAACATATCATATTTGTATTTGGTCACTTTTATGTATGATGGAGCTACAAACCTTAAATTTTTGCAAGTAAATCTTAAACTAAAAAGGGTTGAAAGTTTGTGGTCTTAAGTTCAAATCCCCACAGAGAAAAAAATACTAAGTGATTCTTCCCATTTATTCTAGCTTTGATGGACAGAGAGTTGCTGGTATATATTTATGGTGAAGGTGACTGATGTACCATAAATTTCATCTATATGTGTGAAAGTTAGTCGGGACGCGACAATTATAAAAAGAAATCTAGAAACTGAATCAGAAGCATAAAGGGCTATCAAAACTCTATTTTTGCTTCTCCTGATACCATTCTTTCCTATTTCTATTGTTGCCAATAACACTTTTTTCTTATCTAGACAGTAAATCTAATGAATATATAAGTGATAAGAAAGAGTGCAAAGGTGTGTCGATTGACTAATAAGAGGACGGGAATGAAAATAATAGGCAAACTAATCAAACAAGAACTCAGCACTAATCAGCACAATTTCTGTTGCACCTTAGCATTTTAGTATATTTAGCTGCTGTTATAAGCACTCTTTCTTTAGGAGCTTCACTTTTGTTTTACATGTACTGAAGTCTTCTTTTAGAAAAGCACATCCATTATGGGATGCTTATGTGTTTTATTAATTGAAATAGAGGGAATACTTTGCTCGATTTGGATAATTAGCAAGAATTTCATAATATAATCTTAATGTCATAGTCATAGACCGCGTAAAGCGTGGTCAATTTTACTAGTTAAGTGAGTAATTATGACGAGAGGTAATTTAGGGGATTTATGTTCCATTTGCACCAACAGATATCGTGCAAAATCAATAGAAGAGAGATTGTTTTTCACTTATCTCATGTAGAAATTATAGAAACTGCTACAACTTGCAATTAAATACTTAATTTAATAACTATGAAAAAGTAGTCTTATAACCTACAATAAGCTCTCTTAAAAATACACCTAAGAAATTTTCACAAAATAATTGTCCAATTTTGAAATCAAAACATATCAATATTTGATTGACTTATAATTATAGGAAAAAAACACGGGTTGACTCATCTCAAAATAAATGACCCACATTCGAGACAATTGACATTGAATGGCTAGTCAACCAACATAATTCCTAAAAATGACCATTTTCAATACTTGCAATTGTAAACATCACAAGGAGCCTTCATTGTTTAAGACGAGGCCCAATACCAAACAAATATTCATTCATTTAATGATACACTTGTCGTTCAAATTTTTATTTTTTGGAAAATTTCATAAATAGCAACTCTATAGCCTTAATTATAACATTTATAGCAACAGTTTCATAATTACGAAAAATAACAAATTGTATTTGTATTTAAGTAAAATGTTGCTATATAAATACATATACAAATATATATGTATTACTCATAAATACATATGCACAACTGAAAAATACATATTCTTCTATTACTATGAAGTGTGTAAAATATTGCTACTTTTGCTATAAGTTGTAATTTTGAAAAAGTGTTGCTATTTATTGTAATTATAATCTTAAGAATGCTAGTTTCTTAATTTTTCCTTTTTTTAAAATGTTTCAATTTTTTTTACTATAATTTTTTTGATTAAAAAAAATCTATTTTATTTTAATTTTAAAAAATAATTAATTACAATTGTATAAACATTGTATAGTTATTATATAAAATATATATATGTATTAGAATCTATATAGGATGTGTATATAAATTGTATAGTTATTGTGTGTATGTATGTATGTATGTATGTATGTATATATGTAAGTATGCATGCATGTATGTATGTATGTATGCATGTATATATGTATGTATGTATGTATGTGTATACACACACACATAATATACACAAACACACACACACACACACACATATATATATATATATATGTATGTATGTATGTATGTATATGTGTGTGCGTGCGCGCGTGCCTAGAAATTCTATAATTATTATATAGAATATGTATCTAAATAATTTTTACAACTAAAAGTTGTATATGATATGTACAGAAATTGAATATTAAAAATGTATATATCTAGAAACTCTATATGATATGCATCGAAATTATGTCATTGCTGTGTAGAATATATATCTATATAAGATGTGTATAGAAACTATAGCGTTGTTGTATAGAATATGTATATATGTATTGTGTTCTAGCAATATATATCAGATTGTATATATGTATTGCCTTATATCAATATGTATTAAATTGTATATATGTAATACATTGTATCAATATGTACAAGATATGTATTGTATCTATGTATCACTACTTTAAAATAATCAGAATGTATTTGTATTAAATTTTATGAGAAATATATATATATATATATATATATATATATATATATATATATATATTATATGTATTAATATGTAGTGTATCATATCAATATGTATCACTTTTTAAAATTGTATTTGAAAAAATATATTTTTTGCATTTGATTTATGTTTTTTTTTTTTAAAAAAAAGAGTTTAAAGAAAGCATAAAAAAGCAACGAAAAAAAGAGCAATAATTTTTTATACACTTTATATAATTAAAAAATAAATAAAAAAGCAACTAAAAAAGTAAAAACTAAATAAAAAATCAGCAAGAAGAAACGTCAGCGAGGGTTGCAAAGGAACCTGCAAAACTGTGGAAAAAATAAGACAACAGCTAGAAAAAAAAAAGAAAAAAAGAGAATAACATTAAAGAAGCCGGAAAATGGCTATAATATGACATTTATCTGGATCATTCAATGTCAATTGTTTCAGTTAAGGTGTTGTTTTTGTCCTTTTTCTCTAGGCAAAATAATGTACTGGACCCTTGTACTTGTCTGAGTTTGTATTGTAGATACTTCTACTTAACCCTTTATCATCTAAACCCTTGAACCCTTCCTAAAATAAAATTTTAAACCATTTTTTCGACTACTTAGTTGATGACATGATCCGACCTCGGGACTTGTCATAATGGGCATCACAAGTCCAACCAGGACCGGAGACCGCCCCCTGTTACCTAATCTAACCACCTATATCTAGCCTTAGATGGACAGAATTTCGAACATATAACAAGATAGCATTATTATTCTCGTTAAGACTCTGGGATAGGGTCACAACCATGACCGAACCAACCGAGTCCAACCGTACCACACCAACCGCCCAACCATACCAAACCAAACCATAGACCATAAACCAAAGGGATACCAAAACATAGTATGAAAATCAATCCCAAAATGTAATAGGATGGAATAGTGAGAAATCATATCCGATGATGCCAGCCTCAATATCAATACCAATGCTAAGGCTGACACATCTACCGATCTCGCCCATACCAACCCCTAGAAGTACCACAAAGCCTCTATCTAAAAGAGTAAAAAAATTCGATTAGGACAGCCCCCAACCATGGCGAAAGTCAATATCCAAAATAAAAAAGTGTCTAAATAAATTCATAACATGAAATGATGCCTTTTGAAAGGATGAAAGCTCACCACTTCAGTCCAAATGCTGATACCGAATCCGTGTTCTAAACCAGAGGAGTAGAATGACCGGTTCCTGCATAGCGTGGATATGTAGCTGCCAGTAAACGGAGTTAGCGAATAACCGCTAGCATGAATCTCAGGATAAGGATAAAATAATATCAGTTATAAAAATCACGTGTAACCATCTATAATGCATAAAATCATACATATATAAGTGTTGGGAAAAGTGAACCGGGTTTAGCCTGCAGTTACAACCTTTATACTTGGGCTGTGTAGCTTTGCCGTCCTAACCACTCACGGGCCATATGGGTTTAGCTTCCCCTGCTAAAAAGGCCCCAGTGCGTGTAGCAGCATAACCAGGGAATATCCTATGGGATGACTAGTACATCCCCCAATATAAAATGTGACACACACATATGATCATCAAGACCCCTCATAGCGACAAATATAAGCTTCCTATTTTGGTCCCCTCGGGACAACCACCTTCCATGGCTTAGATATACACCCCACCGTTAATTCCCAATTAAAACCATATCCAAACAATCCATTTATCATTTATTAGTCAAGACCAATATTAGTGGTATCGTCATACCACCCTTTACTTACAAGTAATATCCATAGCCAAACCATTTAGGTTAAAGGGGACCTTAGGTGCCCTTCCAATTACCATTTAGCCATTAGCATTTTCAAATTATTTAAACCATCCATAAATCCTTTATCCAGTTTAAAACATGCAAGAGTCCCATTAAAAGAAGTCAATGCAATGAACATATCTTTATAAGTATTTTATCAAATACCTTGGGGGCAAAATATAACCAAAACCAATTCTAAAAACCATTAAACCATTACCATGTAATCCAATTGTCCAAATCCACCATTGATGCATATAAAAACATAAGTAAAACCATTAGAAACATAACCAAGCATTCAATATCAAAACCCCCAAATAATAGTTGAAAACCATAATTATGAAATAGTAAAACCATGAAATCAATCATATAAACCATGCCTTTAGTTTAAATTACAACGAGGGAAGAGAATTATGCCTTATACCAAAGAATTAATGGAAGAAAATCACCAAGACAAGCCCCAAAGCAATCTGTAAGATGAAACCCTAACCTTTCTTTCCAAAAGCTCTTGAGAGAATTATGTAGTGTTTTGGAATAATTTCTAAGTGTTATGAATAAAATAATAGGGTAAATAACCTACTAAGTGTATTAGAAGTCATCGGTCCTAATTAGGGTAAGTAGGAAAATATTCAGAATATGCTCATTTAAACCCCTTAAAAATCCATCACAGAGATACGATTGACCTATATGAGTCGCACCCTCCTATACAATTGGTATCCACCACTCGTATCCAAGCCTCAACCCTTGGATCAAACACTGTCGAGTATACGACTCATCCAACCATGGCAAAATAAAATACTAGGAGGATCAAACATTGCCCACCATACGAGTCCTTGATACGACTCATACCAGGCCCTACGACTTATACCCTTAAGTCGTACCCATTCTAGTGACCAAAAATACCCCACCAACACTTGTCGGTATATGACAGGACCATACCATTCGTAACCCAACATACGACTCGTACCCATGATTCGTATTGGGTTCAGAGAATGAATTTCCAAAAAATTTTCTAAAGGTCTTCTCCATTAGGAATTCGTCTCCGAATGATGGACAAGGTAGGGGTAACCATACACACAGTCATTTACATTATCAAACATATCTTCAACAGAGTTTGAAACAAAGAGGCAAAGATGTTTAATCTTTCCTTTAACAAACTTAGAAAATAAAGATTTGTTCAAGACACATACTTTCCGCATAAATCCCAGGAGCAGAAAACAAATGTGGATACTTGGACTTCGTGTCCCCTTCCGCTTCCCAAGTAGCTTCTTCCACCTTATGATTTTGCCATATAACCTTAATCGAAGCCACATCCTTGGTCCACAACTGACTAAGTTGCCTATCTAATATCTCAACCGATAGCTCTTTATAAGACAGAGAATTTGAAATACCCAACCCTTCCAAAGAAATAACCGAAGAAGGATCACCAATACACTTCCTCAACATAGAAACATGAAAGGCCGAATGAACCAAACTCAAGCTAGATGACAACTCCAACTCGTAAGCAACATTGCTAACTCTCTACAAAATCACATAAGGACCAATGAATCGAGGACAAGTTTCCCCTTTTTGCCAAACTGCACCACTTCCTTCATGGGAGACACCTTAAGGAAAACCCTATCCCCAACCACAAACTCCAAGTCTCTATGCCTAACATCTGCATAGGACTTATGGCGACTCTGAGCATCCTTCAGACTATCTCGAATCACCTTGAACTTCTCCATCACCTGATAAACCAAATCTAGATAGAACATGTCTGCTTATCCAAGCCTAAACCACTCAATAGGAGATCTACACCTCCTACCATACAATGTCTCGAAATGAGCCATACCAATACTTGAGTAATAGCTATTGTTGTAAGAAAACTCTACCAAACGTAGATGCTCAACCCAATTGCCACCATAGTTAATTAAGCAGGCTCGAAGCATATCTTCCAATGTCTGAATAGTTCTCTCTGCTTACTCATCCGACTATGGATGAAAAATAGTACTCAGACTAACCTTAGTCCCCAATCCTTTCTAGGAAGACCGCCAGAAATGAGATGTGAACTGTATACCACGATCAAAGATAATCGAAATAGGTACCCCATGCAGCTTCACAATTTCCTAAATATACAACTGCGTATAATCCTTCACCGAAAAGGTAGTTTGCACTGACAAAAAATACGCAGACTTGGTCATCCCATCCACGATGACCCAAATCATATCATACTGATTCCGAGACCAAGGAAGATCAATAACGAAATCCATATTGATCACTTCCCACTTCCATTCGGGCAAATCAATTTCTTGATACAACCCTCCTGGCCTTATGTACTCAACCTTAACCTGTTGAAACACCATACACTTGGCCACAAAATCAGCCATATCCTTTTTCATGCCATTCCGCTAGTAGATCTCCTTGAGATCATGATACATCTTAGTCGAGATAGGATGAACAACATAGCGCGCCTCAGCCAAAACCTTTTGCCATAACCCATCGGCATTAGGAACACACAACCTTCCTTAGTATCGTAAAGTACCATCATCACTAATCTCAAACTTTACTACCTATTGCCCACCAACATCATTCTTGATTTTCATTAAGATAGGATCTAGCACTTTTTTCTCTTTAATCGCTGCACCAAGAGACGATCGAACCACTTCATGCACTATCACACCTCATCTTTAGAGTCCAAGAGATGAACTCCAAGATTAGCCAAACGGTGAATATCCTTCACCAATTCCTGCTTGCCTTTCTCCACGTGAGACAAACTACCCATGGATAGCCTGCTAAGTGCATCAGCAATAATATTACCCTTACTTGGGTGGTAGTGAAGACTCATATCATAATCCTTGAGAAGTTCATGCCACCTTTTCTGCATGAGATTGAGCTCTTTCTAAGTGAACATGTACTAAAGACTCTTGTGATCAGAAAATATACCCGCGTGAACACCATACAAATAATGCCGTTATATTTTTTAAGCAAATATAGCCGCTAACAACTCCAAATCATGAGTAGGATAATTCCTCTTATGTACCTTCAACTACTTGGAAGCATAGGCAATCACCTTCCCATGCTGCATTAAAAAACAACCAAGCCTTACTTAGGATGCATCACAATAAACCACAAACCCATTATTGCCTTTCGACAAGGTCAGGATTATAGGCCGAAGTCAACTTATCCTTCAACTTTTCAAAACTCCCTTCACAAGCATCTGACCAAGAAAACTTAACCTTCTTCTAAGTCAACTTAGTCAAAGGAGTAGCTATCAAAGAAAAGATTTCCACAAACTGCCTATAATACGTGGCTAAACCCAAGAAGCTCTGAATATCGGATGGAGTCATGGGCCTAGGCCGCCTCTTTACCACAACAACCTTCTACGGATCCACCATAATCCTTTTACTAGAAATAATATGGCCCAAGAAAGTCATAATATTCAACCAGAACTCACACTTAGAGAACTTGGAATACAACTGTTGTTTCTTTAAGGTCTGCAACACTATAAAAAGCTGATTATCATGATCTACCTTACTCTTTGAATAAATCAAAATGTCATCAATAAATACAATGATAAAGAGATCCAAATAATAGATGAACACCCTATTCATCAAGTACATAAATGCTGCCGAAGCATTAGTCAACCCAAATAACATTATCAAGAACTCAAAATGCCTATACCGAGTACAAAAAGCCATTTTAGGGATATCCACCTCCCTAATCTTAAGATGATGGTACCTAGACCAAAGATCTATCTTAGAGAAGAACTTGACACCTTGTAACTGGTTAAACAAATCATCTATCCTCGGGAGAATAACTTGTTCTTGATCATCACCTTGTTCAACTACCTGTAGTCAATTCACATCCAAAGGTAACTATCTTTCTTATGCACAAACAACATCAGTGCACCCCATATAGAACTACTAGGATGAATAAACCCATTATCCAAAAGATTCTTAAGTTGCTCCTTGAGTTTCCTCAACTCAGCCAAAGCTATTCTATATGGAGGAATAGAAATTAGAAGAGTTTCTGGAAGTAAATCAATACCAAACTCTATTTTCCCATCCGTAGGAACACCTAAAAGATCATCTGGAATGACTTTTGAAAACTCATTAACCATAGGGACCGAAGACAAAGAAGGACCTCCTGAGTTAGAATCTTTAATTCGGACCAAGTGATAAAGACAAACCTTAGAGATAAACTTTTGAGCTCTAAGATACAAAATAAACCTCCCCCCAGGAGCTAAGGAACTACCTTCCCATCCTATAACTAGTTCACTAGGAAACTTAAATATAACCCTACGAGTCCGATAATCCACAGACGCATAATAAGAATGCAACCAATCCATAGCTAGAATTATATCAAAATCTACCATATCCAACTCAAATAGATCCGCCAAGGTTTGCTTGCTACCAACAGATACCACAGACCCCCTATAGACTCTCTTAGCAACAACAGAGTCACCTAATTTGGTAGAAATAGAAAAAAGATCTAAGATAACTACTGGATTGAAACCAAAAGACACTGCCACATATGGAGTCACTTAAGAAATAGCGGACCCCAGATCAAGCAAACAATCTACATCACGAGAGCAAAGCCGTAACGTATAAGTAATGACATCAAGTGATGCCTCAGATTTCTGTTAGGACACCAAAACATACAACCTGTTCCAACCAAAACTAGAACCTGGAGAAGTAACAGAATCAAATGCTACCCCACCAGGTGTAGGAGCAGAAGAAGAAGCCACATAAATCTTATTCACCCTTGTAGCAACCTTATTGATCGGACAATCTCTGAGTTGATAGCCTACCTGGCCACACTTGATGCATCTGTCCCTTTCTTCTTCACAATATCCCCAATGAGAATGACCACAGAATCAATAAGGAGGACACAAAGAAACTGACTGACCTTCGCTCGCCTAAGATTGAGCAACCTGTGCTCGAGAATTATCACCACATTGATAACGCTTGTCTCCCGACTGATAAGGAGAACTCACAGAAAAGAAGCCAGAAATCCCCACTTCTTTTTCTGCCATTTTCCACCATCCCTACCACCCTAAAATTGAGCACCTCCCTGATAAAAAAACCTGCTCCTCTTTCCATGTCTATCCCTAAAATCCACCTGCTTCTTCTTTTCATCTTTAACCTACTATGTATGAATAATCAACCTCGAGATGTCTATATCTTTAATCAACAAGGATGTCTTTCTCTCAAGAATCAAATCTTTATTCAACCCAGAAGCAAACTTCCTCATTCTCGATCTCATATCATCCACCAAATTAGGAGCATACCTTGATAGATGATGGAACTTTAAATTATATCCCTTTATAGACATCTTCCCCTGTATGAGGTTCATAAACTCTTTTATCTTTCCTTCTCTCAACTCTTGAGAAAAGAACTGATCCAAGAAGGCATTAGAAAAGGCCTCTTACAATCTTCTACTTCCATATCAACTCTATCCCTGTCCCACTCCTCATACTACTAATAAGAAGTATCCTTGAGCTGATAAGCTGCAAAGTTAATTCCCTCTACATTAGTAGCCTACATCACTCAAAATATATTTTCCATCTCATCTAAGAAGCATTGTAGATCCTTATCCAGCTTTACCCCAATAAAAGTTAGAGGACCTATTTTTATAAATTGACCAACCCTTATGGCCTCAGTAGACAAAACACCAGCCGCACCCCACTCATCTTGAGCAATAACTAATTAGGCAATAACATGGATAGACTGATAAAATTTTGCATTTGTTATGTTGCCTTGAGGGACCTAAGGAGAACTATCTAGAATAGAAGAAACTCCAGCACCATCAGGAATAGGACCATGAGATCAAAGATGTACTCTAAACATAGGACATACCCTTTTAGCATTATCCCCAGATGGGATGGAAGAATTTCCTTGTGTTCCAGATCTAGGAGGCATGATTCAAAAAATGAACAAACAAAGATTAGAGAAGATTCCATGATTGAGAACTCAAGTTTGAAGATAAAATACCAAGAAAGTGAAACATTCCTAAATGTCTGGTAGCCTCTATCTTATGAGTGTGATGCATTTCACACCCCTAAAAGAGACTATACTCGATACGACTTTGTGAATTTTCTAGTTGACCATGAAACTAGGCTCTGATACCAACTTGACATAACCCAACCTGAGCCTTATCATAATAGGCATCCCAACTCCAACTAAAATCGAGGACCACCCCTTGTTACCCAACCCAACCATCTATATCCAGCCTTAGATGGACTGAATTTCAAAAATATAACAAGATATCATTATTGTTCTTATTAAGACACTGAGATAGAGTCACAATCGTGACTAACCCAACTGAGTCCAATCGTACCATACCAACCACCCAACCATACCAAACCAAACCATAGACCATAAACCAAAGGGGATACCAAAACATAGTATGAAAATCAATCCCAAAATATAATAGGATGGAACAGTAAGAAATCATGTACGATGATGCCAGCCTCAATATCAATGCCAATGTTAAGGCTGGCACCTCTACCGATCCCACCATACCAACCATCAAAAGTACCACAAAGAATCTATACAAAAGAGTAAACAAATATGATTGGGACATGCCCCTAACTATGGCCAAAACCAATATCAAAATAAAAGAAAAATATCTAAATAAATCCATAACATGAAATAATGCCTTCTGAAAGGATAAAAGCTCACCACTTCAGTCCAAATCCTTATACTAAATCCACATGCTAAACATGAGAAGTAGAATGGCCGGTTTCTACATAGCACAGGTATACAACCACCTGTAGATGGGGTTGGGAAATGACCGCCAACATAAATCTCAGGATAAGGATAAAATAATGCCAGTTATAAAAACCACGTGTAACCATCCATAATGCATACAACCATACATAAATAAGTTTTGGGAAAAGGGAACTGGGTTTAGCATGCAGTTAAAACCTTTATAACTAGGTTGTGTAGCTTTGCCATCCTAACTACCCATGAGCCATATGGGTTCAGCTCCCCCTTCTAAAAGGGCCCAGTGCGTGTAGCCGTACAACTGGGAAATATCCTACGGGATAAATAGTACATCCACCAATATAAAATATGACACACGTACATGGTCATCAAGACTTCTCATTTATACAAATATGAGTTATCAATTTTGGACCCCCTGGACCGCCACCTTCCACGGCTTAGCTACATACCCCACCATTAATATCTAATTAAAACCACGTCCAAACAATCCATTTACTATTTATTAACCAAGGCCAATATTAGTGGTATCATCATAACACCCCTTACTTGCAAGTAATATCCATAGCCAAACTATTTAGGTTAAAGGGGACCATATCTGCCCTTCCAATTACCATATTAAATCCATTTGGCAGACTTCCATATGCTTCACAAGAAGAACTATTTAGCCTTTAGCCTTTTCCAACCATTTAAACCATGAATAAATCCTTTATCTAGTTTAAAACATGCAAGAGTCCTATTAAAAGAAGTCAATGCAATGAACATATCTTTAAAAGTATTTTATCAAACACCTTGAGGGCACAATATAACCAAAACCAATTTCAAAGACCATTAAACCATTACCATGTAATCCAATTGTCCAAATCCACCATTGATGAATATAAAAGTATAATTAAAACCATAGGAAACCATAACCAAGCATTCAATATCAAAACCCCCAAATAATAGTTGAAAACCATAATTATGAAATAGTAAAACCATGAGATCAATCATATAAACCATACCTTTTGTTAAAATTACAATGAGGGAAGGGAATCATGCCTTATACCAAAGAATTGATAAAAAGACATCACCAAGACAATCCCCAAAGTAATCCGTAAGATGAAATCCTAACCTTGTTGCTCCAAAAGCTCTTGAGAGAATTATGGAGTATTTTAGAATAGTTTCTAAGTTTTAATGAATAAAATAATAAGGTAAATTGCCTCTTAAGTGTATTAGAAGTTTTGGCTTTTAATTAGGGTAAGTATGGAAATATCCAAAATACCCCCACTTAAACCCTTTTAAAATCCATCAGTGGTATACGACTAACCCATATGAGTTGTACCTTCCTATACGATCGGTATCCAACACTAGTATCCAAGCCTCAACCCTTGGATCAAACACTATCCATTATATAAATCATCTAATCATGTTGTAACCTCATCATAGAATCCATACCCATAACTCGTATTCCTGATAGAATAAAATACCAGGAGGATCAAACACTACCCACCATACGAGTCCCTGATATGACTCATATCAAGCCCTATGACTTATACCCTTAAGTCGTACCCATTCCAGAGACCAAAATCATCCCACCAACTAATAATAGTCGGCATACGATAGGACCAACCACTCGTACCCCAGCATACGACTCATAACCATGAGTCGTACTGGGTTCGGAGAATAGATTTCCAGGAAATTTTCTAAAGGGTCAAAAATCTAGGATGTTTCAGTTGAGCATTTAGCATAAATGCTGCAACATAATTTTAAAAATAATCCTAAAATAATACATAGAAAATATCACGGGATAGAGTTAAAAGATCTTCAAATCTTCTTATCTTCTAGTTCACCCATTGCCCATATAGGCACCCAAGCCTTTTTTTCCACTTTCACCTTCATTTTTATTAAACTGTTTGAGTTTTCTTGTTGTTTTTGTTTTATTTCAAGCTATCTATGTAAAATTTTCAACTTATTTCTTAATAAAGTGTTGTTTGAGTTTTGTTGTTGCTCTTTGTTCGAGTATCCGTGTCTTTATTTGATTTTAGGGTTGTTGATTAACGCTTATTTTATTAGAATCTTTTGGAGAATTTTTCTTTGTTTCATGCCTAATGTTAGTCTAAGTGTTTTCTTAGCAGTATTATGCCTTCAATGGACAAAGTCCACAATAGAAAAAAATAATTATCATGGTTAAAATTGAAGGAAAAAATTAAACTAAAAATTCACAAAAAAGAGAAGCGTGTAAGGACAAGCAAAAAAAATTAATGAAGAAGAAATTTGGAGAGAGAAGATCGAGAAAGAGGCAAGAAAAAGTTTAAAATTGTCCAATAATGGTGTTAGATGCAAATAGGGAAGAAGATGACTGATGTAGGTGATTTTAAATGACAATTGGTCCTTTTTTTATATTATCTTAAGCTCTAAAAATATTTATAGCACGCACTCCTTGACTGTTTATGTCACATAGGGTGCCAAGTCAAAAAAAGAGCTCAAAATATTATGTTACGAAGGGTTTAGTAGTTCAAATGAAGAAAGACTATGTAGAAGCGTCCATATACAAGCTCAGACAATTATAATGGTCTAGCAGATCATTTTGACTATAATTAATAAGGGTAATATGGTGTATCAAGTAAAATACAAACAAGTAACGATGAAAGAGGAAGTAATAGATATTTACTCCTTTATATTTTGATCAACTTAATAAATATTACTGAGTCTACCTATTTGTACTTGTTCAATATTAACTTGACACCTTTCTTAAAAATTGATAAAAAAAATGATAATTTTATTATATCATTTTTAAATATAATGAATTTATTAACATAACGAAGGTTATTGCATTATCTTATTTAACTCAATTGATGATCTTAATGAAGGTCTTTACTCTGGGCCGCATACTATAAGTAATCAACCAATAATCCTCAAGCCATGAACTATTGATTTTCACTTCCAGGCTAAGGTATTGACTACTATACCAATTTGGGTTAGGCTTTCGAATTTGCCGTTAAATTGTTGGGGTAAAAGGTCATTGAGTAGAATTGGAAGTGCTCTTGGAGCAGATATTTATGTTGATGAATGTACGAGTAGGTTGGATCGAATCTCTTATGCTATGATTCTGCTAGTAATCAATGCCACTTAGCCCTTGCCTAAAACTATTGTTATTCATGATCCTAATGGAAGGACTTTTGAGCAATGATTGGAGTATGACTGGGTACGTCAGTACTGTCAAACTTATTTGATGGTAGGACTAATCAAAAAGTTAAGGTTCTTGCTCCCAAACTTAAGAAATTGCCTAATGCACCCAAAAACTTCTATCCTATCAAGAGAACATATGGAAGAAAAATCCTAACCAGAAACAAGTGAAAGCTCTTGCAACAATATACTTAAACTGAAATCCTTTTTGGCTTTTGTAACCCAATAGTTAGATATGGATACAATGGAGAAATGGAAACAAGCAACAGTCATGTCTGCTATCAAGAATCATAGTTTAGGACGAAGGAACTCTCGTTACGTTTCCGCTATAAATGACTTTAAAATTCTAGAAGGTCCTGACAAAGAACTAATTGCTGATTTAAACACCTACGAGATGTGACAAAGTAGTAACATTAGTGGAGTATTTATCAAGCCTATTTTAATATCTCCACATGATGATGTGATGTGGAATATTAGAGGTTTGAAAATAGTTGTTAAACCACAATAACTAAAGAATTTTATTAATAAAAATAGAATTTATATTGCTATATTAGAATATAAATATAGGAAAAGTATTCTAGTAGGATAATGAAGAGGATAAATAATAGACGAAGATGGTATGACAACTACATCACTAACGACAAAGGTGGAATCTAGATATTATGGGATTCTGATCAAGTTGATTTTTCTCCTCACATCACCCAGACTCAATTTATCTGTGGTATATTAGAGGTGTTTGACATGGGTTCCAGCTTTGAATCATAACTATTTATGGATTGCAAACTATCCAGGATAGGTCTAGCTTGTGTTTAGGACTCTCAGCTATAGCAAGTGTAGTACAAGGACCCTGGATCTTTCTTTTTAGAGGATGGTGATAGATCGAGTAATGGTAATCTAGTCCAAAAGGTAGAGACAAGGGACTTTAATAATTTTTTGATAGACATTACACTATTAGAAATGAATACTTTAGAAAGACAATATACAGGGACTCCATCCTTGCTTTTTTCAACTCCTTTTCAGCCTTTTTTTACCTTCTTTGTCACTCTTCTTTCTTTTTCACTTTCTGGCTCTTCTCTCTTATCCTTGCCCTTCTTTTCCCTTTTTTCTTTTTTTTCTTTGGGGAATCTTCAGTGAGGTCAAACATTGGGATTTTTTCCTCAGATTTGTGCATGGCCGACCCTATTGGCATCATAAACTGGTGCTGATGCAATACCCAAATATCTGTCTTTAACTTATCTAAGGCCTTTCTAAATTTAGCGAGATCAGCTCCTGACATTTCTCTTGCTCGTGCATCTAATTGGTTCTCTAAATCTGTAACACACTAAGACAAAGTCACAAAAAGCTCAAGGGCAACCTTAATTCTCTTATCAACTGCAACAACAAATGGTTTGGCAAAGGCAAGCAGCTGCGCCTCACACCCCTTGTCTTGTTTAGCCACTTTTCTGATCTCAGTTTGATGAAATGCAAACCCTTCTGCTGCTATAGGAACTAAGGTGTTTGGCACCCCTTTAGGCACTGAACCTGCCTGTGCTGAGGAAGTTGGTTGCCCAGTGTTTGAATCTTGCAGTTCCACCTGAGGTGCTGGTCCTGCATTTGTAACTAGAGGGTCTGCTGCTACCTCTGCACCTCTATCAAGTCTTAATCCTAGCTGATTCTCATCAAATCGTATGGGGTTATGAGTCTTTTAGCCAGGAAAATCATCATCAATTCCTGCAATCTTTGGCACATTAGCAGCTCGACATAACTCTATGATAAGATAAGGAAAAAGGATAAGCAGTGTCGGTTCTTTACATCCTAATCTTCATCTTATCTGCAATGATTTCCCTAAAGTTCAAGGGGAGCTGTTGCACCATACTTGCTACTAAAATGGCTCGGTCATCACCCAGAATATTGTCTTCCTCAGTGGGAATCAACCAGACATGCACTATACCCCACTAAAACTTCACCTCCTAAGTTAAAGAGAACTTATAGATTCTCTTATTTGGGTTTGTCACCCATACTGGTTCTTCATTAGCTATGATGTTGGCCAACCACGAATGCTATTTTTCTCGGTTCTTAATCCGAGCATATACTAATGATGAAGTGGCTTAAGAAGTGAATTCAGGGCCATGTAGGAATCTGTTGATGGTTCTGATCGAGAAATCAACCCTCACGCCCCTCACCTGAACTCTATCCTACAGGGGCTGGTCTGCTACTTATTCACCTGGCCTGTACATATTTTCTATCTGAGCTTGGTAGTTACGTAGAACTCTCGAACCAGTGTAGGACAAAATGATCCTCCTCCTTTTGTGGTACACCCAAATCCATACTCTTGGAACTTCTGTTCTACTTTTGGGTACCTGCTCAGGCCTTTTATGACAATCAAAGTTTCTTCCTAAAGTGGCCTCTTAGCTCTTCTTCTATCAATTCTGTGAAGCCCAATAGTGTAGATACTTGTTGCTCTGGGAATCTTCCATCTAACATTGTCTCGCACGTCAGGGTTCTTATACTTGATAAGTGTTCCCCAAGGTAGAGACTCTTCATCATCTTGTTGATCAGTGGATGGGGACCCCGATGTTTTTTCCTCAGACTCAGACTCCTCAGACCCTTTCTGCTCCCCTTCTTCAGATTCAGCATATTTAGACTCATGCTGTTTAGAAACCTCTTGCTCAGAAGCTGTTGTTCTTTCAGTTTCATCACTATCCTCTACTTCAATGGGTCGAGGTGGTGAAGGTTTCTTCGTACTTGGCTTCTTCTTTTGCTTCTTGAGCAAGGGTTCCTACTCCTCATAATCAGATTCCTCATTAATGAGTTTATGACGTACACTTTCTTTGACCGCTTTCTTTGGTGCTGTGGAAATCTTTCTTTTTGGTGCCATTGTAAAGTTCCTGGAGACAATAGAAGAACATTAGTCAACCCTCAAGAGCACAAACACAAATACATTAATCAATTAAGCTCATTCATGCTTCAGGTTCCAGGTGTAATGACAATTCTTGATAAGCCATCACGACTATGATAGATTATCACAATTATCATCAACCTTAGACAGAACCTTCAAAATTTTTTACAACTTTTGACGTCATTCCTAATAAGCCATCACAATTGTGATAGCCTATCAGGAATGTCATCATCTCTAAATAGAAACCTCTTCATTCTTGTCAGCCTTTGACAATATTTGTGATAAGCCATCACAGTTATGATAGCTTATCATGGCTGTCGTCAGCTCTTATCAGAACCCACTTTTGATTTTAAATCAATTTTTGGTCCCTATTATTGCTCAAAGTCCACTCGAATTCTAATTTGTGAGCTGTGTTTTTGAACTTTGGGCATACACAGCAAACCCTTGGTGTGATTTTAGCTCCTTTCCAAGTTGAACTTGGTTCAAGAATTTTGGGGACTTGGGTTATCATCTATCAAACACTTACCACAAGAATAGAAGAGTTAAAGTTAGAATATACCTGATGAGAGCTCTTAATATGATTACACACACAAGAGGAAGTAGGAAGTAGGAAGAATTTCTTGATTGTGAAGTTCAAACCCACACACAAGGGAACTTGTTTTCTCGGAGTGTTTTGAAAAGTGTAGGAAATAATCTAACTAAGGAAATAAATAAACTAAAGAAAAAGAAATAAAACTAGCAGAAATTTGAAAAGGTTTCAAGCTGGGCCGGGTTGGATCTACTTTAAACTGAGCCCATAATTCAGCTTTTAAGGATTTGGGCTGATGATGATTTGTGAAGGCTTTTCAGGAGTGTGATAGCCTATCATAAACATCGTTACCCTTAATAGAGAATGCCTCAAGCTTGACCTATCTAACGACAATTATGATAAGCTATCACAGTCATGACGGCTTATCATGAATGTCGTTATGACTTTTCAGTTGACCTCCTCATTTTCAACATTCTCTGTACTAATCCTAATTATAAAAGTAAAAACACTTGCTTGAACATAAAAACTTTGGGCTGCCTCCCAATAGCGCCTGATTTACTATCGTGGCACGACTTGGTTATCTTGACTACTCAGGCTTTGCTAAGACAACCAGTTGATACCCCTTTACCATCATCATAGAAGACGTCAACGATTAAGAAAACACTCATCTCTTTTAGCTGAATCATGGATGGGTGTATTTTGAAGCGTGATTCTTTGTCGTTGAATCTAAAATTTAGCTCGTTCAACTCCATGTATACCAACACTCTCCCAGAGTGAGCAAGATGATAGGAACTTCAAAATCTACCTCACAATCTAAGACCACAAAATTAGTAGGCAGAACAAAATTGGCTACCTTTACCAAAACATCATGCAGTATGCCCACAGGCCTCTTCACAGACCTATCTGCCATTACCAATCACATATTTTTTGGGGTAGGATCCCCCAAACCCAATTTCTTGTACACAGCTAGTGGCATTAAATTTATACTAGATCCCAAATCGCATAGTACATTTGTGAACTTCAGAGGGACAATAGTACACGAGATGGTAAATGCTCTTGGGTATGTCTTTTTCTGCACTAAAGACCTTGTAGAGATAGTGCCACAATGGAGAAGATTGTCCTCTGGATCATGGATAACCTTCCGTTTCTTGGTTACAAGGTCTTTTATGAACTTTTCGTAGCCTGGCATTTGCTCAAGTGCCTCAACCAAAGGCACATTAATTGTCAATTGCTTGAGCATTGCCAAGAACTTGCTGAATTTCGCATCATCATCCTTCTTCTTCAATTGCTGAGGAAAAGGAGGTGGTGGTCTAGGGATAGTTTTCAACACCATTTCCTCTTCCTTCTCCTTTTTCTTCTCCAAAGAGTCAATAGAACTATCTAGTTTCTCAGGCTTCACTGATTACTTTCTTCGGATTCATCAATAATTACCTCATCAACTACCGATTTGCCCACAGAAAGGCCAGGTAATATCTTACCACTCCTAGTGGTAATCTCCATACATAAACCATCATTCCATGGATTCTAAATCGTATCACTAGGTAAAGTACCACTTTTTTTTTGGTTCAGTGTTGTGGAAAGTTGGCTCATCTACTGCTCCAACTGCTTGATAGAAGTAGAGTGTGAACTAACCAACTGACTCATGGTAAAGAATTCACTCTTCATAGTAGTTACCCCTGAGTTGGTAGCCTCAACTCCTTTCAGTAATTTTTCCATCATGTCCTTCATGGACATCTTACCAGAGCTAGTTGGTGCAGTATCTTGACTTCTAAGAGGAACATACAAACCACTCCTATCATTGTTGCTTCTCCCTTCTCCAGTGTCCTTGCTCCCTATCTTTATAATCAGGATTTTCATAAAAGTTCTGACCTTGATTCCCTTGGCTATTGCCTCAGAAACCCCCTGATGACTCATATAGTTTGCCTTCTCATCTGTATTAGTAGCAAAAGTTCACTGAGACTCCACAGCCTTAAATTTGTTAGTCTTTCCTGATAGCAAGTGCTTGGTCAGTAAGTCCATATGTGTCTTCAAATGGGCCATGTCTTGGTCTCGCTCTTCATCTCTTCTGAGCTGCTCCATGGTCATACCAATAGAAATAGTTGAGCTCGCTACCATAGAATCCCTGGTATGCCAGGCCCAAATCTGGTCATTCTATTCAACATGTCTGAAGCCTCTAGAAAAGAGAGGTCAATGAACGAGCCACCCGCAACATTGTATATAATTGGCTTTGTCACAGAGTTAAAAGTTCTGTACAAAGTCTCTATCAAGTGCAAGTCTATCATGTTGTGGTTCAGACATTGTGCCAGCTTCTTCTTGAATCTCTCCTAAGTTTCATACAAGGCTTCAGTTGGGAGATGCCTAAAGTTACTAATTTTTTCCCTCAATTGTACCCTTCTGGAGAGTGGAAAGAACCATTCTAGGAATGCCTCTTTCAACTGTCTCCAATTGGTTATAGAATTAGACTCCAGCTTATTTAACCACATTGTTGCCTCCCCAGACAGAGACAATGGAAATAATATCAACCAGATCACATTCTAGCTCACTCCCAAATTATCAAAAGATTTACAAATGGTTATGAAGTTCACCAAGTGCATGTTCGGATCATCACCAGGTAAGAATCCAAACAACCCCTTCAGATTCAGGAGTTGAATCATAGTACTTATTATGCTGAATTTTGCACCCGGTGCCAACGGTGGAGGAATAATAGGACCTGTTGCACCTGCTCCGTCCATTCCTTCGTCATTGTCATCAACCTCGTAATGGATAGGCTGTTGACCATACCTTCCTATGATTGGATGATTTCTGTTGAAATTTCACTACACTGGTGCAACCATTTCCTCAGCTCACCTTGGGTTTTGAGGATTCAGTAATTCCTCATCACCCAAGTCTTCATCATCATGGTTCGGGTGACGTACTTATTGACCCTAGTTCTTTACGTTCACCTAAGCCCTGGCCAAAGCAACTAATCTTTTTGCCTCCTGTTGTTCAGCTATTCTCCTGATCAGCTGAGGTTTGGGATTAATTGACAATAACGGTTCTCTGAATTTTTTTATTTTTGGCATAAACAACAAATAACCTGCAATAAATAGAAACAAAAAATAAATGTAAATCTAGGAAACTAAACTAACAATCAATTAGCTCGCACAAAATTTCAATTTACAACTGTATTCCTCGGTAATGGCACCATTTTTGATAAAACTCAAACTACACTCTTGAATGGGTGTAAGCGATCATCGACAATATAAAACCCAACTAGGTTGGGGTCAAATCCCACAAGGAATAAGGTATGAACTCAAGTCGATTGCGATTTAATTCACTGATAATTTAATGTTTCCTGAAATAGGGCTTTAAGTTTCATAAGTAATTGTTTGACACTTTGATTTTGATGTTTGTAACCAATATTTTATGAGATAACTAGAATTATGTTCACTGGGGCTTACGGTACATGACAGATGCTAAAGGTGACTCAAGATTCTCACGGTGGTTTGGATAACAAGCTATATTTATCGATGATATGCTTAAATGTCTCTCTACCTATTTAAGCATCTAATTTTCTAATCCTCTAGGACTTAGGGAATCACTATTGACTGCCCAATTTTACCTCAGGTTAATCAACCTAGTTACAACACTGATTATTAAATGAAGTATTTTTGAGTCTCTGTTGATAATTCACTTCCTACTGTTTATGATTTCTTTCTCAAGAAAATCAAAGTAGGTATGCCTGCTGTTTGCAACCAACAGACATCAATTAAAATCTCAGAATTATCAAGAAATCCTAACACCTATTGAATCTTAAGTATTTAGCACCTCTTTATTTCCTGACCTTAGATCCTATAATCCAGGTTAATGAGGTTTAGCTACTCATGATGCAAGAAATAAGTACACAAATTGAATTCATAATTGATAAGATTATCTTACAACTATGATAAAGATCCAAAAAAGTATAACTTGAATTGATTCAAAAGATAAAACTCCCAAAATATTGGTCTAGAGAGAGAGAGAGAGAAAATTATCTGTTACAAAGTATGTTGATTGATAAGTTCTGTATATCTAGAAAATCTTAAAATAAAGATTTAAATAGTTAAACCTAAATAAGGAAACAAAATAGAAGTTTCAGCTTTTTCTCAGAATAAACGATGACATCAGTGATGGCTTATCATAGATGTCGTCAGCTTCTCTGTATTTTTGGCTCTTGCTGCTTTAGGTTGACGATGACAATGACAACCTATCACCATCTTGATTAGCTTCAGGGTGCCAAATTCTTCTCTAAGATCGATCTTTAGTCTAGGTATCATCAGTTAAAAATTATGAAGATAGATATCCCTAAGATAACTTTTTGCACTCGGTATGGACATTTTGAGTTCTTGATGATGTCATTTGGTTTGAATAATGCCCCTACGGTATTCATGGACTTGATAAATAGGGTCTTCTATCAGTTTCTTAATTCATTCATGATTATCTTTATTTATGACATCTTAGTGTACTCTAAGAGTAAGAAGGATCATGCTGATCACCTCTGCCTTGTGTTGTAGACCTTAAAGGATCAACGGTTGTATGCTATGTTCTCTAAATATGAGTTTTTGTTGAATACTGTGACTTATTTGGGTCATGTTGTGTCTAGTGAGGGGATCATGAGGGATCCTCAGAGGGTTGCTGTGGTTAAGAAATAGACTAGACCTACGACTCTAATCAATATTCGGAGCTTCTTGGGTTTAGCCGATTACTATAGAAGGTTTGTGAAAATTTTCTCTTCTATTGCTGGCCCATTGAACAAGTTGACTCAGAAGAAATTAAAGTTCTTATGGTCTGATGTTTGCTAGGGTGACTTTGAGAAACTAAAAGATTAGTTGACTTTAGCTCTGGTCTTGACTCTGCTTGAAGGCACCAAGGGTTTGGTCATCTATTGTGATGTGTCTCAGGTTGGTTTGGGTTTTGTTTTGATGTAGCATGGCAAGATGGTTTCCTATGCCTATAGATAGTTAAAGGTTCATGATAAGAACTATCGACTCATGACTTAGAGTTTCTAGTTGTGGTGTTCACATTAAAAATCTGGCGTCATTATCTGTATGGGGTTCATATTGATATATTTTCTAATCATAAGAGCCTACAGTACGTGTTCACTCAGAAAGAGCTTAATCTCAGGCAATTGAGGTAACTTAAGCTTCTTAAGGATTATGACATGAGCCTTCACTACCATCCAGGAAAAGCTAATGTGGTTGCTAATGCTCTTAGCAGGTTGTCAATGAGTAGTTTGTCACATATGGATAAGGATAAATGGGAAGTGGTGAAGGATATTCACCATTTGGCTAACCTTAGAGTTCATCTCTTAGACTCTAAGAATGGTGGTGTGTTTGTGCAACAGGTAGCACAATCATCTCTTAGGGATGAAATAAATAAGAAATAGGTATTAGACCCTCTCTTGATGAAAATTAAGGATGAGGTTGGTAAGCAAAAGGTGATGGCCTTCAAGATTGGTATTGATGGTATTTTAAGGAACCAGAAGAGGTCGTGTGTTCCTGATGTTGATGGGTTGCGAGATAGGATATTGGTTGAGGCCCATGCGTCGCGGTATATGATTCATCTTGGTTCAATAAAGATGTATCATGATCTTAAGGATATTTTTTGATGGAATAATATGAAGCGAGATGTTGCCAATTTTATGTCTAAGTGTATAGTGTGTCACTAAGTGAAGGTGGAGCACATGATGCCCAGTAGGCTAATATAAGAGATTGAATTACTAGTGTCTAAATGGGAGATAATTATTATGGATTTCATTATCGGCCTTTCGTATTCACAAAATTAGTGTGACTATATTTGGGTCATCGTGGATAGAATGACTAAGTGTACTCACTTTTTTCTAGTGAGGACTAATTATTCTGTCGAGGACTACACAAAGTTGCTCCTTCAGGAGAACGCAAGAAGTTTCATGGTGTGCCTATCTCGATTATTTCAGATCATGGTACTCATTTCTCTTCACATTTTAGCCGCTCTTTTTAGTCTAGTTTGGGGACTAAAGTGAGCCTTAGCACCGCCTTTCACCTATAGATGGATGGGCAAGCGGAAATAGCAATTAAGACTTTGGAAGGTATACTACGAGCTTATGTAATCTACTTTGGTGGTAGTTGGTACGACCACTTGCCTTATTGAATTTGCATGTATCAATAGTTACCATTCTAGCATTGGTATGGCTCTATTTGAGGCATTGTACAGTAGGAGGTGTAGATATCCTATTGGGTGGTTTGAGGTTGGTGTGGCAGAGATTTTAGGATCAGATTTGGATTACCAAGATATGGAAAAGGTGAAGGTGATTCAGGATAGGCTTAAGACCTCCCAAAGTCACCAAAAGTCATATGCGGACGTAAGGCGAAAAGAGTTTGAGTTTGAGGTTGGAGATTGGGTTTTCTTAAAGGTGTCTCCTAATAACGCCTAAACTACAGCTCTCGTAAGAGTGTAAGCGGTCGCTGTCAAATATACAACCCAACTGGGATGGGTGTCGAATCCCACAGGGAATACTTGGTCACTAAGTGTTGAAATTGTTAGCAGACTGTTGGTCAAAAATTCTACGAAAAGGGGGGATTTAATTGTGGCGTGAATTAAGAGTATCACAGTAACGAATAAGACGATGTATTTAGTAAGATTTAATCATAGAGAATAATAAGTTAGGGTTATGTCTACCTTATGAGTTCTACGTATCTATTAACTATGAGTAATGTGGATTTCAGACATTGATAACGCTCAATCTACAGCTCTTGTAAGAGTGTAAAGCGGTCGTTGTCAAATATATAACCCAACTGGGTTGGGTATCGATCCCAATTGCCTCCAATTTGTGCTCTCAATTGGATGGTGGAAAGAATCTTTCTACAGCTCTTAATTGTGCTCTTTTGGATGGTGGAAAGAATCTTTCTAGGAACGCGTCTTTCAATTGCCTCCAATTTGTAATAGAATCAGGTGTCAGCCCATTCAACCATAGAGTTGCCTCCCCAGACAGAGACAATGGGAATAAGCGTAATCGAATTGCATTCTGACCAACACCAGGATTGTCAAACGACTTGCATGTAGAAATAAAGTTGATGAGATGCATATTCGGATCATCGCCTGCTAGTCCACCAAATAATCCCTTGAGTTGCAATAACTGAATCATGGTGCTTGTGATGTTGAGCTTGGCTCCGGGTGCCAATGGTGAAGGAATAATGGCTCCTGTGGCTCCGGCTCCATCAAGATCATCATCATCATCGTCGAAAGCTGGTTGCATAGCTCGGCGTTCAGGCCTAAACCTAGCTTGACGATCTCTTCTGTTAGCAGGTGTTGCGATCTCAGCAGTATGCCTAGGGTTTAGTAACTCATCATCACCTAGGTCCTCATCGTCGGGATTTATTGCTCGCCCAGGGTTATCAATATTCTGTTGATGCACTTGAGCAGCTACCAATGCAGCTAACCTAGCCTGCTCCTGTTGAGCAGCCATTCTTTCTATGTCACGTTGTGCATCCATTCTGTCAACAGAACCTTAATAGAACAAAAACAAAAACTAAAAGTAAAAGTACGAGAATCTTTGACCAAAGGGTCTAGTAATTATCACAAACTTAGTTGACAACCGTATTCCCCGGCAACGGCGCCAATTTTTGATAACGCTCAATCTACAACTCTTGTAAGAGTGTAAAGCGGTCGTTGTCAAATATATAACCCAACTGGGTTGGGTATCGATCCCACAGGGAATAGCTGGTCAATAAGTAAGCAAAGATTATTAAACTTTTAGTGCAAGTCTCGTGAAAAGGGGGGATTTTAATGTGCAAATAATGTAATCAAAATAGTAAAGTAAAAATAGAAAATAGCAAAGTAAAAAGAAAGAATGTTTAGTACGATGTAAAACAATGAGAATTGAGAAGTTGGGGTTATGTCCACCTTATGAGTTGTATGTCTCTATTGGCTATGAGTTGTGTGGAATTCAGACATGTATGTGCTTATAGAGAATTGTATTCGATGGTAAATCCAAGCGTCTTTCGACCTCAACAAGGACTATTTCACTTTAACTCTTTCGAGCTTAAAGCGTATCTAACGGTACAAATTCTCCAAGAGGTTAATCCAGTTACGGCACTAACTTTTTAATAGGGGATGGGACCCTATTACCTTGACATTGTCTCTTTTCCAGACATATAACTTTTCTTTCGAATAAGTTAATGCTATACTGGCGTTATTCTATGCGTCTGCAGCCACAAGAATTTGCATTAAGATGAAGAGAATAATGATATATGCAACACACGTGTCACGAATTTACAAACTCATAGCTTTAGATAGTATCTCATAAGGCTTCCATAACCCCAACAGAGAAGTTTAGCTATTCATGAGTGCGATGGAAATCACAATAGACATTATCATTATACCACAATAAAAGATCTCACGTGTAGTATGGTGTGGTGTTAGGCGTGAATTCCTTGCAAAATAGCGATTCTCTTGTTGTAAAATTAAAAGTCCAATAGATGAAAAATAATGTCAACAATGAATTAATAAAGAGAATTGTTTTGATGGATGGATGGATGGTGGATGGATGGGAATTGATGGAATGGGGGAATTGTGTGGAATGTATTAAAATCTCTAGCAAAATAGGGTATTTATAATACCCATATCCTATTCCTACTAAGCTAATGAATTACTTAACCCAATCCCACTAGGTTAAGGTATCATTATCCTAATCCTAATAAATTACTGCTAGTCCCTAAAGTCTTCAGAATTGCTGTTTCCATGCGCCTTCTTCCGTGAAGCTTTCTTTGGCGTCAAGTTATCCATAAAATGCTGAATTCTACATCATTTATATCTGAAAGCTTGCTAATCATGTTCGTTAGCTCGCTTACAGGAAAAAGGACTAAAAGTGCATGAATTATATAATTTGTTCTCAAAACTTGGCTAAAATATGGGTAAAATATAGCACTATAGGCGTGTAATTTCGCCTATCATCAGACATGCATGCACTTATAGAGATTCGTATTCTAAAGGTAAATCCTATTGTCTCTCGACCATCCAGGATTATTTCACTTTAACTCTCTCAAGCTTAAAGTGTATACTAACAGTACAAACTCTTCAAGAGGTTAATCCGGCTAAGGCATTAACGTGTAAACTGGGGTTGGTAGCCCTATTTCCTTGTCACACTCTCTTTTCCAAATATGTAACTTTTCTCTTGAACAAGTTAATGCTATAATAGCGTATTCTATATGTTTGCAACCACAAGAATTTAATTAAAACAAAGAGAGTAATGATATAAGTAGCATGCGCATCAAGAATTCACAAACTCATAGTAATAGATAGTATCTCAAAAGGCTTCCATAACCCTAACAAAGAAGTTTAGCTACTCATGAATGTAAAGGAAAGCAATGAAGACATCATCATCATACCAAAACGATAACAATCTCACGATGGGTATGTATTGGCGTCACTATGAGAATGATGTGATTTCCTCTTTAGCCGTTATTGTAGCGTCTTTCTCTGTCTCAAGTTACAGAAATTGTAACGTGAATAATATGAAAGTCGAATGAAAAGAAAATAGAATCAATAATAATAATGCTTGCTGAAAAATTCAGCAAATAAGGTTTTTATAACATCCTAGTCCTAGTCCTACTTGGTTACTGCTGCACCCCTAAGTATTAAGAAATACTGATTTTGCCCGGGACAGATTCTCCATGTATCACATTCAGTCCACAAGCTTCCAAAAGCTGCCTTCCTTCTTATGTGAAGTTTTCCTTTGCTGCCCAAAGGTCCACAAAGTGCTGAAATCTTCATCATTAATACCTAAAAACATGCTAATCACGTTGCTTAGCTCACTTACAGGAAAAGGGATTAAAAGTGCAGGAATTATATATTTTATCCACCAAACTTAGCCTAAAATATGGGTAAATTATGGTGTTTAGGCGTGTAAATACGCCCAACATCACCAACCCACAGTTAAAGCTTTGTTCGTCCTTGAACAAACTATTACGTCCATGCAAACATCTACTTAGGATTTCATAGTAACAACACAATATTTATCCTCAAGACATGCACGACAATCATTAACAAAGAGTAGTTTTCTTGCTCATTACTAGAAACAATTCAACCCCCAACATAGACTTGTGATGATGGTTAATTTGTATCCACAAGTAAAGGCACAAAGAATCATATAACACTACCCAAGACTCATCAACCATGTGTGTCTCACACAAGATATCACCCATAATCACTCACAAGTTTTGCATTTTTCGAAACATGGGTACAAGATTCTCCTTGCTCTCTCTCTCACAAAGAATTCATATGTTGCAACTAATGACCATAGGCTTGCCCTTAGTGTAATGCTCTACTAATATTAGAATGCTAAGCTTAGGATCAAATAGGTCTTTACAGGTTGTAATGTAGGCTAAGGGACAGATAGGACTATTTTGGCCAGAAATAGTGACTATGTTCCCTAAGCGCTTTAATACATCACATTATGCCATTAACACTCTCTTTTAAACAACCTTGTTACCTTTCTTTCATCTACCACCCCTTTTTACCTATTTTGTTATTCAAACATAAACACAACTATATTCTTTTTTTTATAACACACCACTATGATAGCCATTCTTTTTCATAACTATTTCAAGTACCAATATACTCTGAGGCATCGCTCTCACCCAATTTCCTCTTATTTTGTAACATGACCTTACAATTTAAAGCGCTTAGGAATTTGGATCAAATTATGGTCTTGAAAAAAATGGATTAGGCTACATATGAGGCTGTCAAAGAAAATAGCTAAAGGCTCAAAAGAGATTAACTAGGATGATGTACTCGGGTAGGTAAAAAGAAGGTAAACAATCACAGGCTGCCAAAGAAATGCCTAAATCATCTCCTAAACTCACATTATTTATTTCACTTTACACACACCAGGCAAGTTCTAGCATCAGCCACAACACAGAATATACTAGATCCTCACGCACACAAGGCACATGGTCAACTTTATTGGGAGCAGTATAGACTCTTGACCCAACAGATGAATGAATCAAACCACACAACTATCACATAGTGAGTCACACCTAGAGCCTAAATGTCTCAATAGTAATGATTTTAGCACAAACTCTTGTCATGATACCATGCCGCCTATCAGAACAATTTCATGCAAGCTAAAAATCTACGCTACGACTAAATAAAATAAAAAACATAAATAAATGCAGGCAAAGAAGTACGACATATAAATACCAGCACACCACACTTAGATGGGACACACTGCCCTCAGTGGAAAATAAATAAGGAAAACCTGATTAGTCGGACTTCTTCTCTATGTCTGGGGTCATACCCCCGGCATCGGAATCATCATCAGAGTCATCATCATCAAAGTTCTCCTCCACGTCTGAGTCTGGCATTCGGCGATCATCATCAGTCGACATATCATCATCGAGAGGTTCCTCAAAATGTACCCCTACTCCGCACATAGCCCGCGCATGCTCATTCATCGGGTAGTCATAATCCAAATGCTGGAGCTCTGCATCAGTTGGAATACGACCCCCACTCATCATGGTAAACCTCGTCATGCCATATAAATGGCAGAAGAAGCTTTCATCGCGAGCATGTCTTTCTGCAGTGGTCAGGTTGACGCCATGCATAGTTTCAGAATCTTTAACCTTTATCAAGTCAACCTTCTTTGGGTTGTGTAGAAGCTTATGATCTGCAGGTTCCTCTTCAATGTCTTCCTTCCTTAATATCGCAGTCAACAGATTGCCAAAGCTGAAGTGGGACCTCTTGTGTAGCCTAGCCTTACGCATTGACGATCGTATAACTGCACCAATGTTGAAGGGAATATTAGTCATCAGAGCGTACACCAAGCATACTCTATCACGTGTGATCTCTGTATACTGTGTCCTAGGAATGAGGCAAGAGTTGACTATCCTCAACCATATCCGAGCTTCTCTATTTAGGGAAGCATACGAGAAGGTATTGTGCCGACCGATATTCTTATGATGATTCCAGCGCGCCATTGATCTAGTTCCACACAGTGTGTGTCTGATTGCCCTGTACGAAGGTCTCTGATAAAGTTCCTTGAGCGGTGATGGATCGATAGAAGGAAGATCCAGAAAAGTGTTGAAAAACTCCGCATTCAGTTGCAAGACTTGGCCCTGAATCTTTACTTCACTTCCGGTAGTCTTTGGGGACCAATTTGCATAAAACTCTCGCGTTAGATCAAGATTGCATTCTCCCATATCTCGAAAAATGAAATCAAGATTTAGCACCATGATTTTAGCCAAAATGCGAGGTTCTCGCTTCGCTAGACTCTCCTTTTGTATCAACTCCACGTGAACATATTTCTTCACTTTTTTGTTCTTGTACCACTCTTTTCCTTCCTCCTCTAGGACCCAATTTATCCCAAACATGCATCGCGGTATTTGCAGCGAGGAGGATTCAGCTTGCTCTTTTCTTCCCCTTTTCTTACCTTTCTATGAGGTGGACGCTTTTTCTTTTCCTTGTCGTCCTTTTGGTGCCATTCTACCTGAGATTAAGATAGATTCATGTTAGCTCATCTCGAAAGATTTAATCGACAAACAAACAATAGTGGTACCACCCTACACTTAATTTGTTTGTACAAACTAATTAAGTGAGTGATGTCGATTACTCAGACTTCATCGACATACATATAGGCGATATGTTCCAACAATATGTTCAGCACAGTCATACTTTCATGTCATCTTAACTATCTTGTCCAACTCTATTTCTCGTAATCTTGACTATACTTTCACGTTTGGATTGATGCACTTTTTGAACAAGACTACTACATAGAGATCGAATCAAGTTATGGCATAGAAATAATCACAACATCTCACGCTTGTATTCAATCATGATCTTTATCTCGATGAATGAGTCATTCAAACATTCAAGCATTCAATTTTGAAGATTATGCAATTAACTTCACCATGTCGACTCCGCAAAAGTATGACAGTGTATCAAAATCAAATACAAGTCGGAACCAAGTCAAGAACACCCACACGTATTCTTTCACTCAACTAGATGTATCATAACAAACCAACCACATTCAAATCACCAACACCACTTCAAGATCTAACAAATCATTATAAGCATAGTATTGTAACAGTTACGAAATATAAAGGAAGAACTTACTTGGTGATGGACTTGGAAGATGATTTTGCAAGGTTAGATGAGCAAAAAGAATAGTTTTGAGAGATTTGGGAAGTAAAGGCGGTGCCTAGGTTGAGCAAATAAGTGTGTTTTGTTCTAATGTTGAAGATCTATTTATAGAACAAGCTATGGATCGGGTTTGACCCATATAAAATCGGGTTAGGAGACAAAAAAACATAAGTAGGCGGTGCCTAATGCTTTGCCTATGCTTAGCATAGGTGGCGCCTTTAGCAAAGCCTAGTTGAGCATAGGCGGCGCCTATGCTATGGCCTAGTTGGGCATAGGCGGCACCTATGCTATGGCATTGTAGATTCAAAGAGAAAAGGCAATGGCATAGGCGGCGCCTTTAGGTTTGCCTAGTTGAGCATAGGCAGCGCCTATGCTATGGCATTGTAGATTTAGAGAGCTTAGTCAATGGCATAGGTGGCGCCTTTAGCTTTGCCTAGTTGATCATAGGCGGCGCCTATGCTATGGCATTGTAGATTCAGAGAGCTTAGGCCATAGCATAGGCCTTTCCTTGTTTGTTGCCTAGATTTACATAGGCTTTGCCTTGTTCGTTGCCTAGATTTGCATAGGCAATGCCTAACTCATAGCCTTTTCTTCTTCATTCCTAACTTACCACCTTCAACATGACACACTTCCAAATAAAAATTTGGGCTAGATCTCCTCCTTTATACGTCTTGCACCTACACTTACTCAAAAACAACAAAAACGATTAGAACGATGGGTTGCCTCCCACCAAGCGCCTTAGTTTTGGTCGTGGCTCGACTCTTCTTTTTGGATTTTCATTTAACAAAAACAAACTCTTAGTAAAACAAAACTATTAAAAATGATGGGTTGCCTCCCACGTAGCGCTTGATTTATTGTCGCGGCACGACATAGTTACCTCTATTACTTAGACTTCATCGAGATAGATGTTGGAGCATTTTCTGAATGGATTCAGACGACACTGATGCTTCAGTGTGGGCACGAAATCTTCTTCGAGATAAATCTTATGCATACATATTCCAGGAGGGATACCAATTATATCATCAATAGTCCAACCCATAGCTCTCTTGTATCTCTTCAGAGCAGAGATGAGAGCCTCTACGTGCTGTTCACCTAAATCAGACACAATACTCACCGAAAGTGTATTTCTACTTCCCAAGAATGCATACCATAGGTGACTGGAGAGCTCTTTAAATTCTAGCACTGGTGGCTCTGCAATGGAAGTCTTCGCTGTTGGTGAAGATCGATTCTTAGGATCAAGGTCCAGCTTTTTAGGAGCATGAGAATAGGACCTTATTCCTGTTAGAGCACAAACAGTTTCTTCACATTCTTCAATCTCCTCACGCTCAAAATTCAACAGCATAGCAGACAATGGCTCAACAGTAGGCTACTTCTCAACAGATAATTCTTTCTTATCCTCATAATAAACATCAGCTACAGAGAACACATCCATATCTCTAGGCTGCTTCATCGATTTGCATACATCAAAATGGACCACTTCATCATTCAGCCAAAATAAAAGCTCATTAGCTCTTAAATCAATAAGCACACTTCCTATTGCAAGAAAAGAGCGTCCCAAGATTATGGGAACTTCAGAATCCACCTCGCAATCTAAAATAACAAAGTCTGCAGGAAAAATGAATGTAGAAACCTTCACCAATACATCATATAAGATACCAACAGGTCGTTTTACCGACCTATCTGCCATCACAAGTCGCATATTGGTTGGTGTAGGATCGCCCAACCCCAACTTTCTATAAATAGATAGCGGCATCAAATTGATGCTAGCACCCAAATCGCATAATGCTTTAGCAAAATCCAAAGATCCAACAGTGCAAGGAATAGTGAAAGCACCAGGATCTATCTTCTTCTAAACTAACGATCATGTAGCAATTGCACTTCAATGATGAACATTATCTGCCGGCTCATAACTTGCTGCCGGCTCATTTGTCAAAAGGTCCTTCATGAATTTCGCGTACCCAGACATCTGTTCCAGTGCCTCTACCAAAGGAAAATTAATAGTCAGCTACTTCAACATAGTCATAAATTTATTGAACCTGGTATCATCAGCTTTTTTCTTCAGTCTCTGAGGAAAAGGTGGTGGTGGAAGGGGTATAGTTTTCTCCATCGCTTCCTTTGTATCTTGCTTCCGATTATCAATCTTTTCAGGATGCAGACGTCTAGGGGTGACATCGTGAACATTCACTTCAGCTTCTTCGGCCTCTTCACATTCTGCATCAATAATATTATCTGCTATATCATCAACTACCTGCTTGGCCTTGGATGGATTCTCCAACACCTTACCACTCCTGGTAGTAATAGCCATACATGATCCATTGTTTGTTGGATTTTGCACAGTGGCACTAGGTAAAGTGCTAGCCTTTCTTTGATTGAATGCCGCTGAAAGTTGACTCAATTGTTGTTCCAGCTGTTTTATTGAAGTGGTATACGAGTCAACCAATTGATTTATTGATGAAAAATCCTTCTTTACCTCATTTACTCCCATATTGGTTGCCTCTACTCCTTTCAACAGCTTAGCCATCATATCTTCCATGGACATCTTCCCAGAGCCAGATGCCATAGCCTCACGGTTTCCAGGAGGAACATACAAGCCGCTCCTGTCAGTCTTATTCTTCCAACTACCTTGATCACGGTCCTTGTTTCCAGATTTATTATAATAGTTCCAACCTTGGTTTCCTTGGGCATTGCCTCGAAAAGACCCTTGATTATTCAACTAGTTAGCTTCTTCCTCAGAATTGGATTCATCTCTTCCCTGTGACACAACAGCTTTGACTTTTTCGGTCTTCCCTGATAATAAATACTTGGTAAGAAGATCCATCTGCGTTTTCATATACGCCATATCTTGATCACGTTCCTCCTCTTTTCGCCTTTATTCTGCAGTCATGCCAATAGATACAGTAGAGCTTGCTACCTCAGAATCCCTGGTATGCCAAGCTCTACTCTGCTTTGTCATACGATCTAGCATATCACTTGCCTGAATAAAAGTAAGGTCCATGAATGACCCTCCTGCATCATTGTCAACCACTGGCTTAGTCACCGAATTCAAAGACCTGTATAATATCTCCATCAAGTGGACATTGGTCATATGATGATTTGGGCACCTCATAAGATTCTTCTTGAACCTCTCCTATGTTTCGTGGAGGGCTTCAGTTGGAAGCTGCCAAAAATTGCTTATATCATCTCTTAATTGTGCTCTCTTGGATGGCGGATAGAATCTTTCTAGGAAAGCATCTTTCAATTGCCTCCAATTAGTAATAGAATCAGGAGTTAGCCCATTCAACCATAGAGTTGCCTCCCCAGATAGAGACAATGGAAATAAGCGCAGCCAAATTATATTTTATCCCACTCCTGGATTATCGAATGACTTGCATGTAGAGATAAAATTGATCAGATTTATATTCGGATCATCGCCTGCAAGTCCACCAAATAATCCCTTGAGTTGCAATAGCTGAATCATGGTGCTAGTGATATTGAACTTGGCTCCGGGTGCCAAGGGTGGAGGAATAATAACCCCTGTGGCACCAACCCCATCCAAATCGTCATCATCGTCATCAAAAGGAATCTGCACAGTTCGACGTTCAGGCCTCAATCTAGCTTGACGATCTCTTCTATTCACAGGTGCTGCCACCTCCTCAACATGCCTTGGGTTTAGTAACTCATCATCACCCAAGTCCTCATCATCAGGATTTATTGCTCACCCTGGGTTATCAGTATTCTGTTGATGCACTTGAGCAGCAGCCAATGCAGCTAATCTGGCCTGCTCCTATTGAGCAGCTCTTCTTTCAATGTCTCATTATGCCTCCATCCTGCCAATAAGTTGCGGTTTAGGGTTTATGGGTAATAATGGTTGACCCGAACTTTGAGTATTTGGCATGCACTGAACAAAACCTGAATAAAACAAATACAATAGATGAAAAGTAAAATTTGAGAATCTTTGACCAAAGGGTCTAATAACTATTACAAACTTAGTTGACAACCGTATTCCCCAGCAACGGCGCCAAAATATGATAACGCCCAAACTACAGCTCTCGTAAGAGTGTAAGCGGTCGCTGTCAAATATACAACCCAACTGGGTTGGGTTTCGAATCCCACAGGGAATACTTGGTCACTAAGTGTTGAAATTGTTAGCAGACTGTTGGTCAAAAATTCTACGAAAAGGGGGGATTTAATTGTGGCATGAATTAAGAGTATCACAGTAACGAATAAGACGATGTATTTAGTAAGATTTAATCACAGATAATAATAAGTTAGGGTTATGTCCACCTTATGAGTTCTACGTATCTATTAACTATGAGTAATGCGGAATTCAGACATGCATGCACTTATGGAGATTCGTATTCTAAAGGTAAATCCTATTGTCTCTCGACCATCCAGGATTATTTCACTTTAACTCTCTCGAGCTTAAAATGTATACTAACAGTACAAACTCTCCAAGAGGTTAATCCGGCTAAGGCATTAACGTGTAAATAGGGGTTGGTAGCCCTATTTCCTTGTCACACTCTCTTTTCCAAACATGTAACTTTTCTCTCGAACAAGTTAATGCTATAATGACGTATTCTATATGTTTGCAACCACAAGAATTTAATTAAAACAAAGAGAGTAATGATATAAGTAGCATGCGCATCAAGAATTCACAAACTCATAGTAATAGATAGTATCTCAAAAGGATTCCATAACCCTAACAGAGAAGTTTAGCTACTCATGAATGTAAAGGAAAGCAACGAAGACATCATCATCATACCAAAACGATAAACAATCTCATGATGGGTATGTATTGGCGTCACTATGAGAATGACGTGATTTCCTCTCTAGCCGTTCTTGTAGCGTCTTTCTCTGTCTCAAGTTACAAAAATTGTAATGTGACTAAAGTCGAATGAAAAGAAAATAGAATCAATAATAATAATGCTTGCTGAAAAATTCAGCAAATAAGGTTTTTATAACATCCTAGTCCTAGTCCTAGTCCTACTTTGTTACTGCTGCACCTCTAAGTATTAAGAAATACTGAGTTTGCCCGGGACAGATTCTCCATGTATCACATTCAGTCCACAAGCTTCCAAAAGCTGCCTTCCTTCTTACATGAAGTTTTCCTTTGCTGCCCAAAGGTCCACAAAGTGCTGAAATCTTCATCATTAATACCTGAAAACATGCTAATCACGTTGGTTAGCTTACTTACAGGAAAAGGGACTAAAAGTGTAGGAATTATATATTTTATCCTCCAAACTTAGCCTAAAATATGGGTAAATTATGGTGTTTAGGCATGTAAATACGCCCAACATCATCTCCCATGAAGGGAGTAATGCAGTTTGGAAAGAAAGGGAAGCCCAGTCCCCAATATATTAGCCAATGCTTGGTTTTGAGAAGGGTTGATAATATTGCATATGAGTTGGATTTTCCCTCCAACATGAGTTCTGTTCATCCGATATTCCATATGTTTATGTTGCGGAAATACGTGAGTGATCTTTCGTTGGTTGTTTCTTGAACATTCATATTTCGGATTTGTTGTCCTATGAGGAGGTCTTGATGAGGATATTGGATCAATAAGTCTTTCGGTTGCTGATGAAGGATGTGGCTTCGATAAATGTTCTATGGTGGAACCAAAAGTTCAAGGAGGATAATTAGGAAGTCAAGGAGGACACGGAGTCGAAGTAGCCATTCCTATTCCGTATTTCAAACATTTGTGCTTGTGGTATGCATGCATTCTTAACATCTCTATTTTTTTGTCTTTCTTAAAGGTAAAATTAATTTTCTTGGCATCTTTGTTTTCTAACTTAGTTAAAGGTGAGAATAGAGATGTTTGGGGTTTAATCGTGCTAGTTAATGACTTTTCCCATCATTTGAGGTTGAATGATCCTAAGAGGGGAGATTGAAATACCCCAGATGTTGGTCCTTGAAAATTCCTTGAGCCTTGAGTTGACTTCCCTGTGACGACTCATCATACGAGTCGTATGGTGTGGTTACGGGTCTAAGACCCGAGTCGTAACCAACCCAGTGTTTAATTGGTTAAGTTCTACTCTGAGTACGAGTGAATTATTATGAGTCGTATGACCATGTTACGAGCGATAATGTTGAGTTGTATGTTGTCAGTGTCTGATTCCTTTGGGTTCTGTCTTGGATAAGACTAGACCATATGAGTCATATGGTCAGGTCACGAGTGGGATCATAGAGTCATAAGATAGATAGTGTATGGGTATCCAACTTAGTGTTTAAGATAAAACTCAGGGCTACGAGTCATATGGTGTTGTGACGAGTTAATGGATCGACTCATAACCAAGGACGACTTTTTTATAATTTTTAGTTGGGGGAACTTTGGACATCACCCACTTAAAACCCTTAAGGCCCCATGTCCCTAAAACACTTTGGGGTATTTATTCTACACTTTGCAAAATTAAAACATCTTCTTTACTCTCTCAAAATTCTCTCAAGCAAAATTGGCTAAGGTTTCTCCAAAGTGGCCATCTAAGGGTTCAAGAGTCAATTTCTCTCCCTGAATCTTCGTAATTCAGGCGCGTGATTCTTCCCCCACTATTAGTTTACTAAAATCATATGTTTTAAGCATTGTTCATAAATCATTAATGGTTGGTTGAAACCAAAGTTGAGGGGTTTGAATGCATATCACTAAATATTGTTTTCTATGGTTCAAATTGTGATTATGCATGTTTTAATTATGGTTTTACACATGTGGGTGCATGGGAATGGTGTGATTTAATTGAGGGGTTATGGTTGAACCCTAAATTTGATGATTTTGGATTTGATAATGGCATGCCCTCAACCTATTTGTGAAATTGTTCATTTATGTGCTGTGGAAACACTACACTTTCAATGCTTAAAACAAAGAATTTATGCTTGGACTTAAGTTATTATTGTAGATATGATGTGGTTTTATGGCTGTTACAGGTAAAACAGGTGAATGATGGTTGTGGAATGAAATTATAAGAAAATGCTCAAAAAAACATAAATTTTATTCATCTTACGAGTCAACATACTAGTTATCAACATAACATACAACTCGTAGGTGAACTCGTAAGCAAGATAGTAAATAAAGCCATACTGAGAAGTTAACTCAAGAGAGGATACAACTAGAGAGTACGAACCATAAGTTATGGATACGGGTCATGACAATCAACTATAAAGAAAATAGAAAATCAGACAATCATTTAGAATAGAAGTCACAAAAGAAGATGAGTCATAAGATCTGAGTAAGACTCATAAGAATAAATCGTACAGATACCAGTGTCTAGAGCTTGGAAAGATTAATTCCTAGGTGGTAACGAGTAAAGACCATGAGTCGTATGGTCCAGGTATGACTCATGAGGCTGAGTCATAAGGATAATAGAAAGTTGAAGCCCAGGAGATCAACTGCTGGAGAGAATACAAATAGCACTATATGACTCGTAAGAATACCTTATGAGTGGATGACGCAAGTCGTACCTTTTGCTGACATACTTTTCCTATTTTATTTTAATTAGGATTTTTGGGTTATTTTGAGATACTTTAAGTATCTTACGGTTATTCCTTTATTAGGTTACTTTCTTTAATATACTTTTATGCACTTTTACATTACTTGGAGCATTGAGATTTTTTTTTTTGAGATTTTTGGGTTTTTATTCAATTGAAGTCTTTGGATTTTCTTCTTCTTATTCTTGTACAATAAATTACATGTGTTTTATTTATTGATTATCATGGATTTTTGCATGAATATGAGCGGCTAAGTTCCATGACTAAGCTGTTGGAAACCTTAGCAGATTAACTATGTAGAGGAAGTGGGAGATTTATCTATTCTAGCGTGGTTGCATGTATCTTAATCTTCTTCATATTAATTGACCTCAGAGCACTGCAGAAGCTTGAGGATTTCCTATATTCAAGAACGTCCTCACAAAGGAGTTCGAGATTGGGAAAGGGGATTAAGACAGTAATTTGAGATTCACATCCATTTTATTATTCTACCAACTCATCTAATCAACTTCAGACTCAAAAGATAAAATTTGAATTGACATCATAGCCAAGAAACAATAAGGTGACGCCCTGAGACTCACAAGGTAGAGGGTGAGATTTATCAACGCATTCACAAGATGGTGTATAATACATAACTTGTCGACTTTACATACACAACAGTAGAATATGTGGGTTAAATATGCAAAACTTATGGAGTTAAGAAGCCAGGGGAACACAGTCCTAGTGTTCATTTTCTACTGTTTACAAACTCAAAGCATTCAAGGTCGGTGACTACTTACTGTTGAATCCAAATTCCCCCATTTACTTTTCCATACTTCTCACGAATTTCATCAAGTTAAGCAACTGTTCAACATTTTTACTATGGGTTCGACCCCAACATGGTTTCGGTTACTATATTTGGCATCGACCGCAACATACTTCTTAGGAGGTTAGTTTTGGGTGATATCATTAATAAGAATGATATTTTCACAAGTTTGAATTGTGTTTTTGAACTAAGGTTTTGGAATAATCATGATAATGATTGATGAAGGACTTTGTAAAGGCTTTGATGGCCATAAATTAAATTGAATTAAAATCTTAAGGGTTTGGTTGGCTTAGGGGTTTGAGTCCTAAAGTGCTGAATTAATTTATATTCCTTTTTGAACATTGGGTTCGAGTCCTAAACTGATGTAATAACTGTCTTGGCTTGTTGTATGCTTGCAAGTGGGGTTGGTATAACAAAACCAATGGGGTGCCTTTGGTAAGTAACTGGATTGATGATTATGATTGTGAAATAAATGTTTTAAATTGGGCTTAAGAGCGGGATGTGCAGCTGGGCCATGAAGGTAGAGGTCTCGAAGGACTAACACTGGAAAATATTCTAGCTGGTGTGGGTATCTAAATGACCAAAAGGTTTGAGTACCTCGTATTAGTTATATGGATGGGAGGTTCGAGTACCTAATATTATATACAGTGGTGCTTAAGTCACTTAAACTATACCAGGAGGTTCGAGTCCCTCATAAAGGCATATATGGATATGGATATTCCCTAGTTTGTGTGTCTACATGCACTGGAGCCCTTCCAGTTAGGGAGATCTGGGCCCATATAGAGCATAGGTGCCTTGTCTTATGATGGCCCATATATGTATACATATATCATATGATATTATGCATTAAATGTTGTATTGGTTTTGAACTATTATCATGGCATTATTTTATTCTTCTATCCCTGAGTTACATGCTAGTGCTTTAATCGCTAACCGTCTTCAGATACTGTATCCGCATGCGATGCAGGAACTAGCCATACTTTCACATCTCCTACTCAGTGACTTAGATTCGGGATCAGCTAGTGAGTCAGATTAAAGTGGTGAGCTTTCATTCTTTGGAAGACCCCAGATCATATTCTGGATTTCTTTTCATGTTCTAACTATATTTGGATATTGGTTTTATCTATTGTCGGGGGCATATCCAAATATTTTATTGACCTTCAATTTTGTAGAGGATTTATTAGATTATTTTGGACTTGGGTGGTTTAGTTGGTTGTTTGGTAAAGAATGGTTGTCCAGTTATCAGTGGTTAGTATAAATTTATCATGAAATGTTATTAGTTTTATTTTATGTTACCTTGTTATATATTCAGATTTAATTTGATATTTGAGGGTGTTTTGTTGGTTTGGTTAGTTAAAGGGGGTGATATCTTGTCTATGTGGGACTTGTGATACCCTTCACAGCCAGGCCCTGGTTTGGGTCGTGTACCATTAAAATCAATTTTATGCTTTGTCCTCTCACCGAGATCAAGAGAGCTCCCAAGATGTAGTCCTTGGTATGCTTCCTGTCTTTACCTTGATGCTTACGTATTATTAGATCTGGGTTAAACCTCTCTTTTGTAGACCCAATAATTGAAAGGAGAGCTCCCAGATGTAGTCACTAGTATGCTTTGTGTCTTTCACCTTAATGCTTATGTATTGTTAGATCTAGGGTCAAACCTCTCTTTTGTAACCCTTATAATTGTTGTGAACTTAGGTGTAATTCCCAAGAGCATTTCTGAACCTTTTTCAGTTTCCACTCTCATTAGTGAGTCAGTTGTTATTAGATGAGTATACAGAAAGTTCTCTATTAAAGTCCTCGATAGGGTTACTTTAGCAGATTTAATAGAACTAGATATGATAGATTTTAATGTCATTCTTGGTATGTATTGGATCTATTCATGCTATGCCTTAGTTAATTGTCGCACTCAAGTGGTAAAGTTTTAGTTTTCTAATGAGTTAGTCCTTGAGTGGGAGGGTAGTTTCGTAACTCTTAAGGATCATTTTATCTCCTATTTTAAACTTAGAAAGTTAATCTCTAAAGGTTGTAGCTATCACCTGGTTTGGGTTAAAGAAACTAAGTCAAAGACCTTAACCCTCCAGTCAGTTCATGTAGTTAATTATTTCCCTAAAGTCTTCCAAGAGGATTTACCCAAAGTACCTCCCGATAGAGAAATTAAATACGGGAATTAACCTCTTTCTAGATGCCCAACCCATCTTAATCCCTCTGTACATGATGGCTCTGGCTAAACTTAAAGAGTTAAATGAACAACTTAAGGACCTCTTAGATAAGAAATTCATCAGACCCAGTGTTTCTTATAGGGTACTCAAGGTTTATTTGAGCGCAAAAAGGATGGTACTCTCATAATGTGTATATATTACAAAGTTAAATAAGGTCACCATCAAGAATAAGTACCCTATCTCCAGAATTGATGACTTATTTGACCAACTTCAGAAGTTCATTACTTGGTTTCCATTCTGTTTCCCCTTAGAGATAGCTTATTAAAAAACATATCTATCTGTAAATGAAAGTTATATCCCCAATTAGATTGGGATATAATCAGTTGAAGGTCAAAAGATGTGATATTTTGAAAATTGCTTTTAAAACTCAGTATGGTTTCTTTGAGTTTGTGTTATGTCTTTTGGGATAACAAATGCTTCCACAAATTTTATGGATATTTGGACATGTTTGTTATTGTCTTCATAGATGACATACTTATCTACTATCAGAGTGAGGAGGAGCATGCAGACTATTTTAGGATAGTGTTGCAGACTTTAAATATAGCTAGTTGCTTGCAAAATTTAGTAAGTCTAAAATTTTGGTAGATTCGGTTAACTTTTTGAGGCATATGATTTCAGGTGAAGGTATTCATGTAGACCCTCAAAAAACTGATGTAGTAAAGCACTGACCTAGATCCATTACTCCATCTGATACTATAAGTATCTTAGGGTTATCCTTTATTAGGTTATATTCTTTAATATACTTTTATGCACTTTTACATTACTTGGAGCATTGAGATTTTGTTCTTAGATTTTTGAGTTTTTATTCAATTGAAAACTTCAGATTTTCTTCTTCTTCTTCTTCTTGTGCAATAAATTACATGTGTTCTTTATTGAATATCATGGATTGTTGCATGAATATGAGTGGCTAATTTCCTTGACTAGGGTGTTGGGAACCCTGGTGTATTAAATGCATAGAGGAAGTGGGAGATCTATATATTCTAACATGGTTGCATATATCTTAATCTTCTTCATATTAATTTACCTCAGAGAACTACAGAAGCTTGAGGATTTCCTGTATTCAATAATGTCCTCACAAGGGAGTTTGAGATTGGGAAAATAGGATTGAGATAATAATTTGAGATTCACATCCATCTTATTATTCCACCATCTCATCAAATCAACTTGAGACTCAAAAGGTGAAATTTGAACTGAATTCATAGACATGGAGCAACAAGGCGACACCCTGATACTCACAAGGTAAAGGGTGAGATTTATAACACATTCACAAGACGATTGATAATTCATAGCTTTTCGACTTTATATAAAGGGCAACAGAATAGGTGGGTTGAACACGAGATACTTAAAAAGTGGCAAAGTCAGGGGTATCACAGTCCTAGTGTTAGTCTTCTATTGTTTACAAACTCAAAGTATTCAAGTTCGGTGACTACTTACTATTGAATCCAAATCCCCCTATTTACTTTTCTACACTGCTCGTGAATTTTGTCAAGTTAAGTAACTGCTCAATGTTTTTCCTGTGGGTTTGACCCCAACTTGGTTTGGGTTACTATATTTGGCATCGACTGTAACATACTTCTTTGGAGGTTAGTTTGGGGCTAAATCAAATTTTGGCGCCATTATTGGGGATGACAGGGTGAATTATTGATTGAAGTGGAGAGGTTCACGGGTTTTATTTTCTGTTCTTGATTTGGTATACACCGGTGTATGCCCAACACTAGGAGTAGAGTCTATCCTTTACTTCCTATTGATCCAGAGCTAGGAAGAATTCTTTAAACACCACGAAAGATATCAGAACAAGTTTGTGATAGTGTTCCTACTGGGGTTTGAGACCCTCAGATTGTACCCTCTACTCTAACTATTGATCCTAATGCAGCTCTTCTGCATTCCCCAGGTGATCCATAAAATATTGTAGATTGATAGATAGAGCACTTACTAGCGCAAGAAGCAACTAGATTGGCAGAAGAAGGATTAGCTAGGCCTCGATAGGAAGCCGAGCATCCAGATAGAGTACAAATTGGGGGAGCTCCATTAATCCCTGTATATCAACATCTACACCCATACGATGAATATGAGGATATGGGTTATGTTGAACCTACTAAGACATGAGCCATGATTCCTCCCACTCTACCCCCAATGTTAAGTTTGACATTACTAGTGCAGTAATCCAATTGTTGAACTTAAAAAGGAATATTTTTGGGATCAACGACTGATGAAGCAAATATGCATCTTGCTAATTTTACTGGGATCTATACGTCCTATACTATTTTGGGGGTAGACCAGGAATCTTTGAGGTTGAGGTTGTTTCTATTACTATGGATATGAGAAGCTTCACTATGGTTAGGGGAAATTTTGAGAGGTTCAATCATGACTTAGTATGGGTTGCGTAGATAATTTCTAAACAAATTCCTCCCTCCTACAAGAATGCTATAGTTGAAAGATGAAATTTACAATTTCAGACAATTACCTACAGAATCCATGTATGAGGCATGGTTTACACATAAAAAAGCTGAGCATGGTACTTAATCATAGAATCATAGGGTCCAACTTGTTGGAAATCTTCTACAGGTCACTGAATGTCAGTTTAACAACAATGGAAAATAAAATTTTGGGAGGTGCATTTACGCATCTTTGGTGGGATGCTGCACATAATATGCTAGATGATATTTCAGTGACAAATTGAGGATGACACACTAGAGATGCTAAATATGGTATAGGTATATATGATATTAGAGAATCTAATGGTTATGGAGATAGTCATGATTTGGTAGCACAAGAGGTTGGACAACTTCAGACAGATATTGGACTGCTCACAAAATAATTCACAACAATGAGTGCTGAAAAAGTGCATATAGTTAGGGAACAAGGGTTTACTTCTAGGACTGTTGAGACTGAATATGAAGAGAAAGTAAAGTATCTTGATCGGTAGTTGGTGTCTTTCTAATCCCAAGATCAAGGTAATCAAGGTCAGAACTATTACATTGATAGATACAGATATAAAAGTAGAGAGAGAGATGGTGATTGGCGGAGAAAAGATGATTACAAAGAGAAGAATGACAGGTATGTTCCACCAAGTGGTCATGATTCAAAATCTATAATGGAGGTAATTTTGTCAAAATTAGTTAAGGGTCAAGAAAGTCAAGAAACCTGTCTTAAGAAGATTAAGGCAAATCTATCAGGGCTAAACCAGAATGTAATGTCACATTCTACTACAATCAAACAATTGGAGCAACAATTTGGTCAGATGTTAGCCACAATAAATCAAAGGCAGACTGGCAGTCTCCCTAGTAACACGGTAGTTAATCTAAAAAATAATAGTCACATCCATGCTATTACCACTCAGAGTGGTAAAACAACCATACACCCACCTGTACCCATTGTAGATAAGAAAAAAAATAATGATGATCATGTTGATGTAGAGAGCAGTAGCAAGAAAGATAAAGTAAAAGACAAGGTTGGGGAGCTTGTGTTGAAGTCTATCTCGAGACCTCTCCCTCTTTTTCCTCAAAGGCTATAAAAGAAACAAGAAGAGGTTAAGTATATGGAATTTTTATCTATGTTAAAGGAGTTGTCAGTCAACATACCACTCAAAGAGGCATTATTGCAAATGCCAGGATATGGAAAATTCATGAAGGATCTAATAACCAAGAAAAGGTCAGCCATTTATGAGCCATTCGACAATATTCATCACTGCAGTGTTGTAGCTACTAGATCATTAGTAGAGAAGATAGAGGATCCTGGTGCATTCACCATACCTTCACTTGGGCATTATGTAATTTGGGTGCTAGTATCAACCTCATGCCATTAGAAGTGTTTAAATAGTTGGGGTTAGGAGCTCCTAAACCAACAACCATTAGACTAGTGATGGTAGATCAGACTGTGAAAAAGCCAGTTGGTATTCTAAATGATGTATTGGTGAAGGAGGCTTTTTTTATTTTTCCTACTGATTTTGTGATATTAGACTGTAAAGTGGACTTTCAAGTCCTAATTATTTTAAGAAAACTATTCTTATCAAAAGAAAGGACATTGATTGACTTAGAGCTAGGACATATGATGATGAGACTCAATAATGAACTGGTGATATTCAATACATGCAAATCCATGAAGTAACCAGATGAGTTAAGAGTGATATCTGTGATTGATATGTATGATGAGGAAATAGATTCATTCTATGATGTTGATTTAATGACTATTTGGGATAATACTTCTAATGTTATTCCTATTGAAGAGAGGTTGGGTGTTGAAGCTTTGGCTGTTGTAATTATGAACTTCGACAATAATGTTATTGATGACTATAATGAGATGGTATATACACTCTATGGGAGTGGTTCTTATACTTATGCACAAAAGAAGCTTGGTTTGGATCTAAAAAATAGGACCACTCTACCTGCTAGCTTATCTATTGAGGATCCACTAGTCTTAGAGTTGAAGGCCCTCCCTTCTCATTTGCGATATGCATTCTTGGGGTCCAATAACACTTTGTCGGTAATCATTATAATTGACTTGATTGAGATAGAAATGGAATCTTTAGTATCAGTGCTAAAGAGATTCAAAAGGGCCATTGGTTGGTCCATTACAGATATTTTGGGTATTCCGCCTGGTCTTTATAATCATAAGATCCAACTTGAACCGGATTGTGTTCCAAGTATAGAACATCAGCGTTGACTTAATACTCATATGTAGGAAGTGGAAAAGAAAGAGATAATCAAGTGGTTGGATCTGTTGGAGTGTATCCCATTACTGATAGTACGTGGGTCAGTCCGGTACAATATGTTTCAAAAAAAGGCAATATTACTGTTGTGCCTAATGAGAAGAATGAACTAGTATCGATGAGGCTAGTTATAAGATGGAGAGTGTGTATGGATTACAAGAAACTGAATGCATAGACTCATAAGGACCATTTTCCCATGCCCTTAATGGACTAGATGTTGTATAAACTTATGGGTAGAGAATGGTAAAATTTTTTGGATGGGTACTCGATCTACAACCAAATCATTATTTCACCTGATGACTATGATAAAACAACCTTCACTGGTCCTTATGGTACCTTTGCATTCAGACGTATGCCTTTTGGGTTGTGTAACGCTACAGCGACATTTCAAAGATGCATGATGTCAATCTTCTTTGTCATGGTGGAAGACACCATCAAAGTATTTATGGATAATTTCTTAGTCATTGGTGATTCTTTTGATGACTGCTTAGTTCACTTGGCAAATGCTCTTCGAAGGTGCGAGGAATACAACTTGGTACTTAATTAGGAAAAGTTCCACTTCATGGTTAAAGAAGGTATTTTTCTTAGGCACAATATTCTAAAAAAGGGGTATTGAGGTATATATATCCAAGATTGAATTGATTGAGAAATTAACTTTGCCAACTTCTGTGAAGGGTGTTCAAAACGTTTTGGGACATACTGGGTTTTATAGGCGATTCATCAAGGATTTCTCTAAGATTATAAACCCTCTTTGTAGGCTTCTTGAGAAAGTGGTGAAATTTGATTTTACCAAAGCATGATTGAAGGCTTTTGAATGTCTGAAAGAGAATTCGATGACTGATCCTATTATCGTGTCCCCTGAATGATCCTTGCCATTTGATATTATGTGTGACGCAAGTGGATTGACCTTTGGTTCTGTACTAGGCCAACAAAAAAATAATATCCTTCATCCCTTCTACTATGCTAGCAAGGCACTAAATCCTGCTCAAAAGAACTACATGTCACGGAACAAGAATTTTTGGTTATGGTTTTTGCCTTTAAGAAGTTTAGGTCTTATTTGATTGGGACAAATGTAATTATGAACACTGATCATGCAGCATTACGGTACTTAATGACCAAAAAAAGATGCAAAGCCAAGACTGATTAGGTGGGTCTTATTGCTGTAAAAATTTGATTTCAAGGTCAAGGGTAGAAAAGGAACTGAGAATCAAGTTGCAAATTATTTTTTTAGACTTGAGGAGAAAAATATGTAGAAAGTTGAAGATGGGCTCAAGATTGATGATAGTTTTCCAGATGAGTAGATGGTGGCTTCTTCTAAAGATCTAATTCCATGGTTTATTGACTATGCAAATCATCTAGCAAGTGATCTAGTCCCATAAGACCTTTCCTTCCAGCAAAGAAAGAAGTTTATGCATGAGGTAAGGAAATGTTTTTTGGATGAACCTTATTTATTCAGAATTTGTACAGATTGTATTATTCGTATATCTATACCTGAGATGGAAATGATGAGCATACTTGAGGCTTGACATTCTTCACTAGTTGGGGGTCATCATGGAGGAACACACATAGCCAAATAAATCTTGTAATATGGGTATTATTGGCCAACAATTTACAAAGACACACATAATTTGCTTCAGCTTATGATCAATGTCAATGCCAAGGTAACATCTCTAGACACCATGAACTTCCTATAACTCCTATTTTAGAATTGGAATTGTTTGATGTATGGTGTGTGGATTTCATAGGACCATTTGTGAGTTTTTTTTTGAGTGGTTGCACTCCCTAATAATGAAGGATGTCATGTCACTGAATTCTTTAAAAGAATATTTTTTCTCGATTTGGCATACCATGTGTAGTCATCAGTGATGGTGGGTTATACTTTTGTAATCGTCTATTCAAGAGTTTTCTTAAGAAGTATGGTGTGAAACACAGGGTGGAAACACTTTATAATCTGCAGACTAGTGGATAGGTTGAGGTGTCTAATAGAGAAATCAAGTCCATCTTGGTAAAGACAATAAATGCCAATAGGATTAATTGGTCAAGAAAGCTAGGCGATGTATTATGGGCTTACCGAACATCTTTCAAGACTCACATTAGTGCTTCTCCTTATCAACTGGTTTATGGCAAGACATGTCACTTGCCTGTTGAACTTGAACATAAAGAACTGTGCGCTTTGAAAAAGCTAAAGCAGGATGCAGCAAAGTCAAGGATGAATAAGATGAATGAGTTGGATGAATTTTGAATCCGGGTGTATGAAATTTTTACCCTTTATAAAGAAAAGATAAATCTCTATCATGATCTCAAGATTGAGAAAAGGATATTTTAAAAAGGTGACTAGGTACTGCTTTATAATTCTAGACTTCACTTGTTTCCAAGCAAGTTGAAGTCTAGGTGGTATGGTCCATTTACGGCAACAAAATTTTATCCATATGGTTCTTTGGAATTGAAGAGGGATGGTGAAGCCTCATTCAAGGTGTGTGGGAAAAGATTAAAGCATTATATGGGTAACACTGAGAAAGTATAATTTTTGAGATGGACCTTGGTAAAGTCTGAGTAACCAAGGCAATTGCATTGTGCATTGGAGGCAACCCATGAGGCTAGTTGGTGAAATCTAGTACCTAACTAGCCACGTTGTGCTGCGACGTTAAATTAAGCACTGCGTGGAAGGAAACCCATGTTTCTGTACTTAATAATTTATAAGGTAATATGTGTGATCAGTGTGCAGGATTAAAGTTTGCAGAAAAGAGCCAAAAGTTCTAGAAAACAAGGTCATATGGACTCTTCACGAGTCGTACCTTCACATGATAACTTATGAGTATGAGTCGTAGGGACCTGAGAGTTGATTCAAATCCAGGTAAGAGGACACTAGAGTCCTTAAGATTCTCAAAATAAGTCGTAACCCTAGTTACAGTTTGTCACATTGAGTCATAATGACTCTAGAACCCAGGTAAGTTTCTAGGTCTTTACAAAGAAAGGATAAGACCTGTAAGCATTGGTTATGAGTCACACACATGACTTGTAACCCAACTTACCAAGTTGAGGGTTGCGGGTCAACCCAACCTAGAGTTACCCTTTCAACTAAATAAGGGCACCCGATTTGGGTACCCGACATCACAATCAATGACCCATCCCTATTATTTCTAATTTCAAAGCTCTAAACACACGAAATCACTCCAAAAAACACACCTAATATTTGGTTGCTCTCATATTTCATGAAATCTTCAAACATTTGAGGTATAAAAGTGTGCAAATCAAAGAAACCTAAAATTTCAATAGCTCAAGTAAGTCTTTGAACTTAAATGCTTTATATTTCAAGTTGACGTTGAAAATAAGTTGAGATTTTAGCATTTCTTTGAGTTGAATATCTATGTTCATTGATAATTTGAACCCTAATTCTTATAAATTGAGTTTGAAATGAAATTTGGGAATGAACTTGTAATTTGTGTAATAAAAATGTGTGTTTTGGACTGATATAGGGCGGTAATGCTATAAATTGAAGGGTTAAATAGGGATTGTATGTTTGAATCAACTCAAAAGCTAAAACCTTTATGTTGCTGTGGATACGAGGATCCTTACGAATTGTATCTACATATAATAAGTCATGACGAGACTCATAATCCCTGAAAACATAAAGGTCTAGCTGGGTGTAGGTTATGATATAGGTACGACTTTCCTATGTGAGTCTTATCCAACCTCCACAACTCGTAAACATAAGTTTTAATGACCTAGGGAGATAGCATATGTTAGAGTTTAGTTTCTGGTTTACTAACGAAAGAATCAAAATAAGTCTCTATCTTGAAAGGAGATTAAACACCACAGGCATATCTAAGTTGCCTAGATTTGAGGCTAGATTTTGGCAGTATGGTTTCCAGTGGATTACTATATTACTAGGGAATCATAGTCCTGCACTAGTGCAGGAATTTTATACTGTGTATAAGGGTGAGCTGAAGAGGAAATATCTACAGGGAAACTTATGGAGGGGTGGTGATCCAATCACATCATTGACAGTTCGGTGTGTGTGGGTAAACATGTTCCTAATGACCATTTCATGGTTCTTGAATGGACTAAGTTTCCAGCCACCAGTAAACACCGGTGATATGGATTACTGCATGGATAAAATGCAAAAGTTTACACGAAAACAACTAAGGTCGGAAAACAAAATGTGACATTTCCAGTGGATCATAAGTTTAATTGCTTTAAATAGGGAAGAAGTATTTGGGTGATAGGAGGCCAGAAGTGAACTCATAGAAGATTGAAAGCATGGTGGACACTGGCTCAACATAGAATGTGTCCCACTACTAGGGACAACGTTCTTAGCCTAATTCATACGTTCTCAGCCCAATTCATTCAATATACTAGTTTTCAACATAACATATGACTCATAGATAAACTCGTAAGCAAGATTGTAACTAAAGCCAAGATGAGAAGTTAGGTAAAATGAGGATACGACTAAAGAGTATGAACCTTAAATTGTAGATATGGGTCATGATAGGCAACCATAAAGAGAACAAAAACTCAGTCAGTCATTCATAGTTGAAGTCACAAAAGAAGAAGAGTTGGAAGATATGAGTATGACTCATAAGGATAAATCATAAGGATACCAGTGTCTAGATCTTGGAAAGATTAATGCCCAGGTGGTGACGAGTGAATACCATGAGTCGTATGGTCTAGTTATAACTCATGAGGCTGAGTCGTAAGGATAATAGAAATTTGAAGCCCAGGAGATCAGCTGCAGGAGAGCATACGACTAGCACTGTATGACTCATAAGAATACCTTAAGAGTGGACAACACGAGTTGTACCTTATGTCAACTTATTTTTCCTATTCTATTTTAATTAGCACTTCTGGGTTATTTGGACACACTATAAATATCTTAGGGTTATTATTTTATTAGGTTACATTCTTTAATATACTTTTATATACTTTACATTACTTGGAGCACTGAGAATTTGTTCTTGAGATTTTTGGGTTTTTATTCAATTGAAAACTTTGGATTTTCTTCTTCTTTTTATTGTACAATAAATTACATGTGTTCTTTGTTGATTATCATGGATTGTTGCATGAATATGGGTGGCTAATTTCCTTAACGAATGTGTTGGGAACCCTGGCGGATTAACTAGGTAGAGAAAGTTGGAGACTTATCTATTCTAACGTGGTTACATGTATCTTAATCTTCTTCATATTAATTGACCTCAGAGCATTGCAGAAGTTTAAGGATTTCCTGTATTCAACAGCATCCTCACAAAGGAGTTTGAGATTGGGAAAAAGGAATTAAGATAGTAATTTGAGATTCACATCCATCTTATTATTCCACCATCTCATCTAATCAACTTGAGACTCAAAAGGTGAAAGTTTAACTGAAGTCATAGACAAGGAGAAATAAGGTGACACCCGGAGCTCATAAGATAAAGGTTGAGATTTATCAATGCATTCACCAGACGGTTGATAATACATAGCTTGTCGACTTTACATGTAGAGCAACAAAATAAGTGGGTATGAGAAACTTATGGAGTTTAGAAGCCAGGGGAATACAATCCTAGTGTTTATCTTCTATTTTTTATAAACTCAAAGCATTTAAGTTCGGTGACTACTTACTAATGAATCCAAATTTCTCCCATCTACTTTTCCACACTTCTCGTGAATTTCATCAAGTTAAGAAACTGTTCAATGTTTTTCTTTTGGGTTCGACCCCAACATAGTTTGGTTACTATATTTGGAATCAACCACAACAAACTTCTTTGGAGGTTGGTTTTGGGTGACATAATTAATGAGAAAGATATTATCACAAGTTTGAATTATGTTTTCGAACTAAGGTTTTGGAATAACCATGATAATGATTAATAAAGGACTTTGTAAAGGCTTTGATGGCCATATATTAAATTGAATTAAAACCTTAGGGTTTTGGTTGGCTTAGAGGTTCAAGTCCTAAAGTGCCGAATTGATTTATGTTCCTTTTCAAACATTAGGTTCGAGTCCCATACTGATGTAATCATTTTCTTAACATGTTGTATACTTTCAAGTAGGGTTGGTATAACGATACCAATGGGGTACCTTTGGTAAGTAACAGGATTGATGGTTATGATTGTAAAATAAATGTTTTAAATTGGGATTAAGAGCGGGATGTGCAACTGGGCCGTGAAAGTGGAGGTCTTGAGGGACTAACACTGGAAACTGTGCCAACCGGTATGAATCTTTAAATGACCGAAAGGTTTGAGTCCCCCATATTAGTTATATGAATGGGAGGTTTGAGTCTCCCATATTATATACATTGGTGCTTAAGTCACTTTGACTATGCCAGAAAGTTCGATTCCCCCATAAAGAAATATATGGATATGGATATTCTCTGGTTTATCTGGCTACATGGACTGGGCCCTTCCAGCTAGGGGAGATCTAGGACCATATAGATCGTAGGTGCCTTGTTTTATGACGGCTATGCTACACAACCCAGGTTAATATTTTTGAACTTTATTTTAAGCGTTTCTCCCTACCCAGTGTATGGTATTATATATGTAAATGTATTTTATATAATATTATGCATTGAATGTTGTATTGGTTTTGAACTATTTTCATGGAATTATTTTGTTCCTCTATCCCTTAGTTACATGCTAGTGCTTTAACCGCTAATCGTCTTCATATGTTGTATCCCTATGCGATGCAGGAACTAGCCATACTTCCATACCTCCTACTCAGTAACTTGGATTTAAGATCAACTATTGAGTCAGATTAAAGTGGTGAGCTTCCATCCTTCGAAAGACCCTAATTCATATTATAGACTTTTTTTTTTATGTTTTGAATATATTTGGATAGTGGTTTTATCTATTATCGAGGGCATATCTTAATATGTTATTGACCTTCAATTTTGTAGAGGCTTTGTTAGATTAGTGTTGACTTGGGTGGTTTGGTTGGTTGTTTAGTAATGGACGGTTGTCCAGTTATTAGTGGTTGGTATAGATCTATCATGAATCCTTATTAGTTTTATTTTATGTTACCTTGTTATACATTCAGAATTCATTTGACATTGAAGGATGTCCTATTAGTTCAGTTAGTTGAAGGGGGTGATCTTTGGTCCACATGGGACTTATGATCCCATCACGGCCAGGCCATGGTTTGGGCTGTGATAGCATTAAAATCAATTTTATGCTTTGTCCACTCACTGGAATCAAGAGAGCTCCCAAAATATAGTCCCTGGTATACTTTTTGTCTTTACCTTGATGCTTACATATTATTATATCTGGATCAAACCTCTCTTTTGTAACCCTAATAATTAAAGGAGAGCTCCCCAGATGTAGTCACTAGTATGTTTATGTCTTTCACCTTAATGCTTATGTATTGTTAGATCCGGGGTCAAACCTCTCTTTTGTAACCCTTATAATTGCTGTGAACTTTGGTGTAAGTCCCAAGAGTCTTTCTGAACCTTTTTTAGTTTCCACTCTTATTATTAAGTCAGTTGTTATTAGATGAGTATACAGAAAGTTCTTTATTATAGTCCTCGGTAGGGTTACTTTAGCAAATTTAATAGAACTAGGTATGATAGATTTTAATGTAATTCTTAGTATGTATTGGCTTTATTCATGCTAGAGTTAATTTTCTCCCTCGAGTGGTGAAGTTTTAGTTTCCTAATGAGTCAGTCCTCGAGTGAGAGGGAAGTTCAGTAACTCCTAAGGGTCGTTTTATCTCCTATTTTAAATTTAGAAAGTTAATCTCTAAAGGGTGTATCTATCACTCAGTTCAAGTTAAAGATACTAAGTCTAAGGCCTTAACTCTCTAGTCAACTCATGTAGTTAATTATTTCCTTAAAGTCTTCCAAGAGGATCTACCCGAGGTACCTCCTGATAGAGAAATTGAATACGCGAATTAACTTCTATCTAGATACCTAACCCATCTCCATCACTCCCTACATGATGGCTCTGGCTGAACTTAAAAAGTTCAATGAACAACTTAAGGACCTCTTAGTTTAGGGGTTCATCAGATCCAGTGTTTCTCGTAGGTACTCCAGGTTTATTCAAACGCAAAAATGATGTTACTTTCATAATGTGTATGATTACAAATAGTCAAATAAGGTCACCATCAAGAATAAGTACCCTATCCCTAGAATTGATGACTTATTTTATCATCTTTAAAAGTTTGCTACTTGGTTCTCATTCTTTTTTCCCTCAGAGCTAGCATATTGAAAAATATATCTATCTATAAATGGAAGTTCTATCACCAATCAAATTGGGATATCATTAGTTAAAGGTTTGAAGATTGCTTTTAAAGCTCATTATGGTTTCTTTGAGTTTGTGTTATGTCTTTTGGGATAACAAATGCTTCCACAGCTTTTATGGATTTGATGAATAGGATTTTCAAGCAGTATCTGGACATGTTTGTTACTGTCTTCATAGATGACATACTTATCTACTATCAGAGTGAGGTGGAGCATGCATACTATTTTGGGATAGTGTTGTAGACCTCAAATATTACTAGTTGTTTGCAAAATTTATGAAGTGTGAATTTTTGTTGGATTCAGTTATTTTTTTAGGGCATGTGATTTTGGGTGAAGGTATTTATGTAGACCCTTTGAAAACTGATGTAGTGAAGCACTGACCTAGACCCATTACTCCATCTGATATTATGAGCTTTCTAGGTTTATCTCCATATTATAGGTGATTTGTTGATAGTTTTTCCTCAATAGCTGCACAATTGACCAAGTTGACATAAAAGAAGATAAAATTCCAATGGTCAGTCAAATAGGATAAAAGTTTTCAAGAGTTGAAGGATATATTGACTTCATCATTGGTATTAGCTTTACTATAGGGGTTAGATGGATTTGTGGTGTACTATTATGCCTCCAAAGTTGGTTAGGATATCTGTTTATACAAAATAAAAGAGTGATAGCTTATGTCTCTAGACAATTGAAAGATCTTGAGATGAATTACACCACTCAGGATTTGGAATTAGTAGTTGTGGTATTTGACTTAAAAATTTGGAAACACTATTTATATGGGGTGCATGTGGATATTTTCACTTATCATAAGAGTCTTCAATATGTGTTAATGAAGAAAAAGTTAAATCTTTATCAGATAAGGTGGTTGGAGTTGCTAAAGAATTATGAAATGAATGTGATCTACTATCTGAGTAAGGTAAATGTGGTAGCGGATGCTTTGATTAGGTTATGTATAGGTAGTGTAGTCCATGTGGGGAATGATAAGAAGGAGCTGGCCAAAGAGGTGCATAGATTAGCTCAATTAGGAGTTTCCTTGCATGACACAAATATTGGTGGTTTGATCATTCAGAATAGTTTAGAGTCATCCTTAGTAAATAAAGTGAAAGAGAAATAATGTGATGATCCTATACATATCCATGGATGCAGTTCATTAACAAAAAGATGAAGTTTTATCCCAAAGGGAAGATGGTGTCCTTTTCTATTAGGTTTATTTATGTATTTCCAGTGTTGATGTGTGAGAGTCAGGATATTAGCGGAAGCTCATAGTTCTAAGTATTTGATTCACCCTAGTTTCACTAAGATATATGGGAAGTTTATTAGTGGAATGGTATGAAAAGCGCCATAGGAGTTTGTGGCTAAGTGTTCCAATTATCAACAAGTTAAATTTAAGCATCAAAGACTAGGAGGTACACTTTAGGATATTGGCATCCCTACTTGGAAGTTAGAGGTCATTATTATGGATTTTATTATGGGACTTCCTCATACCAGACATCAACATGATTCGATTTGGGTTATCATGGATTGAATGACCAAGTCAACCCAATTCTTTCTAGTTAACACCATAGATATGGTTGAAGATTATTCTAAGTTGTATGTTTGCGAGTTAGTATGGTTTTATGGGATTCCTTTATCGATTATTTCATCCCAAGGTACTTAGTTTGCTTCTCAGTTTCGATAATTTTTTAAAAAAGGCCTTGGTGAAAAGGTGAAGCTGTGACGTCCCAAGTGTTGGCCACTAAAAATTCTAAGTTTTTAAACTCACTGTCCTGACTATGACTCACCCTATGAGTCGTAACGTATCATTGTCGGTCCCCAATCATAGGGTATCCAATAAAGGTAGCCCAAGTTATTGTCTTAACTACGAGTGTCTCCTAATAATTCATAAAGACTCTAAATGAGTCGTATGGTCCCATTCATATTCAAACCAGTGTGTGCCCCAAGTGTTTTTGTTGTGACTACGATTAGGACCCTACGAGTCGTAAGGTCTCATAACGTATCATAGGGTGTGATTTATAGGGTTACTAGAGGGGGGGGGGGTCCTCCAGCTACTGTCTTAGTTACAACTCATGGTGACAAGCCATGGTGAGTCCTTATGAGTCATATAGTGACCCTTAGTCACTAGCAATAATTTTTTAGCTTTTAAGTTGAGGGCATTTTGGATATTTCTCTCTTCCTTCACTTAATATCCATGGCCATAAAATACCCTTAGGACGTTATTTTCAACATGTTAACACTCAAAATACTATCTCAAACTCTCTAAATTCTTCGAGGTCAAAATACTTCGTGTTTCCAAGAAGTTGGTCATTTAAGGGATCAAGGGTTAATTTCTCTCCACAAATTTTGATATTTTAGGGATGTTATTCTTTCCCAACTATTACTTTATGAAAGCATGTATTTTAAATAGTTCTTCATGTGGTTTTGATATTGGTTTTGGAGCATGGGTTGAGGATTTTAAATGATTGTTGTTTATGTGAAATTTTATGTTTACATATACATTGTTTATATTTTAAATAGTGGTTTTGAAATCAATTTGATGCATGGGTATGGTGAATAAAATAGGGGATTGTGACTTTCCTAAATTTCATGAATATTGATAATTTAATTGGTAATAACCCCAACTTAATTTTATAGAAGTGGTTTTGAGTACAAGTAAAATCGCCTTGAACTATTTTTGGAACAATTGCATGATATAAGGAAGTATTTGAAATACAATAGTTTGATCTAATGAACCAAAACAACTGGTGTTACCTCACCTTTTATTAATGAACAAAGGGAGTTGTTCTCTTGAGTTAATGGAATTGAATTGGCATGTTGATGATACCTTGGAAGTGTAGTTATATGACGATGCCAATAGTGTATGCCTAAATGTGTGTTATGGTTCAGTGAATAGGAATGTGTGATAAATGTTTTAATGGGGCTTAAAAGAGGGTTGTGCATGTAGGCCGTGAAACTAGCAGTCTCGGGGGACCAAAACTGGAAACTGCATTTACTAAGCAGGGGTCCAAATGGCCTGGGGTTCGAGTCCCCTTGCTTGTGACTGGGTGGCTCTAGTCCACTTTATTATATGATTGGGAGTTTTGAGTCCCCAATAATACATTACATGATTGGGTGCTTATGTCACTTTTATATGGTTGGGAGGTTCAAGTCCCCCGTGCATATATATTAGATTATTTTCTAGTTTGTGTGGTTATACGCACTGAAGCTCGACCAGAGGGTGAGAGCTGGGGCCCATATAGCCTGTGGGTATTGATATATGACAGTTAAGATACATAATCTAGGTTAATATTTTAAAGTCCATCTTAAGCCTTGTTCCCTATCCCAACATTTTATATAAGTATAAATGTATGCACACATGTACATGAACATATACATTAAGTTGAATTGGATTTTGAATTGTCATGTGGAACTGGATTTTTGAATTGTCATTACTTTCTCCTTATCCCTGAGTTACATGCTAGTTCTCAACCCACTAACCATCTGTGGATGATGTATCTCCATGCGATGCAGAGTCTAAAGATAATCCTACTTTTATTATGCAGTGCTAGGTGAATCGACTTGGTTCATCGGTCATTTGTGATGAATTGGTGAGCTTTTGTTTTCTTAAAGACTTGATCATTCCATTGATTTTATTTTATAAACTTGAATTAAAAATTCAAATTAACATTATCATTGTCATTGTCAGTATTAGGGGAATGCACTGACTTAGATTGTTTTTGGATTTGTAGAGGTCTTGTGGATATTTCTGCTGATTATGTATTAATGTTGACATTCTTAGCTGTTTGAGAGTTTATTTCCTTTTTATCTTGTTTTTATATTTGTGTTTTGGCCGCTATTAGGAGTGTTATATCCTGTTTAGCTAGGAAATAAGGGGGTGGTCTCTGGTCCTTAGTGGACTTGAGATACCCATCATGGCCAGGCCCTGGTTTGGGTCATGAAAAAGATGGTATTAGATCCTAGGTTTGGTGTCATTGGGTTTCCATAAATTCGTGTCAAGTAGAGTCTATTTTACGGATGTGTAGCGCGCTACACTTATAAGGGAGAGGCTATGGGACATTTTGGAATGTTTCATTTTTTTGTTGTTCTATTTTGGTCTATAGAGTCTAGGGTCTTAAATCTCCCCTAATCCCTATTTTTTGCATTTCAGATTATGCTTCTCAAAAGATCCGATGCACGTGGAAACCCTTCTGTCCCATTTGATGATAATGACGATAGAGCTCATTCTACTTATGGAGTTCACACCCGGTCTAGGGCTCCATCTCCTGATTATGCTGCCCCATATGGATTTCTACTAGTCCATACTAGTCTTCCACGAGCTGATAATTATCATGACCCACACCCTAGGAAGATATTTCTAATGTTGAGTTTCGTCGATCTATTCATCTATTGACCTAGATAGTGATATCTCAGTCACGTCAGTTGGGTCTTGATAGTATTGCTGTGAGTTCTTCTAAGGTTAATCGAGTTGGATATTTATGAGGCTCAATCCTTTGACCTTTACTATCTTTAAGGTTGAGGAGGATCCTCAAGGATTCATATATGAGATGGAAAAGATATTCTGAGTTATGCATGTTTTTGACTCTAAGGGTGTGGAATTTGTCGCATACTAACCAAAAGATATGGCATATCAGTGGTATGAGGAGTGGGATCGGTCTAGGGGTGATTATGCAAAATTGGCACTATAGGATGAGTTCTCAGGTGACTTTTTGGATCGTTTCTTTCCTCAGGAGTTGATGGAGGCTAAAGTTAAGAAGTTTATGAATCTGAAATTGGGTAGGATGACTGAAAGAGTATGCCCTAAAGTCACTAGTTTTCCTATTATACTCCTGAGTTAGTGTCTTCTATGAGAGCTAAAATGAGGAATTTTGCTTCTGGGTTATACCAGGATATAATTTTTAAAAGCAAGGCCACCTTGTTCAGAAAATATATAGATATCTCTCGACTTATGGTGTATATGCAATAGGTCGAGGAGGAAAAGAAGAAGTAGGGAAAATTGGGGAGAGACAGAGTAAGAAGTTTTGATATTTAGATCAGGGGGGAGGCTAGAAGCAGAGTGGTACAGATGCTGGAAAATGGTCTAAGAAGAAGTGGGGCAATTATGGTTCTTATTCTGCGGCTAGTTCTCTATATCCTAAGTTGTTTGGTGACCTTCATTTTTAGAGCAATAGCAAATTTAGGGCAAAGAATACCCAGTCTCATGCTATTGGAGCTCAGTCGGCCTCGTCTTATCCCCTTTTCCAATTCTGTGGGCAAGTGCATTATTTTATGAAGAGGGGAGGAATAAGTGATTTAAGTGTGGTTAGTTAGGCCACCTATAGCGTGATTGTCCATTAGTCAATGTTGGTACTTGGGTTGATAAGGTTCCAGTTGTTACGTCTTCATCTTCTGCATAAAAGGATGTTGCTTCGAGCTCTGGCACGGGTTGAAATCGCCTTTATGCTCTTTCCACTTTCCAGGAACTTGAGGCATCTCCGGATATTGTCATTGGTATGTTATAACTCTGTTCCTGTGATATGTATTATTGGCTTGATCCGGGGTCTACCCTTTCTTATGTGACCTCTTATATGGCTATTCATTTTAGTTTTGATTCTGAGTATATTTTAGATACTTTTTCTATGTCTACTCCGGTGGGTGACTCTATTATGTCTAGAAGAGTCTGTAGGGCTTATGTGGTATCTATCCATGGTAGGGAGACGTTAGTAGATCTGATAGAATTGGACATGCTATACTTTGATGTGATTTTAAGGATGGATTCGTGCTATGTTTCTTTTGACTGTAGGACTTGAAGGGTCAATTTTTAATTCTCAAATGAACCGGTGGTTGAGTGGGAAAGTAATTCTTTAGTTCCTAAAGAAAGGTTTATTTCTTATCTTAGAGCCAGAGGTTGATCTCCAAGGGGTGTCTATACTATTTAGATCATGTTAAATATTCTATTTTCAAGGGTCCTTATTGTAATTTGTCTCGATAGTTTGTGAATTTCTCAAAGTATTCCCCAACAATCTTTTTGGTGTGCCTCTCAATGGGGAGATTGATTTTAGGATTAATCTTCTTCTGAATGCTCTTCCTGTCTCTATCCCTTCCTATAAAATGGCTCCATCTAAGTTTAAAGAACTTAAGGAGTAGTTGAAAGACCTTTTTGATAAGGGTTTTATTCATATTAGTGTTTCCCCATGTGGTGCTTCTGTGCTCTTCATGCATAAGAAGGATGGGTCTCTCTGAATATGTATAGATTACCTCTAATTAAGTAAGGTGAAAGTGAAGAATAAGTATCCTCTTCCTTGGATTGATGACCTATTTGACTAGCTTCAGGGTGCTAAGTACTTCTCTAAGCTTGATCTTTGATCGGGTTATCAATAGCTGAAAACTAGGGAGGTGGATATCCCTAAGTTTACTTTTCATACCTGATTAGCCATTATGAGTTCTTGGTCATGTCTTTTGGATTGACTAATTCCCCAATGATATTTATGGGTCTTATGCATTGGGTATTACATTAGTTCTTGGATTTTTTTCATAATTATATATATTAATGATATTTTGATGTATTCCAAGAGTGAGGCGGATTATGCCGATCACCTCTATATATTGTTGCATACCCTTAAGGATCATCGCTTGTGCTAAATTCTCTAAGTGCGAGCTCTGGTTGAATTTTGTGATCTATATGGGTTATGTTGTGTCTACTGAGGGGATTATGGTGGATCCACAGAAGGTTGAGGTAGTTAAGAAGTGGCCTAGACCCACGACTCCGACCAACATTCAAAGTTTCATGGGTTTAGCCAGATATTATAGAAGGTTTGTGGAAATTTTCTCATCTATTGCTGCCCCATTGACTAAGTTAACTCGAAAAAAGGTAAAGTTCTTGTGGTCTGATGCTTGTGAGGGTAGTTTCAAGAAGATGAATAATAAGTTGATTTTGGCTTTGGTTTTGACTCTACCTGTGGGTGATGATGGCTTTATGGTTTATAGTGATGCATCCCGTGTGGGACTGGGCTGTGTGTTGATGCAGCATGGTAGGGTTATGACCAATGCTTTCAGGCAGTTAAAAGTTCATGAAAAGAATTGTCTGACGCACGATTTAGAATTATTGGCTGTGGTCTTTGCTATGAAAACTTGGCACCATTATCTATATGGGGTTTATGTTTACATCTATCTAGATCATAAGAGCTTGCAATAGATGTTTACCCATAATGAGTTTAATTTTAGGCAAAGAAATAGCTTGAGTTGCTCAAGGACTATGATATAAGTCTTCACTATCATCTAGGTAAAGCTAATGTGGTTGCTGATATTCTTAGCAAGTTCTCTATGGAAAGCTTATCTCATATGGATGAGCACAAGTGAGAGTTGGTGAAGGCTATTCCCCTGTTGTCTAACCTTCGGGTTCATGTCTTAGACTCTGATAATAGAGGTGTGATAGTGCAGGAGGTGGTAAAGTCATCCCTAAGTACTGAGGTAAAAGAGAAGCAAGTTTTGAAACCTACCTTGATACAGATTAAGGGTGACGTGGGCCAACAAAAATGATGGTTTTTGAGATTGGTGGTGATGGAATCTTGAGATACCAAGGCAAGTTGTGTGTCCCCAATGTTGATGGGCTGCGAGAGAGGATCTTGGTTGAGGCTTATGAATCAATGTACACTCTTTATCCCGATTCAACAAAGATGTACCATCATTTGAAGGAGATTTATTGGTGGAATAACATCAAGCGGGATGTGTAAAATTTTTTGTCCAAGTGTATGGTTTGTCAACAAGTTAAGATGGAGTACTTGAGACCTGGTGGGTTGTCTCAAGAGATTGAGTTTCTCGAATGAAAGTGGTAAGTGATTAATATGGATTTTGTTATAGGTTTTTCTTGGTCCCTCCATTAGTTTGGTTTGATTTAGTTAATCATTGATAGGATGACTAAGTCAGCTCATTTCTTACCTATGAGGACTAATTACTCTGCTGAGGATTATGCAAGGCCATTCATTCAGGAAATCATAAAGTTTCATGGTAATCCTGTTTCTATTATATCTGATCGCGGTACTCAGTTCTACTCGCACTTTTGGTATTTCTTTTAGAAAGGTTTGAGAACTACGGTGAACCTCAGCACCGTTTTTCTCCCTCAGACGTATGGACAAGTAGAGAAGACCATTCAAAGTTTGGAAAATATGCTAAGGTCTTATATTCTTGATTTTAATGGTAGTTGGGTCGATCATTTTTCTCTCATAGAGTTTGCATATAATAATAACTATCATATAAGCATTGGGATGGCTCCATTTGAGGCTTTGTATGGTAGGATATGTCGAACTCCTATTTGGTGGTTCGAGGTTGGCAAGGCTGGGTTATTCAAACCTAATTTGGTTCATCAGGATATGAAGTAGGTAAATATGATTCAAGATAGGCTTAGACTGCCCAAAGTCATTAAAAGTCCTATGCATATGTGAAGTGAAGGGTGTTGGAATTTAAAGTTGGCTATTGGGTGTTCTTGAAAGTGTCTCCCATGAAGGGAGTGATGTAGTTTGGAAATAAGGGGAAACTCAATCCTTGTTATATGGACCCTTATTTGATTTTAAAGATAGTGAGTAATGTGGCTTATGAGTTAGAGTTTCCTCCCTGTTTAGGTTTCATTCACCCGATTTTTCATGTTTTAATGTTAAGGAAGTGCGTGGGTGATCCTTCCCTGGTGGTTTTGTCAGAAAATATTGGTGTTTTAGACTCCTTGTCATATGAGGAAGTCCCGATTGAGGTCTTGGATTGGAAAATCCGTCAGTTATAGACAAAGGTTGTGGCTTCAGTAAAGACACTATAGAGGAACCAAAAGTTTGAAGAAGCTACTTAGGAAGCCAAAGAGGATATAAAGTCCAAATACCCATTCTTGTTCCCCATTTAGATAATTGTGCTTAAGGTATGTGTTAAACTTACCAACTTTATTTTCTTACTTTGTTAAAGAAAATTGTGATTTCCTCAATATCTTTGTTTTCTGTCTTTGTTAAAGGTAAGCATGGGTGTGTTTCTGCATTCGATTATGCTGATAGAGGCCTTGACCTATCATTTGAGGATGAATGATCGTAAGAGGGGGAGAAGGTGACTCCCCAGGTGTTGGCAACTAAAAATTCTTAGTTTTTGAACTCATTGTCCTAACTACGGCTCACCCTATGAGTGGTAATATGTCATTTTGAGTCATAGGATCCTAATCCTAGGGTGTCCAAAAAGGGTAGCCCAAGTTATTGTCTTGACTACGAGTGGCTCCTAACGAGTTGTAAAAACTCTAAACGAGTCATATGGCCTTATCCGTATCCAAACAAGCGTGTGCCCCAAGTGTTTTTACCTTGACTATGACTAGGTCCCTATGACTCGTAGGGTCTCATAATGAGCTATACAGTATGAGTCGTAGAGTTATCGGGGGGGTCCTTCAACTATTGTCCTGGTGATGACTCGTATTGCTGAGTCGTTGTGAGTCCTACGAGTCGTATAGTGACCCATAGTATTTTGCATATTTACCTCTTCTCTTACTTAATACCCACAATCATAAAACACCATTAGGAAGTTATTTTCAATACTTTAGCACTCAAAACACACTCTCAAATTCACTACATTCTCCAAGGTCAAGATATATAGGGTTTCCAAGAAGTTGGTCACCTAAGGTCTCAACGGTCCATAAATATTGGTATTTTAGTCATGTTAATCTTCCCCACCTATTACTTTGTGAAAGAATATGTTTTAAATAGTTCTTTATGTGGTTTTGTAACATCGGTTGAGGGTTTTGAATGATTGTTGTTTATGTGATGTTTCATGTTTACATATGCATTGTTTATATTTTAAATAGTAGTTTTGAATTCAATTTGATGCACGGGTATATGTATATAAACTAGGGGATTGTGATTTTCCCAAATTTTGTGAATATTGACAATTGAATTGATAATAACCCCAACCCAGTTTTGTAGAAGTGGTTTTGAGTACAAGTAAAATTGCATTGAGCTATTTTTTGAACAACTGCATGATATAAAGAGGTATTTAAAACACAATAGTTTGATTGAATGAACAAAGGGAGTGGGTATTCCCCCACCTTTTATTAATGAACAAAAGGAGTTTCTCTCCTAAGTTAATGGAATTGAATTGGCATGTTGATGATACCTTACAAGTTTAGTTGGTAAGATGACACAAATAGTGTATTCCTAAATGTGTGTTATGATTTAATTTCAATGAATGGGAATGTGTGATAAATGTATTAATGGGGCTTAAAAGAGGGTTGTGTAGCTAGGCTGCAAAGTTAGCGATCCTAGAAGACCGAAACTAGAAACTGTATTTGCCAGCGTGGGGGTCTAAATGTCCTAGGGTTTGAGTCCCCTTGCTTGTTATCGGGTGGTTTAAGTCTACCTTATTATATTATTGGGAGGTTTGAGTCCCCCATAATACATTACATGATCGGGTGCTTAAGTCACCTTAGTATATGGTTGGGAGGTTCGAGTCCCCCATGCATATATATAAGATTATTCTCCAGTTCGTACGTCTACACGCACTGGAGATAGACTAGGGGTGAGAACCGGGGCCTATATAGCCCGTAGGGACTGATATATGATGGTTAAGCTACACAATACAGGCTAAAGTTTTAAAGTGCATGTTAATCCTTGTTCCCTATCCCAATATTTTATATAAGTGTGTGTGTGTATATATATATATATATATATATATATTTATGCATACATGTATGTGACATGTACATTGAGTTGAACTTGATTTTTGAATTATTATTACTTTCTCCTTATTCCTGAGTTACATGATAGTGCTCAACCCACTAATCGTCTTCGGGTGTTGTATCCCCACGCGATACAGTGTCCGAAGGCAATCCTACTTTTCCTGCACAGTGCTAGGTGGATCAACTTTGTTCATTGGTCATTTGAGGTGAAGTTGTAAGCTTCTATTTTCCAAAAGACTTGATCATTCCATCAGTTTCCTGTCATAAACTAAGAATTAAAGAGTTCACATTAACATTATCATTGTCATTGTCTTTGTCATTGTCAGGGTCGGGGTATGTACCTACTTAGATTTTTTTCAAATTTGTAGAGAACTTGTGAATATTTCTATGAATTGGTTATTGATTTGACATTCTTAGATGTCTCTGAGTTTATTTCATTTTTATCTTGTTATATGTTCGGATTTCAGCGGTGCTAGAAGTGTTATATCCTGTTTGACTAGTAAATAAAGGGGTGGTCTCCGGTCTTTGGTGGACTTGAGATACCCATCACGGCCAGGCCTTGGTTTTGGTCGTGATAGAAGCTCAGTATAACTTTCAACCCATAGAAAGATAGTTAGGTCGAGCATACCATCCAGACTCTAGAAAATATGTTGAGATCTTGTTTGATTGACTTTAAGAAATGTTAGGATGAACATCGACCTGTGATTGGGTTTGCTTATAATAACAGTTACCATGGTAGCATTCAAATAGCTCTATTCGAGGTTTTGTAAGCCGTAGGTGTAGATCACTTATAGGGTGGTTTGAAGTTGGTGAAGTGGCTTTGATTGAGCCAGACTTTGTTCTCAAATCTATGGAGAAGGCCCAGTTGATTTGTGAGAGGTTGAAAACTGCTCAAAGTCATCAGAATGGTATGCTGATGTAGAAAAAGAGAGTTAAGAATTGCAGTTGGTCACTGGGTATTTTTAAAGGTGTCACCCATGAAGGGAATGATGAGGTTTGTAAGGAAAGGAAAACCTATTCCATGGTATATTGGTCCATATGAAATTTTAAAGTATGTAGGAGATGTCTTTTATCTACTAAATCTTTCGTCAGAATTTGCCACTGTTTATCCAGTTTTCCATGTGTCTATGTTGAATAAATGCATTGGATACCCATCCTTAGTAGTTCCCATTGAAAGTGTTGGCGTGAAAGATAGTTTATCCTATGAGGAGATCCTAATTGAGATTATTGATTGCCAAGTTCGAAGGTTAAGAAATAAGAAAGCGGCTTTAGTGAAAGTTCTTTGGAGGAATCTGTCAGTTGAAGGAGCAATTTGAGAAGCAGAAGAAGACACGATGAGTTGATATCCACACCTGTTTTCCTAGCATAGGTTCATATTGAGGTAAGACATCCCTTCTTATCTATTCTCCTTACTAGTATCATTACTCACATTAGTTTAACCCATAAGATTTATTTGTAGTCAGTCATTTCAGTTGTATGTTTATTCTTAGGGTGAGTAGTTTCAGTTCCAGAGCACGATAAGCTTCAGATCTTAGTCTAATGCACCCACAAGATAGAGCGCTCCCTATCCCAACCTTCATTCGAGGATGAATGGTTCCAAGTGGGAGACAATGTTATACCCCAAAAATTTAAATGATTTTATTTTGATAGCTCTCATGTGTTTTAAGGTGATTTTTGAGTTGAATAATATAAGGAATGTTTATAGGACCATTAAAAAGTGTTTTAGAATTTTTGAAATGGATTTCAGAGCATTTTTGGACCATAAAAAAGTAAGGGTCTGTAATTAGGGCATGCCATAGAGGAATGACACACCCTAATGCAAAAACTAGTGGTATGGCGCGATAAGGGTGTACCATGTATGTTGTTTTCTACATTAAAGGAGTGCCACGCCTATGTTCTAAGCAACGCTAAATTTTAGTCTTTTCTTTAGTTTTTTAGGGTAATTGGGTCTTTTACGTCTTAATTGATCTTTAAACTAGTACTAAATGTAATCTCCCATACGCGAACTCAAAATACATCATTCTTTTTCTCCCAAAGCTTTCAAGAAAACTCAAGGAGGTTTTCTCTCCAAATTTCAAACTTCTAAGGCTTCAATTCAAGTTTCCTCCAAGAAATTCATTAAGTTCAACTATGTAGGGCTTGAACAAGGATTACCTTTCATCCTTGTGCCTAATAACTTTATTTTTACTATTGAATTTATGAATTTTTGAATTTGGGTTCATACCCATTTTACATAATTTTGAAGTTATAATGTATTTTTATGAATAAAGTACATTTAGCATGAAAATTCATGTTTTGCTCATGTTTTTACACGCATAGTAGTTCTCATGAAGTGAATTTCATTGTTCTTGGCAAAAGTACCATAATTTGGTAAAAGTATGTAATTTCAGCATGATTCTCTCAGTTTACAAGAAGATTAGACTTACTATTTCAGATTACAGGCTATTATAACATGAACTTGATTTTAGATTTGATCTTATGATCATGATTTGATCTTATGATCACAGACAAGATATGAAATTCAGATATAAAATTACAATTATGAGATAGAAATAAAAGAATATTGTGTTTTCAGACTTATTAGGTCATATGCTTATTTAAGGTGAACTTCATATATTTTATGAGCAATAGTATGATTTGGGAGTAGTACCTAGCATTGAGGAGTGAGGATTTAGTGTACCCTAGTTCAATAAATTATGTGCCACCGTAGGTTATTATTTATCTTTTCCAAATGGGCATGTACAAATTATTCAGCTTGTCCAAACATACATGTATAGATGATTACCGTAGTTAGCCTTCATGCCCCGGAAAGGTATACCTAGGCCTTTCAATGGGTTTTTTTACATCACACTTTATGTTGCTCTCATAGTTTATGTCGGTTAAGAGAATCTTTCATAGAAAATATAATTTTTGAAACTAAGTGTAATGACTCACGAACTCTATTAGATGTTTCTTTATATTTTTATGCTTTATAACATTTCAGCTTTTGGAGTTATTCATGATTATGGTGAATTTATTTACACTTAGCATGCATATTTACAGATTTTGATCTATATCAGTTTTTACTTATTACATTCACTCTTATATACTCAGTACATTTTAGAAGTATTAACCACATATATGTCTGTGTAGCTACATTGTTTTATAAGGTAGGTTATGGTGTTCGTCCTCAGCAGTACGATTAGCCACGATCACCACCTCCTACATCCCATCAGTTGGTGAGTCCTCATGTTCTAAGGGACAAGTATATGTTTACTTTCAGATGTTCAACTATTATTATGTTTAGACTTTATGCTTTCAGTTTGAGTCAGCTTGGTCTATTCGAGTTGCTTTTCAGTAGACATAGAGGCTTGTCAATAGTAGTCAGTTGATTTGATTTTCATTTAGAATTTCTTGAGTTTAGATGATGTTTAGTTCACAGTGTTTAGTTGAAATCAGATTATTATGTCCAGTTTCTATTCATGTTTTAAGTATATTAGTTATAGTTCAGTGCTGGGTAGATATCATAGGTTAGCTTTGGGGCTACTTATAGCCCTATGCATTATGTGACATCCAGGGGTAGCCTCGGGTTGCTACAGTGTTTCTTTCAAAATTCATGGATTATCATAAGGGATGAGGTGATTGAAGCAGTTCTTTAGTTCTTCACAATTGGTTACTTGCTTAAACCTATAAATCGCACACCAGTAACTCTTGTTCCCAAAATAAAAATATCTTTTATTATTAAGGAATGTCGGGATATTTCTTGTTGCAACACCCTTTATAAAATCATTTCTAAAATCATCACCAAAAGAATGAAACTAGTGATTAATTCCATTGTAGATTCTAGTCAAGCAACGTTTGTCCCGAGGAGATTAATCACTGATAACATGCTCCTCAGTCATAAGATGGTTTAAGTGTTGGGTTCGAAATCGAGAGGGCGTCATGCGGAAGCTATTAGTTGCAAACTATCGTAGTGATAATTCAGACAACAAAGAAAAACATACTAAAAACTTATTATTGATGTAATTTGGTCAAGTGACCAACATATTGAAAACTAATATCATAAACATTAAAATCTATTGAGAGAAAATCTCCGCCTAAACGAGACTCTTTAAACGACTACATTGTGGATGCTACTATGTTATGGTATGAGAAGGGGCCTTCTATTTATAGATGTAGAAAACCTTTCCTCCAAGAAAGAGGTTTGGCAAATATGAAAAAAATTTATATTTTCCTTTAAGGAAAAGTAAAAGTATTTATGATTACTTTTACTTTCCTTACAAGAAAAAGTAAAACTTAAATTTGGTAAGAAAATCGAGGCAAAAATCTTAATAAATCTCCCCTTTTTGGCTTGATTTTCTTGACTTGATCCGTCTTCTCTTCATATCACGTGCATGGACTTTGTTCTTGATATAATCTTCATAACTGCTGCTTGCCATGGTTAAAAATAAGGTTTAAAATATCATGGTTAAAAATTGGTTTAAAAGTAATATTTTATTTTTATTTTTAAAGATGCAGTAGCAGGAGTGTTGAAAATATGGTTGAACTTGTTCTCCACATGTAGTTCACAAAAATCTTCATTATCATCCAAATTGTTGCAGCTTGATTTTGAAACCGCTTTGAACCTATTTAATCTCGTCTTACCACACCATTAGACCATTGAACCGTAAGCTTTGATACCACTTATTGGGTTTGAAATCGAAAGGGCGTTATGCGGAAGCTATTAGTTGCAAACTATCGTAGTGATAATTCAGACGACAAAGAAAAACATACTAAAAACATATTATTGATGTAATTTGGCCAAGTGACCAACATATTGAAAACTAATATAAAAAACGTTAAAATCTATTGGGAGAAAATCTCTCCCTAAACGAAACTCTTTAAACGACTACATTGTGGATGCTACTATGTTATGGTATAAGAAGGGGGCCTTCTATTTATAGATGTACAAAACCTTTCCTCCAAGAAAGAGGTTTACCAAATATGAAAATATTTTATATTTTCCTTTAAGGAAAAGTAAAAGTATTTATGGTTACATTTATTTTCCTTACAAGAAAAATGTAAAATTTAAATTTGGTAAGAAAATCGGGGCAAAAATCCTAACATAAAGGTTATGGTAGAGTGGGGATCAAGATGCATGATGAAAATCAATCTTCAAAAAGCTTATGATTCACTCGAATGGCCCTACATTGAACAAGTTTTATTAACTTTGAATTTTCTTATTCAATTCGTGAAATGGATAATGACCTACATTACAACTGTTTCTTGTGCCATCATTTTCAATGGAAATCCAATAGCTCATTTTGAATCTAAAAAGAAGTTGAAGCAAGGTGATCCGATGTCTCCTTACATGTGTGTGATTGCAATGGAGTACCTCACTAGGCACTTGAAAAGGCTGGCAGATGACAAGTTCTTTAAATTTCATCCAAAATATGCACTGATGATTATTGTTTTATAGAGGAGATCTTCAGTCAGTTAGCTTATTGAATGATAACTTCCTTAAGATCTCAAGTTCTTCCAGGTTAAAAGATAATGCACAGAAGAGTTTGATTTACTTTAGGGGAGTACCACTAGCCTCGCAGAACCATATCCTTCAGGTCTTGGGTTTTGTCAAAGACGATATGCCTTTCAGATACCTGAGGATACCATTAAGCACTAAAAGAGTTTCTATGTTGAAGTGATAACCATTGGTGGAAAAGATGTTGACCAGAGTTATCTCTTGGTCTACTAAATGTTTGTCTTATGCAGGAAGGGCACATTTGATCAAAAGTGTGCTATTCTCCATTCGAACATTCTGGTTTCAGTTTTTTGTAATTCGAAAGATAGTGATCAAAATCCTAGAAGCAATTTGTAGAAGATTTTTGTGGACAAGAAATGCAGAAACATCTAAAAAGGCCCTGGCCACCTGGGACACTATCTGTATTGCCTAAGATAATTGGTGGTTTGAACATCACAAACATGTTACTTTGGAATTAGGTTGTAATAGTAAAATTGCTACGAAATTAGTCTAGTAACAAGGATGAATTATGGATCTGGCGGGTGCATATATAATATAGGAAAGGAAGACCAATTGTAGGGTTGCGGATTAGGCGCGGTAACTTTAGTAAGAAATAAATAGTTATTGAGTAATAAGTATTTATTTCTATATAATGTATTTTGTGAATATTAGCGATTGAAATATTTTTCATTTTTACCTTCTTGATTTAAGATGTTTTTATTAATTGATATTCTAAATTAGAGATTATTGTAATTAAATTATCTAGTGTTCTAGGATCCTCGTTAGTACTGTATAATCTTTTGTATTCTTGGTATAAACTATACGGTTGGGTTTCGATTTCTTTTAATGATTTATTCTTTTCATACGATGTATCCATTAATTTATGTAATTGTTAAATGCTTTATAGTAATATTCATTAACTGTTTTTCTTCGTTCTTGTATTTTTTATTTTCATATATTTTATTAATATATTCAATTTTACTAATATTCATATTTTGATGGGTGATTAAATAGTAGTTGATTAAATGCTTTGCTATAATATTCTTTTGCTTTTTCTCTTAATTTTTGTAAGTCTTATATATTATTTTTAAGATATTCTAAATATTCTATATCTTTTATTTTAAAATATTCAATTAAATTTTTTTTATTAGGTTTTCTGTTAATCTTATTTCTTCCATTTTTTGTTCCCAGTATTTTAGATATTCGTAGTTTATCATTTTATTCTTCTAAAGTAAATGTATAATAATCTATTCTACTTGTACTATATTTAATATCTTGTTTGAGGTTATTAATACTACTATCTATTTTTTCTTGTTCTCTTCTTAATGAATTTTTTAAACTATCTAAACTTTTATCTTTGCTTTTTTCTAAATTTTTCAAGGTTTTGTTTATCCATTTTAATTTTTCTATTAGATTTTTCATTATTTCTCTAATTTGTTTTCTATAATCAATTTCTTTATCTAGGTCTTCTTGGTTTTCTCTAATTTTCTTAATATATTCTGACATTTTTAGTCTGTATAATATCCATCTGAATCTAAATAGTATTGATGTTCATAATATATGCGTAAGTTTTATATACTGTTTAATAATTCTTCCTCTTCATAATCTTGTAATTTTTCCCATATTATTTTCTTTATGTCTATGATTTCTATATCTCTAAGTATATATAAAACAAGTATTTTAATATCATCTGTCATTTAAGCTTGATTAAACGCTTTTTCATAATATTTTTCAGTTGTTTGTTTTAGTCTAAGTAATTCTTGCATATTTTCATTAAGAAATTCTATATATTTTGTATCTTTAGTTTCCATGTATTTGTCTAAATTTACTTTCATCTGTTTTTCTACTAACTGTATGTTTCTCATATTTTTTTCCCAAATTCTAGATATATGTAATTTATCATGGTAAGTATTTGTAAGAGTAGTTAGGTAGGCATGATATGTAATTTATTCTATTCATATAATATTTACCAAATGCTTTTTCTAATATGATTTTTCTTATATCTACTACTTTTATATCCTTAATTGAATGCAAAATAAGTATTTTAAATTTATCTACCATTTCGTCAGATAAATAATTATTCATTTTTCATAAAATTGCTATTTTCAAAATATTCCCTTCAATCGTACACATAACAAAATATGATCAAATTCGATTACTATATATTAGATCATTCTTAAATAACATGTTCGTCGGTCACTATTAGTATGGTAATCCCGATACTTTTTTCTTAAATAACGCCTCAACTCTGGCTACTCCCCACCACGGCTTCTTGCCTTATTGGTTTCACCTTTAGGATGACATAGTTCTTAGGGAATTTTCTCCGTTTTCACTTTGCTAATAAACTTCTTAAAATGCTATTCTTTGAATAATTCTACTATAAAGTAACTAACATGAACTTATCTTATTATATCATGATCATTAGGAATTATGAATTTAGCTATTCATAATACTGAATAAATATACTTGTTCTGGTAAGTTTGATAATCCTATGTTTTGTTCTTCCATAGATTTTTTCATTGAAATATACCTATTTTTTTTATATGAATAAGCAAAATATTTGTTGTGGATAAGAGAGAAAGTTTTTTCTTCAACACATGAAGGCTTGCCTTTGCACTGCCTTCGGTTCTTCTATTTATAACTGAAATTTACATATGATGTTTCCTAAAAAATGACTTGAAAAATCAAACCCTATACTAGTCTAGGCTAGACTAATTAATACTTACAAAAAAGTCTTCATCTTTTTAAAAGAAGACTTTGACATAAAGCACTAAGTAACAAAAAAAACTTTAAATGCCTAAGACTTTACATCAAAATCTTTTACATAAAGTAATTTTATTCACATATCTTTTGTCTTTATCTCTTTCTTCCGTATCTGCTTGGGTTATCTTCTTTATTTTTTGTCAGTGTAGGATCACATCTGGAATAAAGTTGTACTTGCCACTACATCTGCTGCATATGTGGTCTTTATATTTTTGGCCAACTTTTTCGCAAAATTGATCTATAGCTTCTTCTGAAATAATTCCCTTACTGATAGATCTCGTTAATGGTTGTTCTTCTGGTCTGAGGAGTGTTAATCCCCATTTTCTAAGTTCTTCCATGTCATAGTCTCTAACTTCTTTGCAAGTTGAATAAATCAATGCTTGATTCCTTGAATTATATATCAAAACTGATTTTTTATTTGAATAATTATTAAGTAACTCTGATAATATATTGCTTATTTCAATAACTCTTTTGTTGCGGTAAAATGCTGGTATTTGAGTTTTAGGTTTCTCGGTGTGTTCACATATTTTTTCCGGAATAATATAATCTCTGGTCATATCCATTTTGACCACATTAATAGTCTGTTTAATTTCATCAAATAATATTTCTGCTGGTGTAGAATAAAATTGAACATAGAATAATTGTCCGTTGGTAATTCTCTTGTAAGTCATAAATTCTTTGTGAATTTTTGGGATTCCTGCTAACTCTTCTCCATTGGTTGTGTAAACCGTAGATAATAATCCATAATAGTAACATGATTTAGTAAAATTTGGGCTTGTTCCTGGTAAGGCAATAAGTTTATTGTAATTTTGGCATTTTTGGGTAATATATCCTCTTTGCTGTACGGCTAGATCTTCACTTTGAATAGGTTGGGTATTTAATAAGGTTTGTAAAGTGTGTATGTTATCAATGTATTTACGAGAAGAATAATTGTATGTCTGTTTTTCTTGGTTAAGTGATTCAGAATAGGTATGTATGTGGGGAGGTGCAAATGCTTCTAAATTTTGTATATTTGGTATATATGGTTTTGAAAATATTTGGCTTAAGGTTATAATTCTTTTTCTTTGGTATTTCAGGTCTATTTTTAGTGACTATATTTTCCCTTTAGATGTTCCTGCAACTGTAATTGAAGTTTCGGCAGTAATTTGAGTTTTAAGGTGTTTCTCATCGTCACCTTCTAAGTCTAGTTTTTTAATGTACTGTTCCTGCACAGTATCTTGTTTTTTATAGTGCTCGACTTGCACTTTTACATTTGTAACTTCAGTAGTTAGTGTAATAACTCATTCTTGTAATAACTCCATTTGTTTAAACATTTGGAGCAATAAATCAGTCTGGATATCTTTGGCATTAGCCTCTTCCATTGGTAAATCAGTTTGAGTAGCTTTGTCTTGATAAGTAATCTGCAATGATATTTTTGTTAGTATTGATTACTTCAATTGTAAATGTAAAATTCAGTATATTTAATACTAGTCTCTGAATTTCCTTTGTTGTAACTGAATTTTGTATTTTTCTTGTTAGCCACCATCGTATCTGTGTATTATCTGTTCAAACAATAAACTTGTTATACATGATATATGATTCAAATGCTATTAGACATTTATATAAAGAACATAATTCTTTTCTATTTATTTCTCATTTTATTTCTGTCTCGTTAAACATTCCTGAATAATATCTATAATGGTGTTCTAATTTTTTTTCTTCATACCTATATTTGAGTACTCCTCCATAACTATATTCACTTGCATCAGCTTCTACTATATATGTAAACTTTTTTTTTCATCTGAAAATTGTAATTTTGGTAACTCTTTACAAAATAATTTTATTTTCTGTACTTGTCTTTTGTCTTCTTCATTATATCTATATTCTACCTCCTTTTTTTAATTTTTTCTATAATGGTTTTAAGTTTTCTGCTAATTTTGGAATATATTCTCTTACTTGGTTTACTAATCCTAAAAATAATTGTAATTTCTTTTTTGTATCTAATTCTTCTTCTGAATTTATTATTTTTAGACTATGTGTTGTTGCATTTTGACTCCACTTTTATCTATTTGTATTCCTAAAAATTCTATCTGATTTTTCATAATTTATGCTTTCTTCTCACTTAAACTTATTACTGATTTTTCTATTATAGCTGTAAATTGTTCTAATAATTTTAAATGTTCTTCTTTAGTTTTTGTATACAATAGTATATCATCTATGTATACTATACAATTAGGTAATTGTTTAAAATAACTATCCATAAAATGTTGATATCTACCTGGTGCATTTTTACATCCAAATGGTAGTACATTCCATTCATAAAATTCTTGTGGTACCGTAAATACGGTTAATTCCTTAGATTCTTCTTCTAACTTTAAATGGTAAAATCCTGATTTACAATCAAATTTACTAAAATAATTATATCCTTGTATTTGCCTTATTTTTAATATCTTGTTTGGTATTAGGTAATTATAAGTCATTGTTTTTGCATTTAAATTTCTGTAATCAATAATCATCTTACTTTTTCCTCTTTTTTATTCACTATGTTTGTTTACCATAATTGCTGGGCTATTATATTTACTATTACTTTTTTGTATATATTGTTTTTCTAATAATTCTTCTATATGCATTTTAAATTCTTTTAAATCATCAAAATTATATGTTAATGGTTTCTGGGTTATTATGCTGTTTTTATCTATTAATTCAATTTTTATAGTGGTTTTATGTCTTTCCCATCCTTTTAATGGATCTTCACTATATAATTGTTCTAATTTTTTCTTAATTATTTCTATATTATTTATTGAAAATATAATTATTTCCTTTTTATTTATTGAAAATACGACCAGTTCTATTGTATCTTCAGTATTTTTTATATTTTTCAATTTTTGTATAATTTTTTCACTTTCTTTTATCCAATCAGTTTTCTTTCTTATTTTATTAATAACTCTTTTTGCTCTTACTTTCTGTTTACATGGTGTTGTAAACTACCAATCTGTTCTAGTTATTATATGTGAGTATAATTTGTCTAAAAACAACATTCCTTAAAGTATATCTTTTGATGTTAGCTCATAATTATAGATTTCTTCTATTGTTAATATTTTATCCCATATTTGTGTTTTTACATTCTTAGCTTTATAAGTAATTAAGCTTCCTTCGTTATTAAATCCTTTAACTATTATTGGTGTTTTTAATTTATCCCATTTACTTTCTGGTAAACAATTATATCTACATAAATTAACTTCTGCTCCTGTATCTATCATAGGCATATAATACCTACTGTAATATCCTTCTACTACTATCTTCATTAATACATGTATTTTCATATCATGTTAAAGCTCTTCTTAGAAATAATCTTTCTCTATTATATGTTATAGATAATTGTGTATGTTCTATATTGTATGGTTACTTGTTCTAGCCATTTAATTCCTAATATTATGTTTGCTTTTTGCATTTCTTCCTTTATTTCAAATTCTATTTTCATTTTTCTAACTCCTATTATTATTATTATTATTATTATTATTATTATTATTATTATTATTATTATTATTATTTCTGCTATATTTTTAGTGTTTATTAAGCTTCTTGGTAGATCTGGGCATATATTATTATCGGATTTTATTTCCTCATTTTTTACAAGATATTTTTCTATATAATTTTCTTCTTGTCCTGTATTTAAGAGTATTAAATATTCCTTTTCATTTATCGTTCCTGTTATGTAATATTGATTTAAATTAACTATTGAACTTGTTTCATAACTTGTTCTTTTTTATGAAATTGATGATTCTGGTTTTTCATAAGCTATTCTTTTTGTTGTACTTATTCTATCATTTATTATTTCTATATCTTCTTCTATGTCTATATTTTTGTAACTATAATCATTATTATCAATTGTTTTTATGAATTGTTCAAAAGGACTTTCTATTTGTATTTTATTAATTTTATTTTTTCTGTTATTTTGTGTTTTGTAGTTAATACATATAGATTTTTACATCTTGCTGTAAATATTTTACTTCCTGGGGTTAGTTCTATTCCTGATATTTTTCAATATAATACCAATGATTTATCTATATTTTTATCTGTTATTGCTACTGAATAATTTGCACTTATTATAAATTTAAATTTTTGGTATATTAAATTTCCTTTTATGACAGTTATTATACTTTTTTCTATAGGTCTTATAATCCTATCATCTGCTAAATATAGATCTATTGGTGTATCTATTCCTTCTCTAAAACATGTTTTTATCAATATCTCTGTACCTCCAAGGTGTACATATTTTATTGGGTCTCTACTTTTTATATCATTTATTTCTTTATTTATTATCCTTTTTGTTACTAGTGGTATACTAGCTTTACCTTTTGCATATCTGCAGTCTATTACATGTTCTTTTTGGCTTACTTCATAATATTCTTCCTTTTTCCTAGTAAATATCTTTTTTATTGTTGGTATTTTAAATATTTTTTTTACACTTAAGTCTAACTCTTTTCCTTTTATTTCATCAAATACATTGTTATCAAATATTATTTTTTGATCTGTTCCTTCGTCATTTAAATATTCTTCTTTTATTATTATTTTTATATATTTTCTTCAGTCATTTGGTTTATTTGTATATCTTCTTCAGTCATTTAATCCGTCTAGTTCACTATCTATTTCATTATTTTCTATTTCATTATCTTCTATTTCATTCTCTGAAATTTCATATATACTATCTTCACTTTCTAATTCGTAATCTATATAATCTATCTGCATATATTCTGTATTTTCTATTTTTATTTCTGATATTTGTTTATTTTTTGGGTTTTTAGGTAATTTACAATCTCTAGCTAAATGTCCTAATTTTCCGCAATTATAACAAGTACATTCCTTTATAGATTTCTTTTTCCTATATGGTCTTTAATGTTTATAATTTTTTACATAATATCTTTTTCTTGGTTTCTTATACTTATATTTTGATTTTTTGTATTTCTTATATTTCTTATGTCTTTTTCTTTTCTTATAATATCTTTCTTCGCATCCAAATTGAGGTGCTATTTTATCTTTGCAACATGCTAAATTTCTTATTAATGTTTTTTTCATTTTTATTTCTTCTTTATATTTTTCACATAGATTTCTATACCATTGTTGTAAAAATTTTGTTCTTTCTCCTAGAGTATCTACTATTTTTGCTTCATGTCAATTCTTTATTATTTTTGAACTAAATGGTTCAGGTAATTTACTAAAATATAATTTTCTTATTTCTTTACTTTCTTCTGTATTATATGCTCCTTTATAATAATATTCTTTAAATGCGCAAGTATATTCATCTAAGTAGCACATATTACAAATTGCTAATTTTAACATTAAATTCCTATTTGTATCTTTCTCTTCATTTTGTTCTTCTTCTATTGTTGTCATGCTACTAAATTCGTCTTTTATAGCTGTTTTATATTTTTTTAATAATTCTATAGGTGTTAATTTAGTTGTAGTTGTTGATGAGGTTCCTTCTGTGGGTTTATCAATTCTCAATACTCTTTTACTATTTTCAGTTAGATTTAAAAACCATAATTTCACTGTTCCTATTAGTGTTTTTTCTATATATTCTGGTGCATCTATTACATTTGTATTATTATCTAATAATTATTTCGTGATATATCCTATCCATAATTGTATTATTTTTTCTGTATCTATTACACAATCTAAGTCTAAAAAGTTATAATTTTTATTAACTATTTATTTTGGTGTCCATTTGTCATATTTATTCTTTAGATTATATCCTTTAAACTTATCTTATGATATGTAGGTTTTCTTATTTCTGATGTTCTAGGTATTATATTTTCATCTTCTTTTTTATCAAGAGTGTTTATTTTCGTGTTTACATTTTCTAAATTTTCTACATTAATTACTTCTTGTTTTCCATTGATTCCTAAATGTTTTGTATTTATTAAGATTTCTGTATATGTTTCACTATCTTCAGAATCATAATTATCTGTTTCTTCAACATCTATTGTATTAATTTCTAATTCCTTTGTTTCTATTTCTTTATTTTTTATTTTTTATTTTTTTTAAATTGATTTATCTCATTTAATAATTTTTGTTCTTTATCTTTTTCTTCTTTTTCTTTCAGTCTTTTTTCATACAAATCTTTTAGCATTTGTAGTTCTTTTTCTAATTCAGCAATCCTACTATTTTTAGTTTCTTCTATTTTTCGTATTTCTTCTGTAGTTTGTTATTTTATTTTTTCTATTTCCTTTTTTCTATCTATTTCTTCGTTTTCTTTTTCTATTCTCACCATAGCTGTCAATTTATCTTCTAATTTTTTTTCTAACATTAAATATAAATGTTCACCTATTTTCTTATACCTTCTACCTAAATTAGAAAATACTATTTTTATTTTTAATCCTTCGTGATTTTCATGTATTTTTTCGTCTATTATAAATTCTTCTTTGTTCATTTTTTATTTAATTGTTAATAGATCATGTTGGTATGTATATTCTAGACTATCTATTGTTGATTCTAAATTTGATATTTCTTCTTTTTGTGCATTTATTGAGTTTAAAGCCTTCCTTGGGGCTTCATTATCACATCATTCCCAATAAAACACTCCCAATTCTCTCTCAAATCCTCTGTTCAAGTCAAGGCTAGGGTTTCAAAGAAAGCAGTCATCTAGGGTTCTAAAGGTGCTTTCTTCTCCAAATTTCTTGGTATTTTAGGCATAATACTCTTCTCTCATTGTCAATTTTATAAAAACATATGATTTAAAGTATTGTTTATGAGATATTGATGTTGAGTTTTGAACTATGGGTTGAGGGTTTTTAACTTAAATTGTTTAAATGCCTTTTCCATGATATTTATGAAAATATTGTGCTTAAATTGATAATTGGTAAATGCAATGGGGTACATGGGAATGGTGTATGGAAATAGGGGTATAAAGGAATCCCCAAATTAATTAGTTGGTATGTAAATTGGTAATAATCTCAACCCACTTGTATAATTGATTTTGGTTTGTGCATTATCACTTGGCCTGAGGTAAAAGCAGAAGAGTTTGTCAATTTGAAGCAAGAAAGGGTGACATTCAAGGAGTATGCCTTGAAATTCCATGTGCTGTCCCGATATGCTCCTGAGTTAGTGTTTAATGTGAGAGCTAGAATGAGAAAGTTCGCTTCCAGGTTGTCCTGAGATTTGATTTTGGAGAGTAAGGCTTCTTTGTAGAACAAGGACATGGATATGTCCTGACTTATAGTATATATACAACAAGTTAAGGAAGAGATGAGGATGCAAGTTGAGATTGAGGAAAGTTAGAGTAAGAAATTTTGGCATTCAAAACAATGGGGAGATCAATAGCAGAGTGGCAGGGAAGGTGGGAAGTGGTCCATAAAGAAGTGAAGAAATCCTGGGTCCTACGTGACGGCTAGTGCTCCTTACCCAAAGCCATATGGTGACCAATATTTTTAGAGTGGTGATGGTTCTAGGGAATCGGGTTCCCAATCTTAGGCTAGTGGGGCCCAATCAGCTCCATTATATCCAATCAGCTCTGTTATATCCTCCCTGTAGATTTTGTGGTTGACTGCATCGTGGTTTCTGTGAAGATGGGAAGGATAGGTGCTTCAAGTATGGTCAGCTAAGGCATATGCTTAGAAACTATCCCGTGGGTAAGGTTGATTTTGAGGCAAACAAGGTTCATGTGCCTCTTCATTAGCTCCTGCACCAAAGGGTGTTGCTTCTGGTACCGACACTCGATGGGATCGCTTGTATGCCCTTGCTACCTACTAGGACTCTGAGGTATCTCCCGATGTCGTCTCTAGTATGTTATGACTCTTTTATCATGATATGTATTATTTACGTGATCCGGGGTCTACTCTTTCTTATGTAAACCTATTTGTGGCTGTGCATTTTGGTTTCGATCTCGAGTGTATTTTGAACCCCTTTTCTGTTCTACTCCGGTAGGTGACTCTGTGGTTTCTAGGAGAGTCTATAAGGGTTATGTAGTATCGGTTAGTAGTAGAGAAACTTTGGTAGATCTATTTGAATTAGACATAGTCGACTTTGATGTCATATTGGGGATGGATTAGTTACACTTGTGCTATGACTCCTTAGATTGTCAAACCCGTAAGGTCATGTTTAAATTTCTTAATGAGTCAGTCATTAGGTGGGATGGGGGTTCTCTAGTGCCTAAGGAGAGATTCATATCGTATCTTAGAGCCCAAAAATTAATTTCCAAGGGGTGCCTTTACCACTTAGTCTTAGTTAACGATTCTAACTCAAAAAGTCCTTCACTTTATTTTGTTCTCGTGGTTAATGAATTCCCCTAGGTCTTCCCTGATGATTTTTGTGGTGTTCCTTCCGATTGGGAGATTGATTTTGGGATTGATCTTATTATGAACACTCATCCAATCTCTATTCCCCAGTATAGAATGACTTCTGCATAGTTAAAGGAGCTTAAGGAGCAGTTAAAGGACCTTCTAGGCAAGGGATTCATCCATCCTAGCAAGTCCTCATGGGGTGCTCCCGTATTGTTCATGCGTAAGAAGGATGGTTCCCTTCGGATGTGTATTGTCTACCGATAGTTGAATAAGGTGACGAAATAGAATAAGTACCCTTTTCTATGGATAGATGATTTGTTCGACTATTTATAGGGTGCTAAGTTTTTTCTCCAAGATTGATCTTCGATTCGGGTATCATCAGTTAAAGATTAGGGAAGCGGATATCCTTAAGACTTCCTTCAGAACCCTATACGGTCATTTTGAATTTTTAGTGATGTTTTTTTGGGTTGGCCAATGCCCCAATTACGTTCATGGACTTGATGAATATGGTTTTCTGTCATTTTCTGGATTTGTTTGTCATTGTGTTTATAGATGACATTTTGGTGTACTCCAAAAGTGAGGTGGATCATGCCGATCACCTTCGCATTATGTATTAGACCTTGAAAGATCAGCAGTTGTATGCCAAATTTTTGAAATGTGAATTCTGCTTGAACGCTGTTACTCTCCTGGTTCATGTTGTGTCTAGTGAAGGGATCATGGTAGATCTACAGAAGGTTGTAGTGGTTAAGAAGTGGCCTAGACCCACGACTCAAACTGACATTTAGAGCTTTTTGGGTTTAGCCAATTATTACAGAAGGTTTGTGGAAAGTTTTGTTAGCCTTCGAAGTCTATCTTTTAATAATGACAAACGAACAAGTGCATCTTTCCAGGACATTGGAGATTAATCATAAAAGAAGTTGGCCCTAGGAATGGAAGGATATTAACTTATAATCCGTGACATCAAAGAAAATATATCAGAATAAGGACAAATGAAAGGAAAATCTCAGTCCCATAAGTCTCGACAAATCAAATTAATCACGGAGACTATCTAGCCTAAAATCTCGACCAATCAGATCAATAATGACTAAAAAAAAAAAAAAAGAAAAGATCACAAGCATATTTGGAAAAGAATCAATCTATATAAGATCAAAAGGGAAATCAGATCACAAACCTATCTACTGTGGACGTGATCCAAAGTGTATATGGACATATCAAACAACTATATTCCTCAATCAAGGAATCAGTTTAAATCCTTGATTGAGAAGAAATCTCTTGGGTTTCATTATGAAAGTAGCAGCTAAAGGCTATAAAAGAAGAAGACTGAAGATGGACATGGTCACGCAACTTCAAGGAGAAAATTCAAGGTGTCTAAATCATAGTCTCACAAGGTTTTGTAACTTTTACTTTACTATTGTTATATAAAGAGTAAGATCGAGTCAGCTTTGTAACATCAACTGAAGCTGTGTCACAAGATCTGAAGAGCAAAATAAGTCTTCAGAACTTGTTTCCTATCATTGTAATCGAGCCTTACATTGAACGATCTAAGGAACCTTTAAACCCAAGGGGACTAGAAGTAGGCACCACATTGGTGTTCCAAACCAGGATAAATCTTTGTGTTATTACTTTATGTCTATTATTAATTTGCTTAATTGTTTTAAATCTAATCTGTTTTACAAAGTGCACCGATCTGCAGGCGAGTCGACTGTGAGGAGTCAGTTGTTGACTCATAAAAAATTTCAATACACCCCCCCTCTAGAATTTCAATTGGTATTAGAGAAGTTCACTAACAAAATTTCTTAACCGTAAGTGAGAAAAGATCAAATGGCAAGTTATCAAATCCCCAGTGCTCTTCTTCAGGATGGCCACTCCTCCACAATACCACCATACTTTAATGGACAACATTACTCCTATTAGAAAAATAGGTTCAGAATCTTTGTCCAATCAAATGAATTCCAAGCATGGGTTGTTATCAAGAAGGGTCCAAAGCTGATTCCAGGACTTAAAGAGAAGTCAAAGGACAAAGAAATAATCCAGCAATTCCGATATAGAAGATCTTGAAATCTTTGAGGTCACCAAAGAGCAACAAGAGGTAATTCAAACTAATGCACATGCTATAATTTTTCTTTTTTATGCAGTTAGTGGAGAAGAATACAACAAGATATCAACCTGTGAGACTGCAAAAGAAATGCGGGACAAATTGGAGCTAGCCTATGAAGGAACCACCAAAGTCAAGAAGTCAAAAATTGTTGCCCTGGTCAACGAATATGAGCTATTCAAAATGAAAGAAAATGAGGACATTAAAACAATGTTTTCCAGCTTCAGTAAGATCGTATGTGAACTAAAATCACTGGGGATGATCTATCCACATAGCTTGTAAGTCCAGAAGCTGGTCCAAAGTCTTCCAAAGATTTAGGAAACCAAGGCTGTCACTATAGAATATAGAGATCTTCACAACATGACATATGATGAATTACGAGGTAACCTTATTACATATGAAAAAAAATTATATTAACAGGTGCCACAAAGAGGAAAAGAAGAAACCAGTAGCCTTCAATGCTACTCCAACCGAAGAAGTGAAAATTTTTGAAGATGCTAATAGATAAGGAATGACCCTTATTAACCATGGAGTACGACAGATCGTGAGATAGAGATAACAAAGATCCCAAGAAGCTAAAAATAATGACTCCACGAGAAATGATGATCGCTAATATCACTGTGAAAGGCCTGACCACCTCAAACAAAACTGTCCAAAATTAAGAATAAAAACATCCAGGAAGTACCAAAATTTTAGAGCCTGGAGTGATGAGGATGAAATCAAAAAAGATATAGAAGTCACCAATATATGCCTCATGGCAACAGGTGAATCTAGAGAGGTAAGACAACGTGATTGTCATAACTATAATATCCTTGAATCCAACTTGGATATGATGACCGACGATCTTCAAAAAGTCATAGATGAATATAATAAACTAGCTCAAGAGAAGAAAAGTTGTGAAGAGCGATTTAAATGAAAACTCAAAGAGAAATGACAAAATTGGCAAATAGAAATTGAAACATGTCAAATTAAAATTGACCTACTTCATGAAGAGTTTGATAATGCAAAAATAAAATTAAACAGTTTTAAGACATACCCAAGCCACAGTTTTGTGAGATCAAATTCCTTCAAAAACTACTCTAGTTCCTCATCAAGGTCATTTAAATTAGCTAAGACCTCTTTCTCCCCTCGAGGACCCATCTATTTTATCTGTGGACAAAAAGGTCACAAATCCTATAGTTGCAGACATAAGCCACAGTTTTGTGAGATCAAATTCCTTCAAAAACTACTCTAGTTCCTCATCAGGGTCATTTAAATCCGCTATGACCTTTTCCTTCTCGAGGACCTATATATTTTATCTGTGGACAGAGAGGTCAAAAATACTACAGTTGCAGGCATAAGCCTAAAAGTGTATGGGTTTGGAAGCCCAAAGAAAGCTCATCTAACCCGCAAGGACCCAAGTCTCCTTGGGTAACTAAGCAGAATTAATATTCTCATTTTGTAAGAACATGTCCGCAAAAACCATAAAAAGGAAATATGGGCTCCTAATGGTGGATGTTCCAAATACATGATTGGAAAGAAAGAAATTTCCTCTACTTTAAAGAATGCAGGTGAAGGATTAATCAAATGCAGTGACAACGCTAGAGTCAGTGTCACCAGAGTTAAATCACTGTGTGACGACTGGTTTGAAATCTCCTCAAATAAAAAAATGGTTCATCAAATATGATAACCTTGATATCTATCTCTTTGGTGAACGCCAAAAATGGAAAAGAGAATATGCAACATGTCACATCGTCAATAGATATTTCACCCATAACAATGCAGTGATGAATAACAGGTGAGTGATTTACAATCCATAGATGATGCTCACACAATCTCAAAGCCTTCATAAGATGAGTCGACTATACCTCCTTCAGAGCCAACTTCTACATCTGAAATAAAGATAGATATATAGCTCAAGACTATTCCCTCCAAGAAGGTACTGACTTCAATAAAATCTTTGTCCCTGTGACTAGGTCAGAATCAATACAAATTATCAACATCAGTTGCTTTCCTCAAATATTTTTGAACCTACTAAAGCATGCCACAGTCTCAAGTGAGCTCAAAAGGTTTGGCATGAGATATTTAGTACTTCCCTATTTTTTTTTAAAAAAGGGTAATTTTTATACAATTCTAAGTCCTCAAAAATATTTTTTTTACTTCTTGTTGTACATGTTTTAATATTATTCCTGATTATTTTAAAGTCTTTGTTTGAGAATTTTACTATTCTAATGAAAGTTTTTGTCACATGAGTGATGCCCCTAGTTCATAACTCAGTAAGGAGAAAACTTTAGTTGACTCACAAACAACTGGAGTAGTATACATAGCCTTTGGAATTAATGTACTTAAATTCTATGAATCATGTGTCAACTACTTGATTTTATTTTATTTTTTGAGTTTGTTCCCAGAATGTGTGACAATACTGGTACTGTTAGTCTATCTAAATGTTCTTTGTATCTATGGCAAAACACATCCACAGTAAGCATCATTTTATTCATAATCATTGATAAAGTGGGATTTTTTTACTCCAAAAATTAGCTGATATTTTTTATAAGAAAAAATTCACTGTTAAAAGAAAGATCTTGTTTTCTTAGAAAAAGATTTGGTATTAATGATTTATGAGTCATATTTTTGCACAAAAATCCTTTTACTTAGTCCAATTTTATTTTTACCATAGAAGAAAGATCTTATTTTCTCAAATAATGATTTGGCATTAATGATTTATGAGTCATATTTTTGAACACAAATCTTTTTACTTAGTCCAATTTTACCCAAAAAGAGTCTTTTCAAAAGGGAAGTCATTATTAACTTCACCGTTTCTCACGCCTCCTCTATCGTCCCTTTTTCTTCCCTATGCATTGTCACCTCCATCATTCTCCTTTCTCTTTATACCCCTTCACCTTTCTCCTCTTATCCCTTCTTAACAATCGTCTCTACCCTTTTTGCTTCTAAGTGCTCATAATCGACTTTTCCCCTTACTCTCTCATACTTTAAATTTCATCTCCCTTCTCTTCCATGAAAAAGACTCGCTCTATGGCCAACGTATCTTGAATCACTTCCGATCATCCCATTTTTCTCTCATAGTCATCAGACAAATCCTCGTCTCAATCCACTCTACATAAGAGATGACGACCCCCTTCCAGCCCCATCTTCTCCATAAAAAAACCTTATCCAAATTCTTCTAACACCCTCCCTATAGAAGAGATTCACCAATTCAGGACAAACCCTCACAAATAAAAATTCCACTCCTTAAAAAATTGCTCCATCGTATCCCATCGTATCGCCAATCTCAGTCTATTAAAATTGCCTCTTGCAATGTTAGTGACTTTTTTAAATTTTAAGATCTCACTTCTAGTTTATAAAGACCCTCTCCACATCTTTTAGGATAATCTCCAATTTTCCCAAAACAGTGGTAAATTCGAGACTCTTATGCTAGGCACAAAAATTGTCTTGAACAACTTCCTGTTTGAAAATGTTTTTGTTACCAAGTTTTTTGGTGTGATCCCTTTTATGAACAATAATTAGACCGAGGACTTTGAAGCGGTTTTTGACAAAGCCAAGAAAATCCTGTCTGACCTTAACTCTGTGTCAATCAACTTTGGTCCCTTTTCTTTATGTTTCAAATTTTGCATAATGACCCATATTATTGCCACCACTCTGATTCTGTGAAAAGAATCCCTAAGTAACATCACTTGTCGTGATGTATTTGTGCTATACTATCTGGTTAAAAAGATTAAATTCAATTGGGCAACTTGGATACGAGAGTACATGGTTGAGAGTGCAAGGAAAGTCCATGCCTCTACAAGTTTGCCATACAAGATGCTCATCATCCGGATCCTTCTGTTCTATTCCATCAATCTCTCTACTTATCCTGTTATAGAAGTTTCTGCAACTCATGATTCAAGAACATTTAGCAGCATGGGATATGTCCTGGTGGAATATAAATGGTGCAAGAAGAAATCTTCCCGTGCGAAGGCTGAACCTCTAAAGGTAAGTAAATATGTTTCTAACCCCTCTTCCTCTTTGTTGAAGGAACTCAAAGAACTCAAGGGATGGTTTAAACCCATTGAGGAAGGTATCATGCAACACTAAAAGTCAACTACTAAACTCCTGCACCTTGGGAAAAGTACAAGCTCTGACATAAGTATGGTCCGTCTGTCACTCAATGGGCTTAAGTTAAAAGGAGTCAAGCTGTTCTCTCGAGTTCTCTCTTGCATGGACTCTATCAAATCCCAAGTATCTTCCTCGAATGATGATCAGGTTGGCTCTGTTCAAACCTTCTACTCCACCTTTGTAAAAAATATTGAAAACTCCCATGAAAAGTTTTGTCATAATATGCATAATACCCTAACATACATTCTGGTGAAACAGAGAATAATGAACTTTTATTTAAAAGGTGGTTCCTGTCCTTTATGTTGATTGGTTGTAAGACAATTTTTATCACACTATCTAACACTTTTTTGCATTGCCTGGTTAATAGTTTATGACTGTCCATATTTTTCTATAATATCTCATGTATTATTCTATCTATGTGCCTTTGTTTTCAATGATATTCTTTTTTATTATGCCAAAATTAGGACAAATATAGGAACATCAAGGAATCTGGAAGAACCCATCAGCCAAGAGGAACAAGAATAAGTCGATGATCGACTTTTGACACACAAAGGTCGATTAATGCCTAAGAAACTTGGGACAACAAAAATACTCCGAAGTTAGGGGGAGAAAGTTGAATTTCGATAAACAAAGGTCTATTGATGCCCAAGAAATATGGGACAACAAAGATTCTTACATATCAGGAGAAGTAAGCTGACAGATAAGGAAGTGAACTGATGTTCACTCTTGTTTGTCATTATCAAAAAGATGGAGATTGTTAGCCTCTGAAGTCTATGTTTTAATAATGGTAAACTAATAAGTGGATCTTTGTAGGACGCTGAAGATTACTGGTAAAGTAAGATCCAAGAATGGAAGGACATCAACTTATGATCTGCGACATCAAAGAAAATAGATCAAAATAAGGACAAACAGAAGGAGAATTGCAACCATAAGTATCGACAAATCAAATCAATCATGGAGAATCTCTGGCACAAAAGTCTCAATAAATCTGATTAATAACTACTAAAGAAAAGTAATAAAAGATCACAAGCACATTTGAAAAAACATCAATCTATACAAGACTATATGGGAAATTAGATCACGGACATATCTAATATGGATATAATCCAAAAACGTATATAAACATATATGATATGGACGTATCAAATTGCTTTATTCCTCAATCAAGGAATCAATTTAAATCTATGATTGAGAAGAAATATCTTGGGTTTCCTTATGAAGAGTAGCAGCTAAAGACTACAAAAGAAGAAGACTGAAGATAGACATGGGTCATACAACTTTAAGGTGGACATGGGTCACACAACTTTATGGAGAAAATTGAAAGTATCTCAATCTTAGTCTCACAAGGCTTGGTAAGTTTTAGTTTATAATTGTTATATAAAGAGTAGGATCTATTCAACTTTGTAACATCAACTAAATCTGAGTCACAAGATCTGAAGAACAAAATAAGTCTTCAGAACTTATTTCCTATCATTGCACTTGAGCCTGACATTGAACGATTTAAGGAAAATTTAAAAACCAAGGAAACTGGAAGTAGGGACCACATTGGTGTTCCAAACCAAGATAAATCTCTATGTTATTACTTTATGTTCTGTTATTAATTTGCTTAATTTTTTTAAAATCTAATCTATTTTGTAAAGTGCAGTGATCTGCAGGCGAGTCGAATGTGAGGAGTTAGTAGTTGACTCACAAAAAATTTAAATTTTCTCCCCTCTTGAATTTCAAGTTTCTCTTCTATAGCTACCCCACTGACTAATTTGACTCATAATAAGGTGATATTCTCATGGTCTAATACTTGTGAAGGTAGTTTCGAGAAGTTGAAAGTTAAGTTGACTTTCTTTAGTTTTGACTCTTGCTAAAGGCAATGATGAATTTGTGGTTTATTAAGATGCTTTCTATGTGGGACTTATTTATGTGTTGATTCAGCATAGTAGGGTGGTGGATTATGCTTACAGGTAGTTGAAAGTTCATGAAAAGAATTATCTAACTCATGACTTGGAGTATCGGCTGTGGTATTCATATTGAAGATCTGGCGACACTATTTCTATGAAATCTATGTAGATATCTTTTCTAATTATAAGACCTTACAATATGTGTTCACCCAGAAGAAGTTGAATCTTAGGCAAAGAAGATGGCTTGAGTTGCTGATAGACTATGACACAAGTCTCTACTACCACCCAGGTAAAGCTAATGTGGTTGCTGATGCTCTTAGATGGTTATCCATAGGGATTCTAGCTCATCTGTATGAGGAAAATTGAGAATTAGTGAAAAATATTCACTATTTGGCCAACCTTAGAGTTCGTCTTTTAGACTTTGGGGACGGTGGTGTATTTATGCAAGAGGTCGCAAAGTTACCCCTTGTTGCTAAAATAAAAGAGAAACATGTACTGGATCTTATCTTAATGACTATTAAGAGAATGAGGGATAGCAAAATTTTATAGCTTTTGAGATTGGTGGCGATGGTATCTTGAGGTACCAAGGCAGATTATGTGTTCCCGACATAAATCGATTATAAGAGAGGATCTTGGCAGAGACTTATGAATTATGTTATACTGTTTAATCTGGTTCGATGAAGATGTATCACGATCTTAAGGAGATTTATTAGAAAAATAATATGAAGAGAGATATGGCTAGATTTGTGGCTACATGCATGGTGTGTCAATAAGTGAAGGTTGAGCACTTGCATCCTGGAGGGTTGTATTAAGAAATTGAGTTACCACTATGGAAGTGGGAAGAAATCAATATGGATTTCATCACCGATCTTTCTCGATCTTAGAATTAGTTTGATTTAATTTGGGTCATCGTGGATAGAATGACTAAGTTCGCTCACTTTTTTCCAGTGAGGACAAATATCTCTTCTAAGGACTATGCTAAGTTATTTATTAAAGGAACTATAAATTTTCATTGGGTGCCTATTTCTATCATTTCAAATCGTGATACTCAATTCTCATTACACTTTTGACATTTATTTTAGAGAGGTTTGGAAACTAAGGTGAGCCTTAGTACTTCTTTACAGCCGCATTTAGATGGGCAAGCAACAAGGATTATTCAGATATTGGAAGATATTCTTCAAGCTTGCGTGATTGACCATGGTGGTAGTTAGGTAAAACATTTACCTCTAATAGAGTTGCATATAATAATATCTACCACTTTAGTATTGGGATGTCTTTATTTGAGGAGTTATATGGTAGGAGGTGTAGATATCATATCTGGTGGTTTGAAGTTGGTGAAGCTGAGATGTTTGGCCTAGATTTAGTTCACTAAGATGAAGAGAAGTTGAAGGTGATTTGGGATAGAATTAAAGCTTCCCAAAGTCAATAAAAGTCCTATACAAATATGAGGCGCCGAGAGTTAGAGTTTAGTGATAACGATTGGGTGTTCTTAAAGGTGTTTCCCATGAAGGGAGTAATACTATTGGGAAGAAGGGAAATCTCAGTCCCTTGTATGTCAGTCCATACTTAGTGTTGAAGAAGCTTGGTAATATTGTGTACGAGTTGGAGTTGCCTCTTAGTTTGAGCTCTATTCATCTGGTGTTTCATGTTTTGATGTTGAGCAAGTCCCGGTTGAAATTTTGGATCGACAAGTTCATCGGTTGCGGATGAAGGACATAGTTTCGGTAAAGGTCCTATGGAGAAACCACAAGGTTGAAGAGGCTACTTGAGAAGCCGAAGAGGACATGAAGTCCAAGTATCTATTCTTGTTTTTTGCTCTGAATAATCATACCTGTAGTATGTGTTATTCTTAACATCTTTGTTTTCTAACTTTTTAAAGGTAAGAATAGAGGTATATAGAGTCCAATCATGCTAATGAATTCTTTGTCCCATCATTCGTGGATGAATGATCCCAATGGGGAAGAATTAAAACACCCTAGATTTTTGGCCTTTGAAAATTCCTTGAGCTTTGAGCTCACTGCCCTGGCTATGATTGGGTCCTATGAGTCGTAAGGTGTCCTAATGAGTCATTGGATGAGTTGTAACTAAATCAGTAAGGTTATGGCTTCATTCTGCTCTGAGAGTACGAGTGTCTCACTAAGAGCTATAAGGATGCATTATGACTCGTAAGGTGTAAATGTAGGGTGTCCAGTGTAAGTCTCAATTTGGAATATGTGTTGACTACGACTGGATCCTACGAGTCATAAGGTCTTATTACGAGTCCAATGGTTGAGTCATAAGCATAACAGTGCAGGGTGCCTTGGTGGTACTGCTTTGGTTATGACTCATGGTGACGAGACGTAAGTGTGGTTATGAGTTGATGGTTGACTCGTAATCAAAGATGGCACTTTCTTAGTTTTAAGTTGAGGGCACTCTGGACATTTTCCAGTTTAACCCCTTGAACCCCATGACTTAAAGGCTTCCTTGGGGCTTTATTATCACATTATTCCCAATAAAACACTCCTAAATTCTCTCTCACACTCTATGTTCAAGTTAAGCCTAGGGTTTCAAAGAAAGTGGTCATCGAGGGTTCTAAGGGTGCTTTTTTCTCCAAATTTCTTGGTATTTTAGGCATGTTACTCTTCCCTCATTGTCAATTTTGTAAAAACATGTGATTTAAAGTATTGTTCATGAGATATTGATGTTGGGTTTTGAACTATGGGTTGAGGGTTTTTAATATAAATTGTTTAATTGCTTTTTTCATGATATATTTGAAATTATTGTGCTTAACTTGATAGTTGGTAAATGAAATTGGGTGCATGGAAATAGGGGCGCAAAGGAATCCCCAAATTAGTTGGTTGGTATAGAAATTGATAATAATCTCAACCCACTTGCATAATTGATTTTGGTTTGTGAATTATCATTTGGCCTAACTATTTCGTGAAACTAATGCAGATATAAATGGTTAAATGAGTAAGTAAGATTTTAAAAATCTTGTGGGGTACACAAGAATCCTTCAATTGATTTTAATAATGGAATCTGTGGGGTACTTGGGAATTCCCTAAGTGTTGGAGAATAAAATTGCTTGCATGCCATGGTCGGTATGATGATACCACTTAATAATGCCTTAATATTTGACTCCTGAAAGTGGTGGTTGGATTGTGTGATAAATATTTTAATTTGGCAATAATGGGAGTTGTGTTAGCTAGCCGTAAAGGTGTGAGTCCGAAGGACTGATACTAGAAACTCATATTTCCCAACATGAGGGTTTGTATTGATGACCATGTACTTGTGGGTACAAGGGAATCTCCCAAGAATATATTTGTATATATGTATTAGGGAGGGTGAAGGGTACCAGGAAATACCCGATCATCTATGATATCTCCGGTTCATGCTACTAACACGCACTGGAGCCTGTTCAGAAGGTAACACTAAACCCATATAGCCTATGGGTGTATTTTTGATGGTAAATCTAGACAAACTCAGGTTAAAGTTTTAAAGTCCATGAAAAAGCCCGTTCCCTATCCCAACATTGTATCTATATGTATATACGTGGATATAAATGGATGAGTACATGTGCTCTAGTTTGACTTGGTTTTGAATTGACGGCATTAATTTTATCCTTATCCTTGAGTTATATGCTAGCGTTCAACCTGATAACCGTCTTCGAAAGATGTATTCCTATGCGATGCAGGAACTGGCCATACTTCTACCTCTCCTGTACTTTGGCTAAGATTAAAGATAAGCTCATAAGTCAAACTAAATTGGTAAGCTTCCATACTTCGGAAGGCCCAATTTCACGCTATGGTCGGGGGCATGTCCCGACTGGATATTCTTTGATTTTGGTTAGAGGTTTCGTTGGACATTACTATGGACTTGGGTGCGGATGTTGGTGGTTGTTTAAATCCTTATATTAGAATCCTTGAATTTTTTTTTATCTTGTTATATGTTTGGAATTCATCCAACATGGGGATGCAAGGTGCTTGGTGGTCGAGGAAATGGGGGTTATCTCCAATCCTAGTTGGACTTGAGATACCTGACATGTCCAGGTCTTGATTTGGGTCGTGTTAAGAAATTTATAAATTAACTTGTTAAAACAGAAACACAAAGAAAAAACCTAAAATTAGAGACATCAAACTTGAGCAAATGATTAAGGATGATACAGTTTTTCTTTGTAATTTGCACATTAATCATTTTTTTAATTTACTTGGTGAAGAATGAAAAATAGAGCTAAGTAGGCATTTGGCAATGAAAATAAAAACAATTGGAGTTGGAGTTGAAATTATGTTTGGCCATTCAATTTTGAAAAAACAAAAAGTGAAATAGTGAGATGGAAAAGTGAAGATAGATTGAGGGTTGTTTTGACTTTAAAAGTTGTATTTGAAAATTTTATGGCCAAAGAACATGTTTTTAATAAAGTGAAATTTTATTTTAAAAAAGTGAATATGTCTCATGGATAAATGGGGCAAGAATAAGAAATATTTTTTAGTTTTAAATATAACGTCCCAATTTTTTGTAAACGGAATGTCACACGGTGCTTATGATCCCGAAGGACCACAAGCTAACCCTCTTCTGATATCTGTACCTGTTCACTGCATAATATAATAAAATACATGTGGAAAACTGGCAGAAACTTGCCATAAGGTTTAAAATATCTAGAATACATAATTCTGCGAACTGAATACTTACACAACTGTTCGAAAAGCCTCTAACTGTCTGAACTATGGAGTTGATGGGACATGCCCCTAACTAACTTCGTCCAATAAAATAAACTAAATAAGATAACATGCTAAAATAATAATCCATCCTCAAAATATGAGGACTCAATGCTGGATACTGAACTGCTACTGCTTATCTGGAACTCGTGTCTCTGAATCTATGGTGTCAAACAAAATAACAACACCATATCGCAAATGCGTCAGTACATTGGAATGTACTGAGTCTGCAAATGAGGTAAGGCTAAATGCAAGGGCTTATGCATGAACATAACTTAACTGAATGATATGCAAGAGCTGAATTAGAATACATAGAGAATCTGTAACTACTGATCATATTGCGCATACTGTCACTGAGCATACTAGGACTAACTCTAGAAACTGATACTAAATATGCTGAAATTCTGAAATTTTTCAACATACTGAGATTACGAGTATCTGGAGCTTCATAAACTGATAGCAACCCTATCTAACAGGTTGTTTCCAAATCTACTAATAATAAGAATGATTGATTGAATCTGAGATCAACCCTATTTAGCAGGTAGTCTCTGAATCTGTGGATAATAATACTAATTGATAACTGATTTTTGAAATCGGCCTATCTAGCAGCGGATCTTTGATGATAGGCGTATTTACACGCCCAAAGTGCTTTAATTTACCCATATTTTAGCTAAGTTTTGAGGACAAAATATATAACTCATGTACTTTTAGTCCTTTTTCCTGTAAGTGAGCTAACAAACGTGATTAGCAAGTTTTCAGGTATAAATGATGCAGATTTCAGCATTTTATGGATAACTTGACGCCAAAGGAAGCTTCACGAAAGAAGGGAAGGAGAGCTTGGACGCCTTGGACCAAAAGTGACGCATGGGAAACCTGTCCCGGGCAAAAAAAGCATTTTCCAAGACTTTGGGGATCAGCAGTAACCTATAAGGATTAGGATAATGATGCAGCAATTTATTAGGATTAGGATAAGTACGCAGTAGCCTTATAGAAATAGGATATGGGTATTATAAATACCTTATTTTGCTGCAGCTTTTAGGGAGAGATCATTATTCTCATCATTCACATTCTAATTCATTCATCTACAACTCTAAACAATTTGCTTTCAATTAATTCTTATTTACTTTCTCTTCATCTATTCGTCTTAAATTTTCACAACAAGAGAAACGCTACTTGCAAGGTCTTCACGCCACAAGCCATACCAAACCCTACTACACGTGAGATCTTTATTTTGGTATAATGATAATGACTATTGTGATTTCCCTTGCACTCATGAGTAGATAAACTTCTCTGTTGGGGTTATGGAAGCCTTATGAGATACTATCTATTGCTATGAGTTTGTGAGTTCTTGATACGTATGCTGCTTATATCATTATTCTCTTCATCTTAATGCAAATTCTTGTGGTTGCAAACGCATAGAATACGCCAGTATAGCATTAACTTGTTTGAAAGAAAAGTTATATGTCTGGAAAAGAGATAATGTCAAGGTAATAGGGCACCAACCCCTGTTAAAAAGTTAGTGCCGTAACTGGATTAACCTCTTGGAGAATTTGTACCATTAGATACGCTTTAAGCTCGAAAGAGTTAAAGTGAAATAGTCCTTGTTAGGTCGAAAGACGCTTGGATTTACCATAGAATACAATTCTCTATAAGCACATGCATGTATGAATTCCGCATAACTCATAGCCAATAGATACGTACAACTCATAAGGTGGACATAACCCCAACTCTCAATTATCATTGATTAAAAATCTTACTAAACATTCTTTCTTTTTACTTTGCTATTTTCCGTTTTTACTTTGTTATTACACTATTGCACGCTACAAAATCCCCCCTTTTACGAGACTTGCACCAAAAGTCTACTAATCTTTGCTTACTTACTGACCAGCTATTCCCTGTGGGATTCGACACCCAACCCAGTTGGGTTCTATATTTGACAGTGATCGCTTACACTCTTACGAGAGCTGTAGTTTGAGCGTTATCAATCTTTAAATTTGCAAACAATCATACTTGATGTCCTATATCTAACAGCCTTGAATTCTTTACACCAAACTAAGCTCTTTCTTAAAGTCTGAGACTGATTTTGAAACTGAGACTGTGGGAAGTAGTCATCTAACCGACATGCCCAGCCTAGCACAGTCAGGGTCCAACCTGTGCCCCATTTGGAAGGGTGTCAGTATCGGGCCACTGGTAAAGACAACTTTATATGACCCTCATCTATTAGGCACTCAAACGAGAATGGTGGAGCCCTCATCTAACAGGTCAAACCACCTCATCTACCCTCAACTAGCAGGTATAATGTCTCAACCAATGGTGGCGACGTAGTTCTGGAGTGCAAGGATTGCTTCCAATAATCACACCCTCTACTAGTATGTGAGTTCCCATCCTTGAGCTCACTCGGTGCTGAATTCTACTCCTAACTAAAAGACACTGAACTGATTCTTAACAGAACTTGGACTGAGTTGAATCTTGCTATTGATCATATTACTTTACTGATCTGGATGAGTTTACTTGGTTCCGTATCTGATGGAATACTAATGAATTCTACTTTCTGTCTGAGTGCTATAGATTTTCGTATATTACTGAGCTTTACTGAAGCCTTGACTGAATACTGAATACTTTTGAGATCTGAATTGAGTATTGAGCTTGATTAGACTGAATACTGAGATTACTGAGTTTTCTTATTGTTCTGTCATTGACTGAATTTTACTGATCATAGCACGAATGAGATTAACTTGAGACTGACTCGTCTCTAGGCGCACAACTATATTTTTTGGGTACAAGTACACCCAGGACTCGATGGAAGGAAACTGACAGGACTCGACTCTTGAATATATGATCAGCATCACATCAACGTCATCACAATAGTCTATCATTCTCAATATGATCAAGGATGTATCACTTCAAGAACTTAGGAATATTTAACATGTAAATTTTTATATAAAGACATGCTATCGTCTCATGAATTATTCAACAAGTAAATCCACATCGTAATAATAGATTCACCATATACTCAATAAAACATCACTTTAAACACTTGGAAATACTAATATGTATTTGCATAGGGAATATATGCCAATATTTCATAATTTATCCCATTCAATCTTGCAATAAATATATATCATGCTTTCAAGTATATAAAATTGAGGATTTCATGCCAACATACCACAAATCATTCACTAAAGCATTTCAACATGCACTTGGCATGCATTATTCAACACATAAATGGATATTCTTATTTATATCCTACAATAGCTTTAATTCCTTCACACATGCATTTTATCAAACATGTAGGGAGCATGCTTTGGTTATTCAACAATTATTATTTATAAATATTATGACTTCTTCAACCAATTTATCACCCAAATATTTCAACATACATGGAAAATATAATTATTTCCAACGTCATTTAGCATATAGCAACATCACACTTTACTCATCTTAGCCTTACAACAATTTATCACACCAATTAACATAATTACATAATTTGACATGCTTCTAAAAAAAGACTTTATCATGAACACAATAAAATCAACACATACTAGGGTCTAAACTTGAGTCATTATCATCATAAAATAAATTTAACTTCAACAACATCAAGAGAACAAATTTCATACCACATAAATCATAAAACTCATAAAAATAAAATCTTTAAATCTAGAAAAAAGGGTTCTTGAGATTCTTGGGTGGAAGGAATCAAAAAATCAACACTTTCATACCTCCAATTTATGATTTTGGATGACTCTTGATTCCGGAACTCTATACGTAAGATTGATAGGTGCTCCTTGTAGCTCTCACAATGGAGATTCCGAATATGACTGGTGACTACTCATACCCTACGCTAGCTACATAGTTCTGCAGTATAGGGACTACTACTAACAACTCTGCCTATCTAATGGGGAAGCCGCCATCCCCACACTCGCTTGATGCTAAATCCTACTCCCAACTGAAAGACACTGAAATACTAGACTGATTTGAGTTTAACTAACTGATATCTGACCATCCTGATAATGCTCATAGTATGTTCTGAAGACTATTCTGTAATGTACTGAGACTAGACTAAGTAAACAACTGTGGTTTTTGGGTATTCAATATCCTCAGGACTCAAAACAATAATAGTAAAATGACACTAAAGCTTGAAGGACAAAACATGAAGGCTTTTATTTAAATCAATGACTCTTGTAGGCATTTTATCAAACACTAGTAGTTCATGGTTTAAAACAATTTCATGGTTTAAAACAATCACTTGAATGTCATGGAACTTGTAGTAATAACATGAATTAATCATAATAACATTAATTCATGGTTTAATTCAATAAGTAATAATGTTAAAACATGGAGGATTGAATAATAACAATAATTTTATGGTAGCAAGATACAAAATCAGCAGTGTATGAAGATTCATGGATGAAATCATAATTTAAAACATAATAACTTGAAAATATTATAACTTGGTGATTAAAATAGGTTACTTGGGCTCCATGGATGAAAGGAATCCATGGAAGAACATCTAACATACCTTAATTGATGAATTTCTTGAAGTTCTAAGTGAGTTCTTGAGGATTGGCCCTGTAATTGGAGAGCTAAGGTTCTTGATTTGGGAGAGAAAGCTTCTTGATTTGGGGGAAAATAATTAAAATAATAAGTTTAAAAATGTTTTTAGGGCTTAAAAGCACACCTGGGCGGATTAAAATTAGGGAAAAGGACTGTTTTACCCTTAGGAAAAACTCTTAATTTTCATGATATTTTCCTGATCTAGAACACTGGCGCAATGAGCCACTATCACGCCAGGCCACTGGAAAATGAAAACTGGGACTTGGAGAAACACCGCGATGCGGAGCTATCGCGGTAAACCTTTGGATGCTAATTTGGCCACCTCCGCAATGTGCCAACATCGCGGAGGCCAACTAGAAATTGCCAAATGGGAAATTGTCCTGCTCCATGATGTGCCATAATCGCAGAGTCACACTAAAAATTGACAATTGTCATTTGGAATATCTCCACAATGCATTAGGGGTTAAAATGATGGGGTCTAATGACTGAATCTTAAAATCGCCATAACTACTTACCCGGTTATCGAATTTTGGCAAATATTATATCGTTGGAAAGCTAGTTAAATTTCCTACGCAATGACAGGATCAAAACTAAAAAAATAATGAGTATTTCAATAATTATATATATGAATACTCATGTACTGGGACTTATATTATGCTTGGGAAATATGGGGCATTACAATATCTCCTCCTTAGGATCATTCATCTCGAATGAAATTGTGAAGATAAGGAAACCAATGGACTAAGCTTACACACTGAACATGCATATCTGATGCATAGAATGCATGACTGAACTGATTTGTAAAAGCATAATTGACATGAACATGATGTGTAACTGAAACTGACCATGATAGAGGAAAAATCTTAAGAAGATTTGGTAACTTATACTGAATATGGATTCGTGGAGAAAAGATGAGGGTATTTGGTCCGCATATCTGCCTCTGCTTCCTAAGTGGCTCCCTCAATGGACTGATTCTTCCAAAGAGCTTTGACTAGTGGAACTTCTTTATTTCTTAGTCTACGAACTTGATAATCAAGAATTTCTACTGGAACTTCCTCAAAGGAAAAATTGTTCTGAATATCTATGCTTTCTAAAGGAATAACTACTGCTGGATCACTAATACACTTTTTCAACAATGAGACATGGAACACTGGGAGTACTAAGGCTAGATCTGAAGGCAACTCAAGCTCGTAAGTTACCTTTCTAAAATGACTGAGAATTCTGAAGGGACCAACATATCGGGGACTGAGTTTTCCTTTCTTGCCGAATCTATTCATTCCTTTTGTGGGAGAAATTTTCAATTACACAAGATCACCAATCTCAAATTCGAGGTCCTTTCTCCTAACATTAAAATATGACTTCTGTTGGCTCTAGGCAGCCCTAAGCCTTTCTCTAATCAACTGAACCTTCTCTAACGCATCAAATAGCAAGTTAGGCCCTACTATTGTGGCTTTACCTACTTCAAACCAACCAATAGAAGATCTACATCTCCTAATATAGAGAGCTTCATAAGGATCCATCTGGATACTAGAATGATAGTTGTTATTGTATGCGAACTCAATCAAAGGCAAGTGGTCATCCCAACTACCCTTGAAATCAACAACGCATCCTCTCAGCATATCTTCAAGAGTCTGAATGGTCTTTTTTTCTTGACCAGCTATTTAAGGATGAAAAGATGTACTGAGATGGGCTTGGGTACCAAGACCTTTTTGGAATGCTTTCCAAAAGTGAGAGGTAAATAGGGTACCTCTATCAGAGATGATAGACACTGGGACTTTGTGTAACCTGACCAACCCTCTAATATAGAGTTTGGCATAGTACTCGGCTAAATAAGAGGTATGGACTGGCAAGAAATGAGATGATTTCGTGATCTTGTCTATGATGACCCAAATAGAATCATGTTGATGATGGGTACAAGGAAAAATTGCCACAAAAGCCATGTTCACTTCCTCCCACTTCCAAGTGGTAATACTGAACTTCTGCACGGACCCACTAGATTTCTGGTGCTCAATCTTAACTTGCTAGCATGTAGAGCACTTAGCCACAAATTCTACATTATCTCTCTTCATCCCACTCTACCAATAGATCTCCCACAAATCATGGTACATCTTAGTGGCCCTTGGATGAATAGAGTAATGTGCACCATGCGCTTTCTCAAGAATTTGTTGCCTTAAATAATCTACATCAGGCACACATAGTCTACCCTGATAATGCAAAACAATAGCTCCCTCTTGGGAGAAAACCTCCACTTTTTAATCTCTGACTGATTCTTTCAACTTAACTAGACTGGGATCTCTATCCTTCTTTTCCTTCACCTCGGAAACTAGAGATAATTATGAGCTACTCTGCACCTACACACTTCTCTCTGCTGAGTCGTCTAAGCGGACACCTAGTTGGGCAAGCTGATGGACTTCTTGGGCAAATTGCTTCTTACCATTCTTAACATGAGCTACACTAACCATGGATAATCTACTGAGAGCATCAGCCACTACATTGGCCTTACCCAGATGATACAGAACACTCATATCATAATCCTTTAATAATTTTAACTACCTTATCTGACGCAGATTCAAATATTTCTAATAGAACACATACTGAAGGCTTTTCTGATCTATGAACATATCCATATGCACCCCATACAAGTAATGCCTCCAAATATTTAAGGTAAACATTACAACTACTAACTCAAGATCATGAGTAGGGTAATTCTTCTCATGGATTTTAAGCTTTCTGGAGGCATAGGCTATGACCTTACCTCTCTGCATGAGGATACAACCTAAACCTACCCTGGATGTATCACACTACATAGTAAAATCATCTGGTAGAGTCAAGATTGGGGCTGAGGTGAGTTGAATCTTCAACTTCTGAAAACTCTTCTCATATGAATCTGACCATTAAAACTTAACTTTCTTCTGAGTAAATCTGGAGAGGGAGGATGAAATAGAATAAAACCCTTTAACAAACCAATGGTAATATCCAGCTAAATCGAAGAAACTCCTGATATTTGATAGAGATATGGGTCTAGGATAGTTTTTCACCGCCTTGCTATTTTGAGTATCAACCCTAATGCCATCACCAGAAATGATATGGCCAATAAAAGCTACTTATATTAGCCAAAATTCACACTTACTAAATTTAGCGAACAACTGATGAGCTCTAAGAGTCTAAAGTACTATTCTGAGGTGGTCTGCATGATCAGTTTCTCTACGAGAGTAAACAAGAATGTCATCAATGAAGACTATGACGAACATGCCCAAGTACTACTTAAACACTCGGTTCATCAAGTCCATGAAGGATGCTAGGGAATTTGTAAGACCAAAGGACATGAATAGAAATTCAAAGTGACTATACCGGGTTCAGAAAGCTGTTTTTGGAATGTCACATTTTCTAACCCTGAGCTGATGATAGCTTTATCTAAGGTCTATCTTTGAAAAATAGATGTCACCCTAAAGTTGATCAAATAAGTCATTGATTCTAGGAAGTGGATATTTATTCTTGACTGTGACTTTGTTCAACTGACGGTAGTCTATGCACATTCTAAGAGAACCATCTTTCTTATGCACGAATAGAATAGGTGCACCCCATGGGGAGACACTGGGTCTGATAAATCCCTTATTTAGGAGATCCTTTAACTATTCTTTTAAATCCTTGAGTTCTTCTGGAGCCATTTTGTATGGCGGAATAAATATAGGTTGAGTATCTAGAAGAAGGTCTATTTCGAAGTTGATTTTCTTTTTGGGAGGAACACTGGGCAGATCTTTAGGAAATACATCTGAGAATTCATTTACTTCTGTAACTAACTCAAGATTTAAAATTTTCGAGTTAGAGTTTTTGACTCACACAATATGGTAAATACACCCTTTTAATATCATCTTTCTCCCGCTAAGGTACGAAATCAACTGACCTCTAAGAGCTATGGTACTACCCCTCCATTCAAGGACTAGTTCATTGGGAAACTAAAAATGAACCATTTTATTTCTACAATCAACTGAGGCATAGCATGAGTGGAGCCAATCCATGCCGAGAATAATGTCAAAATCCATCATCTCTAACTCCATGAGATCAATTGAGGTAACTTTTTACGATATTATGACTGGATAGTTCTTGTATACCTGTCTGGCTACAATGGAAATTCCTATTGGGGTAGACACTAAAAAGGGCTCTGCTAGAGTTTTGGGACTGAATTTGAAGTTGACGGCTATATATGGAGTTACAAAAGAAAGAGAAGCACCTAGGTCTAGCAAAGCATAAATATATAAGTGAAAGACATGCAACATGCCAGTAACTATGTTAGGAAAATTTTCCTAATCTTAGAGGGACTAAAGAGTATATAATATGTTCAGACGCTGACCACTAGTAGCACTGGAAGTGGCACCCTATTGAGTTGGGCGATCGAATGAAACCGATGACTGATGGGACTGGACCTATTGGCACACATCCCTACCTTTCTGAGAAACTACCTAATACTCTCGAATCTGATGGCCTAGCTTGATACATGATGATAGGCGGATTTACACGCCTATATCAATATATTTTACCCATATTTTAGCCTAGTTTTGAGAACTAATTATCTATTTCATGCACTTTTAGTCCTTTTTCCTGTAAATGAGCTAACAAATATTATTAGGAAAGTTTCAGGTATAAATGATGCAAAATACAGCATTTTATGGCTTACTTGACACAAAAGAAAGCTCACAAACGAAGTAGAAAGGAGCTGGACGCCTAAAGGACCAAATCTGATGCATGGAAAATCTGTCCCGGGCTAAAACAACAATTCTGAAGACTTTGGGGACTTACAGATACAAAGCTGGATTTTTACAAAGATACATTAACCTAGTATAATTAGGTTATGTGTTTTACTATTCTATTTGGATTATGATATTGTAACCTTACCCTAGTACATTTGGGTCAAGGATTTCATTAGTATATTAGGATTTGGTTATTTATTTCATTAGCTTAGTAGGAGTAGGATAGGAGTATTATAAATACCCTATCATGTTAGAGATTTTTATTCATTCTGCACTTAACACATTCTTCCATTACTTCAACAATTAATTTTCTTCCATCTCTCTCATCTTCCATTACAAACACTTCTAATCTACTCTTCTATTCTTAAAGTCCACAACAAGAGAATCGTTACTTGCTAGGGAATCACCAAAACCACACGCCTATCATCTACTTCTCACGCCATCAACCATGCAAATCGTGATATCCTTCTCATTCATGGGTAACTAAACCTCTTAGTTGGGGTTATGGAAGCCGAATGAGTTACTATCTATAGCTATGAGTTTGTGAGTTCAAGACAAGTATATTGCTTATATCATTATTCTCTTCATCTTAATCTACATTCTTTGCGGTTGCAAACGCAAGAATACGCCAGTCTAACATTTAACTTGTTCGAGAGAAAGGTTATTTGTCTAGAAAAGAGATAATGTCAAGGTAGTAGGACACCCTTTCCTATTAAAAAGCTAGTGCCGTAACTGGACTAACCTCTTGGAGAATTCGTACCGTTAGACACGCTTTAAGCTCGAGAGAGTTAAAGTGAAATAGTCCTTGTTTAGGTCGAGAGACGCTTGGATTTACCATCTACTACAATTCTCTATAAGCAATTGCATGTCAAGACTCTACACACTCATAGCCAATAGAGACGTATACCTCAGAAGGTGGACATAACCCCAACACTTCAATTCTCATTGTTTCACAACCTACGACATACTCTCTTTTTACTTTATTATTTTCAGCTTTTATTTCATTACTTTGGTTACTTATTACAATCCCCCCTTCTTACGAGACTTGCACCAAAAGTCTATTAATTTTACTTACTTGTTGGCCAAGCTATTCCCTGTGGGATCGACACCCAACCCAGGTTGGGTTCTATATTTGCTAACGACCGCTTTACACTCAAACGAGAGTTGTAGATTGAGCGTTATCAAAAATTGGCGCCGTTGCCGGGGAATACGAGTGTCAATCAAGTTCGTGATAATTACTAGACCCTTTGGTCAAAGATTCTCGTACTTTTACATTTAGTTTATATTTTTGTTTATTGCAGGTTTTTCTTTTAGTGCATGCCCCATACTAGAAGTTTTGGTCAACCGTTATTACCAATCAATCCTGAACCACAACGAATTAGAAGAATGGAAGAATAAGCTGAAATCGACAGGATGGCTGCTCAACACGAGCAAGCAAGATTAGATGCTCTTGCCGCTGCTCAAGTCCAACAACAAAACATTGATAATCCTGGGCGAGCAACAAATCCTGACGATGAAGATTTAGGTGATGACGAGTTACTAAACCCTAGGCGTGATGCTGAAATTATAACACCTGCCAATCGAAGAGGTCGACAAGCTCGGTATAGGTATGATCGCCAACCTTTGCAACCAGCTTTCGACGATGATGATGATGATCTTGATGGTGCCGGAGCCACTGGAGCAATAATTCCACCACCATTAGCGCCCGGAGCCAAGTTCAACATCACAAGCACCATGATTCAGTTATTGCAACTCAAGGGATTATTTGGTGGACTAGCAGGCGACGATCCGAATATGCATCTCATCAACTTTATTACTACATGCAAGTCTTTTGACAATCCTGGTGTTGGTCAGAATGCTATTCGATTACGTCTATTTCCATTGTCTCTGTCGGGGGAGGCAACACTATGGTTGAATGGGCTGACTCCTGATTCAATTACAAATTGGAGGCAATTGAGAGACGCTTTCCTTGAAAGATTCTTTCCACCATCCAAAAGGTCTCAATTGAGAGATGAAATCAGCAACTTTCGTCAGCTTCCCTCTGAAGCTCTTCACGAAACATGGGAGAGGTTCAAGACAAAGCTAGCGAGATGCCCAAACCATCACATGACTAATGTTCACCTAATGGAGATCTTGTATAGAGCCTTGAATTCAATAACTAAACCAGTGGTGGATAATGCAACTGGAGTTTCTTTCATGGACCTCACCTTTGGTCAAGCAAGCAATATGCTAGATCGCATGACAAAGCAAAGTAGAGCTTGGCATACCAGGGATTCTGAGGTAGCAAGCCCCACTTTATCTATTGGCATGTCTGCAGACCAAAGAAGAAGAGAAGAACAACATGAGCAAGACATGGCGCACATGAAAACACAATTGGATCTTCTGACAAAGCACTTATTATCAGGGAAAACCGAAAAAGTGAAAGCTGTGGCGCTAAAAGGAAGAGACGAATCTGATTCGGAAGAGGAGGCCAACTACTTGAACAATCAGGGGGTTTCCGAGGGAATACCCAAGGAAACCAAGGTCGAAACTATTATAATAAATCTGGAAGCAAAGACCAAGGTAGTTGGAAGAAAAATAACGAAAATAGTGGTTTGTACGTTCCCCCTGGTAAACGTGATACCACCACATCTAATTCTATGAAAGACATGATGGCTAAGTTATTGAAAGGAGTGGAAGCAACGAGCGTAGGAGTTAAGGAGGTGATTGATGATTTGTCCTCCATGAAGCAACTAGTTGATTCTCATTCCACTTCTATCAAACAAATAGAGCAGCAATTAAGCCAACTTTCAGCAGCATTTAATCAAAGAAAGGCTGGCACCTTACCAAGCGATACTGTGCAAAACCCAAGGAATGATGGGTCATGCATGGCCATCACTACCAGAAGTGGTAAGGTGCTGGAAACTTCAGCAAAAGGCAAGCAAGTGGTTGATGTAACAGCAGACATTGACGCCACACCTAGTGACGTTACAAGAGGTAAAGAAGCCGCAACAACTACTTCAAACGTCAAGGATGTTTTACCTAGTGACGTGCAGCCTGAAAAAAATGATAAACGGAAGCAAGAGGAGAAGAAAGCCATGGAGAGAACACTTCCATACCCACCAACACCTTTTCCACAAAGATTGAAGAAGGTGGCCGATGACACTAAGTTCAGCAAATTTATGACCATGTTGAAGCAGCTGACTATTAATGTTCCGTTGGTAGAGGCACTTGAACAAATGCCTGGGTATGCGAAGTTTATGAAAGATCTTTTGACTAAAAAGAGGGCAGCAAGTTATGAGCTGAAGGATGATGTGCATCATTGTAGTGCAATTGCTACCCGATCGATAGTTCAGAAGAAGGCCGACCCCGGAGGTTTCACTATTTCTTGCACCGTCGGATCTTTGGACTTTGCCAAACATTGTGTGACTTAGGAGCCAGCATCAACTTGATGCCATTATCGATCTACAAGAAGTTGGGGTTAGGAGATCCTACACCAACTAATATGAGGCTTGTTATGGCGGATAGGTCGGTAAAACGACCGGTTGGTATTCTATGCGATGTCTTGGTGAAGGTATCTTCATTCATATTTCCAGCAGACTTTGTCATCTTGGATTGTGAAGCAGATTCAGAGGTTCCCATAATCTTGGGACGCCCTTTCCTTGCTACGGGAAGTGTGCTCATAGATTTGAGAGCTAATGAGCTTTCATTCCGAATAAATGACGAAGTGGTTCGCTTTGATGTTTGCAAATCAATGAAGCAACCCAAAGATCTGAGTGTATTTTCTGTGGCTGATGTTGTCTTTGATGATGAGAATGAGTTATTTGCTGAAGAGCGAATTCTTGATGATCCTTTGGAGGTTTTGCTCATGAAAGGAGAGAATGATGATGCTGAAATTTCTGAAGACGATATTTGTGCTCTATCGGGATTAGGGACATATCACTATACCCCCAAAAAGCTGGATCTTGATCTCAAGAATCGACCCACACGTCCAGCTAAGCCATCTATTAAAGAACCACCCACGTTAGAATTGAAGGAGCTGCCAAGCCATTTGAAGTACGCCTTCTTAGGAAGCGGAAACACTCTTCCAGTCATTGTAGCAACCGATTTGGGTGAGCAGCAAGTTGCAGCTCTTATTGCAATCTTATGCAAGTATATTAGAGCTATTGGATGGACCATTGCGGATATTATTGGTATTCCACCTGGGATTTGCACACATAAAATTCAGCTTCAAGAAAAGTGCACACCCACCATTGAAAATCAAAGACGATTAAACCCACCAATGCAAGAAGTAGTGAAGAAGGAGATTATCAAGTGGTTAGACGCAGGAGTTGTATATCCTATATCTGATAGTACATGGGTGAGTCCTGTGCAATGTGTTCCCAAGAAAGGAGGTATGACGGTGGTCGCGAATGCAAAGAAGGAGCTTATTCCACTCAGGCCTGTTACTGAATGGAGAGTATGCATGGACTACCACAAGCTGAATTCTTGGACGCTCAAGGATTATTTACCCATGCCATTTATGGACCAAATGCTAGATCGATTAGCAGGGAAAGGATGGTTTTGCTTCTTGGATGGTTATTTAGGTTATAATCAGATTTGTGTTGCACCTGAAGACCAAGAGAAGACAACGTTTACATGACCATATGGTACTTTTGCCTTCAAACGCATGCCATTCGGGTTGTGTAATGCACCAGCCACCTTTCAACGTTGTATGATGTCTATTTTCTCTGATATGGTAGAAGACACTTTGGAGGTATTTATGGACGACTTTTTAGTTGTTGGTGAGTCTTTTGAAGCATGCTTGGCAAAATTGAGCATGGCATTGCAAAGATGTGTAGAGTTCAACCTTGTGTTGAACTGGGAGAAGTGCCACTTCATGGTAAAAGAAGGAATCGTTCTTGGGCACAAGATCTCCGAAAGAGGAATAGAGGTTGATCACGCCAAAATAGAGGTAATTGAGAAGCTACCGCCTCCAATATCGGTGAAGGGAGTTCGTAGTTTTCTTGGACACGCTGGGTTTTATCGTAGATTCATCAAAGACTTCTCCAAAATTTCTAGTCCATTGTGCAAACTATTGGAGAAAGATGCGAAGTTTGACTTTAATGACGATTTCTTAAAGGCATTCGAATGCCTTAAAGGAAAAATCATTGAAGCCCCCATCATGGTAGCACCAGATTGGAAACTCCCGTTTGAAGTCATGTGTGATGCTAGTAGTGTAGCCGTTGGTGCTGTTCTTGGACAGAGAAAGGAGAAATTGTTTCATCCTATCTATTATGCAAGTAAGGTCATAAATGAAGCCCAAAGGAACTACACTGTTACTGAACAAGAGCTCTTAGCGGTTGTGTATGCGTTTGAGAAGTTTCGTGCCTATCTATTGGGTACTAAGGTGATCGTTCATACAGACCATGCAACTCTTAGGTATCTAATGACAAAGAAGGATGCAAAACCAAGGCTGATTCGATGGGTATTGCTACTGCAAGAGTTTGATTTCGAAGTCAAAGATAGAAGAGGTTGCGAGAACCAAGTGGCTGATCACCTATCTATACTTGAGAATGAGAATGTAGCGCAACCAGAAAATCAGATTGATGATGCATTCCCTGACGAGGAGATACTAGCGACAACAATGGAGAAATTACCATGGTATGCCGACTTTGCAAATTTCATGGTGAGTAATGTGTTACCGTCCAATTTATCTTACCACCAAAGGAGGAAGTTTATGCATGACGTTCAGCACTACTATTGGTACGAGCCTTATTTGTTTCGAAGATGCGCGGATGGTATCATTCGACGATGTATATCCCATGAAGAAGTGCCTACTATATTGGAAGCATGCCACACTTCGCAAGTTGGAGGACATCATGCAGGGAATCGAACGGCAAGTAAAGTCTTGCAAAGTGGTTATTATTGGCCTACAATATTCATAGATGCACACGACTATGTGAGAAGGTGTGACCAATGCCAACGTCAAGGTGCTATTTCAAAACACCATGAAATGCCCATGTCCAAAATTCTGGAGGTAGAACTCTTTGATGTGTGGGGTATTGATTTCATGAGACCATTCGTAAATTCGTTTGGAATGAAGTACATCTTGGTTGCTGTGGATTATGTGTCAAAATGGGTTGAAGCTGTAGCATTGGCCGACAACGAAGGAAAGCGTGTTGTAGCATTTTTAAAGAAGAATATCTTCTCTCGCTTTGGAGTACCTCGTACTATCATAAGTGATGGAGGGTCTCACTTTTGCAACAAGCTATTCAAATCTGTATTGGCCAAGTATGGAGTCAAGCAACACAAGGTAGCTACGCCTTATCATCCCCAAACCAGTGGACAAGTTGAGGTTTCCAACCGCGAGATCAAGCAAATCCTTTCTAAGACGGTTAATGCGAATAGGAAGGACTGGTCTCGAAAGCTAGATGATGCACTATGGGCGTATAGGACTGCATTCAAGACACCCATTGGCATGTCACCTTATCAGCTAGTTTATGGGAAGGCTTGTCATCTACCCATCGAGCTTGAATACAAGGCATTGTGGGCATTGAAGCACTTGAATCTGAATTGGGATGATGTGAAGAACCTGAGGTTGGAGCAGCTGAACGAACTAGATGAATTTCGTCTCCATGCATATGAAAGATCAGATTTATACAAGGAGCGGATGAAGAAGTATCATGATCAGCGGATTGTTCGACGAAACTTCCAAAAAGGTGACATGGTACTACTCTTTAATTCCAGACTCAAGCTCTTCCCAGGTAAGTTAAAATCGAAATGTTCTGGTCCATTTAAAGTCATTCAAGTCTAATCGTCTGGAGTAGTCGAATTGGAGAACAATGCGGGTGTTATCTTCAAAGTGAATGGCCAACGTGTCAAGCCATATATTGGTACTCTTGACTCGATGAATGACATGGCCATCACTTATCTCGACGAAGTCTAAGTACTCGAGATTACTACGTCGAGCCACGACAATAAATAAGGCGCTAGATGGGAGGCAACCCATCGTTTTATCGTTTTATCATTTTGTCGGTTTATCGTTTTATCATTTTGTCGTTTTAGTATTTTTTCTTTTTGATAAATGAAAATCAAAAAAATAAGAGTCGTGCCACGACCAAAACCAAGGCTCTTGGTGGGAGGCAACCCATCGTACTAATCGTTTTCATTTGGTTTTGAGCAAAAATAGGCGCAAGAGGTATTCAACGAGGAAATTGATTTCAATTGACGATTTGGACGCATTGTATGGTAAAGTTGGTAAGTTAGGAACGGTGATGCATAAGGCTATGGATTGAACCTTTTCCTCGTCAAAACAGGCTTCGAGGAAGGCTAGGCTTTGGTAAAACGAGGCCACGAATGATGCATGACCTATCCTATAGACTAAGGTCTCGGAATCTAGTGTGCTATACACTATGCGCCGCCTATTCCTAGGTATGCTTTTGACTATGCGCCGCCTATGCTATGGGATTTGGTCTCAGTATCTCATGTGCCATAGACTATGCGGCGCATATGTCTACAAATGCCATAGACTATGCGGCGCATATGTCCCATTATGCCATAGACAATGCGCCACATATGTCATTGATATGCCGAGTGATATGCGCCGCATATGTGGTGTTTTTGTCCCCAAATCCGATTGTAAATGGGTCATAACCCGACCCATACTCTTCCTATATAAAGGGGACTTAGTTTTATAACACCACCACATTAGAAACAACCCTAAAGGCGCCGCATAACCCTCCAAATCTTCTCAACCTTTTCTTCTTTTGCTCTTCCAATTCACAACAACTTCTCCACAAGATTCAAGCAAGTAAGTACTCTCTTATTCTTCATCTAATTATCGTAAGTACTACGTTGCTATGCTTATTATAAATTACTAAATCATGTGATATTGGTGGTGATGTTCATGTGTTTGGATTATTGTTGCAAAATCATGTGAGTGAGCATATACGTAGGGAATTCTTGACTTGTTTCCGACTTGAATTTTGTTTCAAAAGCATTGTTATGATATTTGCTGAATATATATGGTTATGAATATTGCTTAATAGTGTTGTTTGGATGCTTGCATAATAGACTATCCCGGCCATCGGGATAAGATTATAGTGCCTATCGACTTAGGAGATTGTGCTTGTTGTACGAATAACGATTCCATGTGGTAACCCCTATGTCATAGTGTTGCTATATCCACCATGAAAGTAGTCCAATGGCTGCAAATAAGTGATGCAATGCTGATTTTCTTGTCGGAAAACAATCCTAAAACGTATGTCGACGAAATCTGAGTAAATCGACTACGTTCACCTCGCTGATTTGTGCAACAAAACTAAGTGTGGGGTGGTACCCCTAGTGCTTGCATATAGATTGTATCAAGTGAGATTGTGCTGCAACTAACATTATTTCTAGTCTCAGGTACAATGGCACCTAAAGCGAGGCAAGGCAAGGAGAAGGCTACCACATCCCAACAGGGCAAACAGAGAAGTCGAAAAGACCAAGGAGAACCATCCTCAGCGCACCTACCACGCAGAATGTTCTGAATAAAATGGGTTCTTGAGGAAGAAGCCAAAGCATGGTACAGCAGCAACAAAGAAAGAAAGTATGTGCACGTCGACTTGATCAACAAGGAGACCTTAGCAAAGAAGGAGCCGCGTATGTTGGCAAAAATAATGACTTTGCAGCTGGATTTCATCTTCCGCGACATGGGAGAGTGTAATCTTGACTTAACAAGAGAGTTTTACGCCAACTGGTCGCCGAACACAACAGGCAACAAAATCAAAATTCGGGGCCAAGTGTTACAGCTTACCGCGGATTGGATCAACTCTTTTCTTGGCTTACCTTCGGTCGACACTGCACCATTCAAAGAGCTGTACAGCAGGCCTCCTTACAGAGCAATACGACACACGCTTTATGGAAGCAGATAGATGGCAAGATGGGTCAGACATAAGGAAAAAGGCCGTCACAACACCTTCCCCTATGCTCCACTAAATAGGGAAGCAAGAATCTGGATGCGCATTGTCAAATCATGCCTTATTCCTGGGACTTAATACACCAAGATATAGAGAGATAGAGTGTGTTTGGTCTATGCTTTAATGACAAATGTCCCTATCAACTTTGGGGCAATCATTCGATCTACCATGAGGAAGGCCAGTCTCCACAAAAGGTCCCATTTCACATTCGGCAATTTGTTGACAGCAATGTTGCGGAAGGAGGATGTCGAGGAGGAACCAGCTGACCACAAACTCCCACATAACCCAAATAAGGTTGACCTCACCAAGGTCAAAGATGCTGAAACAACTCATGGAGTCAACCTTACCACTACGGAGAGACATGCTCGTGACGAGAGTTTCTTCCGTCATCTCTAAGGCATGACACGATTCACTATGATGAGTGGTGGACGTATTCCAACTGCTGAAGAGCTCCAACAGCTGGACCACGACTACCCAATGAACAGGCATGCACGGAAAATGTGTGGAATGGGCGTATATTTTGAGGAACCTCTAGACGATGATGTGCCAACTGATGATGATAGACGCTTGCCTGATTCTGATGATAAGGAGAACTCTGACGATAACTCTTATGATGATTCCGACAAAGGGGGTATGACCCCCGACATTGATGAAGGGTCCGACTAACCAGGTTCTTCAAATTTATTTTCCACTGAGGGCAGTGTCCCGTCTAAGTGTGGGGTGGCAGAATCGCATGCTATACTTCTTTGTTTGCACCTATGTTTGTATGTTTGTTTGTTTGTTTTTTTTGAGTCCGTGTTTTTTTTTGTTTAGGAGTCAAATTTTTCTAGCTTCGCATGAAATTATTTTGAGAGGCAGCATGAGATTAGAACAAGAGTATGTGTTACAATTGTGAATAGTGAGACGTTTAGGCTCTAGTTGTGACTTATTATGTGATATTATGTGATCCAATTCCTTCACGTGTTGGGTCGAGAGTCTATATTACTTCCAATCAAGTCACCATGTGCCTTGTGTGTGTGAGATAATAGTATATTCTATGTTTGTAGCTGATGCTAGAACTTGCCTGGTATGTATGCAAAGCGAAAATAAGGAATGTAAGTGTAGGATATGATTTAGGCATTTCTTTGGCAACCTATACATATTTACCTTCAGTTTTTCCTACCCATGTAAATCATCCTAGTTAAACCCTTTTGAGCCTTTAGCCTATTTCTTTGACAACCTTGTATGTAAGCCTAATCCATTTTCTTTCAAGACCGTAATTTGATCCAAATTCCTAAGTGCTTTAAAGTGAAAAAGTCATATGACAACATAAGAGGAAATTGGGTAAGTATGATGCTTTAAATTGTAAATGGTGCTTGAATGTGTTATGGAAAAGAAAGTGCTATCATAAGAGGTATGTTGTGAAAAGAAAAAGGAAAAGAAAGCTGAAAAGTGAGTTGTTCTTAAAATTGAAAAACAAAGGAGGAGAACAAGGGTGGTAGAATAAAAGAAAGAAGAAAGGTTGAAAGAAAAAAGTGTCAATGATACAATGCGATGTATTAAAGCGCTTAGGAACTTAGTCACTATTTCTGGCCAAAATAGTTGATCCTACCCGTCCCTTAGCCTACATTACAACCATCAAAAGACCTACTTGATCCTAACCTTAACATTCTGACATTTAGTGGAGTACTACATTAAGGGCAAGCCTATGGTCATTAGTTGCTACATATGAATTTTTTGTGAGAGTGAGTGCAAGGACACATTGATACCCATGTTTGAAAAATATGCTATACTTGTGAGTGATTATGGGTATTATATTGTGAGACACACATGGTTGATGAGCCTTGGATAGTTGTATATGATTCTATGCACCTTAACGTTTGCATGCGAGTTGATCACCATCACGAGTCTATGCTTGAGGTTAAATTGTTTCTACTTATAATCAGAAAGCTACTCTTTGTTGATAATTGTTGTGCTTGTCTTGATAAATGTTTTGTGTTGTTGCTGTAAAAACCTTAAGTCGATGCTTAGAAGGACATGATATGTTGTTCGAGGACGAACAAAGCTCTAAGTGTGGGGTGTTGATGATAGGCGGATTTACACGCCTATATCAATATATTTTGCCCATATTTTAGCCTAGTTTTGAGAACTAATTATCTATTTCATGCACTTTTAGTCCTTTTTCCTGTAAATGAGCTAACAAATATGATTAGGAAAGTTTCAGGTATAAATGATGCAAAATACAGCATTTTATGGCTTACTTGACACAAAAGAAAGCTCACAAACGAAGTAGAATGGAGCTGGACGCCTAAAGGACCAAATCTGCTGCATGGAAAATCTGTCCCGGGCTAAAACAACAATTCTGAAGACTTTGGGGACTTGCAGATACAAAGCTGGATTTTTACAAAGATACATTAACCTAGTATAATTAGGTTATGTGTTTTACTATTCTATTTGGATTATGATATTGTAACCTTACCCTAGTACATTTGGGTCAAGGATTTCATTAGTATATTAGGATTTGGTTATTTATTTCATTAGCTTAGTAGGAGTAGGATAGGAGTATTATAAATACCCTATCATTTTAGAGATTTTTATTCATTCTGCACTTAACACATTCTTCCATTACTTCAACAATTAATTTTCTTCCATCTCTCTCATCTTCCATTACAAACACTTCTAATCTACTCTTCTATTCTTAAAGTCCACAACAAGAGAATCGTTACTTGCTAGGGAATCACCAAAACCACATGCCTATCATCTACTTCTCACGCCATCAACCATGCAAATCGTGATATCCTTCGCATTCATGGGTAACTAAACCTCTTAGTTGGGGTTATGGAAGCCGAATGAGTTACTATCTATAGCTATGAGTTTGTGAGTTCAAGACAAGTATATTGCTTATATCATTATTCTCTTCATCTTAATCTACATTCTTTCCGGTTGCAAACGCAAGAATACGCCAGTCTAACATTTAACTTGTTCGAGAGAAAGGTTATTTGTCTAGAAAAGAGATAATGTCAAGGTAGTAGGACACCCTTTTCTATTAAAAAGCTAGTGCCGTAACTGGACTAACCTCTTGGAGAATTCGTACCGTTAGACACGCTTTAAGCTCGAGAGAGTTAAAGTGAAATAGTCCTTGTTTAGGTCAAGAGACGCTTGGATTTACCATCGACTACAATTCTCTATAAGCAATTGCATGTCAAGACTCTACACACTCATAGCCAATAGAGACGTATACCTCAGAAGGTGGACATAACCCCAACACTTCAATTCTCATTGTTTCACAACCTACGACATACTCTCTTTTTACTTTATTATTTTCAGCTTTTATTTCATTACTTTGGTTACTTATTACAATCCCCCCTTCTTATGAGACTTGCACCAAAAGTCTATTAATTTTACTTACTTGTTGGCCAAGCTATTCCCTATGGGATCGACACCCAACCCAGGTTGGGTTCTATATTTGCTAACGACCGCTTTACACTCAAACGAGAGCTGTAGATTGAGCGTTATCAATACACCCAAAACACAAATCACTACCCGCTCTACACTTACCCTGATGGTGTCCACCATGTTTCTCACATAGAGGATTAGTACGAGCACTGCTAACACTAACCTGGGAATTAGAGCCTCGTGCCCTATCCCTATTATTGTTTCTGAATTTAGGTACTGGGGCACTAGATAAAAAGGGTGCTGGGGCTATAGACCTCTGATGATACTGAGGATGGTTACCACCTTCTGACTTTGATTGAAATTAAAACTACCCATCTTAGCTCTCTTGTTTCCTTTTTCCCTCTCCTTAATCTTTTGCTCCTCTATTTATTAAGCATGGTCCATCATCCTATACAAGTCCATCTCACTAATAAGCATTGAAGTCCTACACTCTTTGACCACACTATTAGATACGCCAGATATAAGCTTATTCATCTTAGACCTGTTATCACCTACCATATGAGAAACATACCTAGCTAACTGGGTAAAATTAAGGAAATACTCCCTCACGCTCATACTACCCTGCCTCAAGTTAATAAACTCTAACACTTTGGCCTCTCTTAACTCCAATAAAAAGAATCTATATAAGAAAGTTGTGGCAAACTCTTTCCACTCCTTAAACAAAGTATGGGCTACATCCTGTAACTGATAGACAATCAACTCAACACTCTGACTAGATGTCACCCCTATAGCATCTATGACCTTCTTAACCATATCTAAGAATTCCTATGGATCTTCTTCAGACTTGGATCCCGTGAAAGAAGGAGGATTCATCCAGGTAAAATCCCAAATTCTATTAAAAGCAGTATTGGCCACTGGGTTGGCTGGAATAGAAACTGGCCATTTATTTTGTGCTACTATAGAATTAGCTAGAGTAGTGAACACAACCCTAAATCCTACGTGAGGGACGTGCTTTTCCAGAGGATCTGCCTAGATGGGCTGAGGGGCTGGTTGGTTTCCTGTTCTTTTTTTGTTCTTCTTGGGAGGCATGTTCTATAAACGGAAGAAAGAAATAGATTATACAGGGAGTTTAACTTGACCTTTTGTTCACTCGCACGACATGTATACTGAAAGAAGGAAAACTTTTCCTAAACGCCTCGTATCCTCTTATCCATAAGTGTGGCACGCTATACACCTATGCACAAGACTCTACTCGATGCAACTTTCAAACTTCCTAGGACACTTTAAAACCTTAGGCTCTGATACCAAGTTTGTAATGATCTGGGAATACCCCCTAGTCGCCATACGGTGCTTACATTCCCGAGGGACCACAAGTTAACCCATGAGCTAGTACCTGCTGTGAGAACTGGATAACATGATCATAAATATGAAAGAATAGTGATATACCATAAGGTATTAATAACTAAATTTAAAACAAAAATATGAGTCTATAGAAATAACTGACTGAATCTGATAAAATAATGATAAACTGGATAACTAACTGTAGTATCTGAATACTGAATAACTGACTCTAATGTCTGAAAAGCCTCTAAAACTAACTGACTAAATATAAGTTGATGGGATAGGTCCCCATTTAACTCTGCTAACTACTGAAATAGAGATATGAAGTAAAATAATCTATCCTCGAATGATGAGGACTCATCACTACTACTATACTGTTGGTAGCCTGAGAAGTGAAGTCTAAGCACGGTCTAAAAATTGAGCGTCAGTACCTATGATATAATACATTATAGTAAAAAAGAAAGGTATGCGATTAGTACTTTGAATGTATAGGTATGCTAAATGAGATAGGCTGATAGACATGGTTTCATGAACAGAACTAATAATTAACTGAATATGCAAGTAAAGCATGGAGTATTGAGTAGAGAATATAGAATATGTAGATACTGAAAATATAGAGAATCTGTAAATATCAAGTATGTATGACAGTTTATAAATACTGAAGATACATGAAAATCTATGGACACTGGGGATGCATGACCAAGCATATAACATGGACTGAGTAAAATCTATAAACAGAAATACTAAAAAATATAGATACCTGTATGCTTTGTTCAACCAACTCTAAGACTGCATAACTGAACTGAGATTGTAATTGAGACTATATCTGAGATTGTGGGAGGTATGATTTTACCGACATTCCCCAATTTGAGCTAATCATGTTCTAAACTATAACCCCAGTTAGAAGGGTATTAATACTATGCCACGGGTACTAACAATGGCTATGGATCCACTAAATTAATATAATGTCCAAAGGACTAAGGGTTTCAAGCTTGAACTTATAGGTGATCCCTACGAGATAGTCAAGCCTAATCTATTAGGTGACTTATCATACCCTATGTTGGCTATGTAGTTCTTGAGTATAGGGACTGCTACTAACGACTATGCCTATCTGATAGGGAATCTGCCATCCCTACACCCGCTCGATGCTAAATCTTACTCCCAACTGAAAGACACTGAAATACTAGTCTTTTCTAAGTTTAACTGACTGATATCTGACTGTCCTGATAATGCTCATAGTATGTTCTGAAGACTATTCTGTAATGTACTGAGACTAGAATAAGTAAACAACTATGGTTTTCAAGTATTCAATACCCCCAGGACTCAAAACAATATTAGTAAAATGACACTAAAGCTTGAAGGACAAAACATGAAGGCTTTTATTTAAATCAATCGCTCTTGTAGGCGTTTTATCAAACACTTGTAGTTCATGGTTTAAAACAATCATAGAGAATGTCATGAAACTTGTAGTAATAGCATGAATTCATCATAATAGCATTAATTCATGGTCTAATTCAATAAGTAATAATGTTTAAACATGGAGGATTGAATAATAACAATAATTTCATGGTATCATGATATAAATCAGTAGTGCATGGAGATTCATGAATGAAATCATAATTTAAAATATAATAACCTGAACAGATTATAACTTGTTGATTAAAATGGGTTACTTGGGCTCCATGGATGAAAGGAATCCATGGATGAACATCTAGCATACCTTAATTGGTGAATTTCTTAAAGTTCTTGGTGAGTTCTTAAGGATTGGCCTTGAAATTGAAGAGCTAGTGTTCTTGATTTGGGAGAGAAAGCTTCTTAATTTGGGGGAAAATAATTAAAATAATGAGTTTAAAAATATTTTTAGGGATTAAAAGCACACCTGGGCGGATTAAAATTAGGGGAAAGTATTGTTTTACCCTTGGGCGAAGCTTTTAATTTTTATGAAATTTTTCCAATATGGACCACTGGCGTAACACACCACTATTGTGCCAGGACACTAGAAAATGACATCTGGGACTTGGACAAACACCATGACGTGGAGCTATCGCAGTAAACCTTTGGATGCCAATTTGGCCAACTCGCGATGCGCCAACATCGCAGAGGCCCACTGGAAATTTCCAAATAGGAAATTGGCCTGCTCTGTGATGCACCATGATCACGGAGTCATATTGGAAATTAACAATTATCATTTGGACTATCTCCATGATGATCTAAGGGTTAAAATGATGGGGTCTAATGACTGAAACTTAAAATCTCCATAACTACTTACCCGGTTATTGGATTTGGGTGAATTTTATATCATTGAAAGCTAATTAAATTTCCTAAGCAATGGCAACCTCTAAACTGAAAAATTATATGTATTTCAAAAATTATATGTATGAATACTCACATATTGGGATTCATAGTATGCTAGGGAAATACGGGGTGTTATAGAAGAAGGAAACAGAGCTAATAATGAGACGTCGCTAGTACAGATGACTCATTCCCTGAGGCATGACCACTGTCGACCAAATTTTCCTGTTTTGTTTTTGTTAGGTTTTCTTTTTTATTTTGAGAAACAATAAATACCCTTGAGATACTCTTGTATTAGGTTACACACTTTATACTCTTACAAACATATTTTGATTCCAAGATTGACATTTGATCTTGGGATATTTCATAACTATGAGCGTCTAATTCCCTTAGCTAGGGGTTGTGGGAACCCTAGCAGAATAACAAAGTAGGTGAAGACTGAGGTTTTTATAGATCATTATTTATGCTTGTACTATGATCTTCTTTAGTTTTATTGATTTCTTAGTAGTGTCCAACTCTAAGAACCCGCATGTATTCGAGATCATCATTACAAGAGAGATTGAGAAAGGGAAAGAAGATTACAATAGTGATTTGACTCTATAAACCCTTGTCTAATAACTTGATACCCATAAGGTGATAGTTAAACTTGGATCAAAGATAGGGGTTAGTAAGGCAAAAACTCGAGACTCACAAGGTAAAAGGTGAGTTTCACCAACGTATTCAGAAGATGGTTGGTAATACCTAGCTTGTCAGATTCTGCACGTGTGGTAGTGAGATAGTTGGATTAAGCAAGAAAAGCCTACTGAGTTAGATAGTCAGGGAAACACAGTCCTAGTGTTCATTTAGTTTGTTTATAACCAAAAGCATTCAAATTTTGTACTTTTACTGAATACTGTAAACCCCCATTTAATTTCTTGTACTTCCAACTACTTCAACAAGTTTGAGAGATGAGTTTGACCTATTCCATGTGAGATAGACCCAACCTAGTTGGGTTACTAAAACTTGACAACGATCGCATTGTATCTTCTTAGAGGGTATAGTTAAGGCAACATCAATTTTTAGGTTGTTGGGGAATAAGGTTACAGAGTTGTTAATTAAAGTTTTTGAGATTTTTAGGTTTTAATTTTCTATTCTTCTCAGGGCATACACCGATGTATGTCTATGTAACACCCCAAATTTTTGGCCCCAAAAACTTCCTATGTTTTGGGACTCACCACCTTGACTGACCTTACATGTTTTAAGGTATTCGTATGGGCAGTAGGACCTAAAGTCATGGGGTGACAAATTTGTTACCCCAAATACTCTAACTTAAGTATGACTAAGATGTAACGAGTCATATGGACTCTTTACGAGTTGTAGGGTCCCTTCCGTAGAAAAACAAGTGTAATGGTCTCTTGTTTTTTATGTACCTACAATTGGAACTAGAAATTTGTAAGGTCTGAGTATGAGTCGCAGGGTATGACTCATAATCTAACCAGTGTGGGTGCATTGAGATACTGCCCAGACCAAGAGTTAAGGTGATTTCTTGTAAGGAGTCATCATGAGTCTTATGGTAACCTGTGACACCTAGGTGCCTTTTCTAATACTTTTAAGTGGGGGAATTCTTATTATTTCCCTCTTTCTACACTTTAGACCCACAACCATAAAACATATTGGGGAATTTAGTTTTAATACTTAACCATCAAATACACTCTTTCACGCTCTCTCAAATCCCTAAGTTAAAAACACCTAGGGTTTTCAAGGAATTGGCAATTAGAGCATCAAAGGGTTGATTTTTTTCTGTAATTCTTGATATCTTAGGCATGTTGCTCTTCTCCAAATCTTATTTTGTTAAAACATGTGTTTTAAATTGTTATTCAAGTGGTTTTAAATGTTGTATTTGGAATGTGGGTTGAGAGTTTTGAATGATTATTTTCTTAAATGGTGGTCCCATTGTTTATACGTAATTTTTCATGCTTCAATGGTGGTTTTGAATGGGTGGGGTGCATGGGCATGGTGAATAAACTAGAGGGTCATGGTTTCCTCCAATTATGTGGATTTTGATAATTAAATTGGTGATAACCAATCTTTTGAAACTTGCTTTCTATCCATTGAAAATATCTTTGAAACTATTGCATAACATAAAATGCTAAAGAACTAAATTTTATTTAATGAATAAAGGTGGTTGTGGAATTTCCCTATATTTATTTAATGAACAAAGTGAAAAAGCCCATGTCTTATACCTTTACAAAATTTTCTTGGTTTTAGACTTACTGGACTTGGTATGACTCAAGGGTAACAATCGTGCCCTTATATACCAGTTAAGGGAGGCTTGGTGGTTCACTCATACACTAAGAAGTGTGTTTGGTGTAGCTACTTCACAAGATATGACTCATCTTGGTATGAGTCATATAGGAACATACGAGTGATGCAAGGTAAGTTATACGGTGCTTGCTTGGCTTGTCTTGTGGAATCTTCCCAAGGTACGGTTGGTGGGTACGATTTGGGCTACCACTCGTACCTTAGGATACAACTGGTATAGGTGAGTCATACCCCTGGATATGGCATATTTTTAATTTTAAATAAAAGGTAGTCCAGATATTTCCTACTTTAAATCCCTTATGTCCTAAATAATCCTTGGTGTACCTTCATAACACTTGTTAAAGGATTAAAACTCTTTAAACATTCTCTCAAACTCATCCTTAAAGATTGGAGGATAGGGTTTCTCGAGTGTTCTTCAAAAGGGCCCAAGAGTCATATTTCTCTTTGGAATCTTCTTGTAAAAGGCATGTACTCCTTCCATCATTGTTAGTTCCAACTAAAGTCATGTGTATTGTATTTTAAACATTGATTTATGAATCATTAATGGTGGTTTTTGAAATATATGTTGAGGGTCTTGCTGCATATAGTTTGGTATTAGTTTAAACTATGTTTTTACATATTTTTGGTAATGTTTTGCATATGTTGGTACTTGTATATTATGTTTTAACAAATGGGTCTTGATTAACCCTAATTATGGTGGTTTATGCATTGGTTTTGGTCTTGGTAAAGGTATGCCCTCAACATGTTTGATAAAATGCTTAAAAGAATGTGTTTGCTATAATATTGGGTTTTCATTGGAACTCTTGCATGGTATGGTTTGGTAATGGAACCCTAAATGGATATGGATTTTTCATGGTTTAAATGATATAAATGCTTCAAATGTTTGGCATGGCCATAAATGTTTTGGAATGGTTCAAAATGGTATAAATGGTATACATATTTTGAAAGGATTAAATGGTAAAGCCTTGGTATCTATGAAATTGGTTATGCTTGTGGGGTTCATGGGAATCCCTCAAGTGGTTTAATATGGTTAATAGAAGGGTACATGGAATACCTTAAGCCTAGACATGGTTGGCTATGGATAGTACTTGCAAGTATAGTCGGTATGACGATACCACTATTAATGTCGTTGGTTAATAAATAGTAAATGGATTAGTTGGTTTCTTGGTAATGGTTTTAATTGGGAAATAATAGAGGGGTGTGTAGAAAAGTTGTGGAAGGTGGAGGTCCCTGGGGCACTAAAACTGGAAACTCATATCTGTCGATGTGAGGTTTGGTCTTGGTGACTGTGTGGATGATGTCATACTATATTTGGGGGATGTACTAGTCATCCCAGGTTTTCTTCCCTGGTTGTGTGGCTTCACTCATTGGGGCCCTTTTATCAGGGGGATTTGAACCTATATAGACCATGGGTGGTTTAGGATGACAAAGTTACACGTCCTTGGTAATGGTTTTAAAGGCATGCTAAGCCTAGTTCCTTTTCCCGGCATGGTTATATATATGTATGGCCGTATGCATTATGGATGTTTTTACTTGGCTTTGTAAATGGAATTATTTCTACCTTATACTGAGTGCATGATAGTGTTCACCTACAAATCTGCCTTTGGGCGGCTGTATACCCACACTATGCAGGGACCAACCATTCTACTTTTCCTGCTTAGTGATCGGATTTGGGGACAATTGATATTGGATTTAAGTGGTGAGCTTCCATAGTTAGGAAGACATCTATTTCATGTCATGGGTTACTTTACATATTTCTTGTCTTTCATAGACTTTGGTTTTTGTCTATAGTTGGGGGCATGTCCCGACTAGGTACTCTTTTGTTGGTCTAGAGTCATTATATGGACAACTATGGACTTGGGTATGGTGTAGATTGCTCTTGTATATATACATACATACATTGGCTTATTGGGTGGTTGGACTTGGCTGGGTTGGTCTCAGATATAGACTTATCCTAGAGTGACCACATGGGTCGATACGCTATCTTGTTATATGTTTGGACTTCAATCGACTCAAGGTATGCATTTAGTAGTCGGGTTGGGTAACGGGGGCTATTCTCGATACTAGTTAGTCTTAGAATTTTTCATTACGAAAAGGCCCTTGTTTGGGTCATGTCATGTTGGTATCAAAGCTAGGTTTCAGTGTCATGGGGTGTCCACAAAGCCTTGTCTAGTAGACTCTTGCTTATGGGTGTGTTTTGCACCACACTTATAATCAAGAGGCTACGAGGTATTTAGGAATGTTTCAATTGCTTGGTTATTCTACTTTTGGGCTATGGAGTCTAAGGTCTTGAACTTTTATCTGAATCTTCCTTGGTTCACTCTTCGGGTCATATCCTCTCAATGATCTAAAGTTTGTGGAAACTCTCTTGTCCCACTCGATGACAAAATAGATGGATTTAGTCCAACTCATGGGGCATAGACCCGGCCAAGGGTCGCAACTTTTGGTTTCCCCCATAGAGTTCCATCGGTCTCCACTGACCCTATCTTAGAAGGTGATAATCATACTCAGTTACTATTATGGCTTAAATGCACACGCAAGTGCACGTGATCGTACAAGTAATATAGTGACTTAGACAGTCAGATATCGTTCCCATGAGGATTAAGCAACTAGAAATTTAACAAACTTTTAGTTTTAGACAAAGAGGTATTAAGTGTTGTAAAGTATCAAGATGTTTGTGAAATTGTGAATAAAAATTGTAAACAAATAATAAATAGCAATTTGTGACAACAGTAAAGTAAGCAACGGTTGTAAACAGTAAAAATGAGAATTCCAGGGTTGAAGCACATATAACAATCATACAGTTCTATCTTCTTAACACATTCTAATTGGTTATTGGGTTGTTGATTCACCAGGTTAATAGTACGATCTTGGTCTCCCAATCTCAAATCTTATATCTATTGAATATTGCAGCTACAACTCCCGCGAAGATGCAATAATTCATCTAGATTCATACAGTTATCTTCTTCCGATTGAACTAAGAAAGGCTTCTTGGTATATCCCTATCCTAGATGCTAATTCAAACCCTTTATTTTATAAAAGGATAAGAACCTTGCTCCTTAATTTCTTTGTTCTATCCTACGATTCTCCTCCCAGATTCACATAGAAATATAGATTTATTTTAATGGTGTCCACTCATCAAAATAGTAAGCTCAAGAAATTAATAACAACCCAGATGATAATCCAAAAAGAAACTACGATAATGAATATCAAAGAGTAATCATGTTCTTGGCCTCAACCCCAGAACAAGGGTGCTTAGCCATTCATATTTGAATTCAACATAAAAAATAAGTAATTAATCATACAAAGAATTAATCTTTAAGTAAAGAAGATAAAAAGAAATTCTAAGAACCCTAAGAGATAGAATTTTGTGTTTTTCCGCTGCTGCTATGCTTTTCAAAGTGTCCCCAAATTGTCTTGAATTTTTCCTTTTATAGCTGGGCTGAAAAACCCAATTTTGTCACTCAGCGTGATGCGTTGTGCTTTCCAACGCCATACTTCTCGCGAATATGTACTATCGCGAAAGGTTACTGTTTCATGACAATTGTGATTTTGCTCACCACCGCGACATGGCAAAATCTCAAAGAGCTACTGGTTTTTGACAAATGCGATTTCATTTTCCACCGTGACGCGTTGAGCTGTGGACTTTGAAAAACTAGCAACTGGAACTTCACCATGACGTGATAATATCGCACCACCATTCTAGAATTTTACAATTGGGAATTGGCTCCTCACCGCGATGCAGTGGTATCGCATTACTTCACTGGATTTTGACAATTCCATTTGGTCCATCAACTTGACGCGGTGATTACAAATATGAGAATTTTGAACTTCCAGCTTGCCTTTCTGAGCTATGTTCCAATGTATTTTTTTCTCCCTTTATCATTGCATATCCTTAATGTTTCCAATCCCGTTTGATTCTATCACAATTTAGTCCTGCAAATACTAATTATGTCCATTAGATAAAGAATACACTTAAAGCTCAATTACACTCAAAATAGCACATTATAGCTCTCAGAACAAGTCCAAATCTGGGTGAATATTGGTGATTGAACATATAAATATGCGCAAGATCACCACCTAACACTTATAACCTTGTTCGTCCTCGAACAACATAAATCATCAACACAATTACTCAATCTTCACATCGCAACCTAAGAGTTATCCTTGCATTGGGCACTTACAATTTTAGCAATGACTTCTTAGCTCAAATACATCAAAATAGTTTTTCCACATGGGACAATTTGTTTCAAATTCCTCTATCTCAACAATGAATTTCCTACTTGTTGGCAAACTCAATCAAATTACTCAAGGTAGAAACACAAAAAGTAATCGTACTTTCATCCGCATGCACCCTCACAACAATAAAGCTTCCCCATATTCACTCATATTAATTTCAATGTATTTCCTGAGGGTAATATCAAAATCGAATCATTCTCTCTCAACAAAGAATTATTACATGCTAGTTAATGAACCATAAGCTTGCCCTTAGTATACTACTCCACTAATAGTCAGATGTCGGGATAAAGGAGAAACTAGGTCTTTTATGGTTGCAACGTAAGCTAGACGGGTAGGAACTATTTTAGGGAATAGTGACTAATCTCCCTAAGCATTTTAATACATCTCATTCCACAATAAACATCACACATATCAACCCAATTTCTACTTTACTACCTTCACACATCATTTGTTTCATCCCAATTTCATTAAGCACATTACATGAACTATGGTGAGAGTATTATTTTTTTTCTTTTACATCATGATCAATTTCCAGCACTTCATCACACCCATTTTTTTGTTACACGCCCTTATAATAGCCATCCTCAACTAAAGCTTTAACTTTGGTTGAGGTGCACAATGTCCGAAATGGACCAGGGCTAAAACAGGTTCAGTGTAACCCAACTAAGTAATAAGAAAACTTAACTTCTTTTTGAACAAATTGTTTAAATCCCAACCACAAAAATTGTAAACCAATAACATACTACTCTGAGACTTCACTTTTACCTACTTCCTACTTTAATTTCACACTCCTTACTTAATCTTCTACGTTAAAGCACTTAGGAGCTTTGGATCAAATAAAGGTCCATCGAAAAAAGGATTTGGCTATATATAAGGATGCCAAAAAATAGGCTAAAGGATCAACGGGGCTGACTAGGGATATGCACAAGGGTAGGTATATAAAGGTTAAAAATACGGTTGTCAAAGAAATGCCTAAATCAATTCCTACACCCAACACCCTTTATTTCGCTTTGTAAATACACTGGGCAAGTTCTAGACATTTCTATACATGTAGACTATAAACAAATACTCACACTCACAGTGCATACGAAATCAAGTCGGATCCTTAAGGTTCCCGATCTTGATCTTTATTGAATTCAAAATTAAGCCAACAAATCGTATTTCACCTATCAAGACTAAGCAATTTATAATTAAATCCTTTGAAATTTAAAACTCAATTCATTCCTAGTCACTGCAAAAATGGCCCACACAAAGCACTTCTCTAAAGTTGTGATAGGTTCTCATCAATTCTTTGCTTCTTAAGACCAACTCCTCTTAAGACGGTCGTCATCTATCTATCATAGGAGAGGGCAACTAACTATGATGATTTATTTTGAATTTCCAAGGAGGGAAAAAATAAATACTTTAAACTAAAATTTGCCAAGGAGGGCAAAAACAATAAAAGTAAACACTTTAAACTTAAAATCAAAATGCGAAAAATGACATGAGGACAAATTGCAACAATCCATACTTTGAACTTACTAACTATTACAGACATAGTGTTTCAAATAGTTAGAAATACTAAAATCCAACAAAATAGAAAAATAAAAATTGTTCAACCAAAATAAACCAAAATAGAGAGAAATAAGATGTGAAAGCGAAATACAACCACCCCACACTTAAACAAAGCACTATCTCAGTGCTATCAAATAAGCATATAGCAAGGTGGCATCATACTTCTGGATCAGTCAAATGGCACTATCTCTGTTATGTAATTATTGGCACCATCTTCATCATCACCATTATCAGCATGTGCATCGCCATCATCAGATTGGTCATCATCATCTGACCCAATATCTGAGTCCTGGTACCGCCTCTCTACATCTGTGGCTAAATCATTGTCTACAGGTTCAATAAACTCTGGACCAATCCTCAATAAAATCCTACCATAATGTCCAAGGGGGTAATCCAACTCCATAGTTTGAATTTCTTCGTGTGTGACTGGTCGGCCCCCAATCTACAGCTGCAACATCTGTAGGCCATACATCCTAGCAGAAATCTTATCAGCCCGAGCTTGACGCTTGGCCATAGTCAGGAAACTATTCTCCTAGCAGTAGTAATATAAACAGGGCAAGTAATAACTTCAGGCTTGTAATCCAACTCCTCCCCATCTATCCTATGCCTCCTAAAAAAGAGAGTCAACAAATCATTAAAGCCGTAGCTATGCCCCAGCTGGTAGCATGCTTTCTTCATTGCAGAAAATATCACTTGACCCACATTAATTTCAATATCATCACATATCAAATCATATATCAAACATACCCGGTCACGTGTAAACTCTATCATATGTTTACCTTGAATAAGGCAATGGTACACAATGCATCCCCACATCCGGGCCTCTTTGTTCATTTATGCATAGGGAAAGAAGGAATGCAAGCCAGTGATTCGATGCTTGATCCACCTAGCAGATAAGCATGTATAGCACAATAACTGTCTGATATGAGCATAGGGAGGAGCGACAGTCAGTTGCTTCAAAGGGTTTGCATTAATCTCAAGTATACCCACCAACTCATTTATATCTGCAACTATGAATCGGAGCACCTTGCCACGAATCTTTAATTTATGATTCAAGTCAATAGGATCCCATCTGGCATAAAATATATGAATTAGGTGTAGAATTTACTCAGTCAGTTGATAAAAAATAAATTTCATGTTCATCTGCTCAAGTCGCCGCACCATGCTTAGGCATTCCCTTTGTAAGCTCGCCCTTTTAATGAACACCTCAGGAATGTATTTGGTGTCTGTGTATTTGGTATACCATTGCTTTCCTGCATTTCTGACTGCCTTAAACCCAAACTTTCTTTTTTGCCCACACTATAGCGGTAGAGCACGTGACACCCTTGCAAGTTGATTTTCCAACTTCCTGCTTTATTTCCTAGTTGACGCAGATGAATCAGCCTTAGCCTTTCCTTTTAGTTACGGGTGATCCATGGTGCCTACCATTCAACACTTGTAACAAATAAGTAAACAACTGAGTTCTAGGTTGTGCTAGCTTAAATTAGGTGTGGACGGGTCATAACGGCAACCCACACTTAATTGCTAGCTAAGGTGTGCACATTTAAGAATAGAGTACTCAGGCTTTCCCTATTCAACACTTTTAGTACACATACACGGGTCTATAATTCAAGTAGTGACAAATTGCAGCTATACCAAAACAATTTAGGAGCCTAGTATGTCATTAACACAATAAATTCCCCTTATGAAGTCAGTTTCAATATCACTAATAGCTATCCACAGTTATTTCCCTTATTCCATTACATCAAGTTAATACGAGGTAGACATAATTAAGGTGTCATGAACCAAACTAGGACCTAGCCGTAACGGACATCCCGAACCATGAAGGCCCGTACGTCCTACTCTATCTGGTAGTCATGCACAACACTCATATAATTAAAAAAATGCATAATGTATGATCTAATACGGAAACATGGTCATACTTTGGATTATGTTTAACAATAAGGAATGAAATCCAAAAATCATTAACAACATCTGGAACAGTCTGCGAAATCTCTACTTCATGAAAATATGACAACTATCTGAAAACTGGGATAAGGCCCCCAGTAGACTAAAACTGAAATAGATGGCATAATCTAAAAGGACAGGCCTTCTGGAATAGAGAAGGCGCACCACTGCATAATCTGATCTGTTGTCTGAATTATTTACTGCTTATCGGGACACTTAAACTAATCCTCAGAACCTGAGAGGTAGGGGGTCAATGCAGATGTACTAGTATGCAGAGTAAATCCAAAATAGTAATTTATATTTAACATATATGAGAGCAATTTAAAATAGTTCATAAATATATCATATAGTAAGAAATCTGATGAGCAGTTTTGAGAGACTCTAAAAAATCATCTGAACTATGTGACACTCTTTGTTTTACTTTTGCACCAGGTGGTATACCATACAACTCTGAAATTTCATGGGCTATATGGAATCTGCCATTAACTCGGCAGCCAAGCCCCCAACCCAAGTGTGCCGCAAGGGTCAGAGTCTCCAAAATCTACTACACCACACGGCTGTCACCAGTGTACGATAATAATCTACCCGTATCGGCAAATACAGTTTTAGTCTAAGAGTTACTTGAACTCAAGACTTCTTCGAGTAACCACCTAACCTTCTTTATGCCCATTTTTAACTTTTTAAAATCTGCATTCTCTGAAAACATTCTATGAATACATACTCAGAAAACATACTCTGAAAACATACTCTGTTATGGCATACATACTTATGGTATCGTTGTACCATTGACTTGCAAGTCACATCTCCGATCCATTATTAGCATATTAGAATTTTTGTTTCCAAAACATAAATTTGGGACCACCATATCAATAAATCAGTTCGAAGAACCTTTTTTAATTACTCATGTAAACACATGTATGCAAGTCTCTTTGGCAACATTTCAAATGATACAAGGTGGTCATGTTAAAAGCATTAATCTTATGCAATTCTTTCTCTCTTTAACAAAATACATTTATATCAAGAAACTCCCTCTCAAAATCTCTAAATCATGCTCAAAATACTATGGTATTTGAGTAAACTATTTGCAAGCCATATATCATGCATATCAAATCATTTCCAACAAGACCACAAATTTAAAGTCATCACAAGAGAGGGATTTCATAAATTATTCTCTCAAGCAATCTTCAAATCTAATTTTTTTTCATACATATACATATACATGTAAATCAATTTAAGGGGGAAAGGCCTAAAGACCAAATCATCAATATCTTTAAACATTCATAATGTATAATAAAATCATGGATCTAAAAACCTCTTTATAAATTAATGATTGATAGATCTTTAAATCATACTTGAATATTTCAACAAGCCCATGTAGTTTAGGATAAACCCCACATACTTAAGATTATTTAGTTTGAAAGATGGAACCCGGATCTAGATAGATAGAACCCGGATCTAGATCCATTTCTTGAACATCTTTACTTAGAAGGATGAATTCTTGATCCATTGAAGGGAAGGAAACTTAAATCTTGATTTGTTTTCTTGGAAATCTTGAACAGAAGGATTGATTTTCTTGATTTCTTGATCTTAGAGGAAACCCTAGTTTCCATCTTATTCTTGAGAGTAGAGAGGATTAAGATATTGTAAAATTGATAATATATGGATTAATAACACTTAAGGGGTGATTTAATTCATGTGAAAGGTTTTTGGAGTGAGGAAAAGACCAAAATATCCCTACAAAATCACTTCCCAATTGCTGAAATTTTCAGCTGACGATCAAGGATGATAAGCTGTCAGATCTGTAATAGCCCGTCAGCCTAGGTCGTCGCCTAGGAGCTGAAATTTATGAGTTTTTGCCTAAGGCTAATGACATATTCTGATAAGTCGACAGATTTGTGATAAGCCGTCAGAATTGCTGTCACTCAGTTGCCAGGCTGATATGCTGGAGTAAAATAGGCATAACTCTTTGATCCGATGTCAGATTTGGGCAAAATTAGTATCGTTGGAAAGATAATTCGAAAAGATTAAATTATATAGATAGTAGGACATACAGGTTTTCATATACAAGGAGTTATTATAGATTAAAGTTGACTCAAGTTTTGACGCTCACTAAAACTCGAACGATAGGAAAGCTTTAAACTTGACCTTGAGTTAGGGGACCTCTATGATCTCAATTCATGCTCAAATAGGTTCCCACACTACATAATTGATTACCATACCAAATTTGCATATGATTTATGGCTTTTGGAACATCAACACATAAAAATGATGGTTTTTGTTCTAGCCCAAAATGCGGGGTGTTACATTATCTCCCCCTTGGGATCATTTGTCTACGATTAATGGGTAGGAATTTTTTGAAGCTTAAAGGTATGGAATAATGCGGACATAATATGCTTCTAAGAAAGGACATAACTGATATGAAACATTTAAACTTCTATCATGAAACTTAATTCTGAGCTGACTTGACTTTTGTTGCTTCAAGAAGCTGATTCGTGCTTAAAATTTAGGATTCCCTTGAAATGTTCATGATCCAATCCTACATATTGAAATTCGGAATTGATAAATTATGCAAGTATGAATTATAAGACAGCAAGACTTAGATCGTACAAGGGTAGTACACTATCTGAGCTGAAATACTTGGAAAATTTTGAGATTATACGCTGAACTCTTATGCACCGTCATTAATAGATAGCTGAATCTGAAACATGATGCTTGGAATGAACTAAATTCACAATTTATATGGATGGAATAGATTATCTCTTGGGGATGACCATACACATGAGACTTCGAATAGTAGGACTGGGTGAAAAGGTGAAAAAACCATAGTAACTTGTCTGCCCGACTTTTAAACTGAATTACAGACTGAATTATACTGGACACTTATACTTAAATGGAGTATCTCTTCATCACTCTTTCTAAAGAAGTTCAAGTAGCATTAGGGAGCGAAGAATCTTGGGCTTGAGTTACACAAGACATCCAACTAAAGAATCACCACAATTACACTACTGTATAGCATGGAATAAGGACATATAACTCATAAACTAGGATAGAATTTCCAGGCCTTAGGCGATACAACTTTTAACTTTCAAGCATAGCATACTCCTCGAATACGCCCTTAACTATAATATTCCCCTTAAATACCATTCTCATTGGTTCAACTTATAATTCTCAGATGAGCATTGACAAATCTTTCTACTAATGTCTAAAGTAGCTTAAATCCTTTCACTGTGATCAAGCCTAATTCTAAATCACAAAATACAACATGCCACACCACGATACTAGTCTAAAACATATGATTCAACCTTGTATATCTTTTTAAAGATCACACCATAAACATAATGTGCCTTACCATTTCAATGACTAACTTTGAACTCTTACTATGGATTTACTAGCGCATATTGCGTTCCTCCACATAAATTCCAACATGTCATTCAAGCCTATCTTTATAACCACATATGAACTTCAAGGAAAACACCCAAAAATATATACTTCATATAGTCTCTAAACCATTATCAATATAACTCACATGCGCTACCCTAAGAACATACATACACAAATTTCCACTATAAAATGTATCAAAGACTTTGGCCCAAATCTTACTTCACACTTATGGCCTCATCCAAAATAGGCATACAATGATCTTTCATCCACAAGAACCATTTACTTCTCTCCACTATCATTACATAAGTAGGAGTCACTAAAAGGTTAGAACATGAGACTTTGAAGAATGGAAGGATACTATACAAAACTCGACACTTAACTGAGGCCTGAGGAATAGAGAATCAACATCAGGGATTCATCAAAGTGATCTGAATTGGGGCATACATGACTATAAGCTGAATCTCGTCAATCGTAAAGATTATAGCATGAATTATGGGAACAAGCGTCTGTACATAATTCATGAGCTGCATGACCTCAATTTGAAGTTCATAACATATGGAATGTGATTTTGACTACTGAATGAACTGGAACTCCTCATTTTCAAACTGGAAGAGTACATAACTCTCAATCATATGCATGAATATGAACTATCACCATGGAACTGAATCGTAAGGCATGAGTAGTATTTGGATCACTAAAAAATACTGAGATAAGAATGGGTTGAGTCTCACCCTCACTTTATGATGTTCTATATCATACTGGCATCACTACTAGAATCTGAGAGCCTGACTTGGTTACTTGTTCTATCATCTCCCCCTTAGCTTTAAGCTATCATCTTTAGTTTGAGAGATCCCTTATTAGACTCTAAATTAAATTACAGTCACTGCACTCTGGGGTCTGGAATACGACAATACACGTAATTAATAGAACTTAACCCAAATAAATACACCTAGAAATGGAAAAACCCACTGCTAATACTACATTCTGAAACACACTCTATCATTCTATAGCCCCAATAGTCATCACATAATACTGGAACACTTACTTCAGATCTTCATAAGTATCCCCATAGTCGGAGTGCACACCCTTTAATGCTTCAACTTTTATTTCTATAAGCTCAACCTTCAAGAACTCAATTTTAGCTTCTAACACTTAACATTGATATCATCAATCCTTTGATGAACCATACTACTTCCGTCATAGCCTACCAATATCACGACTCCAAACTTATATCTCTATACCATGAGAATCAAGATCATATTAAAAGGCTCAACACTATCAATCAAAACTCCTTAACTTGGCTATTTAGAACACCACATACCATCTAACTAGTCTTTCTCTACCTAGCAACTCAACGGTACTACTAACTACACACAACATGTAATAGTCTTAGAAAATGCCACAACTCCATATCACCTTAGGCATACTTCTACATCATACATACAACATCACACTTCATTACAAATCAAATAAACCTAAGCTCTTGGATACACTATTCAAGCCTATTAGATCACTTCCATATAAGTAGTATCATTAATTAAGAAATCATCACATCCAACTTCATGGCCATCAACTATCCAAACTTAATGTCTAGAGCTAAACATGATTTACAACCCAACCTTACACACAACTTCATAAACATTCATCATTAATCTTAAGCCACTACTCTTACATCCACATTCTACATTAAATTCAAGCCTATTGTCTAGCATCAATCACCTACCACCACTGAAGAATGCAATATAATATACTAGTCCATCAAATTAGGACATTCTATCCATATACCTCAAAAATCTACTACATGCCTTCTGACAAGTAGTACCAGTTTACAACTACCAAAGAAAAGAAGGTCGGGGGGAGGGGAGGGGGTAAAGTCACATAATCGACATGGTCAACTTTAATCTTATATTATAACCCCATACAATCTATATACTTATACGACTTTCTCATATCAGACTTACTTACCCCCGCGAGAATTTAGACTACCTTTAAATTCCACATTCGATAATGAGTCTATACATACAACTTACTGTCTAATCTAGCCATTTTCATTCACAACCTATAAGGGGTTTCTATAACTACCTTAAATATCCACTCTGGGATCTTTCTCCATTTTGAAAAAAATAACAATTTGAGTCAAACACTTCCTCCACGGACTACCATAAAATCCATAAATGGTACTACCACATTAGTCTACCATCATAAAATGGTAAATCATTCTCAATCAACGGTTATTAAACTATACATATTTATTTACACAAAAGTCTTCTCACTCTGACCTCTAAACTTGTGACTTCATCTCACCAACTTCTTATTCTAATTTCACTACCAATAGGTCATGACGCCGATACTTGAACTTATACCAATACTTGGGTGGAAATATAGTTCCAACAAACACAATAACAACAAGACGAATAGCAAGTTGCTAGTGAATCGAAATAGACCACACATGGCTTCACTAGACTTTGATTGTTTTGTGTTTTGAAGAAGAAAATGAAATGAATTACAAAGCAACTATGCTAGTGAATCAAAAGATCCCCACACAGCTTCACTAGACATTTTTTTTCAACAACACAATGATATCAAGATTACAAGAGATAGAAACTTGACACACAATATTCAATGACCCAAGAATACACATCTTACTCTTTTCTTAACAAAATGCCTTATAAGAATGAGGACATAATTTTAAACTAGGGAGCTCCTCTCCAGTCTTTTGTGTGACTTTTGAAATTTCTGCTGGTAAATCTGAGAGCATTATCTAGGAACATCAGAGTAAGGAGAAATTTAGGATAACTTTTCTTTCGTATGGGCGATACCATAGCACAAATTACAGTACGAAAGAGGAGCATTGTGAATCTATTGCACGAACTAGAACATTAAGAAAGAGAGACATTCATAAACGCCTTGTAGCCTCCTGCTTTTTAAGTGTGGCGCGCTACACACCTACAAATAAGACTCTAGCCGACGCGATTTTGCAGACACCTTGGGACCATGAACCGTGCTCTGATACCAAGTTTTTCATGACCAGAACTAGGGCTTGGCCATGACGGACATCCTGAACCATAAAGGCCTGAATGTCCTACTCTATCTGGTAGTCATGCACAACATTCATATAATAAAAAAAAGCAGAATTTTCTATCTAATATGGAAACAAGGTCATACTTTGGATTAACTTTAACAATAAGGAATGAAATCTGAAAATCATTAACAATATCTTGAACAGTCTGCGAAATCTCTACTACATGAAAAACTGACAACTATCTGAAAACTAGGACAAGGCCCCCAGTAGACCAAAACTGTAAGAGATGACATAATCTGAAAAGACAGGCCTTCTGCAATAGAGAAGGCTCACCACTGCATAATCCGATCTGCTGTCTGAATTATAAACTGCTTATCGAGATACCTAAACTGAGCCTCAGAACCTCAGAGGTAGGGGAGGGGGTTCAATACAGATGTACTGGTATGCAGAACAAAATCCAAAATAGTAATTTGTATTCAACATATGTGAGAGAAAATTAAAATAGTTCATAAACATATCATATAGTAAGAAATCTCATGGGCATTTTTGAGAGACTCTAAAAAATCATCTGAACTCTGTGACACTCTTTGTTTCACTTCTCTGCTAGGTGGTATAACCTACAACTAAGAAATTCCATGAGTTATGTTGAATCTTCCATTAACTCGGGAGACAAGCCCCCAACGCAAGGGTGCCACAAGGGTCGGAGTCTCTGAATCTATTATGCCATACGGCCATCACCAGCGTACAATAATAATCTGCCCGTATCAGCAAATACAGTTTTAGGATAAGAGTTACTTGAACTCAAGCATTCTTCGGGTAACCACGTAACCCTCTTTATGCCTATTTTTAACTCTTTAAAATATTCATTCTCTAAAAACATATTTTGAAAACATTCTCTAAAGACATACTCTAAAAGCATACTCTGTTATGGAATACATACTTATGGTATCGTCATACCATTGACTTGCAAGTCACATCTTTGAGCCATTATTAGCATATTAGAATCTCTATTTCCAAAACATAAATTTGGGACCACCATATCAATAAATCAGTTCGAAGAACCCTTTCTTTAATTATTCATGTAAACACATGTATGAAACTCTCTTTGACAACATTTCAAATGATACAAGGTGGTTATGTCAAAAGCATTAATCTTATGCAAATATTTCTCTTTTTCATAGAACACATTTATATCAAGAAACTCCCTCTCAAAATCTCTAAATCATGCTCAAAATACTGTGGTATTTGAGTAAACTATTGTCAAGCCATAAATCATGCATATCAAATCATTCCCAACAAGGCCATCAATTTAAAGTCATTACAAGAGAGGGATTTCATAAATTATGCTCTCAAAGAATCTTAAAATATGAATTTTTTCATACATATACTTATACATGTAAATCAATTTAAGGGGGAAAGGCAAGATCAAATCATCAATATCTTTAAACATTCATAATGCATAATAAAATCATGAATCTAAAAACCCCTTAATAAATTCATGCTTGATAGATCCTTAAATAATACTTGAATATTTCAACAAGCCCATATAGTTTAGGATAAACCTCACGTATCTAAGATCACTTAGTTTGAAAGATGGAACCTGGATCTAGATAGATGGAACCCAGATCTAGATCCATTTCTTGAATATCTTCATTTAGGAGGATGAATTCTTGATCCATTGAAGGGAAGGTAACTTAAATCTTGATTTGTTTTCTTAAAAATCTTGAACCGAAGAATTGAATTTCTTGATTTCTTGATCTTAGAGGAAACCCTAGTTTCCATCTTGTTCTTGAAAGTAAAGAGAATTGAGATGTTGTAAAACTGATAATATATGGATTAATAATACTTAAGGGGTGATTTAATTTGTGTTAAAGGTTTTTGGAGTGAAGAAAAGACCAAAATATCCCTATGAAATCACTTCCCAGTTGCTGAAATTTTCAGCCGACAACCAAGGCTGATAAGCCGTCAGATCTGTGATAGCCCGTCAGCCCAGATCATCACCTAGGAGCTAAAATTTATGAGTTTCTGCCTAAGGCTAATGACATATTCTGATAAGTCATCAGATTTGTGACAAGCCGTCAGAATTGTCGTCACTCAGTTGTTAGGCTGATATGCTGGAGTAAAATGGGCTTAACTCTTTGATCCGATGTTAGATTTGGGCAAAATTAGTATCGTTGGAAAGATAATTCGAAGAGATTTAGTTATATATATAGTAGGCCATCCAGGTTTTCATATACAAGGAGTTATTATCAATTAAAGTTGACTCAATTTTTGATGCTCACTAAAACTCGAACGATAGGAAAGCTTTCAACTTGACCTTGAGTTAGGGGATCTCTATGATCTCAATTCATGCTCAAATAGGTTCCCACACTACATAATTGATTAACATACCAAATTTGCATAGGATTTATGTCTTTTGGAACATCAACACGTAGAAATGATGGTTTTTGTTCTAGCCCAAAATACGAGGTGTTACATAAGGACAACTCCCAAATTTGTATAAAATTAACAATATTATGTGTCAAAAATAGGAGTCGACAAGTAGGGTGTACAAGTTATTATAGAAATGACCCAATCACATACATTCAACCCAAATTTCACCCCTTTTTCAACTCTATATGCCTTCTATCGACAAGAATGTAAAAGTTAATATTGCAAAAACCTAGCACCAGTTAGGTTCACCCACACTTATCTCTTTGGTTTGATGTGCATCATTACCAAGTAAGGTACTCAAAATTCCCTTCTTGGTACTATGACACCTCCCATTTTAAAATAATTCAAACAATTAGTACACTTAAACATAATATATAATTTTTCTACAAGACTGCTATCCTGACACATGTGCACAAAGTACAATACCCCCAAGAATTTAATCATATGGACGTACATATAGTTTAAGCAACTCACGCCTTATCATACACATTTATATCGATCAACGTACCCAATATCAGTACAAGAACGCATCACCAAACAAATATCCTACCATACTTCATTCTAATATGTATCAAATCATCATAACACACTTATTTAACAGCTGAATACATAATCATGAATGAAATAACTAACAAGTCACAATAATTGCAAGGTAAATATGGCGTAAGGTAGTATACTCAAGTGAATCATTCATAAATCAAACTAATCTTGCCAATAATAAAGAAATTCTGAGCATCATAGAGATAAAATTGAAACATTTGAGAACTTACCTTAGGTGTTGATTTGAAGACTTTAGCTTCGAAGAAAATTAAAAAAGATTTTTGTGTTGAGGGGATTGGGAGGCAACGCTCAAAATAAGAAATCATAAGGTTTAGGGTTGAGGGGGTATTTATAGAGAAGTGGGACCAAGCTGGGTCGAGTTAGGATGAACCCGACAAAAATTAAAAAAATTTGCCCATTTTTACGACCCACCGCGATGCGGTGATATCATGCCAGTCCCCTAAAAATTGTCAATCGTTATTTTACCACCCACCGCGATGTGGTGATATCGCATCAGTCTATTGGATTTTGAAAATTGCCATTTTGGCATTCTCTACAATGCGGTGATAATGAAAATTGGAACATTTTTTCCATTTTATCTTCCTACCGCAATGAGGTGGTTTCACGTTAAAACACTAAAAATTGACAATTTCTATTTTGGTCCTCTCTGCGATGTGGTGGCCTTTAAATTCATATTTCCAGTGCATTTTCAACCCTCTATTTACCTGATGTTGAACCTGACTTACACACATCAATTTGCAAACCTAATTGCTTCCTTGGACGTGATATTCTCCTTAGTTTTAATTCTCCCATCCCTACATATCAAACAAAAACAATAAAACATCATAAGAAAAAGTAGGTTGCCTCCCACTTAGCACCTTAGTTTTGGACCGGCACGACTCATCTTTTTATATATTTTTTTCTTTTTAACAACTAAAAATTAAACTACCTATTACATTATATTTGTGGGTTTCCTTCCACATATCACCTTATTTTACATTGTGGCACGACTTAGCTCAGTCTCACTCATTAGCAAAGGTGATGGACATATTGTGCTTATCTCCATGATTAGCCCAATAATGCTTCACACATTGTCCATTTGCTAAAAAATTCTTAGTATTTTCTTTATTCTATAGTTCAACTGCTCCATAAGGAATCATTCACACCACCTCAAAAGGCCCAGACTACCTAGATCATAATTTATTTAGAAACAACTTTAACCTTTAATTAAATAGCAAAACAAATTATCCGGGTTCAAACACTCTGTCCTGAATATGCCTGTCATGCCATCTCTTGGTTTTTTCCTTGTATAGTTTATCATTCTCATAGAAATAGAGAAAAAACTCATCAATTTCAATAATCTGCAATAATCTCTTCTCTCTAGCGGCTTTTATATTAAGATTTAGCTTTTTAATGGCCCAATAGGCTTGATGTTCCAACTCTACAGGAAAATGATAGGCTTTATCGCAGACCAAGCAATATAGAGAGGTACTTATTGGAGTCTTATAAGTTGTCCTGTATGCCTATAATGCATCATCTAGATTTTCGGCCCAATCCTTCCTTTGCCCATTAACATTCTTCTGCAGTATCTATTTTATCTCCCAGTTGGATACCTCAACTTGACCACTTGTTTGTGGATGGTACGCAGTGGCCACCTTGTGCCTAACACCATATTTAGCTAAATTATTTTTAAACCAAGTATTAATGAAGTGCGTACCTCCATCACTGATTATAGCTCCGGGAGAGACAAATTGGGAAAATATGTGATTTTTTACAAATTTCAATACCACCCTCACATCATTAGTGGGACAAGATGCATCTTCCACCCACTTGGATACGTAATCAACCGCAACTAAGATGTACAAGTTACCATTAGATGGTGGGAATGGTCCTATAAAATCAATCCCCCAAACATCGAATACTTTAACTTCAAGAATATTATTTAGGGGAATCTCATGACGCCTTGAAATTGTACCTAACCTTTGGCATTGGTTACAACTCTTCATGAAACCCACTACATACCTAAACAATGTTAGCCAAAAGAAGCCAAATTGCAACTCTTTTTGGCTGTTCTTTCACCCCTATAATGGCCACCATAAGGGGATAAATGGTATTTTTATAGCACTTATGTGAATTTAGCTTTCGAAACACATCTGTATATAATTCTATCAGGACCCTTCTTGAAATGATACGGATCATCCCATATGTAAGTGAGAGAATCATGAAGCAGTTTGTTTCTTTATTGAGTGGTAGCTTCGGGAGGATAAACCGAACATGTAGCCAAGTTTACAATATCGACATACCATAGAAGCTCAACGCATCTAGAACCAATAACTTTTTATCCAAAAACTCTTCCTGAATATAGAGATAGCCATCATTAATATTGTCATGAGTCTCCAGCCATGACAAATGGTCCGCAACTTAGTTCTCTACTCCTTTTCGATCACGAACCTCAAGGTCAAACTCTTGCAGTAATAAAATCCACCTGATCAATCGAGGCTTTATGTCCTTTTTATTAAAGAGATACTTGATGACCGCATGGGTTGTGTGAAAAATAACTTTGATTCTCACCAAGTATGCTCTAAATTTATGGAATGCATAAACCATTGCTAACATCTCCTTATCAGGGACTGTATAATTCATTTGGGCATCATTCAAGATTTTACTACCATAATACATAGAATGAAATATTTTGTCATTGTTTTGCCCCAAAACTGCTCCCACAGCTACGTCACTACATCACATATAATTCAAAGGGTAACTCCTAGTCTGGTGAAATCAAGATAGGTGCTTCTGTCAATTTTTTCTTTAGACCCTTAAAAGCTTCTTGACAATCATCCGCAAAATCAAACTTGGCTTCTTCTTCTAATAGTTTACACATAGGTCTTGCAATCTTTAAAAAATCTTGAATAAAATGCCTGTAGAAACCTGTATGCCCCAAGAAACTTTGCACTCCCTTCACTGTAACCGGATGTGACATCTTTTCAATCACTTCAATTTTGTCTCTATCTACTTCCAGTCCTCCATATGACACTTTATGGCCAAGGACTATTCCTTTATTGACCAGAAAATGGAATTTTTCCCAATTCAGCACTAGATTTATCTCTTCACAATGAGCTAGGAATCGATATAGATTCTGCAAGCATACATCAAAAGAATTACCATAAACAGAGAATTCATCCATGAAAACCTCAAAAAATTCTTCAACTATTTTGTCAAAAATTGTCATCATGCATCTCTAAAACATTAAAGGTGCATTGTTGAGGCCAAATAGCATGCGTCTGAATGCATATGTGCCATATGGGAAAGTAAGAGCAGTCTTTTATTTGTCCTTGGGTGCAATGATTATTTGATTATAACCCGAGTAACTATCAAGAAAATCATAGTACTCTTGCCCTACCAACTTATCCAACATCTGATCAATGAACGAGATAGGATAGTGGTCCTTTCTTGTGGCTTCATTCAGCATTCAGTAGTCAATACATATTCTCCATCCAATCACCATGCTAGTGGGAATTAGCTCATTTGCTTCATTAGTAACCACAATCATCCCACCTTTATTTGGGATGCATTGTATTGGGATTACCTATTTGCTATCTAAAATTAGATAAACAATCCTATTATTGAGCCACTAGATAACCTCTTTTCACACCATGTCCTTTATCACTAGATTCAACCTACGTTGTTGTTGTACCCTTGGTTTGAAACCTTCTTTCATGTATATTTTTTGCATTCAAAAAGATGGATTTATTCCTATGATATCAGACATCTACTAACCAATTGCCTTCTTTCTTCTTTTTAAGACTGCTATTGCTTCCTTTACCTACACATCATATAATCCTATAGATAAAATAACAGATAAGGTATTATTATAACCAGGGTAAATATATCTCAAGTAAGGAGGAAGAACCTTAATCTCTAATTTTAGAGCTTCATCAATTAAAAGCTTTGGGCGATGGGTCAATTGGCCTATTCAATGGCTCAAAAGGAAGCTTTCTCTTTACAATCGCCACTGAATTCATGACTTGGGCCAATTCTAGTGCATCTATATCCGCATAAAGATCATGACCCATCAAAGCTCTCTCTAGTGGATTATCAGGAAATAATAGATGTAGCTCAGATGCAAGGTCAATAGCTGATATGGAAGACAATTCTTCATATATAGTCTGTAATTTCAGCACTTTATATACATCAAAAACCTCAACTCTATCATGTTCTCTTATTGTCATATTTCTTGCTGATACATTAATTAGTAACAACCCTATTTCTAAGAATTAGCTTCAAAGTCAAGAATTATAATATCTACTAGAAAGATTAATGATCCCACTTTCACAACCACATCTTTAATAATTCCATTCGGCCTAGCAAAGGACCTGTCGGCCAATTGTAAAATAATGGTCGTGGGTTTGGGACTCCCAAGACCTATCTTTTGATACCAAGATGTAGGTATAAGATTTATGCTATCTCCCAAGTCACACAATCCACGAGCACTGATGGTCTACCCAATAGTGATCTGCAAAGTAAAACTACCTGGATCCTTCAACTTTATAGGCAGTTTGTTTTGTACCTTGGATGTGCACTCCTCAGTAAGTACAACTGTTGCATATTCTGTCAATCAGTTCTTGTTTGCCACTATGTTCTTCAGGTATTTTGCATATTTTGGAACACTCTGTAGAATATCAACAAGAGAAAGATTTACATGAACCTGCTTTAGAAGATCCTAAAACTTTTTGTAACTGGCCTTCTCTTGATGCTTTCTTTGCCTTTGAGGAAGGGTAAAGGTAAAGTCTTCTTCTCCACTTGAATTTCATCACTTGTAGCTTTTTCTTTGACCCCATTCTCCTCCTTGTCTTTAGAATCATCATCAGTGACTATGGGACTAACCTTCTCAGGTGCCATCTTCTTTAACTACAACTCACTCCTTGTTTTAACTTCATCTACCTGCTTTGTATTTGCCTTTGTATTGCTAGGTAAACCTTCTTTAGGATTTGTATTTTGTGCTCCCGCAATCTGACCGAGGTGCTACTCCAAATTCCTAGTGATCAACTGTTGACTCTTTAAATCTAATGCAAATCATGCTTGATTCACCAAAAGCTTCTTTACCATCTCCTCCGTATTACTTATTTGAGTAGTAGTCTGATTATTCTAAAACTGCTATTGATTTTGTTGCATTGGCCTCTTATACTGATTATTATTCAGTGCCTAATTTCCACCCCATGATAAATTAGGGTAAGTCTTCCAATTGGGATTATATGTGTTACCAAAGTTCTGTTGCCCTGGATGATTCCCATTCCCCACATAATTCATAGAATCTAGATTAATCACACAAGCATCGGCCAAGTGCTACTACTTCTACAAACTTCACACCAAGGATTTACCTGTTGAACTGCATTAGTTATAGCTTCTACTTGCAAAACCCCCAAATTGATGCTATTCAATTGAGTAAGCATTTGATTCTGCTTTGTGTAAGTTGGGCTAATAAAGCTGTGAACTGATCTACCTTTAACACACTATCAACTTTCTTAGGAGCACTCCTCAAATCAATATGCCATTCAGTATTCCCTTGTGAAATCTGATTAAGCAGTGTGTACAATTTGTCATAAGTTTTCTCAAGATCTTGCATACCAGTTGCTTAATCTAATAGAATCTTGGTATTTGGCTATAACCCCTCAATAAAAGTATGAACAAGAACATCGTTAGACTGATGATGGCAAGGGAAATTTCTAAGCATACTTTTAAATCTCTCCCAAGCTTGTTAGATATTCTGTCTTTCTTTCTATCTAAAACTCAGAATCTCACTTCTCAAATGTGCAGTCTTCCCAGATAGAAAGAATTGAATAAGGAACTTTCAAGCTAGATCTTCCCAAAAAATTATGGAGAGTGGTGGTTCATCATAAAACCACCTCTTTTCTTCCCCAATTAAAGAAAAATAAAAGAGTACCAATCTGCCATAATCAGTATTAACCGTTGCAAAAATGTAAGTATCGCTTATCTTCAGGAAGGTTTGTATGTACTGTTGCAGGTCTTCATGTTAAAGACCAAAAATATACCCCATTAAATTAAGTAATTGTACCATATTCTGCTTTAATTCTTATCGGCCACCTAGCTTGAGCTTGCAAAAACTATTAGTAGCATGGCTCCTAAGTGGATTGCTACCTCACAAATAGGTCTAGCAGCTAGTTGAGCAAGAATAGTTGGGATAATCAGAGTTGGGACATGTTCGACATTTGAATCGATAGGATCATTTGGATAAACTCTTTCATTTATTTGAACCTATTGAATGGGATATTAAGCTCTTTGCCTTTGTTAAAATATCAGTTCTGGTTCTACAAAAGGCTTTACCAACTCTATCTCTCGCCAGTCCTGCAGTCAGCTAAACCTGGAAAAATAAAAACACTAAGATCAAGTCGTTAACACTTAAACTTATTATCAAAAACCACAATTTACCAAAGTACTAATTATACTAGTTCCTGATAGTGGCACCAAAAACTTATTGTGGCTCAAATGCATATGCAAGTGCATGTGATCGTACAAGTAATGTAGTGACTTAGATAGTCAGATATCATTCCCACGAGGACCAAGAAACAAGAAATTTAACCAACTTTTAGTTTAAGACAAAGAGGTATTAAGTGTTGTAAAGTATCAAGATGTATGTGAAATTTTGAATAAAAATTATAAACAAAGAAGAAATAAAAATTTATGACAACAGTAAAGCAAGCAATGGTTGTAAACAGTAATGATGAGAATTCCAGGGTTGAGGCAAATCTAATAATCATACAATTCTATCTTCTTATTGCATTCTAATTGGTTATCGGGTTGTTGATTTGTAAGGTTTATAATATGATTTTGGTCTCCTACCTCAAATATTCTATGTATTAAATATTCCAACTACAGCTCCTGTGAAGATGCAATAATTCATCTAGATTCATAAAGGTATCTTCTTACGATTGAACTAAGCAAGGCTTATTTAAACCCCAGATGCTAATTTAAACCCCTTATTTTATAAAAGGATAAGAACCTTGATCCTTAATTTCATTGTTCTATCCTACGATTCTCCTCCCAGATTCACATAGAAATATAGATTTATTCTAATGGTGGCCACTCACCAAAATAGTAAGCTCAAGAAATTAAGAACAACCCAGATGATAATCCAAAAAGAAACTACTATAAAGAATATTAAAGAGTAGTCATGTTCTTGACCTCAACCCCAGAACAAGGGTATTTATCCACTCATGTTTGAATTCAACATAAAAAATAAGTAATTTATCAAACCAAGAATTTATCTTGAAGTAAAAAAGTTCAAAAAAAAATTCTAAGAACCCTAAGAGAGAGAATTTTGTGTTATTCTGCTGCTACTATTCTTTTCAAAGTGTCCCCAAATTATCTTGATTTTTCCTTTTGTAGCTGGGCCAAAAAACCTAATTTTGTCACTCAGCGCGATGCGTTATGCTGTCCAACGCCATACTTCTCGCAAATATGTGCCATCATGAAAGGTTACTATTTTGTGATAATTGTGATTTGGCTCACCACTGCGATGAGGAAAAATCGCAGAGATCTACGGGTTTTTGGCAAATGCAATTTCATTTTCCTCCATGATGCATTGAGCTGTAGACTTAGAAAAAGTGGCAACAGGAACTTCACCACAATGTAATAATATCGCGCCCTTATTTTGGAATTTGACAATTGGAAACTAGCTCCTCACCGTAATGCATTCGTATCGCGGTCCTTCACTGGATTTTGACAATGCCATTTGGTCCGTTAATGCGATGCGGTGATTACAAAATTGAGAATTTTGAACTTCCAGCTTGCCTTTCTGAGCTATGTTCCAATGTCTTTATTTTCTCCCTTTATCATTTCATATCATTAATGTGTCCAATCCCATCTAATTCCATCACAATTTAGTCCTGGAAATACTAATCATATCCATTAGATAAACAACTCACTTAAATCGCAATTACACTCAAAATATCATATTATAGCTCTTAGAACAAGTCAAAATCTGGGTGAATACTGGTAATTGAACATATAAACATGAACAAGATCAATTACCTCAAGGAGAGATTACCAATGATGAGTTTTGTCAGCCTAATCATTTATTAACTCAAATAGTGACAACTCTGTCACATCAGTCTTGTCCTATTGGTATGGGAAGAAATGAGGTAAGGTTGGTAAATAGGCAAGGTAAGAAGATCTCGGCACAAAAAGGAAGGCCAATGGTATGGTGATTAATGGTCAAAAGAAAGAGTTAGGTGAGTCCTAACTCATATTCTATGTCTTGTGTTCCCTACCTAGATTTAATTGGAGGAAGGTGTTTTTGGATTGATAAATTCTTTTAGGGCACAAGGTGCCTAATCTCGATATAATGGGGCCCATTCTACATCATCCCATTTTCTTTATAAATTTTGTGGTTGGTCATATTGTAGTTGTTGCGAGAGATGAAGGAATTAGTATTTTGGTTGTGGTCAGTTGGGTATTATATGATAAGGATGTCCCAGCACGGTTTCCACTTGGGCAAATAGAGTATTAGCTACTACCTCTAGCTCCAATAGTGGTCGGGATTGCCTCAATGTCCTTACTATTCCTCAGGAGTCCAAGGCAACTTTTGATACTGACACTAGAATGTTGAAATCTCCTTTTCTTCTAGTGTGTGTGGTTTACTTTGTTTGGGTCCCTCTCTCTTTTGTGATCCCATTTGTGTTTGTGTATTTCGGTCTTAAAATTACTTTAAACTCTTTTCTTCTTCTGTTTACACCTCAATTGGTGACTCTATGATAGCCAAAAGAGTCTATAAGGGGTGTGTGGTATCTTCTGGTGATAAGAGGATCTTGGTGAAATTATTTGTCTCGAATGTGGTGGATTTCGATGTCATTCATAAATATATTAGTTGCACTTGTGCTATTCTTTATTAGATTGTTGGATCTGTAAAAAGGTTGCCTTTAGTCTTCCTGGTAAGTCAGTTATGGAATGGGACAAATAGTTTCTTTAGGTCCCTAGTTTAAGTGAAAGGAGATTGGTCTCCGAAGGGATGTCCTTGTTAGTCGGTTTGGTTTAAAGATCCTAACTCAGAAGGTCCTTCTTTGGTTTGTTTTCGGTGGTGGATAAATTTCCTGAGGTATTCTTGACGACCCTCCTTGTGGGTTTATAATTGGGAGGTTGGTTTGGGATTGGTCTTGTTTTGGACACTTGTCCAACTTTTATTCTTTATTTATAGAATGGTTCCAGTGGGGTTAAAGAATCTTAAAGAAGTTTAAGGATCTCTTAGATAAAGGTTCTCTTTGTCTTAGTGTTTCTCCATGGGGTGTTTTGTTCTTGCATGCATAAGGGGAATGGTTTTCCCTGAGAATGGATAGGTTGCCTGTAGGTGACTAACGAAGTTAGGGTGGGAAAGGACCTTATATGTATACCCCATTTTATATAGGTTACTTTTCTATTAGTACAAGGTGGTTGATAGACTCTAAGTGTAGACCTTAGATATTGATATTGATAAAAGACAGTAAGTTAGCTCGAGAATAGCAATGCGGGAGTTGTGGGGATAAATTGGTAGGTTGGATGAGGCTGATGACTTGAGGAATACAATAGTGGTAAAGTTGTGACTTGTAGATCGAACATTCAGGATGAACAGATGGATTGGGGGTAAAGTCATTAGATGACATAGATCATGGAACTTGCATGTGTCTTTGTACCTATACTTGTGCCTTATTGTTGGCACAAAATTGATTATTAAATTCTTGAATTTAAATGTGGGTTTTGGCACAATTGATGGCTTTGACATGCTTACTCATTTAATTGATTTTCCATGGATTATGATGCATTATTCATGCTTTATTTATGTTTATGAACATTGTGGGATGCATGGGAATGTTAAATGGATTTCGGGGCACTATGGATTCCCCAAGTACTCAATTTTGGTCTTGGAAATTATATGTCCTCAAAACTATTTGTAAAATTGCCATTGAATATGATTTTATAGCATGGTTTGAATATTCTTAAATCTTTGCATTCCATACATGGTTAAAGTAATACGAATTGGTTTTTGCTGGATTCAAATGATTTTGAAAGGCCTTGGTGTCCATGGTTTGATTTTAAATGGTTTTGGTTTAATTGGAAACCTTGGAGTTGATTTGGTCTTATAGTTTTTGCATAGCTATGCTGGGCTCTAGGTAGCATTTGGTTGATGAGGTTTTGCGTATAGGAAAACCAAGCGTCCTTGGTGTACATATTCAGTGATACCGATTAGAACAGATAATTGTGTTTGTAGATGTTATGGGATGAGGGTGGTGGTTAGTCTTAAATTTCCTTCTAGTGGTGGAATTCAAGGGAAGGTCGTGTTGTATATTCTAGTGACAATCCTCTTTCTCAGTTAAGAGATTACTCTACTAGTGTTGTATGCATTCTTATAGCACTTATGACTAAGGTTCACATTTTGCATTCTCCTTGTTCCCTGTAAAAGAGCCTTGATCTTGTGTGAAGTTACTCATGGTATGTGTGGTTGTGTTTCTTTCAGTGTCCAATCTTAAAGACTCCTCTTATGGTATGGTTTGGTCGAGATGTTTCTTCATTATGGTGTAGGTGGTTCTTGTGAAGTACTTCGTGCCTATAGTGTCGTGTCTTGTCTCTGGGATCTTGCCTTGGGAGGCATGGATAACTCTTGTAATTTGATTTCTTAAATGACTCTTCTTATGTTAGGATGATAGTGGTTTGGGAAGTATGGCAATATGTTGAAATGGGAAATGTAGAAGCCCCTACATGGGGGAGATTCTAGGGTGACTACCAGAGTAAAGGTTTTGGAAGGTAAGGTTGTTGTCATGGGAAATATTTAGGAAAAGAATGGGTGGTGAAAACCTTGTGAAGGTTGTACAGGGTGCTAGATCTTTTGATGGATAGATCATACTGTAGGTATATAAGTCGTAGGCTTGAATGTTGTGATTGGTGGATATACCAATAGTTGTGTTGGGTACTTGAAATATATTATAGGGCATGGTTTTATGAATTATTTTCATGGCATAGTAGTGTATTGTTATAGATGTTCAATTATAGGTTGGGGGTTTCGGTTATATGGTTTGTATGTTCAATTATAGGTTGGGGGTTTGGGTTATATGGTTTGTCCATGTCTTTTACTCATGGTTTCCATATTATAATGGTGATGGAAATGGAGTGGTGTTTCGGGATAGATATGAGGGGTAGAGCCTGGTGGCCTATGTTAAATTGTTTTAGCTTTGGATAGGTTTGAATATAGAGGTGGTGAATAACTAGACTCAAGCTCTTGTAATGGTGTGTCTTGGTAAATTCTAAGTTGAATTGTACTTGCCCATGCATGAGTCAATTCAACTGGTATTCTATAAGTTTGCGTTGGGATAAGGTGTGGATGGTCCTTGGTTGGTTGGTTCCTTTTGGTGGTATTTGTATCTCGGATTCTTTGTTATTTAGGGATGTCCCGATGAGGATCATAGAATAGTAAGTGTCACGACCAGATTTTCGAGTCATGATGGTACCTACCACATCCCACCGGTAGGTAAGCTGATAATGTAACCCATAGCTAATGCAATGGGTTACTTTGTTAGAAATGTCCAACATGGACCCAATATAAGAACACAATATAAACAATGACATTCCACAATCTAAGTCAACCGATATTCAAATACCAATCCCATGACCTGATAGTATTAGTACAAGAGCATCTAGATTTGACAATAGGAATTTATGACTTAAAGTCTAAAATGTCTTAAATAATCTCATGCATTCGTCTCGAAAACAATAGACAAATGAAGATAGAGGGAAAGAGGGCAACTCGAACTCCAAGAGTTCACCCTGTCTTCGAATGGTCAACGCGGCACGATCCCGAGTCAACAATGGCAACTAGAACCTGGGTCTGCACCAAAAAGATACAGAAGTGTAGTATGAGTACCAAAACATGGGTACTCAGTAGGCATCATCGGTCGACTGAGATAAATCATAATATAAAGATGATATAAGGTAAGACAATAACTTAAAGTCAAGGAACACAATCAAATCTGAATCTTCCATGCTACCACTGTAAAGAGTAACTAATCTACTAGGGTAATAGCATAACGTATCACACCAATACATACCATATTCATCCAACAAATGAGTAATCATTTAGGAAGCGTCAAGCAACATATATACAATAACAACCATGAATTTACCATAATCAACACCAACCTTCATTAGAATATAAAGCACAAGAACTTACCACGACATCCCATACCACCAGGAAGTACACGCAAAGAATACAACTAAGAACTCATCATGGAGTCCATACCACCAGAGAGTACACCAAAAGAATACAATACAAAGAACCCATCACGGCGTCCCATACCATAGGAGAGTACACCAAAAGATAAACCAACAATATATCAAGGCAATACTATACCACAACTAATCGAAGCCGTGAGTAACACAACCCCGCCGTGGCTCATTTCCAAGGTCCATAATCATCATCAATACTGCAATTTAATCACAATGAAACAAATATCAACGTTGCATAGTAATATAGTTACTTATTCTCCAGCTCCTTAATAAACTCCAAGATTAGTCTATACTAGTTAACCTCCGTTTCCATAAGCCACTACATTATAAGACTTATAGTTACTAGACATCACTTAAGGGAAAAGCTACAAGTTACCAATGCTATTATTTATTCACCCATTACAAGGCCATTCTCGAGTTAGAACTCTCATTATATGAATCCTAAATTAAGCCAGCACGACATCACATACTAGATGTCAACTTAACTATCCATCGTACAATACCAAGTATATTATTATTGATCATTTTACAACCTTAAGGGCTAGTTTCCATATTTTAACCAAGTAAGGTTCACCAACTGGTTCACTAGGTTTTACACTATAAGTCATAATCATTTATTATATATAACTAGTTATCATATAAGCCACTTTACTAGGCAAAATTCCATAACATAACCATAAATGCAAGTTAAGTAGATTTACTAGGTGAGCCTTTGGTTCTACACAAGATTACACATATCAATTAGCCGTAACCCAATGATAGGCATAAATTACCTCTAGTTATCAATTAGAGTCAACAAGGGCCATACTTCTTATTTAGTGAAAAAGGACAAGGAATGAACAATAATTTACCAAGGAAGTCATCACGTCCCACGTACATAAGCAGTTTGTCCCCACACGGCCTAACCTCACAGTGTATTCAAGAATTTATGTTAATTTGCTGCTCACGGCATCATAACATACTTACCTCTTCCAAACTTATCAGGCATTATCATAACATCAACATATTATCCCGGATTTACCAGGCATCATCATAACATCAACATATCCTCCGGATTCACCAGGAATTATAATAAAATCAACATATCCTCCGGATTCACCGACCATCTTCATAACATCAACATATCCTCTAGATTCACTGGGCATCATTATAATATCAATATATCCTTCGAATTCACCGGGCATCATAATATTATTATTACCTCTTCCAAATGCAGCGGGCATCATCATATCATCATTACCTCCTCCAAATTCACCGGGCATCATCGTAACATCAACATATCCTCTGGATTCAACGGGCATCATCATATCATCATTACCTCCTCTGGATTCACCAGGCATTATTATAACATCAACATATCCTTCGAATTCATCGGGCATCATCATATCATTCATATATACAGTCAAATCAATAACATATAAAATCCACAATAATAGAGTAATAGGGATGTAAGTTAATATATACCACCATACTTTACTATTAACCATCACCACATAATATGGGTAGAAGAATGGGCATGAGTATCTAAATGTTATACATAATCACCACTTTTCCAAGGCTATATATATCATAACAACAAAATAAATAATCAAGTGTAAACATTATCCAACTATTAACCACATGCATAAATCAACAATTGAGATTTGCCATAATAATCTAAAAATGTAATTTAGACATTCATCAAGTATCTATCTCTAAAGTATTTCATAGTTCAAGCTTAAGGCGAGTCAAGTTCAACTCCTAAATCCCAAGAATGCAAAAATTCACTATCATAAGACTAACATCACCCGGATTTAGGCTAAGTTATCTAAATCACACCATTAGTGCTTATCATTCCTTACTAAGCCTATAGGGGAAATATTCTTCAAGTATTCCTTCTAAGTCAACCCAAACACCAAGGCCATTTCCTAACTAAGCAATATCTAGGTCAACATACCCTTAAAGTTAGGGAGCAACATCATTCTCATCTATTAGAGCAACTAAAGTATTATACTATAGAACTATCCAAGGTTCTAGGATAAGGGTCAAGCATCACACTTTGAAAGTTCAATAACCTATAAGAATCAACTAATCCCAAATATCACCATTCAATGAATTTATCATCTAAACCCCGCCCAATCTCACAAGATATCAATAATTATAATAAAACCAAGCTCAATCTAACTACAAGTAAGCCTAACCTACCTTGAGTCCAAGCAACTCATAAACCAACAAGCTTTTTCTTTCCTTTTCTTAAAGCTTCTTATTCCACGAGCCAAGCTATCAACAATACAATCTAAGAATTACAACAATAATAATAATAACCATTATGGAACCATCGTGCCATGGGTTCAAAAATAACACCAAACCCCCAAGTGGGTTCCTTTAATACCCCGGAAAATTTTTCGTTGAAATTTTATGTGTAAACGTGTTGGGTTCTATCTTCTAGAATGAATTATAAGTTTTCCATGCGGAATGTCTTAGATTATGACCCACCATTGTGTAGAGTATCGAATAAGATTTCCAATGATATATGGATCATCCAAAATGGACACCCGACCGATGATTATGAACATTCCGATCGAACCGTGAATAGTAGTGAACAGTAAAATGTGTAGGAAAAAGTACTGAGGCCTGACGTATTTTTCCTACAAATTTAAATGATCATAACTCCTTGTACATAATAATCTAGGTGATTTACTATATATTAACGGAAAGCTCTGTGAGTCCTCTTTCCAATGAAATTAGTTTCATCCAATTTGTCTATCGAAGAAAAAGGTTATGGTCGATCTACTTTAGCCTATCAAAAATGAATTTTTGGGTCAACTTCAAATAATCATAACTCCTCGTACACAATGATCTGGGTGAGATACTATATATCAACGGAAACATATGAGAGTCCTATTTCTAATAAAATTAGTTTTATCCAATTTGGATATCGGAGTAAAACATTATGGTTGATCTACTTCAGACTATCAAAACAGTCCATCAAAGGACAAATTCGAGAATTATTTGATTTTTAAGGGCGTTTTGGTCATTTTCCCTCACCTAAAATCCATCCAAACCCTATATTAAAGCCTATTAGAAGCATTATATGTTATATTTTATCAAATTCCCTCAAGAAGAAAATCCTAAGCTCCTACATCCAACTTCAAGAACCTCCAAAGTTCACCATTAATTCTGCAAATTTATTCAAGATTCCAAGTTCCTAGTTCAAGAACTCCAAGAACCATCATTCAAAGGCACAATTAACATCTCAAAAATGAGTATCGATCTAAAGTTCATCACTCAAGGTATGTGGGGGTTTTCAACAAGAACTCTCTTTTGTTCTTGTGCCCAAAAGTAATTTTCTTTACAAAGGCATGATTTTTATTTGATTTTTTATGAATTTGAAGTATGAACCCATATCTTATGATGATTATTATTAAATCTTGATTTTTATGATTTTAAAAGATGAATTTACCTATGTGTAGATATAAAGCATGAATCTTAAACGATATTTATCATGATTTTGATATTTGGGTCGTGAATACCTATTGGAAATTGTGTTATTTTTTAGAAAGTGTGTGTTATAAGCACGTTGATGTTGAATATTTGAAATATTTTGAATGATTTGACCTTTTGGTGTTAATGGAGTTGTTTTGAACTCGAGTATGAAATAAATCTACAAAGTGGTTGTTTTGATAGATGGGAAGCATGATGGCTCCTGATGTATATTTATATATTACTGAAATTTTGTTGTGGATTGTCTTTGAAATGATCTGAGCTAAGTCCAGGAGAAATCTTTAGCACCGAGTAGAAGGAGTGAGCCTGAGGCTAATTTATATAGTGATCACTAGTTTGTGTGGATTTGATATCGATATTCCTACTTCGATGGCAAGGATAGGACGGCTCTCCCCAACGTGGGTTGTACGTTAGACTCCATATAGCTTACATGATTTATGTCGGTTATAGGATCTCCTAGTGTGTGTGTGTTTCCTTGTGTCTATGGTGAATGGTGAAGTGATTTGAAAGTGGAATTGTGAAAGTTATTCTTTTGAAAGATTTAAATGATATTTACATTATGAGAATTGATATTCTTGATGAACTAAAAGTGATTGACAAATTATATGATGACTCACATGTGTTATTGTACTTATTTAATCCTTTCATGATTATGATGACTTTCTTCGGGCTATATGAGTCTTTCATACATCCTGCATATTTCTTATAAATATTTATGATGATGATGTTTATACAACTGCATACACCCCCATATACTCGGTTTCTTTCTATGGTGCTGACCCATATCTTCGGATGTGGGCTGTATTTTCTTAGAATGTAGCTTCAGGTGCTCAGTTCCAGGTTTGATAGTGATTCTTTGAGCATGCTGTTCTACATCCTCTATTGTGGTGAGTCCTCATGTTCCGAGGACGTGATGTATGATATTGGTTTCACAAATTTTTTTTACATTTGATAACTGAGTATGATTCAGTTGGGGCATGTCTCAATGGCTCGCTGTTTTTATTGAATTTCTTAGAGGCTTGTCAGACTAGTATAGATGTTGGGAGTTGACTAATAAGTCATATTTTGTTATCTTTCTAAAATTCTTTTATTCTTGGATGATGATTACTCTGTTGATATTTGAGGGTTATTTATGAAAACCCCATTGATTTGTGTTAAACTGAATGAAAATGGCTCAAAGGGTTAGCTGGGGCTACTCATAGCCTCAAGCACCATGTGATACTCCGAAACCCATTTTTCGGGGCGTTACAAACTTGGTATCAGAGCCTAAGGTTTTAAGGTATCCTAGGGAGTCTGACAAGCCGCGTTAAGTAGAGTCTTGATCATCGGTGTGTAGCGCGCCACAACTATGAGCAAGAGGCTACAAGATATTTTTAGAAAAAGTGTGATTCTTTCTTTCAGAAATCTATCATGCTTAAAGTGTCTCTCTCTGCTATTGATTCGTGCTCTTCTCTTTCAGAAATATGCCTCCACGTCGAGCGAGAGAAAATAATAATGGTCAGCAACCTTAACCCGCTGACCCATTGAATGAAAATGTATCTCATGCTGAATTTTGGGCAGCCATTCATGCGCTGGCCCAAGCTGTTACTGCAAATATTTAGGCCAACACAGCCCCGGCTCTACAGCAGCAGGGAGGTGATTCAGTTGCTGCTAGGATCTATGACTTCATGCGGATGAATCCACCAAAATTCTATGGGTCCAAGTCTGATAAGGATCCACATATTTTTTTAGAGGAGGTGCGGAAGATTACTCAGGTAATGCTTGTATCTGAGGAACATAGTGTGGAGTTGGTTGCGTATAGGTTGGAAAACCTTGCTTATGACTAGGTTTTTGCTTGAAGGAAAGGTAGAGGTAAAGGAGATGTCCCTACAACTTGGCAAGAGTTCTAGGATGCATTCCTGGATAAGTTTTTCTCTTTGGAGATGAGGGAGGCAAAGGTGGAAGATTGTATGAACCTGCGATAGGACTCTATGACTATTAGGGAGTACTGTCTAAAGTTCAATTAGTTGGCCAAGTATGCTCCTGACTTAGTGGCTGATAATCGGGCTAGTATGAGTAAGTTTGTAACTGGAGTGTCTAGTTATGTGGTTAAGGAGTGTAGGTCTGCTATGTTGAATAGTAAGATAAATCTTTCTAGGCTGATGAATCATGCCCAATAGATTGAGGTAGATAAGATTAAGTAGAGTGATAGAATGAGAAGGAATAAGAGAGCTAGGGCTAAACAGCACAGACAGGGTCAGACTAGATCACAGGGGGGAGTTGCTCTCAGTATCAGGATCATTCGTCTATGCCATCACCGTCATCTGCTAGTGCTCCTGTGCCTAGAGGTAGGCAGGAGCAAGGTAGTGGGTCATATGCATCCAGGTCCCAGTACAGTGCTGGCAGTAAGCCAAATCGTCCCCTATGTCCTAAGTGTGGTAGGGCTTATTCGGGTGAGTGTTGGGGTGAGAAGAGGGATTATTTTCGATGAGGTGACATGGGTCACAGAATTAGAAATTGTCCACAGGATGGACAAGGGCGCTGTGACTATCGCCCTCAGACCCAGACTCAGACTGTTAGTACTCCAGTTCCAGTGACTCGCCCAGCCCCAGCTGAGGGTGCCTCTTTTAGCAATGCTAGCGGGCAGCGCCAGAATAGATTCTATGCTTTACCGTCCCGCCAGGAACAGGAGGACAATCTCGATGTTGTTACTGGTATGCTTCATATATTTTAGTTTAATGTGTATACTTTGTTGGATCCTGGATCCAGTTTCTCATATGTTACACCTTTGATTGCTGTGAATTTTGAAATGAGTCCTGAGATTATTCCTGATTGTATCCTAGTTTCTACCCCAGTGGGTGATTCAATTATTGCCCAAAAAGTATATAAAAAGTGTCCTGTTATCGTTCTTCATAGATTCTTGTTGGCTGATCTGATTGTGTTAGACATGGTAGATTTTGATGTGATTCTGGATATGGACTGGCTGTATTCTTCTTATGCCTCTATTGATTGTCGAACCCATGTTGTCAAGTTTCAGTTTCCAGGTGCATCTGTGTTTGAGTGGTCTTGGAATTCTGTGTCACCCAAGAGTCATTTTATCTCTTACCTTAAAGCTAAAAAGCTTATTTCCAAGGGGTGTATTTACCATTTGGTTAGAGTCAAAGACACTAATTCTGAGACTCCAACTTTCCAGTCTGTTAACGTCGTCATTGAGTTTTCTAATGTCTTTCCGAATGATCTCCCAGGGATACCTCCCGATAGAGAGATAGAGTTCGGGATTGATGTTCTTCCTGATACTCAGCCCATATCTATTCCTCCTTACTATGTGGCCCCTGCAGAACTTAAGGAGTTGAAAGAGAAACTCAAAGATCTACTAGATAAGGGTTTCATAAGGCCCAGTGTTTCTCCTTAGGGTGCTACTATGTTTTTTATGAGAAAGAAAGATGGCTCTTTGCGTATATGCATTGATTACCGCAAACTGAATAAAGTCACTGTCAAAAATAAGTACCCCCTTCCGATAATAGATGATTTATTTGACCAATTGCAAGGTGCAAGTTATTTCTCAAAGATAGACCTTCATTCCGGCTATCATCAACTCAAAGTTAGGGAGTGTGACATCCCAAAAACCATTTTCCAAACTCGTTATGGCCATTTTGAGTTTCTTGTTATGTCTTTCGGGTTAACTAATGCCCCAGTAGCTTTCATGGACCTCATGAATTGAGTATTCAAACCATATCAGGATATGTTTGTTATAGTGTTCATTGATGATATACTGGTGTACTCCCATAGTGAGGATGAACATTCTGATCATCTCCGAACTGTCTTGCAAACCCTTAGAGAACACAAGTTTTTTGCCAAGTTCAGTAAGTGTGAGTTTTGGCTAAGGTCAGTTCCTTTTCTGGGTCATATCGTTTTTTCTGAGGGTATTAGAGTTGATCCCCAAAAGATCGAAGCTGTTAGAAATTGGCCTAGACCTATTTCTTCGACTGATATTCGAAGTTTCTTAGGTTTAGCTGGCTATTACCGCTATTTTGTTGAGGGTTTCTCCTCTATAGCATCTCCTATGACTTGGTTGACCTAAAAAAAGTGAAGTTCTTGTGGTCTGAATCTTGTGAGAAGAGTTTTCAAGAGTTGAAGACTCGACTCACTTCATCCCCTGTTTTGACTTTGCCTGATGGTGTTCATAGTTTTGTGGTGTACTGTGATGCTTCAAGAGTTGGGTTGGGTTGCGTATTGATGCAGAAGGGTAAGGTGATAGCTTATGCTTCTAAACAGTTGAAAACCCATGAAAAAAATTACCCCACCCATGACCTTGAGTTGGCTGCTGTTGTGTTTGCTTTGAAAATCTGGAGACACTATTTGTATGGTGTCCATGTTGATGTTTTCACTGATCATAAGAGTCTGCAGTATGTGTTTACCTAAAGAGAATTGAATATTAGGCAGAGACGATGGTTAGAATTGTTAAAGGACTATGATATGAGTGTGTTGTACTATCCGGGCAAGGCCAATGTTGTGGCGGATATCCTAAGTAGAGTGTCCATGGGTAGTGTTTCACATGTGGTAGAAGGTAAGAAAGAGTTGGCTCGTGATGTACATCATTTGGCTGGATTGGGGGTTAGGTTTTTTGACTCTGCTGAAGGTAGTATAGGGGTTCAGAGTAGTTCCGAATCCTCCTTGGTTTCGGAAGTGAAGGAAATGCAATACTTAGATGCTAGTTTGGTCAGACCGAAGGAGTCAGTCAAGGACCAAAAAGTAGAGGTTTTCTCCCAAGGGGGAAATGGTGTGTTAAGATTGCAGGGTAGATTATGTGTCCCGAATGTTGATGATCTGAGACAGAGGATTATGGATGAAGCACACGGGGCGCGATATTCTATTTATCTTGGTGCCACCAAGATGTACCGATACTTGTGGGAAATCTATTAGTGGAGTGGCATGAAGAAAGATATAGCAGCGTTTGTAGCTAAGTGTGCAACATGCCAATAGGTTAAGGTTAAACACCAAAGACCTGGTGGTATAATGCAAGAGTTTAGTATTCCCACTTGGAAGTAGGAAGAGATAAATATGGACTTTGTGATTGGTTTACCTCCTTCCCGACGCCATCATGATTCCATTTGGGTTGTGGTTAATAGGTTGACTAAGTCTGCTCATTTCTTGCCTGTTCATACTTCATATACTGCTGAGGATTACTGTAGATTGTATACCCGAGAGCTAGTCAGACTGCATGGACTTCCCTTGTCTATCATTTCGGATAGGGGTACTCAGTTCACTTCGTAATTTTGGAAAGCTTTTCAGAAGGGTCTTGGTACCAAAGTGCTGTTGAGTTCTGCTTTTCATCCACAGACCGATGGTCAGGCTGAGTGGACCATCCAGACCTTAGAGGATACATTGAGAACTTGTGCACTTGACTTTAAGGAAAGTTGGGATGATCACTTACCGTTGATAGAGTTTGCTTACAATAACAGTTTCCACTCTAGTATTGGCATGGCTCCGTTTGAAGTCTTATATGGGAGGAAGTGTAAATCAACCATAGGTTGGTTCTAGGTGGGTGAAGCGGCTGTGAGTGGTCCTGATTCAGTATTTGAGGTTATGGAAAAAGTTAAGTTGATTAGGGAAAGGTTGAAAAATACGCAGAGTCATCAGAAGTCATATGCGGATGTTAGAAGGAGACACCTTGAGTTTGAAGTTGGTAACCTAGTGTATCTAAAAATTTCACCCATGAGGGGGGTGAAGAGATTCGGAAAGAAGGGGAAGCTTAGTACCCGTTATGTTGGTCCTTACAAAATTCTTAGTCGTGTTGGTAAGGTAGATTATAAGGTCGAGTTGCCTTCCGAGTTGTCCTCTGTTCATCCAATATTTCATGTCTCCATGCTTAGAAAACATATTAGCGATGTTGTGGTAGTGGATTCGTCTGTGAGTGCTGACATTCAAGAAAATCTTCCTTTTGATGAGATTCCTGTTGAGATTCTTGATTTCAGTGTCTGAAGACTAAGGAACAAAGAAGTTCCCTTGGTCAAGGTGTTGTGGCGAAACCAATTTGTTGAGGGTGTAACTTGGGAAGCTGAGGCGCATATGTGATCCAAGCTCCCGCACCTATTTTCCGCGAACTACGATCAAGGAAAAGGTACCGTTCTTTCCTAAATCATGCACTTTTGATAAAAGTTGCAGCAGTTCAGCTGCCATTTATTATGTGTTCAGCTGTAGTTTCTTGAATTTATGCATTCCATGTTGCATTCAGAATGAGAAACGATGTGGTGATGAGTATAACGAATGGTTTTAGCTGTATGCTCTATTATCTATCTAATGTTGGCATGTATAGCATCATTCGAGGATGAATGTTTCCAAGGGAGGATGATGTAATACCCCGAGAAATTTTTCGTTGAAATTTTGTGCGTAAACGTGTTAGGTTCTATCTTCTAGAATGAATTATAAATTTTCCATGTGGAATGTCTTAGATTATGACCCACCATTGCGTAGAGTATCGAATAAGATTTCCAACGATATATGGATCATCCAAAATGGACACCCGAGCGACAAGTTATGAACATTCCGATCGAACCAAGAATAGTAGTGAACAGTAAAACGTGCAGGAAAAAATACTGAGGCCTGACGTATTTTTGCTTCAACTTTTAACGATCATAACTCCTTGTACATAATGATCTGGGTGATCTACTATATATCAAAGGAAATCTCTACGAGTCCTCTTTCCAATGAAATTGGTTTCATCCAATTTTTCTATCGGAAAAAAACGTTATGGTCGATCTACTTCAGCCTATCATAAGCAAATTTTTGGGTCAACTTCAAACGATCATAACTCCTCGTACACAATGATCTAGGTGAGATACTATATATCAATGGAAAGATATGAGAGTCCTCTTTCTAATGAAATTGGTTTTACAAATTTGGATATCGGAGTAAAACATTATGGTTGATCTACTTCAGACTATCAAAACAGTCCACCAAAGGACAGATTCGAGAATTATTTGATTTTTAGGGGTGTTTTGGTCATTCCCCTCACCCAAAATCCATCCAAACCCTACATTAAAACCTATTAGAAGAATTATATGTTATGTTTCATCAAATTCCCTCAAAAAGAAAACCCTAAGCTCCTACATCCAACTTCAAGAACCTCTAAAGTTCACCGTTAATTCTGCAAATTTATTCAAGATTCCAAGTTCCTAGTTCAAGAACTCCAAGAACCATCATTCAAAGGCACGATTAACATCTCAAAAATGAGTATCGATCTAAAGTTCATCATTCAAGGTATGTGGGGGTTTTCAACAAGAACTCTTTTTCGTTCTTGTGCCCAAAAGTAATTTTTTTACAAAGACATGATTTTTTTGAATTTGAAGCATGAATCCATATCTTATGATGATTATTATGAAATCTTGATGTTTATGATTTTGAAAGCAGAATTTACATGTGTGGAGATATAAAGCATGAATCTTGAACAATATTTATCATGATTTTGATATTTGGGTCATGAATCCCCATTGAAAATTATGTTTTTTTGAGAAAGTGTGTGTTATAAGCACGTTGATGTTGAATATTTGAGATATTTTGAATGATTTGACCTTTTGGTCTTAATGGAGTTGTTTTGAACTCTAGTGTGAAAGAAATCCACAACGTGGTTGATTTTGATAGATGGGAAGCATGATGTCTCCCGATGTATATTTATATATTATTAAAATTGTTTTGTTGTGAATTGTCTTTAAAATGATCTGAGCTAAGTCTGGGAGAAATCTTTAGCACCGAGTGGGAGGTATAAAGCGACCTTACTTCCCAAGAACTACGTGCCCCCGTAGGAGTGGGCCTGAGGCTGATTTATATAGTGATCACTAGTTTGTGTGGATTTGATATCGATATTCCTACTCCAATGGCAAGGATAGGACGGGTCTCCCCAACGTGGGTTGTACGTTGGACTCTATGTAGATCATATGGTTTATGTCGGTTATAGGATCTTCCAGTGTGTGTGTTTCCTTGTGTTTATGGTGAATGGTGAAGTGATTTGAAAGTGAAATTGTGAAAGCTATTCTTTTGAAAGATTTAAATGATATTTACATTATGAGAATTGATATTCTTTATGAATTGAAAGTGATTGACAAATTATATGATGACTTACATGTGTTATTGTACTTATTTCATCCTCTCATGATTATGATGATTTTCTTCGGGCTATGTGAGTCTTTAATACATCCTGCATATTTCTTATAAATATTTATGATGATGATGTTTATACAACTGCATACACCCCCATACACTTGGTTCCTTTGCATGGTACTTACCCATATCTTCGGATGTGGGCTGCATTTTCTCGGAATATAGGTTCAGGTGCTCAGTTCTAGGTTCAACATTGATTCTTCGGACACGTTGTTCTACATCCTCTGTTGTGGTGAGTCCTCATATTCCGAGGACGCGATGTCTGATGTTGGTTTCACAGAATTGTTTACATTTTATAATTGAGTATGAGTCAGTTGGGGCATGTCTCAATGGCTCGCTGGCTTTATTTATTTTCTTAGAGGCTTGTCAAACTAGTATAGATATTGGGAGTTGACTAATAAGTCGTATTTTTTTATCTTTCTGAAATTCTTTTATTCTTGGATGATGATTACTCTGTTGATATTTGAGGGTTATTTATGAAAACCCCGTTGATTTGTGTTGAACTAAATGAAAATGGCTCAAAGGGTTAGCTTGGGGCTACTCGTTGAACTCAAAGGGTCCAATTCGAGAAAATAAGATATGTAACCACATAGATTTCAATGTTTCGAATGTGCTGGCGAAGTCAGACTTTGCATTTAAGGGTTTTTTACTAGATTTTTCACTTAGTGGTAAATTAGGACTAACGAAGACGTCAAATTAAGGAAGTTTCTTTAAAAAACAAACCAATCACCAGATAACTGATCTATTAATTCCGACAAGTCACTAATGACTTCGGGTGGCTATGGGGAAGCTCTATCTGCAAAATAAGCTCGAATATAGATAATGACCTAAAGGGACATTACAACATCCATCACTATAGAACATTTGTCCCCGAGAGTTAAAGATAAGGTCTCAAACAAATGAGGATACTGGGCCCATATCTCACTCTCGATCTCTTAAGGTTCCTCCTCTATTGGACAATGACTCCATTAAACCTTGACTATTGGTCTCACTAGTCCACAGTCGCCTCACATCACTAGCCAAAATCAATACGGTCTCGTCCACAAAGGTCAATTAGTCATCCAACTAGATTGAGTCCCATCTAAGTACATGAGAAGGATCAAGAATATACTTCCACAACATAGAGACAGGGAACACTGGATGAACAGCGGCAAAGCCTGGAGGTAAAGCCAACTTATAGGCTACCTCGCCAACTAAATGAAGAATATCAAAAGTACCAATATAGTGAGCGCTAAGCTTACCCTTTCTCCAAAATCTCATCACACCTCTCATAGGTGAAACATGAAGGAAAACCAGGTCACCAACTCTGAATCTTAAGGCATAAAGTCTACTGTCAGCGTAGGCCTTCTGCCTACTCTGGGCTGCTCTCAGCCTATCATAAATCACCCTGACCCAATCCAATGAGTGCTAAAGAAACTTTGTACCACTGGGTCTAACCTCGAAAGTCTCAAATCATTCTATAAGAGAATTACATCTCCTACTATATAAAGCCTCATAAGGCACCATCTCAATATTGGAATGATAAATGTTGTCATAGGTGAATTTTGTCAATGCTAAGTGCTGATCCCACTGACCTCCAAAATCTATAATGCAAGCTTAAAGAAAATCTTCAAGCACCTGAATAGTCTACTCAGACAGACCATCTATTTGCGGATGAAAAGTTGTACTCAAATCCACTCAAGTACCCAACTCCTCTTGAAATTTCATCCAAAACCTTGAAGTAAACATAGAACCACGATCTGATATGATAGACACAGGTACTCCATGCAAACAAACTATCTCCCAAACATAAATCTATTCTAATGTCTTAGTACTAAAGGTCATCTAAATAGAATGAAATGGGCTGACTTGTTCAAACGATCCACAATAACCCAAATACCATTGTGACCACGGGAAGTATGAGGCAGACTACTAATGAATTCCATGGTGATCCTTTCCTATTTTTACTCAGGAATGGGCAATCTCTGAGTCAATCCTCCTGGACACTAATGCTCAGCCTTAACCTGCTGACAACAAAGGGAACGACCAATGAAGTCTGCCATATAACTCTTCATACCCCACCAATAAAGTTGCCTCAAGTCTCTATACATCTTGGTCGTATTGAGATGAATAGAATATCTAGAGTTTTAAGCCTTATGCAAAATCAAGTGAATCAAGTCATCACGTCGTGGAACACAAATACGACCCTAAAATCTTAAGATACCCTCAGAATCTATGGTGTGTCTTCCAGACTCACGACTCACTACCCAATCACAGAGAAGACACAACTTATTATCCTCAAACTAACGGCCCCGAATCTACTCAACTAGTGAGGACCTCTCCTCAACACAAGCCAAAATCCTTGTAGGATCCAAAATATCAAGGCAAACCATCAAATTGGCTAAGGACAGGATTTCTCATGCCAAGGGCCTTTGAGAAACTGATATACATGCCAAACTACCCATACTCACCGCCTTACGGCTCAAGGCATTCGCTACCACATTTGCCTTACCCAAATGATACCAAATGGAAATATCATTGTCCTTTAGAAATTCCATCCACCTACGCTAGTGGGAATTAAGCTCTCGCTGGGTCATAAGATGCTGAATACTACGATGATTGGTGAAAATCACACAATTCACACCATACAAGTAATGCCTTCAAATCATAAGTACAAAAACTACCACCACCAACTCTAAATCATGAGTGAGGTAGTTGCGCTCATGCACCTTAAGCTATCTAGAAGCATAAACGACCTTGCTGCGTCAAAACACGGCCAAGCCCAACACCAGAAGCATCACAAAGAACTGTGAATCTTTTGCCCCCAACTAGAAGAGATAACACGAAGACTGAGGTGAGACAATCCTTGAGCTTTCTAAAGCTCAACTCCTACTCCATAGACCATCGAAAAGGAACTTCCTTCTGGGTCAATCTAGTCATAAGGGCTAATAAAGTAGCAAAAATCTCAACAAAGCACCTATAATAACTAGCAAAACCAATAAAACTGAGAACCTCAGTCAGAGACGCAAGACTAGCCCAATCACGAATCGCTAAAATCTTAATCGAGTTTTCCATAATAACCCCTTTGGATACCACGTTCCCAAGAAAAGACACTGACTCGATCCAAAACTCACACTTGAAGAACTTGGCAAAAAGTACATGATCTCACAAAACTTGGATCACAATCCTAAAATATTACACATGTTCCTCACTACTCCTCGAATATACAAGAATATCATCAATGAACACAATAACAAAGGATGCTAGATAAGGCCAGAACACATAGTTCATCAAGTCCATTAACACGGTTGGTGAATTAGTCAACCCAACAGACATCACAAAAAACTCATAGTGACCATAACGAGTCCTAAAGGATGTATTTGGAATATCCTCAGCATGAATCCTCAGCTAATGATAATCGGAAGCTATCTTAGAAAATACAGCTGCACCCTGAAGCTGGTCGAACAAGTCATCAATATAAGGTATAGGATAATAGTTCTTCACTGTCACCTTATTAAGCTGCCTATAATCAATATATCTTCATCAAACCATTTTTATTCTTTACAAATAAAATAAGGGCTCCTCACAAGGACACACTCGGTCTAATGAACCCTTTGCCAAAAAGATCTTGGAGCTGAGTTCAGCTCCTTTAGCTCTGTGGGAGCCCTATGGTAAGGTACCATAAAAATAGGTCAGGCACCAGGCTCAAGGTCAATAGCAAACTCAATCTTATAAGAGGGATACCAGGCAGATTGTCAAGAAACTCATACACAATAGGAATAGAGTCAAGCATCAGACTCTTTACACGAGTATCACATACATAGGAAAGATAAGACTCTCAACCCCTTAATAAGCTTTCTAGCACAAACATAAGAAATAATTCCCATCAGCTCATGGCTAATCACTCCCTACCACATAACTAGGGGTACGCCGGGTATGGATAAGGTAACTGACAGCGCCCAAGCATATACGCAAGTGTATGTGGTCTTAGTAAAGTGGCCTTCAAAAAGCCAAGTATCGATCCCACAGAGACTTGATTCAACAATAATTTTATTTTAGTTCACAATTTAGATTAAGTTTGTGCAAGAGTAACCAAAAGAGAGTTTGGAAATTGTAATTCGTAATTAAAATAAACAATGCGGAAAGTAAAGATCTTAAAACAATCAATAGAAGAAAACCCAGGATTAAAGCACTTTGACAGTCACACTATGTATTAATTTCATTAATTAATTTGCTTATCTTGGATGTAGATTTGTAGGTTTAAATTACACGATTATGGTTTCCCAACCTCTAATCCTATTAGGTTATTTAAGCTATCATCCTACGTTTGAATCAAGTAAGGATCCTAAGTACATCCCTGTCCTAGGTTCTAAGTTCAATTCTTTATTTTATAAAAGAATAAAAACCATACTTTGTTCATCTCCATGTTCTATCCCATATTCCCTCTCCCGAGATCAAAAGGTAGACAATTGATATATTCTAAGGGTACCGAATCCTTAAAGTAGTTAAATTAAAGATGAAAACACAACCAATATTGATAAGCAAAATTAATGAACTTAATTCAAAACAAAAGTAATCATGTCATTGGCTTTAACCCCAGAAATGGGTGTTTAGCCGCGTATAGTCATAATCGTAATCATAAAATAGTAATTAACGACTATAAACATGAATGAACTAAATAAAAATAATAAAAAAACTAATAAAGAAGTTGTAGCATCCATTTGCTCTCCAAAATATGCTAAAAGATATGTAAAATCATGATACAATATGTTTTTATAGTATAGGAGTAAGCCCATTCCGTGTTGGACAAAAAACCCTTCAGCTATTGAGTCTAGGACTGGGTAGGGTGTCTCCCTGGGTTTAGCCCCGCTACAGGCTAGGTATCACCTCCAAATCACCCTAAGCCTTTGTATTTGTTGTTTAGAATTTTTCTACGGTACGAGAGCACAGAAATGAGCCCGCGATGTTAGGACTACCACACGATAGTTGGTTACTATTTTGAATACAGTGGTGTTTTGAATGAATCCATTGTCCACTCCTTCAGTTCACACTCTCCCTAGACATTCCAGGGATCCAAAAGTATGTCAATCTGCGTATTATGCTTTTGTTGAGCCATTCAGAGCCTTTTTGAGTTGTTCTCACTTGATTTGAAGATTGTATATCCTTCATATATCATCATAATCTATTCACCAATCATCTTATAACATTAAAAATAACAATTTAAAGATCAAAACAACACAACATCTAACACGATGAACAAGAAACACGAGCTAAGTATCGGCTAATTTCACTTTGATCTTTAACTCATTGTTTTGACCCTTGGCTTGATCCAATTGACCCTTGAGCATTATCAACAAGTTGTTTCACATATATTTACACATAAAAACTATTTGTAACACTTAAAATAAAATATAATACACCAGAATCAACTAGACAAGCACCTAACTCAAGCTAGTAAAATTAGTTTTTCGGGTTGAACTCTAAATGAATCTTTTATGTCCAGACTTGTTTGAAACTCATTTTGAACATCATAAACATATGATTTAACACTTTGATACAGATTTAACTCATTATCAACTCATATAGAGCACGAACATTCTCAAAACAAGCCTAAAAAGGATAGAATAGTAACGCTAGAATTCATAAATACATCCAACATCACCACCCTACACTTAGCCTTGTTCGTCCTCGAACAAATCTTTACTCTAAACATCATGAGCTGGAGACTCTACACTTCTACTCTATGCAAGACACTCAACCTAGAAATATAATGACTACATAGAATGTAAGTTTCTATACTAAGCATGTTACAAACACTAATGAAAACTTATGAACACCACTCTGAAACATCCTAGCCTCAAGAATTGACTCACCTAGCTGGCAAACTCATGCTTATAATTCAATTAAGGACGTCATATAAATCACCCACATTTATCAAACATGTGCCTTCACGACAACAGAATTACCCATAATCACTCACAATTAAGCAATTCATAACATGATGGGTACAAGAATCAAATTATGCTCACTCTCAAAAAGAATTCACAAGTTACACATAATGAACCATAGGCTTGCCCTTAGTGTAATGCTCCACTAATAGCTGAATGTAAAGCTTAGGATCAATTAAATCTTTTTCGGGTTGTAATGTAAGATAAAGGACTGGTAGGAACTATTTTGGAATAATTACTGTCGCGCCCTATTTCGAACCGATCGAAATAGCACAAATTCTGAGTAAGGATTTTGGTTACCTGAGGGAAAGATGTTAAGCACCCCTCAGAGCTTATGCAAAGATAGTCCTTACACTCAGTTTAGGAAGATATTAGGAAAAATATTTATTTCATTATGTGCTTTTAAAACTGTGATAAGACCACTTTTGTTATTATTTTTTATTTGTTTATTTCTTAGAAGAAAATTTACGGTATAATAAACATGACGCTACCATGCACAAGGAGGTAATGTAATTTTTTGTATATATATGTTATATGAATAGTTTTAAAAAAAAATAGTGACTATTTTTGTAATTGTGATAGTATAATGGAGAAATTTTATTATCCATAAATGCATAGAGTTGAGTACGCAAATAAAATTTTATAAAAATATTTGAAAGCGTGGAGTAATTTATTTAATACAAATATGAATATATTTGAAAATATGAAAGGATGTAAAATTTAACTCAAATGGATTTAGATTGAAAATAAACGAGAAATAAGAGACAATGCATAGATGTAACGAAGTTGAGATAATAATAATAGTAACAATAATAATAATAATGATAAATAGTGACGATAATCATGATACAAATAATAATGACAACAATAGTAAATATTGGTAATAATAATGATCAATAATAATAAAGATAATTACCGTAGTAATATATAAAATAGTAAATATATATCTCGCATTTTTTATTCTTTTGTGAATCTAAAAGCCCGAATAAACATTAAAGAACCAAAATATGGCTTAAAATATTAGAATTATTTATTGAAAATGAGTTAAAATTGGTGGGTGAACTCTTGAAAATCTAAATTTTTTAGCGATGTATTTTTCTGTTAGTTTTGAAATTCTATCCTCTATTGTTATGTTTTCAAAAGAAACATGCTGCTTACTCTTTTAACATATTGATAATCAAGTGAATCTTTCTCAAACAAACTTAACAACAAGAGTTAGTAATTATTCTAAAAATATAACACAACATAAAAATTAAATGATAAAATAATAATAATTCTGGTTTAAGAGCTTAGATTCCTAAAGCTATGGAGGAACAAACTTCAAAAATATCAAAACTACCCGAACAAGTATATTTATTTATGATTATGAATAGCTAAATTCATAATTCCCAACAATCATGATATGATAAAATAAATTCATATTAGTTACTTTATAGTAGAATTATTCGAAGAATAATATGTTCTCCATTGGGGTTGAGATAGGCTTGCACTCCTACATCCCATACTTCTGTATGAAGTCTTTCGCATACTTTTGCTGGCACAAGAACAGGCCTTCCTTCGTGCGATCCACCTCAAGGCCGAGAAAATGCTTAAGTTCTCCAAGCGGAAGGAACATGCCAAATTGTGTGCAGCAGAAGGAAAAGATTTGGAAGATACCACTATATATAGTATAGACAATTAGTTGGGAGTTTGATTTACCTAACGCTGACAAGGCCCGACATCGCATATGCAGTTGGAGTGGTTAGTCGATTCATGCAGAATCCATTTATTAGCAAAGTGGAAACGGAGAAAAATCCCTAAGAACTATGTCATCCTAAAGGTGAAACCAATGAGGCAAGAAGCCGTGGTGGGGAGTAACCAGAGTAGAGTGAGATATATATTATACATATTAATTAGTTATGAGAAGACTATTTAAAAATAGAGAAGCTTTTAGAAAAATTAAAGAATCTTTAATTAGTAATTATTCAGAATATACAAGTCTAAATAAAACAAAAGAAAACCCACAAAGATTAGCCTACCTAATTACATTAATATCTAGTATTGAAGCAAAATTAATAATCCATTTAAAATCTAGAAGAATGAGACACATACCACCTAATTATGATAAAATTAGATTTAGATATCCACCAAGATATTATAAATATGATTTAAATGAATAAAGTACAAAAATACAAAGAATTAAAACAAATTATTTCTGAAAAACGTAAAGAATTAAAAATAAGAATAGAAAGACTACATTATAATATATTTGCCGGAGTTAGTGAAAACTCAATAAATACACAAAAAGATGAAATATCAAAATTAGAATCACAAATAGACAGTTTAGAATATATATATACCACCATGAACTATTCACAATAAAATGAACAAAGAAGAATTTATAATAGATGAAAAAATATATGAAAATCACGAAGGATTAAAAATAAAAATAGTAGTTTCTAATCTAGGAATAGGATATAAGAAAATAGGTGAACATTTATATCTAATGTTAGAAAAAGTAGAATTAAAATTAGAAGATAAATTGACAACAATGGTAAGAATAGAAAGAGAAAAATGAAGAAATAGATAGAAAAAAGGAAATAGAAAAAATAAAACAACAAACTACAGAAGAAATATGAAAAATAGAAGAAACTAAAAATTGTAGGATTGCTGAATTAGAAAAATAACTACAAATGTTAAAAGATTTGTATGAACAAAGACAAAAAGAAAAAGAAGAAAAAGATAAAGAACAAAAATTACTAGACGAGATAAATCAATTTAAAGAAAAATTAGAAATAAAAAACAAGGAATTAGAAATAAATAATATAAATGTTGAAGAGATAGATAATTATGATTCAGAAGACAGTGAAGCATACACAGAAATATTAAAAAATACAAAAAATTTAGAAATCAATGAAAAACAAGAAGTAATTAACGAAGAAAACTTAGAAAATACCAACAGAGAAATAAATACTCTTGATAAAAAAGAAGATGAAAATATAATACCTAAAACAGCAGAAATAAGAAAACCTATAGATTATAAAAGTAAGTTCAAAAAATATAATAAATATGATAAATGGACACCAAAACAAATAGTCAATAAAAATTATAACTTTTTAGATCAAGACTGTGTAATAGATACAGAAAAAATAATACAATTATGGATAGGATATATGACAAAACAATTATTAGATAATAATATAAACATAACAGATGCACCAGAATATATAGAAAGAACACTAATAGGATCAGTAAAACTATGATTTTCAAATTTAACTGAAAATAGCAAGAAAATATTAAGAACTGATAAACCTATAGAAGAAAGATCATCAACAACAACTAAACTAACAGCTATAGAATTATTAAAAAAATATGAAACAACTATAAAAGATGAATTCGGTAGTATGACAACAATAGAAGAAGAACAAGATGAAGAAAAAGATACAAATAAGAATTTAATGTTAAAATTAGCAATACGTAATATGTGTTATATAGATGAATATACTTGCGCATTTAAATAATATTATTATAAAGGAGCATATAGTATAGAAGAAAGTAAAGAAATAAGAAAATTATATTTTAATAAATTATCCGAACCATTTAGTTCAAAAATAATAAGAAGTTGGGAAGAAGCAAAAATAGTAGATACGTTAGGAGCAAGAATAAAATTTTTACAACAATGGTATACAAACTTATGTGAAAAATATAGAGAAGAATTAAAAATAAAAAAAAAACATTGATAAGAAATTTAGCATGTTGCAAAAATAAAATAGCACCCCAATTTGGATGTGAAGAAAGATATTATAAGAAAAGAAAAAGACACAAGAAATATAAAAAATATAAAAAACAATATAAATACAAGAAACCAAGAAAAAGATATTATGTAAAAACTTATAAATACAAAAGACCATATAGAAAGAAGAAATCTGTAAAAGAGTATACTTGTTATAATTGTGGAAAGTTAGGACATTTAGCTAGAGATTGTAAATTACCTAAAAATCCAAAAAATAAACAAATATCAGAAATAAAAATAGATAATACAGAATATATGCAGATAGATTATATAGATTATGAATTAGAAAGTGAGGATAGTATATATGAAATTTCAGAAAACGAAACAGATACTGAAATAGATAGTGAAATAGATGAATCAAATGACTGAAGAAGATATAAATATAATAACAAAGGAAGAATATTTAAATGATGAAGGAACAGAACAAAAAATAATATTTGACAGCAACATATTTGATGAAATAAAAGGAAAAGAATTAGATTTAAGCGTAGAAAAATATTTAAAATACCAACAATAAAAAATATTTTTACTAGGAAAAAAAAAACGAATATTATGTAGTAAGCCAAAAAGAACATGTAACAGACTGCAGATATGCAAAAGGCAAAGCTAGTATACCACTAGTAACAAAAAGAATAATTAATAAGGAGATAAATAATATAAAAAGTAAAGAAGATCCAATAAAATATGTATACCTTGGAGGTACAGAGATATTAATAAAAGCATGTTTTAGAGAAGGAATAGATACACCAATAGAATTATATTTAGTAGATGATAGAATTATAAAATCTATAGAAAAAAGCATAATAACTGCCGTAAAAGGAAATCTAATCTATCAAAAATTCAAATTTATAATAAGTGCAAATTATTCAGTAGCGGTTACAGATAAAAATATAGATAAATCATTAGTATTATATTAAAAAATATCAGGAATAGAATTAACCCTAGGAAGTAAAATATTTACAGCAAGATGCAAAAATTTATACGTATTAACAACAAAACATAAAATAACAGGAAAAAATAAAATTAACAAAATACGAATAGAAAGTCCATTCGAACAAATTGTAAAAAAAATAGATTATAATGATTATAGCTATAGAGACACAAATATTGGATTAAATTTAGAAATAATAAATGATACAATAAGTACAACGAAAAGAATAACTGATGAAAAACCAGAATCATCAAGCTCATCAAAAAGAACAAGTTATGAAATAAATTCAATAAGTAATTTAAACCAATATTACATAACAGAAAAATAAATGAAAAAGAATATATAATACTCTTAAATACAGGACAAGAAGAAAATTATATAGCAAAATATCTAGTAAAAAATGAAGAAATAAAAACTGATAATAATATGTGCCCAGATCTATCAAGAAGATTAATAAATAGTAAAAATATAGTAGAAAAAGAAATAATAATAGGAGTTAGAAAAATTAAAATAGAATTCGAAGTAAAAGAAGAAATGCAAAAAGCAAATATAATATTAGGAATAAAATGGTTAGAACAAGTAAAACCATATAATATAGAACATACACAATTAACCTTAACATATAACAAAGAGAAATTATTCTTAAGAAGAGCCTTAACATAAAATGAAAATATATGTATTAATGAAGATAGTAGTAGAAGGATATTACAGTAGATATTATATGCCTATGATAGATACAGGAGCAGAAGCTAATTTATGTAGATATAATTGCTTACCAGAAAGTAAATGAGATAAATTAAAAACACCAATAATAGTTAAAGGATTTAATAATGAAGGAAGCTTAATTACTTATAAAGCTAGGAATGTAAAAATGCAAGTATGAGATAAGATATTAACAATAGAAGAAATTTATAATTATGAAATAACATCAAAAGATATACTTTTAGAAATGTCATTTTTAGATAAATTATACCCACATATAATAACTAGAATAGACTGGTGATTTACAACACCATGTAAACAGAAAGTAAGAGCAAAGAGAGTTAATAATAAAATAAGAAAGAAAACTGATTGGATAAAAGAAAGTGAGAAAATTACACAAAAGTTAGAAAATATAAAAAATAATGAAGATACAATAGAACTAGTAGTATTTTCAATAAATAAAACAGAAATAACTATATTTTCAATAAATAAGATAGAAATAATTAAGAAAAAATTAGAACAATTATATAGTGAAGATCCATTAAAAGGATGAGAAAAACATAAAACTACTATAAAAATTGAATTAATAGATAAAAATAGCATAATAACCCAGAAACCATTAACATATAATTTTGATGATTTAAAAGAATTTAAAATACATATAGATGAATTATTAGAAAAACAATATATACAAAAAAACAATAGTAAACATAATAGTCCAGCATTTATAGTAAATAAACATAGTGAACAAAAAAGAGGAAAAAGTAGGATGGTTATTGACTATAGAAATTTAAATGCTAAAACTATAACATATAATTATCCAATACCAAATAAGATATTAAAAATAAGGCAAATACAAGGATATAATTATTTTAGCAAATTCGATTGTAAATCAGGATTTTACCATCTAAAGTTAGAAGAAGAATCTAAAGAATTAACCGCATTTACGGTACCACAAGGATTTTATGAATGGAACGTATTACCATTTGGATATAAAAATGCACCAGGTAGATATCAACATTTTATGGATAATTATTTTAAACAATTATCTAATTGTATAGTATAGATAGATGATATATTATAATATACAAAAACTAAAGAAGAACATTTAAACACCAATAACTATTACTTTGGGGCATTAATTTCACCTTTTCTTCTTCAATTGCTCAAACTCCTTTTTCAATTATTTCTTTTTTCTATTAATGCACTTAGGAGCTTTTTGGATCAAATTATGGTCTATTAAAGAAGGGGATTAGGCTACATATGAGGCTACCAAAGAAAAGGCTAAAGGTTCAATGGGGTTAAATAGGATAATGCACAAAGGGCAGGACAACTAGAAAGTATAAAACAAGGCTATCACAGAAATGCCTAAATCATCTCCTAAACCCACACTCTTTATTTCGCTTTACACACGCACCGGGCAAGTTCTAGACATCACATTTAATAAGGAATATACAAAAATCTCACACACACATGGAACATGCTCAATTCACATAGGATCATCACAGACTCCCAACAGAATAATAACACGAATTAAATTAAAGCCAACAAGTACAAAAGTCACACCTATGAGCCTAAGAGTTTCAAAAGTAGCAATTCATACCAATCAACATGCTTTCACAAAACAAAACACTTTCACTATGCAATAAAAAACAACACCAACTCAAATATCTTACTAATTCCTATCCTAATTTTTTTTTAAATTGAGCCAAAAATTGGGAATTTCCCCATCCCACACTTAAAAATCTACTTTGTCCCCAAAGTGAACTTTTAAAGTAAGACATAGAAATACACCCTGAGGCCTCTAAACCTAGCTAGTAGCATCTTTACACATAAAGAAGGTCCATAAGACCTCACACTCAGTTTTTTCCATGCTTCTTAGCTCAAGTTTCAGGTACTCAGACTTCCCATCAACCTGTGACTCAACCAAAAACAAAAAACTACGTGAAATAACAACTAAAAATTGAAAACAAAACATCCCCATTTTAACTTGGGTTGCCTCCCAAGCAGCGCCTGATTTAGTATCAACCATATTCCTTCACCCTTTTATTCTCACTTGGACTCTATCTTCTTATTCTCTTTACCCCTCTTTGGTGAAATTTTTCAAGAGCGTCAGGTTTCTCAACTTTAAAGTTTTTAGGCTCATGAAATTCCATCATATCCCTCTTAGGAGGTAGAGGCTTAGGCTGCTCAATCAGGTAGTCCAAAAAGGTATTTTATGGACTCGTCACCCCACACTTGTCCCCTTCAATAACCTTGATCATACACAAATCTTTATATTGGGACGTTAGTGTAGGTGCTTTATAAATATCAGATACCACCTCTTCATCATCTACCCTCATTTTAAGTGTGCCTTCTCTAACATCAATTAATGTTCCTCCAGTTGCTAAGAATGGACACTGCAAAATGATTGGTAAATGTTCATCTACCTCAAAATTAAGAACAATAAAGTCAACAGGAATAATAAATTTACCAACCTTAATGAGGACATCCTTAATTATTCCTTCCAGATATGCCATGGATCCGTCTGCTAGCTGCAAAACCACGGTGGTTGATCTAAGCTTTCCCAAGCCTAATTTTTCAAACAGAGATAGGGGCACCAAATTTTTGATCGCCTTTAAATCACTTAATGCATGGACCACTTTTCTTCTAATTTGTATAGGGAGAGTAAATTTCCCCAGATCTCTCAATTTCTTGGGGATTTTTTGTGTCATTACTGCACTACACTCTTCAGTGAGTGTTATTGCCCCCATATCCTATAATTTCACCTTATTAGCCACCATATTCCTCAAGTACTTCGTATACTTAGGCATATCCTGCAAAACATCTAACAAATGTAAGTTAATATGAAGTCCTCGAAATGTGTCAAAGAACTTATTAAACATGGCATCATCCTTAGCTTTTAATTGCCTCTTAAGGAAGGGTAGTGGCAGCATCTTCTTCTTCTCTGGTTCAACTATATTTTCTTTCAAGTACTCAGACTTCCTTGAATTTTATACAACTTTGTCATTTACCTATTGGGTCACCACATCAGTGTCCACCTCCTTAGTTGCCTTTGGAGGTTCTCCTTGAAGTACATTACCACTTCTCAAGGTAATTTCCCTAACCCGCTTTTTATTTTCTATATCTTCTGGAAACCCACCTTGTGGCCTAATATTTACTGTATGCTGAATTTTCCCCATATGCAACTCTAAACTTCTTGTGTCTACTTGCAAATTTTTTAAGTCTGCAGCAAACTATGTCTGATTAGCTAAGATCTGTTTCATCATCTCTTCCATATTGCCTGTTGACTGATTTGGTTGGGCTTGTAGTTGTGGGGCATTCCACGGCTGATTTAGTGGCTGAGTCTGCCACTTCATGTTGTAGGCATTACTGTAATTTAGCCTTTGAGCATTACCTACATACATCACAGATTCTCGATTTGAAGCACACATAGCCACTGTATGACTACTATTTTCGCATACCTCACACCAACCTGCAGCTTGTTAGATGGCATTGACTGTGGCTGCAGGTTGTGCTACTCCCATCTTCATACTACTGAATTGAGTGTTGATCAAATTTTGTAATGCAAAAACCTATGCTAATAAGGTTGTGAATTAGTCCACCTCTAATATACCCGCAACTCTTTTCATGGCACTTTTAGAAACTGAATGCCATTTTAGATTTCCTTGTGCTATGCGATTCAACAATATGTACAACTCATCATATGTCAACTCCAGCGCTTGACCACCTGCGTTTGAATCTAGCAAAATCTTCATATTGTGATCAAGAGCTTCTAGCTCATAAGTAAAACAAGACTCATAAGAAGAACCAAAACTCACAAATCTAGCTCATCCAGTATAGCTACCACGCCTAGCAAGGCCCACAGATGAACCCCTCAAATACTAATCACCACCCTTACTACGACAATTGCTAGCAGTAAACTGATCCCCGTTAGTAGTTTGAAGAGCTGCCTGAACTGGTCGACTAGTCTAACTCTGAGGCAAAAAATATGGATGTAGAGGATGTCCAACATAAGGAATACCACCTATGAATCGAGAACTGCTACAACTCCCACCAAATCTGCATTGATACTTGGGCCTCTTATCATGGCCTTCACGTTGCATATCCTACATCACTCTAGCATGATCAGCAACCTCAATAAAGGTCCTACCCATAGCAACCAAACTCTGAGTAGCCATCTGAATAAGAATTCTCAATCCTCTCACAAAACAGAAAACTCTCTCATACTCAGTATCTAAGATAAAAGTTGTATATTTAGCCAACTCATGGAAACGATCCGCAAACTGAACGACTGTCATAGAACCCTGCTCCAATCTAGAGACTGATCTCTTATACAGTCTCTAAGGCTACATAACATGAACTTCTCCAAGAACATCTCGAAGAACTGAGCCCAAGAGAGAAAGGAAGATTTAACTAGTCTAGAACTCAGAAAACCCTTCCATTAGTGTCTAGTAGACAAGTACAACTGAAATATGGTGTAGTCCACATCACGAGCCTCAATAAGACCTAAACCACAAAGCCTATCCTCACAAGAATTCAGAAAATCAAATGCATCCTCTCTAGGAGCACCAGAAAATCTAGGTGGATCCATCCTCAAGAACCTACCCAGCATCTTCTGCTCCTCCGCAGACTTAGCGGGTTAGGTCACAACTGGCTGAATGACTGTTGACTGAACAACTGCCAGAATAGGAGGAAGCTCAACTCTAGGAGATGCGGCTGTAGGCTGCACTCCTACTTCAGCAGTTTGTGAACTATCAACAACACCCAACAGCTAAAATAAAGAATCCCTAAGAAAAAAAAGGGGATAAATCCTGGTGGACCCTGGGCTGGTCCCTTGCTCACCGCTAGCTGATGTGGAGTAGTCTCTAGCTCGAATATAGGAATAGGATCCTAGGGAGGTACACCCTAATCCCTAACTAGGGATACATCATAGGTCTGGGTCTCAGGACCCTTCTTACATATCACTAAAGCACGTGTCTTGGGCATCTATAAAAGAGTAAAGTGAACCAAATATCCTACAAACCAACTCAGACTCTTAGCATGATATTTTTAAAATAAGTGAAGGACTCCTAAGAATGTCTCACAGCCTCCTAAAGATAGGAAATAGACGTCAACATTCTAATTCACACACTTTCTCTTATACGAATAAAATTGGTGAAACCCACGCTCTAATAAAAATTTGTCATGAAATAATTTTTGAGTAATGATGTCACCTACTACATCCTACCGGTAGGTAAGCCGATACCATAACCCGGAGCTAATGCAATGGGTTACCTTGGTAGAAATTTCCAACATAGAACCTTAATCAGAACACAATACAAATAATAACATTCCACAATCTAAGACAACTGCTATTCAAATAACAATCCCATGACCTGATAGTATTAGTAAAAGAGCATCTAGATTTGACAATAGAAATTTACAACTGAAACTCTAAAATGTCTTAAATAATATTATACATTTGTCTCAAAAAAAAAGACAAATAAATATAGAGGGAAAGAGGGAAACTCAAACTCTAAGAGCTTACCTATCTCCGAATGGTCAACGCGGCACGATCCCAACTCAACGACATCAACTAGAACTTGGGTCTGTACCAACAAAGTACCGAAGTATAGTATGAGTACCAAAACATCGGTAGTCAGTAGGCATCATCGACCGATTGATCTAAATCGTAATATAAAGACGATATAAGGTTAGACAATAACTTAAAGTCAAGGTAAAAAATTAAACCTGAATCTTCCTTGCTACCATTGTATAGATTAATTAATATACTAAGGTAATAACATAACGTATCAAAGCACTACATACCATATTCATCCTATAAATTAGTAATCATTGCGGAAACGTAAAGCCACATATATACAATAACAACCATGAATTTACCATAATCAACTCCAACCTTCATTAGAATATAAAGCATAAAAATTTACCGCGACGTCCACACAAAGAACACAACAAAGACCTCATCACGGCGTCCCATACCACCAGAGAGTACACCAAAAGAATTCAATACAAAGAACCCATCACGGTGCCCCATACCACTGAAGAGTATACCAAAAGAGCAACCAAAAATACATTAAAGCATTACTACACCACAATTAACTGAAGTCACGGGTAACAGAACCCTGTAATGTCTCATTTCTGAGGTCCAAAATAATAATCAATACCGAAAATTAATCACAACTAAGCCAATATTGACATAGCATAGTTATATAGTTACTTATTCTCTAATTCATTAATAAACTCCAATATTAGTCTATACTAGTTAACCTTAGTTTCCATAAGCCAATTTATTACAAGTATTATAGTTCTAGCCACCACTTAAGGGAAAAGCTACAAGTTACCAATGCTATTATTTATTCACTCATTACAAGGCCATTCTCGAGTTAGCACTCTCATTTACTGTATGTTGAATTTTCCCCATATGCAACTCTAAACTTCTTGTGGCTACTTGCAAATTTTTTAAGTCTGCAGCAAACTATATCTGATTAGCTAAGATCTATTTCATCATCTCTTCCATAGTTCTTGTTGACTGAATTGGTTGGGCTTGTAGCTGTGGGGCATTCCATGGCTGATTTAGTCGCTGAGTTTGCCACTTTATGTTGTAGGCATTACTGTAATTTATCCTTTGAGCATTACCTACATTCATCACAGATTCTTGATTTGAAGCACACATAGCCTCTGTATGACTACTATTTTTGTATACCTCACACCAACCTATAGATTGTTAGATGGCATTGACTGTGGCTGCAGGTTGTGCTGCTCCCATCTTCATACTGCTGAACTGAGTGTTGATCAAATTTTGTAATGCAAAAACCTATGCTAATAAGGCTGTGAATTAGTCCACCTCTAATATACCCGCAACTCTTTTCGTGGCACTTTTAGAATCTGAATGCTATTTTAGATTTCCTTGTGCTATGCGATTCAACAATATGTACAACTAATCATAAGTCAACTCCAGCGCTTGACCACCTGCATTTGAATCTAGCAAAATCTTCATATTGTGATCAAGAGCTTCTACAAAAGTATGAGCAAGTACCTTATTGGACTATTGGTGGTGTGGATAATCCTGAAGAAGAGCCTTAAAGCATTCTCAAGCATGGTAGAGGTTTTCATCAGGCTTCTGTTTAAAGCTCACTATCTCACTGCGAAGTCTCGCAGTCTTGCCTGATGGAAAGAATCTGATAAGGAACTTTCTGGACAAGTCATCTCATGATGTAATTAAATTAGCCAGCTCCATGTTTAACCATCTTTTACTTCCCCCAAAAGTGAATGGGGAAACAGTCTTAGCCTCACATAATCTGGACTCACCCCATTCGGAGTGAATGTATCAGTAAGCTCAATGAAGGTTTGCAAGTAGACTTGTGAATCCTCGTGTGAAAGCCCACCAAACTGTCCACTGCTAATAAGAAGCTGCACCATATTGAGTTTCAGCTCAAAATTCCCCCCAGCTGCTGGTCTTTGAATTAGGGAAGTCTAGTTCATCAGAAGTGGGACTTCTACTTCCCTTACTGTCCGTCGGGCATCTTGTTCTTTAGCTATTGTAGCAGTATTCTCTTGGTCTTCTTTGATTTGAGGAATTCTGGGAAGAAGGATTACTTTTCTCCTACGTTGATGGAATAATTGTTCAGGTTCTGGGTTTGGTTAAACCAAATTCGTATCCCTTGCTAGATTATTATCCTACAACCTGTTTCCTACAATGACTAAACCAAGATCAAGCGTAAAAACACCAAATGAATCTAAAATTAAAACTAAAATAAATAATTGCCATAATACAAGTCCCCGGCAACGGCGCTAAGAACCTAATAGCCTTCAAGCGCACACGCAAGTGTACGTGGTCTTAACAAGTAGTAAAGTGGTCTTCAAGAAGCCAAGTATTGATCCCACGGAGACTTGATTCAGCAATAATTCTATTTTAGTTCAAAATTTAGATTAAGTTGGTGCAAGAATAACTAAAAGGGAGTTTGGGAATTGTAACTCGTAATTAAAATAAACAAGTAAAGATCTTAAAACACTCAATAGGATAAAACCCAGGGTTAAAACACTTTGACAATCATATTATGCATTAATTTCATTCATTAACTCACTTATCTTGGTTGTAGATGCGTAGGGTTAATTGCATGATTATGGTTTCCCAACCTCTAATCCTTTACCTAAATTGAACCTTACTACAACATCATTGAGCGGGGATGTAATGATCCAATTAGGTTATTTAAGCTATCATGCTACGTTTGAATCAAGTAAGTCTCCTAAGTACATCCCTGTCCTAGGTGCTAAGTTCAATTCCTTATTTTATAAAAGAATAAAAACATACTTTGTTCATCTCCATGTTCTATGCTCGAGTCCCTCACCCGAGATTAAAAGGTAGACAATTGATATATTTAAAGGGTTGCGAATCCTTAAAATGGTTAAATTAAATATTAACACACAACCAATATTGATAAGCAAAATTAATGAACTTAATTCAAAACAAAAGTAATCAAGTCTTTGGCTTTAACCCTGGACAAGGATGTTTAGCCACACATAGTTCTAATCGTAATCACAAAATAGTAATTAACGACTAAAAATACGAATAAACTAAATAAAAATAATAAAAACCTAATAAAGAAATTGTAGCAGCCCTTTGCTCTCCAAAATATGCTAAAAAATGTGTAAAAACGTGATACAACATGTATTTATAGTATAGGAGTAAGCCCATTCCGTGTTGGACAAGAAAACCTTCAGCTGTTGAACCCAAGACTGGGTAGGGCATCACCCTGGTTTTAAACCTACTACAGACAAGGCGTCTCCTCCAAATCACCCTAAGCCTCTGGAATTTGTTGTTCAGAATTTTTCTAACGCATGGGAACACCGAAATGAGCCCGCGTCGTAGGCTAATCATGGTTAGGATTACCATGCGCCATTTGGTTACTATTTTGGGAATCGTATAAATCCATTGGTGTTTTTAACATATCCTTTGGCCACTCCTTCAGTCCACATGCTCCCAAGACATTTCAGGGGTCCAAAAGTGTGTCAATCTGCGTATTACGCCTTCGTTGAGCCATTCCCAGCCTTTTTGAGTTGTTCCCACTTGATTTGAATCTTGTATATCCTTCATATATCATCATAATCCATTCACCAAGCATCCTATGAATTAAACACAATAATTTAAAGATCAAAACAACACGACATCCAACACGACGAACTAGAAACATGAGCTAAGCATAGGCTAATTTCATTTGATCTTTTACTCATTGTTTTGACCCTTGGCTTGATCCAATTGACCCTTGAGCATTATAAACAAGTTGTTTCACATATAATTACACCATAAAAACCATTTGGAATACTTTAAATACAATAGAATCCACCAGAATCAACTAAACAAGCACCTAGCTAAAGCTAGTAACACTAGTTTTCTGGGTTGAACTCTAAAAGAATCTTTTAGGTACAAACTTGTTTGAAACTCACTTTGAACAACATAAACACATGATTTAACACTTTGATACAAATTTATGTCATTATCAACTCATATAGCAAACTAATCATTCTCAAAATAGGGCTAAAAAGGCTAGAATAGTGATGCTAAAATGCATAAATACACGCAACATCAGTAACGGTTTTGGAAAAACAACACATAACTGCATAATAGTGGGATAACCAGTCCATGCCTAGAATCAGATCAAAATCCAACATATCCAGAATAATAAGATCAACATTTGTATCAATATCACTAACTATTACAACACATGATTTGAATACTCAATCCACTACTAAAGAATCACATAGGGGAGTAGATACGCGTAATGACACAGATAATAAATTACTGGACAAGTCCAACCATGATTCATAATAAGAAGATACATAAGAATAAATGGATATGGGATCAAATAAAGCAAGAGCCGACTTGCGGCACACCAATATTGTACCTATCACTACAATATCTGATGCCTCAACCTCGGGCCTAGAATGTATTGCATACAACTGACCAAGCCCGTTACCTGGCTGGGCACTTGACCGACCTTCTACCCTGCCTTCCTGAACACCACCTCGAGCACCCTGGTAATAACCTCGCAAACCACCTCTACTGAGGGGTGAACTACCCTAATGGGATAGCTTCCTAGGCTGAAACAACCATTGCCCTATGACTAGGGCACTCTCTAAAGAAATGACCAGAAATCCCAAAGTAAAACAAGACTCATAAGAAGAACCAAAACTCAAAAATCTAGCTCATATAGTATAGCTACCATGCCTAGCATGGCCCACAAATGAACCCCTCAAATACTGATCACCACCCTTACTACGATAATTGCTAGCAGTAAACTGATCCCCGTTAGTAGTCTGAAGAGCTGCCTGAACTGGTCGACTAGTCTAACTCTGAGGCAAAAAATATGGATGCGGAGGATGTCTAACATAAGGAATGCCACCTATGAATCGAGAACTGCTACAACTCCCACCAAATCTGCATTGATACTTGGGCCTCTTATCATGGCCGTTACGTTTCATATCCTCCATCACTCTAGCATGATCAGCAACCTCAATAAAGGTCCTACCCATAGCAACCAAACTCTGAGTAGCCATCTAAATAAAAAGTCTCAATCCTCTCAGAAAGCAGAAAAATCTCTCATACTTAGTAACTAACATAAAAGTTGCATATGTAGCCAACTCATGGAAACGATCCGCAAACTCAACGACTTTCATATAACCCTTCTCCAATCTAGAGACTGATCTATCATACAATCTCTAAGGCTACATAACATAAACTTCTCCAAGAACATCTTGGAGAACTGAGCCCAAGAGAGAAGGGAAGATCTAACTAGTCTAGAACTCAGAAAACCTTTCCATTAGTGTCTAGTAGACAAGTACAACTGAAATATGGTCTAGTCCACATCACGAGCCTCAATAAGACCTAAACCACAAAGCCTATCCTCACAAGCAGTCAGAAAATCAAATGCATCCTCTCCAGGAGCACCAAAAAATCTAGGTGGATCCATCCTCAAGAACCTACCCAGCATCTTCTGCTCCTCCGCAAACTTAGCGGGTTAGGTCACAATTGGCTGAATGACTGTTGACTGAACAACTGCCAGAATAGGAGGAACCTCAACTCTAGGAGATGCGGCTGTAGGCTGCACTCTTGCTTCAGCAGTTTGTAAACTATCAACAACACCCAACAGCTGAAATAAAGAAACCCTAAGAAAAGATGAGGGGATGAATCCTAGTGGAGCCTGGGCTGGTCCCTTCCTCACCGCTAGCTGATGTGGAGTAGTCTCTAGCTTAAATATATGAATAGGATCCTAGGGAGGTACACCCTAATCCCTAACTAGGGATACATCATAGGTCTGGGTCTCGGGACCCTCCTTACATATCACTAAAGCACGTGTCTTGGGCATCTATAAAAGAGTAAAGTCAACCAAATATCCTACAAACCAACTCAGACTCTTATCATGATACGAGTGAAATAAGTGAAGGACTCCTAAGAATGTCTCACAACCTCCTAAAGATAGGAAATGGACGTCAACATTCTAATCCACAGAATCTATTAGACAGTTGCTCTTATACCAATAAAATCGGTGAAACCCACGCTTTGATAAAAATTTGTCATGAAATAATTTTTGAGTAATGATGTCACCTACCACATCCCATCGGTAGGTGAGCCGATACCATAACCCAGAGCTAATGCAATGGGTTACCTTGGTAGAAATTTCCAACATAGAACCTTTTTCAGAACACAATATAAATAATAACATTCCACAATCTAAGACAACTGATATTCAAATACCAATCCCATGACCTGATAGTATTAGTACAAGAGCATCTAGATTTGACAATAGAAATTTACAACTAAAACTCTAAAATGTCTTAAATAATCTTATACATTTGTCTCAAAAATAAATGACAAATAAATATAGAGGGAAAGAGGGAAACTCAAACTCTAAGAGCTCACCTATATCCAAATGGTCAACGCAGCACGATCCCAACTCAACGAAGGCAACTAGAACTTGGGTCTGCACCAAAAAAGTACCGAAGTATATTATGAGTAGCAAACATGGGTAGTCAGTAGGCATCATCGACTGATTGATCTAAATCTTAATATAAAGACGATATAAGGTTAGACAATAACTTAAAGTCAAGGTGAAAAATTAAACCTGATTCTTCCTTGATACCATTGTATAGAATAATTAATCTACTAAGGTAATAACATAACGTATCAAATCAATACAAACCATATTCATCCTATAAATTAGTAATCATTGCGGAAGCGTAAAGCCACATATATACAATAACAACCATGAATTTACCATAATCAACACCAACCTTCATTAGAATATAAAGCATAAAAATTTACCGCGACGTCCACACAAAGAACACAACAAAGAACTCATCACGGCGTCCCATACCACCGGAGAGTACACCAAAAGAATTCAATACAATGAACCCATCACGGTGCCCCATACCACTGAAGAGTATACCAAAAGATCAACCAAAAATACATCAAAGCTTTACTACACCACAACTAACTGAAGTCACGGGTAGCAGAACCCCGTCATGGCTCATTTCTGAGGTCCAAAATAATAATCAATACCGAAATTTAATCACAACTAAACCAATATTGACATAGCATAGTTATATAGTTACTTATTCTCTAATTCATTAATAAACTCCAAGATTATTCTATACTAGTTAACCTTAGTTTCCATAAGCCACTTTATTACAAGTCTTATAGTTACTAGCCACCACTTAAGGGAAAAGCTACAAGTTACCAATGCTATTATTTATTCACCCATTACAAGGCCATTCTCGAGTTAGCACTCTCATTATATAAATTCTCAATTAAGCCACAACAACATCATATACTAGATGTCAACTGAACTATCCATCGTACAATACCAATTCTATTATTATTGAGCATTTTATAACGTTAAGGACTAGTTGCCATATTTTAACTCAGTAAGGTCCACTAACTAGTTCACTAGGCCTCTAGCCTACAAGTCATAATCATTTATTAGAAATAACTAGTTATCACATAAGGCACTTTACTAGGCAAAATTCCATAACATAACCCTTAATTCAAGTCAAGTAGATTTACTAGGTAAGCCTTTGGTTCTACACAAGATTACATATACCAATTAACCTTAACCCAATGATAGGCATAAATTACCTCTAGTTACCAATTAGAGTCAATAAGTTCCACACTTCTTATTTAGTAAAAAAGGACAAGGAATGAACAACAATTTACCAAGGAAGTCATCATGTCCCTCGTACATAAGCGGTTTGGCCCCACACAACCTAACCTCATTATTATTAAAGCATTTATATAAATTAGCCCCACATGATATCATAACATATTTACCTCTTCCGAACTTATCAGGCATCATCATAATATCAACATATCGTATGGAGTCTCCGAGCATTATCATAACATCAACATATTCTCTGAATTCACCGGTCATCATCATAACATTAATATATCCTCCGGATTCACTAAGCATCATCATAACATCAACATATCCTACAGATTTATCGAGCATTATCATATCATCATTACCTATTCAGGATTCACCGGGCATCAACAAAACATCAATATATCCTTTAAATTGACCGAGCATCATCATATATCATTACTTCTTTTGAATTCACAAGAATCATCATAATATCAATATATCCTCTGGATTCACCAGGCATCATCATACCATTAACATATATAGTCAAATCAACAACATATACAAGCCACAATAATAGAGTAATAGGGATGTAAGGTAACATATACCACTATACTTTACTATTAACCATGACCACATGATATGGGTAAAAGCATGAGCATGAGTATCTAAATAATATACATAATCACCAGTTTTCCAAGGTTATCTATATCATAACCATAAGATAATCAATTAATTATACATATTATCCAACCATAACCACATGCATAAACTGAAAATTGAGTTTTACCATAATAATCTCAATAACGTAATTTAGACGTTCATTAAGTATCTAGGTCTCTAAAGGATTTCATAGTTCAAGCTTAAGGCAGATCAAGTCCCATTACTAAATCCCAAGAAATCCAAAGTTCACTACCACGAGATTAACACCTACCCAAATTTAGGGTAAGTTATCTAAATCACACCGTAAGGGCTTATCATTCCTTACTAAGCCTATAGAGGAAATTTTCTTTCCTTCTAAGTCAACACAAATACCAAGTCCATTTCCTAACTAAGCAATATCTAGGTCAACATACCCTTAAGGTTAGGGAGAAACATCATTCTTATCTATTAGAGTAACTAATGTATTCACCTATTATTCATAAAACTACTAGTAGAACTATCCAAGGTTCTAGGCTAAGGGTCAAGCATCAAACTTTGCAAGTTCAATAACCTATAAGAATCAACTAATCCCAAATATCACCATTCAACCATTTATCATCTAAACCCGATCCGATTTCACAATGTATCAATAATTATACTACAATCAAACTCAATCTAACTATAAGTAAGCCTAACCTACCTTGAATCCAAGCAACTCACAAACCAACAAGCTTTGCCTTTACTTTTCTTGAAGATTCTTCTTCCATAATCCAAGTTATCAAAAATACAATCTAAGCATTACAACAAGAATAATAATACCCATTATGGCACCATTGTGCCATGGATTCAAAAATGACACCAAAGCCCTAAGTGGTTTCCATCTTTGGAAAATGACTTTTTGAGATAAACCCATTATTCAACAATCATTAAGAAGTTATAAGCCTTACGAAATTTGAGCAAATCAATCACATTTGTGGCTATAATTGAGCCTCAAAGACATAGGGGTTTTGGGTGTAGAAATTAAGAATTTAACATCAACTAGAAGGAATCTTACCTTAGATTTATAGCAAGATTAGATTTCACAAGTTCTTTAAGCTCCTAATGAACCCACAAGATTCAGTTGGAAGATTTTACACTCTATTAAGGTTTATAGATTAAGGGGAAGGCACAAAATGGCCAAAATTTTAGGCAAGACAACCCTTAAATAGGCATGCCCAGCCCTCAGGTCTTGCGGTCATGCCCATACCTAGTCGTATTCATGCCATTGCGGTCGCACCCATATCACTACGGTCGCAGTATCTCCTTCTATGCTAGGTATGGCTAAAGGTTGGAGCTTTATTTTGGGCTTCAGCTAATGTATCGTGATGTATTCGGAGTATGTTTCAAGCAAAATAAGATATGTAACCACATAGATTTTGATATTCCAAACACGTTGGCGAAGTTGAGTTTTGCATTTAAGGTCATTTTACTAGAGTTTTCACTTAGTGGTTAATTAGAAGAAATGAAGACTTCAAATTGATAAAGTGGCTCTAAACACTAAATGAACTGCTAGGTAACTGATCTATTGGTTTTGGCAAGTCAGTAATGACTTGGGGAAGCTTTGGAGAAGCTCTATTAGTGAAATAACCTAGAATATGGACAATGACTTGAAAGGTCATTACAGTAAGTTTGTCTATTATGAACAAAAGTTATGGCTTCAGTAAAGGTTCCATAGTGGAACTAAAAGTTCGAGAAAGTCATTCAAAATGTGGAAGGGTACATAGAGTCCAAGTGTTCGTGTTAGTTTTTTTTTTCTGAAAATTTATACGTAAAGTGTGTGCTCTTCAAAATATCTTTTTGTTGTCCAATTTGGTTAAAAGTGAGGAATGGTTCCTCTTACATATTTATTTTTTAACTTAGTTAGAGGTAAGAATGGGGGTATTGGGGGTGTAAATTGTGTTTGGGTTATGTAGTGATCTCATCACCTTGATTGTGTGTCGTTGCTTCCTACTTTGGTTGAAGAAAAGTTGGTTGGGTGTTAATATGTTATCTCGTGCTTTTTCGTTACCCCTACCCATCATTCAGGGATGAATGATCCTAGTGGGGAGACTAAAATACCCCAAGTCTTGGAACCTTGCGAAGTTTCCTTGGTTTTGGATTTACTATAATTGGTACGACTTAAGGGTACCAATCGTAGCCTTGTATACAATTTAGGGAGAGGCTTAGTGATTTACTAGTACACTAAGCAGTGTGTTTAGTATAGCTACTGCCCAAGATATGACTCATCTTGGTATGAGTCATATAGGAACATACGAGTGATGCAAGGCAAGTCGTATGGTGCTTGTTTGTCTTGTCTTATGGAGTCTTCCCAAGGTATGATTAGTAGACATTATTTGGTATACCACTCGTACCCTTGGGTACGAGTTAGAGAGATGTAAGTCATATAGAAACCAGTTGGTGGGGTCTTGGCATGGTCTTAGGTATGTGTTGGGGTACCACTCCTACCCTAGTATACGGATGGTATAGGTGAGTTATACCCCTGGACATGGCTTGTTTTTAATTTTAAGTCAAGGGTAGTCCAGATATTTCCTACTTCAAACACTTTATGTCCTAATATTATATATTACTTGGTGGCCCTTCATAACATTTGTTAAAGGATTAAAACACTTCAAATATTCTCTCAAACTCATCCTTGAAGATTGGAGGCTTGGGTTTCTCAAATGTTCTTCAAAGGGGTCTAAGAGTCATATTTCTCTTTGGAATATTCTTGTAAAAGGCTTGTACTCCTTTCCTCACTATTATTTCAAACTAAAGGAATGTGTATTGTGTTTTAAACATTGGATTTATGAATCATGAATAGTGGTTTTTGAAATATATGTTAAGGTCCTAGATGCATATGGTTTGGTATTGGTTTAAACTATGTTTTTACATGTTTTTGGTAATGGTTTGCATATGTTGGTACTTTTTGATTATGGTTTAACAAATGGGTCATAAGTAACCCTTATTATATTTGTTTGTGCATTGATTTTGGTCTTGGTAAAGGTATGCCCTCAATATGTATGATGAAATGCCTAAAGGAATGCTTTCACTATAATATTGGTTTCTCATTGGAACTCTTGGTTTTGTTTGGTAATGGAACCCTAAATGGATTTGGATGGTTTAACTAGTTTAAATGGTTTAAATGATATAAATGCTATAAATTTTTGGCATGGTCATAAATGGTTTGGAATCGTTCTAAATGGTATAAATGGTGTACATATTTTGGAAGGATTTAATGGTAAATCCTTGGTAGCTATGAAATTGGTTATGCTTATAGGGTACATGGGAATCTCCCAAGTAGTTTAATATGATTAATAGAAGGGTACATAGAATCTTTTGAATCTATACATGGTTGGCTGTGGATAGTACTTATAAGTATAGTTAGTACGATGATACCAATACAAATGGCCTTGGTTAATAAATAGTAAATAGATTAGTTGATTGCTTAGTAATGGTTTTAATTGGGAAATAATGGTAGGGTGTGTAGTAAATTTGTGGAAGGTGGAGGTCCTGGGGGGGCCAAAACTAGAAACTCATATTTACCGATGTTAGGTTTGGTCTTAGTGATCATGTGCATGATGTCACACTATATTAAGGGATGTACTAGTCATCCCAAGTTTTCTTCCCTGGTCATGTGGCTTCACACACTGAGGCCCTTTCAGCAGGGGAAGCTGAACCCATAGAGCCCATGGTTAGTTTAGGACGACAAAGCTACATAACCCAAGTAAAGGTTTTAAAGGCATGTTAAACCCGGTTCCCTTTCTCGGCATGATTATATATATGTATGGTCATATGCATTATGGATAGGTTTACTTGGCTTTGTAAATGGAATTATTTTACTCTTTTCCTGAGTGCATTCTAGTGTTCACCCACTAACCCGTCTTCGGGTGACTGTATACCCACGCTATAGAGGAATTGACCATTCTATTTCTCCTACTTAGTGATCAGATTTGGGGATAGTCGATGGTGGATTGAAGTGGTGAGATTTCATAGTTTGAAAGGCATCTATTTCATGTCATGGGTTACTTTACATATTTCTTATCTTGTATAGACTTTGGTTTTTCGCTATGGTCGGGGGCATGTCCTGACTAGGTACTTTTTGGTTGGTCTAGAGGCCTTGTATAAAAAACTGGGGATTTAGGTATAGCATGTATTGTTCTTGTATATATGCATACATACATTTGCTTATTATCATGGTATTAGAGTATGGTTTTCGTATTGATTTGGGTTAGTTATTGGGTGGTTGGACTTGGTAGGGTTGGTCTCAGATATAGATTTATCCTAGAGACACCACATGGGTGGATACGCTATCTTATCATATGTTCAGACTTCAACCGGCTCAAGGCATGTGTTTGGTGGTCGGGTTGTGTGGTCGGGGCAGTTCCTAGTCCTAGTTAGGGTTAGGATTTCCCATTAAGACAAGGCCTTCGTGCGGGTCATATTAAAAAGGGGGTCGAGGGATTCCCCTATGTTAATAGAATTGTGATGGCATAATTATAAGCTTGCAAGTGTAAGTGTATGACAATACCTATGATATGCCTTAGAGATCAATTCCTTAGTTAAATGAATGGGTTTTGTGAAACATGATTTAATTTGGATTAATGGCGGTTATGTAGCTAAGCTGCGAAGGTGGAGGTCCCAAAGCACCGATGCAGGAAACTTGCATTTGTCGACATGAGGGTTGGTCATAATGACCGTGCATGGTTCACACTTTTGATACTTATTTGTATCCTGGATTGATGTGAGGTTGGGGCATTCCCTGGTCTCTCTTGATACCTCTTATTCATGTGAATAACATGCATAGGGGTCCTTTCAACAGGGGGACTTGAACCCATATAGCCCATGGATTCCTTTTTATGACGATTAAGATACATAGTCTAGGCTAATGTTTTACTTGTATACTAAGTCTTGTTCCCTATCCCAGCATCTTATATATATGTATGTATGTGAACATGTACATTGAGTTTGGACTGTATTTTGAATTGACATTATTTTATCCTTATCTTGAGTTACATGCTAAAGCTCACCTTGCTAACCATCTTCGGACAATCTATCCCCACGTAATACAAAAGTCAGAGAAATTTTTACTTTTCCTGCATAGTGATAGGATTTCTGGGTTGTTAGTAGTCAACTTTGAAGTGGTGATCTTTCATTCTTCGAAAGGGCTATCATTTAAAAATCCTATTTTGTTTATGTCTTATACCTCTTATTTATGTCTTATAATACTTTTATTGGGATCTTTTGGTTATTGTTGGGGGCAAGTCCCGACTTAGAATGGTTTTGGTCTTTTTAGAGGCTTTGTGGATTACTGTGGATTGGGATGCTGTTGAAATTCTGAAATTTCTTTTTCTGAGTTGCCTATCTTGCTATATATTCTAAACTCAGCTTATCTTGTTATAGTTTTGGAATTTATTCGCTGCTAGTTGCACTGTATTTTGTTTGGCTAGGTAAAGGTTGTGTTCTCCGGTCCTCAACGGACTTGAGATACCTGTCATGACCAGACCCTAGTTTGGGTCGTGACAAGTTAGTATCAAATCCCTAGGTTTATGTTAATTGGGTTTCTATAAAGACGTGTCAAGTAGAGTTTCTTTTATAGTTGTGTAGCGTGCCACACTTATAAGGAAGTGTCTATGAGTCATTTAGGAAAGTTTTCTTTACTTATGTTCCACTTTTGGGCTGTAGAGTTTAGAGTATTGAAATCTCCTCAATTTTATCTATTTACATCTTAGATCATGCCTCCTTGAAGTTCTGATGCTCGTGGAAATTTCTCGGTCCCACCTAAGTACAACATGGATAAAGCTCGTCATTCTTATAGGGTACAAACTCGGTCTGGGATCCCTTCTTCTGATTGGCCCCGTGGAGTTCCACCAGTCCCTACTAGTTCTCCTTGGGATAATGGTACTTCTACCCTTATGCCTCAGGGGGATATGTCTAATGTTGAGTTTTTCCAGCCGATTTCTTTGCTTACTCAGTTGGTTGGCTCCCAATCATACTAGTCTAAGTGTGTTGTTTCTGTCACTCTTTCTTCTAAGGCCATAAGGGTTGGTCAGTTCATGAGGTTGATTCCTTCGACTTTCACAGGTTCTAAGGTTAAGGAGGATCCTCAAGGTTTCATAGATATGATGGAAAAGATTTTCTGAGTAATGTATAATTCTGACTCTGAGGGTATGGGGTTTGCTATATATCAGTTGAAGGATGTGACATATTAGTGATATGAATAATGAGAACTCTTAAGAGGAGATGATACTGAGCCAGGTATGTAGGATGACTTCTTTGGTGCTTTTCTTGATCGCTTCTTTTCTTAGGAGCTAAGGAGTTTGTGAATTTGAAGCAGGGCAAAATAACTGTAAAGAATTACACCTTGAATTCCATCAGTTTTCTTTCTACGCACTAAAGTTGGTGTCTTCTATGAGGGATAATATGAGGAAGTTTTCTTTGGGCTTGTCTCAGGACTTAGTGTTAGAGTGCAATGTCGTCCTGCTGAATACTAACATGGATATCTCTAGTCTTGTGCTATTTATGCAGCAGGTTGAGGACAAAAAAAAAGAAATAAGGGAAAGGCAGAGCAAGAAATTTAGGTACTTTGAGCACGGTGGAGGCCAGTAGAATAGTGGTAGAGATGGCAGGTAGTGGTCTAAGAAGTATTGGAAAAAATTTGGTTCTTATTCTGCAGCTTGTGCTCCATATCCTAAGTCGTCTGGTGATCATCATTTTAAGAGTAATAGTGGGGTTAAGGCACAAGGTTCCCAATCTTAGGCTAGTAGGGCTCAATCAACTCTATCATATCCTCCTTGCAGATTAGATGGATAATTGCACCAGGGTTTTTGTGATAAGGGGAGAAATAAGTGCTTCAGATATGGCCAACCTGACCATATTCAGAGGAACTGTCCTACAGGTGATGTCGCTATTAGAGGTAATAAAGTTCTGGCTGCTACGTCTTCAGCTACAGCAATGAAGGGTGCTATTTCTGGTATCGACACTGGTCAGAATCGTATGTATTCTACTGACACCCGTCAGGAATATGAGGCTTCTCCTAATATTTTTGTCACTGGTACGTTACAACTCTTCTCTCATTACGTGTATTGCTTACTTAATTTGGGGTATACCCTTTCTTATATAACCCATTATGTGGCTATTCATTTATGTTTTTATCCTAAATATATTTATTGTAATACCCCGAAACTATCCCTGGATGTCACACGATGCTTAGAATCATAAGTGATCCCAAGATAACCCATGATACTGGCTTAACTCATAAGAAACTGAAATAAATACATAAAATTGGATGTAATAAGCGGAAGAGATTTCTTAAGCTGAACTTATTCAATAAAACACTGTTTTAGAATATTTACATCAATGGATTATACAAAAAGGAAACTAAGACTAAATATATAAACTCTGACTGACTGTCTATGAAGCATACTAATACTGATAATAGGTAGCTGGGACATGACACTAGCCATCTCTAATCAAATACAACCGAATAAAATATAATACTGGAACTAGAGTTGACTCAAGTCCTCGAATCAAGAGAACTCACTGCTGGCTGGAAACTGTGTTATGTCTGATCATGGTGTTGTGGGCTACAATTGGTACCAACATCATGAAGTAATGTAACCATACATATATATGTGGTCAGTACTTTAGAATTTATTGAGTACGTGGGGGTGAATGCAACAAGTAAATTTGAAATTAAAGATACTTTCAAATCATGCATGCTAAGTGTAAAAGGAATCACCTTGATCATGAATAAAATTGAAAGCTGAAATATCATAAAACATGAATAATAAAGCATAATCTGATAAGCTTAGTGAGTCATTACACTTAGTTTCTAAAATCTTTACTTTTATTTCATTGTGGGAGATACTTATAACTGTCATAAATCATGTGAGATATCATGGAGTCCAATGCTTTACCCATGTTGTGAAGAGCTATTCTACCCTTGTCATCGGAATAAAACCTTAACTTAGAGTGATCACTATACTTAGCCCATATTGGGTAGAGGAGGGGACACTCTCTGGTGAGGCCCCTAAATATAAGCCTATAGTGACACGTAGTTTATGAAGAATAGGATGCGTTAAACTCATATTCCCCTCTCGGTGCTAAATACTACTCCCAAAACATATACTTATATGCTCATACTATTGAAATCCACCTTAAAATAACATATGGGTTTATAAATGAAAAACCAACTATGCTTCTTTTACTTAAATCATATTCATGAGGAAAATTGTGGATTTTATGTATTATCTTAGATCATAAAATCAAGTTGAACTTTAATCATGCTGTAATACTTGTAACTTGAGCTTATAAGCATAAATGTTTTGTAAAATCAGTAACTTATGCTTGAACTTGAAATCATTCTTTATCTCATAGATACTTCATATAAAAATTTCAAACTCAATGCTCAAATTGAAACCCTTTATCAATTCAGCAAGCTTTCTGTCAAAATAATGACATTCATCTCATAATAGCAATCATGTAAGTAATAACATGAGTAAAGGTAAATTCTTGTGAAAACTGAACTTTTAATCATATGATAAAGACATAATATCAAAAATATGGAAATTTGGTTATGAAATCTAATTGAAATCACATAAATTTAAATTTAAAATAAAAAATTTTGGGCACAAGGATGAAAGGGTATCCTTGTACAAACCCCACATTCTAGAATTTCTTGACTTCTTGAAGGAGAACATGAATTTGGATCCTTGAAAGTTGAACTATCGGAAGAAACCCTAATTTATTTTCTCTTGAGAGTGGTAAGGAGAATAAATGTTGAAAAATGATTAATTATGTGAAAATATCATTTATAGGGTGTTTTAAGTCATGGGGATAGGGTTTGAGGTGAATAACATACCAAAATAACCCTAAAGAAACTGAATAAAAATTATAGAAATTTTTCAGTTGACAACTAAGTTGATAGCTTGTCAATTAGTTGATAACTTATCAACTTAGTCATCGACCTCTAGATGGACTTGAACACTTTCTATTTAAGGTTGACGACTAAGTTGATAACTTTTCAACTAGTTGAAAGCTTGTCAACTTAGTTGTCACATTTCTGAAGTAATTTAGGGTCATTCCTGGTTAAGGCTAATGACTAAGTTGATAGCTTATCAACTAGTTGATAGCTTGTCAACTTAGTCATTGTATTTCCTAAGTGATTTAGGGTCTTTTCTGGTTAAGGTAGACGACTAACTTGATATGTTATCAACTAAAATGAATATGACTTTCTACTCCAATATCATATTAAGGTGAAATTGGATGTGTTGGAAATAAGACTCTAAGATCTTTCATTTGATATATAGTAGGACACCTGAATTGATATATTCTAGGAGTTGCACTCATTTAAAGTTGACCTTTGTAGGATCAAATACTAAAAACTCAATCAATACAAGTGTTCTCTACTCGACTTTGGTCTAAGTGCTTTCTATGACCATGATTCGCATCGAAAACACTTTATACATAAGGTGAATGATCATGACACTTATCTATGATTTAAAATAATCACTTAGGGGCTTTTAAACATAGAACGAATAGTTGAAAACTTATCTAGGAGCTGGTGGGGTATTACAATATCTCCCCTTTGGGATCATTCGTCCTCTAATGAAGACTGAGATTCACACGAAAATATGTAATTACTATATTGAAACTAAATTATCTTAAATTTATCATGTCTCATAACTAAAATCTCCTCTTGATAGGGCACTGACTAAGCTGATACATATGGAACAGGAACATATATGTAGGAACATATGGAATAACATAGACATGACATGTCTGCTAATTAATGATATAGTTGAGCTAAAACGATAACACTTTAATCATGAAACTAATTTCTGCACTGAATTAATTACAATAAGGAGTTCATTCATGATGAGAGTTTAGAACTCATTTGAAACATTCATGATATGCTCATACATATAGAACTATGAAGTGATAGCTTATGCGATAGAATCTACAAGAGTTACTAAGAATGGAATATGAGTTTCCTCAAACTCTCCTTATCATAACTTCAAATAACACTCAAGGGAAAGATTTTAGGCATGATCTGAGCATGGAATTTGAGTAAGGAATTGTAACATGGTAACAACTCTATATCATGGTATATCGGCATATAGAACAAAAGCTAGAATAGGATTACTATGTCTTAGGTAGTGCAAGCTAGAATAGGATTAGTATGTCTTAGGTAGTGCAACTGTTAACTTCCAAGCTTAGGCACACTTCTCAAATACTCTCTCAACTATACTTATCCTCTTAAATACTGCACAAAATTTGATGCAACTTATACTTCTCACATAAGTACACGTGACTACCCCAAACAAAGTTTGAGTTGAACTATATACTCTCACCATGTTCAAACCTAACTCAAAGTCACATGATACTACAATAACACTATAATTCTAGTCTAAACCACCAGATTCAATATTATATGTCCTTTTAGAGCTTTAATTCTAAGCATACACGCCTTACTACTTCAATGACTAACTCTGAACTCTTACCAGTAATTCACTAGCACACAATGCCTTCATCCACTTATATACTAACATGACATTCAAGCCTATCGTTATGACCACATATGAACTTTTAGGCAACCAACCCACTAAGGAATATTTCTATATTCTATAATACCTTCATTAGGAACAACTTTCATGCACTATCCCTAAAAATACATACCTAGAATTCTCAACTAACTATGATATATACCAAAGATTTGCCTCAATATTCCTTTACCCTTTAGCCTTAGATAAAATAAGTATACAACAACCTTTCTTAATAAGGGTAATCTACTCTCTCTCATCTAAACCATTGTTCATCCATTTTCATCACCACTATCTTAACATAAGAAGAGGGTCACTGAAGGACTAGAACATGAGGATCTAAAGCATGAAGAAATATTATATATAACTTTCACATTTAACTGAGGCTTAAGGAATTAAGTATCAAAGGCATGGATTCATAAAAGAAATCTAAATTGAGGATATACATAACATAATATGAATCTCACATATAATTAAGGGTGTACTATGAATTTTGAAAATTGAGCATACTCTGAAACATGAGTTCAACTTATTATAAATGACTTAACATAAGACAGGGATTCATATATTCATGATGAATCACTTGAATCACAGAGTTAAGTTGTTACTTCCTTACTAGGAGCTTAGAATGAACATAAATATGCATGAAGTGTATAAGCATTGGTTACAGGCATGAATCTATTATGTAGAACATAGTTAGGGTGCAATAATAACTGAAATCCAAAGAAAGGAATATGCTATAGTAAGAATGGATCACAATCTCATCACAACTCTTATTGACATGCATCGTAATCTAATTCTCAAAATTTGATTTGGTTCTTCTCCCTATCATCTCACCCTTAGATTAAAGCCCACATTCTAAGCTTATGGGTCTATTCTATACCCTCGAGACTAAGCCATAATTCCTTCACTCTAACAGCATAAACATAAATGCTCACCTCACCTGAATAAACTATATCTAGAAAATACTAACTTCATTCTTGGACACTCCCTTAATATATACCATCCTTAACTTTCTCTAGCTTCAATAATCATCATCAAATACTTATGCTTTTCTCCACCAACATACCTGTCTATTTAAACACATAGTCTACCCTTCCTTTATAGCTTACAAATATCACATCTCTAAACTTAGATTATTCCCTAAACCAAATCATACCAAAAAGCTCAACATCATCTATGTATAACTCCTTAACTTAGACATCAAGAAAATCATAAAATATATAACTAGCCTTATTCACACTTAGCGACTTATGGGCACTATCTAAGCACAGACGATACATTAAAAACTTAGAAAATAATGCAACCCCATCTCACCTTGGGTACACCTCTACATCATAACTACACCATCATACTTAATTGCAAAATACATGAACTTAAATTCTTGCATGCTTTATTCCAAGCCTACTAGCTCACCTTTTATTAAACTAACATCACTGTCCCAAGAAATAATTATTTTACACCTTGATGATCATTCATTGTTCAAGCTTAGATTCTAGTACTATACATGATTAACCACAACCTCACACACAATTCTTTCTTGGCGAAACATCAAGAAACACTAGTCCACTAGAACCTCATAACAATAATATTTGATCATAATCTTATGGATTATCTTACTATAATCCATTAGCATATCCTCCTTTCATACATCATTACTACTTATGCATCCATATATCTAAATTATACTCCTAGCACTACAAGCATCAACCAATTTCACTTTCACAACCACAGGGAGAACCCACATTAACAATCCTTAACAACATACTACTTTTGTTAATAACCTATACACTTCTAACACCATGAAATACCATCAAGAACTCCTTTACTACCTTAAGCATACCACAATTCACCTTAACTAATAACTCCATCTCTACCTTCTACCATGAAACCTATACCACATTCTCTATCCCTTAGTTAACACACAAGGATATATCACCTTAATTCTACTTAATAGCATACACAGATCAATCAATTTACCCTCTATGAAATGCTAACCCCAACTTTTCTTGTTACTACACTTCTAAATAAATACTTTCAGCTCTAAGAATGTTCTACTACTTATGAATCATAACACCCTAAGTTACACTATCCCTTAGTAAAAATTGTACTCAATACTCAAGGCACGTGCTCTTTCTTTTCCTAAGTGCTATTTGTAATAGAGGGATAAAGAGAAATTTGATTACATAGAACATTCTATCTTAACTGCATAACTTATTTGGATGAGGACATAAGATTTCAAATTAAAGGGCTTCAAATACACTAGCGGGCTCCTCTTAAGCCCTTTGTGTGATTTCTAAAGTTATTGATAGTACATCTGAAAGCATCATCTAAGAAGAAATTAAAATTTACTACTCACGTTATCTCACGAATAACTCATAGATAGAGAATTATGGAGTAACACATGAATTAACAGAAGTTTCTGAGAGAACAACCTTATTGTATGATCTAGAGCATAAAGAATAGATATATTTCTTAAATAACTAATAGCCTCTCAAAGAAAAGTATAGACGTCTCTGTACCATTCCGCAAGACTCTACTAGACATGGATTCATATACACCCTAGGACACTTAAACTCTGTTATCTAATACCAAGTTTGTAACGCCCTAAGACTACCCCCTAGATGTCACACGATGCTTGAAACCACAAGTGATCCTAAGATAACCCATGATCTTGGCTTAACTCATAAATAACTAAAATAAATACATAAAATTGGAAGTGACATGTGAAAGAGATGTCTTAAGCTAAACTTATTGAATACAACACTATTTGAGAACATTCATATCACATGATTATACAAAAAGGAAACCAAGACTGAATACATAACCTCTAACTGACTGTCTATTAAGCCTCTACTAATACTAACTATAGTTAAATGGGACATGACCACCATCCATCCCTAATCAATGCTACTAATAAAATATAATACAAGAATTAGAGTTGACTTGAGTCCTTGACTCAAGAGAACTTATCACCTACTGTCTAAAACCTATGTTTTGTCTGATCATGGTGTTGTGGGATACAACTTGTACCTACATCATGAAGTAATATAGCCACAGACACATATATGTGATCAGTACTTTGGAATGTGCTGAGCATGTGGGGGTGAATGTAATAAGTAAAATTAAAGTTGAACATACTTTCAAATCATGCATGCTGAGTGTAAAAGGACTCACTTTGAACATGAATAAAACTAAATGTTGAAATATCAAAAAACATAAATAATAAAGTATAATATGAGAAGCTTAGTGGGTCATTACACTTAGTTTCTAAAATTCTTACTTTTATTTCTTTGTCAAAGATTCTTATAACCGATATAAACCATGTGAGCTACCATGGAGTCTAACTTCTTATCCATATTGAGAAGAGTTGTTCTACCTTTTCCACTAGAATAGAACCTTAACTTAGAGTGATAGCTATACTTAGCCCATATTGGGTAGAGGAGGGGACACTTTTTGGTGAGGCCCCTCAACATAACCTACGGTGGCATGTAGTTTCTGGAAAATAGGATACACTGAACCCACATTACGTTCTCGATGCTAAATAATATTTCAAAAATATATACTTATATGCTCATACTTTTGAAATCTACCTTAAACTAGAATATAGGTTTATAAATTGAAAACCAACTATGCTTCTCTTACTTAAATCATATTGAAGAGGAAACTTGTGGGTTTTAGGTCTTATCTTAGATTATAAGATCAACCTGAACTTTAATCATGTTGTAATACTTGTAACATGAACTTATAAGTTTAAACATTTTTTAAACTCAATAACTTATGCTTGAACTTGAAATCACTCTTTATCTCAAAGATACTTCATATCAAAATATCAAACTCAATTTTCAAATTGAAATCTTTTATCAATTCATCAAGATTTATATCAAAATAATGAGTTCATCTCATAATAGCAATCATGTAAGTAATAAAATGATTAAAGCTAAATTCTTGTGCAAACTGAACTTTTAATTATATGATAAATCCATAATCTCAAAAACATGAAAATTTGGGTATGAACCCTAATTGAAATCACATAAATTCAACTTTAAAATCAAAGCTTTTGGGAATAAGGATGAAATGATATCCTTGTTCAAACCCCACATACCTAAATTTCTTTATTTTATAAAGGAGAACTGAAATACCCTAGTTTCTGTACCATAGAAAATTTCTAGGAATTCTTGACTCTAGACCCAATTTGAAGGTACAAATGGTATGGTCCAGTCGTATACTGACCAGTGTTGGTTGGTGGGATGGATTTTGGTCACTGGAATGCGTATGACTTGGTGGTACGAGTTGTATGGTTGGATATAGATCATTTAGTTCCTTCACTTAACCTTACACTTGGTAACTTAAGTTGGATCTGAGTACGAGTGGCTTACTAGGAGTCATAAGCAAGGGTACGAGTCAAACCCAGGACTTGTATGGTGGTCAGTGCTCAAATTTTTTGTGATTTTATCTTTCCAGGGATATAGGTGAAGGGTATGAATCATATGCTATCGATACGACTTGGGTAGAATTAGTCATACACTGGATAGTGTTGGGTCCAAGGATTAAGGCTTAGGATATGAGTGGCGGATACCACTCGTATCGAAGGGTACAACTCGTTAGGGTCAATCGTTCACCTGTGCTGAGATTTTGTGCAACTTAAGCAGGGGTATTCGAGATATTTTCCCACTTACACTAATAAGGTACCACGACTTCTAACTCACTTTGGAGGATATTTACCATATTATTCTATTCATTAACACTAAGAAACTCTTCCAAAACACTCTATAATTCTCTCAAGAGATTTTGGGCTAAAAAGCTGGGGTTTCAACAAGAAGACTAATTTGGGGATCTTGTTGGTGGTTTATCTCCATCTACTTTGTAAATTAAGGCATGTTCTCTTCCCTCATTGTTAGTTCCAATTAAATTCATGGTTTTATACAATGTTTTTATGATTTGAATATTGTATGATTTTAGGTTTTCAGATATAATTTGGGGGTTTTGGTTATAAATTCTTGGTTATGGTTTTCCTATGTTTTAATTATGCATTTATATGCATTAATGGTGGTTTTTGATAATTGGTTACATGGGAATGGTTCTTTGATAATGGACTTTGGTTTTGGAAATACTATGCCCCTAATGTGTTTGATAAAATACCTTTAACATTATTTCTACTGTAATATTGGTTTTTCCAATGGAAATTATGTATGGTTTAATCTTAGTAATTGAACCCTAAATTATATGAATGGTTTAAATAGTTTTAAATGGATTGGAAAGGCCTTGGTTGCCATTTTTTTGGTTAACTCAAAATCATGAAGGGTACATGGAATCCCTTAAACCTATATATGGTTGGCTATGGATAAAACTTGCGAGTATAGTCGGTATGGGAATATCACTACTAATTTCCTTGGTTAATAAATGGTAAGGGTATTGGTTGGTTTCTTGGTAACAGTTTTAATTGGGAAATAATAACAGGGTGTGTAGCAAAGTTGTGGAAGGTGGAGGTCTCAGAGGGACTAAAACTGGAAACTCATATTTTCTGATGTGAGGTTTGGTCTTAGTGAACATGTGCATGATGTCATACTTTATATTTGGGAGATGTTCTAGTCATCCTAGGTTTTCTTCCCTGGTCATGTGACTTAACACTCTGGGGACCTTTCAGCAGGGGGAGATGAACCCATATAGCTCGTGGGTGGTTTAGAATAACAAATCGATATAGCCCAGGTAAAGGTTATAATGGCATTCTAAATTCTGTCCCTTTTCCCGTCATGGTTATATATAGATATATATATATGTATGGTTGTGTGAATATGGATGGTTTTACTTGGTTTTACAAATGGCATTATTTTATCCTTATCCTGAGTTCATACTAGTGATCACTCGCTAACCCGTCTTTGGGCTGATATATACATACGCTATGCAGGAACTGACCATTCTACTCCTTCTACATAGTGATTGAATCGAGGACAACTATTAATTGAAGTGGTGATCTTTCATCTTTTCGAAAAGCTCCATTTCATGTTATGGATATTTGTAGAATTTGATTTATTTCTAGATAATGGTTTTGGCTATGGTTAGGGGCATGTCCTCACTGGATATTCTTACACTTTTAGTTAGAGGCTTTGTGGTACTGCTATGGGTTGGAATGGGTGGGATTGATATAAGTGTCAGCCTTAGCATTAAGGCTGATATTGGTTGACGATATTGTTGGTTGTTCCATCATATTTAATTTTGGGATCAATCATATTATGTTTTGGATATCCTTTGGTTTTTTCCTGGTTTATGACCCCTGGTTTGGTATTTGTTTGGCTCGGTGGTTTGGTTGGTGAAGTTTGGTGGACAGGATGACTTGGTAGGGTTGGTGCAGTAATAGATCTATCCCAAAGTCAATCCTTTTCCAGTTATTCTATCTTGCTATTAGTTCGGTATTTAACTAAGTCAAGGTATGCCGATGGTGGTTGGGTTGGGTAACAGGGGGTGGTCCCCAGTCCTGGTTGGACTTGGGATGCCCATTACGACAAGGCCCCCAATTGGGTCGTGTCAAGTTGGTATTAGAGCTTTAGGCTCATGGTCAATTGGGAGTCCACAAAGTCGTGTCTGGTAGAGTCTCTTTTAGGAGTGTGTAGCACGTCACACTCATAAGGGAAAGGCTACAAGGCAGTTAGGAATATTTCACTTTCTTGGTATTCTATTCTTAAGCTTAGAGTCTAAGTCCTACAATTCTTCTCTAATTCATGGTTGTTCATTTTTCAGATCATGCCTTGATGATTTGGAACATAAGTAAACTCTTTCGTCATATCTGGGGACAATGTTGATGGGGTATGTGCTACGTATGGAGTTCGTATTCGATCTCAAGGTCCTATCCTCGATAGTTCTGGAGTTCCTCCGGTTGCTACTAGTCATCCTCAGGGTAAGGTGACTAATGTAGAATTTCTCTAGTCTATTTATACTATTGCTAAATTAGTTTCTTCTCAGGATGCATTTGGTGGTTTGTCAGCTGAGGCCACAAGGGTTGCTTAGTTTATGAATCTGAATCCTCTTACTTTTACTGGTGTGAAGGTGGAGGAGGATACTCAGGGTTTCTTTGATGAGATGGAGAACATATTCAGGGTGATGCAGGCTACTAATATGGAAGGTGTAAAATTTACAACTTATCAACTCAAGGATGTAGCACACCAATGGTATGAAGAGTGGGATAGGGATAGAGTAATGTAGAGGAGATGTCCTTATAGGATGCCTTCTCTTGTGCTTTTTTGGATTATTTCTTTCCTTAAGAGAAGAGAGAAGTAAAAATGGAGGAGTTTGTGAATCTTATGTAAGGGAGAATGTCTGTAAAGGAATATGCCTTGAATTTTCATAAGTTGTCAAGGTATGCTCCTGGTTTGGTGGCTGACATGAGAGAAAGAATGAGAAAGTTCGCTTCTGGGTTGAATCGGGACTTGATCTTGGAAAGAAAGACTGCTTTGCTAATAAAGATGTTATATTTATAGTGCACAAGTCATAAAATGACTTGTATTATGTTTCAACACTATTTTCTTTTAGCTGGGTAGAATTTTCCCAATTTTAATGCTCACCGCTGAGCGGTACAGTTCCAAATACCATCACTGGGCACTTTTTCCCAATTTTTGCATTGAGCTTCTATTTTTGGAAAAATGAAAATTATATTATCACCGCTGAGTGGTGGGTTACCATTTCAGGACCCTTATGAATCCAATGGTGTAAAGAATGCGCCCATTGTCTAATCACCCAATCTACACGTGCCCAAGATATTTCAGGGGTCCAAATTGCGTAAATTTGTGTATCTTCCTTTCGTTGAACCATTCCAACCCTTCTTGAGTTGTTTCAAATAGATTTAATGACCGTATATCCTTTATATATCATCATAACCATTCACCCATCATCTTATAGAATAAAACTCAACAATTTAGAGCTCAAAACAGCACAACATCCAAGACGGTGAACTAGAAACACGAGCTAAGCATAGGCTAACTCACATTGATTTTAAGTTTATTGTTTTGAATCTCGTCTTGATACAATTGATAGAAAAGACAAACACCTAGCTCAAGCTAGTCACACTAGTTTTCTTGGTTGACTCTAAATGCTCAAATGGGACCCAAACTCGTGTGAAAACACCATTAAACATTGTAAAAAATACATGGATACTTAGATGCACATTTATATCATTATAAACACATTAATCACATGAATCATCCTCAATACAAGAACCATAATAGTAGCGCTAGAATGTATAAATACACCCAACATCACCACCCCACACTTATATCCTTGTTCGTCCTTGAACAACTCTTAACTATAAGCATCATAAGCTAAAGAGACTCCACACTTCTACAACAAGAAAGAAATTAAAGCTAACACTACAATAATTACATGAAATGCAAGTTTCTTGACTAATCATGTTATACACAATTTACAACTCAAGAATCTTACTTCAAAACATCCTAGCCTCAAGAATGGACTCCACAAGTGGCAAACTCATGCATATTTATCAATCAAAGACATTACACAAATCACCCACATTCATTAAAACATATATCCCTCACAAAAAAATAGTTACCCATAATCACTCATAATAATACAATTTATCACAATGGGTACAAGGATCAAATTGCGCTCACTCTTGCAAAGATAGGTTACACATAATGAACCATAAGTTTGCCCTTAATGTAGTACTCCACTAATATTATAATGTTAAGCTTAAGGTCAAATATGTCTTTAATGGTTGTAATATAGGCTAAGGGACGGGTAGGAACTATTTTAGGAATAGTGACTATCTTCCTTAAATGCTTTAATACATCACTTTTTACAATTAAAATCAATCTCCAACAAACAAATTACACCATTTTTGTCTACCCCGTTCTTTTGTTTTCACCCCATCTCATTAAGCTCATTTGGTGGGAGTATTTTATACACTACTCATTCAATTTGAACATACTTTTTATTCTTTTCATTACTCAATTCCCAACCACAACACATAACAATTCTTTTTGAACGCCAATAACTATATCTTTAGGGGCTTCACTTTCATCTTTTTCTTTTTTTATTTCTCCACTCCTTGCTTACTCAATTTTACATTAAAGCGCCTAGCAGCTTTGGATCAAATCAAGGTCCATCAAAGAAGGGATTAGGCTACACATGAGGCTTCCAAAGAAAAAAAAGCTAAAGTCTCAACGGGGTTGGCTAGGATTACGCACAAGGGTGGGTCAAAAAGAAGCTATAAAAATAAGGCTATCAAAGAAATGCCTAAATCATCTCCTAAACTCACATTATTTATTTTTCTTTGCACACACATTGGAAAAGTGTTAGACATCACATGCAACAAAGAATATACTACAACCTCACATCACCCATGGCACATGCTTGACTCACATAGGATCCTCATAGATCTCAACCAACAATAGCATGAATTCAAACTTTAAGCCACAAGTATAAGAGTCCAAAAATAAGCCAAGGAATCTCAAAAGTAGTAATTCGCACAATCAACATGCTTATACAACTAAAACACTTGCACCATGCAATCAAAAATAGCCCCAACAAGAATATCTTACACAAAAAAATTTAAATTAAGCCCAAAATAGGGAATTTCCCCACCCCATACTTAAAAATCTACTTTTTCCCCAAAGTGAACTTACAAGTAAGAGATAGAAATACTCCCTGAGGCCTCTAGGCCTATTTAGTAGCATCTTTTTGTATCAATGGAATTTGGGGGACCCCACACTCAGTCTTTGCCATGCTTTTTAGCTCAGGTTTCTGATACTTAAACTTCCTATCAACCTGCGACTCAATCAAAAACAAAAACCTACTTGAATTAAAAACTAAAAATTAAAAATAAACCTTACCTGCTTAACTTGATTTGTCTCCCAAGCAACGCCTGATTTAGTGTTGCGACACGACCTAATCAACTTTTTCCTTTACCTTGAGGATATGAATTTCACCCCCAACTTTGCATCCATCTTTTTGCCTCGCTCATAGGGTGGTGGTACAAAGATTAAGTAACTGAGTAATGGAATATGCATGGTAAACCACTCGGCTTTGAGGTGAGGTGTGCTTTTATGTTGGCTATTGATAACACTTAACTTACACATCAATTTAGTGCAACGCGGTCGTCGTCAATATATTTACCCAACTTTAGAGTAGGGGTCGAATCCACGAGGAACAATGTGAGTGTAAATTAAACTAATTTGAAACTTTAGCTACAATTTGAATTCAAACAAATGTTGAAAAAAGATAAAATGAGGAGTTTTGTCAATCAAACACTAATTAAAGTTTTGACTTGCTTTAGAGCTCAAAACTAAAATTTCAATGGTTCAAATAAGTGATAGAGAGGAACTAGGGTTATGATCACTATGAATATCAACCCCTATTAAATAATAACTGTAGTATTGGGTTCTCATGACTTGTAGAAAACACCAAATTATCAGTTTTGACAGTCCATCTAAGTGTTTCTCAACATACTTAGATGTTGAACTCCCTAATTCTCTCAAACTTAAGAAATCATTCTATTTATACTGATTTTATCTCAAATCTTATTACAACATTAATCATTAGATGGGAACTTAACTTTATCAAATCCTCATTGATAATTCACTACCTTTAGTTTATTTCTCAGGTCGAGCAAATCAACATAAGGCGGAATCTATTGTTTGCAACTAATAAATAACAATCATAACAAAGGAATTATCAAGATGTCCCCGCAATCACTCAAACCCTAACAAACTATTATATCCATGAAGGAATAATCATAGATCCCACAACCCTAGTTGTGGGTTTTAGTGCCACATAAAATAGAAAGAGATAGCAATAATTATATTCATCATTCAAAGCAATTAAACTTACAAAAGATGAAGTCTGAAGTTGATTAGCTTCCAAGTTCAAGAGAAATTTTCCACAACCAAATCAAAGATTTGAAAATTGAATTCCAAGTTAAGAGCCCCTAAAGAGAGGTGAACTTCTTTTGAATAAGTTCCAGCCATTTCGCCCTTTTCTTCTTAGAAAAACCTAACATATGTTTTAAATAATTCATCCTAATTATGGAAACAAAATCATAGATCACAGTATTTTCTCGAATAGGCGATAAAGTGAGTGACGGCTTATTAGGAGTCTGACGACTTATTAGGAATGTCGTCAGCTCTTCTTCACTTTTGATAATCTCTACCTTAGGTTGACGATGAGACATGACGCCTTATCAAACATGTGATGACTTATCAGAATTTTGTTGCTTCTTCACTTCAAATTCTATTCCCTGCCTATGCCTAATAACGAGCTTGATGGCTTATCATACTTCTGACGGCTTATCACAAATGTCGTCATGAATTCCAGCTGAAGCTCATTCTTTTTCTAAGGATGAAGGCAAATCTGATAGCTTATCACAAGGCTGACAACTTATCAGATAAGTCTTCAGCTATACTTCCTTCTTTACTTGCTCAGAAATCAACTCTTTTACTTCCATTATTGCTGGTTCTCTTGTATCTTGATTTATACTGCAATATCAAACAAAAAACAATCAAAAATGACAAAATTTGCTTAAAACTTTGCAATTATTCTCAGTTAAAAGCCTCAAATATATTAGCATCTGCTTACACATCAACACCCTTAACTTAAAACAATTGCTTGTTGTGATACCCCACAAAGTTCTCTTCCAGTCTGAGCCTTAGAGCGTATTTAGTAAAGCAAAAAATAGAGTCTAAAAGTTTTAGAAATATCTTCCCAAGTATGAAATGCTTTGAATCATGTGGAAGTTCCCTAATTTCTACTTTTTGTCACGTATAGCATTGAACAAGCTTTCCATCGATACCAAATTTGCCCAAATCGAACACTCGGGTGAAGAGTTAGAGCCATTTTAGAGAAACAGTGTGCCACCTGTCACGTTAGCACGTCGCAGAGCGAGCAAAAATGGCAATTGTCAAATTTTAGTGAACCTCCGTGATTCCATCGTATCGTGGTATAGTTCCAGTTTGCAACCCAGGAGGCAATGCAATTTCTACCATGTCGCGCCGTTGTACAGTTTCCCAATTGTCCAAATTCCAGTGAACTGGCGCGATTTTGGCGCTTCGCACTAACAAGTAAAATTGTAGATTTTTTAGTTTAATTCCAAGGGCTTTTTTGTCTTTTTCCCTTTTCTCCAACCTCTATAAATACCCAGCCAAGGGACCTCAGCCTCATTTCTCTTCCACTTACAAGAAATTAGGGTTTCTAAAATCAAAATCCTCCCATTTTCTCTTCAAGCAAAAATCAAGAAAAATCAAGAAATATCTAGAGAAATCAAGAAATCCTTCTAAAGGCCTTCAAGAAAAGAGTATTCCCAAGGTATGTAGACGTTGATTCTTAGGTCCTTTTCATCCAAAAAGCTCAAGTACCCTTTTCTAAAACTCAAAGATTTTATGTTTATGAGTTGTTAATGATTCATATGAGTTGAAATTGATGTTCCAGCAGATGTTGAGTTTTGATTCATGTTTGTTTATAAGATTTATGAGCTTTGACCCTTGTATATAGAATCCATGTGATATTTGTGATGAATCTTCCTTATGTTGTTTTCTATGTGATGTGTTCATGATATTTGATTGTAGAAATGGTGGAATAAGTGGAGCATGTCCCCCATAGGTTTGATGAAAGCTTAGGTGAAGCATAAAATGGCCATTGTAGTATGTTGAAGATGAAACCCAAATTGTGAGTTAGTTTATGCATGCCTAGTGTTTGATAAAATGCCCAAGTGGATGAATTATTCCATGATAGTGGGAAATCCCCAAATAAGTATGAACCCGTGCATGTCTAGTATTTGTTGAAAGACCTTAGTGAACAAGTGAAGATGTGATGGTAGTAAATTCCCTAATTATGTGCTCTTTGATATATTCTAAGCTTTTAATACATGCCAAGTGGTTAGCAAGTAAGTTGAGACATGATAGTATGAAGTTTTCCCCAAATCATGTGATGTCCAAATACATGTCAAGAATGGTTTAGGTGTGAAGAACTTGAGGTAAGACCTTGTTGAAAGAAGTATAATCTAGTTACATATTTCCCTATGCTAGTATATGTTGATGTTTTCTAAATGCTTGATGCGATGCCTTAATGATTGCAAAAGTGAAGGTATGTTATGTTTCCTAAATACTTGAAGAGATGCTTTAATGATAATAATGATGAATGAATGACTGTAATGATGAATGAATGACTGTGATGATGAATGAATGGTTGTGATGATTGAGGAATGATTATGCTTTATTTTATGTTATCAAGTCCTGGGGGTATTTATACCCGATAATTTAGTTGTTGTCTAGAGTCCGTGTCAGTTTCACGATAATTCCAGTTGAGCCATGATTCTCAGAACTCAGTGAACTATAAAACTCTATATCCTCAGACAATTGCAGAACTTAAGAAAGTTTAGTAATCTCAGTTATGTCTGTAATCTCTGCATCGCTAGTAATCTAGCCTTAGTCCTGAAATCAGCTCAAATCTAATAGTACTCAAGTGTTCAATTCTATTCTCAGAAGTGATTGGAATAATCTATTCATGCTTTGTATCGTCAGTCAGATACTATGATCTAATAGCATTCTATCAAATATAGAACTAACTGATCTCAGCGTAACTCAGTCAGATCTTTTGAGAAACATAATCAGTATCAGATTTAGTTCAATTGTGCTTAGTTAAGAATTCATATCAGAGTCTTTCAGTTGGGAGTAGAAACTAGTATCGAGCGAGGGAAGGGGTGGCGGCTCCTCCAGTTAGCGAGAAAGGCCGAAGTTGTTAGTAGCAATACCTGATCTCCAAAACTACGTAGCCAGCATAGGATACAGGAGTCACCATCATAAAAAGGCTATCACCTCCAGAGAGAGAGTATTTGACTATTATATTGCCTTAGGTCGACCGCCTGGTAAGGGTCATCCATCAGAGAGGATTGACCAGAGAGAGGTCTTTACCCGTGGCACGGTATTGACACCCTTCCAGTTGGGGTTATAGGTTAGACCCCACCTGTGGTAGGTTGGGGTATGTTGGTTAATTAACTAATTCCCATAGTTTCAGTTACAGTTTCAATTTCAGTATCAATCTTCAAAAATCAGGGCTGTCAGATACGGTCATCTATCATTATAAGGAACTCAGATAGTTCCATTGATTCATGGACAATCCCGTCAGATAGGTTTGGTCTCATATACAATTATTTGATATCATATTTAGAGATATGCTGCCAGATAGGCTTGATTATAGTCTCAGATTCTATGGAGTATTTTTTTGTCAGATTCAGACATGATCATTTCCTTACCACTGATAATAGATTCCTTAATCATCTGTTAGAGAGGTTGATCTTCAATCTTGTCAGTTGAGAGCAGTAAGCTCAGAATTCAGTCCTTGATGTAAGTGCATCCTGATCCTCAGTTATCAGTATCAAATGAGTCAGTGACTCAGTATCTCAGTGTCAGTAGTGAGTTCAGTTTGCAGTAAGGCAGTACCTGAGTTTCAGTCTCTAGAGTTATGATAATTGTGACTATGGTCTATGCATTCATGTATGTGTATGTGTATGTGTTCTCATACGGCCTTATCATGATTATTCAGTTTAGATATTATGCATGCATGAGCCCTTGCATTTAGCCTTTGCCCGTCTATATACTCAGTATATTCCTATACTGACGTATTTGAGCTATGGTGTTTTATTTGGCACCATAGGTTCAGAGGCACAAGACCCAAATTTTCCTCAGTAGTTTATTCCCAGTCAGCAGCATAGTCGTAGCAGTGAGTCCTATTCTTTTGAGGACGAATCTCAGTTTTCTATTATGGCATCAGACTTTGTTTATATTTTTAGTAGACGGAGTTAGTTTGGGACATGTCCCATCAACTGCACAGTTCAGAGAGTTTAGAGGCTTTTCAGATAGATGTATTGACATTTAGTTTTCAGTTTTGAGTATGTATAGATGTGTTGAACCTTATGGCCATTTTCCGCATTTATTTCAGATAATAAGTAGTATACAAGTATCGATATCAGAAAAGGGTTAGCTTGTGGTCCTTTGGGATCATAAGCCCCTTGTGACGTCTCGATATGGGATCTCGGGGTATTACACTTGTCCTCATTCAACTAAAACATAAATAAGAGGATACAAACCACATTCAATATTTAATCATTCATTTTAGCTTAAAACATCGTCACCATCTCCAAGGTCAATTCATTTTAAAAAACAATTGTGCATAATATTGAAGAACAATAATGCGACACACAGGAATCAAGATATGACATCAATTCAGCAACAACAATCATGTATGTACCCGCATTACACTATCCAAATAAGTTAGCAACTATCAACGTAACCAATGTGCCCTTATAACAAAGAGGTCCCTCCTCACTCATATGTGAACCAAGAATGTCAATACGGGGATTGTCAAGAGATGCTCACTCTCAGAAAGAAGTTCCAGTCAATGTATGCCAAATATCATAAGCTTGCCCTTATTTTCATTACCATGGTTTTCAAAAAGGTAAGCTAGATCACTATAGGTCTTTTTCTTTGACTTGTAACGTAGGCTAAGGGTTGGTATGATACTTGATGATATTTAAGGTAACTAAGCCTCCTTGGAACTACACTATTTTTGGGGTCTCACTTATTAACCATTACCTTGTTTCTCCCTTTCTTGATTAAAAAACATTTAAGCTGGGTGCAGTTTTCATTTATTCATTTTTTTTCACAACTTTTCTTTTCTCATTCTTTTTCTACCACACCCAACCTTGCATTATTTTCTTTCTTTTTTTGCCTTTCTTCATACACACTTTACATCACGCACCCCTATGATAGCCACCCTCGACTTAGGCTATTTTCCTAAGTCAAAGTGCATAATGTCCAAGGAGGACCAGGGCAAAAACAGGTTCATTGTGATACAAATGGAAAGGTGATAGGTATAATTAGAAAATAGGCATTTAGGCTTAAAATCAGGATCAAGGAATATTATTCACACATGGAAGGTCATTTAGGATAAAAGTTGACTAATATCAACAACGGCCTATGATCCTCTTCTAACCTCTATCCTATAACCAAGGCAAGACCAATCAGGCAAGTTCTGGATTTAACACACAATGGGAACTAGGTAGTATCTTACACACACATGGAACAAAGGTACATCACAAGATACTATCCATTCAGTTTATGCAATTGTTTAGTAATGGTTATCATGTCACTAGTACCAATGCCATAACAAGATGCACAGTAGTTACACATAAATGCATATCACACAGTTGTAAAATAGACCATTGGAGAGGTGTTAAAAAATCAACCAAAATATGTTAATTGCCTAAGGTACTTGTATTTCTCCTAGTCAATTACAACATTTTAAAACAAATCATAACACGCCTAAACAAGCCAAATCTACTAGGAACAAGACTCGGGATAAAAGAGGCACGGCAACAAAAACTTCAAGAGGACATCAACACCCACAAGTAGCCCTACCCTCAACTTAAAATCATGCAATGTCCCTAATGTGTCAAACCAAAAAAAAAGAGTTAGAAGCATACCTGCGGCACCAAGGGTGTGAAGATCTGTTGTCAATCACATAATACGAATACAAATAACAAAATACCTTGGGTTACCGCCTAAGCAGCACCTGATTTAATATTACGGCATGACCTGACTCAACTTTTTCCTCCACCTTGAGGATATGAATTTCACCCCAACTTAGAGTCTATTTTCTTGCCTCGCTCGTAGGGGGGTGGTAAAAAAATTAAGAAGTTGAGTAATGGATTGAGCGTGGTAAACCACTCGGCCATAAAGTGAGGTGTGTTTTTATGTTGCTTATCTAATGTAAAATCAAGAATATAGGATTCTTGTTCCTCATCTTCACACTCTTCTGCTATTTTAAATGATTCCACAGACAATATATCATCTAAACATAATGTAGAAAAGTTATTGGAATGAGGCCTAATCAATCCTACTTCAAAATTTATACTAACTAATATACACTCACTTTTATTCACCTTCTCGACATCTTCACTTCGAATTGAGATAGAGTCTTTATTAGAGATTTTCTTTGTTTCTTCTTTTTCCTCTAGCACTATGACCTCAATCTTGGTATCATCTCTCATGGTTGGTTTGGTTGGTTGGTAAATCACTGAGGGTTGCTCAACATCAAGCTCAACATAAATATAGGGTTCTTGCTCCTCATCTTCACACTTTTCCATTATTTTAAATGATTCCACATACAAGATATCATCTAAACATAATATAGAAGAATTCTTTGAATGACTAACCTCTATATCCATCTCCTCATGAATGATTGGCTTCATGTATTAACACATATCACATACAATATCATACATTTCTTTCTGGAGATCCAACATTCATTAAAAAATAGCTTCACTGCCACTCTTCCCATTGCTTCGTTCTTCTTTTTCTTGACCATAAGACCTATCAAAGTCATAAGAAGAACTAGAATTTAGGTTAGCGCAATAGGGGGAGGGACCATTTAGGCAATCATTCTAATGTCCATCTTGACAACCACATAAAGAACAATCATACTCCCAGTAAGATGGAGATGGTGCACACATCTCTCTCCGGGGAGAATATCTATAATCTTGCCAAAATGAGGTCCATCACAATATGGACATGGATCATCAAGATAAGATTTCCAACCACTAAGCTCATGTTTATTCCACGATGCCATAGTAATAAGTAAACTAAAATAAAAATCAACCTAACACAAGAAATAAAAGAAAACTAAAAATAAATATTTACAAGTTTGAATTCAAGCAAGTAGGCTAAAATTCTAAATCAACTTAATACGCCAAATTGTTACCCGGCAACGACGTCATTTTTTATAACACTCAACTTACACATCAATTTAGTGCAAGAAGGTCGTCATCAATATATTTACCCAACTTTAGATTCGGGGTCGAATCCACGAGGAACAATGTGAGTGGCAATTAAAATAATTTGAAACTATAGCTACAAGTTGAATTTAACCAAATGTTGTGAAAAGATAAAATGGGGGGTTTTATCAATCAAACAATCATTAAAGTTTCGACTTGCTTTAGAGCTCAAAACTAAAATTTCAATGGTTCAAATTAGTGATAGAGAGGAACTAGGGTTATGATCACTATGATTATTAACCCATATTAAATAATAAATGTATTTTTGGGTTCTCATGACTTGTGGGAAACACCAAATTATTAGTTTTGACAGTCCATCTAAGTGTTTCTTAACCCACTTAGATGTTGAACTCCTTAATTCTCTCGAACTTAGGAAATCATTCAATTCATACTGATTTTATCTCAAGTTGATCAATCTTGTCACAACATTAATCAATAGATGGGAACTTAACCTTCCAAATCCTCGTTGATAATTCACTACCTTTAGCTTATTTCTCTGTTCGAGCAAATCAACATAAGGTAGGATCTATTTTTTGAAACCAATAAATAAGAATCAGAACAAAGGAATTATCAAGATATCTCTGCAATCACTCATACCCTAACCAACTATTAAATCCATGGAGGAATAATCATAGATCCTACAACCCTAGTTGTGGGTTCAAAGTAATTAAACTTACAAAAGATGAAGCCTTAAGTTGATTCTCTTCCAAGTTCAAGAGAAAATTCCCATAACCAAATCAAAGAGTTGAAAATTGAATTCTAAGTTAAGAGCCCCCAAAGAGAGGTGAACTTCTTTTGAATAAGTTCCAGCCGTTTCGCCCCTTTTTTTCTTAGAAAACCCTAACATATGCTTTCAATACTTCATCCCAAATATGGAAACAAAATCATAGATCACAGTATTTTCTTAGACAAACGACAACGTGTGTGACAGTTTTTAGGAGTATGACGACTTATCAGGAATATCGTTAGCTCCTCTTTACTTTTGAGAGTCTCTGCCTTAGGTGACGATGAGACATGACGTATTATCAAACATGTGATGACTTATCAGAATTGTCGTCGCTTCTTTACTTCAAATCCCATTCCCTACCTATGACTAACAACGAGCCTGGCGTCTTATCAAACTTCTGATGGCCTATGACAGATGTCGTCATGAATTCTAGCTAAAGCTTATTCTCTATCTAAGGCTGACGGTAACTCCGATAGCTTATCACAGGGCTAACGACTTATTAGACAAGTCATCAGCTATACTTCCCTCTCTACTTGCTCAGAAATTAACTCTTTCACTTTTATTATTGTTGGTTCTCTTGCAACTTGACTTTTACTGCAATATCAAAGAAAACAATTAAAAATGACAAAAGTTGCTTAAGACTTTGCAATTATTCTCAGTTAAAAACCTTAAATGTGTTAGCATCTGCTCACACATCATTATCCAATGTAAAATCATCAATATAGGATTCTTGTTCCTCATCTTCACACTCTTCTACTATTTTAGATAATTCCACAGACCAGATATCATCTAAACATAATGTAGAAAAGTTCTTTGAGTGAGGCCCAACTAATCCCATTTCTAAATTTACAATATCAATAACACACTCACTCTCATTCACCTCCTTAAAGATGACAACTGGGTGGTTGTGATTCTTGTGTTTTTATTTTCCTCTTTGGAGATGGTGGTAATGGTATTTCCTGAACCTTTTCAACAACTTCATGTTTGAAGTACTCAAACGTCCTCGAATTATAAGCAACTTTCTCTACAATAGGTTGGGAAGTCAACTCTGCATCTACCTCCTTAGTTGTCTATTGAGCATTGCCTACAAACATGACTGAATCAGTATTAAATGCACATATATCTGCAAAGTGATACAAATTTCCACAAGCCACACACCAACTCGTGGTCTACTATGCAAATTGAAAACAAGAAGGTCCCCTCCAAATGCTTGGATCAAAATCTGGACAAAAAGCCTCATGGTGGGATCCTCTACAAAAATGACAAGAATCATCATCCCTCAAAAACCATCTATCCAAGACAGACATCTCAATAAGAGTATGAGAAAAATAAAAATAATGGAAAATAAAAAAAAACTAAGAAAACAAAAACTATTTACAACTCAATATAGAAAAACTAAAAATAAGATAGTTACCAATTCAAGTCCCCGGCAATGGAACCAAAAACTTGACATCGCCCAAGTGTACATGCAAGTGTACGTGGTCTACCAAGTAGTAAAGTGGTCTTCAAGAAGATGAATATCGATCCCATAGGGACTTGTGTTAAACAACTATCCAATTCTAGTTTAACAAATTGAGGAGAGAAGAAAATAAAGTTTTAGAGTTGTAAACTAAAATTGAATTACACTAATGCAAAAAAGTAATGACTTTGGACAATCAAAGAATAAAGCCTCAGGGTTAAGTCTTACGAACAATCATACTATGCCATTGAACTTCATTCATTATACTGGTTATCTTAGTTGCTAGTTCGTAGGGTTAATTGTATGATCATAGTCTTCCGACCTCTAACCGTTTACCTAACTTGGACATTACAACTGAATCGTTGAGCAAGGATGTAATAATCCAGCTAAGTGATTTAAAGCTATCATTCTATGTGTGAATCAAATAAGGCTTATAAGTACATCCCTATCCTAGACACTAATTCAAAATCCTTATTTAATAAAAGACTATGAACCTTACTTTGTTTATCCCCATGTTCTATCTTCCTATTCTCCCCCCCCCCAAGATCACAAGGTGGACAGTAAATATATCCTAAGGGTAGCTAATCCTCAAATTAGTTAAAAAAAAAAGTATAAACAAGCTACCATAATGACATGTAAATGAACAAACTTAATATAAAAAGAAAGTATTTATGATCTTGGCCTTAACCCTGGAAGGGGAGTTTAGCCTTTAATGGAAATATTCATCATCCAATCCCTTAGATTAATGACACAAACCATGAAGAAACTAAATTAAAGAATGATAAAAGCTAAAAAGAAGTTGTGGTAGCCTCCAATGATGTCCAAGTTGATCTATGGTTTTCCAAGATATCCCAAGATTGCCCAAGATGTTTAAAACGGAATTTAAGATGTTATATTTATAGTGCACAAGTCATAAATTGACTTGGATTAGGTTTCCACTCTATTTTATTTTAGCTGGATAGAATTTTCCTAATTTTGATGCTCACCGCTGCGGTATAGTGCCAAATGCCATCACTGGGCATTTTCCCCCAATTTTGGTGCTCACTATTGAGAGATATAATCTCGTTGAACTTCTGTTTTGGAAAAATGTCAATTGACTTATCACTACTGAGCTGTGGGTTACCATTTGGGGACCCTTATGAATCCAATAGTGTACAATATGTGCCCATTGGACAATCACACAGTCCAAACGCGCCCAAGACATTTCAGGGGTCTAAATGGCGTTAATTTGTTTATTTTGCTTTTGTTGAGCCATTCCAAGCCCTTTTTGAGTTTTTTACACCTGATTTGAATATTTTATATCCTTCATATATCATTATAATACATTCACCAAGCATCCTATAGCATTAAACTCAACAACTCAAAACAACACAACATCCAAGACAGTAAACTAGAAATACGAGCTAAGCATAGGCTAATTCACATTAATCTTAAGTTTATTGTTTTTAATATTTTCTTGATCCAATTGGACCTTGGAAATTATCAGTAAGTTGTTTAAAATAACACAACATCCAAGACGGTGAACTAGAAACATGAGCTAGGCATAGGCTAATTCACATTGATCTTAAGTTTATTGTTTTGACTCTTGTCTTGATAAAATTGACCATTGGACAATATCAAAAAGTTTTTTCACATATAAATACAAAATAAAAACCTTAGTAACTCATTCAACAAGTTAGAACACAACACAATAGACTAGACAAACACCTAGCTCAAACTAGTCAAACTAGTTTTCTTGGTTGACTCTAAATGCTCAAATTGGACCCAAACTCATGTGAAAACACCATTAAACATTATAAACACATACATGGTCACTTATATGCATATTTATATCACTATGAACACATTAATCACGTGAATCGGCCTTAAGTAAGGCTAAAAAGGCTAGAACAGTAGCGCTAGAATGCATAAATACACCCAACTTCTATTGACTGTTCATATAATGTAGGTAGAGGATAAAAATATAAAATATGTAGATTTTAGAGATCTTCAGGGTAATATTAGTAGGTTTTTTATTAGGGAGGTGCTCAGTCTCAAGGCAGTCAGTATGAAAGCAAATGGTAGGAAAAAAATGGGGGAGTTATGGATCCTTCTTTGCTGCAGGTTCTCCTTACCCAAAGTATTCGAGTAACAGCATCATTAGGTTGGTGATAATTTTTGGGCATAGGGTGCCCAATCTCAGGCGAGTTGGGGTTAGTCGATTTTTTTATGGATTTTTTGTTGGTTCTCAGGTCATCTTCATTAGGGTTATTGCAATAAAGGGAGGGAAAAATACTTTAAGTATGGATAGGAAGGCTATCGACTCAGGTATTGTCCGGTTAATAAGGTTTATATGTGAGAAAATTAGGTACCAGTAGCTTTATCTTCTGGTCCTGCACCCGGTGGTGCTGCATCTACTTCTATTACTGCTCCTGCTTCTAGTGTTGGATGAAATAGGTTGTATGCTTTGGTTTCCCAATAGGAATCTAAGTCATCACCTAATGTCATTACTGGTACGTTATAACTCTTTTCTCGTAACACGTATTATTTGCTTGATCCAGGGTCCACTCTTTCTTATGTAACCCCATTTATGGTTGTAGGTATTGGTTTTGATCCTGAGGTTATTTTGGATCCTTTTTCTAATTCTACCCCAGTAGGTGACTTGATTATTGCTAATAGTATTTGTAGAGTGTGTGTGGTATTAGTTGGTGGTAGGCAGCCTTTGGTGGATTAGTTTAAACTTGATATGGTGGATTTTAATATTATTGTAGGGATGGATTTGTTACTCTCTTGTTACATATCCTTGGATTGTTTGACCCATATGGTTGTTTTTAGGTTCTATGTGAACTAATTATAGAATGGGAGAGTGATGTTGGGCGTATTTACACGCCTAAACACCATAATTTACCCATGTTATAGCTAAGTTTTGAGGATAAAATATATAATTCCTGCACTTTTAGTCCATCTTCCTGTAAGTGAGCTAACCAACGTGATTAGCATGTTTTCAGGTATTAATGATGAAGATTTCAGCACTTTGTGGACCCTTGGGCAGCAAAGGCAAACTTCATGTAAGAAGGAAGGCAGCTTTTGGAAGCTTGTGGACTGAATGTGATGCATGGAGAAATTGTCCCGGGAAGAATCAGTATTTCTTAATACTTAGGGGTGCAGCAGTAACCTAGTAGGACTAGGACAAGGATGTTATGAAAACCCTATTTGCTGAATTTTTAGCATTCAATTCTTATTGTCATTATTTTTCTTTTCATTTGACACTTTGGACAAAATCACGTTACAATTTCTGTAACTTTAGACAGAGAAAAACGCTACAAGAACGGCTAGAGAGGAAATCACGTCATTCTCATAGTGACGCCAATACATACCCATCGTGAGATTGTTATCGTTTTGGTATGATGATGATGTCTTCGTTGCTTTCCTTTACATTCATGAGTAGCTAAACTTCTCTGTTAAGGTTATGGAAGCCTTGTGATATACTTTCTATTACTATGAGTTTGTGAATTCTTGATGCGTATGCTACTAATATCATTACTCTCTTCGTTTTAACTAAATTCTTGTGGTTGCAAACATATAGAATACGCCATTATAGCATTAAATTGTTCGATAGAAAAGTTACATGTTTGGAAAAGAGAGTGTGACAAGGAAATAAGGCTACCAACCCCTGTTTAAACGTTAATGCCTTAACCGAATTAACCTCTTGGAGAGTTTGTACCGTTAGTTATACACTTTAAGCTCGAGAGAGTTAAAGTGAAATAATCCTGGATGGTCGAGAGACACTAGTATTTACCATTAGAACACGAATCTCTATAAGTGCATGCATGTCTGAATTCTGCACAACTCATAGTTAATAGATACGTAGAACTCATAAGGTGGACATAACCCTAACTTATTATTCTCTGTGATTAAATCTTACTACATTAATCGTGTCATTCTTTATTTTGTTAACATTGTTTCACGCCTAAAACCAATCTCCCCTTTCCATGGAATTTTTGACCAAAAGTCTACTAATAGTTGCAATACTTAGTGAACAAGTATTCCCTGTGGGATTCGACACCCAGCCCAGTTGGATTCTATATTTGACAGCGACCGCTTACACTCTTATGAGAGCTGTAGTTTGGGCGTTATCAGAGAGTGGTTCCCTAGCTCCTAAGAGGAGGTTTATTTCTTATCGTAGAGCTTAGAGGTTAATTTCTAAAGGCTTTCTTTGTCACTTTGTCTGGGCTAAAGATTCTAACTTTGAAGGTCCTTCTTTACAGTCAGCCCCAATGATAAATGAGTTTCCTGAGGTCTTTCCAAATAATTTTCCTAGTGTTCCTCTAGATAGAAAAATAGAGTTTGGTATTAACTTGGTTTCGGACACTCGTCAAATATCTATTTCTCCTTATAGAATGTCTCCAGCTAAGTTAAGGGAACTCAAGGAGCAACTTATGGATCTTTTGGATAAGGGGTTTATTCATCCTAATGTATCTCTGTGGGGTGCACTAGTGTTGTTCATGTGAAAAAAGGATGGTTCCCTTTAGATGTTCATTGACTATCGATAGTTTAATAAGGTAACGATCAAGATCAAGTATCCTTTCCCAAGGATAGATGATCCATTTGATTAGTTGCAGGGTGTTAAGTTCTTATCTAAGATAGATCTTCATTCTGGGTATCATTATTAGAGAGGTGGATATCCCTAAACTGGATATTTATACTCGGTATGGGCACTTTGAATTCTTGGTGATGTCATTTGGATTGACTAATGCCCCAGCGATATTTATGGATTTGATGAACAGGATTTTCAGGCATTTCATGGATCTCTTCATTATTATGTTTATTGATGACATTTTAGTTTATTCCAAAAGTAAGGAGGATCATGCTAATCACCTCTGTGTGGTATTCCTGACCTTGAAGGAACAATAGTTGTATGCCAATTCTCTAAGTGTGAGTTTTGGTTGAACGCAGTGACTTTTCTTAGTGATATTATTTCTAGTGAGAGGATTGTGGTATCCATAAATGGTGGTTGCAGTTAAAAGGTGGCCTGGACCCATAAATCCAACCAACATTCGAAGTTTCTTGGTCTTGGTTAGGTATTATAGGTGGTTTGTGGATGTCTTTTCATTGATAGTTTCTTCTTTGACTAAGTTGACGCAGAAAAAAATAGTTTTCTTGGTCAGATGCTTATAAGGGGAGTTTTGAGAAGTTGAAAGATAAGCTAACTTTGGCTCTAATTCTGACTTTTTCAGAAAGGAAATGATAGGTTCGTGTTCTATTGTGGTGCATCTCAGGTAGGACTTGGTTATGTTCTTATGCAACATAGGAAGGTGATTACCTATGTTTCTAGGCAGTTAAAGGTACATGAAATAAACTATCCAACTTATGATTTAGAGTTGTTGGTGGTTGTATTTTCCTTGAAAATATGGCGGTATTATTTTATGGTGCACACATAGACATCTTTTCTGATCATAAGAGTCTACAGTATGTGTTCACTTAGAAAGAGCTAAATCTTAGGTAGAGGAGCTGGCTTGAGCTTCTCAAGAACTATGTATGAGTTTTCACTATCACCCAGGAAAGGCCAATGTAGTTACTGATGCTCCTAGCAGGTTGTCCATGGAGAGTTTGGCTCATGTAGAGAAACAAAAACAGGAGTTGGTGAAGGATATTCACCATTTTTCTAATCTTAGAGTTTGCCTCTTAGACTCTAAGGATAAAGGTATAATGGTACAGGAAGTTGTTCGATCGTCTTTTGGTGCAGAGATCAAGAAAAAGCAAGTACTGGATCCTATCTTGATGAAAATCAAGGGTGACGTTGATGGGAAAAAGGTGATGGTATTTCAGATTAGTGGTGACAGTACTTTATGATACCAAGGGATGTTGTGCATTCCTAATATCGACAGTTTGTAGCAAAGAATTTTGGTTGGGGCACATGAATCATGCTATATTGTACATCCCTGATCGACAAAGATATATCATGATCTCAAGGAGATGTATTGTTGGAATAGTATGAAGAGGGACGAGGCTAATTTTATGGCCAAGTGCTTGGTGTGTCAACAAGTTAAAGTTGAACACATGAGACCTAGAGTATTGTATGCAAAGATTATTTTTCCCGAATGGAAATGGGATGTAAGTAATATGGATTTCATTACCGGTCTTCCACGGTATCAAAATCAATATGATTTGATTTAGGTCATCGTGCATAGGATGATAAAGTCTTCTTACTTCTTTCTAGCGAGGACTACTTTTTTGGTGAAGGATTATGCAAAGTTATATCTTCAGAACATTGTGAAGCTTCATGAAGTACTTTTTTTGATTATTTATGATCGTGGTACGTAGTTTACGTATCATTTCTGACAGTTTTTCAGAAGGGATTGGATACTAAGGTGAGTCTGAGTACTGTTTTTCATCCACAGACAGATGGAAAAGCAAAGAGAACTATTTAGACATTAGAGGATATGGTTAGGGTTTGTGTGATTGATTATGGTGGAAAATGGGTTGAACATATACCTTTGGTAGAATTTGCTTACAAAAATAGCTATCATTCAAGTATGTGTATAGCTCTTTTTGAGGCATTGTATGGTAGTAGGTTTAGATATCCTATTGGTTGGTTCGATCTTAGAGAGGAGGATATATTTAGTTTGGATTCAGTCTATCAAGCTATGGAGAAGGTAAAGGTGATTCGGGATAGGCTTAAGGCTGCCCAAAGTTTCCAAAAGTCCTATCCAGATGTTAGGTGTAGAGACTTAGAGTTCGAGGTTGGGGATAAGGTTTTTCTTAAGGTATCTCCTATAAAGGGAGAAGTGCAGTTTGGTAAGAAGGGGAAGCTAAGTCCCTGATATGTTGGTCCTTATGAGATTCTGCGGAGAGTTGGTAATATTGCTTATAAGTTGGAGTTACCTTCTATCTTGAGCTTGGTTTATCCGGTATTTCATGTCTCCATGTTGAAAAAGTGTCTTGGTGATCTTTCTTCGATTGTTTCTTTAAAGAGGTAGGTTATCTCAAACTCTCTGTCTCATGAAAAGGTCCTAGTTGAGATATTGGATAGGTAGGTTCATTGGTTGCGAACCAAGGATATGTCTTTAGTTAAGGTCCTATGGTGGAACCATAAGGTTGAAAAAGCTATGTGGAAAATAGAGGAGGACATGAAGTCCAAGTATCTTCATCTATTTTTTTCCTGGGATTCATGCAAAAGGTATGTGTCTTCAATACATCTTTACTTTTTGAGTTTGTTATAAAAAAATTAATATAATTGCCTATTTGTTTTTTAAACTTTGTTAGAGACTGGAAATATATTTGAAAATGCAAATGACTCATTCCTGTGGTTACCTCTACCTTGTCCGTCATTTGGGGATAAATGTTCCTAGTGGGTGAGACTGAAACACCTGGGTTTCTGTACCTTAGAAACTTTCTTGGAACTCTGGTCTCTAGGCCTAGTACGACTCATAGGTACGGGCCATATATTGGGGTACGAATATTATGGTCCAGTCGTATGTTGACCAATAATGGTTGGTTGGATGGATTTTGGTCATAGGAATAGGTACGACATGGTAGTACGAGTCGTATGGTTGGATACGGATTTTTTGGTTCCTTCACTTAACCTTATACTTGGTAACTTAAGTTGGATCTGAGTACGAGTGGCTCACTAGGAGCCATAATCTAGGGTACGAGTCATACCTAGGACTCGCATGGTGGTCAGTGTTCAAACCTTTATTGATTCTGTCTTTCTAGGGATAAGGGTGAAGGGTACGGATTATATAATATCGATATAGATTGGGTAGGATGAGTTGTACATCAAACAGAGTTGGGTCTAAGGGTTAAGTCTTAGGATACAGGGGCGGTTACCATTCGTATCAAAGGGTACAACTCATGAGGGTTAGTCATACCCCTTTGATGGGATTTTGTGAAACTTAAGTGGAGGTATTATGGGTATTTAGCCACTTACCCTAATAAATTCCCATGACTTCTAACTCACTTGGAAGGATATTTACGCCATTATTCTATTCATTAACACTTAGAAACTATTCCTAAACACTCTATAATTCTCTCAAGAGCCTTTAGGCAAGAAGTTTGGGTTTCAACTAAAGGACTAATTTAGGGATCTTGTTAGTGGTTTATATCAGTCTACTTTGTCAATTAAGGCATGTTCTCTTTCTTCATTGTTAGTTCTAGTTAAAGGCATGGCTTGATTCAATGTTTTTATGAGTTGAATGTTGTAGATTTTGGGTTTTCAAATATGATTTGGGGGTATTGTTTATAACTGCTTGGTTATGGTTTTCCTATGTTTTAATTATGATTTTATATGCATTAATGATGGTTTTTGATAATTGGTTGCATGGGAATGGTTCTTTGGTAATGGATTTTTTTTTGGAAATGCAATGGCCCAAATGTGTTTGACAATGTTTCCACTATAACATTGGTTTTTCAATGGAACTTATGTGTGGTTTAAACTCTGTCATAGAAACCTAAATGACATAAATGGTTTAAATGATTTTAAATGGATTGTAAAGGCCTTGATGGATATGGTTTTGGTTAATTGGAAATCATAAAGGGTACATGCAATCCCTTTAACCTATATATGGTTGGCTATGGATAGAACTTGTAAATATAGTCGGTATGACGATACCACTACTAATGACCTTAGTTAATAAATGGTAAATGGATTGGTTAGTTGCTTGGTAATGATTTTAATTAGGCAATAATAACAGGGTGTGTAGCAAAGCCATGGAAGGTGGAGGTCCCGAGGGGACCATACCTGGAAACTCATATTTGTCGACATGAGGCTTGGTTTTGGTGACCGTGTGCATGATGTCACACTTAATATTTGGGGGATGTACTAGTCATCCCAGGTTTTCTTTCCTGGTCATACGGCTTTATGCATTGGGGCTCTTTCAGTAGGGGGAGCTGAACCTATATAGCCTGTGGGTGGTTTAGGACGGCAAAGCTACACATCCCTGGTAAAGGTTTTAATGACATGCTAAACCCGGTCCCTTTTCCCGGCAAGGTTATATATATGTATGGTTGTACGCATATAGATGGTTTTACTTGGTTTTACAAATGGCAATATTTTATACTTATCCTGATTTCATGCTAGCAGTAACTCGCTAACCTGTCTTTGGGCAGCTATATACCCATGTTATATAGAAATCGGCCATTCTACTCCTCCTACAGAGTTATTAACTCTGGGATAGCTATTGATTAAAGTGGTGAGATTCTATCTTTTCGGAAGGCTCCATTTTATGTTATGGATATTTTTAGACATTTTGATTTATTTTTGTATAATGGTTTTGGCTATGGCTGGGGACATGTCCTAACCAGATATTCTTACTCTTTTGGTTAGAGGATTTGTAATACTGCTATGGGTTGGAATGGGTGGGATCAGTATTAGTGTCAGCCTTAGCATTGGCATTAGTATTGGGGTTGATATCGGTTGATGATATTGTTGATTGTTCCATTGTATTTAATTTTGGGATTAATCATATTATGTCTTGGATCTTATTTGGTTTTGGCCTAGTTTATGGCCCTTGGTTCGGTATTGGTTTGACTTGGTGGTTTGGTTGGTACGATTTGGTGGACGAGATAACTTGGTAGGGTTGGTCTAGTAATAGACCTATCCCAAAGTTAGTCCTTGTCCCATTTTTCTATTTTGCTATTTTTTTGGTATTCAGTCGACTCAAGGTATACTTATGGTGGTTGGGTTGGATAACAGTGGTGGTCCCTAGTCCTGGTTGGGCTTGGGATGCCCATTATGACAAGGCCTCGGGTCGGGTCATGTCATGAACATGAGTTTTGATCCTTGGATGTTAAACGTTGGAAAGAAACCCTAATTTAATTTCTCTTGAGAGTGGAGAGGAGAATAAACATTGAAAATTGACTAATGATGTGAAAATATCATTAATAGGACGATTTAAGTTGTGGGGGTAGTGTTTGAGGTGAGGAAAAGACCAAAATAACCCTAAAGAAACTGAATAAAAATTGCAGAAATTTTCAGTTGACGACTAATTTGATAGCTTGTCAACTAGTTGATAACTTATCAACTTAGTTGTCAACCTATAGCTGGACTTGAAAACTATTTGGTTAAGGTTGACGACTAAGTTGATAATTTATGAACTAGTTGACGGCTTTTCAACTTCGTCGTCACCATTCCTAAGTGATTTAAGGTTTTTTTTTGTTAAGGCTGACGACTAAGTTGATAGCTTATCAACTAGTTGATGTCTTTTCAACTTAGTTGTCACCTTTCCTACGTGATTTAGGGTCTTTTTTGCTTAAGTCTTATGACTATGTTTATAACTTATCAACTAGTTGATAGCTTGTCAACTTAGTCGTCACCTTTACTCTCAGACAGACACTCCCAAGTAAAATAAGTAAAAATTTCTACTCCAATATCATATTAAAGTGATATCAAATATATTGGAGAGAATATTCAAAGATATTTAATTAGATATGTAGTAAGCCACCTAAATCGATATATTCTAGGTGTTACACCCATTTGAAGTTGACCCTTGTAGGATCAGATACTAAAACTCAATCGATACAAGTGTTCTCAACTCGACTTTGCATTAAGTGCTTCCTATGACCATGATTCACATAAAAAACCCTTTACACACAAGGTGAATGATCATGACACTTATCTATGGTTTAAAATAATTGTGGAAGGGCTTTTACACATAGGAAGATTAGGTGGAAACTTATCTAAGAGCTTGTGGGGTATTATATTTCTGATCCCTTTTGTGTCTAACCTAGTGGGTGACTTTGTTATGGCTAAGAGGATCTATAGGGGTTGCATGGTATCTATCTGTAGTAGAGAGACATTGGTGGATCTAATAGAGTTGGGTATGTTAGATTTTGATGTGATATTGGGGATGGATTGGCTTTATTTGTTCTATATGTCTCTTGTTTATAGAACCCAAAGGTTTAGTTTCTAATTCTTGAATGAACCGGTGATTGAGTAGGAAGGGAGTTCCGTAGTGCCTAAGTAAAGGTGTATTTCTTATCTTAGAGCCCAGAATTAATTTCCAAGGGGTGCTTATATCATCTAGTTTGGATTAAGGATTCTAATTAGGAGGGCCTATCTTTGTAATCTATCCCTATTGTCAATGATTTTCCTGAAGTATATTTCCCAGTGATCTTCCTAGTATTCCTCCCGATAGGTAAATAAACTTTGGGATCGATCTTCTTCCAAATACCCATACTATCTCTATCCCTCCTTAAAGAATGGTTCTAACCGAGCTGAAAGAACTTCAGAAAAAGTTGAAAGATCTTCTTGATAAAGGTTTCATTCACCCTAGTATTTCTCTATGGGGTGCTCCTATTCTTTTCATGCATAAGAAGGATAGTTCCCTTCAGATGTGTATAGACCATCGTAGTTCAATAAGGTACTGTGAAAAAAAAATTTACTCTCCCTAGGATTGATAACTTGCTTGACCATCTTCAGGGTGATAAGTACTTTTCTAAGATTGGTCTTCGGTTAGATTATCATCAATTTAAGATTATGGATGTAGATATCCCTAAGACTAATTTTTAAACTTGGGATAGCCACTATGAGTTCTTAGTCATGTCTTTTAGGTTGACTAATGCTCTGACGGCATTCATGGATCTTATGAACTGGGTTTTCGGTCAGTTCTTGGATTTGTTCATCATTGTGTTTATTGATGACATCTTAGAATATTGTAAATTGAAGAGGATCATGCCAATCACCTCTATATATTATTGTAGACTCTTAAGGATCATCAGTTGTATGCTAAGTTTTTGAAATGTGAGTTCTAGTTGAATTTCATTACTTTTCTTGGTCATGTTATTTCTAGTGAGGGGATCATGGAGGATCCACGATAAGTTGAGGTGGTTAAAAAGTGGCCTAGATACACGACTCCAACTGATATTCATAGTTTCTTGGGTTTAGCTAGGTATTATAAGAGGTTTATGGAGATTTTTTGTTCGATCACTTCTCCATTGACTAGGTTGACTCAAAAAAGGTAAAGTTTCTATAGTCCAATGCTTGTGCGGGTATCTTTGAAAAGTTAAAAAATAAGTTGACTTCAGCTCTGATTTTGATCCAACTAAAGGATATTGATCATTTAGTTGCTTATTATGATGTGTCCTACATGGGACTGGGTTGTGTGTTAATGCAGCGTGGTATGGTTATGGAGTATACATCTAGGCATCTTAAGGTGCATTAGAAGAATTATCCGACTCATGATTTAAATTTGCTAGCCGTGGTTTTTGCTTTGAAGATTTGGCGCCATTATTTCTATGGAGTTCATATTGACATATATTCAGGCCATACAAGATTATAGTATGTGTTCACCCAGAAGAAGTTGAATCTCAAGCAAAGGAGATGGCTTGAATTACTCAAGAATTATAACATGAGTATTCATTATCACCCAGGTAAAGCTAATGTGGTTGTTGATGCTCATAGTAGGTTGTCTATGAGAAGTGAGGTTTATTATAGGATATTCACCATTTGGCTAATCTTAGAGTTCATATTTTGGACTTTGGGGATGGGTGTGAATATGCAAAAAGTGGTGAAGTTATCTCTTGGTTCTGAGGTGAAAGAGAAGCAGGCTTGGGATCCTATCTTTATGCAGATTAAGGATGATGTGAGTCAATAAAAGGTTATAGCTTTTGAAATTAGTTAAGACGGTATCTTAAGGTACCAAGGTAGATTATGTGTTCACAATGTTAATGGGCTGCAAAAGAGGATCTTAGATGAGGCCCATAAGTTGAGGTACGTTGTCCATCCTAGTTTGATAAAGATGTACCATGATTTGAAAGATATCTATTGCTGGAATAACATGAAGAGGGATGTGGCCAAGTGTATGGTTTGTTAGTAAGTGGAGGGGGAGCACTTGATTCCTTGTGGTTTGCCTCAAGAGATTGACTTGCCCGTGTATAAGTGGGAAGTAATTAGCATGGACATTTTTTATTGGTCTTCTGTTATCTCGGTGTTAGTTTTATTTGATTTGGGTCATCATTTATCGGATGAAAAATTTTGGTCACTTCTTGAAAGTGAGGACTAATTATTTTGTAGAGGATTATGCTAATCTTTTTATTCTGGAGATCCTCAAGTTGCATAGTGCATCTATTTCTATTATATCTGATCGAGGCACGCAGTTCTCGTCCCACTTTTGGTAGTCCTTTTAGAGGGCTTTGGTAATTAAGGTGAACCTTAGCAATACTTTCCACCCTCAAATGGACGGACAAGTGGAGAGAACTATTCATACTTTCGAAGATATGCTAAGGGTTTGTGTGATTGACTTTGGTGGTAGTAGGGTTGAACATTTACCTCTTATAAAGTTTGCATATAGTAACAACTATCATTCTAGTATTTAGATGGCTTTGTTTGAGACTTTGTATGGTAGGAGATTTTGTTCTCCTATTGGGTAGTTTGAAGTCACTAAGAATAGATTATTTGGTCCTGACTTAGTTCATCAATCCATGGAAAAGGTAATGATGATTCGGGATAGACTTAAGACTGCTCAGAGTCACGTAAAGTCCTATGTGGATGTGAGGCATAGGGAATTGGTTTTTGTTGTTAGTGATTGAGTGTTCTTGAAGGTATCTCCCATGAAAGGGGTAATGAGGCTTCGAAAAAGGGGAAGTTCAGTCCCTGATATATTGGCTCATACTTGATTATGAATAAAGTAGGCAATATGGCTTATGAGTTGGAGTTGCCTTCAAATTTGGGTTCTATCCATTCAGTGTTCCATGTTTCAATATTAAAGAAGTGTGTGGGTAATCCCTCCTTGGGTGTTCCCTTAGAGAGTGTTGGTGTTTTGGATTCCTAGTCTTATGAGAAAGTCCCGATTGAGATTTTGGATAGGCAAGTCCATCATTTAAGGACTAATGATTTGGCTTCGGTGAAGGTTCAATGGAAGAATGTTGAAGAAACTAATTGTGAAGCTGAAGAGGACATGAAGTCCAAATATCCATTCTTGTTTCCCTCATTGGATAATTGTTCTTAAGGTATGTGTATACCTTTATATCTTTGTATCTTTCTTTGTCAAAGGTGATTGAGGTTGTGTTTCTGTGTTAAATCGTGCTAATGGATGCTTTGACTCGTCATTTGGGGATGAACAATCCTAGGTGGAGAATGTAACACCCCTAATTTTTTGCCCTGGAAAATTCCTAAGTTTTTGGATTCAGAACCCTGATTACGATAGACCTTACGATTTGTAAGGTATCCATATAGGTTGTAAGACCCCAAATTATAGGGTTACTAGTGTGTTACCCCAAAGCCTCTAGCCGAAGTACGACTAGGACTTAACGAATCGCATGGACTCTTTATGAGTCCTAGGGTCCCTTTCGCAACCAAACCATTGTATTGGTCTCTTATATTTTATGTGTATGTTATTAGACCTAGCGGGTCGTAAGGTGTGATTACGAGTCGTAGGGTATGACTCGTAGTTAGACTAGTGTGGATGCTTTGAGCTACTTCCTAGGCCATGAGTCGTGGTGACGTATTGTAAGGACTCATTGGAAGTTGTACGTTGACCCGTGACGCATAGGCATCTTTTCCTGTACTTATATGTGGGAGCATTCTTGTTATTTTCCTCTTTCCCCACTTTAGACCCACAACCTCAAAACATGTTGGGGACCCTATTTTCAATTCTTAACCATCAAATACACTCTTAATCTCTCACAAATCCCTAAGTTAAGAACACTTACGATTTCCAAGGAATTGGCAATTACAGCTTCAAAAGGGTAATTTTTCTCTGTAGTTCTTGATATATCAGGCATATTACTCTACACCAAATCTTATTTAGTTAAAGCATTTGTTTTTAATTGTTATTCAAGTGGTTTTAAATGTTGGCTTTGGAATGTGGGTTGAGAGTTTTGAATGATTATTTTCTTAAATGGTGGTCCCATGGGTTATACATAATTTTTATGCTTCAATGGTGGTTTCGAACATTGGGGTGCATGGATATAGTGAATAAACTAGGGGGCATGGATTCTCCCAATTATGTGAATTTTAATAATTGAATTGGTGATAACCTCAACCCTATATTGTGAAACTTGCATAATATGCATTGAAAATATCTTTGGAACTATGGCATAACATAAAAGGCTAAAGAACCAAAGTTGATTTAATGAACAAAGAGGGTCGTGGCAATCCCCCATATTGATTTAATGAACAAAGGGGTCATGGCATTTTCCCATATATACTTAATCAAAAAAGAGGGTCGAGGCATTCTCCTAAGTTAATAGAATTATGATGGCATATTTATAAGTTTGCAAGCATAAGGGTATGACAATACCTATGGTCTCACTTAGAGGTCAATTCCTTTGTTAAATAGATGGGTTATGCGTAACTTGTTTTAATTGGGGTCATGTAGATAAGCCATGAAGGTGGAGGTATTGAAGGACCGATACTATAAACTCATATTTGCCGGCGTGAGGGTTGGTCTTAATAATTGCGTGCATAGTTCACACTATTGATATATGTTTGTATCCTAGATTAACATGGGGTCGGGGTATTACCCAATCTTCCTTGATACCTTTGGTTCGTGTGGCTAACACGAACTGGGGCCTTTCAGCAAGAATAGCTAAACCCATATATCCCATAGGTGCCTTTTTATGATGGTTAAGCTACATAGTCCTGGATAATGTTTTAATTGCATACTAAGACTTATTCCCTATCCCAACATCTTATATACATATATATGTATGCATGTATGTGAACATGTATATTGAGTTTGGACTGGATTTTGAATTGGCATTATTTTTGCCTTATTTTGAGTTACATGATAGCGCTCACCCCACTAACCGTCTTCGAATATTGTATCCCCATGTTATGAAGGAACTCAAGATACTTCTACTTTACCTGCCAATGATAGGATTTTTGGGTTTTCAGCAATCAACTTTGAAGTGGTGAGCTTCCATTCTCTGGAAGGGCTATCATTTTAAAGTCCTATTCCATTTATGTCTTATACTACTTCTATTAGACTCTTTTGTCTATTATTGGGGGCATGTACCGACTTAGAATGGTTTTGGACTATTTAGAGGCTTTGTGGATTACTATGAATTAAGATGGTATTGAAATTCTAAAATTTCTTTTTCTGAGTTACCTATATTATTATATGTTTGGAACTCAACTTATCTTATTATAGGTTTGTAATTCATCTACTTCTAGTTGTATTGTGTCCTATTTGGCTAGGGAAAAGGGGTGGTCTCTGGTCCTCGACAAACTTGAGATCTCATCACGGCTAGGCCCTATGAAATTCCCTGGATTTAGACACTTAGAAAAATTTCCTGGATTTCTAGATTTTGGACATCATTCTAATTATGGGTACCAGTTATATGATGGTGTACAGTTGGTATTCTCTTTGTCTTATGCTAACCTGTGTTGGTTAGTGGGTTATATTAGTTTTTGGGATGGGTACGACTTGGAGGGTACAAGTTGTATGGTTGGTGACTGGTCGTATGGTTTGGGATTTTCCTTTACTTAATCTTATACTTAGTAACTTAACTTTGATTTGAGTATGAATGGCTCTTTATGAGCAATAAGATAGGGTACAATTCGTACCATTGACTCGTATAGTAGACAGTGTTCAAACTTTCTTTGATTCTATTCTTCTAGGGATACGGTATTAGGGTATTGATTGTATGGTTGGGTACGACTTGGTTTTGGGTAAGTCGTATGATGTATAGTGTTGGTTCTAAGAGAGAGGTGAAGGGTATGAGTGGTGTGTACCACTCATTTCGTATGGAAGGGTACGACTGGTATGGGGAAGTCATACCATCTAATAGGAATTTTAAACAATTTATGTTAGGGGTAATTTGGACATTTCCCCAATTAAGCTCTTAAGTCTCCATGACTTGTATCACTATTGGAACATTATTTACCCTATTATTCTAATCTTAAATACTTAGAAACTCTCTCTAATTCTCTCTAAGGCTCTTAGTTAAAAGAAGGCTAGGGTTCATCTAAAGGGTCAATTTGGGGTGTGTACTGGTTATTTCTCTCCATCATCTTCATAATCTAAGGCATGTACTCCTCCCTTATTATTAGATTCAACTAAAGGCATTTTTTATACAATGTTTTCATCGCATAATTATTTGTATGGTTTCGGGTTTTCAAATATATGTTGGGGTTTTGGTACTAAATGTTTGGTTATGGTTTTCCTATGTTTTAATTATGTTTCTACATGCTTTAACGGTGGTTTAGACAATTGGTTGCATGGAAATGGTAGATTGGTAATTGGATTTGGTTTTGGAAAGCACTACGCCTTCAAAATATTTGATAAAATGCTTATGATAATGCTTTAGCTATATTATTGGACCTTTAATGGAACTATTGGATCGTACGGTTTGGTAATGAACCCTAAATGGTTTTGAATGGTTAAATGGTAAGGTATGGTGGTCATTATTATGGTTAATTAAACTTTCTTGAGGGGTACAGGGGAATCCCCCAAGAAAATATGGTAATGAACATCTTGTGGGGTATATGGGATTCCCTCAAGCTATCATAATAATGGAATACTTGTGGGGTACACGAGATTCCCCCAAGTTAACTTGATAATATAATCTATGGGTACATGGTAATCCCATTACATAAAAAGGTCGGCTAAGGATATTTCTTGCAAGCTATAGTCGGTATGAGGATACTACTACTTACAGACTTGGTTAATAATAATGGAATAATGGTTTGGTTGGATGGTAATGGTTTTAATTAGGCAATAATAGCAGGGTGTGATAGCTAAACGTGAAGGTGCGTGTCTAATAGATAAATATCGTATACTCATGTTTGTTGACATGAGGGTTGGTCATAACGACTATATATGATACTATGAGGTACAATGGAAACCTCTAAGTACACTGTACATATGTATCATGGATAGCGAAGGGTACTCAGGAATCCCCTACTCTTATGGTATCTCTGGTTAGTGCGGCTACATGCATCGGGGCCAATTTAGGAGGTTACACTGGACCTATATAACCCATGGTTGGTTCTAGGATGGTTAAGCTACACATACTTAGGTTAGTGGTTTTAAAGACATGCTAAACTTGTCTCCCTTTTTTGGCATGGATATATATACATATATATATGGTTTGTATGTATATGGTTAGTTTAATTGGATTTTTTGAATGACATTATTTTATCCTTATCCTGAGTTCATGCTAGCATTTACCCGCTAACCCATCTTCAAGTAGTTGTATCCCCATACAATGCAGAAATTGTCCATTCTGCTCCTCCTGCTTAGTGATAGGATTCAGGATCAGCTATTGGATTTAAGTGATGATCTTCCATATTTTCAAAGACTCCATTTCATATCATGGATGTCTTAACATACTTTGGTTATTTTATGGATATTGGTTTTGTCTATGGTTGGGGGCATGTCCCAACCAAATATTGTATTTCTTTTGGTTAGAGGCTTTATGTGACTAATATAGGTTGGAATGGGCAGTGTCGATATTAATGTCAGGCATTAGTATTGGGGTTGATACCATTAGACTAGATTTATGATTGTTCTGTCCTTTTATGCTATGTTATAGACAGGAACTTGGTTTTTATATTGGTTTGGTTATAGTTGATGGTTGGTATTGGATGGTTGGACTCGTTTGGGTTGGTCTTAGTTATAGACCTATCCCAGAGTCTGGGAAAGTAATGAATTATATCTTATTATATGTTTGGAGTTTATTCAACTCAGGGTATGCATATTTGGAGGTTGGGTTGGATAACATGGGTGGTCCCCAATCCTAGTTGGACTTGGGATGCCTATTACGACAAGAACCTAGTTTGGGTCGTGTCAAGTTAGTATTAGAGCTATAGGTTCATGGTCAATTAGGAGTTCACAAAGCCATGTTAAGTAGAGTCTCTTTGAAGGGTGTGTAGCCCACCACACTCATAAGAGAGATGCTACAAGGCATTTAGGAATGTCTTAGTTTCTTGGTATTCTATTTTAAAGCTTGGAGTCTAAGTCCTATAATCTTCTCTAATCCTATTTTGTTCTATTTTTAGATCATGCCTCGATGATCTGAGATGCAAGGTAACTCTTTTGTCCCTACTGGGGACAATGTTAAAGGGACACATAATACTCAGGGGATCCATACTCGATCTAGGGGTCTAGTCCCTAATATTTCTAGAGTACCACCGGTTGCTACTAGTCCTCCTCAAGGCGAGGTGATGAATGCAAAATTTTCTAAATTTATTCATGTATTACTCAGTTATTTGCTGCTCAGGTTAAGCGGTGTGCATCTGGTGTTTCATTTGTTGAGGCCACAAAGGTTGGCCAGTTTATGAAAATGAATCCTCCTACTTTTACTGGTGTGAAGGTGGAAGAGGATCCTCAGTGTATCTTGGATTAAATGAGAAAATCTTCAGGGTGATGTAGGCCACGAATGTGGAAGGGGTGAATTTTACTGCATTTCAGCTTAAGGATGTGGTGAATCGATGGTACGGGGAGTGGGATAGGGAGAAAGGTGAGGTTAAGGAGTCAACTTTATAGGAAACTTTCTATAATGATTTTCTAGATTTCTTCTTTCCTCAGGAGTTGAGGGAAGTAAAGGCGAAGGAATTGTTAACCTAATACAAGGGAAAAGTCGGTCAAGAAATATACCTTAAAATTTCACCAGCTATCTAGGTATGCTTCAAAACTGGTGTTCAATATAAGGGAATAGATGAGAAAGTTCACTTCTGGACTGTCTCAAGATTTGATCCTTGAAAGTAAGACTAAGTTTCTAATCAAGGACATGGATATTTCTAGGTTGGTGGTTCATATGCAGCAGGTGGAGGAGGAAAAGGAGAAATCGGCTGATTTTGGGGAAAGGTAGGGTAAGAAGTTCAGGTCATCTGAACAGAATGGTGCTCAACAACAAAGTGGTCAGGATGGCAGTAAGTTTCAAAGATGAATTAGGAGATTTCAGGATCCTTCTCTTTAGCTAGTGTTTCTTACCCAAAATAGTCAGATGATAGGCGTCAGTAGGGTAGCGATAACTTTTGGGCACAGGGTGCCTAATATCAGGGAAGTGGGGCTTAATCGGCCTCATCATTCCCTTCTTGCCAGTTCTATGGTAGGCTGCATAGGGGGTTCTATGATGAGGGGAGGGACAGATATTTCAAATATGGGTCGGCTAGGTCATATGCTTAGAAACTTTTCGGTTGGTAATAAGGCTCTGATTTCTTTATCTTCTGCTCCTGCATAAAAGGTTGTTATTTTTGTATCAGTTTCTGCTTCTGGTCCTGGTGCTGGTTTTAACAGGTTATATGCTCTTGCTACTCGGCAGAAATTTGAGGCATCGCCTGATGTCGTGACTGGTACATTACAACTCTTTTCTCACGATTCATATTGTTTGATTGATCCGGGGTCTACTTTTTCTTATGCGGCCCCATTTATGGCTGTGGATTTTGGTTTTGATCTCAAGGTTATTTTAGATTTTTTTTCTTTTTCTACCTCAGTAGGTGACTCTGTGATTGCTAAAAGGGTCTATGGTTTCTATTGTTAGTAGGCAGACTTTGGTCGATTTGCTTGAACTTGATATTGTGAATTTTGATATTATTTTGGGGATGGATTGGTTTCACTCTTGTTACACATCCTTAGTTTGTCGGACCCGTAAGGTTGTCTTAAGGTTCCCTGGTGAATCGGTTATTGTGTGGGAGGGTGGTTCCCTAGCTTCTAGGATAGGTTTATTTTATATCTTAGAACTCAGAGGTTAATCTCTAAAGGGTATCTCTATCATATGGTCTGGGTTAAAGATTCTAACTTTGGAGATCCTTCTTTACATTTGGTTCTGGTGGTGAATGAGTTTTCTAAGGTCTTTTCAGATGATCTTCCTAGCATTCCTCTAGATAGGGAGATTAAGTTTGGTATTGATTTGGTTTCGAACACTCTTCTACTATCTATTCCTCCTTATAGAATGGCTCTGGCTGAGTTAAGAAAACTCAAGGAGCAACTTAAGGATCTTTAGGATAAGGGTTTCATCCGTCCTAGTTTATAGGCATGGGGTGCACCAGTGCTATTCATGCAAAAAAGGATGGTTCCCTTTGGATGTGCATTGACTATCGATAGATAAATAAGGTAATGATTAAGAACGAGTATTCTCTTCCAAGGATAGATGACTTGTTTGATCAATTGCAAGGTGCCAAATTCTTTTCTAAGATAGATCTTTGGTCTGGGTATCATCAGCTTAATATTATGGAGGTGGATATCCCTAGGATGATGTTTCGTACTTGGTATAGGCACTTTGAGTTCCTGGTATGTCATTCAGTTTGACTAATGCCCCAGCGGCATTTATGGATTTAATGAACAGGGTTTTTAGGTAATTTTTGGATCTTTTTTTATTATGTTCATTGATGATATTCTGGTTTATTCTAAGAGAGAGATGGATTATGCCAATCACCTCTGTGTGGTGTTGAAGACCTTAAAAGAGTAGCAGTTGTATGCTAAATTCTCCAAATGTGAGTTTTTATTGAACGTTGTTACTTTTCTTGGCCATATTATTTCTGGTGATGCGATCATGGTGGATCCACAAAAAGTGGTGGTGATTAAAATGTGGCCTAGACCCACGACTCCAATAGACATTCAGAGTTTCTTAGGTTTGGTTGGGTATTATAAGCGATTCATGGAAAGTTTCTTAATGATAGCTTCCCCATTGACTAAGTTGACTTAGAAGAAGGTAATATTTTCTTGGTCAGATACTAATGAGTCGAGTTTTGAGAAGCTAAAGGATAAGCTAACTTCGACTCTTATTTTGACATTGCCTGAAGGTAATGAGGGGTTTGTGGTTAATTATGATACATCCCGGGTGGGACTTGGTTAGATTTTGATGCGCATGGGAAAGTGATTACCTATGCTTCAAGGCAGTTGAAGGTGCGTGAGAGGAATTATCCTACTCATAATTTGGAGCTTTTAGCAGTAGTTTTTGCCTTAAAATCTGGCTGCATTATTTGTATGGAGAGCATGTGGACATCTTTCCTAATCATAAGAGTCTACAGTATGTGTTCACTCAAAAGGAGCTAAATCTCAGGTAGACGATATGGTTGGATCTTCTCAAGGACTATGATATGAGTCTTCACTACCACCCAGGTAAAACTAATATAGTTGTTGATGCTCTTAGCAGGTTGTCCATAGAGAGTTTAGCTCATGTGGATAAGGAGTAATAGGAATTAGTAATGGATATTCACCGTTTGGCTAGTATTAGAGTTTGTCTCTTGGATTCTAATGTTAGTGGTGTGATGGTACAAGAAGTGGTTCTGTCATATCTTGGTGTAGAGATCAAGCAAAAGCAAATTATAGATCCTATCTTGATAAAAATCAAGAGTGATGTTGGTGGGCAAAGGGCGATGGTGTTTGATATCAGCGGTGATGGTACCTTAAGGTACCAAGAGAGGTTATGTAATCCTGATGTTCATGGTTTGCAATAAAGGATTTTTGTTGAGGCGCATGAATCGCGCTATGTTTTTCATCCCAGTTTGACAAAATTGTATCATAATCTCAATGAGATATATTTGTGGAGTGGTATGAAAAGGGATGTAGCTGATTTTATGGCCAAGTGTATGGTGTACCAACAAGTTAAAGTTGAGCACATGAGGCCTGGTGGGTTGTACCAGGAAATAGAATTGCTGGAATAGAAATGGGAGGTAATCAATTTGGATTTTGTTATGCTATTCCTTGGTCTCAGAACCAATTTGATTCAGTTTAGGTGATTGTGGATAGGATGAAAAAGTTTACTCACTTCTTTTTAGTATTAAGGACTATATGAGGTTATATCTTCATGTGATTATGAATCTACATGGGGTACCTGTTTTGATTATCTCTAATCGTGGTACGCAGTTTTAATCTCATTTATAACGGTCTTTTCAAAAAGAGGCTGGGACTAAGGTAAGTCTGAGTACTGTTTTTCATCCGTAGAAGGATGGGCAAGCAGAGAGGACTATTCAGACATTGGAGGACATACACCATGCGTGTGTGATTGATTATAGTGGCAATTGGGTTAAGCATCTACCTTTGGTAGAGTTTGATTACAAGAATAGATATCATTCTAGCATTGGGATGGCCCCTTTTGAGGCATTGTATGGTAGAAGGTATAGATCTCCTATTGAGTGATTTGAGCTTGGTGAGGTGGATATATTTGGACCGTACTTGGTTTATCAGGCTATGGAGAAGGTAAAGGTGATTCAGGATAGGCTTAAGGCTGCCTAAAGTCACCAAAAGTCCTATACGGATGTAAGGCGTAGAGACTTGGAGTTTAAGGCTAGGGATAAGGTGTTCTTGAGGGTATCTCCCATGAAGAGAGTGATGCATTTTTGTAAAAAGGGGAAGCTGAGTCCTCTATATATTGGTCCTTATGTGTTTTTGCGAAAGGTTGGTAATGTGGCTTATGAATTAGAGTTGCCTTAGAGTTTGAGCTTCATTCATTCGGTATTTTATGTCTCTATATTAAGAAAGGGTCTTGGTGATCCTTCTTTGGTAATTCCTTTGGAAAGATTGGGTATCTCAGATTCTATATCTTATGAAGAGGTCCTGGTTGAGATATTAGATCAGTAGGTTCATCGGTTAGGGGTCAAAGATATGGCCTCAATTTAGGTTCTATGGTGGAACCATAAGGTGGAAAAGGCTACATAGGAAGCAAACATGAAGTCCAAATATCTGCATTTGTTTTCTGCTCCAGATATTTGTGCAGAAGATATGTGTTCTTGATAACATCTTTGTTTTCTAACTTGATTAAAAGTTGGATTAATATTTGATAATGCAAATGAATCGTGCTTGTGTTTCACCTACCTTGTCCGTCATTTGGGGATGAATGATCCTATTGGGGGAGACTGAAATACCTTGGGTTTGATCCTTTAGAAAAATTTCCTGGATTTCTAGATTTTGGACATCATATGACTTATGGGTACCAGTAGTATGATGGGGTAGGATTGATATGTTCTAGGTCGTATGCTAACCAGTGTTGGTTGGTGGGTTGGATTGGTCTCTATAATGGGTACGACTTCTTACATATAAGTAGTATGGTTGATGATGGGTCTTATGGTTTGGGTTTTTCCTTCACTTAATCTGAGACTTAGTAAATTAACTTGGATGGTAGACAGTGTTAAAACTTCATTTGATTCTCTTCTTCCAGGGATACAATTTGAGGGTACTAATCGTATGGTTGGGTACGACTTGGTTTGGGGTAATAATATGCTAGATAGTGTTGGGTCCAAAGGGGAGGCCTAGGGTACGAGTGATTGGGTACCACTCGTATGGAAGGGTACGACTGGTATGGAGAAGTCATACCATCTGATGGGAATTTTAAACAATTTAAGTTGGGGGTAATCTGGATATTTCCCCACTTAACTTCTTAAGGCCCCACGACTTATATGACTATTGGAACATTATTTACCCTATTATTCTAATCTTAAATACTTAACAAATCTCTCTAATTCTCTCTAAGGCTCTTAGGTAAAGAAAGGCTAGGGTTTCATCTAGAGGATCAATTTCGGGCTTGTACGAGTGATTTCTCTCCATCATCTTTCTAATCTAAGGCATGTACTCCTCCCTCATTGTTAGTTCGAACTAAAGGCATGTTTTATACAATGTTTTTATGGCATAATTATATGTATCATTTTGGGTTTTCAAATATATGTTGGGGTTTTAGTATTAAATGTTTGGTTACGGTTTTACCATGTTTTAATAATGTTTTCAAGCTTTAACAGACTGAGTTAAGCTTAGAATTTTACGGGGTCTTACACTCTAGGACTCTTAACACTACACACAATGATTCACCCATCTCTTATGAGACACAAGATCGGATTCCACCTCTCTAGCAACATTGTTTCCAAGCAAAATATAATCACTAGTGATTCCACACTAGTTTTTGCCCTAGTTTTGGTTTAGCAGCCTCAAAGGAGAGAGGACTTTATGTTCCTTATGTCTTATGACTTACAACAATATCAAAAACTAACAAATGAAACCCTACTATGTCCCTTATATTATGTTTTACAAAAATAGAAGTTAAAAGACCTAAAGGCCCCTTAGTGAAGTAGCAACCCTCTAGTGCATGTAGTGGACTAATTTTGGGGTGGATGTTGGTCCTTTTTTGCACTTCATTTGTACACACCAAGTCTCGGGCCCAACACACACTCTCATAAGCCCATATTTGTGATTATTCTTGTATCACTTTAGTTCTAGGAACTAACACTTTATTCACCTACTTAAACAATAGTTGATACTTTAGTTTCATTTCCTTCTTTTGCCCCTTGTTACCTCCAAGAATTCTTTTAGACCTAGCAATAATATCAAGAAATTATATAGATGCAAACTTAACCACCACCGCATTAACCTCAGCCATAGGAGCTTCTAAAATTTCTATAGGGATTGACTCATTTAAGACAAACTTAACATCATTCATAGTTGCATCGAGAGAGTCCTATCTTTTAGAGATCAGAAGATTATCATAGAAACCCTAGACTTTTATTTCGTATAGAAACACCAGGTTTCTCAAATAGGATTTTCCACCTTTACACCTCCGCGAATGCTATCAAGGAATCCATTCCAAACATAAAAACAATCTAAGGACAAACACATGTCGATTTAGCACCTTTTGACAATTAAATTTCTCACTCTTTTTGTCTAACTTAGGACCTCAAGAGGATGCTCTATTCCCTTCTTCCTTTTGGACTTGGAAGTGGTAATCTTATCTATTCACATGTTACTTTAAATCTCTTTCCTTTTGTAGACTTTACTAATTAGAGGGTAGTTTAGAGACCTTTCCTATCATGACCCAAACCAGGGCTTGACAATGACGGGTATCTCAAGTCTACCATAGACTAGAGACGACCCTCTTAACCCAACCTTAATAGCACAATAATATTTATAATAATTAATATGGAATCCAACTAAACAGAAATAAGAAGATGAATGAATAGATCAATGACACTAAGAGTCAAAATAATAACCAACCAACCCACATTTGTCCATAATTTCCTCTAAAACTAGAATGTCAAGCAGGTCGGGACATGACCCCGACCATGACCAAATGAATCCAAAAGTACTGAGTCAAAATAAAAGAATATGGAAATGATAAAGCCTTCCAATGGATGGAGGCTCACCACTTCACAGTTACTTGACGAACGTGTTAATCCACCTAACACTACACCGGCATAAAAGAAGTCTTTGAACCCTACATTTTGAAACAATGTAGAGTCTAGGGACGGGTCGTGGGGTGAGCGTAAGCATGTAACTCAAGGAAGGAATAAAATAATACCATAATCAAACCAATCCAAAACCCTTCAAAAAAAATATATGCACACATTCATATATACATATATAAGATGCGGGATAGTGATCAAAGTTTAAGGATAAGATTTAAAACCATTAACTTAGACTATGTAGCTCCAACCATCTTAAAAATACCAACGGGTTGTATGGGTCCGGGTTTTCCCACCAAAAAGTCCCCAGTACATGTTATTTGCATGAACTGGTGAAAATCGAGGAAAGATCAAAGACACTAAGGCTCCAACTATTCCAATATATATATATATATATAATGTGTGAACTATGTACACGATCATAAAAAATTCTATGCCGGCAAATGTGGTTTCCATCATCGGTCACCCAGGACCTCCACCTTCCATGGGGAGCTACACAACCCCCTTTAAGCCCAAATTAAAAAACCATTTAGCACATAATTCCAACCATTAACCCGGGAGTCATTCATTAAGGCATTAACCACTTGGTATCATCATATCAATACATTTGTAAGCTAAATGACACATGTCAAATCAATTCATACAACCACATTGACTCCCTAAGTTCCATCAAAGTCCAATCCATGGCCACCAAGGCCATCCAATCAATTTAAATAACCATTTATCCATTAATGCAACGTATTGAGTTTAAAAACAAGTTAACTCGTGAAATTATTTGTAATTTAAATCAAATTCATAAAGTGGATGAGGTTTATGCAATTCGAGCAAAAATTCATCCAATTTGGGAAACCCATGTTCCCCTTTTCCAAGCATTTAATTAAAGTATCAATTTAGTCCTAAAAACATAAATTTAAAGCATGAATAATTAATTAAAATCATGGAACAAGTAATTAAATCAATAACAACCAAAACCTCTCAACCCAATTTCAAACCCATACTTTAAATCTCATGAAAATCCATTAAATAAATGACACAATGAAAAATTAAAGTTAGGGGAAGGATTACATGCCTTAAACATACAAGAATTCAAAGTCAATTTGAAACTTGGAGCTCGGATGGTGAATTCTCTAGGAAACCCTTGAGTTTTCTTGGGTTTTGAGTTTGAAAGTGAAAGAGAGTAATCAGATCTTTGAAAATAGAAGGAAAATAAGCTTATTTTATGTTTAAGGGTCGTACAAGGATGAAAAAGCCCAAAAGCCCCTCACCCCAAATGAATAAAAAACAAAATGGCATGAAAATTATTCCTTGGCATGGCACGCTAATATCGCAGGTTATCCTCTGTGACATGCCAATTTATCAGAGGCTAACCTCCGAGACAAGGAAAAAACCCGGCGGCTCAATGCCTCGATGATCCAAAATTTCCTCGAACCCTTTCCAAAAATTTTGAAACCTTCCCCAATACCATTTTAATATCCCTAAACCCAATTCAAGTGAAAGAATGATATTATGAGAACGAGAAGGTTAAAGATAAAAAGATGGAAATTTTAAGAGTGTTACATTATCCCCTCCGTAGGATCATTCATCCCCGAATGATGAGTTAGGACACTTTTAGCATGAGAATAGAAGGAATACCTAGAATTAAATGAAAAACTCAAAAAATTACAAGAGGAAAATTAAACTCATACCTTAAGTGCTTTCATTCAACCCAGAGAACAAGAATGGGGATTTGGACTTCATATCTTCCTCAACTTCCCATCTAGGCTCTCATACGTTTTGATTTCTCCAAAGGACCTTTACTGAGGCTACATCATTGGTCCTTAATCTACGAACTTGCCTATCCAATATCTAACTCAAGACTTCATCATAAGACAAGGAATCTGTAACACCAACAGCATCAATAGGCACTATCAAGGAAGGATCACCCACATACTTTTTTAGCATGGACATATGAAACACGGGATGAACAGATACCAAATTCACAGGCAAATCCAAATTATAAGCAATGTTCCTAATGATTAACCTAGTTACCCTCAAAATCAATCACACTGGCCCTTAGCATATCCTTTAAGGTTTAAGCAGTACGGTTTACTTGCCCATCTGATATTGGAAAGCAGTGGTTCACCTGTATACCCAAACCTTTCTAAAATAAACATAAAAAATAAGATAAAAAATACATACCTCATTCTAAAATAATGGAAACTAGCACACCATGCACCCTCACAATATCCTTAATGAACAACCTAGTATAGTTCTCTCCTGAGTGGTTAGTCCTCACATAAAAGAAATAAGCGGACTTAGTCATCCTATCCATAATGACCCAATAGAACATACTGATTGCGAGACCATGGAAGACCTGTAATGAAATCTATATTGATCATCTCCCACTTCCATATAGGCAACTTAATCTCTTGAGACATTTTACCAGGCCTCAAATGTTCAACCTTGACTTGTTGACAACCTATACACTTAGCCTCAAAATTTGCAACACCCTTTTCCATATTGTTCCACCAGTACATTTCCTTCAAGTTATGGTACATTTTAGTTGAACCCGAATAAACTGTATATGGGGACTCATTAGCCTCAGTTAGAACCCTCTCTCGTAGCCCATCAACATGAGGAATACATAACCTACCTTAGGACCTCAGAGTACCATATCCCCCAATCTCAAAATCTATAACCTTTTGTTGACCCACATAATCCTTAATCTGTATAAGAATGGTATCCAAAGCCTGTTTTTCCTTCACCTAAGCACTAAGAGATGATTTGACCTCTTCCTAAACAATAACTCTTCCATCCTCAGAGTCTAAAAGATGAAATCCCAAGTTAGCCAACCTATGAATGTACTTCACCAATCCTCTCTTATCTTTATCAAATAGTATAAGCTCTCCATAGATAACCTGCTAAGAGTATCAGCAACAACATTAGCTTTACCTGAATGATAGTGAAGGCATATGTCATAATCCTTAAGAAATTAAAGCCACCTCTTTTGTCTGAGGTTTAATTCTTTCTAAATAAACATATATTGCATGCTCTTATGATCTAAATATACATTCACATGCACCCCATACAAATAATGGTGCCAAATCTTCAAAGCAAAAACCAAAGTCGCCAACTCTAGATCATGAGTTGAATAGTTTTTTTCATGAACCTTAAGCTTCCTAGAAGCATAGGCCACAACCTTACCATGCTGCATCAACACTCAGCCTAGTCCCACATGGTATGCATCACAAAAAAAAACAACAAAACCGTCAGTACCCTCGAGCAGGGTTAAAACTAGCACAAAAGTCAACTTATCTTTAAACATCTCAAAAATACCCTCAAAATCATTGAAATACAAAAACTTAACCTTCTTTTAAGTTAACCCCATCAGTGGAGCATCAATAGATGAGAAACTCTCCACAAATCTCCTATAATACCTTGCCAAGCCCAAGAAGTTCTTACTATCGATAAGAGTGGTGGGTCTAGGCCATCTCTTCACCACCTCAACTTTATGTGGATCCACCATGATCCCCTCACTAGATACCACATGCCTAAGAAAAGTCATAGTATTTAGCCAAAAGTTACACTTGGAAAATTTAGCTACAACTTCTAATCCTAACGAGTCTGCAAAAAAAATTTAGAGGTGATTGGCATGGTCCTCCTTATTCTTAGAATGCACTAAGATATCATCAATAAACACTATCATAAACAAGTCAAAAAATTTCCTGAAAAGTTGATTCATAAGATCCATGAATGCAGTTGGAACATTAGTCAACCCAAATGACATAACCACAAACTCGTAGTTCCTATGATGGGTTTGGAAAGACGTCTTGGGAATATCAACCACCTAGATTTTTAACTAATGATAGCTTAAATGAATATCAATCTTAGAGAAGCATCTAGCACCCTGAATTTGGTCATATAGTTCATTAATCCTAGGAAGAGAGTACTTATTCTTCACTACTACCTTATTCAATTGATGGTATTCCATACACATTTGGAGAGACCCATCTTTCTTCCGCATAAAAAGCAAAGGAACACCCCATGGAGAAACACAAGGGAAAATGAACCCTTTATTAAGAAGATCTTATGATTACTCATTTAGCTCTTTTAATTTAGTCGGATCCATTCTATATCGATGAAAGAAAATAGGATGAGTATCCGATAGAAGATTAATCCCAAAATCTACCTCTATGTCGAGAGGAATCCCGAGAAGATCATTCAGAAGAACTTCAGTAAATTTATTAACCATGAGGACATAATGCAAAGAAGGAATTTTAGAGTCGAAATCCTTAACCCAAACTAGGTGACATAAACAACCCTTGAAGTCAATTTCCAAGCTCTAATATAGGAAATAAACCTTTTTTTAGGCACTAAAGAACTCTCCTCCCATTCTAATATTGTCTCACTAGGAAAATGGAAACTAACCTTTTAGGTCTAATAATCAAGAGAAGCATATATGAATACAGCCAAACCACCCCTAAGATAACATCAAAATCCACCATATCTAGCTATATGAAGTCCACTAATGTCTCTCTATAGAAGAAAGACACCACACAACCTATATAGATTTTTCTAGCCACAATAGAATCACCCACTAGGGTAGACACAGAAAAAGGGTCAGACATACTTTCGAGACCAAAACCAAAATGCACAGCCACATAAGGGGTCACATACGAAAGGGTATACTCCTGGTCAAGCAAATAATACACATTACGAAAGAAAAGTTGTAACATACAAGTAACAACATCTGGAGATGCCTTAAATTCCTGGTGAGTAGCAAGACATAGAGGTAATTTCGTCTAGTGCCGGTACTAAAAGTAGCTCCCTTTGGCACTGGAGCTGAAGATATGGCAATCAGAAGTTTATTAGCTCCAATAACAACCATGGTTGAAGGATAATCTCATTGCATATGACCCAACTAACCATAATTATAACATTTATTTCTCTCCTCCTCATAATAAAAGCGATGAAGTTGCCTAAAAAAATGAAGAGAACAAGATGGGGCTGACTGAGCTTCACTAGCCTGAGACTAGGCACCCTGTGCCTTAGGTCCACTGCAAGGCTGAGAACGATGATCGCCCAAAGTCTTAGAATAAGGAGCACCGACAGACGAATAGAAATTGCCCTAATTCTTATTATTGGTCCACTGTCTGCCATCTCTCCTGCTATTTTACTGCCCACATCCTGCTGAGAATACCTAAGCTTCTTACTCTACCTCTCCCTAGTCTTAGCCTATTTCTTCTTTTCATCCTCAACCTATTGTATATAAACCATTAGTCTGTAGATGTACATATCATTTTTCAACATTGTATCCTTACACTCTAATACCATCTTGGATCTCTAGTTAGACACCAACACTGGAGCATAACAAAATAGTTGCTGAAATTTCAATGCATATTGCTTCACACTCATCTTACCTTTCTTTAAATTAACAAACTCCTCCGTCTTAGCTTCCCTTAACTCTTGAGGAAAGAAGTGATCAAGAAAGGCACCTAAAAACTCATTCCATATTGGTTGCTCAGTATCATCACCCCTCAACTTATCCCACTTCTCATACCACTGATAAGCTATTTCTTTCAACTAATATGCAGCAAACTCTACACCTTCAGAATTAGTAGCATGCATCACTCTGAAAATCTTCTCTATTTCATCTACAAATCCCTGAGGATCCTCCTCAACCTAAGAGCCTATAAAGGTTGGGGGATTCAACCTTGTGAACTATCCAACCTGAGTGACCTCGAATGAAGAAGCAACAGAACAAACACAATTCGGATGATGAGACTAAGATGTCACCAACTGAGTAAGAAAATGAATAGACCGGTGAAACTCTACATTAGATATGTCCCCATAAGGTTGCTAGTCATAAGAATCACCACCCTGAGAAGCTCGAGGAGGACTAGTAGGGACAGGTGGAACTCTACATAGAGTAGCACAATTAAAAGCAGGAACCCTAGAGCAGGTCTGTACTTCATACATAAGGCGAGTCCCCTCCAAACTTTCCTCAGGTAGGATAGAGTTCCCAGTAGATTTTCTATAAACATCAGATCTTTGGGGAGGCATAATCTGAAATGCGAGAAAGCCAGGAGCTAGACAAGTTTCATAACACTATACTCTATAGCCCAACTATTGAACACAAGAAAGGGAAAGATTCCTAAATGCCTCGTAGCCTCCTCCTTAGAAATGTGGCATGATACACACCCATAAGAGGACTCTACTTGACACAACATTGTGGACACCCAATGACTCTAAACTATGCTCTGATACCAAGCTTGTCACAACCCCAACCAGGGCCTGGCCGTGGTGGATATATCAAGTCCACCATAGATCAGAGACCACCCACTTAACCCAACCTCAACAGCATAAAAATTATAATAATAAATAATATAGAAGCTAACTAAAAAAAAATAAAAAGATGAATGAATAACTCAATGACAATAAGAGTCAACATAATAACCAACCAACCCACATTTGTCCACAATAGCCTCTAAAACCAAAATCCCTAGCAGGTCAGGACATGCCCCCGACCATGACCAAAAAAATCCAAAAGTACTATGTCAAAATAAAGAATATGGAAATAATAAGGCCTTTCGAAGAATGGAGGCTCACCACTTCACAATTATGCAATGAACGTGCTAATCTACCTAACATTAACCAGGGGTAAAAGAAGTATCTCTGGACAATACATTATGGAATAATGTAGAGTTTGGGGTCGGTGAGCGGGGTGAGCGCTAGCATATAACTCAGGGAAGGAATAAAATAATGCCATAATAAAATCAGCCCAAAACCATTTAAAAACCCATATGCACATATTCATATATATATATAATAGGATATGATAGGGATAAAGGTTTTAGCATGAAATTTAAGACCATTAACCTAGACTATGTAGCTCTAACCATCCTAAAAAACCACCCATGGTCTATATGGATTTGGCTCTCTCCATCGAAAGGGCTCTAGTATGTGTTAGTCACATGAACTAGAGAAAACCGAGGAAGATCAAAATCCATAGAGGCTCCAACCATTGAAAAATATATAAAATGTATGAACTATGCATACGGTCCTAAAGGCCCCCACGCTGCAAAGTGGTTTCCAGTATCGGTCCCTAAGACCTCCACCTTTCACGGTGATCTACAAAATCCCTTTTAATTCCAAATTAAAACCATTTAGCATATAGTTCCAACCATTAACCTAGGAGTCATTAATTAAGGCATTAACCACTTGGTATCGTCATACCAATACACTCTCGAGCTAAATCACATATGTCAAATCAATTCACACAACTACAATGACTGCCTAAGTTCCATCAAAGTCCAATCCATGGGCACCAATACCATCCAAGTCCATTTAAATAAAATTTATCCATTAATGCAACATATGGAGATTAAAAATAAGTTAAACCATGCAATTTTCCATAATTTAAAACAACTATTATACAGAGGATAATGCAATGCATTCCACGGGTATTCGTTTTGTTCAACAACCGTACTTCCTCTACTTCGTCAATCAACCAGGATTTGTACAACTCTATCTATGGGTTTTTAGCCATTCATGCTTGTGAAGAAATCAATGACATTTGTAATTTAAAACTTAGATGAAATCACAATGATAAGATGAATAAAAACCCAAAGTCGTAACTTTATTAATCAAAATAAGTTAATACAAAGCAATACCTAGATCAAAGATGGATATTGGAATCAAAAAGTGTTTTTGAGTATCAAAAGTGTGTAACTCCTTCTAAAAAGTACATAAAGGATATTTGAACTACATGAAAAACCCCTAAATACAAAGCCCGAACGAACTAGGAGAAAACAGGGTCGGTGGAGGTACAGACCACGGTACCGGATGGAAAAAAATCCTACAAGTCATATCTTAGGATTTCTAACTTCTGCCACCTACTTTGTCTACCTGCGGTTTGTGGTTAACTTAGTATGTTCCAGGAATTAGTTTTTGTAGCTCTTCTTCTATTCTTGAACATGCTTTGATCATGATCAATCTGAAAAACATCCTGATCATGCATAATCGCTCCAAAAGTAGCCAAAAACATATTTTTTCACTTTTTTCACAAACTTAGCATCCAAAATATAATTTCCTATAAAACATACCCAAAATAGATCATATCTAACGAAAAAGCCTCAGAAACTTACATATTTCCTAATTTTAGGCATTGAAAGTGCAATATTTCTATAGCACATCAATACCATCCATCTCACACTTTTTTTACTTGAAGACTTAGGTTTTTGAACCTCAGTATTCACTTTGATCGTATACCTAGATATCTCTTTACATACTTCTTTTGATTAATTTTAAGAAACTTATGTTGGAAAGGAAGTATCAGGAGCTAGGTTTCTTTTACAGGTAAGATTAGAGATAAAAGGGGTAGTGATCAAATCAAATGACAAAGTAGAGACTTTATGTTCAGAATTTATCTTGAAAGGATTTGAAAAGATGAATATCTATGAGAGGTTTAGAGAATAAGAGTAAGGAACTGAAGGATTTTGAATTTTAGAAAATTTTCCAGAAATTAAGTGAGAGTATATAGTGAGTTAAACTTATTGAATGGATGAGATCTATTTTTTGCTTAACAAGATGATGTGTCTTCTCTGGAATAAGAGATGACATTTCAAGAGAGAAAAGAAATGATGCTTTAAAAAAACACAGTAGAAAAAGATGATACGTCACAAGTGTACAATTTATTTTCTAGAGGTAAACAAGGATACCGACCTATGAGAGAGATCAGGTCTCTTAATATTCTATCTAATTGCCTTCTTGTAGTATTTAAAAGCATATTCCCACTCATGATCAAAATTATGTTCTCCAAGTGCATACCTCTACATATGTACATTAATTGAGTTAAAAACTACTCAAGACTTTACTTTAATACCTTCCTTCTCTTCATTATCAACATAGAGAGACTTTTTGAGTGTAAATGATTAATATAAACCTTTATAAACTAGTCTCAGTACTTCCTATGGTTCATGAGGCTAAAATAAAACTCACTTCAATTTCTTTCACACAAATATGAGACACACTTAATGAACTCTTCATTTTATTCCTAATTGACACACTGCCTTCCTAGAATGCCTTGACTGACAGAAGAAAAATCAACTACCTGTCATGTTCTTAGAGAAACCACTATCCATAACCATCTTTGTGCCAATTGGATAATTTTCTCACTCTAACCTATAAGCAAAATTATTGGTTAGATTTGGGTACCCAAATAAGCTTGGGTTCCTTGACATGGAAAAAGGATCAATTAGATTTCTCAAAATTTTTGATGCATTAAACATATCTCAAGTTTTGCTTTACAACATTGATGAAAGGTTGTCAACTACTCTTATAGTGGCTATTTTTACTAGAGTAGGTGCATAAACAACTATCAAAAATAGAAATATACTTTTTGTAAGGGTTATAAGTAATCTTATTCATTTAAAAACCAAGATACTAACCATAATTAGACTTCATATTATTTATCATAATGAGAATTTCTTGAGAAATAGTCCATCAAAGAGATTTTTTAAGTTCCTCTTTTGTTTTAACCAACCTTTTTGTAAGATGCTCATTTTGTTCAAGTGAAGCTGCAATATCTAAACTAAACTTGTTAAGTTTAGCCTCTAATTCAATCTGAATGTTACTATATTGTACCTTTATTTTTAGCACTCTTAAGAATGATTTGAGAGCTTTCCACTTAAAGAATTATTTTCACTTTTAACATTCTTTAAAACCTTTTCTAGATCATGAATTCTAGAGCACAAAGAGTTCTTTTTTAATTCAAACTTATAAAAAGTAGTGATTAAGGAGTCTTTCATTTACAAGTTCATGATAGGAATCAACTAGCATATTTGTCACTTATCTCAACTCCTTATTGGGCTAATTCTTCAAATTTTGCTGAATATCGAGAAGACTTGCCCCACTATCCACTTACTTATCTGATTTATCCATGAGAGAAAACAAGGAGTCAAACCTTATGGGTTCATCTTCAAAAGACAGCATGGAATCATCTTGCTGATCATTACCTTCTTTAGATTCACTTGAAATGTCTCCCCAAATATCCAAAGATTTCTTGACTATTATATCAATATCTTCTATTCTTCTTAATTTATCAGGGACCTGGTTCCTTCTTTGGGTCTTCTTAGGATAATTTTTGATAACTCCCTACAGTCCCATTTATGAAGAGGACACTCCTTAATATAGTGACCTAATTTTCCACATTTGTGACAACAATTATTTTTTTTCCAAGTTCTTGCTTGTGTTTCCCTTGCTTTGAAAACCACTACTCTATTTTCACATCTTCTAAAACCTACAAGTAATGTAGGCTAAGTCAATGTCATCATCACTACTAGAGTAACTCTTTAAAATCTTGAGAACCATACTTTTCTCCTTCTTAGGATTCTTTTTTTCAAAATCCTATTGGCGCTTAAGCTCATATGTCTTTAGATTTTCAATAAGCTCATCCATGTCATTTTTAGCAAGTCTTTTAGCTCTGAAAGAGCATTTACTTTTCTTTTCCAATATGAAGGAAAAGTACTTAAGACCTTCCTCACAACATTGTACATCAGAATATTTTCTCCTAAGCACTTGAGTTCGTTCACAATATATGTTAATGGAGTATGTATATCTTGAATAGATTTCTTCTGTTCATCTTAAAGAGCTCATATTGTGTAGTAAGCATGTCAATATTTGATTTCTTAACCTAATTCATCCTCTCATGAGAAGTTTTTATTTCCTCCTATATCTCCTTTGCAAATTCACAAGTCGAGATCTGGTTGTACTCATCAAGTCCCACTTCATAAACAAGAATTTTCTTAGCCTTGTAGTTTTTCTCAATCTTCTTCCTATCATCTTTATTAGAGTCTTTCCTGCTCTAAGGAGAAGATTCAGAGATTTTTCTTATTTAAAAACTTTTATATACATGTGGGGACCATTACAAATGACATCTCATAACTTATTGTCCTCTGCCATGATAAATTTATACTTTCTGTTCTTTCACCAACTATAGATTAGTCATTCAATTGTAGGGGTCAAGTGGTTGATTGTACTTCCATAAGAATAGGTGGAACTAACATCAAAACTAGGAATCTTCTTAGGTGTTAACCTTTTATAAAGTACCGCTCTAATACCAAGAAGGATATCATCAAGGGGTTAGAAGGTGTGTTTTACCTTATTGCAGATAACAAATAATTGAGCCTGGTTCAATGTGTTCCAAAGAAGGGTGAAAGCAATGAGGTTCCAAATGCAAAGAATAAGCTTATTTTGATGAGATCGGTCATTAGTTAGAGAATGTGTATTGATTATAGGAAGCTGAATGCATGAACTAAAAATATCATTTTCTGATGTTTGTTATGGATTAAATGTTAAATCATCTTCCTAATAGAGGATGGTATTCTTTTCTTAATTTTTATCAGGAATACAATTAGATTTTGATTGCTCCCGAAGATAAAGATAAGACCACTTTCACTTAATCATATGGGAAGTTTGCTTTTAAGAGAATGCCTTTTCAGATTATTTAATATGGCATAACCTTTTAGCGATGCATGATGTCTATCTTCTCAAACATAGTGGAGCAAACTAATGAGGTGTTCATAGATGATATTTTTGTAGTTGTGACTCTTTTGTTGATTGTTTGGTGCATTTGGCTAGTGTTTTAAGAAGATACAAAGATTGTAATTTAGTTCTAAATTAGGAAAAGTGTTATTTTATGCTAAAATAAGGAATAATGCTCGACCATAAAATTTCAAAGAAGGGGATCAAGGTTGATAAGGCAAACATAAGGTGATTAAAAAATTGTCTCCACCAGTTTCCAAGAATTTTATTTGAAACTTTTTAGTGCATGCTGAATTTTATCATATGTTTATCAAGGATTTCTCTATGATTGCACATCATTTTGTAAATTGTTGGAGAAAGATGTAAAGTTCTTTTTTGATAATGCCTGCCTAACGGCCTTTGAGTACCTTCAGGAGAAACTGACATCGGCCCCTATTATTGTGTCACCAAATTGGTCTATGTCATTTTAAGTTATGTGAAATGCTTGTGGAGTGGAACTAGGAGCAATTCTGGGGCAAGGCATGAGAAGATACTTCACCCAATCAATTATGCTAGAAAAACACTTAACCCAGCTCAAAAAATTATAAACAAGAGTTGCTTGTTTTGGTGTTTGCATTTGAGAAATTTCAATCTTATTTGCTTGGAAAGAATGTGATGGTGCACACTAACCATATATCTCTTATGTTTATTATGGTGAAAAGGATGCAAAGACTAGATTAATTAATTACGTAATTCTGTTCAAAAATTTGACTTTGAGGTTAAGGATTGAAAAGGAATGAAAAATCAAGTAGCTGACCACTTGTCCCATTATAAATAAGTGGATACGATAAAGTTGAAAGATGAACTTGACATAGATGATATTTTTCTAGATGAGCAAGTATTGGCTGCATTACTAGACTTGATTCCATGGTTCACAGATTTCACTAATTACTTAGTGAATGATATGGTGCCTTCAGACTTGTCCTATCAGTAGATGAGAATTTATACAATCATAGATAAATCCTTGTAGATGTGTGCATGCTGAATTTTATCATAGGTTTATCAAGTATTTCTCTATGATTGAACAAATTCTCAAGTAGCTAATTACTTGTTTTGTATTTGTACAGATGGGATAATTTGTAGATGTGTGCATGAGGTCAAGATGTGGAGCATATTAGAGGCATGTCATAGTGGTATTTGAACAACCTATAAAATTCTACAATGTGGATATTATTGGACAACCATTGATCAAGATACTCAGGACTATGCAAGGCATGTGACCAATGCCAAAGGCATGGGGTATATCATGAAAGAATAAACTTTTCCTCGTTTTATCCTTGTGATTGAGCTTTTTGATATTTGGCGTATTGATCTCATGGTCCAATTGTGAGCTCTATTAGGATGAAATGTACTTGTAGATAATGATAATTTGTCAAAATGGGTTGAAGCAATGGTGTAACCTGACAATTAAGGAAAGAGTGTCACAACTTTCTTGAAGTGGAACAACATTTAAGGATTGGTGCGCTAAGGGTAATCATTAGTGATAGAGGCTCTTATTTTTATAATATTTATCTTGTGACTTACTTGAAAATATGGTGTTAACCATGGGGTGACAACACCTTATCACCCTAAAACTAGTGGGCAAGTGGAGGTCTCCAATCGGGATATAAATCCTTATGAGACTGTGAATCAAAATAGTACAGTTTGATATAAGAAGTTGGATGATGAATATGGGTATACTAGACTATTTTCAAGACCCCTATAGGCATGCCTCCCTATCATATTATTTATGGGAAAACATGTCACTTATCGATGGAACGTGAGCATAAGGCTATGTAGCCACTCAAGAAGCTGAATATAGATTGAGGTGAGGCTGATAACTTGAGGCTTGATTGATTGAATGAATTAGATAATTTTCATCGGAAATCTTATACGAGTTCAGCTCTACATAAGGGCAATATAAAGATGTATCACTACCAAAATATAGAGAAGAGAGAGTTTAATCCAGACAATCTAGTTGTGCTCAATTTAAGATAAAAAATATTTCATGGCAAGTTGAAGTCTAAGTGGATTGAATCATTTCAAGTGGTACGTGTATTCCTATATGGTTCCATTAAGCTTGAGAACCATGAAAGAAAGCAATTTAAAGTAAATAGGCAGTGTGTTACAGCATATTTTGGTACTGGTGAAGAGGTAAAGGTAGTTGACTTGTAGGCCCTTGGTAAAGTCTAAGTAACTAAAGGATCCTACTCATATCGAGATGTTAACTGTAGTGCTTTGTGGGAGAAAACCCATAGGGGTGTCTTGGTGAATTCTAATTAACCAAGGTACCCACGTCATGTTGTGATATTAAATCAAGCACTACTTAAGAGGCAACCCAAGGATTTTGTTTAGTTTCTCATTGATTTTTGGTTTTTAGTATAGGTCTAATAAGTGTTTAAGTGTGTAGGTAGTTTCATACTAAATCTAAATATAGAGAAAATTTTAGTGCACAGAGCCTACGAGTCTCACAATGAGTCATAGCCAATGGCAACGACTCGTAGGGTGATCCATAGCCATTGGGAGTGAGAAACTTAAAATTGTAAGATTTCAGAAACTTCACCCTACGACTCTCAAGATGAGTCAAAGTGACCTGATCTTGGGCATATTAAACACCAGTTGCTAATTATTTCCCATACTTTTACTGATTTTGTGAGCTATATTTCATACAATTTATTTGTTTGGGCATAAAATATGCTCGTGAACTAATGGATGTGATTACAATTTTAAAGTTTTTGAGATTTTGTGAAGATCAAACTTGATTTGACGTCGATAAAGATCTTGTTGATGATAATTATATTATGTTAGATATTAGGATGTAAGATGAGCTAAAAATTAGGTATTTGAAGGAAACTATGGACCATGGTACACAAAGGCAAGTCAAAGAATGCACTTGGTAGAAAAAGTGGAGGAAATAACCTGCCTCTATGCCACAGAAATTGCATTTCATTTTATTGGCATAGCATAGAGATAGAAAACACTCAAATGTCAAGATAGTAAAGTATTGAAATCTGGATTTGCCCAACATAACTCTGATGGGTGATCACTTATACCTTAAGTTTCACACCATGTTGGAATATATTAGACAACATTAACCTGGGCCTGTGGCTATTTACGTTTAACTTGTTGAGATTTTCAATCACCTAATTCTGAAAAACAACCATATGAGCAGCTAAAGTAGTAATATTATCAACCTCTAACATACCTGTAGGCTTTCTTTCCATATTTCTAGAAGAATCTGTATTCCACTCTAGGTTGCTTTATGTAGTACAATTTAGGAGAGCAATTAACTCATCATATACTTTCTTCAAAACCTGAGCCCCTGCTGCAGAATCTAACAATGTCTTATTTCCTGACTTAGTACTCTCTACAAAATTGTGCACCAACAAATCATCTGACTACTGCTGATGAGGGCAATCTCTCAATAGAGACTTGAATCTTTCCAATGACTCCTAGATTTTTTTTTTTTTGGTTTTTACTTGAAGCTCAAAATCTTTATTCTCAACATCGCTCCCAAATAGGGAGAATTGAATTAAAAACTTCCTTGGTCATCTAAAGTTATGGTTAAGTTTGGTGGTTCAACTTTTGACTACCTTTTAACCTCTCCAACAATGAAAATGGGAAGAGTGCGATCTCACATAGTTGGTTGAGACTTTTGTGGGATATATCACTGATCTCTAAAATATTCTATAGATGCTACTGTGGATCCTCATATAGTAAACTATGAATTGTCTGCTAGTGTGAACCAATTGAACCATGTTTTACTTCAGCTCAAATCAATTGCTTGGTTCAGCTTTTTGAATATTGGAGGTGACATTAGTAGTGAGTGGGATTGCTACTTCACGAACTGGACTTATTGTTGACATCTCTACAGGAAAAATCTCTTCTTGTGGTCTGGCTAGAGTTGTTGAATTTGACACTGAAGAACAACCATTGCCAATGTAAATATCATTCTAGTTTAGGATAAGGTTCAACTAATTTTTAATTTCAAGACAGCTTTCAAAATCTGATTATACCTGTTAATGTAGCATCCAAGATCAAGTTGTCAACACTTGTAAAATATTAGTATAAACTAATAATTTTCTTAGTCCCTGAAATGGCACAAATAACTTGTTTCCTCCAAAAGGACACGTAAGTGTACATGGTTGTACAAGTAATATGGGATTAAGAGTCCAGTATAGTTTAAGGTATCATCCCACGGACATTGAAACCACCTAGGCTACAAATTTAGATTATCTTTATTACTATTTGAGAGAATCAAACTGATGAAAGGTTAAATTGGAATTATATTGATTACTCAAAATTTAAATCAATTACTTTCTAAAAATTTATAATTAAAAAGAGTTCGGGCTCGTTGAATACACTTGATAATATTTTTATACTAAAATCTCAGTTTTCACATATATTTTGTCTAAAGAATAATTGCTTATTACTGATACAATTATATTTAGTTCACTAAGAAATAAATAATTAATTAACACTCCCTCAGGTTATGCCAATTCAATAATTTAAGACAAGTGGCAGTTGAATCAAAATATTTTCTTGCCTACATTGTGCTAAATGGTGTAAAGACCTCTTGCAATTAGTCTTTAAATCAATAAAATTATTTGAGTGGATCCCTCCGTGAGAATTAAAACTGAAAGAAATAAGATAAAGACCCGGTAAATCAATAAACTTATTTGAATTAATCCCTCCGTGAGAATTAGGATAAAAAGAAATAAGGTAGAGATTATTAAATCAACAAACTTGTTTGAGTTAATCCCTCTACAATAATTAGGACTAAAAGAAGCAACATTAAATATTTAAAATAACAAATAACAAAAATTACTCTCCGTCTACTATTTTACTCATTAGCTGTTATATATTAATTTTGCTCCATGAGAATTACAAAATTAATATAAAAATAACATAGATAAAATAGATAGATGTGAAAACAATAATTGGATAAAGTTATTATTCTGACACAATATGAAGATGCAGGTAAAACTTGCAAGCAAAGTATGTATTAAAACTAAGATAGTATTATATATATATTTATACTAAAGTGTGAAGGAACTTAGAAATGTTGTTTGAACTTTTTGCTCTTTATTAAAAGTATTAGCTTTAGACAAAATCATCTTTTCACTATTTTTAACTAATATTTAAGAGTTGAAAATTAATTAAATATATTTATGGTAAAACCTTTTCTTATTAGAAGACATCAGAATTAGTGACAACTAATATTTTTTTCATTAGTTTAACAATTCTAAATCAAGTAAATTTGACTTTAAGAAGATTTGAAAAATCCAAAAGAAGTACCAAATTCTTAAAAGTTTTAAATACGTAATAAGAATTTAATCAATAATATTGTAAAGATTTGACTTTAAAAACAAGAAAAAATTTAAACATAAAAAAAGAATTGTACCACTAATATGGATCAAATTAATGCATCTCTCTTAGCCTCTGTCAACAATGGAAAGAGGTATTGTATGACAAACGCAAAAATGATGATCCACCAACCACTTGAAACTGTTCTTACACTAAAATATATGTTTATGTTTATATTATTATATTAATGTGTGAAAGATCTTTGAAAAGTAATTTGAACTTTTTACACTTCATTAAAAATTTACACAACAAATAAAATTATTTAATTTTAAATAATCAACTATTATACGTGCGAGGCACGTGCGGTTAAACTAGTATATATATATATATATATATATATATATATATATATATATATATATATATATATATATATATATATATATATATATTGATTTTCATCAATTGTCCCAACCGAAAGAAATTACTCCATTATGGAGAAGAGATAAAACTACTAAGAAAATGTTATCATACAAAAAGAAAAGGAAAAGAAGCAAAAGAAAACAAGACAAATGAATCTTGCTCATGGTGAGTATTGTGTATCTTTGTAATGAAAGAACCTTTTCTATTTATAGAAAATTTTCTATGAAGGCTTTGGTGAGAATTTTCAATACAATATCAATATATCATGAGATCTTGAGGAGAATTTTGCATGTAAATTTATCATGCAATCTTGGTGAAATTTTGGCATGAATATTATCATGAAACTTTGGTGAGAAATTCAAAGACCTTGATGAGAATTTTATTATTTTATCATTCTTGTCCTTTGTAGTCTTTGATAAACTTGTAGCGGATGTATATTCCTTCCTTGACTCATATCGTCTTTCTTTCTTTTCCATAATTTATTCTTCTTGCGGGATTTATTAAAAAATATGCGAGAATGAAATATATTTATTCATATTTATTTACAATACTTGTTATTTAATATATAAAAATATACTAATAAATATATCTCATAAAATGTCCCCATACTTGAATATTTGCTCATCCTCGAGCAAAGGACACAAAAAAATGACTAAAATTATAAGTAAAATTATGAAAAATTTTGAAAAATAAAATTTCACTAAGATTACATTATGAGTTCAAATAATTTTAACCGCACTCATATTCACCTAGTGAGAATCAAAACCACAATATTTTCTTATTCTCAGTGTGGCTCACCAAATGTATAAAGATGCCTAAAAATCATACAATATATCAATATAAATCACAGAAAAGGGTAGAGTTAGAAATCCTCTCACTCTCAACAAATAAGTACCTCAAACTATTTGAAATTACCATGAGTTTTTCTATTATGTGGTTCTCCACTAATACAGGAGTCTTTGATTCGGGATCATGTAGGACTTTTATAGGGTTGTAATGTGGATTTAGGAATGGATAGGATACATATATGGATAAAAGTGACTCAAGTCCCTCATAAGCACCACAATACTTTAACATTTAGACATCATTTCTCTCTTTTTTTCACAACAAATAAACCTCTATTTTTTATAACTTTTCATCCTTTTTTCACTCTTATTTATTTTTTAAGATGTCGCTGTCAAAAATTCTCTTTGTAACCTCTTTTTGTTATTAGTATTATTATTATCAATAAGCTCAACAAAAATCATCATTTGCTTTTCTTAATAACTATTCCCCACATTAATTTTGTGTTACATTTCTTTTATCAATAAAAAAAAGTAGAGTGAACAAATAGGCTAATAACAAAGATTAGCCTCGTGTTAAAATTTGACTTATCAACAAAATGAGAAATAATTTATTTAGGTGTAAAGGTGTTGATTAAGGATAATCATAAGTTAGGTAGGTTGATTTTGGTCCTGACTTAACAAGGAAGGTCTACTTTCATTTCCCAACTAAAAATTTGCCAAGTATTTCATATTAAATCACATTCAAGGCAAGTTTTAGATTTATGAATAAGCATGAAAACTGAGCTATCTAACCTGACAACATATTACACTAGGGATTAGTAAATATAATAATTTCAATCATGAATAAATAAATATGAATTTGAAAAGATATTCATACAACTCATGAATGATACCCAATGAAATTTATTTTTCAAAAACTCATTCTAAAAAAAAAAAAATTAGCTGACTGATTTATTTTTAAATATCCTAAAAATTGTTCAGTTTAAAATATTGCGATCATGGCAAAGAACTGAATAAAGAAATCCATGAAAGTGTATAAAAGAAGTTATGCTCCAAATATATATACATATAAAATATACTAAAATAATAATATATAGAGAATTCTTTTTTGCAGGAGCTTGTGAACTTCATCCTCAATTCTAAATCAAATTTTATTTTCGATTCTTGTTCCTCTTGAATCTTACTTGGTCAATACCATTACAATGTATTTTCTTTTTTCGTATCACCCTTTTTTTGTTAGACTTTTCTCAAGTGGGAAAACCATGTATAATGATCTTTAACTCTATTTTATATTTTTTACGAGGATCATTTCACGCACTTTTCTAAAAATCTCGAATAACAAAATCCACATAATTGTAATGATAAAAAGAAGTCGAATAATAATGGTCAAATGATATTGCTTTTGTGCTTGTCTCCTTTTCATTCTCAGTTGCCTCCAAAATATTCATTTTATATGGATAAAAAAAATTATATATGCATTCATTACTTATTGAGTTGAATTCAACCAACCCTTTGTTGTCATCCTGTTTCACTAGATTAGTCTTTTCATCATGAGCGGTAGATTCTTCTTCACAAGAATCTTTTATTATATCAATTGCAACATCCTCACATGACGTAGTTTCATTTGAGAGTTCACAATTGTTATAGGAGATTACCATACTTATTAATTCATGTAATTGCATTGTTAGATCGGTAATGACTTGATGATTTTGTGCATACTTTTCATCTATATTTTTCATGAAAGTAAGCATAATATTTTTCTAGCAACTCAATCGTACTTTCACTTGGTTGGTTGAAATTCATATTATTTGAAGTGTATAAAGTGAACCCTCTTATAATTTTTTTTAATCTTGCTTTCTAGCACTAATTAGGTGCTACAAAATAAAATACTTGACCAAAAAATTAAAAAAATAATGTAATATAACATAACATAACATAACATAACATAACATAACATAACATAATATAATATAATATAATATCTTCAACCCCTGTTTCCTGAAACTTATCAAGTATTAGAATACAATGCACTCGAAGGTATAGAAAGAAAGAAAGAACACAAAGTATTAGTAAGATAATTAATTTGAAGTAGATGTTTATCAATCCTCAGCCACAACGTCAAATATTTGATGAGGCCAATATGTATAAGATTTTCTTGCTCGTACTCTAACAAATTCTAGTATAGTTTAAAATATCATCCCACAGAGATTGAAACCACTAAGGCTACAAATTTGTATTATCCTTATGACTATTTGAGAGAATCAAACTGATGAAAGGTAAAACTAAAATTATATAGATTACTTAAGACTTAAATAAATTATTTTATAAAAATTTATAATTTAAAAGAGTTTGAACTTGTTGAATTCACTTGATAATATTTTTATAATAAAATCTCATTTTTTACAGATGTTTTATCTAAAAAATAATTGCTTATTACTAAGACAATTACATTTACCTCACTAAGAAATAAATAATGAATTAACACTCCATGAGATTATGCCAATTAAATAATTTAAGACTAGTGATGATTTAATCAAAATATTTTCTTGTCTGAATTGTGCTAAAAGGTGCAAAGACCTCTTGCGATTAGTCTTTAAATCAATAAACTTATTTGAGTCAATCCCTCCATGAGAATTAGAACTGAAAGAAATAAGATAAAGACTCCTTAAATCAATAAACTTATTTGATTTAATCCCTCTGTGAGAATTAAAAAAGAAAAGAAATAAGATCGAAATTATTAAATCAACATACTTACTTGATTTAATCCCGTTGCGAGAATTAGGACTAAAAGAAGCAAAATTAAAGATTTAAAATAATAAATAACTAAAAATTACTCTCCATCTACTATTTTACTCATTAGTTGTTATATATTAGTTTTGCTCCATGAGAATTATAAAATCAATATAAAAATAACTTAGAGATAAAATAGATAGATGTGAAAACAATAATTAGATAAAGTTATTCTTCCAACACAATATGAAGATTAAGTAAAACGTGTAGGCAAAGCATGTATTAAAATTGAGACAGTATTATATTATATATATATATATATATATATATATATATATAATATAATATAATATAATACTGTCTCAATTGCATCATTGAGCGGAAATGTAATAATCTAGTTTAGATAAGATATCATCTAGTATTTGAACAAAACAAGGTGTTAAGTATATTCCTATTCTAAATGTAAATCAATTCTTTACTTATGAAAGATGAGAACTCACCCCCTAAACTCTTAGTTCTATCCTAATGATTCTCCTTCCGGGTTCACAAGAGGATTATAGATGTATATTAATATCGGTTAAGCATTAAAATAGTAAAAACGAGAGTTTAAGAACAACTAATGTGATAAAATTCAACTTTAAACCAACTCAAGAGTATGAAATACAATCATACGTTTGGACTAAGTAAATTTTGTTGGGAATTCGTACAGGTAGGATGGTCATATTTTGGAAACATGTATAGTACTGGGTGAAAAATCATCCAAATTTCTCATGGGGAGGGATTCAAGGGAAAAATACAAGTCAAACCCAACATAGGTGTCCAAGGCAAAGCAAAACTTATCAACCATAATCTCAGAGAAATCAGTCAAATACTCAATAAAGCAATATGGAAGAGATGCAAAAGACGATTTCGATAGAACAAGACAAGATGGTTGCAGAGCAAGCCAAGATAGTTGTTAACATGACACATTCTGAGGCCTTGTCCTAATGGGCATCTCAAGTCCGACCGGAATCAAAGACCACCCCATTACCCAACCCAACCTCCATCCACCTGCCCTGTGTTGGCTAAATTTTGAGCATATAACAAGATATCATAACTATCCAATTTACAAATTCTTGGATAGGCCTATTACCGAGACCGACCTCACCGAATCCAACCATCCGAACCCAACCAATAGCCAAACCAACCAAACTATAACCATATGAATTCTATAATAATTATATATAATCCCAAAATAAAAAAGGATGGAACAGTGAGAAATTTAGTCCTACGGTATCAGCTACAATACCAAAACCAATACTAAGGTTGACACTAATACCAATCCCTCCCGTACCAACCCATAATAGTTCCACAAAAGCCTCTAACCAAAAGAATACCAAAATCTGGTTAGAACATGCCCCCAACCATAGCCAAAATCAATAACCATAAATAAACTAAAGTATGAAATAAAATCTATGAAATGGAGCCTTCCAGAAAGATGAAAGATCACCACTTCAATCCAGTAGCTAATCCTGAATGTCTGACAGCTAAGTAGGAGGAGTAAAATGGCTAGTTCCTATATTGCGTAGGGATACATTCGCCCGAAGATGGATTGTGATGATAGGCAAATTTACACGCCTAAAGTACTATATTTTACCCATATTTTAGCTAAGTTTTGAGGAAAAATTATATAATTCATGCACTTTTAGTCCTTTTTCCTGTAAGTGAGCTAACAAACGTGATTAGCAAGTTTTCAGGTATAAATGATGCAGAATTCAGCATTTTATGGATAACTTGACGCCAAAGAAAGCTTCACGAAAGAAGGAAGGGAAAGCTTACAGGCCAAGGACCAAAAGTGGCGCATGGAAAATCTGTCCTGGGCAAAAACAGCAATTCTGAAGACTTTGGGGACTAGCAGTAACTTAGTAGGATTAGGATAATGATACATTAACCTAGTAGGATTGGGTTAAGTAATGCATTAGCTTAATAGGAATAGGATATGGGTGTTATAAATACCCTATTTTGCTAGATATTTTGATTCATTCCTCACAATTCCCCCATTCCATCAATTCCCATCCATCCACCATCCATCCATCCATAAAAACAATTTTCTTTATTAATTCATTGTTGACATTATTTTTCATCTATTCAATTCTTAATTTCCGCAACTTGAGAAACGTTACTTTGCAAAGAAGTCACGCCAAAATGCCTACCACACTTTACTACACGAGATCTTTATTGTGGTATAATAACAACGTCGATTGTGATTTCCTTCGCACTCATGGGTAACTAAACTTCTCTATTGGGGTTATGGAAGCCTTATGAGATGCTATCTAAGGCTATGAGTTTGTGAATTCATGACACGTATGCTGCTTATATCATTATTCTCTTCATCTTAATGCAAATTCTTGTGGTTGCAGACGCATAGAATAACGCCAGTATAGCATTAACTTGTTCGAAAGAAAAGTTTTATGTCTGGAAAAGAGATAATGTCAAGGTAATAGGGTCCCATCCCCTATTAAAAAGTTAGTGCCGTAACTAGATTAACCTCTTGGAGAATTTGTACCTTTAGATATGCTTTAAGCTCGAAAGAGTTAAAGTGAAATAGTCCTTGTTTAGGTCGAAAGACGCTTGGATTTACCATCGAATACAATTCTCTATAAGCACATGCATGTCTGAATTCCGCACAACTCATAGCCAATAGAGACGTACAACTCATAAGGTGGACATAACCCCAACTTCTAAATTCTCATTGTTTTACATCTTACTAAACATTCTTTCTTTTTACTTTGCTATTTTCCGTTTTTACCTTATTACTTTGGTTACATTACTTGCATGACAAAACTCCCCCCTTTTTACGAGACTTGCCCTAAAATTTTAGTAATCTTTGCTTACTTGTTGACCAAGCTATTCCCTGTGGGATCGATACCCAACCCAGTTGGGTTATATATTTGACAACGACCGCTTTACACTCCTACGAGAGTTGTAGGCTGAGCGTTATCAAAAATTGGCGCCGTTGCCGGGGAATATGGTTGTCAACTAAGTTTCTGATAATTACTAGACCCTTTGGTCAAAGATTCTCGTACTGTTACTTTTATTGTTTGTTTTTGTCCTATTTAGGTTCTGTTGACAGAATGGATGCACAATGTGACATAGAAAGAATGGCTGCTCAACATGAGCAGGCTAGGTTAGCTGCATTGGAAGCTGCTCAAGTGCATCAACAGAATATTGATAACCCAGGTCGTGCAACAAATCCTGATGATGAGGACCTGGGCGATGAGGAGCTACTAAACCCACGGCATACTACCAAGGTGGCAACACCCATGCAGAGGAGAGATCGTCAAGCACGATTGAGGCATGATCGCCGAGCTGTGCAGATTCCTTTTGATGATGATGATGATGATTTGGATGAAGCTGGTGCCACAGGAGCCATTATTCTGCCACCCTTGGCACCTGGAGCCAAGTTCAATATCACAAGCACCATGATTCAGCTTTTGCAACTCAAGGGATTATTTGGTGGACTAGCAGGCGATGATCCAAATATGCATCTGATCAACTTTATTTCTACATGCAAGTCATTCGACAATCCTGGGGTTGGACAGAATGCAATTCGACTGCGCTTATTTCCATTGTCTCTGTCTGGGGAGGCAACTCTATGGTTGAATGGGCTAACTCCTGATTCTATTACTAATTGGAGGCAATTGAAAGACGCTTTCCTAGAAAGATTCTTTTCGCCATCCAAAAGAGCACAATTAAGAGATGAAATCAGCAACTTTTGGCATCTTCCAACCGAAGCTCTTCATGAAACATGGGAGAGGTTCAAGACGAAGCTTATGAGGTGCCCGAACTATCACATGACCAATGTCCACCTAATGGAGATACTATACAAAGCCTTGAATTCAATAACTAAACCAGTGGTGGATAATGCAGCTGGGGGATCTTTTATAGACCTCACCTTTGGTCAGGCAAGCAATATGCTAGATCGGATGATGAAGAAAAGTAGAGTTTGGCATACCAGGGATTCTGAGGTAGCAAGCCCCACTTTATCTATTGGCATGACTGCAGACCAAAGGAGAAGAAAAGAAGAACATGATCAAGATATGGTGAACCTGAAAACACAAGTGGATCTTCTTACAAAACATCTATTATCAGGGAAGACCGAAAAAGTCAAAGTTGTTGCGTAAAAAACAAGAGACGAATCTGATTCGGAAGAAGAGGCCAACTACTTAAACAACTAGGCGGGTTTCTGAGGTAATACCCAAGGAAAACAAGGTCGGAACTATTATGATAATTCTGGAAACAAGGACCAAGGTTGTTGGAAGAACAATAATGACAAGAGTGGTTTGTATGTTCACCCAGGAAGACATGACGCCACTACATCTGGTTCTGGAAATATGGAAGATATGATGGCTAAACTATTGAAAGGAGTAGAAGCAACCAGCGCGGGAGTACGGAGGTAATAAATGATTTGTCCTCAATGAAGCAATTGGTTGACTCACATTCCACTTCAATCAAGCAAATAGAGCAGCAATTGAGCCAACTTTCAGCAACACTCAATCAAAGAAAGGTTGGCACCTTACCTAGCGACACTGTGCAAAATCCAAGGAATGACGGATCATGCATGGCTATTACTACCCGAAGTGGTAAGGTGCTGGAAATTTCATCCAAAGGCAAGCAAGTGGTTGACGAGGCAGCAGACATCGATGATAAGGAAAAAGGAGAAGTTGCCGTAGAAACCACCCACGACGTCCATGACGTCACATCGAGTATGTTGAAGCCTGAAAAGGCTGAAAAACGAAAGCAAGAGGAGAAGAAAGCCGTGGAGATAACAATTCCTTATCCACCACCACCTTTTCCTCAAAGATTAAAGAAGTTTGCGGATGATACAAAGTTCAGCAAATTCATGAATATGTTAAACCAGCTGACCATTAATGTTCCGTTGGTAGAGGCACTTGAACAAATGCCTGGGTATGCAAAATTTATGAAGGATCTTTTGACAAAGAAGCGAGCAACAAGCTATGAGTTGAAGGATACTGTTCATCACTGCAGCGCAATCGCTACCCGATCACTAGTTCAGAAGAAGGCCGACCCTGGTGCCTTCACTATTCCTTGCACTGTTGGATCTTTGAACGTTGCCAAGGCATTGTGCGATTTGGGTGCTAGCATCAATTTGATGCCACTATCCGTTTACAAGAAGTTGGGGTTAGGCGATCCGACACCAACCAATATGAGGCTCGTGATGGCTGATAGGTCAGTAAAATGACCTGTGGGTATCTTGAATGACGTGTTGGTGAAGGTTTCTTCATTCATCTTTCTTGCAGACTTCGTTATTCTGGATTGTGAGGTGGATTCTGACGTTCTCATAATCTTGGGATGTCCTTTCCTCGCAACTGGAAGTGTGCTTATTGACATGAGAGCTAATGAGCTTTTATTTCGGTTGAATGACGAAGTGGTCCGCTTTGATATATGCAAAGCAATGAACCAGCCCAGCGATATGAATGTGTTCTCTGTAGATGATGTTCATTATGAGGATATGAAAGCATTATCTGTAGCGAAACAGCTTACTGTTGAGCCATTGTCTGCTGCGCTACTGAATGTTGAGCATAAGGATGATGAAGATTATGAAGAAACTCCATGTGCTCTAACAGAAATAGGGTCCTATTCTCATACTCCTATACAACCGAACCTTGATATTAAGAATCAACCGTCACCAACAGCGAAGACTTCCATTGAAGAGCCACCAATTCTAGAATCGAAAGAGCTCCCCGATTATCTAAGGTATGTGTTCTTGGAAAATGGAAATATACTTCCGGTAAGTATGGAGGATGATTTAAGTGAACAGCACGTAGAGGATCTCATCTCTGCTCTGAAGAGGTATAAGAGAGCTATGGGTTGGTCTATTGATGATATAATTGGTATCCTTCCTGGGATAAGCATGCACAAGGGTCATCCCGAAGAAGATTGCATGCCCACAAGTAAGCCTCATTGTCGTCTGAATCCATTCAGAAAATGATCCACCATCTATCTCGATGAAGTCTAAGTAATCGAGATAGCTATGTCGTGCCGCGATAATAAATCAAGCGCTTGGTGGGAGGCAACCCATCGTTTTTCATTTTTTTCTTTCTTTCGTTCTACTAATTGTTTGCTTTTGATAAATAAAAATCCAAAAAGAAGAGTCGTACCACGACCAAAACTAAGGCGCTTGATGGGAGACAACCCATCGTTCTAATCGTCTTTGTTGTTTTTGAGTAAATATAGGTGCAAAGAGGTGTAAAATGAGGAGGTCGGTTTCAAATTTTGATTTGGACGTATTGCATGTTAAAGGTGGTAAGTTAGGAATGAAGAAGCAAAAGGCTATGGATTGAGCATTGCTCATGAAAATATAGGCATCGAACAAGGCTAGGCCTAGGTAAAACTAGGCCACGAACAAGGCAAGGCCTATACTATGGCCTAAGGTCTCGGAATCTAGTGTGCCATAGCATAGGCGCCACCCATGCCCAAGTATGCCATAGCATAGGCGCCACCTATGCTAATGCCTTTTTTCTCTGAATCTCATATGACATGCTAAAGGTGCCGCCTATGCTAGACAATGCTTTGCAAAAGGCGCCGCCTATGCCAAGCATAGGCAAACCAAAAGGCGCCGCCTATGGTCACTTCTTGTCTCCAAATCCAATTTTAAATGGGTCAAAACCCGACCCAACCTTTTCCTATAAATATGAGACTTAGTCTTGAACCAAAAACACATTGGAAACCTAGCTTATGCGCCGCCTATAGCCTCCAAATCCTCTCAAAAATTTTCCTTTTACTCTTTTTCTTCATAAGAACATCATCCAAAGGCATCAATCAAGTACAATGGCACCCAAATCAAGACAAGGCAAAGATAAGGCTACCACTTCCCAAAAAGGCAAGAAAAGAGGCCTAAAAGAGAAAGGAGAATCATCTTCGATGCAATTACCACGCTGTATGTTTGGAATAAAATGGGTTCTTGAGGAGGAAGCAAAGGAATGGTATAGGAACAACAAAGAGAAGAAATATGTTCATGTGGACTTGATAAACAAGGAAAGCCTAGCAAAGAAAGAACCGCACATGTTGGCCAAGATCATGGCGTTACATCTTGATTTCATCTTCCGAGACATGGGAGAATGCAATCTCGATTTAACAAGAGAATTCTATGCCAATTGGTCACCGAAAACCACAGGAAGTGAGGTCAAGATTCGGGGCTAAGTTTTACAACTCAATGCGGAATTCTTCAACTCCTTTCTTGACTTGCCTTCAGTCGATCCATCACCATTCAAAGAGTTGTACAGTAGACCTCCATATAGAGCAATTCGACACACACTTTGTGGAACTAGATCCATGGCAAGGTGGAGCAGACACTGGACGACACAACACCTTCCCATATGCTTCTTTGAATAGGGAAGCAAGGATATGGTTGCGTATAGTCAACTCTTGCCTTATTCCAGGGATGCAATACACCAAGATAACAAGAGATAGAGTGTGCCTGGTATATGCATTGATGACGAATGTCCCTATCAACATCGAGGTAATCATTCGCTCCACAATGCTGAAAGCTAGGCTACACAAGCGGTCCCACTTCAGCTTCGGCAATCTGTTGATTGCAATCTTGAGGAAGGAGGACATCGAAGAGGAGCTGGCTGATCATAAACTCCCACACAATCCGAAGAAGGTTGACCTCACAAAGGTCAAAGATGCTGAATCAACACATGGCGTCAACCTTACTACGGCAGAGAGACATGCTCGAGATGAGAGTTTCTTTCGCCATCTTTATGGCATGACTCGGTTTACAATGATGAGCGGAGGTCATGTTCTAACTGCTGCAGAGCTCCAACAGCTGGATCATGACTATCCAATGAATGTGCATGCAAGGGAGATGTGTGGAGTAGGTACATACTTTGAGGAACCTCTTGATGACGATGTGCTGACCGATGATGATCGACGAATGCCAGACTCCAATATGGAGGAGAATTCTGATAACGACGACTCCTATGATGATTCCGATGAAGAGGGTATGACCCCCGACATAGAGGAGGAGTTCGACTGACCAGGTTCTTCATATTTATTTTCCACTGAGGGCAGTGTGTCCCGTCTAAGTGTGGGGTGGTGGTATTTGCATGCTATACTCCTTTATCCACATTTGTATTTATGCTTGTTTGCTTAGCTTATTTTTTTTTCGTTTTTCATTTTTTTTTAGTAGTTAAATTTTTTTACTTAGATTTGCATGAAATTATTCTAATAGGCAGCATGAGATTATAACAAGAGTTTGTGCTAAAATCATGACTATTGAGACGTTTAGGCTCTAATTGTGACTCACTATGTGATATTGTGTGGTTCAATTCCTTCATCTGTTGGGACGAGAGTCTATACTACTCCCAATAAAGTCGACCATGTGCCTTGTGTGTGTGAGATAATAGTATATTATGTGCTTGTGGCTGATGCTAGAACTTGCCTGGTATGTATGTAAAGCGAAAATAAAGAGTGTAAGTTTAGGAGATGATTTAGGCATTTCTTTGGCAACCTATACTTGTTTACCTTCTTTTTACCTACCCGTGGACATTATCCTAGTTAAACTCTTTTGAGCCTTTAGCCTATTTTCTTTGACAACCTCATATGTAAGCCTAATCCATTTCTTCAAGACCATAATTCGGTCCAAATTCCTAAGTGCTTTAAAAGTGTAAAGTCATGTGACAAAATAAGAGGAAATTGGGTGAGTATGATACTTTATAATGTAATGGTGCTTGAATTTGTTATGAAAAAGAATTGCTATCATAAGAGGTATGTTATGAAAAGAAAAAGGAAAGGAAAACTAAAAAGTTAGTTGTGTTTAAAATTGAAAAAACAAAAGAGGAGAAAAAGGGTGGTAGAATAAAAGAAATAAGAAAGTTTGAAAGAAAAATATTAATGGCATAATGTGATGTATTAAAGCGCTTAGGAACATAGTCACTATTTCTGGCCAAAATAGTCCTACCCGTCCCTTAGCCTACATTACAACCTGTAGAAGACCTATTTGATCCTAAGCTTAGCATTCTGACATTTAGTGGAGCATTACACTAAGGGCAAGCCTATGGTCATCAGTTGCAGCATATGAATTCTTTGTGAGAGTGAGAGAAAGGATACCCTTCTACCCATGTTTCGACAAATATACTATGCTTGTGAGTGATTATGGGTAATATATTGTGAGACACACATGGTTGACGAGTTTTGGTTAGTTGTGTATGATTCTCTATGCCTTAACTTTTTGAATACGAATTGACCATCATCACGAGTCTATGTTGGAGGTTGAATTGTTTCTACTAATGATCAGAAAACTAATCTTTGTTAATGATTGACGTGCTTGTCTTGATGAATATTTTTTGTTGTTACTGTGAAATCCCAAGTAGATGTTTAGATGAACATGATAGTTTGTTCGAGGACGAACAAAGCTTTATGTGTGGGGTGTTGATGATAGGCGAATTTACACGCCTATAGTGCTATATTTTACCCATATTTTAGCCAAGTTTTGAGGACAAATTATATAATTCATGCACTTTTAGTCCTTTTTCCTGTAAGTGAGCTAACAAACATGATTAGCAAGTTTTCAGGTATAAATGATGTAGAATTTAGTATTTTATGGATAACTTGACGCTAAAGAAAGCTTCACAAAAGAAGGAAGGGAAAGCTTACACGCCAAGGACCAAAAGTGGCGCATGGAAAATCTGTCCCGAGCAAAAACAACAATTCTGATGACTTTGGGGACTAGCAGTAACTTAGTAGAATTAGGATAATGATACATTAACCTAGTAGGATTGGGTTAGGTAATGCAGTAGCTTAGTAGGAATAGGATATGGGTGTTATAAATACCCCATTTTGCTAGAGATTTTGATTTATTCCTCACAATTCCCCCATTCCATCAATTCCCATCCATCCACCATCCATCCATCCATCAAAACAATTTTCTTTATTAATTCATTGTTGACATTATTTTTCATCTATTCAATTCTTAATTTCTGCAACAAGAGAAACGTTACTTTGCAAAGAAGTCACGCCTAAACGCCTACCACACTTTGCTACATGAGATCTTTATTGTGGTATAATAACAACGTCGATTGTGATTTCTTTCGCACTCATGGGTAACTAAACTTCTCTGTTGGGGTTATGGAAGCCTTATGAGATGTTATCTAAGGCTATGAGTTTGTGAATTCATGACACGTATGCTGCTTATATCATTATTCTCTTCATCTTAATGCAAATTCTTGTGGCTGCAGACGCATAGAATAACGCCAGTATAGCATTAACTTGTTCGAAAGAAAAGTTATATGTCTGGAAAAGTGATAATGTCAAGGTAATAGGGTCCCATCCCCTATTAAAAAGTTAGTGCCGTAACTGGATTAACCTCTTGGAGAATTTGTACCGTTAGATACGCTTTAAGCTCGAAAGAGTTAAAGTGAAATAGTCCTTGTTTAGGTCGAAAGACGCTTGGATTTACCATTGAATACAATTCTCTATAAGCACATGCATGTCTGAATTCCGCACAACTCATAGCCAATAGAGACGTACAACTCAAAAGGTGGACATAACCCCAACTTCTAAATTCTCATTGTTTTACATCTTACTAAACATTCTTTCTTTTTACTTTGCTATTTTCCGTTTTTACCTTATTACTTTGGTTACATTACTTGCACGACAAAACTCCCCTCTTTTTATGAGACTTGCACTAAAAGTCTAGTAATCTTTGCTTACTTGTTGACCAAGCTATTCCCTGTGGGATCAATACCCAACCCAGTTGGGTTATATATTTGACAACGACCGCTTTACACTCCTACGAGAGCTGTAGATTGAGCGTTATCACGTTGGCGCGTGAACGCTAGCATGAACTCAGGATAAGAATAAAATAATTCCAACTAGTAAAACCAAGTAAACCTACTATACGCATACAAACCATACATATATATAATACCATACCGAGAAAGGAAATCAGGTTTTACAGGTATTTAAAACCATTAACCTGGGTATGTGAAGCTTAACCATCCTTAACCACCCACGGGCTATATGGGTCCAGTGTAACCCCCTGAACGGGCCCTGATCGTGTAGCCGTAGGAACCAGAGATACCATAAGAGTAAGGGATTACCAAGTACCCTCACCCTCCATGATACATATGTATAATGTACTTAGAGGAATCCCGCGTACCTTATAGTATCATAAAAAGGTCTCCATGCCCTACCCCTCTTGTCGGCAAATATGAGTTTCCAGTGTTCATTCATTGAACTTCCACTTCCACAGTTAGCTATCACACTACGCCATTATGGTTCAATTAAAACTATTTCCAACCAACCAATCTATTTTTATATTTATTACTTACCAAGGCAATAAGTAGTGGAATCGTTATACCGACTATAACTTGCAAGTATTTTTCTCAGCCAAACCTTTTGAGGTAAAGGGATGTACCCATTTACCAGGTTAACTTGGGGGTCCCATGTACCCCATAAGTGTTCTATTATTAAGTTGCTTAGGGGAGTCCCATGCACCCCAAAAGTTGTTCATTAGAATGTTTACTTGGGGGATTCCATTAGACCCCACAAGGAGTCCAATTAACCATAACCATAACCACCAAAACATTCCATTTATATCTTTCCAAACCATTTAACCATTTAGGGTTTCATTACCAAGTTTAAACCATGCATATGTTCCATTAAAATCCAATAATATAGTGAAAATATTCCCATAGGCATTTTATCACACATTGGGGGCATAGTATTTCCAAAACCAAAGCCAATTACCAAATAACTATTCCCATGCAGCCAATTATCCAAAACCATATAATAATCAATCATGAAAACATTGTATAAAACCATGACTTTAGTTGGAACTAACAATGAGGGAAGAGAACATGACTTAAACCAAGAGGATGATGGGAGAAATCACCAACATAAGCCCCAAATTAATTCTTAAGATAAAAACCTAGCCTTCTTTTACCAAAAATCCTTATAGATAATTGTAGAGAGTTTAAGAGAAGCTTCTCAGTATTAGTGAATAGAATAATAGGTAAAATAATCTCCCAATAGGAATATAAGTCACGAGGCCTTATTAGGTTAAGGGGGGAAATATCCAGATTGCCTTACTTAAACTCCCAAAAATCACATTGGGTGGGTACGACTATTTGTACCTTCCAATACAAGTGGAACCCACCACTCATACCCAAGGTATGACTCACACCAGACCATTCCATATCAAGGTATATGACTAGTACCCATGATCTGTACCCCTAGTAGAATAGAATCCCAAGAGGATTCAATACTGACCACCATACGAGTCAATGGTACGAATTGTACCCTGGATTATGGCTCATGGTGAGCCACTTATACTCAGATCCAACTTAGTTTACCAAGCCTAAAACTAAGTGAAGTACCAAAAAAACCACATCCATTGATAGGATCGTACCACCCAAGTCGTATCCATTCCAGAAACCAAACCAAACCCACCAACCATCACTGGTGAGCATACGACTAACCCATACCACTCGTATCCCAGTGTATGAGTTATTTCCCCTAGTCATATCCTATCTAGAAATGATAAATCTAGGAAATTTTCGAAGGGTCAGGAACCTAGGGTGTGTCAGTTGTAGAGCAAACTAAGATAGCTGCAAAATTGAGAAATTAGCAACTTTCCACTCAAGAATTAGAAAAAAAAAGTGGGACAAATAGCTAGAGCTTAGAATATGAGGCCTCTTAGAGTCTACCAAGTAATATAGACCTGAACCTGAGACAAGTGAATACAGTGATAGACAGTTAGAGGAGTTAGAGACAAATAGAGCAACTCAAAAGGCTACGGTAGTTGATGAGACACAGGCAGAAGTGGAAACCAAGAGAATCAAGAGACTACAATAGCAAGTATAAAGCTACTTCCACCATTTCCACAAAGGATCAAAAAACAGAAGAATGAGGCTTATTTCTAGAAATTTATTAATTTATCAAAGCAAATGCACATTAATCTTTATCTTGTGGATGTTTTATAGGGCATATCCTTATTTATTGTACTACTATTTGCTACGTGAAGATGCCTTGTGAGTTAGGAGGCCGAAAAATCCATGTGTTTTGATAAAATTTTAGGTGTCTATAAGATTAAACTCCAATAGGTTATGTCAAGTGATTTAAGCACCATAGTTTGTAATATTGGCATTCATAATGTTTTCTTGATGCATTTAAAGGTCGTAATAGTTATATGAGGTCTGGGCAAGGGAAATATTAATACTTGTGTATTTTATGGTTTGAGGCACCTGATTTTGTGATAGAAATTGAGGATTGTAGCATAGAGTTCAAATTGTTGAGATGAAAATACATATTCTTTGTGCCATGTGTGAAGAATGAATGGTTAAGATACAGTGTTGCTATTGTCACTTAAACTAGTCATCATTATTTGTTATGTTGTAAGTTATGTGAAATTGTAAAATGATATCACTTGAATATGCTTGAAGTCTAAGTAAATCACCATATTGATGGATTTAGTCCATCTTTTAAACGATCAACAATTAACTCCAATGGTAACGGGAAATGTGCTAAACTAAAGTTATTATATATACACTTTAGTGGTGACTTAATTTGATTAAGTTGAGCCAGCGTAACGCATTACAATAAGGGGAACTAGTGGATGACACACATATCATGACCAAATTTTTGTGTCATGATGGTACCTACTATATCCCCACTAAGTAGGGAAGCCAAACCATAGCCTGGATATACAAGAAAAGGACTAATTTGGTGGGAAATGCCATAAATCTCAAAAATATGCAAGTAAAAGACTTAGAAACAAAAAAATCATGGAATAATAATAAGACGAGAGATAAATAAGATAAATAATAATATTCCACAACCTAGTAGTGTCGGTACAAGAGCCGCTACTCCAAAAGAATGTGAGTACTATCATAGTGAAATATACATTAGTCTCGAAAATGGAAAGACTGAGCAAAATACAAAAGAGGAGAAAAGGTCAAATTTGACTCCGAGAGCTCACCATGGCTCCGAACTCTAGCTCACATGATCGCAGCATCAACGACGGAAACTAGTACTCTGATCTGTACCCAAAAGGTACAAAATTGTAGTATGAGTACCAAAGCCACGAGTAATCAATAGGCATCACGGACTAACTGAGCTAAATCATAATATAAGTACAATAAAAATGTGAGATAAATAAGATAAGTCAAGGTAAGAGGGAAAACTTGGAATAATGCTCCAAATATTATAAATAAATGAATAACCAGAACAATAAAATTAAAGAAAACATGGCTATCACTACAAAATTGGACCCAATAAGACAGAGAGTGCAATAAGGTAAATAACCCAAAGTGGGCCTCCATAAGCTCGGAGGGTTCATTCCAAGAGAAGTAACAACCAGAATTATGTTAATTAATTGTATCTCAAAATTAAAATTGCAAATACTTCCATACGGTGAACACTAGACATGAATCGGTTCCGCAACCATCATAAATAATCACTCGATGTCGTATTTGAATCAAAGCACATATCATTATTTTCCGGACATGAGATGAAACTCATATAATTATTTTTTGAACTTGAACCGGTCCTCATATCATGAATAATCTCGGAATCGAATCGATCTTATCATCATAAGTCGCCGAACTTGAATCGGATCTAGCATCCTCTCCCAGGTATCAATATAGAATAAAGTATCATGTATTTAACCTCCTTAAACTCTAAAATATATATTTAAACAGTGTAACATGCTTATAAAGCCTGCTAAGAGCTAATAGTAGTATTGGCCTAAGGTGGGTCGGAGGGGCTTCCTTTTAATCCCTAAAATCCATCCTAAGGCAAATTTTATCCAAACATGGATGAGGTATCAAATTTCACTACTAGATATTAAGCAAGCCACACCAAAGTCGTAAGATAGAAATTCTACCTAAAAATAAGTTATTAAGTCAATTATGTATATCTTACAGTCCCTTAATCGGCTAAATAATCTAATTCACGCTAAATGTAACTCCAAGTCCTAATTTTCAACCCATATCTAGTACATTATCATAAATATGCTAAATTTAACACAATCTATAAAAAAGGTAAATCTAGCCTACCTGGACGCCGAACAAAGCCCGATGAAGTTTGCTATATCAATGATTTCCCTCTCTGATAAGATTTCGCTTGATGCCACACAATCAAAATGACAATCTACTCATCAATACAAGGAAAAAGGAGCCCATATTGCATTTTTATGCTTCAGGTCCAAAACTATGTAAAAATCCTATATGGGGCTCGCTTATGGAATCACACTTTCAAACCCGTCAACGTGTCCTTCTATGCTCAAGTAACATTTACCCTCAAGAATGGGTAAATTACGAGCTCAAATGATGCCTCAATCTACTTAACAAGAATCTAGCAATTTTGGATCTAAATTGAGAAATTAACCATGAAATCAATAGAAAATTACCAAGATTTTGAGGAAGAAATGAGAAATCTGAGCACAGTCACCCTAAAATCCCCTAATAATGTTTCTCCTAATTTTCTACACTCTCTAGGGTTTTCATTCTTAAGGATTGTCAAGAAACGTGGATAAAATTGAGCTAATTGGGGCGTTTAATGGCCTCTAGGTTTCGGTTAAGCGGACACTTGATCGCTGAAGCAGTCACTGATAAAGCGACCAAATACCACTTAAGTAGTATTCACTGATTTGTACCCTCCGCTTAAGTGGACCAACAACCGCTTAAGTGGACCGGGATATGCTTTAGCAGCCCTCGGCTGGTAAGCCTGGTCGCTTAAGCGGCCTTTACTAAAGCAACCCAAATGCGGCTTTAGCGGATGCACCAGCTGAGTGGTGCATTGTAACAACTCAATCTCATGAATCATTGTAACAAATCAATCTCATGAATCAATATATTCAATAATCCAATTTATCATATGGAAGATTAAAGCTTGACACATATCTTGAAAGCACATGAAATATCAACTCATGGTAGAAATATGAAATTCACAATATTAAATATCAAGTCCTAACTTGGGAATAGCAAAATAATCATGTATAACAAAGCTTGAACAATTTATATTCTCATAATCTCATGATGAAGTAATTTGGGTATAAACCCACTTGCAAAATCATATAAATCCATGATGGAAATCAAAGCTTTGGGCATAAGAACGAAAGAATTGCTCATGTTCAAAACCACACGTACTTTAGTCTTTGAAATTGGATGAATTCTAGTGCTTGAGACTCTATCCGCACTTGTAATAAATGATTCTCGAAGCCCACACTATGAGGAAATTGATTCTTGAAGAAATCTTGAAGATTTATGGATGATTTTTGGAAGATTAATGTCCTTAAATAAAACCCCTAGATATATTTCTTAAGAGAATTGGAAGAGGGAATGAAAAAATTAGGGTTTAGATGGGAATTCTCATATATATAGGGGCCTCCAAAAAATAGGAAAAAGACCAAAATACCCTTGAAAAAACGTCCTTTAATTGCTGAAAAAAATGGATGACGACATTCGTGACAAGTCGTCAGACTTGTGACAAGTCGTCATGAAATGTCATCACAAAATGGTGGATTTTATGATTTTCTGCTTATGGTTGACGACATTGGTGATAAGTCTTCACACTTGTGACAACGTATCACAAAATATCGTCACTGGGGGTGGAAATCTTCCTAAGGCTGATGACATTAGTGATAAGTCCTCACACTTGTGACAGCTTATCACAAAATGTCATCACTCAGTTTTTCAACCTGACATGCTGGAGTAAAATGGGCATAACTCTTGGCTCCGATAGCGGATTTGGGTGAAATTGGTATCATTGGAAAGCTAATTCAATTATATATATTTTGGTAGGTCATGAGCTCAATAATTCGTAGTATAACGATAGATATTCTCATTTGAATTTGAATGTGGAAATATTCTTTCCAAGAATTCAATCGGTAAGGAATGTTTTGATTCACCTAATCGCTAGGACATCTTTGAGGCCTTAATACACATCACCCTTGATCAGAAAACAACCAAAGCACTATAATTTACTTCTCATGATGTTGAGTCATGGTTGCACTATTGTTTAGAGTCTCGGGGTATTACACTCCCGAACCTCAACACACCCTTCATGGGTAATACTCATTGGAATACCTACTCTCCAACTCCAAATCTCAAAGCATGAAGCCTACAATCTGTATAAGCCTTCTTCATATTCTGAGTTACCCTCAGCATATTCTTAATCACCACGAGCGTATCCAATGACTCCTAAAGCAAGTTAGTATCACGGGGCTTAATCTCGGAGGTCTTGAACCATCCAATCGGAGATCCACAATGCATACCTTATAATACCTCAAATAGAACCATCTCAATACTCAAATGGTAGATATTCTTATATGTGAACTCCGACAAATCTAAGTGTTGCTCCCACTGACCTCCAAAATCCATAACATAGGCTTGGAGCATATCCTCAAAAATCTAAATAGTCAATTCCGACTACCCGTTGGTCTGAGGGTGGAAGGTTGTGCTAAGATCTACCTAAGTACCCAACTCCTCCTGAATAGCTCTCCAAAACTTAGAAATAAACGTCAAACCCCAATCGGAAATGATAGATATAGGCACTTCATGCAAGCAGACTACCCCACAAACATATAAATGGGCCAACCTCTCGGCACTGAAGGACATCTAAATAGGAATAAATTTGCCGACTTAGTCAACTGGTCCGCAATAACCCAGATACCATCAAACCCACGGGAGGTGAGAGGCAAACTACTAACAAAGTTCATTGTAATCCTCTCTCACTTCTACTCGAGGATGGGAAATCTCTAAATCAGGCCACCAGTCCTCTGATGCTCGGTCTTTACCTATTGACAACATAGTCAATGAGCTACAAAGTCCGCCACATCTCCCTTCATACCACTCCACCAATAATGTTGCCTCAAATCTCTATACATCATAGTTGTACTAGGGTGACTATAATATCTGGAGTTGTGAGCCTCGCGCAAAATCAACTGAATCAAGTCACCAACCCTTATAACACAAATGTGGCCATCGTATTCAAAATACCCTCGAAGTTTATGGTAGCTCTCCTGAATGCATTACTTAGCGTTTGATCACGGACGATATAAAGTATTATATCCTTGAACTGACGACTCCAAATTTGCTCAACTAAGGTAGATTTTGACTCAACACTAGCAAGAATCCTCTTGGGCTCTGAAATATCAATCCACATAATCAAGTTGGTTAAGGACTGTATGTCCCATACTAACAGCTGCTGAGAAAATGAGATAGAAGCCAAGCTACCCATACTCACCTTCTTCCGACTCAAGGAATTTTCTACCATGTTCGCCTTGCCCGGATAAAATGAAATAGAGATGTCATAATCCTTACGCAACTCTATCCATCTACGTTTCCTAGAATTAAGCTCTCTATGAGTGAAAAAATGTTGAAGACTACAATGATCAGTTTTGATCTCACAATGCACACCATAAAGATAATGCCACCTAATATTAAGTGTAAAAACTTCCACCGCCAACTCTAAGTCATGAGTGGAATAGTTGCGCTCATGCAATTTCAGCTTCCTCAGCACACAAGTAATCACCCAACCCTATAGCATTAAAACATATCCTAAACCAACATAGAAAACATCACAATATATGATGAATCCCTTACCCTCAACAAGGAGAGCCAATATAGGAGCTGAAGTGAGAAATCCCTTGACTTCCCAAAAGCTTGATTCACACTCCTCAGACCACTAGAAAAGAACCTCTTTTCAGGTCAATCTAACCATCGGTGCTGCAATAGAAGCAAACCCCTCAATAAAATGCCTCAAGTAATCGGCCAAACCAATGAAGCTACGAACCTCAGATGGAGAAGTAGGCCTAGCCCAATCATGAATAACCTCAATCTCCATAGGGTCTGCCTTAATACCATCTCAAGATACCACATTCCCTAGGAATGACACCGACTCAAGCCTGAATTCACACTTTGAGAATTTGGATTAAATCCTATGATCTTTTAAAGTTTGGAGCACAATACTCAAATGTTGTATATGCTCCTCCCTACTCCTCGAATTCACAAAAATGTCATCGATGAACATAATCACAAAGGAATCTAAATATGGCTTAAACACGCAGTTCATCAAATGCATAAATGTGGCTGGGAATTGGTCAACCTTAAAAACATCATTGGAACTCATAATGACCAAACCAAGTCCAAAGTCTATCTTAGGGATGTCCTCAGCCCAAATTCTCAACTGATGGTAACCGAACCTCAAGTCAATCTTAGAGAACATTGCTACTCCCTAAAGCTGATTAAATAAATCATCAATATGAGTCATATGATACTTATTCTTCACTTTCACCTTATTAAGTTGCATGTAGTCAATATACATACACAAGGAACCATTCTTCTTCTTCACGAACAAGATAGTAGCACCACAAGGTAACACACTCTGACAAATGAAACCTATACCTAAAAGATCCTGAAGCTGAGAATTAAGCTCCTTAAGCTCGGCAGGATTCATATGGTAAGGTGTCATAGAAATAGGTCCGATAGTCAGCTTATGATCAATAATAAACTGATGTCATGACCCATAACCAAGATTTATAAAGGCAATTGTCATGGTAAGCCTTCATAAGGAAGTCCATCACCCAGACTGATATTAAATAAAAAGAAAATACCAAAACCCAAGGAAAGTCTCCTAGAATAGAGTCGAACCACACATATATAGTAATAGCGAACGTACAGGAAATACCATACAAAATCCTAAAACCTGGTGTCAGAGTGTAAGACCTAATAGTCCTAAGGGATCAAAATCTGTCTCTGAATATAAACTAAGACATGAACTAGATAAGAAGAAGTAGTAGGTCAACTCTGAAAGCATAGATCGACCGCTACGTTGAATATACTCCAGATACCATTTGAGTCAGCTATCGCATGATGCATTTGTACCTAGATCTGTACCAAAAGGGTGCAATAGGGTTAAGTATGGTCCACTTGTACTCATTAGGTATCATAGGCTAACTGGGCAAAGTAGAAAATAAAGCATATAAAATACACACTATGGGCACGTCACTTGCAATTAGAAAATATCCCAAGTGAAAGCCTACACCATCTCCACTAACAGTTTTACAATATACAAATACACTATACACAAATATGAGAAAGAGGTGCAAATATCCTCATATTCCAAATACAAGTATAAGAAAGAAGTAAAAATAGATAGATATCACATCAAGGACAATAATACAACACAGAATGAGCACAACATATGAAATGCAAAGAATATGATGAGATGAGAATGTGATGCTCGAGATTGTCGCACAACCTACGTATGCACCTACTGAATTGTGCTCCCAAGGTAGGACCCATGGGGGTTTATTCAACCCACCTTCAATGTAATATCAATTACCAATGTCCATGACTCCTCGCCGGCACATCCCTCGACAAAAGGTCAGTAACAATGTCACAAGCTAGTATTTCTAGTATTTTTACAGTGGTACTAATGTTTCACAAAAACATATAATATGAGGATTGATAACGCCCAAACTACAGCTCTCGTAAGAGTGTAAGCGGTCGATGTCAAATATAGAACCCAACTGGTTTGGGTGTCGAATCCCACAGGGAATACTTGGTCACTAAGTGTTGTAATTGTTAGCAGACTGTTGGTCGAAAATTCTGCGGAAAGGGGGGATTTGTTTTAGGCGTGAAGTAATGTTAACAAAATAAAGAAAGAAACGATCAATGTAGGAAGATTTAATCACAGAGAATAATAAGTTAGGGTTATGTCCACCTTATGAGTTCTACGTATCTATTAACTATGAGTTATGCGGAATTCAGACATGCATGCACTTATAGAGATTCGTATTCTAATGGTAAATCCTAGTGTCTCTCGACCATCCAAGATTATTTCACTTTAACTCTCTCGAGCTTAAAGTGTATAACTAACGGTACAAATTCTCCAAGAGGTTAATCCAGTTACGGCACTAACGTATAAATAGGGGTCGGTAGCCCTATTTCCTTGTCACACTCTCTTTTCCAAACATGTAACTTTTCTCTCAAACAAGTTAATGCTATAATGGCGTATTCTATATGTTTGCAACCACAAGAATTTAATTAAGATGAAGAGAGTAATGATATAAGTAGCATACGTATCAAGAATTCACAAACTCATAGCAATAGATAATATCTCAAAAGGCTTCAATAACCCTAACAGAGAACTTTAGCTACTCATGAGTATAACGGAGATCACAATAGATATAATCATCATACCACCACCTAGTATAATCTTGGCGATGGGATGACTTAAACGTCAAGAAAGAGATGACATTTTTCTTCTTGGCCGTTCCTCAAGAGAGCTGAGTTTTCTCTGTCAGAAAGTAACGTGAATAAATCCTAAAAGTGTCGAATGAATTATGAAAAACGTGAATGAAAAGCTTGCTGAAAAATACAGCAAATAGGGTTTTTATAACATCCTTGTCCTAGTCCTACTGAAATAGGGTTTTTATCCTTGTCCTAGTCCTACTAGGTTACTGCTGCACCCCTAAGTATTAAGAAATACTGATTTTGCCCAGGACGGATTCTCCATGCATCACATTCAGTCCACAAGCTTCCAAAAGCTGTCTTCCTTCTTACGTGAAGTTTCCCTTGCTACCGAAAGGTCCACAAAGTGCTGAAATCTTCATCATAAATACCTGAAAACATGCTAATCACGTTGGTTAGCTTACTTACAGGAAAATGGACTAAAAGTGCAAGAATTATATATTTTATCCTCCAAACTTAGCCTAAAATATGGGTAAATCATGGTGTTTAGGCGTGTAAATACCCCACACTTAAAGCTTTGTTCTTCCTTGAACAAAACATTACGTCCATGCAAACATCTACTTAGGATTTCACAGTAACAGCACAAAATGTTCAACAAGACATGCACGGCAATCATTAACAAAGCGTAGTTTTATTGATCACTACTAGAAATAATTCAACCTCCAATATAAACTCGTGATGATGGTCAATTCGTATCCACGAGTTAAGGCACAAAGAATCATACAAAACTACTCAACAATCATCAACCACGTGTGTCTCACATAATATATCACCCATAATCACTCACAAGTTTTGCATTTTTCTGAACATGGGTATTGGGTATAAGACTCTCCTTGCTCTCTCTCTCACAAAGAATTCATATGTTGCAACTGATGAACATAGACTTGCCCTTAGTGTAATGCTCCACTAATATCAGAATGCTAAGCTTAGGATCAAATAGGTCTTTACAGGTTGTAATGTAGGCTAAGGGATAGATAGGACTATTTTGGCCAGAAATAGTGACTATGTTCCCTGATCGCTTTAATACATCACATTATGCCATTAACACTCTCTTTTAAACCACCTCTCTACTTTCCTTTCATCTACACCCCTTTTCACCTATTTTGTTATTCAATTTTGAACAGAATTAACTTTTTATTTCTTTCTCTTTTTTTTTATAACACACCTCTATAATAGCCACTCTTTTTCATAACAAATTCAAGTACCAATACACTCTAAGGAATCACTCTCACCCAATTTCCTCTTATTTTGTCACATGACTTTACAATTTAAAGAGCTTAGGAATTTGGATCAAATTATGGTCTTGAAAAAAAAATGGATTAGGCTACATATGAGGCTGTCAAAGAAAATAGCTAAAGGCTCAAAGGGGGTTAACTAGGATAATGTACAAGGCTCCTAAATCATCTCATAAACTCACACTCTTTATTTCGCTTTACACACACACCAGGCAAGTTCTAGCATCAGTCACAGCACAGAATATACTATAATCTCACACACACAAGGCACATGGTTAACTTTATTGGGAGCAGTATAGACTCTTGACCCAACAGATGAATGAATTAAACCACACAGTGAGTCACACTTAGATCCTAAATGTCTCAATGGTAATGATTTTAGCACAAACTCTTGTCATAATACCATGCCGCCTATCAGAACAATTTCATGCATATTCTAAAAATAACAAAATCTAAAAATCTAACTACAAACAAGGATAAATAAATATAGGTAAAGAAGTACAGCATACAAATACCCTCACCCCACACTTAGACGGGACACACTGCCCTCAGTGGAAATAAATAAGGAAAACCTGATTAGTCGGACTCCTCTTCTATGTCTGGGGTCATACCCCCTGCGTCGGAATCATCATCAGAGTAGTCATCCTCAGAAGTTCCTCAAAATGTACCCCACTTGATGCCAAAAGTGCGTCGAGGTATTTGTAGCGAGGAGGATTTAGCTTGCTCTTTTCTTGCCCTTTTTTGACCTTTTTGTGTGGTGGACACTTTTTGTTTTCCTTGTCGTCCTTTTGGGGCCATTCTACTTGAGATCCTAATAGAGTCATGTTAGCTTCATCTCGGTAGATTCAATCGAAAAACAAACAGTAGTGGAACCACCCCACACTTAATTTGTTGGCATAAACTAATTAAGTGAATAATGTCGATTACTCAGACTTCATCGAAATACATATAGGCGAGATGTTCCAAAAACATGTTAAGCACAACCATACTTTCATGTCATCTTAACTATCCTTTCCAACTCTATTTCATGTAATCTTGACTATACTTTTGAATTGATATACTTTTTGAACAAGACTACTACGTAGAGATCATATCAATTTATGGCATAGAAATAATCACAACATCTTATGCTTGTATTCAATCATGATTTGTATCTCGATGAACGAGTCATTCAAACATTCAAGCTTTCAGTTTTGAAGACTATGCAATTAACTTTATCATGTCGATTCCGCAAAAGTATGACAATGTATCAAAATCAAATACAACTTGGAAACAAGTCAAGAACACCCACACGTATTCTTTCACTCAACTAGATGTATCATAACAAATCAACCACATTCCAATCATCAACACCACTTTAAGATCTAACAAATCATTATAAGCGTAGTATTATAACACTTACAGAATATAAACGAAGAATATACTTGGTGATGGATTCAAAATATGATCTTTCAAGGTTAGATGAGAAAAAAGAAAAATTTTGAGAGATTTAGAGAGTAAAGGCGGCGCCTAGGTTGAGCAAATAAGTGTGTTTTGTTCTAATGTTTAAGATCTATTTATAGAACAAGCTATGGATCAGGTTTGACCCATGTAGAGTCGGGTAAGGAGACCAAAAAGTGAGCATAGGCGGTGCCTAATGCTTTGTCTATGCTTGGCATAGGCGGCGCCTAATGCTTTGCCTAGTTGGGCATAGGCAGCGCCTATGCTATGGTATTGTTGGGCATAGGCGGCGCCTATGCTATGGCATTGTAGATTCAGAGACCAAAGGCATTGGCACAGGCGGCGCCTATGCTATGGCATTGTAGATTTAGAGAGCTTAGGCCATAGCATAGGCCTTGCCTTGTTCGTTGCCTAGATTTGCATAAGCAATGCCTTGTCTATTGACTTTTGTTCCTTCATTCCTAACTTACCACCTTTAACATGGCACCCTTCCAAATCAAAATTTGAGACCAATCTCCTCCTTTATACGTCTTGCACCTACACTTACTCAAAAACAACAAAAATGATTAGAAAGATGGGTTGCCTCCCATCAAGCGCTTGATTTATTGTCGCGGCACGACATAACTATCTCGATTACTTAGACTTTATCGAGATATATGGTGCATCATTTTCTGAATAGACTCAGACGACGCTGATGCTTAGTTGTGGGCATGCAATCTTCTTTGAGATGAATCTTGTGCGTACATATCCCAGGAGGGATACCAATTATATCATCAATAGACCAACCAATGGCTCTCTTGTACCTCTTCAGAGCAGAGATGAGAGCCTCTACTTGTTGTTCACCTAAATCAGCCACAACAATCATCGAAAGTGTATTTCCACTTCCCAAAAATGCATACCTTAGATGGCTGGGGAGCTCTTTCAATTCTATCACTGGTGGCTCTACAATGAAAGTCTTTGCTGTTGGTGAAGGTCGATTCCTAAGATCAAGGTCCAGCTTCTTAGGAGCATGAGAATAGGACCTTATTCCTGTTAGAGCACAAATGGTTTCTTCATGTTCTTCAGCCTCTTCATGCTCAAAATTCAACAGCACATCAGATAGTGACTCAATAGTAAGCTGCTTCTCTACAGAAAATTCTTTCTCATCCTCATAATAAACATCATCTACAGAGAACACATTCATATCACTGCGCTGCTTCATTGCTTTACATACATCAAAATGGACCACTTCGTCATTCAACCAAAATAAAAGCTCATTAGCTCTTAAATCAATAAGCACACTTCTGGTTGTGAGAAAAGAACGACCCAAGATTATGGGAACTTCAGAATCCACCTCGCAATCCAAAATAACAAAGGCTGCAGGAAATATAAAGGTGGAAACCTTCACCAACACATCATGTAAGATACCAACAGGTTGTTTTACCGACCTATCTGCCATCACGAGCCGCATATTGGTTGGTGTAGGATCACCCAACCCCAACTTTCTGTACACGGATAGCGGCATCAAATTGATGCTAGCTCCCAAATCGCACAATGCCTTAGCAAAATCCAACGATCCAATCGTGCAAGGAATAGTGAAAGCACCAGAATCTGCCTTCTTCTGTACTAGCGATCTTGTAGCGATTGCACTGTAATGATAAACATTATCTGCCAACTCATAGCTTACTGCCTGTTTCTTTGTCAAAAGGTCCTTCATGAATTTAGCGTACCCAAGCATCTGTTCCAGCGCCTCCACCAAAGGAACATTAATAGTCAGCTGTTTCAACATGGTCATGAATTTACTGAACCTGGTATCATCAGCTTTCTTCTTCAGTCTCTGAGGAAAAGGTGGTGGTGGAAGAGGAATTGTTTTCTCCACCACTTTCTTTTTATCTTTCTTCTGATTATCACTCTTTTCAGGCTGGTGACGTCTAGGTGTAACATCATGAGCGCTCTCTTCAGCTTCTACAGCATCATCACAATCTGCTTCACTAACATACTCTACTATATCATCAACCACCTGCATGCTTTTGGACAGATTTTCCAATACTTTACCACTTCGGGTAGTAATATCCATACACGATCCGTCATTCCTTGGGTTTTGCACAGTTTCGCTAGGTAGCATGCCAGCCCTCCTTTGGTTGAATGCCGCTGAAAGTTGACTCAATTGTTGTTCCAGCTGTTTTATTGAAGTGGAATGCGAGTTAACCAATTGATTTATTGATGACAAATCATTCTTCACTTCGGTTACACCCATGTTGGTTGCCTCTACTCCTTTCAACAGCTTAGCCATCATGTCCTCCATGGACATCTTTCCAGAACTAGATGCAGCAGCCTCACGGCTTCTAGGTGGAACATACAAACCACTCCTGTCGGTCTTATTCTTACAACTACCTTGATCACGGTCTTTGTTTCCAGATTTATCATAATAGTTTCGACCTTGATTTCCTTGGGCATTGCCTCGGAAACTCCCTGATTATTCAAGTAGTTCGCTTCCTTCTCAGAATCGGATTCATCTCTTCCATGTGATACAACGGCCTTAACCTTTTCGGTCTTCCTTGATAATAAATGCTTGGTAAGAAGATCCATCTGTGTTTTCATGTGAGCCATATCTTGATCACGTTTCTCTTCTCTTCGCCTTTGTTCTGCAGTCATGCCAATAGATATGGCAGAGCTTGCTACCTCAGAATCCCTGGTATGCCAAGCTCTACTCTGCTTTGTCATACGATCTAGCATATCACTTGCCTGAATAAAAGTAAGGTCCATGAATGAGCCACCTGCAGCATTATCAAGCACTGGCTTAGTCACCAAATTCAAAGCCCTGTATAATATTTCCATACAGTTGACGTTGGTCATATGATGATTTGGGCAACTCATAAGCTTTTTCTTGAACCTCTCCCATGTTTCGTGGAGAGCTTAATTTGGAAGCTGTTGAAAATTGCTTATCTCATCTCTTAATTGGGCTCTCTTGGATGGCAAATAGAATCTTTCTAGGAAAGCGTCTTTCAATTGCCTCCAATTAGTAATAGAGTTAGGAGTTAGCCCGTTCAACCATAAAGTTGCCTCTTTAGATAGAGACAATGGAAATAAGCGCAGCCGGATCGCATTCTGTCCAACCCTTGGATTGTCAAAAGCCTTGCATATTGAGATAAAATTAATCAGATGCATATTCGGATCGTCTCCTGCAAGTCCACCAAACAACCCTTTGAGTTGCAATAGCTGAATCATGATGCTAGTGATATTGAACTTGGCTCCGGGAGCCAAGGGAGGAGGAATAATAGCCCCTGTGGCACCAGCCCCATCCAGATCATCATCATCATCATCAAAAGGACCCTGCACAGCTCGGCGGTCAGGTCTCATTCTAACTTGATGATCTCTTCTATGCATAGGTGCCGCCACCTCATCAGTACGCCTAGGATTCAGTAACTCATCATCACCCAGGTCCTCATCATCAGGATTTGTTGCTCGCCCTGGGTTATCAATATTCTGTTGATGCACTTGAGCAGCTGCCAATGCAGCTAATCTAGCCTGCTCCTGTTGAGCAGCCCTTCTTTCAATGTCACGTTGTGCATCTATTCTGCCAATAAGTTGTGGTTCAGGATTTATGGGTAATAATGGCTGACCAGAACTTCGAGTATGTGGCATGCGCTGAACAAAACCTGAATAAAACAAAAACAACAACTAAAAGTAAAATCTGAGAATTCTTGACCAAAGGGTCTATTAGCTATCACAAACATAGTTGACAACTGTATTCCCCGGCAACGGCGCCAAAATTTGATAACGCCCAAACTACAACTCTCGTAAGAGTGTAAGCGGTCGATGTCAAATATAGAACCCAACTTGGTTGGGTGTTGAATCCCACAGGGAATACTTGGTCACTAAGTGTTGTAATTGTTAGAAGACTGTTGGTCGAAAATTCTACAGAAAGGGGGGATTTGTTTTAGGCGTGAAGTAATGTTAACAAAATAAAGAAAGAAACGATCAATGTAGTAAGATTTAATCACAGAGAATAATAAGTTAGGGTTATGTCCACCTTATGAGTTCTACGTATCTATTAACTATGAGTTATGCGGAATTCAGACATGCATGCACTTATAGAGATTCGTATTCTAATGGTAAATCTTAGTGTCTCTCGACCATCCAAGATTATTCCACTTTAACTCTATCGAGCTTAAAGTGTATAACTAATGGTACAAATTCTCCAAGAGGTTAATCCAGTTACGGCACTAACGTGTAAATAGGGGTTGGTAGCCCTATTTCCTTGTCACACTCTCTTTTCCAAACATGTAAATTTTCTCTCAAACAAGTTAATGCTATAATGGCGTATTCTATATGTTTGCAACCACAAGAATTTAATTAAGATGAAGAGAGTAATGATATAAGTAGCATACGTATCAAGAATTCACAAACTCATAGCAATAGATAGTATCTCAAAAGGCTTCCATAACCCTAACAGAGAAGTTTAGCTACTCATGAGTATAACGGAGATCACAATAGATATAATCATCATACCACCACCTAGTATAATCTTGGCGATGGGAGGACTTAAACGTCAAGAAGAAGATGACGTTTTTCTTCCTGGCCGTTCCTCAAGAGAGCCGAGTTTTCTCTATCAAAAAGTAACGTGAATAAATCCTAAAAGTGTTGAATGAATTATGAAAAGCTTAATGAAAAGCGTGAATGAAAAGCTTGCTGAAAAATTCAGCAAATAGGGTTTTTATAACATCCTTGTCCTAGTCCTACTGAAATAGGGTTTTTATCCTTGTCCTAGTCCTACTAGGTTACTGATAACGCTCAATATACAACTCTCGTAGGAGTGTAAAGAGGTCGTAGTCAAATATAAAACCCAATTGGGTTGGGTATCGATCCCACAGGGTATAGCCGGTCAATAAGTAAGCATAGATTATTAGACTTTTGGTGCAAGTCTCGTGAAAGGGGGGATTTTAATGTGCAAATAATGTAATCAAAATAGTAAAGTAAAAACAGAAAATAGCAAAGTAAAAAGAAAGAATGTTTAGTAAGATGTAAAACAATGAGAATTTAGAAGTTGGGGTTATGTCCACCTTATGAGTTGTACGTCTCTATTGGCTATGAGTTGTGCGGAATTCAGACATGCATGTGCTTATAGAGAATTGTATTCGATGGTAAATCCAAGCGTCTTTCAACCTAAGTAACGTTTACTAAGTAACGTTTCTCTTGTTGCGGAAATTAAGAATTTAATAGATGAATAGAAGAAGAATAAAAAGTAGAATTAATGGAAGACTTAGAATCCGAGTTTGTAAGTAGAATAAGATTTGTTAATTGAAGAATGAATTAGAACTAGAATGAGAATAATAAAAATCTCTAGCAAAATAGGGTATTTATAATACTCCTATCCTATTCCTACTAAGCTAATGCATTACTTAACCCAATCCTACTAGGTTAATGTATCATTATCCTAATCCTAATGAATTACTGCATTATTATCCTACTCCTAATAGGTTACTGCTGGTCCCCAAAGTCTTCAGAATTGTTGTTTTTGCCCGGGACAGATTTTCCATGCGCCACTTTTGGTCCTTGGTGTCCAAGCTTTGCTTTCCTCCTTTTGTGAAGCTTTCTTTGGCGTCAATTTATCCATAAAATACTGAATTCTGCATCATTTATACCTGAAAACTTGCTAATCACGTTTGTTAGCTCACTTACAGGAAAAAGGACTAAAAGTGCATGAATTATATAATTTGTCCTCAAAACTTAGCTAAAATATGGGTAAAATATAGTACTTTAGGCGTGTAAATTTGCCTATCATCAACACCCCACACTTAAAGCTTTGTTCGTCCTCGAACAAACTATCATGTCCATCTAAACATCTACTTGGGATTTCACAGTAACAACACAAAATATTCTTCAAGACAAGTACGTCAATCATTAACAAAGAGTAGTTTTCTGATCATTAGTAGAAACAATTTTAACCTCTAATATAGACTCGTGATGGTAGTTAATTCATATCCAAAAGTTAAGGCACAAAGAATCATACACAACTAACCAAAACTCGTCAACCATGTGTGTCTCATAATATATTACCCATAATCATTCACATGCATAGTATATTTGTCGAAACATGGGTAGAAGGGTATCCTTGCTCTCGCTCTCACAAAGAATTCATATGCTGCAACTGATGACCATAGGCTTGCCCTTAGTGTAATGCTCCACTAAATGTCAGAATGCTAAGCTTAGGATCAAATAGGTCTTCTACAGGTTGTAATGTAGGTTAAGGGACGGGTAGGACTATTTTGGCCAGAAATAGTGACTATGTTCCTAAGCGCTTTAATACATCACATTATGCCATTAACACTTTTCTTTCAAACAACCTTTTTGCTTTCTTTTAATCTACCTCCCCTTTGTCACCTCTTTTGTTTTTCAATTTATGAAAATAACTAACTTTTTAGTTTTCTTTTCCTTCTTCTTTTCATAACATACCTCTTATGATAGAAATTCTTTTTCATAACAAATTCAAGCACCATTACATTCTAAAGCATCATACTCACCCAATTTCCTCTTATTTTGTCACATGACTTTACACTTTAAGGCACATAGGAATTTGTATCGAATTATGGTCTTGAAGAAATGGATTAGGCTTACATATGAGGTTGTCAAAGAAAATAGGCTAAAGTCTCAAAGGGTTTAACTAGGATAATGTCCATGGGTAGGTAAAAAGAAGGTAAACAAGTATAGGTTGCCAAAGAAATGCCTAAATCATCTCCTAGACTTGCACTCCTTATTTTTGCTTTACATACATACCAGGCAAGTTCTAGCATCAGCCACAAACAAAGAATATACTATCATCTCACACACACAAGGCACATGGTCGACTTTATTGGGAGTAGTAGAGACTCTTGACCTAACGGATGAAGGAATTGAACCATACCATATCACATAGTGAGTCACAATTAGAGCCTAAACGTCTCAATAGTCATGATTTTAGCACAAACTCTTGTCATAATCTCATGTTGCCTATTAGAATAATTTCATGCGAAGTTAAGTTAAAAAATAAGAAAAAAAATTAACTACTAAAAAGAGAAACAAAACAAACATAAATAGATGTAAATGCGGATAGAGAAGTATAGTAAGCAAATACCACCACCCCACACTTAGACGGGACACACTGCCCTCAGTGGAAAATAAATACAAAGAACCTAGTCTGTCGGACTCCTCCTCTATGTCGGGGGTCATACCCCCTTCGTCGGAATCATCATAGGAGTCGTCGTCATCAGAATTCTCCTCCACGTCGGAGTCTGGCATTCGTCGATCATCATCGGTTGGCACATCGCCATCAAGAGGTTCCTCAAAATATGTACCTACTCCACACATTTCCCTTGCATACACATTCATTGGATAGTCATGATCCAGCTATTGGAGCTCTGCAGCAGTTGGAACACGACCTCCGCTCATCGTTGTAAACCGAGTCATGCCATAAAGATGGCGAAAGAAACTCTCATCCCGAGCATGTCTCTCTGCCGTAGTAAGGTTCACGCCATGTGTTGATTCAGCATCTTTGACCTTTGTGAGGTCAACCTTCTTTGGGTTGTGTGGGAGTTTATGATCAGCCAGCTCCTCTTCGATGTCTTCCTTCCTCAAGATTGCAGTTAACAGATTGCCGAAGCTGAAATGGGACCGCTTGTGTAGCCTAGCCTTCCGCATTGTAGACCGAATGATTGCCCCAATGTTTATAGGGACATTCGTCATCAATGCATATACCAAGCACACTCTATCTCTTGTTATTTTTGTGTATTGAATCCCTGGAATGAGGCAAGAGTTGACTATGCGCAACCATATCCTTGCTTCCCTATTCAAAGGAGCATATGGGAAGGTGTTGTGTCGTCTGGTGTCCTTGTGTCTACTCCACCGTGCCATGGACCTTGTTCCACAGAGTGTGTGTCGAATGGCTCTATATGGAGGTCTACTATACAGCTCTTTGAATGGTGATGGATCAACAATAGGCAAGCCAAGAAAGGAGTTGAAGAAATCCGCATTGAGTTGTAAAACTTGGCCCCGAATCTTGACCTCGCTTCCTATGGTTTTCGGTGACCAGTTGGCATAGAATTCTCTTGTTAAATCGAGATTGCATTCTCCCATGTCTCGGAAGATGAAATCAAGATGTAACGCCATGATCTTGGCCAACATGCGCGGCTCTTTCTTTGCTAGACTTTCCGTGTTTATCAAGTCCACATGAACATATTTCTTCTCTTTATTGTTCCTATACCATTCCTTTGTTTCCTTCTCTAAAACCCATTTAATTCCGAACATTTGGTGTGGTATTTGCATTGAGGATGATTCTCCTTGCTCTTTTCGGCCTCTTTTCTTGCCCTTTTGGGAAGTGGTTGCCTTATCTTTGCCTTGTCTTGCTTTGGGTGCCATTGTACCTGAGATTAAAACAATATTCATGTTAGCGTCATCTCGATGGATACAATCTATAAACAAGCAGTAGTGGCACCACCCCACACTTAATTTGTTGGTACAAACTAGTGAAGTGAACGATGTCGATTACTCAGACTTCATCGATATACGTTTATGTGATATGTTCCAACCATAAAATCGGTGCAGTCATACTTCTTGTAATCTTGGCAATACTTTCATGTTTGATGTATCAAGACTACTACATAAGGATTAAATTAAGGTATCGCATCTAGAATAATCACAACCTCATATGTTGGTAGTCAACCATAACTCTCATCTCGATGAACAAGTCATTCCAACATGTAAGCTTTCAAGTGACAATATTATGCAATTTTTGTGACCATATCAATTCCACAGAAGTATGATAGTTCATCAAAATCAAATTCAAGTTGGAAATAAGTTAAGATCATCCTTACGTATTCATTCACCCACTTGGTTGTATCACAATAATTCAATCACATTCAAATCATCAATACTACTTTCAAGATTCAACAATTCATAATGGGCGTAGTGGTGTAGTACTTACGGAATATAAATGAAGAACAAAGTAGTACTTACTTAATTGATGCCTTTGGATGATGTTCTTGTGAAGTAAGAGAGAAAAAGGAAAATTTTTGAGAGGATTTGGGGACTATAGGCGGCGCTTAAGCTAGGTTTCCAATGTGTTTTTGGTTCAAGACTAAGTCTCATATTTATAGGAGAACGTTGGGTCGGGTTTTGACGCATTTAAAATCAGATTTGGAGACAAGAAGTGACCATAGGTGGCGCCTTTTGCTTTTCCTATGCTTGGCATAGGCGGCGCCTTTTGCAAAGCATTGTCTAGCATAGGCGGCGCCTATGCCATGGCATTCCTAGGCATAGGCGGCGCCTTTAGCATGGCATATGAGATTCAGAGAGAAAAGGCATTAGCATAGGCGGCGCCTATGCTATGGCATACTTGGACATGGGCGGCGCCTATGCTATGGCACACTAGATTCCGAGACCTTAGGCCATAGTATAGGCCTTGCCTTGTTCGTGGCCTAGTTTTACCTAGGCCTAGCCTTGTTCGATGCCTATATTTTCATGAGCAATGGTCAATCCATAGCCTTTTTCTTCTTCATTCCTAACTTACCACCTTTAACATGCAATACGTCCAAATCAAAATTTGAAACCGACCTCCTCGTTTTACACCTCTTTGCACCTACATTTACTCAAAAACAATAAAGACGATTAGAACGATGGGTTGCCTTCCATCAAGCAACTTAGTTTTGGTCATGGCACAACTCTTCTTTTTGGATTTTTATTTATCAAAAGAAAACACGTAATAAGACAAAAAATAAAAAAATGATAGGTTGCCTCCCATCTAGCGCTTGATTTATTATCGCGGCATGACATGGCTATATCGAGTACTTAGACTTCGTCGAGATAAGTGATGGCCATATAGTTTATCGAATCAAGAGGACCGATATATGGTTTTACTCGTTGTCCATTCACCTTGAAGACAACACCATTAGTGTCTTCCAACTCAACTACTCCAGACGAGTAGACTTGGTTAACTTTGTATGGACCAGACCACTTGGACTTTAACTTACCTGGGAATAACTTCAGTCTGGAATTGAAGAGAAGTACCATATCATCTTTTTGAAAGTTTCGTCGAACAATCCGCTGATCATGATACTTTTTCATCCGCTCCTTGTAGAGATCCAATATTTCATAAGCATGTAGACGGAATTCATCCATCTCATTCAGTTGCTCCAATCTCAGATTCATTGCATCATCCCAGTTCAAATTTAATCATTTCAAAGCCCACAATGCCTTATGCTCAATCTCAATGGGTAAGTGACAAGCCTTCCCATAAACTAGTTGGTACGGGGACATGCCAATTGGTGTTTTGAATGCAGTTCTATAAGCCCATAGTGCATCGTCCAACTTTCGAGACCAATCTGTCCTATTAGCATTTACCGTTTTAGCAAAGATTTGCTTGATCTCTCGGTTGGAAAACTCTACCTGGCCGCTAGTTTGTGGGTGATAAGGCGTGGTTACCTTATGTTGCTTGACACCATATTTTGCCAACACGGATTTGAATAGCTTGTTGCAAAAGTGAGATCCTCCATCGCTTATGATAGTACGTGGTACTCCAAAGCGAGAAAAGATATTTCTCTTTAAGAATGCAACAACACGCTTTCCCTCATTGTCGGCCAATGCTACTGCTTCAACCCATTTCGAGACATAATCTACACCAAATAGGATGTACTTCATTCCAAACGAATTTACGAATGGACCCATGAAATCAATACCCCATACGTCAAAGAGCTCTACATCAAGGATTTTCGACATAGGCATCTCATGGTGCTTCGAAATTGCACCTTGTCGCTGGCATTGGTCACATCTTCTCACAAAGTCGTAGGCATCTCTAAATATAGAAGGCCAATAATACCCACTTTGCAATACCTTTCTTGCTGTCCGATTTCCTGCGTGATGTCCCCCAACTTGGGAAGTGTGGCATGCTTCCAATATATTAGGCACCTCTACATGGGATATACATCGTCGGATAACACCATCCGCGCATCGTCGAAACAAATATGGCTCATCCCAAAAGTAGTGTTTTACATCATGCATAAACTTCTGCTTTTGATGGTAAGATAAGTTTGCAGGTATCACATTACTCACCACAAAATTTGCAAAGTCGGCATACCATGGTGGTCCTTCCATTATTGTCGCTAAGATCTCCTCGTCAGAGAATGCATAATCAATCTCGATTTCAGGCTGCGCCACATGCTCGTTCTCGAGTCTAGATAGATGATCAGACACTTGGTTCTCGCAACCTCTTCTATATTTAACCTCGAAATCAAATTCTTGCAGCAGCAAAACCCATCGAATTAGTCTTGGTTTTGCATCCTTCTTTGTCATTAGATACCTCAGAGCTTCATGGTCTGTATGAACGATTACTTTGGTTCCCAACAGATACGCATGGAACTTCTCAAAAGCATACACAACTGCTAGGAGCTCTTGTTCTGTGACAGTATAGTTCTTTTGGGCTTCGTTTAGGACCTTGCTAGCATAGTAGATAGGATGAAATAATTTCTCCTTCCTCTGGCCAAGTACAGCGCCAACAGCAACCCCACTAGCATTACACATGACTTCGAACGGTAGAGACCAATCTGGTGCTACCATGATAGGGGCTTCAATGAGTTTTCTTTTGAGGCATTCGAATGCCTTCAAACAATCTTCATTGAAGTCATACTTTGCATCTTTCTCCAAGAGTTTGCACAATGGACTCGCAATCTTGGAGAAGTCTTTGATGAACCGCCGATAGAAACCTGCATGACCGAGGAAACTACGAACTCCCTTCACTGAAATTGGGGGCGGTAGCTTCTCGATGACTTTAATTTTTGCTCGATCAACCTCAATTCCTCTTTCGGAGATTTTATTCCCAAGAACGATTCCTTCTTTTACCATGAAGTGGCACTTTTCCCAATTCAGCACTAGGTTGAATTCTACACATCTTTGCAACGCCATACTTAGGTTTGCCAAGCACGCTTCAAACGATTCACCAACAACTGAAAAGTCGTCCATGAATACCTCCAAAGTATCTTCAACCATATCAGAAAAAATGGACATCATACAACGCTGAAAGGTGGCTGGTGCGTTACATAGCCCAAATGGCATGCGTTTGAAGGCAAACGTGCCATATGGACATGTGAATGTTTTCTTCTCCTGGTCTTTGAGGGCAATGCAAATCTGATTATAGCCTGAATAACCGTCTAAGAAACAAAACCATCCTTTCCCCGCTAATCGATCTAGCATTTGGTCCATGAATGGCATTGGAAAGTGATCTTTGAGCGTCCATGAATTCAGCTTTTGGTAGTCCATGCATACTCTCCATCCGGTGACGGGTCTGAGTGGAATAAGCTCATTCTTTTCATTCGTGACCACCGTCATTCCTCCTTTTTTGGGAACACATTGTACTGGGATTACCCATGTACTGTCAGAGATTGGATACACAACTCCTGCGTCTAACCACTTAATTATTTCTTTCTTGACTACTTCTTGCATAGGTGGATTGAGACGTCTTTGGTGTTCAATGGTGGGTGTGCAATTTTCTTCAAGCTGAATCTTGTGTGTACATATCCCAGGTGGAATACCAATAATATCAGCAATAGTCCAACCAATGGCTTTTATATACTTCCGTAGAATAGCAATGAGAGCTGCAACTTGTTGCTCACCCAAATCTGCTGCCACAATGACTGGAAGTGTGTTTCCGTTTCCTAAGAATGAATACTTTAAATGATTAGGCAGCTCTTTCAATTCTAACGTGGGTGGCTCTTCAATGGATGGCTTTGCTGGTGGTGTGGGTCGATTTTTGAGATCAAGTTCCAGCTTCTTGGGAGCATGGCGATATGTCCCTAATCCTGATAGAGCACAAATAGCTTCTTCGCAATTTTCAGCATCCTTACTTTCTCCATTCATGAGCACAATCGCCAATGGGTCATCAATAATTTGCTATTCTTCAAGTAATTCTTTCTCATCATCAAAGTAAACATCAGCCACCGAAAAGACGTTCAGATCTTTGGGTTGCTTCATTGATTTGCACACATCAAAGTGAACTACTTCATCATTTATTCGGAATGAAAGCTCATTAGCTCTCAAATCAATAAGCACACTTCCCGTAGCAAGGAAAGGGCACCCCAAGATTATGGGGACTTCTGAGTCTGCCTTACAATCCAAAATAACAAAGTCTGCCAGAAAGATGAATGAAGAAACCGTTACCAATACATCACATAGAATACCAACAAGTCGTTTTACCGACCTGTCCGCCATTACGAGCCTCATATTGGTTGGAGTAGGATCTCCCAACCCCAACTTTTTATATATAGATAATGGCATCAAATTGATGCTGGCTCCTAAATCACATAATGCCTTGGCAAAATTCAAAGATCCAACGGTGCAAGGAATAGTGAAAGCACCGGGGTCAGCCTTCTTATGAACTAGTGATCGGGTAGCGATTGCGCTGCAGTGATGAACGTCATCTTTCAAATCATAGCTGGCTGCCCGCTTCTTTGTCAAAGTATCCTTCATAAATTTTGCATACCCAGGCATTTGTTCAAGTGCCTCTACCAATGGAACATTAATGGTTAGCTGCTTTAGCATAGTCATGAATTTGCTGAACTTTGTATCATCCGTCACTTTCTTCAATCTTTGAGGAAAAGGTGGTGGTGGATAAGGAATTGTTTTCTCCACGGCTTTCTTCTCTTCTTGCTTTCGTTTTTCAGCCTTTTTAGGCTGCAACAAACTCGGTGTGACGTCATGGACGTCGTGGGTAGCGTCTGCGGAATCTTCTCCTTTTGCCTTGTCATCGACGTCCGCTACTTCGTCAACCACTTGCTTGCCTTTTGATGAAGTTTCCAGCACCTTACCACTTCGGGTAGTAACAGTCATGCATGACCCATCATTCCTTGGGTTTTGCACAGTGTCGCTAGGTAAAGTGCCAGCCTTTCTTTGATTCAATGCTGCTGAAAGTTGGCTCAATTGCTGCTCTATTTGCTTTATGGAAGTGGAGTGTGAGTCAACCAATTGTTTCATTGAGGACAAGTCATTTATTACCTACGTTACTCCGGCGCTGGTTGCTTCCACTCCTTTCAATAGTTTAGTCATCATCTCTTCCATATTTCCAGAACCGGATGTAGTGGTGTCACGTTTTCCTGGGGGAACGTACAAACCACTTTTGTCATTCTTGTTCTTCCAACTACCTTGGTCCGTGTTTCCAGATTTGTCATAGTAGTTCTGACCTTGGTTTCCTTGGGCATTGCCTCGGAAACCCCCTTGATCGTTTAAGTAGTTGGCTTCTTCTTCCGAATCAGATTCGTCTCTTCCTTTTGACGCAACCGCTTTAACTTTTTTGATCTTCCCTGATAATAGATGCTTTGTAAGAAGATCCACTTGTGTTTTCATGTGCACCATATCTTGATCACGTTCTTCTTCTCTTCTCCTTTGGTCTGCAGTCATGCCAATAGATAAAGTGGGGCTTGCTACCTCAGAATCCCTGGTATTCCAAACTCTAGTTTGCTTCGTCATCCGATCTAGCATATTGCTTGCCTGCCCAAAGGTGAGGTCCATAAATGATCCTCCATCCGCAATATCTACCACTGGTTTAGTTATTGAATTCAAGGCTTTGTATAGTATCTCCATTAGGTGAACATTAGTCATGTGATGGTTTGGGCACCTCATTAGCTTCGTCTTGAACCTCTCCCATGTTTCATGAACGGCTTCAGTTGGAAGCTGACGAAAGTTGCTGATTTCGTCTCTCAATTGTGCTCTTTTGGATGGCGGAAAGAATCTTTCTAGGAAAGCGTCTCTCAATTGCCTCCAATTTGTAATAGAATCAGGAGTCAGCCCATTCAACCATAGAGTTGCCTCCCCAGACAGAGACAATGGAAATAGACATAATCGAATTGCATTCTGACCAACGCCAGGATTGTCAAACGACTTGCATGTAGAAATAAAGTTGATGAGATGCATATTCGGATCATCGCCTGCTAGTCCACCAAATAATCCTTTGAGATGCAATAACTAAATCATGGTGCTCGTGATGTTGAACTTGGCTCCGGGCGCTAATGGTGGAGGAATTATGGCTCCTGTGGCTCCGGCTCCATCAAGATCATCATCATCCTTGTCGAAAGCTGGTTGCATAGCTCGGCGTTCAGGCCTAAACCTAGCTTGACGATCTCTTTTTTTGGCAGGTGTTGCGAACTCAGCAGCATGCCTAGGGTTTAGTAACTCATCATTACCTAGGTCCTCATCGTTGGGATTTATTGCTCGCCCAGGGTTGTCAATATTATGTTGATGCACTTGAGCGGCGGCAAGAGTAGCTAGTCTCGCCTGTTCCTGTTGAGCAGCCATCCTTTCAATTTCGTGTTGTGCCTCCATTCTGCCAATACGTTGTGGTTCAGGATTGATAGGTAATAATGGCTGACCAGAACTTCGAGTATGGGCATGCACTGAATAAAAACCTGCAGAAAACAAAAACAAAAACTGAGAGTAAAAGTACGAGAATCTTTGACCAAAGGGTCTAGTAATTATCACAAACTTAATTAACACTCGTATTCCCCAACAACGGCGCCAATTTTTGATAACACTCAATCTACAGCTCTCGTAGGAGTGTAAAGCGGTCGTAGTCAAATATAGAACCCAACTGGGTTGGGTATCGATCCCACAGGGAATAGCCGGTCAATAAGTAAGCAAAGATTATTAGACTTTTGGTGCAAGTCTCGTGAAAGGGGGGATTTTAATGGGCAAATAATGTAATCAAAATAGTAAAGTAAAAACAAAAAATAGCAAAGTAAAAAGAAAGAATGTTTAGTAAGATGTAAAACAATGAGAATTGAGAAGTTGGGGTTATGTCCACCTTATGAGTTGTACGTCTCTATTGGCTATGAGTTGTGTGGAATTCAGACATGCATGTGCTTATAGAGAATTGTATTCGATGGTAAATCCAAGCGTCTTTCGACCTAAAAAAGGACTATTTCACTTTAACTCTTTCGAGATTAAATCGTATCTAACGGTACAAATTCTCCCAGAGGTTAATCCAGTTACGGCACTAACTTTTTAATAGGGGATGGGACCCTATTACCTTGACATTATCTCTTTTCCAGACATATAACTTTTCTTTCGAACAAGTTAATGCTATACTGGCGTATTCTATGCATTTGCAACCACAAGAATTTGCATTAAGATGAAGAGAATAATGATATAAGCAGCATACATGTCACGAATTCACAAACTCATAGCAATAGATAGTAGCTCATATGGCTTCCATAACGCCAACAGAGAAGTTTAGTTACCCATGAGTACGAAGGAAATCACAATCGACATTGTTATTATACCACAATAAGGATCTCATTAGGTATAGGGTGGTAGTCGCGTTAGGCGTGACTTCTTTGCTAAGTAACGTTTCTCTTGTTGCGGAAATTAAGAATTGAATAGATGAATAGAAGAAGAATAAAAAGTAGAATTAATGGAAGACTTAGAATCCGAGTTTGTAAGTAGAATAATATTTGTTAATTGAAGAATGAATTAGAACTAGAATGAGAATAATAAAAATCTCTAGCAAAATGGGGTATTTATAATACTCCTATCCTATTCCTACTAAGCTAATGCATTACTTAACCCAATCCTACTAGGTTAATGTATCATTATCCTAATCCTAATGAATTACTGCATTATTATCCTACTCCTAATAGGTTACTGCTGGTCCCCAAAGTCTTCAGAATTGTTGCTTTTGCCTGGGACAGATTTTCCATGCGTCACTTTTGATCCTTGGCGTCCAAGCTTTGCTTTCCTCCTTTTGTGAAGCTTTCTTTGGCGTCAAGTTATCCATAAAATGCTGAATTCTGCATCATTTATACCTGAAAACTTGCTAATCACGCTTGTTAGCTCACTTACAGGAAAAAGGACTAGAAGTGCATGAATTATATAATTTGTCCTCAAAACTTAGCTAAAATATGGGTAAAATATAGTACTTGAGGCGTGTAAATTCGCCTATCATCAGTTACTATTGCACCCCTAAGTATTAAGAAATACTGATTTTGCCCGGGACGGATTCTCCATGCATCACATTCAGTCCACAAGCTTCCAAAAGCTACCTTCCTTCTTACGTGAAGTTTCCCTTGCTACCGAAAGGTCCACAAAGTGCTGAAATCTTCATCATAAATACCTGAAAACATGCTAATCACGTTGGTTAGCTCACTTACAGGAAAATGGACTAAAAGTGCAAGAACTATATATTTTATCCTCCAAACTTAGCCTAAAATATGGGTAAATCATGGTGTTTAGGCGTGTAAATACACCCAACATCAAGGATGCAATGCTCATAACCAACCAGAATGAGGATTTCCAAAAACAATCAATATATCAACCATGTGAGCCAAAATCCACTCAATACGCCATCAAGGCACGAATCTAGTGTAATCATATGGCAATAGAGCAAAATAAACAACAATATGCCATTAATACCACATAAATTTCAATTCAGTCTGTTCACGATATACTTCCAAATATACATACATAAGGCCAACAACATCATACAAGACCCCACATGGTTACATATACAGATAATGTCTTAATATCACCAAACAAAAACAGCATAAGCCCCCACACGGGCACAACACAGTATTAATAGCCATTTTCATGACTAGTTCCCACACCTGTAACATGATTTTGTACCAATATTAACTACTCAGCCCAATCTGAAGAAAGTTAAGCCATAATTTGAAGAAATTTAAGCCATAACCTACCTCAAAGGTCAAAAATCAGTTCAAAAAACCTCTACCAAAAAGATTTCTCCTCACAAACGGACTCTGAATCACCTAAAACATACAAATATGGAATCTACACATTAAAAGGTAGCTAACGATACCTATATTTCCCATTTTTGGGTGGGGGTGAAAATGGACCCTCAAAATGGGTTTTCGAAAAGGAAGGTAAATCAAAATTCTAGTCCAAAAATATATTTCCTGAGATTAAAGGAAATCATAGAAGAAAACCCAAGTGAAAACGAGTTGAAATTGGGGTTTAAATTAGGAAATTACTAATTTAGCCCTTCCGGACCAAAATTCCCAAATTCAACTTTTGATTCTAAGTTTTAAGAGGATTAAAATGATAAAAGCCAGACAAAAGTAATTGAAATGAGATTTTGGAGCTTACCCAAGCTTTAAAGTGGAAAAATTGCCCAAAACTCGAAACCCCAAGCTCCAAGTCTTGAAAATGGTCAATGATTATAGAAATTGGGATACAATCTACCCAGGCATCGACTAAGTGACCACCAGGTCATTTAAGTGGATATCACTTGAGCGATAAGGCAGCTTTTACGTGATGCCCACCTTGTCACATAAGAGACTAGGCTTTTGCTTAAGTGGCAGTTTCTTAAACAAGCAAGGAGTCGTTTAGGCGACACTTTAGCTGTCAAGCCAAGTTGCTTAAGTGGCGCACCAGCTGAGTGGTACACCATCTAAATACTTGGAGAATTCCAAGTCTATGCAGACCCCCTCGAGATTCATTCAGAATCCTAAGAATGAAATGAATAATGCCACCTAATCAAATTCGATGCTCTAAACTCAACGGCGATATCATATTTTTGAAAAAACATCATTTTTCATAAATTTAACCCTCGAAACCCAGTATCATAACTTTTCAAACCGAGGAACGAAATAATATATAAAAGCCATAAAACCACATCAACCATGTTACCAATCTAAAATTAATGTTTTGGATCTACTGGCACAGTCCGTTTTGCCATCCAATGCACAAATCAATAAATATTGATCGAAGTCAACTAATAACCCTTTATAACCACCTAAAACAACATCTCACACAAATTACACAAAATGCATTTGGAATCGTGCCAATCATCCCCACGGCCTAAAAATACCACAAACCGACCACAGAGAGGGACAAATGGTCATACAAAACAAAAATAAATATTTCACAAAAATCACCAAAAATTAGATTATTACATCATCCACCACAGAGAATCTAGTTCGTTCTTGAACTAAAGGAAAGAGAAATACTTGAATCTATGAAAAGATGGGGATAACTACCATGCATATCAGACTCGACCTCTAGAGTAGACTCATCTACACATCAATGTCTCTACTGGACCTTAATCACTGGAATATCTTGAGAATGCAAAATACCTAACATCCCTGGCTAAAATAGAGATGGGTTGCTCAACAAAAGACAACCTCTCATTTAACTGCACTGAATCCAATCGAATGACATGACACTCATCTGGAATGTAATGTAGAAGCATGAAAATGTGAAAACTAGATGGACAGCTAATAAATCTAGGGATAAGTCTAACTCATATGCCATATCCCCAATAGTCTAAAGAATCTTAAAAGGTCCAATATACCTGGGGCTAAGCTTGACCCTCTTCCCAAACCTCATCACTCCCTTCATAAGCGACACATAAAGAAAGACTTGATCACTAATACTAAATCTCAAGGCACAAAGTCTATTATCTGTATATCACTTTTTTCTACTTTGAGCCGCTCGAAGTCTATTTTGAATGACATAAACCCTAGTCAAAGACTCACGAAGTAAGTCCATACCATGAGATCTAATCTTAGAAACCTCAATCAGCCAACTAGAGAGCGACAATGCCTACCATACAAAGCCTCAAAAGAAATCATCTTAATACTAGAATGGTATTTATTATTATATATAAACTCCACTAAAGTTAGATGTTTCTTTCAATGACCTCTAAATTCCATAACACAAGCAAGGAACATATCCTCAAAAACTTAAATAGTCAGCTCTAACTGACCATCGGCTTGGGTTTGAAATGTCGTACTAAGATCAACTCAGATACCCAACTCCTCCTAAAAATTCTTCCAAAAGTGAGATATAAACATTGAACCTCTATTTGATATGATAGATAATGGCATACCATGAAGATAGACTATCTCATGAATATAGATATGAGCCAACCTCTCAGCACTAAAAGAAGCCTGAACCAAAATAAAAAAGAAGATTTGGTCAATCGATCCACGATAAACCAAATACTATCAGAACTACGAGAAGTATGAGGCAACACAGTTGCAAAGTCCATAGTGATCCGTTCCTATTTCCACTCGAGAATGGGTAACCTATGAAGCAAACCACCAATTCTCAAATGATCAACCTTCACCTATTAGCAACACAGGCAACGAGCCATAAAATTTGTCATATCCTTCCTCATCCCACCCCATCAATAATAGTATCTCAAATCACGATACATCTTAGTAACTCCTAGATGGATGGAATACCTAGAATAATGAACCACCTCCAAAATCAATCTAATCTAAGTACCCATTCTTGACATACAAACTCAGCCTTCAATCCTTAAAAAACCATCTGGATCAAGCGAGGCTTCCTTAGCCTCACCATTTAACACCTTATCTCAAATCACTCTCAACCCAACATCATCAAAATGATGAGCCCAAATTTTGCCCATCAAGAAATACCTACCATAAAAAAATGCTACAGCACACCTAGGCATTAAAATATTAAGCCTAACCTTCTGGTTAGCTAAATGTCGCTTCTGGGTCAAAATATGCATCAAGCTACCTATGTTAGTCAACTTCTGGCTTAAGGCATTCTCAACCATATTTTCCTTACCCGAATGATTGAGAATGGTCAAGTCATAACTCGTAAGCAACTCAAACCAATAACGTTGCCTCATATTAAGATCTCATTGGGTGAAGAAATATTAAAGTCTATCATAATCTAAGAAAATCTTACAATGGACTCCATATAAGTAATGCCTCCACAACTTCGAAGCAAATACAACCACGCACAACTGCAAATCATAGGTAGGGTAATTCCTCTCGTAGGGTTTCAACTGATAAAAAGCATAACACATCATCTAACACTACACTAAAGCATCACAAAAGACAATAAAACCCACACCCTCCTTGGGCAAAGTCAAGATAGGAGCTTAAGTTAATAAATCCTTGAGCTTTTGAAAGCTCACTTCACAATCATCAAACTACTAAAAGGAAATCTTCTTCTAAGTCAACTTGGTCAATAGAGATGTAATAAATAAAAGCCCTTAATAAAGCGCTGATAGTAACCAACCAAACCAATAAAACTCTGAATCTTAGTAGGAGAAGTAGGCCTAGCCCAATCATTAACCCTTGTAATCTTGGTCGGATCAACCATAATACTATCTTTAGTCACCATATGACCTAAGAAAGAGATAGACTCCAACCAAAACTCACACTTAGAGAGCTTAGCATACAATTTCTCACACTTTAATCTCTGAAGCATAATTTGAAAATGTTCTTCATGGTTAGTCTCACTCTTGGAATAAACTAAGATATCATGTAAGAACATAAAGATAAAAGAGTTAAAATACAGTCAAAATACTTGGTTCGTCAACTCCATAAATATGGATGGGACATTAGTCAACCCAAAGAACATGACCAAGAACTCATAATGATCGTATCAAGTTCGAAAAGCAGTCTTCAAAATATTCAAAGCCCTAATCCTTAATTGGTGATACCTAAATCTCAAATAAATCTTTAAAAATACTAAATCACTCTGAAGTTGATCGAACAAATAATCAATACAAGGAAGAGCATACTTATTCTTAATTGTCACCTTGTTTAACTATCGGTAATCAATACATATACTCAGAGCCCCATTATTTTTCTTCACAAACAAGACAGAAGCACCTCAAGGTGATATACAAGGTTGGATAAATTCCTTATCTAACAACTCCTGTAATTGATCCTTCAATCCTTTTAACTCTATTAGGGCAATCCTATAAGGAGGAATAGAAATAGACTTGGTCTCTGGCTCAATGTTAATAACAAAGTCAATATTATGATCTGGAGGCATACTAGGCAAATCTGTGGAGAAAGTATCCATGAACTCATAGACAATATAAACAGAATCTAAAGAAGGAGGTGAAGCATCACTAGTATCACGAATAAGGGACAAAAAAAAACATCCCCTCTTAACCAAATGACGAGCCTAAAATAATGATATAACTCTCTTGGGACCTGAATGAAGTTCTGGGCTATCCTTGACACACACGGTGAGGCTAAGGTCACGATCTTAGCATAACAATCTAGAACAACATAATAAGGAGCTAACCAATCCATACCCAGGATGACATCAAAATCTACCATATCAAAGACAATCAGATGTACCCAAGTCTCGCGTCCAGCAAAAGTCACAACATAATATCTATGCACCTAATCCATTACTATAAAGTCTCTGATAGGGGTAGATACATAGATAGGCATGGAAAGAGACTTACTAGCAAAATTATAACCTAATGCAAAATATGCAAACACATAAAAGAAATTTGATCGTGAATCAAATACACAGATGTAGACTTGAAACAAATAGGGACGATACCTATAATGGAAGCCTATGCCTCTAGTCTGGTGGGTATAACATAGCACTGTCCACGGCTACTACCTAAATAAGTAGCCCTGCAACCACCACCATGGGTAACACTAACTATGCCCCGCGCACCTCTAATAGAACATCTACCTCTCACAGCAGATATAGGAGTAGTCTTGAAAATATGGAAAAGATAGTCCTTAGCCAAATGGTCAACCTTATCACACATATAACAACCTCTATAGCTCAACTCAATAGGAGGAGGTATTGTTGAGCTAAAACGGCCACCCAAAGATGTTGACTAAGAAGACCCACTACTTGAACCTTGCAAGGCTACCTGCACTGGTCTATCATGATACCCATAGAAATTTCTATAATCTCTACCTCAAGAAGTGTGACCTCTAAACTTGCCCTGAAGACACACCCTCTAAGCATCTCCCTAAGATACTCGAAGAATAAACTCAATGATATTAGCATAATCTACTATACTCTAAAATGATGCCCTATACACTACCATCTGAGTTGTAGTTAGATAAAGAGAAACATCCAACCGCTACATGAACTTTTAAATCTTCCCAGGCTCAATAGAAATACCAGTATAAGAATGCCTAGATAAGGTATGAAAATGTACCTCATACTCCACAACACTCATGGAGCTCTAATCCAAGTCATCAAACTTATCTCTCATCTAATCACTCAAACTATAAGACACAAACATGTCCATAAAAACCTTACCAAACTGATCTCAAGTCATCTTTGGAGAATAGATACGTTTAAAACTAACAAGTGACTTCACCAATCTCTAGTTGTTCTCTCAACTAATAAGTATTATAAGCAACCCCATGCGACTCAAGTGAACCAAGGTTATGTAAGATAATCAATTAATAACTCACAGGAATCCTCGCCTACCGTACCACTGAACCTAAGAGGACCCAAATAAGTGCTCTCAAACCTTTTCTAATCCTCAAAATATAAAACTGTACTCACAACAATAGGAGTCATAATAAATCTGGCTAGCTGAGATCCCACCTAAAGAGGTAGCTTAGATGAAGAGCTAGAGAAACATAAGATCCACTCAAAGGATCACCCTTCAAAGGGGTCATCAAGCTAATCAACAACCCCTCCAAGAATGGGTAGAAGAACTTTGTGGAATCGGAGTAGGCCCTATATCTCTAGCATGCTTAACTCAAAGCTTAAGAGAGAGCCCCCTAGTACTATCTATGGATATGGAAAATCCTTGTGCCTGTCCACTACCTTGAGCTCATCTACGGCTCTCAACTCTCCCTCAAGACTAAGCCCTCTCCTTAGATAATAGCTCTGCATCTCTAGCCTCATGGGATCTAGTCCTCAATATTTGCACAAAAAGAGTGAAATGATGTTTAGAACACAAAGTATGAAAGATCTGCATGATATAGAATAAAATAAGAAAAATCTTCAAAAGATATATTATAGCCTCTCGAAGATAGATATAGACGTTTATGTACCAATTTGCAAGAGTCATGGAAATGCTTGTTTCTTCAATATTTTGGACTCTATTAGACACCCTATTTTTACACTAATGAAACCAATGAATCTGGTTGCTCTGATAGTAATTTGTTATAACCCAAAACCAAGAGTCATGATTGCACTTGTGGCGGCAAGCCTTGACAAGTAAGCCTATCACCTAAATTGATATAAAATAAAAAGACAATACCAAAACCCAAGGTAAAACTCCTAGAATGGAGTCAAACCACACATATAAAGTAATAGCGAAAGTACATGACCAAAAATACCATACAAAATCCCAAGACCTAGTGTCATAGTGTAAGAACTACAAAATACAACTCGAATGTCAAAAGATACAATAGTAGTCTAAAAGGATCAAAATCTAACTCAAAATAAAAACTAAGATATGAAATAGATAATAAAAAGTAGTAGGTCCACTCCGGAAGCATAGATCGACCTCTACTTCAAAGATACTCTAGATACCGTCTGAATCAGAGACTGCATGGCACACTCGTTCCTCGATCTGCACCTAAAGGGCACAGTAGGGGTAAGTACATTCCACTTGTACTATGTAGGTATCATAGAACGACAGAGCAAAGCAGGAAATAAAGCATATAAAATGTACACTATGGTCACATCACCTACAATCATAAAATGTCCCAAATGATAGCCCACACCATCTCCACTAATAGTTTAATCATAGAAATATATACCATACACAAATATGAGAAAGTAGAACAAATATTCACGTATGTCAAATACAAGTATATTAAAGAAGTACAAACAAATAGATATCACACCAAAAATAATAATACAACAAAGAATCGACATAATATAAAATGCTATGAAGATGATGATGATGTGATAATAATGTGATGCTCGAGGTTGTCTCACAACCTCCGTATACACCTACTGAGTTATACCCCTGAGGTATTACCCATAGGAGGTTCGTCAACCCATATACAATCTAATACCAATATTCATGACTCCTCTCTAGCACATTCCTCGATAGAGGGTCTATAACAATGACACAAGTCAGTGTTTCTAGAATTTCCACAATGGTATCAAGGTTTCACAAGTGCATATAATATGAGGATGCAATGCTCATAACCAACCAAATTGAGAATTTACCAAACCAACTAATATACAAACCATGTGAGCCAAAATCCACCCAATATGCCATAAGCCATGAATCCAATGTAATGACATTCCAATAGAGCAGAATACACAACAATATCCCATTGATACCTCATAAATCACAATTTAGGATTTTCATCATAAAGATACCGCCAAATATACATACATAAGGCCAACAACATCATGCAAGACCCTGAACTGTCACACATCATAGATAATGTCTCATTACCCACCTAGGCATAACACAGTATTAATAGCTATTTCCATGATTATTTCCCACACACATAACATGATTTTATACCAATATTAACTATCCAACCCAATCTGAAGAAAATTAAGCCATAACCTACCTCAAAAGTTAAAAACTAGTCTAAAAATCCTCTACCATGGAGTTTCTCCTCATAAATGGACCCTGAATCAAATAAAGCATATAAGTATGGAATCTACGCATTAAAAGGAATCAAAAAAACCTATATTACCTATTTTTGAGTCGGGGTCAAAATAGACCTCCGAGATGAGTTTTTGCAAAAAAAAAAGGTAAAACTAAAATTTTAGTACAAAAATATATTTTCAAGATTAAAGGAACTCATAGAATAAAACCAAGAGAAAATAAGTTGAAATTGGGGTTTAAATCAAGAAATTACGAAATTAGGCCTTTCGAATCAAAATTCCCAAATTCCCCTTTTGAATCCAAACTTTAAGAGGATTAAAATGATAAAACCCAAAGAAAAGTAATTAAAATAGAAGCTTGGCACTTACCCAAGCTTAAAAATGGAAGAAATTGCCCAAAAATGTAAAACCTCAAGCTCCAAGTCTCAAAAATTGTGAAAAATTGTGAAAATAGAGGATATAATCCACCCAGAAATCGCTTAAGTGACCACAAGTCACTTAAGTGGCCATCGCTTAAGCGACCAGGGATCGCTTAGGCAATGCCTCTTTGTCGCGTAAGCAATAATCGCTTAAGCGAGCCTGCTGTTGCTTAGGCGACTTTTTAGCTATCAAGACAAGTCATTTAAGTGACCTAAGAGTTGCTTTAACGGTGCACCGGCTGGAGACATAGAGGATTCCAAGCCTCCAAGAACCCCTCGAGATTCATTCAAAATCCAAAGAATGCAAATAAACTATTTTACCCGATCAAAGTCGATGCTCCAGACTCAATGGCAATATCATATTTTCACAAAAATATTGCTTTCTCAAAGTTGACCCCGGAAATTTAATTTTACAGTTTTCTAAAACTGGGGTCAAAATGAGATATAAAAGTCGTAAAACTACACCAACTATGTTACCAACCTAAAATCAACGTTCTAAATCTAGGTTGTATTTTGTTTTGTCATCTGACGCACAGATCAATAATTATTTACCAAAGTCAACTAATGACTTTATAACCACCAAAAATAATAATCGCATAAATCATACTAAAAAATAGGTCATTACAACTCAATATCATGCTTAGGAGGAAGACCAAGTAGATCGGTAGGAAAAATATCAAGAAACTCATGGACTATAGAAACGGAGTCAACTAAGGGAATCTCCACACTAACATTGCAAATATAAGAGAGATAAGACTCGCAACCCCCGAATATAAGTCTCCTATCTAGAAATTAAGAAATAATCACTATGGCTCGTGGCTAATAGATCCTTGCCATATAATAGGGGTATGTCAAGCATGGCATAAGTAAGAGTCTTCGCAAAATAATCTAAGTCCTCATGATAAGGCGATAACAAGTCCATGACAAAATTCGTATCAAAATCCATCATGTCTAGTAGAATAAGATCAACCTGAGTATCAAAATCTCGAATAGTCGTAGCATATGACCTATAAACTTGATCCACTACTAAAGAATCTTCAAATAACATAGATAAAGAATTACAATATAACTTTAACAGCCGGGTATAGTAAGCAGATAAATAAGAATAAGTGGACCTAAATCAAATAAAACAAAAGTTTGTTGATAGCATACTGAAATCATACCTAAAATTACCATATCTGAAGACTATTTCTCAGGTCTACCAAGTATGACATATAACTAAACACGCTCACCAGTTGGCTGGACACCTGGCTGATTTCCTTTCCTGCCAGCCTGAGGAGCTCCACGGGTACCCTAGGGACCACCCCAATAGCCATACATACTAACATTATCTAGGGGAGGTACTACACTAATTGGTGGAACACTCTAAGCTACAGTAACCACAACTCTTTGACTGGGGCACTCTCTCAAGAAATAGCCAAAGGCCCCACAACCATAACAAGCTCCAAGTACATCGCTGAACTTAGAAAATTCAGGTGACCCAAAATAACCACCTTGGTCAGAATAACCAGAAGATGAACCTCTCGAAGGCTGACCATTATTCTAGCCAAAATAATCACTGAAGCTAGACTAGCCTCCATTGATAATATAAAGTGCAATAAGAACGGGCCTACTAAACTAACCCTGATACTGATAAGGCTGATGAAGAGGGTACCTACCCTAAGAACCACTGCCTCTAAACCATCAGCCACTCCAACTCTTATTGAAATTACCTTGGTATCATGGTCTCTTATCACTACCTCTTTGAGCCTTGTGATGTGTCTCCTTCATAACCTAAGTATGATCGAAAACCTCAACAAGAGATCTACCACCAACAACCACACTTTATGGGGACAGCAGAGAGTAAGTCTTAATCCCCAAACAAAGTATCGAACCCATTCATTATCGGATGATCAGATAGATATAACATGCCTAGACAACTCATGAAACTAAGCCTCATACGCCACAAAATCATTAAGCCTCGGTCCAACCTCGAGAACTAGTCCCTCAAATGATTTATAAGGATACAAGAAATATACTTCTTAAAACAAAAATCACAGAGAACTGAGTCCATGTCAAAGGGGGAGATCCAGCTGGCCTGGAATCAAGATAACCTCACCACCAATGTTGAGCTGCCAAATCTAACTAAAAATTTGTGTAGTCATAACAACGAGTCTTACTTAGGCGTAAATTGCGGAGCCTATACTCGTAAGCAACCAAGAACTCATAAGCATCCACATCTGGTGCACCAAAATACCTAAGCAAAGTCTATCTCAAAATCTACCCAAAATCTTCTACTCCTCAACAGACATAGCAAGTAGGGTGACTACCGACTAAGAAACTACAAACTCTGAGGGAGTCTCAACTCTAGAAGCCACAGCTACAAGCAGCACTGCTACCTAAGCACGAGTCGAATTCGTAGAATCTACAACAATAGATGGTGCACCACTAACTAATCCCAAGAGCTAAACCAATTTATCCCTAAGCAATGACAAAGAAATATACCTCAATGGAGCCTAGGATGGTCCCTGACCCACCAATGGTTGGGGTGGAGGAATCTTTGGTACAAGTGTAGGAATAGGGTCTCGTAAAGGCTTTATGGTATCTAGTGTAGTTGTGTCCTTAGATTTCCCTCGACCTCTAAGTTATCTACTATCTTTAGTAAGATCCCTTGTCGTGGGCTTGGGGTCCTCATCTTGTGTAGCGATATCACGCATCCTATTCATCTGCGAAAAAGTAAAACCAAATAAATGCTTAGAAACCAACTCAGAGTCTTAGCATAAAATGAGAGAAGGAAGTAAAGATCTCCTAAGAATGTCTTATAGCCTCCTAAAGATAAAATACAGATGTCATCATTCCAATCCACAAAATTTTACTAGACAGTTGCTCTTGTACCAACAATACTTATGAACCTGGTTTAGATACTAATTTGTCACGACCCCTTTTCAACGTCATGATGGCACCTACTTTATCCCCGCTAGTAGGTAAGCCAAATCATAGCCCAAAGCGATAAGCAATGGGCTAATTTGTCAAAAAATAGCATAAATGCCAGAAATATTAAAATAAAAGACTTACAAATAATAAATCATGGAATAATATTAGGATCAAAGATAAATAAATAAATAAACACTCCATGATCAAGTATGGTTGTTACAAGAGCCACTAATCCAACAAAATGAGAGTACTATCATAGTCAAATATATATTAGTCTCAAAAATGGAAAGACTAAGTAAAATACAAAAGAAAAAAAGGTTAATTTTGACTTCAAGAGCTCACCCGATCTTTGAACTCTAACTCACATGATTGCAGCGTCAACATCGGCAACTAGAACTTGGATTTTCATCCAAAATGTACAGAATTATATCATGAGTACCCAAGTCACGAGTACTGAGTAGGCATTATCGGTCGGCTGAGCAAAATCATAATATAAGTACAATTAAAATGCGAGATAAATAAGCTAAGTCAATCTAAGAGGGGAAACTCAGAATAATGCTCCAAATACTATAAATATATGAATGACCAAACTAATAATATTAAGAAAACATAGCTATCACTGCAAAATTGGCCCTCACAAGCCAAAAAGTATGATAAGGTATATAACCTAACGCGGGCCGCCATAAGCCCGGAGGGTGCATTCCAAGAGAAGTAATAACCAAAATTATAATAATTAATCATATCTCAAAATAATAATTGTAGATCCTCCCATATCGTGAACACCAACCTAAAACTAATTCCATAATCGTCACAAATAATCACTAAATATCGAACTTAAACTAAAACTCATATCATTATTTGTCGAACTTTAACCAAAACTCATATCAATATTTGTTGAAATTGAACTAAAACTCATATCACAACTAATGTCAGAATCGAATCGGTCTTAATATCATAAATCACAGACTTGAATCGAATCTAGCATCATCTCCCAAGTATCAATCTAGCATACAGAATCATGTATCTAACCTTATCAAGCTCTAAAATATACATTTAGATAGTGCAATAGGCTTATAAAGTTTACAAAGAGCTAATAGTAGTCTCAGCCTAAGGTGGGCCGAAGGCCCCCCCTCCCCCCGCCCTTTCCCTCTTAATTTGTGAAATCCATCCTAACGTAGATTCTATCCAAACTCGGCTAGGATATCTAATTTCTCTACTAGATATTAAGTAATCCATATTATAGTCCTAAGATAGAAATTCTATCTAAAGAACGGGTAATTAAGTCAATTATGCCTATCTTACGGTCCCTTAATCGACTAAATAATTTAATTCATGCTAAATGTAACTCCAAGTCCTAATTTACAACTCATATCTAGCACATTATCATTAATATACTACAATTTATCCCAATCTATGAGAAATCTGGATGTTGAGGAAAGCTTAGTGAAGTCTGCTAAATCAGTGATTTCCCCTTTCGAGAAGCTTCTACATGATCCCACACTAACAAAATCACAATCTACTTATCAATACGAGAACCACGGTACCCATATTGCATTTTTATGCTTTAGGTCTAAAACCATATAAAAATCTCATATCGCACTTCTGAAACCGTCAATGCATCCCTCTATGCTCGAAGAACATTTACCCTCAAGAATGGGTAAATTCCAAGCTCAAACGATGCCTTAATCTACACAAAAAGAATCTAGGGATTTTAAACTAAGTTGAGAAATTAACCATGAAATTAATTGAAATTTGCCATTATTTTGAGGGAGAAATAAGAAATATGCGTTCACAATCTCCCCAAAATCCCTTAATAATGTTTATCCCAATTTCCAAAACTATCAAGCGTTTTTACTCTTGAGATTTGTGAGAAAAATAAGAGACAATAGGGTTAATCAAGGCATTTAACGTCCTCCAGGTACCACTTAAGAGGACACTTAAATGCTTAAGCGGTCACCGCTAAAGCGGCCAAGTGCCGATTAAGTGGTACTTGCTGACCTGCACCCTCCATTTAAGTGAACCAACAACCACTTAAGAAAATCGGGCACTGTTTTAGCGGCCCTCGACTGTCAATCTTTGTCGCTTAAGAGGCCCTTGCTAAAGTGACCCAAAAGTCACTTTAGCAAATACACTAGCTAAGTAATTAGGGACTTGGAAAATTCCAAGTCTTCACTGACCTCTCAGGATTCATCAGGGATCTCAAATATGCAAACAAACTATGTTACCCTACCAAATTAAACATTTTGGACTCAATAGCGCAATTTAAAATTTTCATCCGAGGTTGTTTCAATGAAAAGTGGGCACCACACCTAAGGGATTTTTTATCAATTTGTGGGTAATAGCCCAAAATAAGTCTGGATGCCTTGGGACCTGAACCAAAGATCCTCTTAGTCTAAAATCAATGTTCCAAAGCTGATGGAACTATGAAAATTAGCAAACAAGTTTGTTTGATTAAAGTTTCTTCCCAATAGCTAATTCTTACCAACGAAGACTTCAAAATAGGGAATTAACTCTACAAACCAAACTAACTGCCCGATAAACAAACTGCCAACTCCAGCAAGTCATAAATGACTTACGGAAGCTATAGGAAAGATCTAAATGGCAAAAATGTGAAAAAATATGGAAAATGACATGGAGGGTCATTATATCACACAAATACTAGAGGTTTGAGTACCCTCATTGCGAAACTAGTGCATCCATGCTAGCAACTAAGTGTGGGGTGGCTCCTAATGGCTTCACCCTTAATTTTTATCGGTATAATGAACTTGAAATGACTTGGTTGTTTTGTAACATTTTGGGTAGGTATCATTTCTGGCAGGCAACAAAAAGATAAGTAAATTACTTTCTCAAGTGAGTGAAGGAAGAGCATTAGAATCGGTGCTCGTGATTTAAAGGCCCCAGTAGTTCCAAGAGGCCAGATGAGAAGGTTCAGGACTAGATGGGTTTTAGATAAAGGAAAAAAGGATAAAGAAAGCATCCAGAATCCAAATACTCACTTGATGAGATAACTGACAAGGTTTTCCTGACAAGGGAATTCCCACAAAATTATGCGACGGATAGAACAATTGGGTATGAAATTTTGTATGATGAATCAAAAGAGTGCAACTTGTATCTGATCAAAGAATTTTATATGAATTATGATTCTCAACATCTTGACATTGAAATGCAGATCAGGGGACAATCATGAAGTTTAAAGCACACAATCTAAATAGTATCTTGTTCGCTCCGAAAGTAAATCCATTTGATAAGATAGTTGAACATTGTACCATAAAACCGATAAGGAAATATAGGACTCTGACTTAACCAACACTTTAGCAAGGTCACTAACTCACTTTAAGTCGAAGAACCTCTTATCAGAACCACGACATAAACTATAAAATTATCAAGCTGACAACTGAGATCACGAAGCTCGATGTTGTCAAACTCATTCACATAACATTTAGCCAACTTCATTATTCTGCCTTTATCAAAACTACCAAATGAATTGACAAGATTTAAACTAGTCATACCAAGAAATAAGTCAATACTTACAGCATTGAAACATTTATTAAGCTCCTCAGGATACAAATCAATAACAACATAAAAAATTTAACCTGCAAATGATGAGAATAAGTAATATCAAGAGCTTTATGCTTCAACTTTACAGGAAAGTAGCTAGCATCCTTCTCCAGGATCATTATATCATACTTATCACAAAATAAAGAGACATCATCCATTAATGATTCGAATTCACTATCTCTCATATTTTGTAGTCTTTTTTTTGTAAGAGCAATCAATCCCATAACATTAACAATATCTTGATCCATCCTTTGTAAGGATGATCTCAACTCATTTTTCACCATTAGAACTTTCTACCTCAAGTGCAATATAAAAACAAAGTCAAATTTCTTAATCTCACTCTCAAGGGTTATAGCAAGAAGTCTATCAATATAATTTAGACACCCACGTCCAACAAATTTAAGAACATGAATAACTAATAGAAATAGGACAATGAGGTTATCGAAAGTTCTATAGTTCAAACCCCAATGAGTATCACCTGGTCTCTGAAGTCCTAATTCTCGCATTGTATGTACTTCACCTGATATGAGCAACTCCTCTAAATTTTTAGCATGATGTTCTCAAGCAAAATCCCTGCACTTAAAAGATGCTCAAACAATATTTAACACATTAGTAACTAAATAAAAAAAGTCATCTACATCTAAATTCTTTTTTGCAAGAGCTACAAGTGTTAACTGCAATTGGTGAGCAAAATAATGAATGTAATATGCTGATGAATTCTCATTCAAAATCAAAGTCTTAAGACCATTTAGCTCTCTCTGGACGTTGCTAGCTCCATCATAACTTTGCCCACGTATTTGAGATGGACTTAATGAGTGATTTGACATAAAAGAGCAGACTGCCTCTTTTAATAAACAAGAAGATATATCACTAACATGAACAATACCAATAAATCATTCTATCACTTTACCATCTTTGTTAACATATCTTAGAACAAGTGTCATTTTCTCCTTGTGTGATACATTCTTTGATTCATCAACTAGTATTCCAAAATAATCTCCATACAAGTCTTCAATAATAGTTTTGATTGTTTCTTTAGCACAAGAATCAATAATATCTTTTTGAATACTTCGAGAACACATCATTTTATATTTTGGAGTATTTTTTAAAATAATGCTTCAATTATCACGATCAATATCTCTATACCATTGAAAATTTTCATGAAAGATACCTCGATTTGAAAAAGATCAACTCTCATTATGTCCCCAAAATAATAACCACAATCTTAGTAGAAATTTTGTCATATCAACTGAAGCACTCAAACGACGTTGAGATTCATTTTTTTCCTTCTTGGAATGCTTATCAAAGGATGTGAGTATTGATGGTGATTGATTCATCATATCAAGCATTCTATTGAAAAACTTATTTTTAATACTGTTTACATCTCCTATATGAGATCTAAATCTTTCAATAGTCTTGTTTCAATCTCTAAAGCTAGTCTTTAAAAAAGCAGCATCACCAATATTTTCATGATTTTCACATTCATTTTTAAACAAATAGCAACACAAATATATGCAGCATCTTTTTTTATGTTGTACTCCAACCACTTGCAGCCCTGAAACTAACTAGGACAAAACTGATGCATTTCCTTTCCAAACTTAGTTTTAGGAAAAAGATTATCTGCAGGTTGACAAGGCTTCTTTAGAATATAATATCTTCTAACATCATCACGTACATTAGGAAGGTATTTTGTGAAGGGCTTTCTACTTCCCGGATCATCTTCAAGAGATTCTAAATCAACATCTAAAATAAATTATTGTCTCAAAAATTCTAGAGCTACGAATGAACTGATAGAAAGACTAATAGAACTAGAACTTGGATTCTCAATTTTTTCTCTCATAACAAACTTATCTATTTCGAGCACAATCTGCATTTGTTCAAAATTAAATTTTCAAATTAAGTAGTTGAGCAATAAATAAAAATATTATGATGAGTATTGAAGTATCCAAAACAATATTTTTTTAATCACAAAAATATTATATTCTCTCATAGACTTTAAATCAAGTAACTAAAAAAATATCTAAAATCTAATTTTTTGGATTACTAACAATAAGCATGAGAAATTTTCAATCCTAAAACCCAAAATTATTATTTTCAATATATAACCTTAATAGAAAATCAAAATATCAAAAATGATTACCTTGCTTTTTGTTTTTTCTTTAGATTAAAAGATTATTTTATTTATTTACTAATATGCATCTTAGGGGATTACAGAGTTAGCTATCGGCAGCTCATTAATACTATGGTATTACATGAGTTACTACTAGTAGTAATAGGCACAACAGGCCCAACAGGAACTATCATTTTAGAGACATAGCTAATATTAGACAAGGGCAAAACAGGCCTTATAAAAGATGTACTGGATGTATCGATTTCCAAAAACTTCTTAAGACTAGGCGGAGGGTTAATCTAGATAACAAAAAACTTATCGTCAAAGAGTTTAAGGCCTTCCTTATCCAGACGATCAGCTACTCCATTTGCTTGACGCTACTTATGCCTCAGTTATGGGTTCCCCAGGCTACGCAGAAGAGCCCTGCAAGACGTAACAAGATTATTATTAGGAGGGTTATTAGATTAAAGTACATTTATTACCTCTAGCAAGTCCATCGCTATCTCTAGATAGGTAACATACATGCTGCAAACAAGTAAAAGACCATAAAATAAGCTGGAAAGTTCAGCTTCAAAGGGGGACGAAATATTGATCTTTGCACTGAATCCCCTCACCCAACACCCCGCACCGTCTATAAGACATCCACCAGCTCCTTCAATTTTTACAAAATGGTTAAAAGCCCCATCTATATCAAGCTTAAGGCCTTTTCCAAGAGGAACCCAGGCTATTCGAGGAATATTAATAGTAATACAATTTTTTGCAGTTAAGTAGTGGAATTCAATAGGTCGTTTAAACGTGGTATTGATGGGGATAAGAATTTTTTGCTCATTATGATGATTATGATTTTGAGTTAAACAAATATTCCAAAGGTAGAATGGGAACAAGTCACCCCAACTTAGAAAGGAGGTATTGAGATTTTGTTTTAGGTTTTTATAGGTAACCATCCAATCAGTCCCTGAGGTGTGATCCAAAGAACTGATTTGGTGTTCTAGATTAATAGCTTTACAGAAAATCTTGACGCGATAGCATTGAAGAAAGAGGTGGTTAATGGTTTTTGTCTTACCACACATGGGGTAACTGGGGTCAATGTTGATCCCAATGTGATTTAAGAAAAATTTAGTAGGCAACCTTTCATGATAGCAAAGCCATAGAAAAAACTTGACTTTGTTAGTACATTTTAACTTCTAAATACAATTAAAGGGTTTATTCTCTCCAATATTGTCATGCTTAGTTTGACTAACGAGCAAATTATTATAGACTTGGCCAGTAAAAAGCAAGTACTGGAATTCATATTCCAAATTTGGACATCTATTGTATTACTGGGAAGAGGTAATGGAATAGCTTTGATTTTTTGAATTAGATCCTTAGGGAGATTAAAAGAGATATTGTTCAGATCCCAGCTATGGTCAACAATGACATCTTTTACCCTTAAGTTCTGATCGTTATGGTTCATGGGCCCAACAAGGATCGTAGAAAGCGGTTTTGTGTTTGGAATCCAAACATCACTCCAAAGAGAGATTTTATCCACATCACTAATATTCCATCTAATATGATCTATGCATATCCTCCAGCCATTCATAATATTCTTCCAAATTGGGCTAGTGTTTTTAAGATGATGGGAGTCATCATTCAGAGTGTGACCTTTGGTGTATTTATTGATGAGGATAGAGGCCTAGAGTGAAGAAGGATTACTATGAAGTCTCCATGCCAATTTAACCAACATGGTTTAGTTTTTAATACTACTTTTTTCATACCTAGACCCCCCTTATATTTAGGGAGAGATAGAGTATCCCAATTAACGAGGTAAATTTTCTTAACAGAGTCTGTCGTTCTCCATAGAAATTCTGTTGGATATGGTCTATATGTTTTGTGATGCTAGTAGGAATTTTTAGGTAATGCATTACATGCATTAGGATATGTTATGCTTAAGGTTGTCGCACAACCTCCGTATACATGATAACGCTCAAACTACAACTTTCATAAGAGTGTAAGTGGTCGTCGTCAAATATAGAACCCAATTGGGTTGGGTGTCGAATCCCACAGGGAATACTCAATCACTAAGTATGCAACGATTAGTAAACTTTTGGTGAAAGTTCTGTGGAAAAAGGGGGGATTTTATGCATGAAGTAAAATTATCAAAATAGCAAAGTAAAAACGGAATGTTTAGTAAGATTTTAATCAATGAGAATTGTAAGTTAGGGTTATGTCCACCTTATGAGTTCTACGTATCTATGGGCTATGAGTTATGCGAAATTCAGACATGCACGCGCTTATAGAGTTTCGTATTCTATGGTAAATCCTAGCGTCTTTCGACCATCAAGGATTATCTCACTTTAACTCTTTTGAGCTTAAAGCGTATAACTAATGGTACGGATTCTCCAAGAGATTAATCCAGTTACGGCACTAACATTTAAACAGGGGTTGGTAGCCCTATTTCCTTGTCACCCTCTCTTTTCCAGACATGAAATTTTTCTTTCGAAAAAATTAATGCTATACTGGCGTATTCTATATGTTTGCAACCACAAGAATTCAATTAAGATGAAGAGAATAATGATATAAGCAGCATACGTATCAAGAATTCACAAACTCATAGCAATAGATAGTATCTCATAAGGCTTCCATAACCCTAACAGAGAAGTTTAGCTACTCATAATTATAAAGGAAAACAACGAGGATATCATCATCATAAAAATATCATGATACGTATGTATTTGCGTCACTTGTGGCGTGATTTCCTTGCTAGTAGCATTTCTCTTATCGTGAAAATTAAAAGTCGAATAGATGAAAAATAATGTCAATAACGAATTTAAGAATAAAAGAGAATAAGAATGAATTGAAAGAGAATGAATTGATTAAGTGAATTGAATTGCTGAAAAATTCAGCAAATAAGCGTTTTTATAACACCCTTATCCTAGTCCTACTGAGATAGGGTTTTTATCCTTGTTCTACTCCGACTAAGTTACTGCTGATCCCCAAGTCTTTAGAAATACTGTTTTTGCTCGGGACAAGTTCTCCATGCATCACTTTCAGTCCACAAACTTCTAGAAGCTGCCTTCCTTCTTACGTGAAGTTTCCTTTGGCGTTCAATAGTCCACAAAATGCTGAAATCTTTATCGTTTATACCTGAAAACTTGCTAACCACGTTGGTTAGCTTACTTGTAGGAAAAAGGACTAAAAGTGCAGGAATTATACATTTTGTTCTTAAAACTTAACTAAAATATGGGTGAATTAAGGTGCTTTAGGCGTGTAAATACGCCTAATATCAACACCCCACACTTAAAGCTTTGTTCGTCCTCGAACAAAATATCATGTCCATGTAAACATCTACTTAAGATTTCACAGTAACAGCACAAATTATTCATCAAGACAGGCACAACAATTATTAATAAAGAGTAGTTTTATTGATCACTACTAGAAACAATTCAACCTCCAACCTAGACTCGTGATGATGGTTAATTCGTATCCAAAAGTTAAGGCACAAAGAATCATACACAACTAACCAAAACTCATCAACCATGTGTGTCTCACAATATATCACCCATAATCACTCACAAGTATTTCATTTTTCGAAATATGGGTATAAGATTTTCCTTGCTCTCACTCTCACAAAGAATTCATATGTCGCAACTGATGACCATAGGCTTGCCCTTAGTGTAATGCTCCACTAATATCAGAATGCTAAGCTTAGGATCAAATAGGTCTTTACAGGTTGTAATGTAGGCTAAGGGACGGGTAGGACTATTTTGGCCAGAAATAGTGACTAAGTTCCCTAAGCGCTTTAATACATCACATTATGCCATTTATACTTTCTTTCAAACAACTTTTCTACTTTCTTTTAATCTACCACCCCTTCTCACCTCTTTTGTTATTCGATTTTAACAGAACTAACTTTTTAGTTTTCTTTTCATTTTTCTTTTCTTCTCTTTTTCTTTTTCATAACACACCTCTATGATAGCCACTCTTTTTCATAACTAATTCAAGTACCAATACACTCTAAGGCATCATTCTCACCCAATTTCCTCTTATTTTGTCACATGACTTTACAATTTAAAGCGCTTAGAAATTTGGATCAAATTATGGTCTTGAAAAAAAATGGATTAGGCTACATATGAGGTTGTCAAAGAAGATAGCTTAAAGGCTCAAAGCGGGTTAACTAGGATAATGTTCACGGGTAGATTAAATGCAGGTAAACAATCACAAGTTGCCAAAGAAATGCCTAAATCATCTCCTAAACTTACACTCTTTATTTAGCTTTACACACACACCGGGAAAGTTCTAGCATCTGCCACAAACACAGAATATACTATTGCCTCACACACACAAGGCACATGGTCGACTTTATTGGGAGCAGTATAGACTCTTGACCCAACAGATGAAGGAATTAAACCACACAATTATCACACAATGAGTCACATTTAGAGCCTACACATCTCAATAGTAATGATTTTAGCACAAACTCTTTTTATAATACCATGCTGCCCATCAGAACAATTTCACGCAAAGTTTAACTAAAAAAAAAAATTCTAAAATTTAACTCAAAAAATTTAACTACTAACAAACATAACAAAATTTAACTACTAACAAACATAAATAAATGCAAATGCAGATAAAGAAGTATAGCATACAAATACCAGCACCCCACACTTAGACGGGACACACTGCCCTCAGTGGAAGATAAATAAGAAGAACCTGGTTAGTCGGACTCCTCCTCTATGTCTGGGGTCATACCCCCTGCATCGGAATCATTATCAGAGTCGTCGTCATTAGAGTTCTCCTCCACGTCAGAGTCTGGCATTCGGCGATCATCATCGGTTGGCACATCGTCATCAAGAGGTTCCTCAAAATATACACCTACTCCACACATAGCCCTCGCATGCTCATTCATTGGGTAGTCATAATCCAACTGTTGGAGCTCTGCAGCAGTTGGAACACGACCCCCGCTCATCATGGTGAACCTCGTCATGCCATATAAATGGCGGAAGAAGCTTTCATCGCGAGCATGTCTTTCTGCAGTGGTAACGTTGACTCCATGCATAGATTCAGCATCTTTAACCTTTGTAAGGTCAACCTTCTTTGGGTTGTGTGGAATCTTATGATCTGCAGGTTCCTCTTCGATGTCCTTCTTCCTCAATATTGCAGTCAACAGATTGCCAAAACTGAAGTGGGACCTCTTGTGCAGGCTAGCCTTACGCATTGAAGATTGAATAATTGCCCCAATGTTGATGGGGATGTTCGTTATTAATGCGTACACCAAGCACACTCTATCTCATGTTATCTTTGCGTACTGTGTCCCTGGAATCAGGCAAGAGTTGACTATTCGCAACCATATCCGAGCTTTCCTGTTTAAGGAGGCATATGGGAAGGTGTTGTGCCGACCGGTATCTTTGTATCTGCTCCAACGTGCCATTGATCTTATTCTGCACAGTGTGTGTCCGATTGACCTGTACGGAGGTCTTTGTTGAAGAGCCTTGAGTGGTGATGGATCGACAGATGGAAATCCTAGAAAAGTGTTGAAGAAATCCGCATTCAGCTGCAAGACTTGGCCCCTAATCTTCACTTCACTGCCGGTAGTCTTTGGGGACCAATTTGCATAAAACGCTCGCGTTAAATCCAGATTGCATTCTCCCATGTCTTGTAAAATGAAATCAGGATGTAACGCCATTATTTTGGTCAAAATGCGAGGTTGTTTCTTCGCTAGGCTTTCCTTTTGTATTAGCTCCACATGAACATACTTTTTCATTTTGTTGTTCCTGTACCACTCCTTTCCTTCCTCCTCTAGGACCCATTTTATCCCGTACATGCGGCGAGGTATTTGCAGCGAGGAGGATTCAGCTTGCTCTTTTCGTCCCCTTTTCTGGCCTTTCTATGAGGTGGTTGCTTTTTCCTTTCCTGGTCGACTTTTTGGTGCCATTGTACCTGAGATTAAAAATGATAGTCATGTTAGCTTTATCTCGGTAGATACAATCGACAAACAATCAGTAGTGGCACCACCCCACACTTAGTTTGTTGGCACAAACTAGTTAAGTGAACGTTGTCGATTACTCAGACTTCATCGATATACGTTTAGGTGGTATGTTCCAAAAATATAATCAGTGCAGTCATACTTTTCTAGTCATCTTAACTATCCTTTTCAATTCTATCTCATGTAATCTTGACAATACTTTCATGTTTGGATTGATGTACCCTTTTGAACAAGACTACTATATAGAGATTGTATCAAGTTATGGCATAGAAATAATCAACATCTCATGTTTGTAGTTAACCATGATTTTTCATCTCAATGAACAAGTTATTCGAACATGAAAGCTTTCAAGTTAAAAGATTATGCAATTTTCTTGACCATGTCAATTCCGCAAAAGTATGACAGTGTATCAAAATCAAATACAAGTTGGAAACAAGGCAAGACCTTCCTTACGTATCCTTTCACTCACTTAGTTGTATCACAACAAATCAACCACATTCAAATTACCAACACTACTTCAAGATTTAACAATTTATTATAGGCCTAGTATTGTAATAGTTACAGAATAAAAGAAGAGCCAAGAAGTACTTACTTGGTTGATGGCCTCGGAAGATGTTCTTGCAAAGTTAAAAGAGCAAAAAGAAAATTTTTGAGAGAATTTGGAGAGGTAGGCGGCGCTTAGGTTGGATTTGCAATGAGTTTTTGTTTTAACACTAAGGTTCTATTTATAGGACAAGCTTGGGTCGGGTTTTGACCCATTTGGAATCGGATTAGGAGACCAAAAAGTAAGCATAGGTGGCACCTAGTGCTTTGCCTATTCTTGGCATAGGCGGCGCCTTTTGCAAAGCCTAGTTGGACATATACTTTGGCATAGGCGGCGCCTATGCTATGGCATACTAGATTCAGAGACAAAAGGCTTTGGCATAGGCGGCGCCCATGCTATGGCATTGTTGGGCATAGGCGACGCCTATGCTATGGCATTGTAGAACCCGAGACCAAAGGCTTTGGCATAGGCGGCGCCTATGCTATGGCATTGTTGGGCATAGGCGGCGCCTATGCTATGGCATTCTAGATTTAGAGAGCTTAGGCCATAGCATAGGCCTTGCCTTGTTCGTTGCCTAGTTTTACATAGGCAATGCCTAACCCGTAGCCTTTTCTTCTTCATTCCAAACTTACCACCTTCAACATGAACTACTTCCAAATCAACATTTGAGACCAATTTTCTCCTTTATACGTCTTGCACCTACACTTACTCAAGAACAACAAAAATGATTAGAACGATTGGTTGCCTCCCATCTAGCGCCTTAGTTTTGGTCGTGGCTCGACTACAAAATCAAACTCCTAATAAAACAAAACAAGTAAAGACGATGGATTGCCTCCCATCTAGCGCTTGATTTATTATCGCGGCACGACATAGTTACCTCGATTACTTAGACTTCATCGAGATAGATGATGGCCATACATTTTATCGAGTCAAGAGGACAGATATATTGCTTCACTCGTTGGCCATTCACCTTAAAGACAACACCGTTATTGTCTTCTAACTCTACTACTCCGGACGAGTAGACTTGGCTAATTTTGAACGGGCCAGACCATCTAGATTTCAACTTACCTGGAAATAGCTTCAGTATGGAGTTGAAAAGAAGTACCATATCACCTTTCTGAAAGTTTCGTTATATAATCCGCTGATCATGATACATTTTCATTCATTCCTTGTAGAGGTCTGATCTTTCATACGCATGAAGACGAAACTCATTCATGTCATTCAGCTGCTCCAATCTCAGATTCATAGCATCATCCCAATTCAAATTTAGCCGCTTCAACGCCCACAATGCTTTATGATCGAGCTCAATGGGCAAGTGACAAGCCTTTCCATAAACTAGTTGGTACGGGTACATGCCAATTGGCGTTTTGAATGCAGTCCTATAAGCCCATAGTGCATCATCCAGCTTTCGAGACCAATCTTTCCTATTAGCATTTACAGTCTTGGCAAGGATCAGCTTGATCTCTCGATTAGAAACCTCTACTTGTCAACTATTTTATGGGTGATAAGGTGTAGCTACCTTGTGTTGCTTGACCCCATATTTCAACAACACGTATTTGAACAGCTTGTTGCAAAAGTGTGATCCTCCATCGTTTATGATGGTATGTGGTACCCTAAAACGAGAGAAGATATTTCTCTTCAAGAATTCTACAACACGCTTTCCTTCATTATCAGCCAGTGCTACTGCTTTGACCCATTTGGAGACATAGTCCACAGCAACTAGGATGTATTTTATCCTAAACGAATTCACAAATGGGCCCATAAAATCAATACCCCATACATCAAACAGCTCTACTTCAAGAATTTTGGACATGGGCATTTCATGGTACTTTGAAATCGTGCCTTGTCTCTAACATTGGTCGTATCTTCTCACATATTTGTAGGCATCTCTAAATATCAAAGGCCAATAATAGCCGCTTTTCAATACCTTCCTTGTTGTCCGACCACCTGCATGATGTCCCCCAACTTGGGAAGCATGACTTGCTTCCAATATACTCGGCACCTCCATATGAGATATGCATCGCCTGATAACACCATCCGCACATTGTCGAAACAAATATGGCTCATCCCAAAAGTAGTGTTTTACATCATGCATGAACTTCCTCTTTTGATGGAAAGATAGATTCGCAGGCATCACATTACTTACCACATAGTTCGCAAATTTTGCATACCATGGTAACTCTTCCATCATTATGGCTAGGATCTCTTCATCGGGGAATGCATCATTAATCTCAAGATCGGGTTACGCTATGTGCTCGTTTTCAAGTCTGGACAGATAATCAGCCACTTGGTTTTCGCAATCTCTTCTATCTTTTACCTCGAAATCAAATTCTTGCAGCAATAACACCCATCGAATCAGCCTTGGCTTTGCATCCTTCTTCGCCATTAGATATATCAGGGCTGCGTGATCAGTATGAACTACCACTTTAGTCCCCAAAAGTAAGCACGAAACTTTTCAAAAGCGTAAACAACTGCTAGAAGCTCTTGTTCCGTGATAGTATAGTTCTTCTGGGCTCCATTCAAGACCTTGCTTGCATAGTAGATTGGATGAAATAACTTTCCTCATCTCTGACCAAGTACAGCACCCAAAGCTACCCCGCTAGCATCACATATAACTTCAAATGGTAGAGACCAATCAGGTGCTACAATGATAGGAGCTTCCACTAGTTTCCCTTTGAGGCATTCAAATGCCTTCAAGCAATCTTCACCGAAATTGAACTTTGCAACCTTCTCTAAAAGTTTGCATAGTGGACTAGCAATTTTGGAGAACTCCTTTATAAACCGTCAATAAAAACCTATATGACCGAGGAAACTACGAACTCCCTTTACAGAAATTGGGGGTGGTAATTTCTCGATAACTTCAATCTTCGCGCGATCCACCTCAATTCCTCTTTCGGAAATTTTATGCCCAAGAACAATACCTTCTTTAACCATAAAGTGGCACTTCTCCCAGTTGAGCACCAAGTTGAATTCAACACATCTCTCCAATGCCATACTTAGATTCGCCAAGCATGCTTCAAACGACTCACCCACAACTGAAAAATCATCCATGAACACCTCCAAGGTGTCTTCAACCATATCAGAAAAAATGGACATCATACAATGCTGAAAAGTGGCGGGTGCGTTACATAGCCCAAATGGCATCCGTTTGAAGGCAAACTTACCATATGGGCATGTAAACGTTGTCTTTTCTTGATCTTCAGGAGCAATACAAATCTGATTATAGCCGAAATAACCGTCTAAGAAATAAAACCATCCTTTCCCTGCTAATGGATTGAGCATTTGGTCCATAAATGGCATTGGAAAGTGATCTTTAAGTGTCCACGAATTCAGCTTCCGGTAGTCCATGCATACTCTCCACCCTGTGATAGGTCTGAGTGGAATTAACTCATTCTTTTCATTCGCAACTACCATCATGCCACCTTTCTTGGGTACACACTGTACTGGGCTTACCCATTTACTGTCGGATATTGGATACACAACCCCTGCATCTAACCACTTAATAATTTCTTTCTTCACCACCTCTTGCATAGGTAGATTTAGACGCCTTTGTTGCTCAATAGTGGGTATACAATTTTCTTCAAGCTGAATCTTGTGCGTACATATCCCAGGCGGAATACCAATAATATCAGCAATGGTCCAACCGATGGCTCTCATATATTTCCTTAGAACAGCGATGAGAGCTGCAACTTGCTGCTCACCCAAATCTGACGCCACAATAACAGGGAGTGTGTTTCCGCTTCCCAAGAATGCATATTTTAAATGACTAGGCAGCTCCTTCAATTCTAATGTTGGTGGCTCTTCAATAGATGCTTTAGCTAGTGGTGTAGGTCGATTTTTGAGATCAAGGTCCAGCTTCTTGGGAACATGAGGATGCGCCCCTATTCCTTTTAGAGCGCAAATAGTTTTTTCATAATTTTCATCATCTTCACGCTCTACATTCATAAGTACAGCCGCCAATGGGTCAACAATAAGCTGCTCTTCTACGAATAATTCTTCATCATCAAAATAAACAACATCTACCGAGAACACGTTCAGATCTTTGGGTTGCTTCATTGATTTGCACACATCAAAGCGGACTATTTCGTCATTCATCCGAAATAGAAGCTCATTAGCTCTTAAATCAATAAGCACACTACCTGTTGCAAGGAAAGGGCGCCCCAAGATTATGGGAACTTCAGAGTCCACCTCACAGTCTAGAATAACGAAGTCTGTCGGAAAAATGAATGAAGAAACATTCACCAATACATCATATAAATTACCAACAGGTCGTTTTACCGACCTATCCGCCATCACGAGCCTCATATTGGTTGGAGTAGGATCACTCAACCCCAACTTTTTGTAAATGAATAGTGGCATCAAATTGATGCTAGCTCCTAAATCGCATAATGCCTTGGCAAAATTCAAAGATCCAACAGTGCAAGGAATAGTGAAGGCACCAGGGTCGGTCTTCTTCTGAACTAGTGATCTGGTAGCGATTGCACTGCAATGATGAACATTGTCTGTCAACTCATAACTTGCTGCCCGCTTCTTGGTTAAGAGATCCTTTATAAATTTTGCGTACCCAGGCATCTGTTCTAGCGCCTCAACCAACGGAACATTAATGGTTAGTTGTTTTAACATTATCATGAATTTATTAAACTTGGTATCATCAGCTCTCTTCTTTAGTCTTTGAGGAAAAGGTGGTGGTGGAAAGGGAATAGTTTTCTCCATGACTTTCTTTTCATCTTGCTTCAGATTGGCAATCTTTTCTGGCTGTATATCTCTTGGGGTGACATCATTAACGCCTTCCTCAGCTTCTTCGGCGTCTTCTGGTTCTGCATTATCTAATGTATCATTGGCCACTTGCTTGCTTTTGGATAAATTTTCCAGCACCTTACCACTTCTGGTAGTAATAGCCATGCATGATCCGTCATTCCTTGGATTTTGCACAGTGTCGCTAGGTAGGGTGCCGACTTTTCTTTGATTAAGTGCCGCTGAAAGTTGACTCAATTGCTGCTCTAGCTGTTTTATAGGAGTAGAATGCGAGTCAACCAATTGATTTATTGAAGACAAGTCGTTCTTCACCTCATTCACTCCCGTATTATTAGCCTCCACTCCTTTCAATAGCTTTGCCATCATATCTTCCATTGCCATCTTCCCCGAGCCAGATGCCCCGGCTTCCCTACTTCCAGGAGAAATATATAGACCACTCCTGTCAGTCTTGTTCTTCCAACTACCTTGATCACGGTCCTTGTTTCCGGATTTATCATAATAGTTGCGACCTTGGTTTCCTTGGGCATTGCCTCGGAAACCCCCCTGATTGTTCAAGTAGTTGGCTTCTTCCTCAGAATCAGATTCCTCTCTTCCTTTTAACATAACCGCTTTTACTTTTTCGATCTTCCCTGATAATAAATGCTTGGTAAGAAGATCCATCTGTGTTTTCATGTGCGCCATATCTTGATCGCGTTCCTCCTCTCTTCGCCTTTGTTCCGCAGTCATGCCAATTGATATGGTAGATCTTGCTACCTCTGAATCCCTGGTATGCCAAGCTCTACTTTGCTTTGTCATTCGGTCTAACATATCACTTGCTTGAATACAAGTGAGGTCTATGAATGATCCTCCAGCCGCATTATCCACCACTGGATTAGTTACCGAATTCAAGGATCTATATAATATCTCTGTCAAGTGGACATTGGTCATATGATGGTTTGGGCACCTCATAAGCTTCTTCTTGAATCTCTCTCATGTTTCGTGAAGAGCTTCAGTTGGAAGCTGTCAAAAATTGCTGATCTCATCTCTCAACTGTGCTTTCTTGGATGGCGGAAAGAATCTTTCTAGGAAAGCATCTTTCAATTGCCTCCAATTTGTAATAGAATCAGGAGTCAGCCCATTCAACCATAGAGTTGCCTCCCCAGATAGAGGAAATGGAAATAAGCGCAGCCGAATTGCATTCTGCCCAACGCTTGGATTGTCGAATGACTTGCATGTAGAGATAAAGTTGATCAGATGCATATTCGGATCATCACCTGCAAGTCCAACAAATAAGCCCTTTAGCTACAACAACTGAATCATGGTGCTGGTGATATTGAACTTGGCTCCAGGTGCCAAGGAAGGAGGGATAATAGCTCCTATGGCACCAGCTCTGTCTAGGTCGTCATCATCATCATCGAAAGGCATCTGCATAGCGTGGCGTTCAGGCCTACATCTGGCTTGACGATCTCTTCTGTTTGCAGGTGTCGCCACCTCAGCATCACGCCTAGGGTTTAGTAGCTCGTCATTACCTAGGTCCTCATCGTCAGGATTTGTTGCCCACCCAGGGTTATCAATATTCTGTTGATGTTCTTGGGCAGCGGCCAACGCAGCTAGTCTAGCCTGCTCATGTTGGCAGCCCTTCTCTCAATGTCATGTTGTGCATCCATCCTTCCAATAAGTTGCGGTTCAAGATTTATGGGTAATAATGCTTGTCCCGAACTTCGAGTATTTGGCATGCACTGAACAAAAACCTGTAGAAAACAAAAACAACAACTAAAAGTAAAATCTGAGAATCTTTGACCAAAGGGTCTAGTAACTATCACAAACTTAGTTGATAACCGTATTCCCCAGCAACGGCGCCAAAATTTGATAACGCTCAAACTACAGCTCTCATAAGAGTGTAAGCGGTCGTCGTCAAATATAGAACCCAACTGGGTTGGGTGTCGAATCCCACAGGGAATACTCAATCACTAAGTATGCAACAATTAGTAAACTTTTGGTGAAAGTTCTGTGGAAAAAGGGGGGATTTTATGCATGAAGTAAAATTATCAAAATAGCAAAGTAAAAATGGAATGTTTAGTAAGATTTTAATCAATGAGAATTGTAAGTTAGGCTTATGTCAACCTTATAGTTCTACGTATCTATTGGCTATGAGTTATGCGGAATTCAGACATGCACGCGCTTATAGAATTTCGTATTCTATGGTAAATCCTAGCGTCTTTCGACCATCAAGGATTATCTCACTTTAACGCTTTCGAGCTTAAAGCGTATAACTAATGGTACGAATTCTCCAAGAGGTTAATCCAGTTACGGCACTAACTTTTAAACAGGGGTTGGTAGTCCTATTTTCTTGTCACTCTCTTTTTTCCAGACATGTAGCTTTTATTTCGAACAAGTTAATGCTATTCTGGCGTATTTTATATGTTTGCAACCACAAGAATTCAATTAAGATGAAGAGAATAATGATATAAGCAGCATACGTATCAAGAATTCACAAACTCATAGCAATAGATAGTATCTCATAAGGCTTCCATAACCCTAACAGAGAATTTTAGCTACTCATAATTGTGAAGGAAAACAATGAGGATATCATCATCAAACAATATCACGATACGTATGTATTTCCGTCACTTGTGGCGTGATTTCCTTGCTAGTAGCGTTTCTCTTGTTGTGAAAATTAAAAGTCGAATAGATGAAAAATAATGTCAATAACGAATTTAAGAATAGAAGAGAATAAGAATGAATTGAAAGAGAATGAATTGATTAAGTGAATTGAATAGCTGAAAAATTCAGCAAATAAGGGTTTTTATAACACCCTTATCCTAGTCCTACTGAGATAGTGTTTTTATCCTTGTTCTACTCCTACTAAGTTACTACTGATCCCCAAGTCTTTAGAAATGTTGTTTTTGCCCGGGACAAGTTCTCCATGCATCACTTTAGGTCTACAAGCTTCCAGAAGCTGCCTTCCTTCTTACGTGAAGTTTCCTTTGGTGTTCAACAGTCCACAAAATGCTGAAATCTTCATCATTTATACCTGAAAACTTGCTAATCACGTTGGTTAGCTTACTTACAAGAAAAAGGACTAAAAGTGCAGAAATTATATATTTTGTTCTTAAAACTTAGCTAAAATATGGGTGAATTAAGGTGCTTTAGGCATGTAAATACGCCTAATATCAATACACCTATTGAGTTGTACCCCGAGGTATTACCCATAGGAGGTTCGTCAACCCATATACAATCTTATACCAATATTCATGACTCCTCTCCAGCACATATCTCGATAGATGGTCTATAACAATGACACAAGTCATTGTTTCTAGTATTTCCACAATGGTATCAAGGTTTCACAAGTGCATATAATATGAGGATGCAATGCTCACAACCAACCAAATTGAGAATTTACCAAACCAACTAATATACAAACCATGTAAGCCAAAATCCACCCAATATGCCATAAGCCATGAATCTAATGTAATGACATGGCAATAGAGCAGAATACACAACAATATGCCATTGATACCTCATAAATCATAATTTAGTATTTTCATCATAAAGATACCGCCAAATATACATTCATATGGCCAACAACATCATACACGACCCCACATTGTCACACATAATAGATAATGTCTCAATACTCACCTGAGCATAACACAGTATTAATAGCTATTTCCATGATTATTTTCCACACACGTAACATAATTTTATACCAATATTAACTACCCAACCCAATTTGAAGAAAGTTAAGCCATAACCTACCTTAAAAGTTAAAAACCAGTCAAAAAATCCTCAACCATGGAACTTTATCCTCACGAATGGGCCCTGAATCAAATAAAGCATAAAAGTATGGAATCTACGAATCAAAAGGAATTCAACAATATCTATATTACCTATTTTTGAGTCGGGGTCAAAATGGACCTCCGAGATGAAGTTTTGCAAAAAAAGGGTAAAACTAAAACTTTAGTACAAAAATATATTTCCAATATTAAAGGAACTCATAGAATAAAACCAAGTGAAAATAAGTTGAAATTGGGGTTTAAATCAAGAAATTATGAAATTACGCCTTTCGAATCAAAATCCCCAAATTCCACTTTTGAATCCAAACTTTAAGAGGATTAAAATGATGAAACCCAAAGATAAGTAATTGAAATAGAAGTTTGGCGCTTACCCAAGCTTAAAATGGAAGAAATTACCCAAAAATGTAAAACCTCAAGCTCCATGTCTCAAAAATAGTGAAAAATTGTGAAAATGGAGGATATAATCCACCCAGAAGTCGCTTAAGCGACCACAAGTCACTTGTGGCCATCGCTTAAGTGACCAGGCATCGCTTAGGCAATGCCGCCTTGTCGCGTAAGCAATAATCTCTCAAGGGAGACTGGTGTAGCTTAGGCAACTTTTTAGCTATCAAGCCAAGTTGTTTAAGTGACCAAAAAGTTGCTTTAACGGTGCACCAGCAGGAGACATAGAGGATTCCAAGCCTCCACGAACCCCTAGAGATTCATTCAAAATTCGAAGAATGCAAATAAAAAATTTTAACCCATCAAATTCGATGCGCCAGACTCAATGGCAATATCATATTTTCAAAAAAAAATTGCTTTCTCAAAGTTGACCCCAGAAATTTAATTTTACAGTTTTCTAAAGTCAAAATGAGATATAAAAGTCGTAAAACTACACCAACTATGTTACCAACCTAAAATCGATGTTCTAAATCTAACTTGCAGTTCGTTTTGTCATCTGACGCATAAATCAATAATTATTGACCAAAGTCAACTAATGACTTTATAACCACCAAAAACAATAATCTCGCACAAATCACACCAAAAATTAGTTCATTACAACTCAATATCACGCTCAGGAGGAAGACCAGGTAGATCGGTAGGAAAAATATCAAGAAACTCACGGACTATAGGAACGGATTCAAGTGAGGGACTTTCCACTCTAACATCGCAAATATAAGAGAGATAAGACTCACAACCCCTCATATAAGTCTCTTATCCAGAAAATAAGAAATAATCACTATGGCTCGCGGCTAATAGATCTTTTTCATATAATTGGGGGTATGTCGTGCATGGCATAGGTAAGAGTCTTGGAAAAATAATCTAAGACCTCTTGATAAGGAGATAACAAGTCCATGACAAAATTCACATCAAAATCCATCATATCTAGTAGAATAAGATCAACCTGAGTATCAAAATCTTGAATAGTCGTAGCATATGACATATAAACTTTATCCACTACTAAAGAATCATCCAACAACATAGATAAAGAATTACAAGATAACTTTAACAGCGGGGCATGGTAAGCAGATACATAAAAATAAGTGGACCTAAATCAAATAAAGAAAAAGTTTGTTGATGGCATACTGAAATCATACCTAAAATTACCACATCTGAAGACTCTTACTCGAGTCTACCAAGTATGACATGCAACTAAACACGCTCACCAGTTGGCTAGACAACTGGCTGATCTCCTTTTCTGCCAGCCTGAGGAGCTCCACGGGCACCCTAGGGACCACCCCAACAGCCATGCATACTACCATTAGTTAGGGGAGGTACTACCCTAATCGGTAGAACACTCTAAGCTACAGTAACCATAACTCCCCGACTGGGGCACTCTCTCAAGAAATAGCTAAAGGCCCCACAACCATAACAAGCTCCAGGTACAGCACTGAACTTAGAAGATTCAGGTGACCCAAAATAACCACCTTGGTCAAAATAACCAGAAGCTGAACCTCTCAAAGGCTGACCATTATTCTAGCCAAAATAATCACCGAAGCTAGACTAGCCTCCAGCGATAATTTAAAGTGCAATAAGAATGGGCCTACTAGACTGACCCTAATACTAATAAGGCTGACGAAGAGGGTACCTACCCTAAAAACCACTTCCTTTAAACCATCAGCCACTCCAACTCTCACTGAAATTACCTTAGTATCATGGTCTCTTATCACTACCTCTTTGAGATTCGTGATGTCTCTCCTTCATAACCTAAGTATGATCAAAAACCTCAACAAAAAATCTACCAGCAACAACCAAACTTTATGTAGCCAGCAGAGAGTAAGTCCCAATCCCCAAACAAAGCATCAAACCTGTTCATTATCAGATGATCAGATAGATATAACATGCCTAGACAACTCATGAAACCAAGCCTCATACTCCACAAAATCATTAAGCCTTAGTCCAACCTTGAGAACTAGTCCCTCAAATGATCTATAAGGATACAAGGCATATACTTTTTAAAACAAAAACCTTAGAGAACTGAGTCCATGTCAAAAAGGGAGATCCAGCAGGCCTGGAATCAAGATAACCTTACCACCAATGTTAAGCTACCAAATCTAACTAAAATGTAGTGTAGTCAACACCACGAGTCTTATTTAGGCCCAAATTTTGGAGCCTATACTCGTAAGCTACTAAGAACTCATAAGCATCCACATCTGGTGCACCAAAATACCTAAGCAAAGTCAATCTCAAAATCTACCCAAAATCTTCTACTCCTCAACAGACATAGTAGGCAGGGCGACTACTGACTAAGCAACTACAGACACTGGAGGAGTCTCAATTCTAGGAGCCACAGCTACAAGCAGCACTCCTACCTAAGTACCACTCTAATTCGTAGAATCTGCACCAATAGATTGTGCACCACCAACTAATCCCAAGAGCTGAACCAATTCATCCCTAAGTAATGACAAAGAAATATACCTCAATGGATCCTAGGCCGGTCCCTATCCCACCACTGGTTGGGGTGGAGGAATCTGTAGTACAAGTGTGGGAATAGGGTCTAGTGAAGGCTTTATGGTATTGAGTGTGGTTGTGTTCTTCAATTTCCCTCGACCTCTAAGTTATCTACTATCTTTAGTAGGATCCTTAGTCGTGGACTCGGGGTCCTCATATTGTATAGCGATATCACGCATCCTATTCATCTGCGAAAGAGTAAAACCAAAGAAATGCTTAGAAACCAACACAGAGTTTTAGCATAAAATAAGAAAAGAAAGTAAAAATCTCCGAAGAATGTCTTATAGCCTCCTAAAGATAAAATACAGACGTCATCATTTTGATCCATAAAATTCTACTAGACAGTTGCTCTTATACCAACAATACTAGTGAACTTGGTTTAGATACTAATTTGTCACGACCCCTTTTCAACATCATGATGGCACCTACTTTATCCCTGCCAATAGGTAAGCCAAATCGTAGCCCAAAGCGATAAGCAATAGGCTAATTTGTCGAAAAATGGCATAAATGCCAGAAATATTAAAATAAAAGACTTACAAATAATAAATCATGGAATAATATTAAGATCGGAGATAAATAAATAAATAAATAAATAAATAAATAAACACTCCATGATCTAGTATTGTTGTTACAAGAGTCACTAATCCAACAAAATAAGAGTACTATCATAGTCAAATATATAATAGTCTCAAAAATGGAAAGACTAAGTAAAATACAGATGAAGGAAAAAAGGTCAATTTTGACTTCAAGAGCTTACCCGATCTTTGAACTCTGGCTCACATGATCGTAGCATCAACATCGGCAACTAGTACTTGAATTTTCACCCAAAATGTACAGAAGTGTACCATGAGTACTAAAGTCACGAGTACTTAGTAGGCATCATCGGTCGGCTGAGCAAAATCATAATATAAGTACAATTAAAATGCGAGATAAATAAGCTAAGTCAATGTAAGAGGGGAAACTCAAAATAATGCTCCAAATACTATAAATATATGAATGACCAAAATAATAATATTAAGAAAACATAGCTATCACTGCAAAATTGGCCCTCACAAGTCAGAAAATATGATAAGGTAAATAACCTAACGCGGGCCGCCATAAGCCCGGAGGGTGCATTCCAAGAGAAGTAATAACCAAAATTATGATAATTAATCATATCTCAAAATAATAACCGTAGATCCTCCCATATCGTGAACACCAAACTAAAACTAATTCCATAATTGTCATAAATAATCACTAAATATCGAACTTAAACTAAAACTCATATCATTATTTGTCGGACTTTAACCAAAACTCATATCAATATTTGTTGAAATTGAACTAAAACTCATATCACAACTAATGTCAGAATCGAATCGGTCTTAATATCATAAATCACAGACTTGAATCGAATCTAGCATCATCTCCCAAGTATCAATCTAGCATACAGAATCATGTATCTAACCTTATCAAGCTCTAAAATATACATTTAGATAGTGCAATAGGCTTATAAAGTTTACAAAGAGCTAATAGTAGTCTCAGCCTAAGGTGGGCCGAAGGCCCCCCCTCCCCCCGCCCTTTCCCTCCTAATTTGTGAAATCCATCCTAACGTAGATTCTATCCAAACTCGGCTAGGATATATAATTTCTCTACTAGATATTAAGTAATCCATATTATAGTCCTAAGATAGAAATTCTATCTAAAGAACGGGTAATTAAGTCAATTATGCCTATCTTACGGTCCCTTAATCGACTAAATAATTTAATTCATGCTAAATGTAACTCCAAGTCCTAATTTACAACTCATATCTAGCACATTATCATTAATATACTACAATTTATCCCAATCTATGAGAAATCTGGATGTTGAGGAAAGCTTAGTGAAGTCTGCTAAATCAGTGATTTCCCCTTTCGAGAAGCTTCTACATGATCCCACACTAACAAAATCACAATCTACTTATCAATACGAGAACCACGGTACCCATATTGCATTTTTATGCTTTAGGTCTAAAACCATATAAAAATCTCATATCGCACTTCTGAAACCGTCAATGCATCCCTCTATGCTCGAAGAACATTTACCCTCAAGAATGGGTAAATTCCAAGCTCAAACGATGCCTTAATCTACACAAAAAGAATCTAGGGATTTTAAACTAAGTTGAGAAATTAACCATGAAATTAATTGAAATTTGCCATTATTTTGAGGGAGAAATAAGAAATATGCGTTCACAATCTCCCCAAAATCCCTTAATAATGTTTATCCCAATTTCCAAAACTATCAAGCGTTTTTACTCTTGAGATTTGTGAGAAAAATAAGAGACAATAGGGTTAATCAAGGCATTTAACGTCCTCCAGGTACCACTTAAGAGGACACTTAAATGCTTAAGCGGTCACCGCTAAAGCGGCCAAGTGCCGATTAAGTGGTACTTGCTGACCTGCACCCTCCATTTAAGTGAACCAACAACCACTTAAGAAAATCGGGCACTGTTTTAGCGACCCTCGACTGTCAATCTTTGTCGCTTAAGAGGCCCTTGCTAAAGTGACCCAAAAGTCACTTTAGCAAATACACTAGCTAAGTAATTAGGGACTTAGAAAATTCCAAGTCTTCACTGACCCCTCGGGATTCATCAGGGATCTCAAATATGCAAAAAAACTATGTTACCCTACCAAATTAGATATTTTAGACTCAATAGCGCAATTCAAAATTTTCATCCGAGGTTGTTTCGATGAAAAATAGGCCTCATACCTAAGGGCTTTTTTATCAATTTGTGGGAAATAGCCCAAAATGAGTCTAGATGCCTTGGGACCTGAACCAAAGATCCTCTTAGTCTAAAATCAATGTTCCAAAGCTAATGGAACTTTCAAAATTATTAAACAAGGTTGTTTGATTGTAGTTTCTACCCGATAGCTAATTCTTACCAACGAAGACTTCAAAATAGGGAATTAGCTCTATAAACCAAACTAACTGCCCGGTAATCAAACTGTCAGCTCCAGCAAAACATAAATTACTTACGGAAGCTATAGGAAATATCTAAATGGCAAAAATATGTAGAAATATAGAAAATGATATGGAGGGTCATTATAACACATAAATATGGGAGGTCTAAGTACCCTCATTTTGAAACTAGTGCATCCATGCTAGACACTAAGTGTGGGGTGGTTCCTAATGGCTTCACCCTTAATTTTTATAGGTATAATGACCTTGAAATGACTTGGTTGTTTTGTAATATTTTGGGTAGGTATCATGTCTAGCAGGCAACAAAAAGATAAGTAAATTACTTTCTCAAGTGAGTGAAGGAAGAGCATTAGAATCGGTGCTCATGATTTAAAGGCCCCAGTAGTTCCAAGAGGCCAGATGAGAAGGTTCAGGACTAGATGGGTTTTAGATAAAGGAAAAAAGGATAAAGCAAGCATCCAGAATCCAAATACTCACCAGATGAGATGATTGACAAGGTTTTTCTGACAAGGGAATTCCCACAAAATTATGCGACGAATAGAGCAATTGGGTATGAAATTTTTTTTGATAAGTCAAAAGAGTGCAACTTGTATATGATCAAAGAATTTTATATGAATTATGATTCTCAACATCCTAACTTCAAAATGCAGAGCAGGGGACATCTCATAAAGTTTGAAGCACACAATCTAAATACTATTTTGCTCACTTCGAAGGTAGATCCCTTCAATACGATAGTTGAACATTGTACCATAAAACTGATAAGGAAATATAGGACTCTAACTTAACCAACACTTTAGCAAGGTCACTAACTCCCTTTAAGTCGAAGAATCTCTTATCAGAACCACGACATAAACTATAAAATTATCAAGCTGACAACTGAGATCACGAAGCTCGATGTTGTCAAACTCATTCATATAATATTTAGCCAACTTCATTATCCTGCCTTTATCAAAACTACCAAATGAATTGACCAGATTTAAACTAGTCGTACCAAGAAGTAAGTCAATACTTACAGCATTGAAACGGTTATTAAGATCCTTAAGATACAAATCAATAACAACATAAAAAAATTAACCCGCAAATAATGAGAATAAGTAATATCAAGAGCTCTATGCTTCAAATTTACAGGAAAGTAGCTAGCATCCTTCTCCAGATCATTATACCATACTTATCACAAAATAAAGAGACATCATCCATTAATGATTCAAATTCACTATCTCTTATATTTTGAAGTCTTTGTTTTGTAAGAGCAATCAATCCCATAACATTGATAATATCTTGATCCATCCTTTGTAAGGATGAGCTCAACTCATTTGTCATTATTAGAACTTTCTACATCAAGTGCAACATAAAAACAAAGTCAAATTTCTTAATCTCACTCACAAGGGTTTTAGCAAGAAATCTATCAATATAATTTGGACGCCCACGTCCAACAAATTTAAGCACATGAATAACTTATAGAAATAGGACAATAAGGTTATCCAAAGTTCTATAGTTCGAACCTCAATGAGTATCACCTGGTCTCTGAAGTCCTCGTTCTTGATTTAATTCTCACGTTGTATATACTTCACCTGATATGAGCAACTCCTCTAAATTTTTAGCATGATGTTCTCGAGGAAAATCCCTGTACTTAAAAGATGCTCCAACAATATTTAACATATTAGTAACCAAATAAAAAAGTCATATACATCTGAATTCTTCTTTGCAAGAGCTTCAAGTGTTAACTGCAATTGGTGAGCACAATAATGAATACAATATGCTGGTGAATTCTCATTCAAAATCAAAGTCTTAAGACCATTTAGCTCTCTTTGCACGTTTCTAGATCCATCATAACTTTGTCCACGTATTTGAGATGAACTTAATGAGTGATTTGACATAAAAGAGTAGATTGCCTTCTTTAATAAACGAGCAAATGTATCACTAACATGAACAATACAAATAAATCATTCTATCACTTTACCTTCTTTGTTAACATATCTTAGAACAAGTGTTATTTTCTCCTTGTGTGATACATTATTTGATTCATCAACTAGTATTCCAAAATAATCTCCATACAAGTCTTCAATAATAGCTTTGATTGTTTCTTTAGCACAAGAATCAACAATATCTTTTTGAATACATCGAGAATACATTATTTTATATTTTTTGGAGTATTTTTTAAAATAATGCTTCCAAAATCAAGATCAATATCTCCTTACCATTGAAAAATTTCATGAAAGATACCTCGATTTGAAGAAGATCGACTCTTATTATGTCCCTAAAATAATAACCACAATCTCAATAAAAATCTTGTCATATCAACTGAAGCACTCAAACGGCGTTAAGATTCACTTTTTTCCTTCTTGGAATGCTTATCAAAGGATGTGAGTATTGATTGTGATTGATTCATCAAATCAAGCATTCTATTGAAACACTTATTGTAAATATTGTTTACATCTCCAACATGAGATCTAAATCTTTCAATAGTCTTGTTTCAAGATCTAAAGCCAGTCTTTATAAAAGCAGCATCACCTATATTTTCATGACTTTCACATTCATTTTTAAACAAATAGCAACACAAATATACGCAACATCTTTTATTATATTGTACTCCAACCACTTGCAGCCCTAAAACCAACTAGGACAAAACTGACGCATTTTCTTTCCAAACATAGTTTTAGGAAAGAGATTATCTGCAGGTTGACAAGGCTTCTTTAGAATACAATATCTTCTAACATCATCACGTATATTACGAAGGTATTTTGTGAAGGGCTTTCTAAATCCCGGATCAGCTTCGAGAGATTCTAAATCAACATCTGAAACAAATTATTGTCTCAAAAATTCTAGAGCTACGAATGAACTGATAGAAGGACGAGTAGAACTAGAACTTGGGTTCCCAGTTTTTCCTCTTGTAATAAACTTATCTATTTTGAGCACAATCTGCATTTGTTCAAAATTTAATTTTTAAATTAAGTAGTTGAGCAATAAATAAAAATATTATGATGAGTATTGAAGTATCCAAAATAATATTATTTTAATCACAAAAATATTATATTTTCTCATAGACTTTAAATCAAGTAACTAAAAAATATCTAAAATCTATTTTTTTGGATTACTAACAATAAGCATGTGAAATTTTTAATCCTAAATCCTAAAATTATTCTTTTCAATATATAACCTTAATAAAAAATCAAAATATCAAAAATGATTACCTTGCTTTTTATTTTTTTGATTAAAAGATGATTTTATTTATTTATTGATATGCATCATAGGGGATTACAGAGTTAGCTGTCGGCAGCTTATCCAATATTATGGTATTTCAAGAGTTACTACTAGTAATAATGGGCACAACTGGCCCATCAGGAACTATCATTTTATAGATATAGCTAATATTAGACTAGGGCACAATAAAAGATGTACTGGATGTATCGATTTTCAAAAACTTCTTAAGACTGGGTGGAGGGTTAATCTAGATAACAAAAAACTTTTCGTCAGAGAGTTTAAGGCCTTCCTTAGCCAGCCGATCAGCTACTACATTTGCTTGACGCTACTTATGCCTCAGTTATGGGTTCCCCAGGCTACGCAGAAGAGCCCTGCAAGACGTAACAAGATTATTATTAGGAGGGTTATTAGATTAAAGTACATTTATTACCTCTAGCAAGTCCATCGCTATCTCTAGATAGGTAACATACATGCTGCAAACAAGTAAAAGACCATAAAATAAGCTGGAAAGTTCAGCTTCAAAGGGGGACGAAATATTGATCTTTGCACTGAATCCCCTCACCCAACACCCCGCACCGTCTATAAGACATCCACCAGCTCCTTCAATTTTTACAAAATGGTTAAAAGCCCCATCTATATCAAGCTTAAGGCCTTTTCCAAGAGGAACCCAGGCTATTCGAGGAATATTAATAGTAATACAATTTTTTGCAGTTAAGTAGTGGAATTCAATAGGTCGTTTAAACGGGGTATTGATGGGGATAAGATTTTTTTGCTCATTATGATGATTATGATTTTGAGTTAAACAAATATTCCAAAGGTAGAATGGGAACAAGTCACCCCAACTTAGAAAGGAGGTATTGAGATTTTGTTTTAGGTTTTTATAGGTAACCATTCAATCAGTCCCTGAGGTGTGATCCAAAGAACTGATTTGGTGTTCTAGATTAATAGCTTTACAGAAAATCTTGACGCGATAGCATTGAAGAAAGAGGTGGTTAATGGTTTTTGTCTTACCACACATGGGGTAACTGGGGTCAATGTTGATCCCAATGTGATTTAAGAAAATTTTAGTAGGCAACCTTTCATGATAGCAAATCCATTGAAAAAACATAACTTTGTTAGGATATTTTAACTTCTAAATCCAATCAAAGGGTTTATTCTCTCCAATATTGTCATGCTTAGTTTGACTAAGGAGCAAATTATTATAGACTTGGCCAGTAGAAAAGCAAGTACTAGAATTCATATTCCAAATTGGGACGTATGTTGTATTATTGGGCAGAGGTAATGGAATAGCTTTGATTTTCTGAAGTAGATCCTTAGGGAGATCAAAGGAGATATTGCTCAGATCACAGCTATGGTCAACAATGACATCCTTTACCCTTGAGTTCCGATCATTAAGGTTCATGGGTCCAACAAGGATCGTAGAAAGCGGTTTTGTGTTTGAAATCTAAACATCACTCCAGAGATAGGTTTTAGCCACATCACTAATATTCCATCTAGTATGATCTTTGCATATCCTCCAGTCATTCATAATATTCTTCCAAATTTGGCTAGCGTTTTTAAGATAATGGGAGTCATCATTCAGAGTACGACCTTTGGCGTATTTATTGATGAGGATAGAGGCCCAGAGTGAAGAAGGATTACTATGAAGTCTCCATGCCAATTTAACCAACATGGTTTGGTTTTTAATGCTACCTTTTTGCATACCTAGACCCCTTTATGTTTAGGGAGAGATAGAGTATCCCAATTAATGAGGTAAATTTTCTTAGCTGAGTCAGTCGTTCCCCATACAAAATTCTGCTGGATATGGTCTATATGTTTTTTTATGCTATCAAGAATTTTTAGGTAATGCTTACATGCGTCGGGATATTATTGAGGTAAGATTTTGCCAAAGTGGTATGGCCAGCTATGCTAAGAAATTAGTTTTCCAGCCCGACAGCCTTCTTTTCAGATTATCAATAATGTATAGGAAGTCGGCATTATTGTGAGGTTTGTGGAATAAAGAAAATCCTAGGTATTTACTTAGAGAGGAACAACTCTTAATCCGAAAAAAGGAAGTGATGGTCTGCTAGGTCTTTTTAGTACTGTTATGGGAGAAGAGTCTTTTTGATTTAGAGTTATAAATATTTTGGCTAGCCCAAGAGCAGAAGTTTAGTAGGGTGGCAGTAACAGTTTTTCAACTTTTAGTATTTGTAGAAGACATAAGGATTTTGTCGTCTGCTAAGAATAAATGGGACAGAGCTGGGCCTTTCTGAGAAAATAGACAGGGTTCCAAGTTTTTAAATCAACAGCTTCAGTGATGTTAAGGAACAGGACCTCCATACACATGATGAAAATATAGGGGAAAATGGTATCACCTTGAAGTATACCTCTAGTAGGGTTGAAGAAATCTGTACGGGCACCATTGATAAGGACTGCAGATGAGCTAGTACAGATACAAAACATAATAAGATTAATGATGCGAGAGCGAAAGTTGAAGTAAATAAGAGTGTTTTGAATAAAGGACCATTCCAATTTGTCAAAAGCCTTTTTGAGGTCAATTTTCATAAGAAAGAAACTCTCTTTACCTTTGATTTTGCGAAAGTGATTGATAATTTCCTGAATAATGATGCATTATCGCCATCTTGCCTATTTTGAATGAAACTAGTTTGATAGAGGCCTATGAGTTTAGTCATCAAGGGGCGTATCAGTGTATAGGAAGTTAAACTCATTAAACAATCCCCATGAATTTTTCTTGTCTTTCTCATACTTACCTTAAGCTTATAGTAGCAGCGCCAGAGGTAGTATGGTCACTTTCACAGTGATGAGCTTTATCCACTCATATAAAAGATAGAACAAGGTCATGGTAACAACATTCTTTCTTGTTATTACTACTGTAATCTTTATTTATATGTTACTGGTTATTGTGTTATACTAGAGTGTCTTTTCATTAATGTATATGATCTTGGTAGACATACTTGGCATCATGAGTGAATTTCCTATTCACTTAAATCAATACAAATGAAAGTAAAATTTACAGGGAGAAAGAACTGGATGAGGAAATGAAGGACCTATGGACTGTGTTTTATGGGGCACAGAGTTGCTCGGTCGATAATGGAGAGCTTTGCCATGCTGATTTTGGGTCAATGGAAGATCCTTTCTCCTGTATCAATCAGGTATTGATAATTTGTTTTGATGTTATACTTCTGCTCATCTTAATTTGTTTTCTAAGGCATCCTTAGGAGATACCAGTATTCCTGCTCGCTTTCATGGGTTTTCGTGTTTGCAGTTGATTTCTGCAATTTTTAATGGCTTCCTAGGATTGGTATATTTCGCATTTGGATTTTAGAAGATAAGGAGATGAAAACCAACAGTTCATTACCTCTTTTTTTTTTCATTGCAGTATTTTTTGTAGCAACTTACAGCTGCATCATTTTCACTATTTCAACTTGTTTTTCAATCCTTCTTTCCCTTCTTTTGACATGGTATCAGAGTCCATTTCTTACGGGATCTAAATCTATTTTTTTGTTGATTGGCTCATCTTATTTTTAGCTTCTTCTTTTTTTGGATCTCTTTGCTGAAAACATGGCACCAGAAAATCAACCAACAATGGCTCCTTCAATTTTCTCGGGAGAGAATTACCATATTTGGGCCATTAAACTGAAGGCTTATTTGAAGGCTCTCAACTTGTAGGATGTTGTTGAGAGAGGAGAACCGGTTGTCCAGCCATTGAGAGACAACCCTCTCAATGATATCAAAAATCATGATGAGTTGGTGACTAGATCTCCAAGAGCTCTCACTTGCATACATTCAAGCCTTAAGGAAGAGATGTTTACAAGAATTATGGCTTGTGAGACAGCCAAAGAAGCCTGGGATAAGATAAAGGAGGAGTTTGAAGGAAACAACAAAGTTAAGTCTGTTAAGGTCTTAGCTTTGAAGAGGGAATGTGAGATCTTGAAGATGAAGGATTCGGATAGTGTGAAAGAATACTCTTCCAAGCTGATGGATATTGTGAACCAAATAAGGATACTTGGTGAAAACTTTTCAAATTAGAAGGTTGTTGAGAAGATCATGGTCAACCTTCCGGACGAGTTTGAATAAAAAATCTCAGCTATTGAAGAGTCTTGTGACTTGACTACTCTTTCAATAGCTGAGCTGATCTCTAATTTGCAATCCAAGAGCAACGGGTAACTATGAGAAGTGAAGGGACAGTTGAAGATACCTTTCAAGTAAGGCATAAATTCGAGCAAGGTAAAATCTGGTGGATACCAAGGTGAATCGTCGAGGAGAGGAAAATTTCCACCTTGTGGTATTTGTAAGCTATGTTGCTCGGACTCGGTTGTATTGCCGCCGAATCCGTCTCGACACGAGACTGAGGCGGGGACGGGTGCTTTCGCCGTCTCCGATTTGATCAACCTATTTCGGATACGTTGACCAAACTAAAGAAGAAATTGAGGAAAAACATCGAATAATTAACCGGCAACTTACCTGGAAAAATTTTGACCACTGGAAAAGAGACAGCGTTGTCGATGTGCCGTCGTTGTTGCCGGAAATCATCATTGCTTTCGTCGGAAATCATCGTTGCAGTCGTCGTACCACCTCATTCATCGTCGGTGATCCGTTTCTCCCACCCCAGTCGGAGGCGGCGTTGGTCGTTGGACACAATGACTTTTTTTTTGTCAAAGTAACCGTCTTTATTTGTTTGTATTGTTAATAACTTATATTAACACGTGTACATTAATAGATATATGTTTTAATACAAAGTAAAAACTAAAAAATGTGTATACTTTGACAACACTATGTCGATCAGTTTACTCTTACTTTGACAACATTAGTTTAAATTCTTAATTATAATTTTTTATTTTTTGGTAAATATCTTTATAACTCTATATTTATAATATTTAATTTTTTAGCCGCATCCCCGCACCCGTATCCACACACAGATTCGCACCCTCGAATCTTAAAATTTATATTTTGATGAATCCGACTCTCGGATCCGCACCCGTCTCGGATACCCGTACCCGAATCTGAGCAACTTAATTTGTAAGAAGACAAACCACTTGGAGAAGAATTGTTGGCAGAAGTCCAAGAGGTCTCTTATTCAATGCAGATACTACAAGAAGTATGGGCACATTGAGAAGTATTGCAGGCAAAAGCAAACTTAAAGTGGTCAGTCCTCCCAACGAGTAAATTTTGCGGAAGATCACCAAGTTGAAAAAATAGAGGAAAAGGTATTCATGGCTTCGCACACATCATATGTTGATCGATATAATTGGTATGTCGATAGTGCGTGCACAAGGCACATGGCGATTGATGAAAATCTGTTTGTTAGCCTGGACAGGTCTGATAGGACCAAAGTGAAGCTTGGAGATGGTGCACTGGTGCAAGCTCAAAGAAGAGGATCAGTGAAATTCCATACAGACGAAGGTATGAAAATCATAAACGATGTTCTTTATGTGCCAAGCCTAACTCAAAACTTGTTGTGTTGCTCAGTTGCTTCACAATAATTATTCACTTACTTTTAAGGATAAAAAATGTGTCATTTATGATCCTAAAGATTGTGAAGTAGCTACAATTAGCATGATTGGTAATTCCTTTCCAATTTTACGCTATTCTGCTGAAAGTTGCTCTTTTAATATTGAAATGCGTGATACTTAGCTTTGGCACAAAAGATTCGGTCATTACTACCTTAGTTCATTGGTGTATATGCAATCCAAGGGTATGGTGCTTGATGTACCCAAAATTGACATGTGCCGAGATGTTTGTGAGTTATGTTAATTTGGTAAATTGCATAGACGATCCTTTCCTAAAGAAAGTCTTTGGAGAGCGAAGGAAAAGTTAGAGTTGGTTCATACAGATATATGTGGACCATTGAGGACGGTTTCTTTGAGTGGGAATAAATATTTTATTCTCTTTATAGATGATCTAACTCGAATGACATGGGTCTATTTTATAAGTAGCAAAGTTCAAGTGTTCTCTGTTTTCAAAGAATTCAAGGCTATGGTAGAAAGGGAGAGTGGCTGCCGGTTGAAGTATATCAGGTCAGATAATGGAACTGAATATACTTCACATCAGTTCAGTAAGTATTGTAAAGATGTGGGTATTCAACAACAATTCACTGTTAGCTACACTCCAGAACAGAACGGGGTTTCTGAGAGGAAGAACAGAACAGTGATGGAGATGGCGAGATGCTTGTTGGCAGAAAAAAAGATGCCTAACTATTTTTGGGATGAGGCAGTCAATACTGTCATCTATTTGCTGAACAGATTACCAACTAGATCACTCCAAGACATGACGCCATTTGAAGCATGGAAAGGTATAAAGGCATCTGCGAGACACTTAAAAGTCTTCGGTTCAGTCTGTTATGCACATGTTCCATATGCTAAAAGAGGCAAATTGGATAACAAGGAAAAACTCAGTATTTTGTTAGGCTATAACACAGCTGCAAAAGGGTACAAAGTGTATAATATTCGTACGAAGAAGGTTCTTATCAGTAGAGATCTTGCAGTGGACGAGTCTAGACACTATGATTGGGATTGAGATATTATTGTAAAGAACCAAGATGGGAGTACTTCAGTTGCAGCTCAAAATCCGCAGACAAGTGATATTTCTTCCAGTCCTATTGCTGGAGCAGGACACCTTTCAAATGTTGAATTGACAACTGATTCTCCAGTTTTGAAGACCAGATCACTAACTGAAGTTTATGAGCAATGCAATTTTGCTCTCGTCGAACCATCTTCCTTTGAAGAAGCAGCGGGTCATAAAGTTTGGATTTCTGCAATGGAGGAGGAGCTTGCCATAATTAATAAAAATGATACTTGGGAGCTGGTTGATAGGCCCGATAAAAAAAACGTCATTGGTGTCAAATGGGTCTATAGAACAAAGTTCAATCCAGATGGCTCCATCTTCAAAGATTAAAGTCAGACTCGTACTTAAAGGTTATTTCCAACAGCCTAGAGTGAACTTTGGAGATACGTTTGCTCCTGTCACGAGGCATGAAACAATAAGATTTCTAGTCGCTCTTGAAGCACAATACAAGTGGAAAATTTACCATTTAGCTGTCAAATCTGCATTTGTAAATGGATTTCTTGAAGAAGATATTTATGTTGAACAACCTGAAGGTTTTATAGTTGCAGGTGAAGAAGACAAGGTGTATAAGCTTAAAAAGGCTCTCTATGGCCTTAAACAAGCTTCAAGAGCTTGGTATAGTAGGCTGGATACTCATTTGCTATCTCAAGGCTTTAACCAAAGCCTAAATGAGCCTACTTTATACTTCAAAAGGCAAGCTGATGGGAAGTTAATTGTGATATCTGTTTATGTTGATGATTTGATGATCACAGGTGAAGATTCTCTTGCAGTTCAAGAATTCAAAAATACGATGCTAAAATCTTTTGAAATGTCTTATCTAGGGGAGATGAAGTTCTTCCTAGGAATGGAAATTTCTCAATCTTCTGAAGAAATTTTCTTGTCCTAAAAGAGGTATGCCCTGAATCTCTTAAAAAGGTTCAAGCTTGATAAGTGCAAACCTGTTTCAACTCCACTTGTTGTGAATGAAAAGTTAATGAAGGATGATGGAGAAGAGCGGGCAGATTCAAAACTTTATAGGAGCCTTATTGAAAGCTTGTTGTATCTGACTGCTACAGATGTGATGTTTGCAGCTAGTCTACTGTCTCGATATATGCAATGTCCCAGCATCAAGCATCTTGGAGCTGCTAAAAAGGTGTTGAGGTATATTAAAGGGACAACTGATTATGGCATTTGGTACAAAAGTGTGGAGAATGGAGTTCTTATTGGCTATTCAGATAGTGATTGGGGTGGATGTTTGGACGATTATAAAAGCACATCTGGTTATTCTTTTTTATTTGGTTCAGGCATATTTTCTTGGAGCACAAAGAAGCAGGATATCGTAGCTCAATCTTCAGCTGAATCCGAGTATGTGGCTGCTGCATCTGCTACAAATCAAGGAATTTGGTTGAGGAAAATCTTGTTTGAATTGGATGTTTTGCCAGAAGAACCAACAGTGATCTATGTGGACAATAAATCAGCCATTGCTAAGGCTGAAAATCCAGTGCAACATGGAAGGACGAAGCATATCAACATCAGATTTCATTTGCGAGATGCCGAGAAGAATGGCGAAGTTAAGCTGGTGCATTGCAGAAGTGAAGAACAACAAGCTGATATTCTAACCAAGGCTCTTCCCACAAACAAGTTTGAGTTTCAGAGGCCGTTGCAGGGAGTTTCAATGAAAAATCTTAAGGAGGAGTGTTAGGAAATTAAGATTTATCTAGAAACTCCTAGTTAGAAGATATTTTTTGTGTAGAAACTCCTAGATTTTAGATATTTTTTGGAATAGGTTCTTCTAGAATATCCTAGTGTAGTATCTTGAATAAATATCTTGTAGAATTATCTAGATATTCTATAGTAGAAGATAAGGATCACTAGATTTTTCTTGTAGATGTATCTAGAAGGATATCTAGAATCATCCATACACTAGTATAAATAGGAGGCACATTGTGCATTTGTAACCATCCAAAAAAATTGAAAACACTCAATAAAAGTTTCAGCTTCTCCTTTTTTTTTCACTGCAGTCTGTTTTGTAGCAACTTACAGCTGCATCATTTTCACTATTTCAACTTGTTTTTCAATCCTTCTTTCCCTTCTTTTGACAAGGACATACCTGGACTGAGTGAGGCAGATCGGGAAGAATCATGTTACTTAATATTTGAGGAGCTATTGAACAAGCAGAAACAAGTTAATCCCTCTTCCCAGCCATCAGTTTTGAAGACAATTCTCATATGTCACTGGAAAGAGATTATTGTTTCAGGATTCTTTGCACTGCTGAAAGTAGTCACTGTTTCAGCAGGACCTTTGCTACTTAATGCCTTTATTAAAGTTGCTGAAGGAAATGCAAATTTCAGAAATGAGGGACTTTTCTTGGGCCATTCCGCTTTTTACTTCAAAGAGCTTGGAGTCCTTATCACAAAGATGATGGTTTTTCAGGAGCAGACTAATTGGTCTAAAAGTGAGGTCTTTACTTACAGCAGCTATTTATAGGAAGCAAATTAGATTATCTAATGCCGCCAAGGTGATGCATTCCAGTGGTGAGATATTGAACTATGTTACTTTGGATCAACTATGTTACTGGGGATGCTTATCGGATTGGAGAGTTTCCTTTTTGGCTGCATCAAACCTGGAAAACTGTCCAGCTCCACCTCGTGCGTATAATTCTCTTCCGCACTGTTGGTCTTGCAACTATTGCATCCTTGGTAGTGATTATACTCACTGTGCTGTGCATAGTCCCCTTGCAAAGTTACAGCATAAGTTCCAGTCCAAGTTGATGATTGCACAAGATGATAGGCTAAAAGCTATTTTGGAGGCTCTTGTGAATGTGAAGGTTCTAAGATTATATGCATGGGAAAGCCATTTCAAAAATGTTATCCAGATTTTGAGGCAAGTAGAAGAAAAGTGGTTATCAGCTGTTCAGTTGCGTAGATCATATTATAGTTTCCTTGTCTGCTCATCTCCTGTTTTGGTCTCTGCTGCTACTTTTGGGACTTGCTATTTCCTTGGTATTCCACTAAACGCGAGCATCGTTTTCACCTTGGTAGCAACTTTACGCCTGGTCCAGGATCCTGTTAGAACAATTCCGGACGTTATTGGTGTGGTAATTCAAGCAAAGGGGTCTCCTTCAAGAGGATTGTCAAGTTCCTCGAGGCATCTGAGCTGGAAATGACAAATTTGAGACGGGAACACGTCAGAAGCACAGATCTCGCTGTACTCATCAAATCAGATACTCTCTCATGGGAAGAGAATCCATCACGACCAACACTCAGAAACATTAATTTGGAGGTTAAACCTTGTGAGAAGGTTGCTATATGGGGGGAAGTTGGCTCAGGAAAGTCAACTCTCTTGTCAACAATTCTGGGAGGTTCCAAGTATATATGGAACAGTAAGTTGTTGTGGCTGTTCCCTTCTTTCCTAGTGGGTTAGGTAATAAGAAGCAGGATTAAAGTTTTCATAGCAATCATAATAATATGGTGTACTAAAGTTTGAGAAAAAAATCAATATCTGTGACTGATCCTTGATATTATATGTTTTCTGCAGGTTCAAATAGATGGAACAACTGCCTACGTCTCTCAATCCGCATGGATTCAGACAGGGACAATACGAGAGAATATTTTGTTCGGTTCTCCATTGGATAACCAGAGATACCAGCAAACCTTGGAGAAGTGTTCACTGTTAAAAGATCTCAAATTACTACCTTATGGTGATCTCACAGAAATAGGAGAAAGAGGAGTCAATCTTAGTGGTGGACAAAAGCAGAGAATTCAACTTGCCCGTGCACTGTATCATGATGCTGATGTATATCTCTTAGATGATCCTTTCAGTGCTGTAGATGCCCATACCTCGACGAGCCTATTCAACGTGGCATTTCTTCAGTGATGTGATTCTTCTCCATTTCTTGCCATTTGTAAGCTCAATTGATCCTATGCAGGAATACATTATGGGAGCTCTTTCTGGGAAGACTATCTTACTGGTAACCCATCAAGTTGATTTTCTTCCTGCATCCGATATGGTTCTGGTTAGTTTTCACGGAATTGTCTATCCAACTTGACTCTCGTCAGTTATATATTCTTATTTTATTGTATCTCCTCTGATCAAATCAATCTTTTGAAATTATTTGTACAATGGTCATGCTTGTATTCAATAGAATCAAGTTTTTTTATATGATCATACGAAGTCGTTGCATATATATCTACTTTGATTTGCAGTTAATGTCAGATGGAGAAATTTTACGCTCAGCTTCATATGATCAGTTGTTGGCCTCGAGCAAAGAATTTCAAGACTTGGTTAATGCACACAAAAAGACTGCTGGTTCAGAAAGGGTTACAGAGGCTCTTTTTACGCCATGAAGTGATACTTGTTCAAGAGAAATTCAAAAGAAGGATAGCGGTAAACAATCCAAAACCTCTGGAGGAGATCAGTTGATCAAGCAAAAGGATAGGGAAGTTGGAGACACTGGATTTAAGCCCTATGTCCAGTATTTAAATCAAAATAAAGGATACTTGTTCTTTGCCATAGCTGTTCTCTTGCAACTTGCATTTGTGGTCGGTCAGATATTACAGTACTCCTGGATGGCTACAAATATTGAAAATCCGGAAGTTAGCACGTTGAGACTGATTTCAGTTTACTTGCTAATTGGATTTGTATCCACACTGTTTTTTCTCTCTAGATTTCTATCAACTGTTCTTTTGTGTTTGCACTCTTCAAAGTCCTTGTTCTCACAGCTGCTACATTCTCTCTTCCGTGCACCTATGTCATTTTATGACTCCACGTCTTTGGGAAGGTTACTGAGCAGGGTAATTATCTCAAACATGACAATTGAGAGAAAAATGATACTTATTAATAATTTTCATGTACCTAACAATTTTTTCTACCTTCTCACTTTCCCATTCCATTATTGCAGGTCTCATCAGATTTGAGTATAGTTGACCTTGACGTCCCATTCTACTTGTTTTTTGCTGTTGCAGCTACCACAAACTTCTATTCTAATCTTACAGTGCTAGGTGTTGTTACTTGGCAAGTGTTGTTTGTCTCCATCCCAATGGTTTATGTGGCCATTTTCTTACAGGTACTGGTCATATTACAGGGAATAAGAAAGTTTGATGTTGTGCTTCCAGCAGACGAACATATATTATTTTTTCGTACCTTATTCTTTTCAACAGAGATACTACTTTGCATCTGCCAAAGAATTGATGCGGATCAATGGAACTCCCAAATCATTTGTGGCCAACCATCTTGCTGAATCCATTGCTGGAGCTGTGACTATAAGAGTATTCAAAGAGGAAGAGAGATTTTTCATGATAACTTTTGAACTAATTGATGTAAATGCCAGTCCTTTCTTCCACAATTTTGCAGCAAATGAGTGGCTGATTCAACGGCCGGAAATTATTAGTGCAACTGTTCTTGCTTCTTCAGCACTTTGCATGGTTTTACTTCCTCCTGGGACTTTTAGCTCTGGCACGTTATCAACTCATAATATTCTTGGAATTGGATAGAAAAGCGCGTATTTCTGGTTTTTCTTTATCATTGATCTTTATGTAAAACACAATTAATTTCCTAATACCTGTTAATGTTATTGCAGGTTTTTTTGGGATGGCTTTATCTTATGATCTTTCTCTAAACATAACTCTTGTTTCTTCCATTCAATATCAGTTCACTTTGGTGAACTATATCATTTCTGTGGAAAGACTTAACCAGTATATGCATATACCAAGTGAAGCTCCTGAAATTTTAAAGAGCACCGTCCCCCAGTCAATTGGCCTTCAAGGGGTGAAGTCGAAATGCAAGATTTGTAGGTAAACCTCATCTGCGCTAGTTTTCAATCTTTTGGGATGTCACTAATGAGCGTGCCTCAAAACAGATAAGATATAGGAAGGATTCCACACTTGTTCTTAGAGGGACCAGCTGTACATTTGAAGGAGGTCATAAAGTTGGTATTGTTGGACGGACTGCCAGTGGAAAGAGTACACTCATTAGTGAATTATTTCGACTAGTAGAGCCTGCAGGTGGAAGGATTGTGGTTGATGGAGTAGACATTTTTAAAATTGGTCTTCATGATTTGAGGTCCCGTTTCGGGGTAATACCTCAGGATCCTACTCTGTTCAATGGAACAGTACTGATCAAGAAATTTGGGAGGTAATGTACTTAAACTATTCTATATCAAGCCATTATTTTTAGCATTTGCTCGATAAATAGCATAGTTTTTTCTGATTACTTATTATCATTTTATCTTCATTGGAAAAAGGTTTTTGGGAAATGTCAGCTACGCGAGGCAGTTAAGGAAAAAGAGAATGGGCTTGATTCCTTGGGTAATATTCTGAACATATCAGGTTTTTTTATACTAGTGGCTTCTTATTGACCATGTATTCATTTCAGTTGTGGAAGACGGATCAAACTGGAGCATGGGGCAATGGCAATTGTTCTGTTTGGAGCATGCTCTTTTGAGGAAAAGCAAGATTTTGGTACTTGATGAAGCGACAGCATCAATTGACAATGCCACTGACATGATATTGCAGAAAACTATCAGGACGGAATTTGCTAATTGTACTGTAATTACAGTTGCCCATAGAATACCCAGAGTCATGGATTGTACAATGGTTCTGGCCATTAGTGACGGTAGGGTCTATCTGTTTACCTTTGAATACTTGCATGCTTAGTAGTTCAGAGAAATGTTAATCTTATCCCCATGATTTCAGAGAAATGTTAATATTATCTCCATGACTTACTTTTGGTTGCTGTAATACAGGAAAATTAGTGGAGTATGATGAATATATGAAGATGATGAAGAATAAAGATTCGCTCTTTGGGCAGCTTGTTAAGGAGTACTGGTCCCATTATCACTCAGCGAAATCACATTGAAGCAAGGTGCAGATCTGTAATACATTTTGTAGCACATCAAACTTCACATATGTTGCCTAATCGCGGCCCCAATTATCCCATTGAAAGAAGCACTAAACTCCGTGTTGGTCTATTTATGGCATGGGAATATGATGTAGATGAAGATTAGGAATCAGGATTAACAACTCTATGGCACAACTTTTCATTTGATAGCAGCGGTGCTTGGGCAAGGTTGCTTGCACCTCAACTGTTCCACTGGGTAGGTGGAAGAGCTCAGATCTTTCTCTAAATATTAGTGCATAACTTGGTGTAGGCTCTTGACACGGGGAAGGTTCAGTATGCACTGAGCCAAACCAACTGCAGCTTACTAGCTTAGCTTACCAATTTTCTTGATTTTGTGAACATTTTTAATTAGGCATGCTAGCAAAGTCTTCTTTCTGGGCCACAAATGTAAAATCTTCTTGTGGTATGAACGAAATTCTTTTCACTTTTCAATCTTCACTTTACCTGTAAAAACTCAAAAAGCCACCTCTAATCTCTTATTTTACATTGCTCTCCAAACACACTCACTTTTCTAATCGTCCATAATACGCTATCAAAGCTTTAACACCAAGTCAAATGTAATTTTTCCCCTGAATTTGATTAGGATTCTGTTGGTATTTCGAATCAAGATCTTACTATAATCTTGTAGTAATTTCTTTAAGAAAACTAATACTAGTATGCTTGTTGCATCTTAGAAGAGCATTGCCTGCTATCCCCAAAAGTCAGGCTATCAGCCTATCACCTCAAGCCCTCTTGAATTATCGTTCTCTATCAAATTTTCTAACATATCGTTGTAGACTTCAATACGTAGAACATGAAGAATCACAAAATTACTAGTTTATTTTTTGGTTTTCCACTCAATGTGCGGTACCACATTGGGTCCCAACCAAATCCGTATTCTCACGGGGAAGTCCCACATTAGGGTTTTAGGGGGGGGGGAGGGGGGAGGATGTGAGCCGCTCCGTAACGAAGGCGGCTCCGTGTCCAATCAGGTTCGAATCTGAGATCTCTGGTTAAATATAATCACTACTTACTAGCTGCTATTGGATAGTTGGTTACTGGTCTTGTGTATCTGATCTTATTACGGTTATTTTCATATACTATAGTAAAAGAAACCGAAAAAGGATAGAAAGGATTTATACAGAGGAAATATTGGACATATCTGAGAGACCAGAGGAATTGAGTGAAATAATAAAACAGTACAGTGAGTTCTTGCAATGTGTGTGGTGTTGTAGCAACACATGATACAAAAGTGGTTGTGTTCCTTTTTTTTGGTGGACTTCTTTTGGGAGAGGGGGAATGAATAATCAATGACGATACAAGTGCGTATAAATACTGTGTTCCTCTCACCTAGAGCTATCTAGGAGACATAGTGGAGTGACTGCATGTAGCATAAGATGATGGATGGGTAGCAATAGAGAAGGAACTGAACTGATTAAGTTCCTTCTTCATTGCCTTGTATACTTGATCTAAGCCTTCCTCTATTAACTCCAAAACTGTCTGTGGCATTGGTGGCATATTCACGGCAAGTGATCCTTCCAACATTTTCACAACTTCCCCCATGGAAGGCCTGTTTGATACCTCATCCTGAATACACCAGAATGCAACCATCAATGCTCGCATTACTTCTTTTTCTTCTACAGCTCCTCTAAGTCGCCTGTCGACAACTTTTACAGGTGTTCCACTAGTCACCTCCTGGAAAAAAGAAGAAGAGAAAAATAGTAAATACTACATGAAACCAGAAAGGATAGAACACTATGAATCAAAGTAGAGAATTGTGCTCTTTTGTATGTCAAAATCAAGTGCATACCTTGTATGCCCATCCGGGATAAAAGAAGTCTTCTGCATCACAAGTCATATCAAGATTTCTCCGACCACCAATGATCTCTAGAAGAAGCATTCCATAGCTGTAAACATCAGCTTTTACAGTGATAGGTCGATTGCTTACCCACTCGGGGGCTAAATAACCTCTGGTTCCTCGGATCATAGTGACAATGTGGGAGTGCTCCCTCCCCATTAACTTAGCTAGTCCAAAATCAGATACTTTAGGGTAGAAATTCTCATCCAGAAGTATGTTTTCTGGCTTGATGTCACAGTGAATAATTCTGTTCCTACATTGTTCATGAAAATATGCTATCCCTTGTGCAGTGCCAATTGCTATGCGAAAACGTGATGCCCAATCCAGTAGTCTATTTCTTGTACTAAATGAATGAAATATCCATTTGTCTAATGAACCATTTTTCATGTACTCATAAACTAGTAGCCTGCCAAAGAATGAAAATTTTAGTGAAAGGTGTGTTAATCCCTGACTATGATGCTACACTTCTACAGACTTCTCATTCTATAACATCGCAAATCATAATGGAAAATAATTTACTTACCGTTGGGTTCCCTCTGAACAGTATCCGCATAGACGAACCAAGTTCAGATGATGCATAGAGCCAATGGTTTTGACCTCGGTTATAAATTCCTTCTCCCCATGAGGTGAAACTTTATCAAGTTTCTTTACTGCAATCAATGTTGCATCCTTTAAGCTTCCCTTGTATACGCTGCCAAATCCACCTGTCAAAGCGGCAATGTTACTGATCATATTCTTACCTTATTTGAAAGAGGCCAGTTTCCTGTGCTTTGATTTCTATAGTTGAGAGGTTAGTGGCATAAAAGTAATAAAAAGTTTATATCTATACCTGTTCCAAGTAACTCGGAAAAATTATTAGTCCAACATTGCAGGTCACGGTAGCTGAAACTAATCGGAGCTCCTGACAAGAGCAAAGAGCCCTCAAGTGCCCTCTTTAAGGATCTTCTTCTATGGATATTGATATATAATAAACAACAGAGCAGCCCAATGAGAACAGTCATGCTCAAGACTATAGGAAGTATCAAAACTTTCTTGCGCCCACTCTCTGACTCATGTGATGAATTCCCAGATGCTGAGGCATTGGCATCAACCTTCACAAATAAGGTTGAAACAGGATCCTCAAATCCACCAAATTCCAAGCTCCTGAGTAACCAACAATAAGCCTTTTCCTCATGGAGGCCATAAACAGAAGCAACACAATCACAGTTTGATAAGCAAGCATCGCCACATTTGGACACGGTCCCTTTATCACTATAATTTCCTATTACAGATGATTCCGAAAAATAATAATTGGTTTTCTGAACCGTAGAAATCTTGAACTGGGACATCAAGTTTTCTTGCCGAAGTCCACATTTCCCGGTCACTGAAGTAGTTCCTGAACATGAGACATCATTTCCCACCTTAGAAGTACCTGGAAAACATGTGCAAGAAGCATTTGTTTTGCTTCTGTCTAAATTACATATCCCATTGCCACAAATTCCAGAAATACCACAGGGATTGGACACAGCTGCCCATTCTGGAACCCATTGCCTTGATCCATTCACATCATTATCCCATCGATACAAATGTAAATTTCCATTAACTTCGAGGGTTAATCTACGAAGAACGGATGCCACATTGGAATTAGTTTGATTTACAGCCGATGATAGTCCTCCATAATCGTCATCATTTTTATATACATAAACTGCACCATCAGAAGATGAGCCATAAACAATACCAAAGCTTCCAGCTTTATCCAATACCGCAATAACATTTCCAGTCGCATTTGATATTTCAGGTCCTGACCAATAAGAAAAATTGCTGTAAAATTCAGGCGACGAATCATAGGAGTTGGGCACATTATAGGTCAATGCAAGGCTTAGTGAAGTAGGCTGCTGCAACATTTTTAACGTGTAGTAACCACCATGAGAAGGTGATTTTGATGATGTTAATTCTAGTGATACTGTTAAGGATTGACCAGGCAAGAGAGTATCAGATGGATGTGAAAAACTTTGCCATGCAATACTTCGGTTGGTGCTGTAGAGAATGAAGTTGCCATTTTCAGACATGACTGCAAACTCGACGCCTGCTTCCGAGGTGTTTGAGGCCCACACTGTGCTGTCTCCATCCATCAACAAGAGATTTCCTGTAGTGGCAAACTCCAATATTGCATCTTTGCTGACTGGGGAATTTCTATTTAGAGGATTGACAAAATGGCCAAAAAGTTATATTACCTGCAAAAGCTTTATTAAAAACTAGAGGTGGAGGTGTATATATTTTCTGTTTTTTCCTAGTTTTAAACCAGAGTGACATTTCTATTCTGTAACTCCGAACTTACATATATGTGCTGAGTATTTCCAAGACCTTGTTATTCACCATAAATTACCAAATCTTGCACTTAGAAAGAAAAAGCAAACCCTAAAGCTGGAATGGAGTTTGTGTGTATCAAAAAGTTAATGAACAGAAGCTACAGTTTGATCATGCAACTTTTCGTCGTACTAACGTAGGCAGATCTAGTTTTCCACGTATATATCTATGTTCTGTGTCGAAAATATTGGATTCAATTGTACCTATTGATTATAAGCTGCATCTGCATCTGCCTACTAATAAGTAATGGTTTTTAGTCATATACTCCACCCTAATAGTGTAAAAACTACCATGATACTGTAATAAGAACCATTTTTATGACGTTACCTGTTAAAGTTTTATTAATAAAGATTACCTATTAAAACGGTATAAGCAAGCGCAGGTCTAGGAGGACACAAGGATGTTCATGCAAACCGCCTCGCTAGTAAATTCTACTACATATACAAGGTCAAAATTATTTTTGAGAAAATTACAGCACAATACCATTGAGCCATCTAGTATAAAAAATATGTACACAGTGTGTAGGTAGTGTATACTTTATACTAATATACATGCATATACACCGAACGTTCTGCAAGACTTAACGTTCACTAACGTTTTCACTGCAACTGACTTCGATGCCGACTCCGACGCCGGCGACAGCGTAGACGCGCCGGCAACAGGTAAGGTACTCCCTCTCCCTCGTTCTCTCTCTCTCCAGTTCTGTCTATCCCCTTCTCTCTCCCTTCCCTTGTGTCCCTCTCGTCACTGCTATTGCTGGCGGGATTAGGGTTTTCGCCGGCTCGACTCCGGCAACGGTGTAAGTGTGCAGCACCGGTCAAAATAGGTTGGTACGAAGTCAGCCGGCGTCCAGATTTCGACAATACCTAGAAGAAGCTCCAACGACATTCTGGTGACGCACCGGCGGCCTCTTTCTGGCGACTCTATTCCGGCAACCAATTTCGACATCAAAATTGCCGGAACCAGCAACAGGCAGGAGTACCCCAGTGACATCTGAACCTTGATATTTAGTTACTTCTTACAGATTAGTTTTTTTGTATTATTCTGTTTCTTGTGATTATTATTTGTGACTGGCTGCTTTAGCCTATTGGTGGAGATTGTTGTGTTGTTCTAGCTGCTAGACCGAATAGTGTATTTTGTTCGTGCCTTCTATTTTCCTACTGTTGCCTTGTTTGTGTGTTTCTCGGTTTGGGGCTTTGTTTCGGTTTTTGAGTTGTGGCTTTGGGGGTTCATGGTGGAATAGGGTCATGTCCGAGGAGGTTGGGACTGGGGAAGGTTTTGGGATGGGATGTAGAGGGGAGGGCGGGGGTGGATTTGGGGTTTAGGTCGGGTGTTAAGGCTGGTTCGATGAGGGGTGGTAGAGGTAGGCAAGAGGCGAGAGAATATAGGTTGAGGGTAGGGTCTTGGAACATAGAAACCTTTCAGGGTAAGTCCGTAGAGCTGGTGAAGATTCATAAGAAGAGAAGGATTAATATTGTGTGTGTTTAGGAGACTAAGTGGATAGGGTCTAAGGTTAGAGATGTGGATGGGTACAAGCTGCGGTACTCAGGGAGTGAGAGACATCGGAATAGAGTGGGCATCTTAGTGGATGGGCAGCTTAGAAAGCAGGTGGTAGAGGTTAAGAGGGTCAGTGATAGGTTGATGACAATTAAGTTGGTCATTGGGGGGTTTACGCTGCATGTGTGTAGTGTTTATGCGTCGCAGGTGGGCTTGGAAGAGGAGGTGAAAACGATATTTTGGGAGGCTTTGGACGAGGTGGTGAGAAGCGTGCCTAGCTCGAAGAAGATTGTCATAGCAGGGGACTTCAATGGACACATTGGGGTGTTACCGGGAGGCTATGGCGATGCGTATGGAGGTTTTGGTTTCGGTGATAGAAATGGTGAGGGACCTGCTCTGCTGGAATTTGAGAGGGCCTTTGGGCTGGTGGTAGTGAATTCAAGCTTTCTGAAGAAGGAGGATCACCTGATTACCTTCCGAAGCGCGGTAACCAAGACTCAGATTGACTTTCAGCTACTGAGGAAGGGGGATAGGGTTTTATGTAAGGACTGTAAAGTCATTCCGAGTGAGCATCTTTCGACCCAGCATAGGCTTCTGGTGATTGACTAGATTATCAAGAGAAGCAAGAAGAGAAAGGCCGGGGAGGGTCGACCTATAATTAAGGGGGGTGGGTTGACGCTAGTTAGTGCGCTGGAGATAGGGGAGAAGGTAGCGGGAATAAGGGTGTGGGAGAGTAGGGGGACGTGGATGTTATGTGGGATAGGGCTGCCAGCTGCATCACGGAGACTGCTAGAGAAGTGTTGGGTGTTTCGATGGGTCAGGCAGGACGGTATAAGGGGGACTGGTGGTGGAATGATGAAGTAAAGAAGAAAGCGGAGATTAAGAAGGGGGCATATGTTAAGTTGATTGAGAGTAAAGATGAAGAGGAGAAGCGGGTGAATAAGGAGGTTTACAAAGTAGCATTAAAGGAGGCTAAGTTAGCAGTTACGACTGCTAAGACAGCAGCGTTTGAAAGCTTGTATGCAGGGTTAGAGGAGAAAGGCGGGGAAAAGAGGTTGTATAGGCTTGCTAAGGCTAGAGAGCGGAAGGGCCGGGACCTCGATCAAGTGAAGTGCATTAAGGAAGAGGATGATAGAGTTTTAGTGGAGGATGTTTACATTAAGAAGAGATAGCAGGAGTATTTTCATAGATTTTTGAACGGGGAGGGGGACAGAGGCATTGAGTTAGGAGAGCTGGAGTACTCAAAGGAGAGACGTGATTTTAGTTACTGTAGACGTTTTATGGTTGAGGAGGTCAGAGAGGCTATTCGTAGGATGCGGAGAGGTAGGGCAACGGGACCTGACGAAATTCTGGTGAATTTTTTAGAAATATACTGGTGGGGCAGGTTTAAGGTGGTTGACTGATTGTTTAACGGCATTTTCAAGATTGCGAGAATGCCTGAGGCTTATAGATGGAGTATGATGATTTCGTTACATAAAAACAAGGGTAACATTCAGAGTTGCAACAACTATAGGGGTATTAAGCTGTTGAGTCACACTATGAAGATTTGGGAGACGGTGGTTGAGCGGAGATTGAGGAGGGTCGTGTCCATTTCGGAGAATCAGTTTGGATTTATGCCTGGTCGCTCGATGACAGAGGCAATCCACCTGGTGAGGAGATTGGTGGAGCAGTACAGGGAAAAGAAGAGGGATTTGCACATAGTGTTGATCGACCTGGAGAAGAAGTATGACAAAGTCTCTAAGGAGGTTCTTTGAAGATGCTTGGAGGTGAGATGGGTCCTAATGGCGTACATCAGAGCTATTAAGGATATGTACGATGGAGGAAAGACTCGAGAGAGAATTCGAGACAGGGTTGCATCAGGGACCGACTCTTAGTCCGCACCTGTTTGCGTTGGTGATGGACGTGTTGACGCGGAATATTCAAGGTGAGGTGCCTTAGTGTATGTCATTTGTGGATGATGTAGTGCTGATTGATGAAACGCGGGGGGTGAATGAGAAATTGAAGGTTTGGAGGCAAACCCTTGAATCTAAGTCTTTGTTTGGATGGTGGTTTGTCATGGTTTCATAATGTATGGTATAATATAATATGATATGATATAGTATAATATGGTACAATACAATATTTGGATGGACTGATTCACTGTGGTTTAATTAGTTTTTTTTTGTGTGGTTGAATTAATTTTTTTATTTGGTTTGATAGTATGGTACTGTATGGTAACAGGTAAATTTACTAAAATATCCCTAATTATTAAAATTTTTAAATTTATTAGAAATTATTGAACCGTGTACTTTACAGACAACACAAACTTATCAATTTTCTTGCAATTTTCTTTTAGCTGAGTGTTTCTACCCAAACTATCTATAAATGTAAAATTGCAGTGATGAGATAGTAGCACCATTTCCTAAATAGAAAATAGGCTGATGTGGTTCTCTTTTTTTTTTTTTGAACCGTGTAAACAACACAAACTCATCAATTCACAAGCAACAAATCTGCTAGTCTCTTTTTAATAAAACCCATTTTCTGATTTCGAATTTGACTTTCAGTACCACCAAAAACAGAGAAAAAGCCAGCAGAACCAGCAGCAATAAAGGAGAAAGAAGCTGAAAAGCACCTGCCGAGAAGAAGCCAAAGGCAGGGAAGAAGTTACGAAAGGAGAAGAAGACGGAAGAACGTAGAAGAGAAGAGAGATTGTGTGCAAAAAAGCATGAAAATAAATATATAATAGAGTTAAAAGTAGTATAGGGGAAAAGGGTAAAAAAACGGTTAAATAATACTATACAAGGGTATAACTGGAAGAAAAATAATTAAATCATGAGATACCACTAAATTGATGGTTCAAAAAAGTGAGGATTTTCATGGTACCTTAACCATAGAATTAAATCATACCATATTATATATTTTAATAAACAATCAAAACAAATATGGTACTGTTGCTAACCACACCATACCATGACAAACCACAATCCAAACATATTGTAAGGGGTTCAGATTGAGTAGGTCCAAGATGGAGTAGATGAAATGTAAGTTTAGTGATTTGAGGCATGAGGATGAAGTGGTGGTGAGGTTGGATTTCAGGATGTTTGTACGAGGGATAGTTTTAAGTATCTTGGGTCTATGATTCAGGGGAATGACGAGATTGATGAGGATGTCTCTAAATGTATTGGAGCGAGTTGGATGAAGTGGAAGTTCGCCTCGGGGGTGCTGTGTGATAAGAAGGTGTCACTTAAGCTTAAAGGCAAATTCTACAGAGTGACAGTCTGTCCGGCTATACTGTATGGTGTGGAGTGTTGGCCAGTCAAGAACTCCTACATTAAAAAATTAAAGGTGGCGGAAATAAGGATGTTGCATTGGATGTGTAGGCTTATTAGAGGGGATAAAGTTAGGAATGAGATTATCCAGAGAAGGTGGGAGTGGCTCCGGTGGAGGAGAAGATGCGTTAAGAAAAACTGGGATGGTTTGAGCATGTGATGAGGAGGAGCATGGATGCCTCAGTTCTTAGGTGTGAGAGGCTAGTGTTGGATGGCTTCAGGAGGGGTAGAGGTAGGCCGAAGAAATATTGGAGGGAGTTGATTAGACGTGACATGGAGCAACTACGGCTTACTGAGGACATGATCCTAGATAGGAAGGTGTGGAGGTCGCGGATAAGGGTAGAAGGCTAGTTTGAGTGTGTGGGTTGTAGCAAGTAGTTAAGAGAGCTCTTGTGTAACCGGGTTAGTAATCCTATGACAGTGTCCTTGGGTTGTGTGTATGTTAATACTAGGTGGGTGTCCTATTTCATATTTCATATTTCTTATTTCGTATTGCTCTTATTTCTCTTATTTCGTATTTCTTTGATTTCTATTTTATTATTTCTTGTTCTTATTTCTGTTATGCCATCCATCCTGCTTCATGTTTCTTTACGATCTTATTTACTATTCTTTATCTTGAGCCGAAGGTCTATTGGAAACAACCTCTCCACTTCTTCGGAGTTAGCGATACGGACTGCGTACATTTACCCTCCCCAGATCCCACGTTGTGGAAATACACTGGGTTTGGTGTTGCTGTTGTTGTACATATAATATACATATCTATACTTGCCTATACAAATGAAATACATATCTATACACACCTATACATATAATATGCATTACGTATACAAAACATATATACACCACAAACAACATAGTGTATATGTAGTGTATACATCGGCATATTTTGATAAACTAGATGGCAAAATGATATATATTGGTAACTATCCCATTATTTTTTAAGGTAAATATAATATATATTGGATCTCTTTGATTTTTTTGTGTGTTTATTTCTTTATATTTGGAATTTCCTTGGAGAAAATTCAGACTCCACCGCTACTTATAAGGAATCTGAATATGTAATTACTTTTTAGTGTCAAGTGCATAGAACTTAAACTCGGAGTAATAAGCTAAGCAAATATGAACAGTTGTTTTTATTGAGAAGGGCTTTTACACTCACATATTAGGAGACCATACCAACGTTCTGTCTCCTGGAAGTTCTGGAAACCAAATTGCCAACTGATATTGATCATCAGACTCCACTGCTGGGGTGAAGCCAAAAGCAAAAGTTCCATTGTCAGAAAACCATGCTTGGCTCTCCTTAGCTAACAATCTTGAACCGAAAATAACACGACCAGACACTACAGAGCCATGCAGCTCTGCTTGGAACAGTAACAGCAAAGCCAAAGCAGAGGAAAGAAGACAGAAAGCCATATGTGCAAGCAACTTAGAAATGGGATTCTGTTTCAAGAAAATCAATTTGGCAATTTAATAGTCTTTGGGGTCCTTATTAAAGAAGAAAAAAGTTTAGGAGGATTTTCAAAATTTTGAAATTGTGTGTTGGGAAGTAAAGAGGGGATCACAATTGAGAACAAGTGTACAAAGGTGGTTGGTGGGTGAACTACAACGTTGACAAATGACCAAATAATTGAAATGGCCGGTACTGGCATTGGGCGGCATGTGTCTAATCAATTTCTTTGTTGCTTTCAAACAATAAAAGGATTGAAATCACTGAACTTGTCAAGCTGGACTGCAGTTATTCTTGATTTCACACTTTACCATCAGCAACAGATAGGTATTCTGAGGAAACTTTATGCTGCCAAACAAAAAGAGTTCTCCTTAAGGTAGTGATTGGCTTTGAAATCTGCATACAGTAATGGTTCTTTGGTGTTCTTTTTATATAGTAATTAAATTTAAACGTTTCTTATTTGCTTCTCCACATGACCAAAGACCCTAGAGGATGGGACAAAAGGATTTAGTTACATTTCTCTTGCTGAATAACACGTACAGCAGTTGGGAGTTGAAGCTTTCGTTTCTAGACTCTTGACAGCACACAAAATCAACGCTGAGAGCACCAGCGGACTAATTTTAGCCTGTGCCAACCACGATACTCTTTTCAATTTTTGACTATACGTGCCAACCGCACGTATTGACAGTACGTGTCAACCGCACGTACTGTGTGCCACCGATTTTGGGGATTATTTTAGATTTTGACTATAGAAGTTAGTTGTGCAATTTACATTATTTTCACATTATTTAAATTGTTAAATGGTTAATAAAGACATACTCAATAAAGGAAAAATTACAGAAACTAGTATTCTTAAAACTATAATTACAATAAATAGCAATACTTTTTTAAAATTACAACTTATAGCAAAAGTAGCAATATTTTACCTACTTCATAGTAATAGAAGAATATGTATTTTTCAGTTGTGCATATGTATTTATGAGTAATATATATATATATATATATATATTTGTATATGTATTTATATAGCAACATTTTACTTAAATACAAATACAATTTACTATTTTTCGTAATTATGAAACTGTTGCTATAAAAGTTATAATTAAAGCTATAGAGTTGCTATTTCTAAAATTTTCCCAACTCTTTTCGATCAATTAAATTGAAATGTCACGGTAATATTTTGGATAGTGACAAGTAGTAATAAAGACATTCTTTTCGATCAATTAGATTAAACTGTCACAATAATATTTGATTTTACTTGGCAGGTTATATATTTTGATATAGGTAACGATTCTATTGCTTCGGGCATTTAATTTGATGTGCCATGTCATTTAATATGTAGCACCACATTGAGAATTTATAATAAGATGACATCTTGCTAGCCCAATAATATTCAATTTTAATTAAATTTATATTTATTAAACTTAAATAATTAATTCAATTATATTAGTTCATCATATTTATTTAAATTAATATATTTATATAAGGCCACTTACAGAAAATAACATATGTTTTAGCAAAACATGGGCTCCCTTATCTCAACTTTCAAAATTACAATTCATATAGTCTCCCTTATTTTTTTCTGTTTCTCTTCCCAGTTTTTATTTTTCTTTTTTTTTAAAAAAAATTTTTTTCTTTTTGTTTTTTTTCTTCTTTTTGATTTTTTTCTATTTTATTTTTTTCTATTCTCGTTTTTTCTGTTTCGTTTCTTTCTTTTCAATTTTTTTTATTTCATCTATCTCTAGCTTTTATTTATCTTTTTTATTTATTTCCTTTTTTGCTTTTTCTCTTTTATTTTTTGTATTTTTTTCTCAATTTTTTTGGTTCTATTTTATATTTTGTTTTGTATTTTTTAAAAATATGACTACGTCGAATACAAGTCATGAATGATAATGAACTATTATAAGCATACTGTGTATTTGTATTCACCATCATTTATATTTTTGTATTTATAGATATAATTGAATTTTTTGATACAAATTGAACCATCTAAATAAAAATGATATGTTTTTATACAATTTTATTTTCATTGATGTACTTGTATTTTTAAAAAAGTGTTTTGTATTTATATTTTATAGATGACTACATATTGTAATTGTATTTTTTTTTTGTTTCATTTGTTTCATTTTGTTTAAATTTGTATTTGTATTCTATGTTCATCGATAGGTTCATTTGTTTCATTTTATTGATATTTATATTTGTAATCTATTTTCGTCGATGCACTTATAGTTTAAAGAACTATTTTATATTTGTATTCGCAAGTTGACAGTGTATTATACTTGTATTTGTAATTTCATTTATTTTTTTGTATTTGTAATTTCATTTCTTTTATTTGTAGTTGTAGTTGTAGTTGACTGCATCATTTGTATTTATTGATACAAATTGAACAATATAAATATAAATGGTGAATTACTCAAATACAAATTTTACACTTACATTAAATGATACATGTTTACATAGCTTGAACTATACACATAAAAATGATACTTGTTTATATACAAAATCGAATGATAAATTTGACATATAAATACTAGTGATACATTTGTGTTAAATGATACACTGCATATTTGTATATTTTAGATTCAAGTAAATACAATTAATTCATATACTTATTTGTATACAAATATAAATGATAAATAGTACACATTAACGGCTAAACTATCAAAATACAATGATAAATTTATTTTAAAAACAAAAAGAGAATGGGAAAACGACGTAAAAAATAAAAGAAATGAAAAAGAAAAAAAAACAAATGAGAAACGAGAAAGAAAAATATTGTATTTGTGTTCATAGTTCGCATTTGTATTTTATAGTTCGCATCATTATTTATGTTTTATACAATTTGCACTTGCATTTTAAAGAAGTGTTTTGTATTTGTATTTTATAGTTGCCTTCATATTGTATTTATATTTTGTGATTTCAATTTGTTTGTATTTGCAATTTGACGGCACATTGTAATTGTACTTTTAGTTTCATTTATTTGTATTTGAATTTGTAGTTGACAACATCATATGTATTTTTAAATAAAATTGACTAAGAATTGTCATTTTTGTTTCTATAAACATTTGTATTTTTATTCGCTTATACTGATTGTATTTTATTGATATAAAGTGAACAGTGCAAATATAAATGATAACTTATATAAAAAAAAATGCAAAATTATATAAATACAAATGCTATATTTGTATCAAATGATATATGTTTATACAGCTTGAACCATACGCATACAAATAATACTTGTTTATACACAAATACAAATTATAAATTTAACATACAAATACTAATGATACATTTGTATTAAATGATACATTGCATATTTGTATATTTTCGACTCAAGCAAATATAATTAATTCACATACTTATTTGTATACAAATTAATTACACAGATTCTTAATCAATATGCATTGAATGATGGCCCATTCCCTGAAAAATTAGGGTAAGCCAAAAGTTTCATTCACGGATAAAGTAATTTAATATATGATCTTTTTTAGGCTCCCGAGAAATTTGATCTAGTAGACTCCTTCTTTCTTCTTTAAGTATACTAATTTAGTCTAATTCTCTAAAGTCAGATTCACCTTATCTAGGACTTGGTCTACCGTAAAAAGCCCAATAAGTCCTGTTGTGGACAAGCCGAGCCCTACCTCTAGTGAAATATAAATGATAAATTATACATATTTACGACTAAACTATTCAAATACAAATAATAAATTTATTTAAAATATAAAGTATGATACAAATAAATATAAAATATAAATAAATTTTAAAATAAAAAATATAACAACAAAAAATAAGAGAAAAAATAGAAAAAAGTAAAAAAATGACAAAAAAAAGAAAAAAAAACTAAACAAGAATGAAAAATTTTAAAAATCCAAAAACAAATGCACAAAAAAAGAAATAAAAATGAAAGAAATAAAAAAAGATGAAAAATAAAAAAAGATGAAAAATCAAAAAAGAAAAATAAAAAAAGAAAACATAAAAAATGAGAAAAAATAAACGAAGAAGAAAAAAGAACTAAAAAGGGAATTAGAAAAACAAGAAAAATGAAAAAGAAAAATGAAAAAGAAGAAAGAAAAATAGAAGATAAAGAAATATAACAAATTAATGGAGAAAATAAAGAAGAAAGACTATGGATTGTATTTACCTGGAAAGAGAGACTATGAATTGTATTAATTGAAACTTAGGATAAATAAGGTAATTAGAAGTTTATGTTTGGTAAGCCTTTCGATTTATATATATTTAATTTAATATAATTTGACTTTCTTATGAATTTAAATTTAATATAATTTTATTGTCCCAAAATGTTCCTTACTTCAAGACTTGTCAGAAATGTTTGTGTTAGCTAAGTCATGCAATTTTCATTTATATATCTTTAATTTAATACAATTTGACTTTCTTATGGATTTAAATTCAATAAAATTTTACTATCCACAAAATGTCCCTTGCTTTAAAACTTATCGGGAGATTTAATTTATAGAAAGCTAGGCTTGAAGTATTAACTTGATACTTAAATTGCAATGATATTCATGTACAAAAACCATCATAGAATAATGCATACCACATCAAGTAGAAAATATTAGAATTTAAATTATGGAAAATGATCTAAACTGCTCTTCAACTATGTGAAATGGTACAAAAAGATCTCTCGTCTATCTATTGGGCCTAAAATACCCTTTTCGTCTATCTATTGGGTCTAAAATACCCTTTCTATCTACCTATTGGGGCTATTTTGCCCTTTTATTTAATAGATCAATTTATAATGACAAAAAATTGATATTGTGCACTATTTATTTAGTTAATATAGTCTTCCAAAAAGGAGAAAGAAAAGCCTCAAGTTTATCTGAATCTGGGCTCAATACCATTTGTCTAATTATAGTGTAAAATTTTATTACTACAGAACTGTTGCAGGGGGTCTCATGCTACTATACCATGGCGGTTTTCATTACTTGCACGTTAATAAATATTAGTTAGATAAAACAGTAAGTCATAATCTCACTACAAGCTTGTGAGGCATAATTTGAGAATACTGTGAGCTAAGCTTAATTATTAGGTTGATAGTATTATCAGTGGCTGAAAATATGCTATACTTGCTAAACCATTTTCACAGAAACATATGACAATAAGCAAAACTGAGGTTGAGATGTATACACAGGAAAACTCTCTTGTTCACATCCTGGTGTGGCTTACAAACAGAATTAAAATAATCAAACACAAAGACTTATCTCAATCATTCAAAACCTTACATCTAAAAATACAAAGAAATGATGAGCAAAAGACTACAAATGTCATTATATGTTTTACCTCAAAGGTGAGGTCGTTTAGTAGGAGGGATAAGAATAATTAATCTCGAGATTAATTTAGAAGATGAGCTTATCCCATGTTTGGTTGAGACAAACTGAATGAAATAACTCATCTCGGGATAATAATATTTATTTTATCCCTCCTTGAGGGTGAGATTAATAATTCTGAAATATTAGCGGATCGGGTTATTAGATTTGCATGGGTTGGAATTTTATGGAAAAATTAATTATTTTAATTAATTATTAGTTGGTCAATAAAAAAAATCACGTTCTTGATGAATTAGGGCTAAATTGATCTGTTAAATAAAAGAAAGGTGAAAATAGCCTCAATCGATAGACAAAAAAGGCATTTTAGGCCCAATAGGTAGACGAAAAAGATATTTTAGGCTCAATAGGTAGTCGACAGATATTTTTGCACCATTTCACACTGTTGAGGGACATTTTAGGCCCTTTTCTTGTTTAAATTAAGTATTGACTTGATACCTATTATGAAAAAAATTCAATCCATGTTGGATTTGTAGACTGAGTAGAGAAGTTCACTTTATGTCCATCCATATTAATCTCTTCTGGATAACCGCATGACCTTTCTCAATTTGCATATGATTAAGAAAATTTGTAGTTTGTAAATTTTTCTTTTCTTTTCTAATTTGTCTTGAACAATTATTGTCCCATATCGATTAAACCCTTTCATCAGTCGCCTTTGGATTTCTATAAGCAGGGATATATTCTTTATTATTTTGCATCAGTTACAGTGTTGTAAGTCATGATGAGGGAGCACAATGTCCGATAATTTTCTTTTTTTCTTTTGATTTTTGTCATTTTTTTCAGTTTAGCACGTTAGTGGTAGAATATTCATATCTTATCATAGACATTGAAATCATCAATGATTTGATTTTCAAACTAGACTTCATGATCTACAACATATCAAAAATTCAAAATTAAGCTCCTTTAATATAGTTCTAGATAATTTTTTGAAGTTGCGTTAAATTTCACCATGCTAAAAGTTTTAGATTTGCACGACTTTGCTAAATATTTTATAGTTTGACGTAGGGATGTTGAAATCACAAAACACCTAATTTTGTCAAAACTAAACATAGAGATTTACAAGTTAGCCAAAATCTAGAATTGAATGCTTTTGGGTTCATTTCAAATAATATTACAAAGTCAGCTTTAGATTTTAATGCATCAAAAGTGTTAGATCTGCACGATGATACCAAAAAATTTGTAGCTTAATGTAGAAGTTTGAAATCACAATTCAATAGATTATCTAAAAACTAGATACAAAGGGGTACAACATATTCCAAATTAAGAGTTGGATCCCAGCATGATGGTTTCTGACCATTTTGTAAAGTTATGATTAGATTCTATCATATAGATAGTTTAAGATTTCTGCAACCTGACCAAATAATTTATATTTTGATGTTGAAATGTTGGAACCAAAATACGTTTGATTACTAAAAATTAGACGTCAAGGATTGCATCTATACTAAAAATTTTGGCTCAAGTCTAATCGAGTTGGTATAGACAAATCTTTGAACTTGACTTCTGAATTTGAAGGATTGCATCTATATATTTGAGTTCTTGACCGTCACCTTATTCAACTTCCTGTAGTCAATGCACATACGAAGAGAACCATCATTCTTGCACACAAAAAACACTGGTGCAACCCATGGAGAAATACTAAGATGAATAAACCCCTTATCTAGAAGATCCTTAAGTTGCTCCTTGAGTTTTCTCAACTCAGCTGGAGCCATTTTATACGGAGGAATAGATATTAGATGAGTGTCCAAAAGCAAATCAATACCAAACTCTATTTCTCTATTCGGAGAAAAACCAGGAAGATCATTCGAAAAAACCTCTAGAAACTCATTAACCACAGGGACCGAAGACAAAGAAGGACCTTCTGAATTAGAATATTTAACCTGGACCAAGTGATAAAGATAACCCTTAGAGGTTAACCTCCAAGCTCTGAGATAAGAAATAAACCTCCCCCTAGGAGATAAGGAACTACCTTCCCATTCTATAACTAGTTCACCAGGGAACTTAAAGATAACCTTACGGTTTGACAATCCAAAGACACATAACAAGAATGAAATCAATCCATACCCAAAATTTTATCAAAATCCACCATATCCAACTCAAATAGATCCGCCAAGGTCTGCTTTCTACCAACAACTACCACACCCCCTATAGACTCTCTTAGCAATAACTAAGCTACCTACCAGGGTTGAAATAGATGAAGGATCCAAAATAACTTTTGGATCGAAGCCAAAAGATACAACCACATATGGAGTCACATAAGAAAGAGTGGATCTCGGATCAAGCAAACAATATACATCACGAGAAAAAAGTTGTAACGTACCAGTAACAACATCAGGTGATGCCTTAGATTCTTGTTGGGACATTAAAGCATACAACCTGTTTCGACCAACACTAGAACCTGGAGCAGTCACAGAAGAAGATGCCACACTACCCGGTGCAGGAGCAGAAGATGAAGTCATAGAAATCTTATTCGCCCCTATAGCAACTTTGTTAACCGGACAACCCTCGAGTTGATGGCGCTGTCCCTTAATTACTGGCAATATCCCCAATGAAGAGGACCACATAATTGATAAGAAGGACACAAAGAAATTGACTGACCTCCGCTTGCCTGAGATTAGAAAACCTGTGCCCGAGAATTGTCACCACCTTGATTACACCTGTCTCCCGACTGATAAGGAACACTAGCAGAAAAGAAGTTAGAACTCCTCCACTTTTTTTTGCCATTTTCCACCATCTCTACCACCTTGAGACTGAACACCTCCCTGATCATAAAACCTGTTTCTCTTTCTCTACCCATCCCTAAACTCTGCCTGCCTTCTCTTCTCATCCTCAAACTACTGTATATAAATAGTCTGCAAAGAAATGTCCATATCCTTAATGAGAAAAACAGTCTTGCTATCCAGAATCAAATCTCTATTCAACCCAGAATCGAACTTTCTCATTATCGACCTCATATTTGCTACCAAGTTAGGAGCATACCTTGATAGCTGATGGAACTTCAAAGCATATTCCTTTACTGACATCTTCCCCTGCCTGAGGTTCACAAACTCTTCCATCTTAGCTTCTCTTAACTCTTGAGGAAAGAACCCATCCAAGAAGGCATTAGAAAAGGCCTCCCACAACCCTTCCTCTTTCATATCACCTCTATCTTTATCCTACTACTCATAACACTGATAAGCAACATCCTTGAGCAGATAAGCTGTAAAGTTAACCCCTCTAAATTAGTAGCCTGTATCACCCAAAAGATTTTTTCTATCTCATCCAGGATACCATATAGATCCTCCACCACCTTTACTCCAAAAAAATTTAAAGGACCTATTTTTATAAATTGACCAACCCTTGCGGACTTAATAGACAAAGAACTAGCCATACCCTGCTCATCCTGAGAAATAATCAGTTGGGCAATAACATGAATAGACCGACAAAATTTTATGTTTGGTACGTTGCCCTGAGGGACCTGAGAAGAACTAGACAGAATAAGAGGAAATCCAGCACTATCAGGAATGGTACCATGAGATCGAAGATGTACTCCAGACGTAGGACATACCCCTTCAGCATTATCCCCAGATGGGACGAAAGAATTTCTTTGTGTTCCAGATCTAGGAGGCTTGATCTGATAGATGAACAAACAAGAATTAGAGAAGATTCCAGGATTGAGAACTCAATCTTGAAGATAGATTACCAAGAAAGTGAAACATTCCTAAATGCCTTGTAGCCTCTCTCTTATGAGTGTGGCGCACTTTGTACCCCTAAAAGAGACTCTACTTGACACTTCAGTCCAAATGCTAATATCGAATCTGTATGCTAAACCAGAGAAGTAGAATGGCCAGTTCCTGTACAACATGGGTATACAACCGCTGGTAGATGAGGTTAGTGAGTGACCTCTAGCATAAATATCAAGATAAGGATAAAATAATGAAATTACAAAACCTAGTAAAACCATCCATAATGCATACAACAATACATATATAAGTGCAAGGAAAGCGAAACAGGTTTAGCATGCATTTAAAATCTTCACCTGGGCTGTGTAGCTTGACCATCCAAAACCATTCACGGGTTATATGAGTTCAGCACCCCCTACTGAAAGGGACCCAGTGCGTGTAGCTACATGACCAGGAAGTATCTTATGGGATGACTAGTACATCCCCTAATAGTGTGAGATTATGCACACGGTCCACTAAGACCAATCCACATATCGGCAAATATGAGTTTCTAGTTTTGGTCCCCCTGGGACCGCCACCTTTCATGACTTTGTTACATACCCCTCCATTAATGCCTAATTAAAACCCGTTTCCAAATAACCAAATCATTATCCATTTATTAACCAAGGTCAATATTAGTGGTATCATCATACCACCCCATTACTTGCAAATAATATCTATAGCTAAACCATTTAGGTTAAGGGGACTTTCAAGTGCCTTTCCATATTCCATATCAAACTACTTGGGGGAATCCATGTTCTCCTCAAGTATAACCATTTAGAATTTAACCTTTAGCCTTTTCAAACCATTTAAACCATGTATAATTCCTTTACCAAGTTTAAAACATACAAGAGTTCCATTAAAAGAAGTCAATGCAATGAACATATTTTATAAGCATTTTATCAAACAACTTGGGGGCATAATATAACCAAAACTAATTCCAAAGACCGTTAAACCATTACCATGCAATTAAATTGTCCAAAACCACCATTAATGCATATAAAAACATAATTAAAACCATAGGAAACCATAACCAAGCATTTAATATCAAAACCCCCAAATAATAGTTGAAAGCTATAATCATAAAATAGTAAAACCATGAAATCAATCATATAAACCATGCCTTTAGTTAAAATTACAATGAGGGAAGAGAATCATGCCTTATACCAAAGAATTAATGGAAAGAAATCACCAAGACAAGCCCTAAAGCAATCCTCAAGATAAAACTCTACCTTCTTGCCCCTAAAGCTCTTGAGAGAATTATGGAGTGTTTTGGAATAGTTTTTAAGTGCTAATTAATAGAATAATAGGGTAAATAACCTCCTAAGTGTATTATAAGTTGGGGGTCCTAATTAGGGTAAGTAGGGAAATATCTAGAATACCCCGACTTAAGTCCCTTAAAAATCCCATCACAGGGATACGACTCACCCATATGAGTCATACCCTCCTATACGATTGGTACCCATCACTCATATCTAAGACTCAACCTTTGGATCAAATACTATCCAGTATATGACTCATCCAACCAAGTCGTAACCACAGCATACGATCTGTACCCATGACCCGTATCCTTGGCAAAATGAAATACCAGAAGGATCACACACTGCCTATCATAGAAGTCCCTAATACAACTCGTACTAAGCCCTACGACTCATACCCGTAAGTCGTTCCCATTATAGTTACCAAAACCATCCTACCAACTAACACTGGTCAGCATACAACCATACCTTACCACCCGTATCCCAATATATGACTCATACCTATGAGTTATATTGGGTCTGGAAAATGAAATACCAGGAGAATTTCTATGGGTCAAACCCTTGGATATTTCAATAGCACTAGATACATTAAACTTAATGCCAGGGGGTAAAATAGAAAGAATAATAGCTCCAGTTTTGGCTGGCTTAACGTACCCCAGATCCTCTTTATCATCCTCATATGGCTACAAATACTAACACACTGAGATCATTTGAGTATGACCACCTCTAACTCTATTATGATTACTATCGAGTGTTACTCGATGATCTACTTCCTATCTTTATACAGTTAACTTTATATTCTAATCTAGATGCTGAGAATTTTCTTTCTTCCTCTATTAGAAGCTTGTGCTAAGTGCACCTCTATTTGCTGGTCAACAATGTCCTGCACTCTTTCAGAAGGTTAGGGAGGAACCTTATGTGCATCATTACGAACCCCTTTAGGAATATCATCTCATTTTGGCTCTATCATATTACTACTAGGTATTTGTAGGATCCTCTCTTGATTCTGATTTAGTAGGAGTAAAGGATTGCCTCTACTCCATGTGCTAGGCATACACCGACATACACCCAACTAAGAAAAAAACTCTTAAACTGCAACAACTTCGGTTTATAACTCAACACTGTACTCCCCAGCAACAATACCAAAATTTGATCATGCTCAAGATACACCTTCAATATAAATATTATGCGGCCACTGTAAAATATAGTAAACCAACAAAGGTGTGGGTCAAATCCCAAGGGAATGTGTGGAACTGTGGCTCTCAACCATTATAGTCAATAGGCAGAACTAGAAAGTAAATGGGGATTTATAATGACAATATCTAACAAGTAAGTAATATTAACTCTGATTGTATTAGTCGTAGACAAACACTAGGGCTATGATCCCTCTAGTTTCTAACTTAGCATGCTTATCGTGCTCAATCCAACTATATAACTATTGTGCATATAGAGTCTGGTAAGATTGGTATCACCAACCATATCTTAGCACTATTTGGTAAATTTCACTCATCTCCTCTCAGTCTCAAAGTGTCGCCTTATTAACTCTTACCTTAGACCCCAGTTACAATTATTTTCTCTCAGTCTCAAGTTGATTAGATGAGATTTAAGTGGCTTACAAAGATATTACAAGTAAGATTATTACGATAATTAACCCCAAATCACTGTTGTGATTTCCTTTTCCCAATCTCTACCTCCCTTTAGGGTTTATAGTGGATACATACTGGATCCTAATGTGTGCACCCATTAAGAAAAAAGCAAATGAAACCCTAATACATGTAGCAACAATAGTCTAGAAGGATTGAACACTTCCCCTACTTTATTATGTAGCCAGGGTTTCCACGACCCTAGCTAAGGGAGATTAGCTGCTCATTTTTGTGTTAATTAAAGGAATTCATAATTGAAGACATTCAACAATAACATAATAATCAACAATTGAAAATCCAAAACTTCAACTTAATTAACAACCAAAATCAATACAAAATAATTCTAAGATGAAAGACAGATCTCAGAATGAGAATATATGTTTGTGAATATAAAGAGTGCATAAACTGAATACAAGACTTCATTAGGATATTTATAGAATACATGGGAACCTTAAAAATTAAATCTCGAATGAAAAAGTATAAAGAAAGTCGGTGGCTACTTACCAAGTCAACATGTGGACCATATGTTGAATATACAGATTGTATGTTAGACTTAGTATGTTGCCACCCTTAAATCTTTGATCTTCAACTCTCTAAACTTTTATATTTTTGTATAGACTAAGTCCACTTACAGACCGTATGTTGAACATGCAGACCATATATTGATTTAGTATGTTGATGTTTTTGTTTATTCCTATAGCTTAGCCTCTGGACTTTCAGTTTCTCAACATAATTTGCTCACATACACTAAGTATGTAGCACGTACACCTAAAATTGCTTTTGTATGTACCCAAAAAACTTCACTTTTCTTTTTTTTTTCTTTAGAAAAACATCCAAAACCTAGTTTCCTACAAAACATATCCAAAATGCATCATATCTAACAAAACATCCTAAGAAACTTAAATATTTTCCTAGTTTTAAGCGTCAAAAGTGTTATATTTCTATAGCACATCAATTGACTCCATGAAATAATGAATGGGTTATGTGCTAAATGTTTTAGTTAGGCTTAAAGGGGGTCATGTATCTAGCCATGAAATGTGTGAGTCCTGAGAAGCTAATAATGGAAACTCATGTTTGACGATGTAAAGGTTAGTCTTGATGACCGTGTGCTTATGTCACACTATATATATTTGTATCATAGATAGCGTAGGGTACGAGAATTCCTCGACCTTCTATGATATCTTTGGTTCGTGCAGCTAAAATGCACTAGGGCCCAACCAGGGGGTGATAGCTGGACCCATATAACTCATGGGTTGGTTTTAGGATGGTCAAGCTATACAGTCCATACTAAGGTTTTAAAGTTCATTCTAATCCTCGTTCCCTACCCCGATATGTGATGTATATATGTATTTATATATAATAGTGTGCATGTTTTAAACTTTTAATCATGGAATTATTTATCCCTTTATGCCTGAGTTGTATGATAGTAGTTGACCCACTAACCGTCTTTGGATGTTGTATCCCTACGCGAAACAGGGTCCATAGGTACTTCTACTTTACTTGCACAGTGATAGGTAATTCTAGAGTTTCTTAAGAGTCAGCTTGAAGTGGTGAGCCTTCTTCTTAAAGAAGGTCGTTGCTTATTGGTTTATCTATTATCATAGACTTTCCTTTGGACTTATTTTTGGATATCGTCAGGGGCATGTCCCGACTTAGAGTATTTTGATTTGGATTATAGGCTTTGTGGATCACTGTGGACTGGGTATTGGTTGTGTATGTGACTTATATCCTTGAGATTATCTTTATCTATCTTGTTATATGTTTAAAATCCAGCCACTGTTAGTGTATTATATCTTTTGACTAGGCAAAAGGGGTGGTCTTTGGTCCACGATGGACTTGAGATACCCGTCATGGCCAGACCCTGATTCAGGTTATGATATTTCATTAAGTATAATTTTATACTCTTAAATAATTTACTAAAACCTTAGTCTCACTTGAAAGAAGCCTTCTTCTTCATGAGATGTATGAATGATTGACTTCTACTAACTAGGTTTGAGATGAATCTCTTAAGATATTCAAGCTTTTCTCAAAGAATTTTAAATTCATGAATGATTTAAGGCTCCGACATTTTCAAAGTTGCATTAAATTTAACTTGATCAATTTTAATTTCTTAATCACACACAACAACATCAAGGAGCTTTTCAGAAGTAAGTTTACAAACACATTTGAATGAATTCAATTTGAGTTGACATCTTTAGAGAATCTCAGACACCATTCTCAAGTCTTACAAGTGGTTTCCTCTCTTTCTTTTACTTCACTATGACATCATCAATGTAAGATTCTTATTATAGGCAAGTCTTTAAAGATTTTCTTCTTAACCCTTTGATATTTATTACTAGCATTATTTAAATCAAAAGGTATTAGTTTGGATATAGAATGCCCTAAGTTCTTCATTCTATGGTGCCATGCAACTTTGGTTTTAGCTGGATGAACCATTCATAAAAGAAATTACCTTATAATATGTGTTAGCATAAACTATGGGATGGAAATTTTCACTCTTAGGCCACATATTATTAGAATTCCTAAAGTTAACACAAACTCAAATTGACCTATTCTTTTTTATCACAGAATGATACTTGAAATTCATATGTGATATTTAACTTCAAAAATAAATTGAGATTCATTAAGTTTGACAACTTCATTCTAAATCAATGAAATCAAATCTGACCAAAAGTGTTTCATGTCCTATTTAACAGTAGGTACACCATTCTTGACTGTCAATTGATGAACTACTACTTTAAAAACTAAGCTAGGCATCTCGTTTAACTCCAAGAAAAGGCATCTCCATATTCTTTGAGTACATTCAATAAGAAGTTTCCTTATCAATTGCTATAAAAGCACTTAATTAGGTTGGTCATGTCTTCATATATTTGTGCTCATATTAACTTAATTCAAAGAGTTGATTATGTTTTTCACTCCTTGTTTAAGTTCTGGCGGAGATCTTCACCCTCTTGAACATCACTATCATGAATAGATATGTGATAGCAATAAAAATATCCTCTAACTTTTAGTCAATCTCGATTTAAGATGGATATCTTGGTTACTTTATGTAGTAATATGATATGAAGAACCTACACTTTCTTTATCTTCATCACATTTTTTTATATAAATCATAGTATGAATCTTTGCCTATAGTGCCTTCCCACGTGAAACCACAAGTTTGATTTGTTGCCTCATTTAAAAAATTTGAAATTTATAATCTTTTTGAGATTCAAGTAAAGAGGGCATTCTCATGCTTTGGTAGTTTCTGTAGAGTTTTTTGTTCTTCTTATTCTTCTTAAATGAATCTAATCTCTTGAATCTAGAAGTTGTTGCAATTGATTTTTTTAATGAATTTAAGATAAATCCTTTATTGGAAGCAACAAACTCCTCTTCCACAATAATATAGTTATTACTTGTCTTTTTTATGAAGATGCAATTTAGCGATGCTTGTTTGTATCCCAAAATTTCATGTTATTGCATGAAGGAACCTTATGATAAGAGTTTTCTTAACTTTGATATTTTATTAAACTTGTATCCGACCTTTACAAATAACTTTTAAGCATGTGAATCTAAATCTTTATTTGTATGCTTTGTAGGGAGTGACATATTTTCCGATGGATTTTGAGCCACAAATCTCTAAGTATCTTTAAGGATAAACTAATTGCATCAATTTATATGATAGGAAAAGTTAGTTGTTTTAATGCATTTCTTGGATGTCAGATGATTGACCTTTCTCTTTCTTTACCTTCAGAACATAGCAACACATATGGAGGAGTTACCAGTTTTTTCAAATAATAATATTTTCTTTATTCAAAATAGAGTGCAGCTCCTCAAATCCATCTTTGACTTTTTTAATTTCCACATTGACACTTGTAGTTTTAAACTTATAAATCTAGGTCAATATGACGTTGTTAATTTACTTCTTTCATAAGTGATTATTCAAGTAGAAGTTTACACCGATGAATTGTGAATCAACTTCGGTAATGACTTATCATCAGTAACTATTTTTCTTTCAATTCTACCTTAGAGATGCTTCAAACATTCATAGTAGAAGGATGGGATAATTTTGTTCTTGAGTATCCAAGACCTCCTAAGTAACTGCCACGACCCAAAATAGGCACATAATGGTACCTGTTACACCCTCCGATATAGGTAAGTCTATCCTAATCTAAGTTCATAATTATGGTAATATAGAGCCAGAAGAATAGAGAATAAAGGCAAACATATATATATGTATAGAAGAAATAAAGATCAAGATGCATCCCAGGTCTAGTTGTTGCTAGTACAAACCTCTAATATAGATGAAAAATAGAAATCTAAGGTATCTTAATATGAATAAAGCATAAGATAAATAGAGAGAGATTTTGGTAAGCTTTGTGAATCTTTAACCACAACATCGATCTCTACAATGTCAACTCCAAAGGAACACCATCTACAATCTACCGATCAAACCAATACCTGCACGGGGTGTAGAATAATCAGAAAAAGAAAACAAAAGCAAGAGTGAGTATAAAACTATGTGCTCAACAAGCATCATAATAATTGACCCTAAACCAAAGCAATAGAGAGCACCACCACCCCAATAACCAAGGTAACCTGATCTTAGGCGTATTCATATACTTAAGTGTCATTATTTACATGTGTGAGGATAAATTGATTTTCTTAATAGAGTATAAAGTGCATGTTCTTGTAACTGTGTGCCAAGCCTTATGTTTAGGTAGCTTATAGTTCAATTAAACCAATACAAGAGTCAAAATGTCCTAGGGAAGGTTTGACAAGATAACTAGTTAAACCTGCTTACGTTATACTTGTTCTTGTGTAGTTTTGATGAGTGTTATGTATTGCATAATCTTACACTGTCACAATACAATTTGCAATTCATAATGGAACCTACTTTATCCTGCTAGTAAGTAAGCCTAACAATAGCCGGGAGCTATGAGCAATGGGCTAATTATAACACCCCAGATTTTTGGGCCTTGAAAATTTTTAAAACTTTATCCTCACTGTCCAGACTACGACTCCCCTTACGAGTCATAGGAAGTCTTGATGAGTTGTTGAACCCAAATATTATCCTAACTAGTGTGTGTGGCCAAGTTTTTTGTTCTAAGTACGAGTGGATCCCAATGAGTCGTATGGACTCATTACAAGTCATGATGTTCCAACCGTAGTCAAACCAGTGTGTGTTCCAAGTGTTTCTATCCTGGTGACGACTAGGACCCTATGAGTCATAGTGTCCCTTAATGAGTCATATGATGCAAGTCGCAGGGTTAACTGTATGTGTGCCTAATGACACTATTTTGGCTACGACTCATGGTGATGAGTTGTAACGTGTCATAGTTTGACCTATAGTCACTAGTGATAATTTTTTAGTTTTTAAGTTAAAGGCACTTTAGATATTTCGCTCTTTTCCCTACTTAATAGCCACGAACATAAAACATCCTTGGGGCATTCTTTGTATACTTTATCACATCAAAGATACTCTCTATTCTCTCTAAATTACCTCAACCAAGATACTTAGGGTTTCTAAGTAGTACGTCATTTAAGGGCTCAAGAGTTGAATTCTCTCCATAATTTTAGTTATTTCAGGCATGTGACTCTACCCTCAAGATAATTTATCTAATGCATGAATTTATATGGTTAATTATAAGGATTTGAAACAAGGGTTGTGTGAATGTTAATTGAATCTAAGGGATCATGAATTTCCCCTGTGTGATGGTTAATGAATTATGGCATAATAATGAACTTGCAAGTAGGGTTAGTATGACGATAAAAATGGGATACCTAAATTCGTAATCTATTTAAGAAATAAGGAATGTGTGTTAAAATATTTTAATTAGGCTTAAAAATGGGTTGTATAGCCTGGCTGTGAAAGTAGAGGTCCCAAGGGACCAACATCGTAAACCGCACTAGCCGGCTTGGGGGTCTAAATAACTGGGAGCTTTGAGTCTCCCTTATTATTATTATATGATTGGGAGGTTTGATCCTCCATATTATATTATAGGATTAGGTTCTTAAGTCACCTTGGTATGCCGAGAGGTTTGAGTCCCCTATGGTACATATGTACATTCTCTGGTTTGTGCGGCTACACGTACTAAGGCCTTTTCAGCTGGGAGATAGCTAGACCCATATAACCCATGGGTGCCTTCTGATAACGGTTGAGCTACATAAACTAGGCTACAGTTTTAAAGTATATGCTAAGTCTTATTCCCTTTCCCGACATATTATTTATGTAGGTATATGATGATGCTTACATGATTTTGAATTGGATTTGACATAGCTTTTTTTTATCTCCTATCCTTAAGTTACATGCTAGTGCTTAACCTACTAACCATCTTTGGACATTGTATTCCCATGTGATGTAGGCACCGGAGATACTTTTATTTTTCTTGTGTAGTGTTAGATGGATTAGCTTGGTTCGTCGGTCATTGGTGGTAAAGTGGTGAGCTTTTATTCTCTAAAAGACTTGGACATTTCATCAGTTTCCTTTCATAAATTAGAATTAAGAGTTCACATTATGATTAATATTGTCATTTTCATTGTCATTGCCAGTTTCGATGGCATGTCACGACACCTTATTAATTTTGGTTTGTTAGAAGGCTTTATGGATTATTATGGACTTGGATGATATTAGTTGGTTATCGGTTATTGCCTATAGACATGTCTTGAATTCTTTGAGTCTATTGTATGTTATCTTGTTATATGTTTGAAATTCACCCGATGTTGGTGGTATGGTGTTCTGTTTGACTAAGTGTAGGGGGTGGTCTCCAATCTTTGTTGGACTTGAGATGCCCGTCATGGCCAGGACCTGGTTCGAGTTGTGACAAAGTTGGTATCAGAGCCTAGGTTTGGTGTCATTGGGTGTCCATAAAGCCGTGTCAAGTAGAGTCTCTTTTATGAGTGCGTAGCACACCACACTTATAAGGAAGAGGCTATGAGGTATTTAGGAATATTTCCCATTCTTGCTGTTCTATTTTGGGCTATAGAGTCTAAGATCTTGAAATCTCCTCTACTTTTCGTATGTTTGCTTTTCAGATCATGCCTCCCAGAAGATCTAATGCTCGTGGAAACTCTATTTTCCCATCTGAGGAAAATGTGGATGAAGCTCATCCTACTCAAGGATTTCATACCCGGTCTAGGGTCGCTGCTTCTGATTTCCCTAATAGAGTTCCATCGGTTCCCCCTAGCCTTCTTTGGACACCTCAAGCTGATGTATCTAATGTTGAGTTTTACCAGTCGATCCATTTGCTTACTCAGTTGGTGGACTCTCAATCTGAGTATGTTGCTTATGTTGCACCATCTTCTGAGGTCACTAAAGTTGGCCAATTTATGAGGCTTAATCCTATGACCTTTACTAGTTCTAGAGTTAAGAAAGATACTTAAAATTTTATTGATGAGATGGAAAATATTTTCTATGTGATGCATACTACTGATATAGAGGGTGTGGATTTCACTTCTTATCAGTTAAAGGATATGAGGTATTAGTGGTATGAGGAATAAGACTAGTCTAAGGGTGATGATGCTGAGTCTGCTTTGTGGGATGACTTCTCTAGTGCTTTTATTGATCTCTTATTTCCTCAGGAGTTAAGGGAGACAAAGGCTACGGAATTGATGAATTTAAAAAAAGGTAGGATGATAGTAAAAGAGTATGCCTTGAAGTTTCATCAGTTATCACGTTATGCTTCAGAGTTAGTATCTACCATGAGGGCTAGAATAAGGAAATTTGCTTTTGGATTGTGCCATGATTTGATCTTAGAAAGTAAGGTTGTCTTGTTGAACAATGATATGAACATCTTTAGACTTATGGTGTATATGTAACAAGTAGAAGTGGAAAAGAAGAAACAAGAAAAGATGAGTAAAAGGCAGAATAAGAAGTTTCGATATTTGGATCAAGGTAGAGGTCAGCAGCAAAGTGGTAGAGATGGTAGAAAATGGTCTAAGAAGAAGTGGGGTAATTCGGGTCCCTACTTAATGGCTTGTGATCCTTATTTGAAGTCATTAAGTGATCATCATTTTAAAAATAGTGTTTGTCCCAGGGCTTAGGGTACCCAGCCCCAGGCTAACAGGGCTTAGTCCGCTCCATCGTATCCTATTTATAGATTTTGTGGTTAGATATATCATGGATTTTATGAAGAGAGGAGGAAAAAGTATTTTAAATGTGGTCAGTTTGGTAATATACAAAGGGATTGTCCTTCTAGGGTTGCTTATGGGGAAAATAAGATCCCTGTTGCTATTTCGTTAACTCCTGTACCAAAGGGTGCTACTTTTGCATCTGGCACTGACACAGGTCAGAACCGTCTGTACGCTCTTACCACCCACCAGGATCTGAGGTATCCCCTAGTGTTTTTACTGGTACGCTCAAACTTTTCTCTCATGATATATATTGTCTACTCGATCTTGGGTCTACCCTCTTTTATATTACCCTTTATGTGGCTATTCATTTTGGTTTTGATCCTGAGTGTATTTCGGATCTCTTTTCTATGTCCATCCCGATGGGTGACTCCATTGTAGCTAAAAGGGTCTATAGTGGTTATGTGATGTCGGTCTGTGGTAGAGAGATGTTAGTGGGTCTGATAGAGTTGGACATATTAGACTTGGATATGATTTTGGGGCTGGATTGGTTACATTCGTGCTATGCTTTTTTTGATTGACAGATCTAAAGGGTCAGTTTCTATTTCCCAAATGAGCCGGTGATAGAGTAGGAAGGTATTTCCCTAGTGCCCAAGGAAAGGTTCATCTCTTATCTTAGAGCTCGACAATTGGTTTTCAAGGGGTGTCTTTATCATTTAATCCATGTTAAGGATTCTAGATCCAAAGGTCCTTCTTTGCAGTCTGTCTCTGTGGTCTGTTAATTTCCTGAGGTATTCCCTGATGGTCTTTCTGGTTTTCCTCCCAGTAGGAAAATTGATTTTGAAATTGTTATTCTTTCAAACATTTATTCTATTTTTATCCTTCCCTATAGAATGGCTCCAACTGAGTTGAAAGAACTCAAGGAGTAGTTGAAATATCTTTTGGAAATGGGTTTTATTTTCTCTAGTATTTCTCCTTGAGGTGCTCCAGTTCTCTTTGTGTGTAAGAAGGATGGGTCCCTTCGAATATAGATTACCGTCAGTTGAAAAGAGTGACCATAAGGAATAAGTATCCGCTTCTTAAGATTGATGATCTCTTTGATCAGCTTCAAGGTGCTAAGTACTTTTCTAAGATTGATCTTCAGTATAGGTACCATCAGTTGAATATTAGGGAGGTGGATATCCCTAAGACTGACTTTCGAATGCGATATGGTCATTTTAAATTTTTGGTGATGTCCTTTGGTTTGACTAATGCCCCGGTAGCATTCATGGATTTTATGAACTGGGTCTTCCGTAGTTCTTAGATTTGTTCATAATTGTGTTTATTGATGATATTTTGGTGTATTCTAAAGGTGAGGCGGATCATGCCGATCACCTCTGCCTTGTGTTGCAAACCTTAAAAGATTAGCAGTTGTATGCAAAGTAATGTGAGTTCTAGTTAAATGTTGTGACCTATTTGGGTCATGTTGTTTCTAGTGAAGGGATCATGGTGGATCCACAGAAAGTTATGGTGGTTAAGAAGTGGCCTAGACCCATGACTCCAATCGATATTCAAAGTATTTTAGGTTTAACTGGTTATTATAGAAGGGTTGTTTAAATTTTTTTTTCTATTGCTTCCCCATTGACTAAGTTGAATAAAAAAAAGGTGAAGTTCTTGTGGTCAGATTCTTGTGAGGGTAGTTTCAAGAAATTAAAAGATAAGTTAACTTTAGCTCTGATTTTGAATTAACCCAAGAGTACCAAAGGTTTTTTTGGTTTATTGTGATGCGTCCCAGATGGGACTGGGATATATGTTGATGCAACATGGCAAGATTGTTGCATATGCTTTTAGGTAGTTGATGGTACATGAGAAAAACTATCCGACTCACAATTTGGAATTATTGGTTGTGGTCTTTGCTTTGAAGATTTGACATTACTATTTATATGGGGTCCATATTGACATCTTCTCGAACCATAATAGTCTGCAGTATGTGTTCACTCAGAAGGAGTTGGACCTCAGGCAGAAGATATGTCTTGAGTTGCTCAAAGACTATGACATGAGTCTCCATTATTATCCAGGTAAAGATAACATGGTTCCAGATGCTCTTAAAAGGTTGTCCATAGGAATCTTATCTCATGTAGATGAGAAGAAGCGATGACTGGTGAAGGATATTCACTATTTGGCTAATCTTGGAGTTCATCTCTTGGACTCTAAGGATGGTGGTGTAATTGTGCAAGAGGTGGACAAGTCATCTATTGGTGCTGAGGTGAAGGAGAAATAGGTCTTGGACCCTATTTTGATGCAGATCAAAGATGGTGTGGTTAACCAGAAGGTGATGGATTTTGGTATTAATGTTGATGGTATCTTGAGGTACCAAGGCAGGTTATGTATTCCAAATATTGATGGGCTGCGAGATAGGATTTTGGTTGAAGCTCGTGAGTCAAGGTACACTGTTCATCTTGATTCAATGAAGATGTATCATGACTTAAAAGAAATTTTTTGGTGGAATAACTTGAAGAGGGTTGTGGTTAATTTTGTAGCTAAATATTTGGTTTGTCAGCAAGTAAAGGTAGAGCACTTGAGGCCTGGTGGTTTTTCTCAAGAGATTGAATTACCCGTATGGAAATAAGAAGTGATTAATATGGATTTTGTTACTGGTCTTTTATGGTCCCGTAATTAGTTTGATTCCATTTGGGTCATCGTGGATAGGATGACTAAGTACGCTTACTTATTGTTAGTGAGGACTAATTATTCGGCGAAGGATTATGCTAAGCTCTTTATTGAGGAGATCATGAGTTGCATGATGCTCTAGTTTCCATCATATCTGGTTGAGGTACTGAGTTCTCATCTAACTTTTGGAGTTTCTTTCAGCGAGGTTTGGGGACTAAGGTGAACCTTTGCACTGTCTTTCGCTCGCAGATGGATAGACAAGAAGAAAGGATAATACAAACTTTGGAGGATATTCTAAGGTCTTGTGTGATCAATTTTAGTGGTAGTTGGGTTGACCATCTGCCTCTCATTTAGTTAGCTTATAATAATAGTTATTACTCGAGTATTGGGATAGCTCCGTTAGAGGCTTTTTATGGTAGGAGATGTAGATCTTTCATTGGGTAATTTGAGGTTAGCGAGAATAGGTTGTATGGTCCCGCATGGTTCACCATATTATGAAAAAGGTGAAGGTGATTCGAGATAGGCTTAAGACCGACCAAAGTCGCCAAAAGTCCTATATGGATATAAGGCGAAGGGACTTGGAGTTTGATGTGGATGATTTGGTATCCTTGAAGGTGTATCCCATGATGGGAGTAATGCAGTTTGGAAAGAAAGGGAAACTCAGTCCTCGTTGTGTTGGTCAATATCGTATTTTGAGGTGAGTGGGCTATGTGGTTTATGAGTTGGAATTGCCTCTGATTTTGGATTCCATTCATCCGATCTTCCATGTGTAAATGTTGAAAAAGTTCGTAGGCAATCCTTCCTTGGTCGTTTCATTGGAAAGTGTGGGTGTCTCAAATTCCTTATCCTATAAGGAAGTCCCAATTGAAATTTTAGATTGGCAAGTTTGCTGGCTGCGAACAAAGGACATGGCTTCGGTTAAGGTTCTACGGAGGAACCAAAAGTATGAAGAAGCTACTTAGGAAGCCGAAGAGGACACAAAGTCCAAATACCTATTCATGTTTCCCATTTTCGAAATCATTTTCCTTCAACACTCTCATTTTTTGGTAAGTTTCAATCATTTGTTTGTGTGAAAGAGGATATAGTGTGAACTTCTGACCATTCAACTAAAGAGAATACCGATTAGTTCTTCCATCATGCTTAGTTGAACGGTCGTATTGACATGGTCTTCCGATCAAAATATGTCAAGCTTGCATAGGAATCACATCACAAAACACCTCATATTGATCATTACCAACCTTGAACCTAATCTTAACTTTCTTATTCACTTTAGCCATTGGAGCTTGTACGGTGTGGCATGCTTGGTTATGGGTAACTTCAAGAAATCAACCATGGTGGCACTAGCCATATTAGCACAAATCCCACTATCAATGATGAATGAGCACACATTCTCCTTGATAAGACATTTAGTATGGAATAATTTTTTTCCTTTGACTTGGGTCAACTAATGCCTTATTAATAATTACTCATCTTACTACAAAGTTTGAATCCTAAACTCTCTATCTTAAGGATAAGCATCCTCGTTACCTACCTTCACTTGTTTATCTGCTTTAATCTTCTCTCTTTTTTGGGTTTCTCCTTTACTATCATATTCTAGTCCACCTCTTCTCCAAGGTAATAAAACCTATCTTGTCTAAGGATCATATTTCTCTAATTAGGATATTCATTTACCATGTGTACTCAACCTTGTCATTTTAAACATTGAAATCATTTAGGATTAGGAGTTGGATATTTGTTACCTTCATTACTTGGTAGGTACTTTAGAGTAGTCTTTTCTATAGGCTTCTTGTTATAGGATTTGTTTATGTCCTTATTCTTGTTCAGTTCCAATGAAGGTTGAGCTACTTTTTTGTTCTTACTCCAAGAATTAGTAGATGAATACCCTTAGGGTTTGAAAGATGTCTTCTACTTCTAAGGTCGCTTGAAAGATTTCTTCAATGGTAGCAAATCTATGGTAAGTCATGGATGAGGAAATATCCTTGTTCAACCTAACCTTAAACCAAATGATGACATGTTCTATGTTTTCATGATACTCAAGCGTTAAGATAAATTGTTGAAATACATCATAGTAGGTTAAGACAGTCTTGTTATCTAGCCTTAAGTAGTATAACTTTACAAGTAACTCATCTCTATACCTTTCCAACATATATTTTCTTATCATGAGAGCCTTCAAAGCCTCCCGTGGTGGTGGTTATCTTTCGTTTAGGACGTTTTCCAATCTCTTGGCATATTTCCACCATATAATAGCAAACCCTTCAAATTAGTCTATGGCATAACAACTCTTCTTGACATCAATGAGATCACTGATTTGAAAGATTTTATCGCAAGTGGACCCCCATATTAGATAAGCTTTAGGATCACTCGCTCCTTTAGAAGTTTGAAGACTAGTCTTGATTGAATAGATCCTTATATCCTAGCCTCCATTGCTACCTTGTTCCTCATGGAAGTTCCAATGTCTTTTCTCTTGTAGTCGATTTCCTAAGTTACTTCTTCCATGTGAAATCGGACTAAATCTTTCTTATCAAAATCTATATCCTCTTTGAACCCTTGGTCTATTCCTCGTGTACTCTACAAACATAGACACTTTATCATAATCCTTAATCTCATTTTGTGGATCTTCTTCAATTTTGATGGGCTAATTTTTGTTAAGTTGTGCTTAAGGTGGTGGAATTTAGTTTGATGGTGCTTGGAGACTTGGTCATAGGGTATTTGGTGAGGTGGATCTTGGTTTTGAGAAATTTCTTAGTTGACTTGGTTACATTAGGGTTGGAATGGACGAACGTGATTTCGATTATGTAGGTAGGTAGTTGTTTAGATAATGGGGCCTTGCACTTGTATTGGTGGGTTGTACATTTTGTGAAGTGTTTCTAGGGAAATGGAAGCGGAAGTGTATTGAACATGTACACTAGATGAGGCATGGTAGTTTCGAGAAGTGGATTAGGCGGAGTTTAGACGACCTTCTACGTTAACCATCCTTCCATCCATACTTGACACACTTTCTTATAGTGTGGTTATATGACCTTCCATGGATTTCATTCTCCGACTTAAGGATTCAATTACTACTAAGATTGTTTTTGATGTATTTTTATCCATAGCTTGGGTATTTTACCTTTCTAACCATTGTATCTATTAAGAAAGACACTAAGAAAAACAACAAACAAGTTAACAGTAGAAAAATAGCCTCACAACTCTACACACCTTTGAATGCCTCATACTTGGATCCAAAAATATTTAATGATGGTTTATACTCCGATGATAGTTGAGGTGTTGATTTCTACTCTTGTTCGAAATAGATTCTAAGGAGATTGCTTATGAACTGGAGACAAGAAATTATGATGAAGTAAAGCTACAAAATCACAAAGAAATGGGACGAAGAAAGAAAATGAACTCAAGAACTAATTCACAACTAAGTAGGTTGATCACTAATTGTTAATTAGTGCTAGAATCAAGTAAAATATGATTAAGAATCAAAGAAATAAAACTAAGAATCTAAAATGAGCTTACGAAAACTTTTTTATTGTGACTTATCAATTGACTGATCGTTACATGAGTCGTTACTCCTTATCCAGAATGTGGCTTCAACTTTGTCTCAACGACTGATGGTATGACTTGTCGTCATTGAGGTGACTGACCATCAAGTGAACCGTCAATCACTTCCAGTAAGGGGTCATTTGGTTGGAAAATAAGTTATCCTAGGATTATTAATTTGGATTAGATATCTCGAGATTAGTTAAAGAAAAACACTACAATCTCGAGATAACTAATTTCGGGATGAGTTATCCCTTGCATTTTGTCTCAACCAAACATGGGATAAGCTCTTCTTCTAAATTAATTCCAGAATTAGTTATCCTTATCTCTCCCACAAAATGACCTCTAAGTGTCTTAAGCTCTCTCCAAGTGACTGATGGAGTGATTTATCATCACTAGAGTCACCAACACCTTCATATAAGAATTTCTTGTGGGCTCTTTGTACTCGTTTTGAAATATTCCTTGGTATAAACAAGTACACTTTCCTTTTCCTTTATTCCTTTGGATCAAACATTATCTTTGAGATTCTTTAACAAGACATGAAAAACATGAAGAACACTCAAAATTTGACCCTTAAGCAATCAAACTTGGAATTTGATGAAATTCCAAATCTAAACTCCTTTTATCCCGAACAAACCCCAAGTGTTTTTAAGCCTAAAAAATAAATCAAACTTTTCAGATTTTTGAACCCACTTCAAAGTTTCTTCAAACTCAAGCTTCAACAATGGTGGAGCACTTAAAGCTTCTCGGATTAAGCTCATATTTTAGATTACGACTCAAATAGTACTATAGAACACTAATCTAGGACTAAAAGCACAAGAAGACTTAAAAATTAAAAACTAAATATCAAAAAACCTTAAAACATTTTTGGATTCTCTTTTTTTACAAGATAACAAATCCAAGATTGAATTCGTGAAAACGAACTCAATCTCAGCTTTGATACCAAATAATGCGAGAAAAGTTACAAGAACAAGAATTTAACTAGTGAAATGAAGGAACAATCGAAGAAGAGATAGAAGATAGATTGATACAAGAAGATAGAAAGAAATAGGAACCAATGAATATATCAAGTTCAAAACCCTTAAATCTTTTATCAACAAGCACCTAATCACTATATAGACCAAGAGGAAATCGATTGCCCTTAAAACCCCCGTTTTTGACAAGCATTCACAAAAGCTCTCCAATCATACTCTCAAGTATTTGGCTTGTTCCATATCCAAAAACAACTAAGGAAAGTAAAACCTAGAAGTTATTATTTATAGGGGTGTTTGGATTGACTTATTTTTAAGTGTTTTTGGCTTTTAAGTATTTTTTTAATTTTAGTAGTGTTTGGGCAAAGCTAAAAAGTGCTTTTAAGAACTTACTTTTAGGCTAAAAAAGTACAAAAATAAGCCAAAAACCCAAAGTAGGGTCTCCCCTACTTATGACTTTTAATTTTTAGCTTATAAACTACTTTTTAAAATTTCATCCAAAACATCTTCATAGTCTATTACAAAGGCCCAAAAGTGACCCACAATTAAATGACGAAAATAGCCCTAAGTAATGGAATGGTTGTCCTTGACGGTTCCCTTGACTGACTGTCAAGGGGGTGACTGCCCATCACCCCTAGACAATGAGGGGTCTTCTTGGCCCTCACTTGATGGCTCATGGGGTGGTTGATCAAACACTTGACTGAACGTCAAGTGGGTTATCACATTGAGGCCGCGAGTGCTCTCCCTCCTCTTGAGTTCTTGATCCAATCTTCAACTCATGGTATCCTTTGGATGACATCAAAACAAACTCCAACACCTCCTCTTCATGAACATAGCTTGCAACCCTTATAATTTCCTTGCTTGGCTCATAGTAAAGGGCCTTGAGGAAATTCGGGATGTATCATTACCCCAAATGTGGTTTCAATCCTTCCGAAGTCCAAATACATTCATTATATTCGGAAGGCTCGTTTTGCATGAAAGCAATAGGAAAGGTGCAGTTAATGTGAAGATATTCTTAGATGTTTAGCCTGTTTTTGTTTTCCATTCTACTTGATTTTTTCTTTTTCGTTTTAAAAAAGGATGAAATAATTATCATTATTGGTTTTACAACTTTATTCATGTTTATTTATTTCTGTTTTATTTATAGGAGGAAAAAGTTTTGCAATTTTATAAATTGATGATTCTTCCTTTTCATTTGATAACATTACAATGTAGTCTTAGTTGGTTAATTGATCAATTATGTTAAATTATTCTGTTTTGTGGTATATTTTTCTTATCGTCGATTTATTATTGTTGTGCAATATTTGTGTATTAAACTTCATATCACTATCTCATATGAAGTCGAGAGGCTCTTCTGATAAAACCCCGGCTCAGGACAGATAACGGTATAACAAACAAAAAATATAAAAGCAAACAACCAAAAGGTATATCACGTCGCTAGATAATAAAGAAAACAAGACACCCAGAAGGTAATACTATAAACTAGCTATTCAAAAATCATAGACATTGTCAAAACACCACGAACAAGAAACTACAGGCACACATACAAACAAACATTTTTCCCTATACTTACGGACGTACTCCTACCTACTAACCCTCTACCCTAATCTATGTCCTCCATACCTTTCTATCAAGGTTCATGTGCTTCTTCGTAAGTTGTAACTGCTCCATGTCTATGATTTTTGAAAATACTCATAATTTTCTCATGTGTATTTTTTGAAATAACACATTTCACATTTGAAGATAATTTAACTTTAAATTTTTAATTTATTTTTCTCATGAAAAACTTTTGTTGGCACAACAATATTATGAGATGCATGTTTTGACCCCCATGAATGCATACTTAGCTAAAAATAGGGCAAAACACAAGAAAAAGATCCTTATAGGTGATATTTATTAGTTCAGAATATGTTCAACAGACTTACTAGAGGATTATATAAATTTATTTTTTATGATATTTTGTATGATGATTATATCTAATGAGCTTAAACAAACAGTAGAGATTTATATAGGTATACTGATGATGAGTAGTTGTTTTATCATGTTTAGACAACCCAAGTCTTAAAAATCTTCTAGGCACACACATATTATGATACATTTAGGTTACAAATTTTAGACGTTCATTTTCACTACCAAAAAAGCGGCTTGCAGCGATGATTTCCAAAACCATGGCTAATTATTTAATGGTGATACCCCTGTTGGGTGCGTTCTAAGAGGTATTCGACACGGCTCGTGGACCGTATAGCCACAGTTTTGCAAACACGCTTTTTTGAAGTGTTTTAATTCCAAGTTTCGTATTTAATAAATAATGCCACATAACTTACTGAAATACAGGAGTATAAAAATATCAAATTAATATCATTACATATATGACTTTTCATAGCATAAAGCAAGACTTCCAAGTCGTAAAGTGATTGTTCCTTGAGAGAAAAGGGAAAACACAAGGAAAAACAATGTGAGTCATGAAGATTCTCAAAAAGGAAAACACAATGACAAACAATGTGAGTCATGAAGATTTTTGTCTCCTCAAAACCTCCAAGAACATAAAAGGGAATATCTTCACACCTCTCTTGTTTTTCTTTTTTTCTTTTCTTTCTCTATTACGTATATATCATTTAAGTAAATTTCCATTTCTTCCTTGCAGTACTGAACCCTCACTTAATTACTCATCACCTGAAATAGACAAATTAGAAGGCAGTATTATTTCAAACAGAGAAAATGATCAAATTGAACAAATTCAAAAGTTTCAACTATATAATATTGTAGTTTATATCCGTTAACTATTAGTACTTCTTAATACCAAACTAATAGTATATTACCAAAAAAAAAAATGCTTTCGATCTAACTCAATCTAAAATATTACTGAATGAGATAGAAAATAGTAAAAGATTGTGGAGAGAGACAACACCTCATTCTTCTATCGCTTTCGACTCGTTCAAGATTAGGCTTCAGGAATTTGATACCATTGCAAAATAAACAGTAAATACACAATTACCATCTTGAACTATACCCAAAAAGGTTATGACACACCTTAACTTAAAGAGGGTTATATTACCTCTGAACTAATTAAAAGTGTAATTTTGACACCCTTAGTGCCTACGTGGCACACACGTGTGCCTACGTGGACACTTAAGTGTGTTGTGCCACGTATATGCCACGTAGTCACTAAGAGTGTCGGAATTATACTTTTAATTAGTTCAGGGGTAATAAGACCCCTTTAAGTTGAGGTGTGTCATAGCCTTTTTGGATATAGTTCAAGGGGTAATTCAGTATTATCTGAAAAATAAAGCTTCCAAATTTAACTCAATAATTAGCTGATTGATGAAATGGGAATCGCCCGAAATCATATATGTAAAGAACATACAAACAATAGTGATGTATTTAATTGAGGAGCGTAATTGGGAAGAAAGGATCGGATCAGAGATCACTTATCCAACTCTCTGGAAGGACATGATGAGTTGAGTTTTATCATCAGATTTGATCCAAAAAGCATAGGATGGAGTTACCTTATTGGTGAGACTTAATTAGCGGGACTAGTGTTTAAATAAAATCTTATTGTAGGATACATTTTTATTTAAATAGTGTAAAATCCAAGTCATTCCCTTTGTCACATATACTATATATTAAGATGATAGTCCTTGTGTTTCAAATTACTTGGCATAGTTGTTAAAAAAATTTGCCTCAAACATGTGTAAGAATTCAAGAGAGAATTAACTACTTTTTATAACTATATCCATATTAATTGAAGAAGATTCATCTAATCAAGATTAAATAATATTATATTAGTCAATTTACACCCTTTATTAATTTCTCTTTAAGAATCGTGAAAAAAATAAACATGCTAATTAATTTGATTTGGGGAGTATAGAAAAGAAGGTGATATGACATACCATTAATAGTTCTTTTGCAATGAAGAACAGCCTCATAAATTGAGGCCTCAGAATCACAAGATCTTCGCCAATCATCCTCAGAATAATTAGCTATGCTTGTCCTTGGAGTTAGAGATGTCCCGTCAGAACTTCCCTGCCAGTTCTTATAATTCATAATTGATCCCTCCGCAGTTGATCTTCTACTTTCGATAATACTTGTACTACTTGTATTTTTGCACCCAAAATTAGCGCATTTTATTTTCTGACACAAAGGTTTCAGAAAATCCAACAACTTCTTGAAAATCCCAAGTCCTTTCCTAGAGGAAGTATGCACATCTTCTTTCTTGGTAATAACTGAAGATGAAGGCTCCATATTTTTCATTATGGAGGCAGATGGAGAGTACTGATCACCTGATATTGGAAAATTGAAGTTGATGAAATCATGTGGATTAACATTAGAGAACCTCTTAGAAGGAGAAAGTGAGGGATCCATCTCAATGAACGCAGATTCATCTTCATATTCCATGCTATCAAATTTTGATGGCTTCCTGTTTAGCAACCAACTCTCTGATGATAAAGACTCCTTGCAATTTTCCATCACTTTTGATTTTTCTGCATACATACAACAAGACAACACAAGAAAAAACAAAAAGGGTTTTCATCAGGCTTACATGGAACAAGGACTTAAGTTAGAGTAACATATAAGCTGTGCCACTAATAAATTTAAACATATGATAGCAAGTTAATTATTACTATTTTTTATTTGAAAACTAATTAATTTTATTAAGATATTTATTTGTACCACTTAATAAAGTATTTGATTATATAAATATTCTTTACACCGACGTGTATAGAGAACTAGAATATAAAATGATATTGTTATAAATATCTTATCATATATAGTGAATGTCTATTTATCATATATACTGAATGTCTATATTTATGGAAAAGTTAGAAACCCAAGTTTAGTTTTTTCTTATAAATAAAGAGTTTTCCTTCATTGTAATTAACTCATCAAGAGAAATAAGAATCACTCTCTCTTTTCTCTCTTTTCTTCTTCTTTGATTTATATTTCATAACAGGTTATCAGCACGAGACTCTGTCAAAACAAGAGGAAAAATAATTGGTTTGAAACCACTTATTATTTAAATTTGTTCATGAAGAACAATATAGTTAAAATATATGATGATGAATTTAAATCTCATCTCATTAAGAGGGCAAGACATTGGGTTACAAGTTTCAATGCACCATGATGATAAGATGTTGGGTTCAAGTCCCATCGAGTTATAGCCTAAGACGCCTTTTTATATGGACAAGATATTGAGTTTGAATTTCACTACACCATATTGATTATACTATAATGGCTAAGGCAAAATAATGGGTTTTTGTGAAAAGTCATGAGACATGTCTCATTTATGCTCCATTCTCTGAAGTAAATATGGTAGCAGTGCAAATATGTCTGAAAGAAGACAAGTGATTAAATGCACGGATATAAGAGTGGAGGGATAATATGATAATAATCACCAGAAGTGATAATATTTTCACACACTTATTATGATTATATGGTATATTAGAGAAAAATTCTCTACATTATATGCACGCCTCGATTTGCTCATGAATTAGCAATATTTTGAAAGAGGTTATAAGATATCATAATTTGATAGGCTTAATGCATGATTTTATTCCATTCCTGGGGAATGAGGATTTCAATTGTTTCAATACAAACGTGCACTTGATTGTGATGGTATCACAACTCACCTTCAAAAGAGGCTGAATAATTGAGAAGAGTTATTTTGAAATCTACTTCTAAAGTGGTAAATCTGAAATTTATTCATATAATAGTAAATCTGAAATTTACTAAAGTAAAAGGTACATGTCATGATAAACTTGGATTTTGCTAGAATAAAAATTGACATGAACGACTGCGACATTCCAAAGATCAATGTGCATAGTGAGTATTGAACATATATTGAAGAATTAGAAAATTTTTCATTACTTTTAATGTTGCTTGTTCTCATGATAAGTTGGTTGGACCAACTAATTTTGAGATTGAATCCCTTAAAATCTGAAAAATATAAAAGGTGGATATGGGTCCGTTCACCAGTCATGTGATTTATTAAGATGCATCAATATAAGATGATCACTTGTATGTTTTTTGTCAATCTACAGTTTAACATTCATAAAATTGCTTGCTCAGTAAAATTGAGTTAAGAGCATAATTTTTTTTCAGATTGCGTAATCAAGATAATTCATCTTGGTAATGCTAATTAAGTTGGTGTTAAATGCCTTTGATAAATAGCTGAACCATTGCTAATGAGAACAAAGTTTCATGTGTTGGTTTGAAATATGCTATGTTGCATTACAATAGCACTTGTATGCATTAGACCAATAAATTATAATTATTTTTTCTCTCTTAATTGGTTCAAGGTCAGGAACCAACTAGTTCATCTAATAATTTTGATGTGCGGTATACAATTAATGAATATACCATGATGCACAAAGATGAATTTCTCATTGAAGATGAAGGATGTATGTTAGTTTTCCTAACATAAGGGGGAGATTATAAGCAGCTATGAAATATGTTAGAAATTATCACCAGATCCTCATTCAAAAGATAATTCAAGTCAAATGTCGAAAGCATCTCATATTTAAGTTGCAAGGGCTCCTATTTTATGTTACTAAAGGACAAAGTCTATGCATACGTGAAGCGTGGTAGATCAATCGATTCCAAATAAAGTAATCCTTGAGAAGGATTAGGAGCAATAATCATAATAAGAAAATAATGTGCTCTTGAAGAGCCTATGAGATAACACTTCATGAAACCTTATGAGAGGTTTAGGTACCTGAAAATAATGAAGTGATGAGATCTTAAAATGTTATGTCATACTATGAACCGATACGAAATGATATATCATCAATGATATCTTTGATACAATATTGGTGCAATATATAAAAGATTACGATGATTCGAATTCTACGTTTATCTAAGCATGCTAACATAGAAAAATTTATCAAGTGACCTGAAATGATACATTTTGGTAAGCGTAAAACTTATTTGATTTGCAGTCCAGACACTTGAAGATGTCACACTGGACATGTTGGAAATTGTCACTTGACAATAATCTATATGAAAATCCCTAAAGGATTCAAAATGCCTGAAGCATATAAAGTTTCTGAAAATTTTTTAATTATCCTTATAAGAGATAATTTGATGATTTGAGTATCATTGAAAGTCTTGGAGAGTTTCCAAAAGCAATAGAATATTTGCTTAAATAAGAAACATGCAAAATTGAATAAGGATCCATTTCAACCTCAAGAAAAGAATGAGGAACTCCTTGGTTATGAAGTACCATATCTTAGTGCAATTGATGCAATAATGTATCTTGCAAATACTACAAGGCCTGATATAGCCTTTTTGGTTAATTTGTTAGCAAGATATAGTTCTACTAGGAGACATCGGAGTGAGATCAAAAACATATACGGTACCTAAAGAGACTACCGATATGGGCTTATTTTATTCTAAAGATTGCAGTCTCAATATTGTTGATTATATTGATATTGGGTACTTATTTAACCCGCATAAATCTCGGTCTCAAAAATGCAATGTGTTCACATGTGGGGATACTACCATATCTTGGAGATATACAAAGCAGTCTATCTAGCCACTTCAATAAATCATACTGAGATAATAACTATTCATGAAGCTATCCGAGAATGTGTATGGTTGAGGTCCATGATACATCTCATTCGAGAAAAAATATGATTTGAAATGTGACAAAGTACCCATGATTTTTATGAAGATAATGCAACATGTATAGCACAACTTAATGAATGATTCATAAAAGAAGATAGAATGAAGCATATTTCATCAAAGATTTTCTATACATATGATCTCCAAAAGAATGGTGATATTAACATGAAATAGATTCATTCAAGTGACAATGTAGCTGATTTATTCACCAAGTCTCCTCCAACTGCAACTTTCAAGAAGATGGTGCACAAGATCAGGATGTAAAGGTTCAAGGATGTTCTCATTAGGGGGAGTTAATGCGCATTGTACAATTTTTTTCGTATGAGATTTTGTCCCACTGAATTTTTCTTGTAAGATTTTTAACGAGGCAGCCTATATACATATTGTTAGAGATGTGTACTCTTTTTCCTTCACTGAATTTTTTTCGCTCTAGGTTTTTTCTAGTAAGGTTTTAACGAAATATATTATCTATCAATTAGACATTCAAGGGAGAGTGTTATAAATATATTACCATATACACTGAATATCTTTACTATATATAGTGAATGTCTATTTACGAAAAAGTTAGAAACCCAAGGCTAGTTTTTTCCCTATAATAAATGGTTTTCCTTCATTATAATTAACTCCTCAAGAGAAATAAGTCCTCAAGAGAAATAAGACTTACTCTCTTTTTCTTTCTTTTCTTCTTCTTTGCTTTATATTTCATAACAAATACACCTTTTTGTCCCAAATATTACTCATATTTTAGGATAATTAAATTATTTCAAAATATTGAACATTTCAGAAAAATAGAAAAGGCTTTAATTAAATTAAGTAGATATATGTTTCTCCAATAAATAGAAAAGGCAACTTAGAAATGGTTAAATACAACTCCCTCCGTTTAAAAAAGAATGATCTATTTTTCTTTTTAGTCTGTTTAAAAAAGAATGATCCCTTTCCTTTTTTGGCAATACTTTAATTTCAATTTTCCACATGACATGTTTAGGACCACAAGATTAAAGGGCATTTTGGTACATTTGATACAACTTTAATTTAAGGTCACAAGATTTAAAAGTTTTCTTTATTTTCCTAAATTTTATGTCAAGTCAAAAAAGATCATTCTTTTTTAAATGAAGGAGTATTAAATATCTTTGAGAAATACGTAAAAATTAAAAAAAGGCATATAATATGAAGGAGAAAAAATCTGTATTATTTTGATTGAAGGACTCACTACCCTTTTGCTTACAGTAGCATTTAAATCTGGTGGTCTACTAGAGTGATTCAATTAAGAACTAATATAAAAAATGAAACAAAGGAGTAAATAAAGAAATAGTAGAAAAGCAAACCCCACATGCACTCATAAACATGCATTATATTACATCTAAAGCTTACTCTTAATTATTGTTTTATTTTAGTATATTTCCAACTAATCCCACTGTCTCAAATTATCTGTTCCAAATTGAGATGACATATTGATTAAGAAAAATCATTAATAACATATTTAGTTTATCATAGTGCCCCTATTAAATGGTGTTTACATTTTAATTTGAAGAAAAAGTAATTAATACAAAGGTAAAATATAATTTTTTTTTATCTCTTCTTAATTAATAAAAAAAAAAAAAAAAAATTAAATTGAAAAATTTAAAACAAATAATTTAAAACGGAGAACGTACTAAACTTCGTAAAGAAGCTATGACTTTATTGAATTCGACAATAATAGCCAAGGAATTAAAATGTCTGATAGTAATAAACATGTTATGCACTCATGTCCACAATCCCCAAACTAAAATAAAGTCATACAATAATGAGAATTGTACCACAAGTTTACAAACTACTCCCTCCGTCTTAAATTACCTATTTCAAATTGAGATGACACATTGATTAAGAAAAATAATTAATAACATGACTAATTTACTATAGTGTCCCTATTAAATAATTTTTACATTTTAATTTGAAGAAAAAATAATTAATGCAAAGAATAAAATATGAAAAAATAATTTTGTCGCTTCTTGATTAATGAAAAATAATAAGTAAAATAAGAAATCAAATTAGAAAATTTGACACAGAGGAAGACATTACAGACAAATCTTTTGGATTTTGTAATTAGGCTTGCTTTCTTGGCAAAAAGATAAAAAGGTATTGAATTTCACTAATGAAAGATGAAGATAAAAAAGATTTTGAATTTGAAAATGAGATTTCGAGTCTCTCTGAAAATACAAGACAACAAGGTCATCTTCAATAAATATTTTCACAGAAGTTCTTTAATTGTTATTAAGGATAAGAAACTATTATCTTATTTACATTTTAAATTATTTAAATATTAGTTAGATTGTGTTTAGGCAATATAGTCTCGTGTAATTCAAACCAGATGTAACTATTATACATATGTTTGTTGAGTTTAAATTCGAGAAGAAATCATGTAGAAGCTTAAAGGTTCAAATCAATCGGTGAGAGTTCAGATGGCATAATATAAAATATTAAAAAATATAATATTATTATAAGGTTTGGTTATTGGTCTATATGATGAAACTAATATAAAAGAAATATTAAAATCATCAAAGAAAAATATCTCCCTAATTAAGATTCTTTAATGACTAAATTGTGAATGTTATTATGCTGTGATATGAGAAGAGAAGAAGGTTTTCTATTTATAGAGATCTAAAACCTTTCCTCAAAGAAAGAGGTTAGCCAAATATAAAAGAGTTTTATATTTTCTTTTTAGAAAAAATAAAAATAATTATGGTATTCCTTTTATTTTTCTTTCAAGAAAAATAAAACTTATATTTGATAAGAAAATCAGGAAAAAAATTCTAAAAAATCTCCCCTTTTAGCTTGATTTTCTTAACAAAACTTGATTTTCCTTCTTCACATATATGATCTTCGTTCTTCACATAATTTTTATCACTGCTATTTTGTATATTTAAAAATAGAGTTTTTTGGGGTTAAAAAATATGTGAGCCTTTAGGGTAAAAAGCATTTGAGCTTTTTGCAGGATTAAAGTTGAGTTTTATTTTTAAATATTTAACAGTAGAATTGTTGAAAATATGATTAATAATTATATCCACATATAATTTTTTTTGAACTTTGTTTTTTTGACAAAAAATAACCTTCATTGTCGTTAAGTTGGCTACAACTTTGATCTTAATTTGTCCTTAATTTGAATCATTGGACCATTGAATCGTAGATTCTGATATCAATTGTTGGGTTTGAAATCGAAAGGACATCATACAGAAGTTTAAAGTTGCAAACCAATCGATGATAGTTCAATTGACACAATATAAAATACTAAAAAGCATGATATTGCTATAAGGTTTGGTCATTGGCCTATGTAATGAAACTAATATAAAAGAAATACTAAAACTATGAGAGAAAATTCTCTCCCGAATCAAGACTCTTTACCGAAGATATTGGGGATGTTATCATATTGTGAAATGAGAAGAGTACTTTCTATTTGTAAAGGTCAAAAACATTTTCTTTGAAAAAGAGGTTAGTAAAATATGAAAGAATTTTATATTTTTCATTTAAAAAAAGTAAAAATAATTATGCTATTACTTTCATTTTTTTTTTAGGATAAAAGTATAACTTAAATTTGATAAAACAAATCTTGAAAAAATCCATAACAATATTAAAGTAATACTTCCGGTTCAAAGAGAACCATTATCAAATCCCATCTTTAAAAAGATATTAGAAAGGTGTGCGATTCCTGCTCATATGTATTTCCTTGTCCTATGTCCACCCAAACGACTTTTGAAACTCAATCCTCTTCAACCAAACAATCTAGTTATTGCACTACCAGGAAGATCGAACGACAAAGTCTCCTTATCTTCACTGAATTTCACACTTAAAGATAATAATCTCCTATCGGAACCCACAATCAGATTTGTTCTTAAGGTGTTAACTTTGGAGAAATATCTTGACTCTACCCAAATACCCAGACCCATTATTGTGTTTGCCTTCAATCGATAACTCTTCCACAAATCAAACACGACCCTTATCTGAAATATGAAACTTTTAAAAAAATTCCATGATAGAGTTATCTTTCTTGATTAAAACAACTATTGACCCATTCATCTTCGAAAATATTAGCCAATCTCGAACCATGGAGCAAGCCTGGACTAGCTTTTATCACATCTTTCAAACTCAATCCCTTTGTAGCTGATGACTTTGGTTCTCTAACTATAAACAATGACCAAGGGTAATCTTTCCATCATGATGTACGCCCAACACAACTATAGCCAACAATTTTGTTATGGACCTTCAATCTGTCACTAATTATGAATTGGTGAATTATATCCTATATGGACTTAACCCAACTTATGCCCCCTTCCCAGGGGCGGACCTACCTAGTGGCGAGGGTTCTCGGCAAAAAATTACGTTGTTAATGTAGAAAATCTATATTTATATACATATATTAATTTTGAACCACTTAACACAAGATTGTTGGATAGCTTAGTAGTATAATCTCCACTTCTTGGGACGCTACTTTAGGCTTGGTCATGGGTTCGATCCACATCAAGTTGCTTTTTTTGGGGCGCTACTTCAGGCTTGGTCGCGGGTTCGATCCACATCAAACTGTTTTTTTTTAAAAGTAGATTGAAACCTACAGTTGAACGCTTACAGAATAAAAAAAAGAAGCCTACAACTGTTAAAAAAAAAGACTACATACCTCACCAGCTATATAAAAAAAAAAACTTTAAAATAAGTTAAAATATAAGTTTAAGTATTTTATATTTATAGACTATATACTATTACGTCTCTTGAAATTGCAGAACAAAAAAGAAGAAGCTTACAACTATTAAAAAAAAGACTACATACCTCACTAGCTATATAAAAAAAAAAAAACTTTAAAATAAGTTAAAATATAAGTTTAAGTATAAGCCTAAAATTTTTTTAAAAATAAATTAAAATATAAATTTAAGTATTTTATATTTATAGACTATATACTATTACGTCTCTTGAAATTATATTTTGTTGGCTTATTTACATATTTATATTTTTATTTTTTGAATCCTTTAAATTTTTTTTTTTTTTTGAATCCGCCACTGCCCTATTCCACATGACCATCAACCTCCGCACCTATCCTATTCTTTGTGAGGAACTTTTTGGTATTCTCCTTCAAGAATAATAACATACAGATAAATCTACCCATGTTAATCTCTTGATTAATAGTGTCATCATCTAGGATTTTCATCTCGACCTGTTTATATAGGTGTGCAAAAGTCGAATCGATCAATAAATCAAATAAATAAAATGCTATTTCCTCTGTCCCAAATTATGTGTCATCATTTCCTTTTTAATTCGTCCCAAAATAAGTATCGCCTTTCCTTATTTGACAACTTTTTAAAGGCACAATTACCCTTTTACCCTTATTGGTCCCACTTAATTAAAAAAAAAGGATATTGACACATTTTTTGATAAAGGATAATTTGGTAAACTTTACCAAGTCTTCCCTTATTTCTTAAACTCCGTGCCCGGTCAAATGGCGACACATAAAATGGGACGGAGGGAGTATTAGTTTATTGTTCTTGGGTTAATGATTTATTAATAATTTTATAATTTTTTTAATTGGATTATTGGTTCAATTGCGGGTTTTTCTTATTAGGCTCTTGGTCGATAACCCAATAAGAACATATTTATTATATATTTCTGTTTAATTTCTACAAACTAATGAACCTATTCGATTTTCGGAACTAACATTCAATTCAAACTTGAAGATTCTTGTAGATTAAAACATATCATGTAAGATTTTGGCTGCAACTAAGATTCAGTTTCTTTTCATATTAGTTGCTACTATTTCTATTTTATGAAAATTTTTTATTGGTTAAATTGCAAAGTAAATCGTTAAGGACTAAAAACGGATAAATCAAAATTAGAGACAAAAATATCTTATTGATTTGGTTATTGATTTAGCATATTTAAAAATTAAAAATAATAAACTAAATTGATAATACATAAAATCGAATCGAACCGACCGATGCACACCCCTACCTGCTTGTAACTCTAGTTCCACAACAAATTAGTCTTATCAATGGAATCCCAAATCTAATGACAATAGACGGCCATCAAATTGTCCCATTTTTATAAATTAATTTATGAAAAACTTGATCATATAAAAAAATATTATTATAATTAGTTCAAAAATCAATACCCATCCACTAAAACACCTTACCCTCAAACTAATGTTTTACCACCTCATCCATTATCTTATACCCCTTTTGGTGCCTTGACTAAGGCACTTAAAATCATGTCACTGCAGAAGTTGGTAATCATTCTATTGTCTCAGACTATTTTGGGAACGTGGCATCTCAACTAAAGAACTTTCTAAAAGTAGCTTAATGGTTTATGAATTCAATCAATAGTTTCTATAAAATTGGAGATTAACATTGAAGATCTGCAATCAAGTGCATATATGCATGTGATCGACGCGAAGACTTCATATAATATGTTGTTGTAATGATCCTTGTATTGATTTTTAGAAACTTCTATGTTTTGACCATTTTTTCTTCGCCATAGTTGTTTTATCTCATTTATGAGTTACGAGGATAGTTGTCACGATTCTCGATGTATCTAGGAGTATTTTAAATAAATTTACGATTCTGAACACCCTTAAAATGTGCTAGTTTGACTTCAATCAATATTTTTTGACCCAGTCCTCGAATGATGATTCTGACAGTTCTATTAGATCTTGAATATCGATTTTGAATTAGTAGAGTGGTTAGTCTGGACCATGTCCTTATTTTTTATTTTGACCCTCTGTTTGAAAACTAGTTAAATTTGGCCTTAAAGAGGTCTCGGGGGTTAATTTATTGAAAATGATCCATTTTCAAAGATTTGACATTGTCATTGAGTCAGAAATATCGAAATAGCCTAGTAGCAATTTGATTTATTTTTGTGGGCTCTCAAACGAATCCCAAGGGTCCATTTAGAGAGTTTTGAACCAACTGTGTTACTGATGCTGCTGTTTTTAGTCAGCTATCAATCTTCATATTCGCAGGCCCTTGGCCACATTCATAAAGAAGGAAAATATTGGACATTATGAATGTGATGGTGGAAATGCATCCGTAAAGGCTAGCTTTTTTGTTCATCGCGATCGCAGTATCTCGACTATATTTGCAAACGGTTAAGTGGGTCCAATTTGAATCGGCCTTCATCGTGTTCGCAAAGGCCTGACTGTAAATGCAGGACTGGAGTTGGGTTGATCTTTGCGTTTGAGGCCTGGGTCTTCATTTACAAAGACTATTTTATGCCTGGATCGAATTTAAGTCTCTTTCTCGATCAAAGCTCTATCGTCACCATATTTCACTTTTGAAAGCTCAGTTTAAGGTGACTTTATATGAGTTTCTAAGATTTCTTCTGTGTGTAAGCTTTCTAATCTTGCAATTATCATTTTTCATCGATTTTCTTACAAATCCATATTCAAATTCTTGGTTTTAAATGTGATTTCTGAGGGATTTTACCCGGTAAACTGTAAATTGTTTTTTTTTTTTCATTTGAGGTCATATATATACTAAATTTCACATGGGTTTTCAACTATAAAATCCTCTTTATATATGGAGAATAGTATTCTTAAATAAAATTCTAATTTTACCCTTTTTTATTTTTGAACTCGTTTTGGACCCGTCTCAAATAGGGTCAATATGGGCATCATTAGCTTCTTTTTGACTTATAGATGACAGATTTTATTATATTGGATGCACTTGGTGTTGATTTAGGGGAGTCGAGCTTCGAGTTGGGGCTTTGGATGGTGTTTGGTCTTGCAGATCCTCATTTAAGGCAAGTTGAGATGTACCTTGACTTTTTTCAAAGTTTTAATGTATTCTATGCTTTTTGTTGTATTTTGTGCATCGCTAAGGATCGGGGGGTCCCGCTTAGGTAAATGGAGAGCATCTTTGTAAGTACCAGGGTCTTTGATGGATTGCAGTTATGTTAATGTCTTGACTAGTTAGTATTACTATTTGTAAATAACCTTAGAATAGAATGTAGATAGATAACTTAGTGATCTCGAATAATTTCTTTTGAATTGCCTATTTTAGCCTTGAATCTTGTTAGCAGATTTATTGAGATGATTGAAGTTTAGTGCCTCGTTAAATTATGTTATCATCATTATTGATGGAAGGATTGAGGTTTTTAGAGGATACTTAGAGTATGAATAGACTTGCACAGTTGATGAGGCTTAATTAATAGATCAAGCTATGTTTGGGAAGTTTCGTGATTAATTATTCTTGAGATTATGGTTTATTTTGTGTTGCCCGTATGGGGCTGATGTGTCACGACCCCAACCAGGTCCTAGTCGCAATGGGCATCTCAATTCCACTAAGGAACGGAGACTTCCCCTTAAGCCTATTCCAATATAACCACAAAAACCTAGCAGCATATGAATACCAATATGAAGCAAGACATGAAAGATAAACTCAAAAGTCTATATAAAATTAATATCCAAAACTGTCCATAGTATCAAAACCAATTCCAAAATACAACCACCATACCCATATCCATAGTATCCAACAAAGCCTCTAATAAAATCAAACAACAATAAAATGTCCGAACATGCCCCCGACTATAGCCAAAAACAAGTCTAAACAAGTCTGAGACATAAAAGAGCAAACAAAAAATGTAGACTTCTAATGTATGGAAGCTCACCACTTCAGTGTCAACTTGCGAACTGCTCCCGAATCCTAGTCATTGTGTAGGAGGAGTAGAAATGGCCAAATCTTGCATCTCGTGGGGATACAATATTTGAAAATGATTAGGGGTTGGAGCGCTAGCATGTAACTTGGGGATAAGGGAATAAATAATGCCATGGATAATAATTAAAAACCAATAAAATCTCATGCATATCATCAAATGCAAATACATGGATATATATCACTTGTTGGGGTAGGGAACAAGGCTTAGCATGAACATTTAAAATCTTAACCTGGACTATGTAGCTTAACCATCATAATAATAGTACCCACAGGCTATATGGGATCCATCTCCACCCCCTGGTCGGGCCCAATGTGTGTAGCCACACGAACCGAAGAAAGATCCTATATATGTGCACGGGGAACTCGAACCCTTCAATCATATACTAAGGTGACTTAAGCACCCGATCATGAAATGTGATATGGGGGACTTGAACCCTCCAATCATAATAATAAAGATAAGGTAGACTCGAACCACCTGGTCATAAGCAAAGGGACTCGAACCCTCAAGCCATAATGACCCCAGCACCAGCTAGTGTGGTTTCTAGTGTCGATCCCTCAGAGACCTCCACCTTTCACGGTTAGCTACGAAACCCTCTATTAAGCCCAATTTAAGCATTTAAAACACATTCCTATTAGTTGAACCAATTATGCATTAAGACATCCCATCGGTATCGTCATACCAACATCATTTGCAAGTTCATTATTATGCCATATCAACTCTTAGCCATTTGGGATTCTAATCCATTTAATCAATTGACATTCGCATGGGCAATCCACATACCCCAAGTTCAATAAGATCAAATTATGGATCATTTACCTCTTATACCAATGCATTAGTTCAAGTGAACAAGCTGACTATGTGACAAAATCATATTCATTGTCAATTTCACAAACAGGTTGAGGTCCCGTTGTTTTCAAACCATAAATCAAGGCAAAATCATCAAATTGGGATTTAAACATGACCCCTAAGTTTATTCATCATTACCATGCACCCCATAATGTTCAAAATCAATTATAAAACATGAATATTGCATAATAAGCTTTAATGACTAATCATGTCAAACACCCTCAACTATGCCAAAACCCATATCAAAACCATGCATTTATAATTAATTCATGCCACTAAGAAAAGTATAAGTATAGGGAAAGAGATACATGCATTAAACATAAGAGAATTGGACGAGAGAAATACCCTTAGACCCTAGATGATCACCTTTTTGAACTCTAGCCTTAAGTTGAAAAGGGGATTTTGAGAGAGGGTGTTTAAGAGTGAATAATGAATGATCTTTGCGTATTGAAAAATGGATGAGAATTGGTCCTTATATGTTTTAAAAGTTGTGTATGAGTGAAAGGACCGTACTACCCTTATCCCCCTTTTAATTAAATAAAACAGACGCAAAAAATACATAGGCCCGCACCGTAGGGCTATCGTAGAGGTTTATTGCCTCTGTGACCCAAAACTACCCCAAACCCCATCCAAAAATTCTAAAACTCTCTCGGGTTACCCTTTTTACATTCCCGAACATGATTTGAATCAAAAATTAATATTTCAAGCATAGAAAGGCCAAAAATAAAATACCTAAAATTTGAGGGTGTTATATTATCTCCCCCCCTTAGGATCATTCATCCCCGAATGATGAGCTAGGGTGTATTTCGCACGAGAATGATAACAACACACCTGAATCCAAAAGATAAACCTAGATAACAACAAAGAAGAACGGAATCCATACCTTAAGATTCTTCATCCGTCGCATGAAAAAGAAACAGATACTTAGCCTTCATATCCCCCTCCGCCTCCCAAGTGGCTTCTTTCACTTTATGGTTCCTCCAAAGGACCTTTACCAATGATACATCCTTAGTCCGTAATCTTCAAACTTGACTATCCAAGATCTCCACTCGGATCTCCTCGTAAGACAGGAAATCCGAGACAACAACATTCTCAATAGGCACCACCAAGAAAGGATCATCCACACATTTCCTCAACATGGACACATGAAACACAAGGTGAATAAAACCCATACTCGCAGGCAATTCCAAATTATATACAACATTCTTCACTTATTTTTAAAAATCACATAAGGACCAATGAAATGGGGATGGAGCTTCCCTTCTTTCCAAAATGCATCTCTCACTTCATAGGAGAAACCCTCAAGAACACCCGGTCACCCACATCGAACTCTAACCCTTTTTGCCTTCCATCCGCATAGGACTTTTGGTGACTTAAGGCAGTTTTAAGCATATCTCGAATTACCTTCACCTTATCCATAGCTTGATGAACTAAATCAAGACCGAACAACCTCGTCTTACTAACTTTGAACCACCTAATAGGAGATCTACACTTTCTACCAGATAGAGCTTCAAATGGAGCTATACCAATGCTAGAGTGATAACTATTATTATACGTAAACTTCACAAAAGGCAAATGGTCAACCCAACTACCACCAAAATCAATCACACAAGCCCAAAGCATATCCTCTAATGTCTGAATGGTCCTTTCCACTTGTTCATCTATTTACGGGTGGAAAATGGTACCAAGAGTCACCTTAGTTCCCAAACCTCGCTGAAACGACCGCTAGAAATGAGATGAGAAATGTGTACCATGATCCCAAATAATGAAAAGTGGATCACCATGCAATTTGATGACCTCCTGAATAAACAACCTTACATAATCATCAGTAGAATGGTTAGTCCTTACCAATAAAAAGTGAGCAAACTTTGTCATCCTATCCATGATGCCCCATATAGAACTAAACTAATTTTGAGACCATATAAGACTAGTAACAAAATCCATATTTATCACTTCCCATGTCCATACAGGCAACTCAATTTTTTGAGATAATCCACCAGGCCTCAAGTGTTCCACTTTCACTTGTTGACACACTATGCACTTAGCCACAAAATTAGCTACAGATTTTTCATGTTAATCCACCAATAAATCTCCTTAATACCATGATACATCTTTGTTGAATCAGGATGAACTGAATAACACGACTCATGAGCTTCGACCATAATTCTATCTCGCAGCCCATCCACATCAGGAGCACACAACCTTTCTTGGTATCTCAAGATACCATCACCACCGATCTCAAAAGTCATCACCTTCTACGTACTCACATCTTCCTTGATCTGCATCAATATAAGATCCAACACCTATTTTTTCTTCATCTTAGCACTGAGAGATGACTTTGCCATCTCTTGCATCAACACAACCATCCTCAGAATATAGGAGACAAACTCTAAGATTAGCCAAATAGTGAATATCCTTCCCCAAATCCTAATTCTCCTTATCCACATGGGATAAGCTCCTCATCGATAACCTGCTAAGAGTATCAACAATCACGTTAGCTTTACCTGGGTGATAGTGGAGACTCATATTGTAATTCTTTAGCAACTCAAACTATCTCCTCTGCCTGAGATTCAACTTTTTCTGGGTGATAACATACTGCAGGCTCTTATGATCTAAACATATGTCAGCATGAACCCCATATAGATAATGCTGCCAAATCTTTAATGCGAACACTACAACTAATAACTCCAAATTGTGAGTTGGATAATTTCTCTCATAGACTTTTAACTATCTAGAAACATATGGTACTACCTTTTTATATTGCATCAATACACAATCAAGTCCTACACGAGATGCATCACAATAAACCACAAAGCCATCACTACCCCCGAGCAGGGTCAAAATTGGAGCAGAAGTCAATATGTCTTTTAGCTTCTCAAAACTCCCTTCACAAGCAACGGAACAGAGAAACTTCACTTTTTTTGAGTCAACCTAGTCAAAGGTGCAACAATCAATGAAAACTTTCCACAAACTCCTATAATAAACCGCTAAACCCAAGAAGCTCCAAATATCAATTGAAGTCGTTGGTCTAGACCATTTCTTAACCACCACAACCTTATAAGGATCCACCATGATCCCTTCACTAGAAATAACATGACCCAGAAAAGTGACAATATTCAACCAAAATTCACACTTAGAAAACTTAGCATACAATGTCTGGTCCTTTGGGGTCTGCAACACAACACGAAGATCATTAGTATGATCCGTCTCACTTTTTGAATATACCAGAATATCATCAATAAAGACAATCATAAACAAATCCAGAAACTAGCAAAATACCCAGTTCATGAGATCCATGAATGTTGCAGGGGCATTGGTTAAACCAAAAAACATGACCAAGAACTTAAAATGTCTATACCAAGTATGGAAGGCAGTCTTAGGGATTTCCTCCTCCCTATTATTTAACTGATGATAAATCGAATAAAGATCAGTCTTAGAGAAATACTTAGCGCCCTAAAGCTGGTCAAACAAATCATCAATCCTAGGAAGAGGGTACTTATTCTTCACCGTCATCTTATTCAATTAACGACAATCAATACACATCCAAAAAAAACCATACATTTTATGCACGAAGAGAAGAAGAGCACCCCACGAAGACACACTAGGGAGGATAAAATCCTTGTCAAAAAGATCTTTTAACTGCTTCTTAAGCTTTTTTAACTCAGCCAGAGTCGTTTTATAAGGAGTGATAGAGATAGAACGAGTATTCTGGACAAGATTAATCCCAAAATCAATTTCCTTATTGGGAGGAACGCTAGGAATATCATCAGGAAAGACCTCAAAAAATTTACTAACCACAGGAATGAATTGTAAAGAAAGACTTTCCAAGGTAATATCTTCAACCCGGATCAAATGATAAAGACATCCTTTGGAAATCAATTTTTGGGCCCAAAGATATGATATGAACCTCCCCTTAAGTACCAAGGAACTCCCTTTCCACTCAATTACTAGCTCATTGGGGAATTTAAAGATGAACTTACGGGTTCGACAATCTAAAGAATCAAGCACGAATGCAAGCAATCTATCCCCAAGATGATATCAAAATCTAGCATGTTTAGCTCAAACAAATCCACCAATGTTTCACTACCACCAATAGATACCACACAACCTTTATAGACTCTCTGGGAAACCACCAAGTCACCCACCAAAGTAGAAAAAGAGAAAGTATCCAAAATACACTCGGGACCAAGTAAATAATATACACCACGAGAAAAAAGTTTCAATACACTAGTGATGATATCAGGTGATTCCTCAGACTCTTGACCAGTAGTAACAGCATACAAGAGATTTTTACTCATGCCGGTACTAGAAGTGGCACCCTTTGGTGCAGAAGCTGATGAAGAGGCAACATGAACTTTGTTGGAACCAGAAGTAACCTTCGAAAGAAAATCCCTCTGCAGATGCCCAATCTGACCATAACCAAAATACCTATTTCTCCCTTCATCACAGAAACCACGATGCACCCAACGACAAAATTTACAAGACGGATATAATAAAGCTGACTGGGCACTACTAGCCTAAGACTGGGCACCCTTTGCTCAAGAACCATCACCACTCTTAAAATGATAATTTTCAAATGGCTTCGAATAAGGAACACTAGCCATCAAATAGGAACCAGAGTTATCCCACTTCTTCTTAAACCACTTACCACTATTTCTACTACCCTGCTGCTAACCTCTGCCCTAATTTGAATATCAAAACTTTTTACTCTACCTATCTCCTATATCTACTTGATTTTTTTATCTTCCTAAACCTGCTGCATATACATACAAGTCTAGAGATGTTCATATTCTTGTTTAACAAGGCATATTACTCTCTAAGATCAAATCTTGAGACAAACCAGAAGTAAATTTCCTCACTCTAGCTCTCATGCTAGACACTAGCTTAGGAGTATATTATGACAACTGGTGGAACTTTAACGCATACTCCTTCACTGACATCTTGCCTTGCTTCAAATTCACAAACTCCTCCGCTTTCTCCTCCCTTAACTCCTTAGGAAAGAAGCAATTAAGAAAAGAACTAAATATATCATCCTACAAGGCAGACTCAACATCATCTCCCCTAAACTGCTCTGACTCTTTATACCATTTGTACACTACATCCTTCAACTAATATGAAGCGAACTCTGTACCCTCTACCTCAGTAGCATGCATGACCCAAAAGATCTTCTCTATCTCATCAATAAAACTCTAAGGATCCTCCTCAACCTTAGTACTATAAAACTAGAAGGACTCAACCTCTTAAATTGGCCAACTCTAGTGGCCTTGAATAAACTCCCAACAATACCAGCAGAACCCATCTGGCATAACTAAGATGTCACCAACTGAGTAAAAAGATGAATGGACTGGTGAAACTCAGCATTAGTGATATCTCCTTGAGGTGGCTGAGTTTGAGCACCACCAGTTGGGGAAGGATTGGTGGGAACAGGAGTAACTCCATAAGAAAAGTCAGAAGTAGTGACCTTATACTAGGTCTATACCTTATAAATAGGACGAGCTTTCCCCACATTGTCCTCAGTCGGGACAAAAGAGTTTCCAAGAACATTAGATTGTCTGGAAGACATGATTTGAAAGACAAACAAATGAATATTAGAGAGGATTCAAGACCTTAGACTTTACAGGACAAAAATAGACAATAAGAAAAGTAAATATACCTAAATACCTCATACCCTCTCCCTTATAAGCGTTGAGCGCTAAACATCCATAAAGGAGACTCTACTTAACACAGCTTTGTGGACACCCTATGAAACTGAAACCTAGGCTCTGATACAAACTTTTTTACAACCCAAACTAGGGCCTGGTCACTACAGGCATCTCAAGTTGACCTAGGATTGAAGACCGCCCCTTGAGCCTATTCCAATATAACCACAAACACCTAGCAGTGGATGAATACCAATATAAAGCTAGACATAAAATTAAACTCAAAATTCTATATAAAATCAATATCCCAAATTGACCATAGTATCAAAACCAATACTAAAATACAACCACTATACCCATGTCTATAGTATCCAACAAAGCCTCTAACAAAATCAAACAATAATAAAGTATCCGAACATGCCTCCGACTATAGCCAAAAATAAGTCTAAACAAGTCTGAGACATAAAGGAGCAAATATAAAATATAGACTTTCAATGTATAGAAGCTCACCACTTCAGTGTCAACTTGCAAACTACTCCCAAATCCTAGTCATTGTGTAGGAGGAGTAGAAGTATAGTCAAATTTTGTATCTCATGGGGATACAACATTTGAAGACGATTAGCGGTTAGAGCGCTAGCATGTAAATCAGGGATAAAGGAAAAAATAACACCATGGATAATAATTTAAAACCAGTCAAATCCCATGCATATCATTAAATGAAAATACATGCATATATATCACATGTAGAGGCAGGAAACAAAGCTTAGCATGAATATTTAAAATCTTAACTTGGACAGTGTAGTTTAACCATCATAATAATAGTACCCATGGGCTATATGGGCCCATCTTTCATCCCCTGATCAGGCCTCAGTACGTGTAGCCACACGAATCAGAGAAGGATCATACATACATGCATGGGGGACTCAAACCTTTTAATCATATACTAAGTTAACTTAAGCACTCGATCATGAAATGTGATATGGGGAACTTGAACCCTCCAATCATAATAATAAAGATAAGGTGGACTCAAACCACCTGGTCACAAGCAAGGGGACTCAAACTCTCAAGTCATAACGACCCTCGTACCGGCTAGCGTAGTTTCCAGTATCGATCCCTCGGGGACCTCCACCTTCCATGATTTCCTACACAACCCTCTTTTAAGCCAAATTAAAGAATTTAACACACATTCCCATTAGTTGAACCAATTATGCATTAACGCATTCCGTTAGTATCGTCATACCAACATCACTTACAAGTTCATTATTATGCCATATCAACTTTTAGCTATTTAGAACTCTAACCCATTTAATCAATTGATACTCACATGGGGAATCCATATGTCCAAAGTTCAATAAGATCAAATCAAGTTTCATTAACCTTTTATACCAATGCATTAGTTCAAGTGAACAAGCCAACTACGTGACAAAATTATATTCTTTGTTAATTTCATAAAAATGCTGAGGGCACATTGTTTTCAAACCATAAATCAAGGAAAAATCATCAAATTGGGGTTTAAACATGACCCCAAAGTTTATTTACCATTCCCATGCACCCCACAATTGTCAAAATCAATTATAAAGCATGAATATTGCATAATAAACCATAGAAAATCAATTTAATGGCCAATCATATCAAAATCCCTCAACTATGCCAAAACCCACATAAAAACCATGTATTTATAATCAATTTATGCCATTAATAAAAGTGTAAGTATAGGAAAATATATACATGCCTTAAACACAAGAGAATTGGAAGAAAGCAACACACTTTGGACCCTAGATGATCACCTCTTTGAACCCTAGCCTTGAGTTAAAAAGAGAATTTTGAGAGAGGGTGTTTAAGAGTGAATAATGACCTTTGCGTATTGAAAAACTAATGGGAATTGGTCCTTTTATATTTTAAAAGTCATGTATGAGTGAAAGGGCCTTGCTACCCTTATCCCCTTTTTAATTAAAGAAACCAGCCACAAAAATATGCAGGTGCGCATCGTAAACCTCATCGTGGTGACTACCTTCCACATTGTAGGGCTATCATAGAGGCTTACTGTCTCTGTAACCCAAAACTACCCCAAACCTTGTTCAAAAATTCTGAAACTCTCCCAGGTTACCCTTTTTACAACCCAAACATGATTTGAGTCAAAAATTAATATTTCAAGCATCGGAAGATCAAAAATAAAATACCTAAAATTTGAGGGTATTATATAATGTGAAATTCATTATAGAATCGACTAATTGGTTATGATCGTGTGCCCGAGTTGGGCATATTTACATATTATTTTTTATTTAATATATATTATTGTGATGCCCGAATGGGAACTTGACTTGATGTTATTGGTCTTATTTTGTGCATTAAATGCCTTATTTACCATTGTGTCACATGAGTGGGGGCTTGACTTGAAACTTTAGGTCTTATCTAAGCATTTAATTGTATATTTATTATAGTGATACCTGTATGAGAGGTTGGACATGGTAAAATACATGACTACATGACTATTTATCCTAGTGATGTTATGTGAAAACTAATATCATGAATTATTAATACATTAAGTAGATTCTAATCTCACCTGTACGTGTATTGAATGAATTTTGATCTTCATACTAGTTTATTGTGAGTGTTTCATCATCATATAACATATGCATATTCATGATAAATTGGTATCACTAAGACATTCTGATTTATATAAGAAATGAGACACTTTATAAAATATCTATACCGAGAGATGTGTTGGTAAGGATGATTGGAGATACTTTATTGTGATTATATGAGTATATGGGTTACAAACCCCTTATGGATTATACTTGAGAGTGATGGGGATCGGTGGGTCTATATAAAATGTTATGTGATAACTTTCAAAACATTTAACATCATCACTATATTACATTGCATCATTTGCATTGCATTTACATTTCTTAGTTTTGGTATTGTGTTAATATTTACTCTTGTATTGTATTACCATGATAGAACCTTGTTTGTGATATTGTTTTTGAGCATTCAGTTTACTTTATACAGTATCTTATATCATCTTATATTGGTTGAGAGGTTGAGGTACTATGAAACGTGGGGATTGGTAGTGTCTTGATTAGAAAGATCGATGGGTAGCGTTAGTAGCATGATATAGGCCCTATTATATGCCTACTCTCCTTGTTTTATCCTATATTATTAATTGGTTGATTTAGTTGATTAATCCTGAGATATTGCATTAGTTAGTTTACTTCATAAATGACTTCTCTTTTGTTGATCATAAATGAATAATGTAGTCCCACCTAGATCAATGTGCCTACCATGTATTTGAATACTTTATGACCGTTATATTGAGTTACCCTGATAGGATAAAGTTCATAACCTGGTGAGTTATAGGTTTCTTGGGATACCTTAATAGTTGGGGTGATGCTGCTTGCCATTGTTTTGGTTTAGAGTCGGTTGTCGATGATGCTTGCTGAGTACACATGGTTTCATACTCACTCTTGCTTTTTTTCTTTTTCTTATTTTTTTCACCTTGTGAACATATTGGTTTAATTGATAGATGGTAGATGTCATTTCTTCAGAGTTGATGTTGTGGAGATTGAGGTAATGGTTGACGCTTCACAAAGCTTCCCCGAATCTCTCTTTTTATCTTATGCTCTTTTGCATTAAGATACCTTAGATTACTACTTTTATTTTGTATTAGAGGTTTGTACTAGTGACAACCATATCTGTGATACATCTTGATCTTTATTTCTTCTATATGTATATATATTTGGGTTCTTCTTCTACTTCTATATTACCATAATTGTGAATTCAGGTTGGGATAAACTTACTTGTATCGAAGGGTAAATTGTGCCATCACATGCATATTTTGGGTCATGACAAATTGATATTAGAGACCCAGATTCATTGGTCTTATTAGTAAAGGTTGAGTTTAGTAGAGTCTTTTTGAATTGGTTTGGAGACATCGTTATCTATCTTCAAGAGGCTATATGACTTTAGAAGATTTTCATTCCATTATTTTTTTTGGGTATTCAAAGATTTTTATAACTCAAAAACTTTTCATTTACTCTCTCACAGATGGTGAGAACTTGTTTTTATGGCTAGAGATTTAAAGCTTATGTCTTTGGTGTGCAAGGAGTAGGGTTTGAGCTAAAGATTGTATCATAATGTTCATACAAGCTAGGGTTTAATTTAGAATTACCTCTTTAGGTTCTAGGATTTCTAGTGGTGGTAGTTCTAGTGTGTTAGAGGGGTTGAGGCTAGCGTAGACACCACTTGTGACCATATATATGATTAAAAATTATTTTAGTTTGAGTGTGGGTATTATTTAAAGGGTGTCTCATCTCTTGATTCAACATTCCACTTTAAGGATCACTCTAGATGTATATGTAACTTCTACAGGTCCTCCTAGTGTTGATGATATATTACCAGAGATTGCTCTACATCTAGTAACTTTACCCTTCATGTCCATGGAAGGGCAGACAAGGTATGTAGAGTTCTTGGTCCACCTTGTTTTTATGAAGATCCTAGGTTTGTTGCTTATATGTTATTTCTTGGTTTTCATAAGAGTTTGGACATATTGGATTTAGTGGATTCCAATGGAGTAGACTTTACTTCTTTTCAGTTCTTTGGGCCCGCTAGATAGTGGCGGAGGACCTTTATAGAGGGTAACCAATTGGATCACCTTGCCTTTCATGGAATTAGTTTCATCGACTATTTTTAGAGGAGTTTATGTAGAGGTATGAGAGGCCTGTAGGCCATAGGACCTGATGAGTGGTAAATTTGCCACTAATATACACTAAATCTATGGACACTACTATGATTAAATGGTGTTAATAAGACAAATTTGTCATTTAAATGCACTAAATCCTTTGTTTTACAGGTATATAGGTAATGGGAAGAAAAGGAGTGAAGTGAGTTAAAAAGAGATAAAAAAGGGATGAAGTAGTGCAAAAGCTAGAAAGCAGGAGCAAGAACTAACCCTCAGTTACTGTGATCGCGATTTGAGGGTCATGATCGTGACTAGTCCAAATCATTCAAAGATGGCAATTGCGGTAGGCCGTGGGAGCCGTGATCGCGATCAAGCATCGGCGATCGCGATGGAGTGAAAAATAGCCCAGGGGCAATTTTGTAATTTCCCTAAGATGGTTCTAATTCTCTATAGGATGAAAAACCTTTCATTTTTTGGAGATCTCCAACTTGATTCAAGCTTTGGGCATTGTAAAAACCCTACAAAATTAGGAAACATTATTGTGGTTAAATTTTCAAGGATTTTAGTTGTAATTGAAGTTAAATTGAAGCATACTCTTGCTTGCATCTTCAGTGGAAGCTTTGAATATGAATTTGGGTATAGTTCTTCTCTTAAACTTCACAAGTAGCTAAATATCTATCTTTGGGTTATGCTGGAATAGGGTGCGAATGTGTTTGGGATTTTGACTGTTAGTGTAGATTCTTGGTTAATGATGATGGGTTTCATTAATGCTTGATTTTTGAATTGGTATTTTTGGGTGAAAACTCTAAATTCCCTAAATCCCACATCACCTTTGAAAGAGGGATGTGAGTATTCATTTATATCCCATATCATTCTTAAAAGAGGGATATGGGTAACAAGTATTTTTGAACAATAATTAGATGTTAGCTTATTCCTTTACCTTATCTTAGAAATAAGGATGGATTGTAAATTTGCTATATATTAGGAATTTTCCTAGAAATAGGGATGCCCAATTGAGGTTGTAGGTTGATTTGTTTGCCACACTCATGAGGTATCCGAAAGCATCCACGGATGATATTTTAGTGTTTGGGTGAAAAACCAACATCAAAACCCCTAACCTAGCCTACCCATATAGTCATTAGCTTGAGTTTGCATTTGATTCTCATGTACCCATGCACTATTTGCCCCTAGGAAAACATAATCCCAATACTACTCTCCTATTGGAATATTATCCACAATTGTTGCTCTTAATTAGTAGGTCAAGTAGTTTTTGTTCAACTGCCTTTTAAACCATACCCCCAATTTTAATTCATTTTTTACTTTATGTTTACATTGCGGATAAATACTTAGTAGCTCTTAACATGCATAAGTCTCGAATACAAGTTACACTCCTTATGGATTTGACCCCAACTCAAGTTGGGTTATTATATTTGATAACGACCGTCCTACACCAAAACAATGGTATATGTGAGCGTGATCAAAATAGAGATGTTGCTGGAGAATGAAACTTAGTTTTTGCTTGTGTGGTGTTGATAGTGAATTTGGGTTTACCCGTAATGTGTATTATTTATTATGGTTATTATTTTTGTTTTTTTATAGGTGATTTCAATAGTGTCCACGACACAATAAGTGATCATGCAAGTAATGTCAGGACCTTTGATGGGCCCCTTGATAATGAAGACCATCTCCACAATGCGAGGCATTCTAGTGTCATCTGTATCCCACCGTATGTGGGGAATAAGGTCTTCCATGTCATGAGTGTGATATTACACATGCTTCAAATAAAATTTCTCTTTGGGGGTCAAGCTTATGGGGACCCAAACTTGCACTTCAAAAATTTTGTGGAAGTGTGTATCCCGTTCAACATTGATCACATCTCACAAGAATCCATACGGTTGTGCTTCTACCCATTCTTTCTAACAGGTGACGTGGTTTTGTGGTTGAGGTCTCTCCCCAATGGGACATAACATCGTGGTTTAATCTTACCGAGGCTTTCTTAGATTATTACTTTCCACTATCAAAGATGTTACAAATGTGCGGCGAAATCATTAATTTTTGTCAACTCAAAGGGGATCCTCTATATGAAATTTGGGAGAGGTTTAATGAAAAGCTTGTGAAATGTCCTAACCATGAGGTACCATACAAGATACTACTACAAATATTCTATAGGGTGTTGGACCAACTCTAAAAAATCATGGTAGACAATGTGGTCGGTGGATCACTTTTAAGGTTGAGTATAGAGTAGCTTCAACTTTGCTTGATCAAATCATAAAGAAAAAATTGGGGTGGCACACCCAGGAAACTAAGGTAGCTCAAAATTCCCCTACCACCTCCTATATGGATAAAGAGAAAAGAAATAAAGAAGAAAAAAGGGAGGAAAACATGGCAAAAATGATGACACAATTAGAACTCTTTACGAAGCATGTGATGGGTATGCCCACAAAAATTGTAAATGACATGGAATACAAGGGATATGATGAAGAGGATCCAAGAATATTAATGAATAAATTAGATATTTGGCAAACTACTTAGGGGGTTTTCGCCTGGCTTATCAAAGGCAAGGTGCAAACCAAGGTTGGACCGATCGTGATTGAGAAAGAGAATGGCGTGATAGAGATAGAGATCATGATTGGATGGATAAAAAATGGGAGTATGATAGATATGCACCCCCTATGACTGAGTAAAAATAAAAGAGTCAAATCCCATGGATCTCAAAAAGTTCAAGGTCGAGGATGTGCTTGCTAGAATCTTGATGAGAGTAGAAATGACAAACAAGATGGTTCAAGAATTAAAAGGAAACTTTTCTAAAATCAACTAAATGTTTGTATCATACTCCGCTTCAATCAAGATATTGGAGACTCAAATTATCCAAATCTCAATCCACTCAATGCTTGGCCAAAGGGTGGCCTTCTTAGTGATATGATGGAAAATTTGAAAAATGATGCTCAAGTCTTAGCAATTGTCCCCCGGAGCGGTAAAGAACTTGGTGTAGAAGATGTTGTGGTCAAAGAAAAGTCTCATGGTGATACAGTGAACACAAATAAGAAGGATGTGGATGAGTCTAATGATGAGGCTCCAAAGTCTCAAAAAGGGGATGAAAAAGAACCAATGATAATTAAAGAGATAGTTGATGAGGAGAGAGCTCCTAAGATAGTTGAGAGTGATAAACCACAACATTATTAATTTCCTACCATGAAGGTTCCTCCTCCATTCCCTTCAAAGACTTAACAAAAATGAGGAAAGTGTCAAGTTCAAGTAGTTTCTCGACAAACTTAGCAATCTTTCAATTAATATCCCGTTGCTAGAAGCCATTAAATAAATTTTAGGATATTCTCAGCTAATGAAAACATTGATGTCCGAAAAATTCCTTGTGGATGGTGAAACTATTAAATTTAATTGTAGTTCTATCATGACTAGCGCCATGGTAGAAAAGAAAGAAAATTCAAAAGCCTTCACAATCCCTTGCACCATTGGGACATACAAATTTGATAAAGCCTTGTGTGGACTTGGTGCAAGAGTCAATCTCATGCCATATGAAATTTATTGAAGGCTTGGTTTAGGCACTTCTACTCCTAAAGAATGAGACTTGTGATGTCGGATAGCTCAATCAAGAAACCGATTGGAGTTTTGTATGATATTTTGGTCAAGGTTGATCGTTTCATTTTGTCGGTGCACTTTGTAGTCCTAGATTGTGAAATTGACCAAGAAATACCCATCATCCTTGGGAGACCCATTTTGGAAATCGATAGAGAAATTGTTGATATGGAGCAAGGAGAAATAAAATTTCGGGTTCAAAATGATGAAGAGTCTTTTCGGGTTTGTAAAGCTGAAAAACAACCAATGAAACTTCAATAGGTATCCGTTATTAATATGGTGGACAAGGAAGTGGATGAAGGATTCCCCAAGGATCCAACTTGAAAGTTGAGGAATGTCATGCCGCGATGATAAATTAGGCGCTAGGTGGGAGGCAACCAACCAATTCCATAAAAGTGGTATGTATACTTTGAAATTTGATTAGTAGAGTAGGTTTGATTTTTGTGTATGATTAATCAATGAAATTGTGGTACTATGAGGTCTTTTGAATGAGGTTGAGAAAGAGGAAGTATGGTGCATTTGAGTAATGCGATGAATAGTTTAAAATTGGGGAACAGAAACAACCCTCGGTTATTGCAATTGCGATGGGATGGGGTTTGCGATTGTGATGACACGGGTTTTGTGATCATGTTCCCTCAATCGTGATTGTGATCAAAGTAATTTAAAAACTGAACAGTCACACCCCCACCACATTTTCTCCTTCAAACTTTTTCAAATTTCTCTCAAAGCACCCACTTCTAATTGTGTGTTGAGAATCCAATTGTGTATTGTATCCCCTTTTGCATCTCTTAACCCGATATATGTTTCAAATTCTCTTTTTATATTTATGTGTAGGCCTTAGACCTCATGCATTAGAAAAGTCCTAAATTGTGATTTGTATGCTAAATCTTGGTATAAGTTATGATTGGTTGGTGTGGTTCACTGTTCAAATTGGTGTGCACACACTTGGGGAAGTCTTGAGTACCCAAAGTGGTTAAAAATTATAGAAATAGATTGTGCACACCAAGTGTTTGATTAAATGCCCGAATGAGTTCCTTAATCATTTTAACATGTTCTAAGGGCATGATCGAACACCTAGGGACTATGTTTCAGGTTTATAATGTAAAATCTTTGATGTGGAACACAAATGGGTATTAAAATTGGAAGTTTAGGAGTTTGATAAGTTTGATCAGATGTGCCTCAGTTACTGCAATCACTGTCTAAGGGTCGCGATTGTAGTAATGCAATTGTGAACCGGTAATTGTGATTGCAATAACTAAGAGCATAATCCTGACCAGTTTCAGGAATCGATATCGTGATCCAGGAAGACCACGATGGCGATAACTGGGACCATCCTGATATACTGGTCCAAATCTCAAATTTTGAATTTTAAGTCTGCCCATGTCCCATAAGCCTCTCCTTCAATTCAATCAAGTAAAATAACATATATTCCTCACATTAACCTTATGAACTAATGCCTTGTGTGTGAATCTCAGGTACTAAATGGCAGCCTATGATACTTATCACTTCATCACCCCAAAAAATGAAATGAAATACTATAAGGACCTCATGAGAAAGAAGCTACTTCTCGAGAGAGGGATCTCAATAGAGAAAGTGCCTGAGAAACTTCTGGATTTCTATGACATGCTAGAGATGTCCCAACTATTAGTGCTCAGATGGTATCCTGCCTCTGGGATAACATTCTTCTAAATGATGGTTGGTTTGTGCTTATGGAGATTCGGCATTATAGAAACAAAGGGGTCCCATTCTTTTGTTTCTATCATTGATCACTTAGCTGTGTTGGCGAGCAGAGGTTTATGAGTTCTCCGATGATAGTTGGGTCTCTCCGAAGACTCCCATTTACCCACTAAAAATTTAAGGAGAGGGAGCCCTTAGGAAGATCAAGAAGAGAAAGGTTGACTTGGGGAGGTTAGTGAAGGATGATGTATATTCATACAGGCCATCCATAGGAATGTCGATTGATGAGATATCCATTGAGATGAGAGCGATCAAGGAACTAGTGTCCAAGATCCCTTAGGGTCTGAGAGAGTCTTTTACCACCCGACATTTCTATGTTGCTCGGTCCATGTCACGGCCCAAAAATAGGGTCATGATGGCACTTGTCGTGGCGTACCTTGACACGTAAGCCTATCACCTAAAATGATACAAAAAGGAAAAAGAAATGACAAAAATGCCCAAGGTAAGGCTTCTAGAATAAAGCCGAACCATACAAGTAATCATAACAATGCGGAAAAAATTTATCCAAAATACCAATCATGCCCAAAACCCTGGTGTCAATTGTGTAAGAACTATTAATACAATCTCGGAGTCTAATACCTCAGAAAAATAACATAAAGGAATAATATCTGTCTTCAATTACTAATAAAGACATAACTAATATGGAAAGATAGAGGTGAACTACGGATGTATGAATGTCCAACCACTACCTTGATTAATCTGAAGAAGCCTAAAAATCAACTAATCTAAGGCACACCCAAAACAAAAGCTGCGCTGAAAGGGTGAAGTAAGAGTGATTTCGGTCCACTTGTACTCAGTAGGTATCATAGGCTGACCGAGCAAAGTAGAAAATAAAGCATACAAAATAAACACTAAGGGCACGTCACCTACAATCAGAAAATATCCCACAATAGTAGCATACACTACTTGAACTAAGAGTTCTAATATATCACATATATTATAACAACATACTAAGATAGAACACAAGTATGCATTATGTCACATATAAGTAGAACAAGGAAGAACATGTAGATACAAGATCATCAAATACAAGTAAAAGAGGTAAGACAAATACATAGATAACAAGTCAATATGAAAATAAAACACAACATAAAAATAATAAAGTAAGGGCAATGTATATGATGATGATGATGATGCTGATTATGGTGCATGAGGTCGTCGCACAACCTCTGGAATCGTTGCACAATCCTCGTGTACACCTATGGAGATAAATCTTCTCGACGTAGGACTCATGGGGGATTCGTCAACCCGTATATAATCCACATATCTTATATATCTTTTTCAGAAAATCCCTTAGAATAGGTTTTATAAGATGTTACAATATCTCTTCCCCAGCACATCCCTCGGGGAGGGTTTTAAAAAGGTATTTCCAGTGTTACTCAGGTGTTGACACGGTGGTACTAATGTTTCATGAATGATTATGATATAAAGATATAATACTCACAACCAATCACAATGAGTATTTCCACAATCAATTATAATGATATATTTCCACAACCAACCACAATTATACATTTCCACAATAACGTGAGCCAATATTCACTCATTATTTTTGTTTCATCCATGAATTTCCACATGTCTCATATAACAACAAGTATGAATATATCATACTACATCAATTGTACCACATTAGGCATTTCAACAACACAATGTAATTATTCACATATATTCAAGGCTATCAACATCACATAGGACCGTACATGGTCACACATATCACATAATATCTCAATTTCAACAATTATATTATATATAGTACCCCCAAATGGGACAACATAGATATACATTTTTTATGATTAGTTCCCACCCTTAACATGTATTTTGTACTATTATTTACTACCCAACCCAGTCTGAAAGAGTTAAACTATAACCTACCTCAAAAGTCAAAAAAGGTCCGCTAGACTTTGAACCCGCGATTTTAATTTTCAAGAATGATCCCAAACTCCTCTAAAAACATCAAATATATAATCTACAAGTCAAAACAAAATCAACGACACTAATATTGACTACTTTTGGTTTGGGGTCAAAACGGACCCCTAAAATAATTTTTTAAAAAAGAAGGGAAAAGCATCATTTTACTTTAAAAACGTGTTACCCATATTTTTAGGAACCTATAGATTAAAATCTAAGTCAAATCGAGTAAAAATGAGGTTCAAATCAAAGAAAAATCATATTTAAGCTTTACCGGGTAAAAACCTTGAAATTCGGGTTAAAATCAAGAATCAGAGTTGTTTTGAAGGTTAAATTAATGAAAAACTAGTAATTATATGATTAATATATTATTTAAGTAAAAAAGAGTGAAATTGGGGTTTAGAATCAAGTCCTAAATTTTTTGGAGTTTTAAGAAATTACTAAGAAAAAGGTAAAATCTTACCTTAAATCCGTAAGAGAATCTAGAAACAGATGTTAGTATGGCTTCCCAAATTCCCAGAAACTTCAATTTTAAGCGTTCACACTATTTTAGGATTTAACTCTCAAGTGGCAAGGTGAAATAATGGATAAAATGGACAATAAAAAAGTTGTTTTTTTAAAAAAACAAGTGTGGTTTTTTTTAAAGTCCAACTCGGACTTCGACGGGTCACTTGGGATTCATTCGGAGTATGATATACACAAATAGACTATACAACCATACTAAATTCGATGCTCCAGATGCATTGGCGAAGTCATATTTTTGAAAAAAAAAATCATTTTCATAAAGTTGACCCTCAAAACTCGAAATCACAATTTTCCAAACCGAGGATTGATATGAGATTTAAAAACTATAAAATCACAAAAAATATGTTACCACCCTAAAATAGTTGCTCTGTATCTACTAAAAAAGTCAAATTTTCCATCTGAGGTTATTTTGACTAAATGTGGATCCCACACATATTTCTAATTTTCTAACTTTCCGACCTATAGGTCGAAATGAGCTCGGGTGCACCAGAACCACAACCAAAGGTCTACCTAGCCTAAAATCAATATTTGAGCTGTTGGCATATTTCGTTCAGCCATCCATTGCATGAATCAAAATATATTCACATAAGTCTAAAACAAGGCTCTCGAAGCCATCAAAAACCACAATAGCACGTAAATGATACCAAAATGCATCAAAAAACATAATAATAACTCCCACACCCCAAAAGTATCATAATGTAACTATGGAAAGGGGTAAAACAGTTAAATTACTTAGAAACACATAATTCACATATTTCATCATAAAGTTGATCGTTACAGTCTGACTATGCAAAGTACCTGGAGGATCAGAAGAAGTAGGGGGGAACTATTTCTAGGATTGAGAGACCTACTCATCCTTATAACATTCTGACAAGGAGCTCAGGGACTCGCATGAGAGGGAGAAGAAGAAAGATAATTTTTCACTATGATGTAAAAGGGGGTGAAGGGCCTTTAGAACATCCTGAAACCCAGAGATAGACTTCCTCCTCCTAGAGTTATTAGTGATGATGAGATCCCAGCTGAGCGAAAAGACTCATATGACACTAGAGGTGATGCTAAGATTGAGGGCGACAACAGTTCTTGATACGGTTACAGGGAGCACCCTTTTACTCTCTTTATGCTTTCTTGATTATGTAGTGAGGTCACTGCAAGCTTTTAGTTGGTGATGCCTGTCGTTGTATTTATTTATTTTTCCTTGGTCTATATTACTGAGTTATTTGTTGTATATTTTATGTTAATTTGGATGATTTTTGTCTTTGGGTTGTAATAATTGGGCACCCCGATGGTGCCTACATTTCATGGATTAGTTATTTTGTTTCATTTTTAGATTTTTATTTATTTTTATCTTATTTTTGATGATTTTAGATGAGTCTTTCCCTATGATAGATTGAGTGACGACAATCTTAAGGTAAAATCATCATGATTGGGTTTGGAGCCATAGATACAGGGGAAGTCTAAGTACCCATTGTGTTAGAGTTTTGGGATCACTCTTATACCTATGGTGAAGTCTGAGTATCCATATAGTTTTTCCTCATGAGAGATAAAATGTGAGGTAATAGTTTAGTTCCATGCACCAATATCAGATTTTGCATGGTGTGAATACGAAGTAAACAACCCATCTCTGTTTGAAAATAATAAAAACTAAGGGTACGGATATGAACAATTTTGTAACAATGCCTTACCTTTTTTTGTGACTCTAAAGTCCTTAGTTTGTAGTACATGGCAAATACCTCCTTATGCCTCTAGTAGGAAATGCAATTGAGCCGCTTTGAAAAGTTTGCATGTCATGTGCAGTGAGAGTATTTGTTTAACTCTCATGCTTGCTTGCATTATCTAAAGGTTGACCCATTAGTCTCTTAAGGCTAATCATGGTTAGTCTTTGTTGGTGAAATGATGTTAAGCCTTCTTTGCGAACATAGGTACCCACTTTAGCTTAAATAGCCTACCCGTACATAGAATAGTATCCCTAGTCATCCATTTTGAGCCTTCAAGCCTTTCTTTGGCAACCACATTATAAGACTTGAACCATTTGAAGCTTACCCCTCTTTTGAACCCTACGCCCCTTGAGCTTAAAATTACAACTTGTGGCCAAATTCCTAAGTTAGGGGTGGTAAGTTTTGGAAGAGGTGACCTTAGGACATGGTAGTGTAAGTAGATGCCTAAAAGCTAAACAAAGAGAGGTGAACTTGATAAATATCTATCTTAGGTTTATGTTGGAATAGGGTGGAAATGTATTTGGGTTTTTGATTGTTAGTGTAAATTCTTGGTTAATGATATTGGGTTTCACTAATGCTTGATTATTGAATTGGACTTTGTGGGTGAAAACCCCAAATTCCCAAAATCCCACATCATCCTTGAAAGAGGGATGAGAGTATTTATTTAGATCCCATATCATCCTTGAAAGAGAAATATAGGTAACAAGTATCTGTGAACAATAATTAGATATTATCTTATTTCTTTACCTTGTCTTAGAAAAAGGATGGATTGTGAATTTGCTATATATTGGGTATCTTTCTAGAAATAGGAATGCCCAATTGAGGTTGTGAGTTGATTTGTTTGCCACACCCATGAGGTATCCAAAAGGATCTATGGATGTTTTTTGGTATTTGGTTGACAAACCAACATCAAAACCCCTAACTTAGCCTACCTATATAGTCATTAACTAGAGTTTGCATTTTATTCTCATGTACCCATGCACTATTTTCCCCTAGGAAAACATAATCCCAAGCCTACTCTCCTATTATAATCTTATCCATAATCATTGCACTTAATTAGTTGGTCAAGCAGTTTTTGCTCAACGGCCTTTTAAACCATACCCACAATTTTAATTCATGTTTTACTTTATGTTACATTGTGGGTAAATACTTAGTAGCTCCCAACATACATAATACTTGAATACAAGTTACACTCATTGTGGATTCGACCCTAACTTAAGTTGGATTATTATATTTGACAACGATCGTTCTACACTAAAATAATAAAATAGGTAAGCATGATCAGGGCGTAGGTATCTGATAATCATAGCAATATCCATAATGAAGCATAGTTTCTTCCTAGTTATTCTTGGAGAGGGTTAGATTAGGATGGTCCTTTGGGTCCTTTAAGGTTAGTTCAATGGGATTTGACTTATTCAGTTTGCTTTTGGTATTGAGGTCTCATTTAGTATTGGAGGAATTGCCCTATCTTAGACCGAGATATCTTTATCAATTTATTTGATAAATTATAGGTTTTAGTATCAAATTCCATGGGATAGACACGAGGAAGGAGTTTTGGGTACAGTGGCCATAAGTATGATTTTAGTTTGGCTTTGATCTATCTTGGTAATACTTTATTGTTATCCTTCATTCTCCTTTATGGTTTCTTTTTTTGGTGTTGATCTTGATATGAATCATGGTATTTTGTTGGGTCTATTGATATTTCAAGCGTACCGATCCTATAATGTGACTCACTTAAATTGAATACCGAGATTAAGCTTGATTTTTGAGTTTTATAGATTTAGATGTATTTGGGTATGATCTACTTGATGGTTATATTGTGGACTAACGGTAGATCTATGATGGGTTTTGGCATATTCCAATTGTTGAAGTTGATCCAGGGATTGTATGGAGAGTTGCAGTTCAGTTGGAATGCTTGTGTAGAATTACTTACTAGTGTCATTAATAGTGTGTGTGTATGAGATAGTTATTGTAGGGGGTCACTTTGATATATTTATAGTATGGTATAATCTCGTATTAACGATATTGACTTTGTGGTATGATGAGTGGTGCTTACTAGATTGTGCAAAAAGACCTTGTGGTGGGTCAAATTTGGTACAACTAACTTGGAAGGATTGCCTTTGAAAGATTATAGTTAGACGAGGAAAGTTTTTATGGAGTTCAAGCCTTGTGTATTAATTTTTTTCTTGGTGAATGGCCTTTGTTGAATAATGGGATTTTTTTGGTAAGAGACACTCCTCGGTTAGGTTTGAAGGATTCAACTTACAAGGAATTGTTGTCTTCTTTGAAAAAAAGGTTTTGAATAGAAAGGAAAACTTACTTGTACCAAATGCTACTTCTATAGCTCAGTGGACTGATGAGATATCTTTTTCTTATGAGTTTTGATTTTGGAGTATGTGTCGCTATTCAATAGTTCTTGTATTGATGAAAATATGAAATGGATAAATTAAGTAAGGAAAGGTTAAGGAAAACTATACATAAGGAGTTTTGATGTATTCAAAACTTATCTATGTGTTTGAGTTAGAAATTTGAAGTCCTAGTAGTGTGGTTCATTGGTAGGTTGTACAGAGTCCAACGAAGGTTCCTTCCATGTTTGACCTATTATTTTTGGTATCCATCAGTGCGATATAGTTTTTGTTGCACTCCTCTTATAGGTTGATTGTTTCTTATTACAACGGGTTACGTATGTGTATGGGGTTGTAAAGAATCCCTGTCCTACTTGATTATTCAAGACTTTAGGTTGTTTTGTGGATTTTGGGTGTTTATGATTGCACGTGTTATTGTGATGAGTTTCTTGAGTATTCAGTGTTATTTAGAGCTTTCATGCCTATGGTTTATAGAGTAATATGGTGATTCTCAATTGGCTCAAAGGGTTAAGTTATAGGTTTTGACTATTGGGTGGTATCTAGTATGCTGAGTGTGACTTTTGAGGTTTTGTGTACCTTTGATATCAATTTTTGTCCTAGTAATTTTAGCTTAGGGATGGGGTGTGGTTTGGTTTGATAGTGATAGTATCGGCCTTAAGTAGGGTTATTTCGTATTTTGGTAAGTAGTGATGTGATTTGTGTGTTCCTTGTTGTTTGGTGGGTTCATGGATAATTTTAGGTTTTGTGGTTGTAGCCAGTGTCTTATGGTTCTTTGGTTAGGTTTAGGGTACTCGGGTATGTTCAGAACTTCTATTGTGTTCAACTCGGATTTTGGAATATAAGAAGTTCAGAAATATAAAAATTCAGCTTCATTGATAATTTGGCCTTAGATGCTAGTGTTGTGACCTGGTGAGTCCTTATGTAATATATTTCAAGTTCTACGGTAAGACCGATAGTTCTATGATTATGGATTTGCGTTGGAGTGTTTGCTTCATGTCTTTTGATGGTATTTTCTATCCTCCACCTATTTTGTCATTTTTACTTGTACGTCGAAGGACAAATGTTAATTTTAGTGGTGAATACTATAATGAACCTCATACTGATTTTTATAAATTTTTGTGTTCAGACCATTTTCCCTTCCCCATATTTGCTTTATCTCGTTTACGAGTTGTGGGGATGGTTGGTACGGTTTTAGATGCATTTGAGAGTATTTTAAATAAATTTTATGATTTTGAAAACCTTTAAAATGGGCTAGTTTCATTTCAGTCAACATTTTGTGACCCGAGCCATGGAAGATGATTTTGATAGTTCCGTTAGATTTGAATATCGATTGTGGAATAGTAGCATGGTTAGCTCAGATCCGAGTCCTTATTTTGCATTTTGACCATCCGTTTGAAAACTAGTTAAATTTGACCTTCACAGAGATTTGGCGGTTAATAGTTGAAAACAATCCTTTTTTAAAAATTTGACATTGCCATTGAGTCTGAAACATCGAGAATAGCCAGTAGCACTATAGGTTTATTATTGTGGGATCCCGAATAAATTTTGAGGGTCCATTTGGAGAGTTTTTGAACCAAGTGTGTTTTTTAGATTGGTGTTTCTGGTGCAGCTACCAATCCTTCTTTGCATTCTTAGCTACATTCGTGGAGAAGAAAAATCTTAGACATTGCAAATGCAATGGTTGGACCACGTTCGTGAATGGTATCTTTTTTGTCCATTGTAATTGCGGTATCTTGATCGCACTCATGAAGGATTAAGTAGATCTAGTTTGGATTGGAATTCATCATGTTCATGAAGGCATAATTGAAAATGTGGGACTCAAGTCAAGTTGATCTTCGCATTTGCAACCTGGGGGTTTGTATTTGCAAAGGATTTTTTATGCTTGGACAGAATTTAAGTGTCACTCTAGACCAAAACCCCATTTTCACCATATTTTACCTTTGGGAGCTCGGTTTAAGGTAATTGAATAGGAGTTTTTGAGATTGTTTCTATGGGTAAGCTTTGTAATATTGTATTTATCGTTCCCCATTGATTTCTTTTGAAATCCATCTTCAAATTCATGATTTTGTAGGGGTTTTACCTGTAAAGTGTAAATTAGTTTTCTGCAATTTGCGGTCCAATTTATACTCGATTTTACATGGGTTTTCAACTATAGACTCCTCTTGATATGGGAAATATTATTCTTAAATAAAATTCTAGTTTTATTATTATTGTTTTTTAAACACGTTTTTTGAACTCGTCTCAAATATAGTCAATATGGATATCATTAGCTTTTTTTGAATTGTAGATGCCATATTTGATTAGATTGGATATATTTGGTGTTGATTTGAGGGAGTTGAGCTTCCGATTGAGGCTTTGCACGGTGTTTGGACTTGCAAATTATCATTTAAGGCAAGTTGAAATGTACTTGACTTTTCTCAAAGTGTTTATGTGTTGTATGCTTGTTTGTTGTATTTTTTTGTTCCGCTCAGGATTTGGGGTTCTATTTAGGTGAAATGAGGGGCATCTCCACGGGTACTGTAGTCCTTGATGGATTGTAGTTAGATTATTTTCTTGACTAGTTGTATTATTATTTGTAAATATCCTTAAAGTAGAATGTAGATAGATAACCCAGTGATATTGAATAATTGCTATTGGATTGCCTATTTTAGACCTTGAATCTTGTTAGCAGACTTTATTGAGATGATTGGGGTTTAGTGCCTTGTTATAGGGTAATTATGTTATCTTTATTATAGATGGAAGGATTGAGGTTTTTGGAGGGTACTTAGAGAATGAAAAGACTTTTATCGTTGAAGAGACATAAATGGATCAAACTAGGTTTAGGTAGTTTTGTGATTAATTATTCTTGGGATTATGGTTTACTTTGTGTTGCCCATGTGGGGATTATGTGAACTTCATTATAGATTTGATAATTATTTATGATTGTGTGCCCTAGAGGGGGCTTATTTGCATGTTGTTTTTTTATTTGAGTGGGTATATTATTGTGATGCCCGAGTGGGGGTTTAACTTGATGTCATTGGTCATATTTTTTCATTAAATGCCTTATTTACCATTATGTCACCTGAGTGAGAGCTAGACTTAAGACTGTAGACCTTATTAGAGAATTTATTGCAAATTCATTATAGTGATACCTGAGTGAGTAGTTGAAAATGATAATATTGATGACTACATCACTATTTATCCTAGTAGTGCTAATTGTATATTGAGATCATGAATTATTGATACAATGAATTGATTCTGAGCTCACTTATACATGTATTGAATAGATTTTTTATATTTATACTAATTGATTTGGAGCATACATCCTCATATCACGCATACATATTCATGAGACATTGTACCTCTGAGACATTATGATTTTTGTTAGAAAATGAGATACTTTATAAAATGCCTATACCAAGGGATATACTGGTAAGGTTTATTTGAGACAGAGATTATATGAGTATATGGGCTGTGAACCCCCCACAGGTCCTTCTTAGGAGTAGTGAGGCTTGTTGGGTGTATACAGAAAGTTATGTAATAACTTTTAAAACATTCATCATCATCACTATATTACATTGCCTCATTTGCTTTGCATTTACATTCCTTGCTATGGTTTGGTATTATGTTAGTATTGACTCTTGTATTATATTATCGTGATAGAACCTTATTTATGATATTGTATTAAAGCATTCATTTCATTTCATTACATTATCTTATATCATATTATAGTTCGGAGGTTGAGGTATTATAAGACATGGGATATGGCGGTGGCTTTATCAAATTGATAGATGGGTAGCACCTTTTGGTACCATGAGATACATCCTTTTGTATGCCCACTCTCCCTGTTTTATTCTAGATTGTTGATTGGTTGATTTAGTTGATTAATCTTGAGATATAGCATTGGTGAGTTTACTTCATAAATGACTTCTTGTTTGTTGATCATAAATGAATAATGTTTACCCACCTAGATCAACATGCCTACATCATAGTTGATATGTCTATTGATCGTTAAATTGGGTTACCCTGATAAGATAAAATAATATAACATGATGTCTTATAGGTTGTTCAGTATATGCTTATGTGCAATTGAACAAGAAAATGTACATAGTCATGCAAGTAATAAAGTAGCTCTTACAAGACGAGTATCAACTCCACAAGGACTGCGTTTAGTAGATAATTCAATTCTAGGATTAGTAATTAAGTTAAATAAATGTTATTGCAACCAAGAGAGTTTTATGTTTTAGTACGCTAAAAGTAATAATGTGCAATAACAAAAAGTAAAGTATTTGAAACAATAATTATGAGAAATCCAAGGTCAAAGCGTCTTGAACAATTATGCAAAGCTACACAATAATGTTGGTTAAGTTATCTATCTTGGTTGTTGAGTTATAGGGTTAATATCATGATTATGATCTTCCGACCTCTAATCATCTATTTAATTAGTGTTACAACTATGTAGTTGATCAAGGATATGGGAACTAATTCAAACGTATTTATATTTCATCCAATATTTGAGCAAAATGGTGCAAATTAGGTATATTCATATCCTAACTGCGAATCAATTTCCTACTTTAGAAAGATGAGACCCATTCCTTACATTCTATGTTCTAATCTAATGTTACTCCTTCCAGGCTCACAAAAGAAATATAAATTTATTCTAAAGGTCGTGAATCTTTAAAATTGTAAGAAAATAACAAGAATAATCAAATATGATAATTAACATTAAACAACCTGAATATAAGCTTAGCAATCTTGTTCGTAGCCTTAACCCTAGAAAGAGGGTTTTTATCCACTCATAATCTACTTTACTCACAAATTTAATGTAGTTCACACAAGAATTAAGTTCTAAAAATACAATAATAAAAACCCTATTTGAAACCTCCCTAATGTATTGTTAAGTCCTAAGTTGTCCAAAGATGATTAGAATAGAAGTTAAGTGTCCTATTTATAGTGTAGGACAAGTTGTACCTGAAAATACCCAAGTTCGTCGCACTTTGAAATCGCATAGCCTAAGATCCATGAAACTTTGATATAGAGCCACCTAGGCAGTATTCCATGCCAATAAAATGGAGCCTTGCCTCTGTTTCACGCTGCTAACTCAACATCTCACTGTTTGTCAATCAAACTCATTCGAACTTTGTTTCTTCTATTCTATGACTTTGTGGCACATTCAAATCGTAGTAAGCTATTATGGTGGTCTAAACTCTTCAAAACATGATTTTTAACGTTGATACCTAACTTTGATTGCATCACATCTCAATCTTGATGAGTTTTTGGCTTCAATCCTCACATTCTCTATCTTGAAGAGCTTTATTTGTGCACTTGCAAATTCATTGTTCACATCAAGCTTGCTCCTTGTTTCTTCATCCATTGTAGCTCATGTATGACTTAATTTATCACCTAAAGCATCTAAAATAGACTCCTACAACAACTAATCACAAGTGTTAGCCTATGCAATACAAAAAACTTATGAAAACTACACAAAAACAAGCATAACTTAGGCCAGTTTATCTATTTATCTCGTCAAACCTTCCATTGGCCAATTGACTCTTATACCGATTCAATTAAATAATAAACCACCTAAATGTGAAACGTATCACACAATTATATAAATAAGCACTTTGTACCCCATTAATCTCATCAAGTTATCCTCAAACTAAGCTAAACGCGTGTAAATAATGACACTTAGGTGTATAAATACATCTAAGATCACCACCCTACACTTAAAGCTTTTTTTGTCCTCAAACAAATATTTACTCTAATACCAACCAAGGAAGACTCTAACATCACCACTATAACTAAGATAATCAAGCTATAACTATAACGATTGTATGAATAGTAAGTTCTACACTAGGCATGTTATATTACAATTGCAAAACTCATGAATACTACTTTAAGACTTCCTAGCCTCAAGAATTGACTTTACTAGGTTGGAAAACTTATAAATATTACTCAAAAATAAGATTTAATAAGTCACCTATCCATCATTAAACAAGAATCTTCATCATAAGATAGTCACCCATATTACTTACAGATATGCAATTTAACATAAGAATGGGTGTAAGACACAAAATTCACTCACTCTCACAATGAATTCACATGCTACATAACATGAACCATAAGCTTTACCTTAATGTAGTACTCCATTAATATCAGAATGTAAAAAATCATAATCAAGAAAGACTTTTAAGGGTTGTAATGTAGGTTAAGGGACGGGTAGAAACTATTCTAGATAGTAATAGTGACTATCTTTCCTAAACGTTTCTTACACTCACCTTTTCAGGATTACCTTCAAGTTTTTCAAGATCAGTCTTACTTGTAAATTTGGCCTATCGTATGAAAGAGTCTAAAGCAGAAATGAGAGGTTTGATCTCCTTTACCCTACAATCATCCACGCCCATCGTTGTGATCATGCATAGATCTATGAAGTATGAGGGTGTGTTAAGTTATTTATACAGTCTAAATACTACCTCTTTATCATTCAATCTCATCTTAAGTCTGCCCTCTCTCATATCTATTAGTATTTCCCTAGTATTTAAGAATGGACGTCCAATATTATTGGCACCCTATCATATGCATCATTATCAAGAACAATAAAGTCAACAAGAATAATGAACTTCCCAACCTTGATGAGAACATACTCTATGATTCCTTTGGGTATAACTCTAGTTCTGTCCACTATCTATTACACAACTTAGGAGGTCCTAGGATTATCCAAACCAATAGCATTAAAAATTAAAATGGGCATCAAGTTGCTTTCCCCCAAATCACTCAAAGCTTGAACAACACCACTTTGACTAATTTGTATGGGGAAGGTTAAACTCCTAGGGTCCATATGCTTTTTGGACATCTTGCTCATAACCATAGAACTTCACTCTTTTGTAAGTGCTACAGTCTTAATAACCTTAGCCTTATTTTATTTGTCACAACATCCTTCAATTACATAGCGTACTTAGGCATTCCCTACCAAACATATAACAAAGGAAGGCTAATGTGAAAGTTTCTATATGTGTCAGAGAACTTCTTAAAACAAGCATCCTCATTGGCTTTTTTAGCTCTTGAAGGAATGGTGGTAGTTGTCTCTCTTGGGATTTCTCAATTGAATTTTTATTTGGGTACTCATTCTTTCCCTTTTATCAGCTTCTTTGTATTCAACTTGATTTTTTGACTGCTTAGGTATACTCAATTCTTGCATTTCATGATTTCTCTTTGAAGGCATATCAACCAAATCTTTACCATTCCTCAAGGTAATTGTCATCACTTGCATTGGATTTTTTTATCACTAGGAAAAACCCCTTGAGGTCTTATGCCTTATGATAATCAAACTGGCTCATCAGTCTCTTTAGATTCTTTTGATCCAAATGCTGATTTTTAATCTCTATAGTCATTTGTTCTTGGTTCGCTAGAATCGTTTTCAAAGTCTCTTCTAAAGTGCTAGCCTGAGTGTTGTGCTAAATACTTTGGTGTTGCTGAAACTGCTGAGGCTGAGCCTGATTATTTCCCCACGAGTAGTTGGACTGACTATGCCAATTGTGTTAGTAGGCATTACCATAGTTTTGAGTACCTCTTTACACATAGACCAAAAATTTATAGAATCTAGATTTACTCCTCATAAATTTGTAGAGTGACCACTACCACCATAAATTTCACACCAAGTCCGACCTTGTGAAATTACATTAACCTAGGCCTAAGTTGAGTTAAACCTAGCTTATTAAACTGCATCATCAGCTAGTTCCTAAAGAAGGCTAACTATGCAGTCAATACTATGATAAGATCTACCTCGATCATACCTATAGGATTTTTCATCATACTTCTGGACACGTTACCCTGACAGTCTGAATTACATTGTGCAATTCAATTTAGGAGAGTGTACAACTCATCATAGGTTTTCTCCAAAGCCTGAAGTCATGACCCGAGACTACCCCTTAGTCGTGATAATAGTGCTTATGGCCATAAGTGACCATAAGCTAACCCATGAGCTGGTACCTATTATGAGTACTGAGTAAAATAGTAATATAGTCCACATGCAGAAGATAAACTAGAAGAAACTATAAAAATAGATACTAAAATACGAACTAAGAATATGTCTGAAATATCTGATAAAAATACTGGAAATCAAACTTCTGGCTGAACAACTGATAATACTGAAAGAACTGACTGACTTTCTAACTAATTGTCTGAGCATATAAAAGCCTCAAAAATAACTGAGGAGTTGATAGGATAGGCCCCCAACTAACTTCGACTGATTAAACAAAATGAAATACTGAAATAACTGAATGCGTGATAATATGTCCTCGAGGGATGAGGACTCACCACTATTGCTAATGTTGTAACGCTAGTCTGTCTAAGTATAGTCAAGAAATTGAGACTCCAAACCTATCATATAAGACATCATAGAGCAAAGAAGAGTATACGATCAGTACTTTGAATGTACAGGTATATGAGATGAAGGCTGGCTGAAATGCATAGAGTATTGTGCATATGAGATAAGGATTCTGAACAACATAAAATAACTGAGCATGAATACATGAAAACTATGAGACTCCCTCCATCCCAAATTACCTATCCTAAATTGAGATGACACATTGATTAAGAAAAACAATTAATAACATGCCTAGTTTACCATAGTACCCCTATTAAATAATGTTTATAATTTAATTTGAAGAAAAAGTAATTAATGCAAAGGGTAAAACATGAATTTTTATTTTGTCTTGTCTTGATTAATGAAAAAAGAAAAGTAAAATGTGATATCAAATTAGGAAATTTAGGACAAGTAATTTGGGATAGAGGGAGTATTTGAGAATGCAAGACCAAGTATACACATATTTTTGAAATCATCTGTAAACTGAAAGATTAAAATCTGTATAGCTGAGGATTTGTACACTTGGTCAAGCAAACCTGAACTGAAAATACACTGAATATTGTACTGAGACTGTGGGAGGTATCATATAACTAACATTCCCCACTATGAGCTAATTGGGGGCTAACCTGTAATCCCAGTTGGAAGGGTATCAGTATCGTGCCACGGGTACTAGCACTGGCTGTGTGGATCCACTAAACTAGTGTCCTGAAGGACTAAAGAGTCATCCTTTACTGGCATGCACTCTCATAAGATATGTGTCAAACCTCAACCGACAGGTAGACATCTTAAAAACCTATGTTGGCTACCTAGTTCTGTAACTCTGGGATCGCTACTAAGGGTCACACCCTCTACTGGCAGGTAAGCCCCTATCCCTAGGTTCTCTTGGTGCTAAATCCTACTCCCAACTAAACTGACACTGGTACTGACTGAAGTTCGACTGAACATAACAACTATTATTGCTCATCATGATCAAATAACTGAGTAAATAGTAATATTCATGGTTTAACTGAAATTATTACTTGGAAAATCTGAAATATTAATAAGCACATAGGTATTGGGTGTTCATAACCCGCCAGCACTGAATGACCATAAATCAAGATATCAACACTTAAAACTATAGTGTGGGAATCATGGTTCAAATACTCAAGGCATATACTTTTCATCAAACATGTGAGAATAATAATCTTGAACATGGGAGTGTCTTAAATATGAGAAGAAAACATGATTACATGGCTAAAATCATAATGTGGGGAATTTATCCTAAAATTAATTGGACATAACATGGGGATAACTTGAAAACACTTGTAAACATAACTTGTAATTGAATTACCAAGAGATTCATGGAGTTATTTTATCTTGAACATATATAAACTCATAATTTAAACCAAAAGAGGGTTTTGGGGCTCCATGGGTGAAAGGGATCCATGGATGAACATCCCACATACCTAAAGTAGAAGCCTTAAGGAAATTTATTGATGTTGTTCTTGTTTTTTAGCAAACCCTAATTTCTTGGGAGAGAGAAAGAAACCCTAATTTCTCTCCATATGAGTCGTAACTTTGTATACGACTAGATGCCCCTCTTCTCACATCCTGGACAGCACCTCAAAGGGTCAATACTGATGTCCTTACGACTGTATTTATATGACTCATACCCCTCTTGATGACTCATAGGGTTGAGTCGTACTTGTAATAAAATGTTCGCCATGCTATATTGATTTGAACACGAGCCCAACTTAAGACTCATATGCTGGCTTACGACTTGTGGGCTGAGTCGTATTTGGTCCAGAGACTAGAAAAGATATGGGGTGTTACACCTGACCACCCACAGCTAATATAGGAAATTTTTTATGTTATAGTAAAGTCCTTTATTAAAAGTGTGAGCTAATACCTCATTTGTCTATTAATGATATGGTCTATCTCAGAGAAGAGACTTAAATATCTCATATGCATGATAGAGGTTTTTGTCTGCCTTTACTTGAAAATTAGGATATCACTCCTCAATCCTGTAGTTTTGTTAAAAGGAAAGAATCGGATAAGGAACTTTTTTGCCAAATCGTCCCAAGTTATGACTGAGTTTAAAGGTTTTGACTTTAATCATTTCCTTACTTCCCATAATAATGAAAATGGGAAAAGAGTGAGCCTCTTGTTGTTTGTGAGACTTTAACAGGAAAGAACGTGTCACTGATCTACAAGACATTCTATAAGTGGACATGTGGATCCTCATGTGCTAAGCCTGTAAACTTCCCACTATTGTGCAACACTTTCTCCATGTTCTTCTTAAGATTAAATCGACCTCCTGCAGCCAATTTTTTTAATATTCGAGGTAACATTAGTTACGATTGAGATTTCCACTTCATGCACCATCTTATGGACTAGTTGTTTATCACCCATAACTGCAGAAATAGTCTTGCCTCATTGAACTCATGGTATTATATAGAGAAGTGGTTCTTCTCTCTATAATTGGTGCAATCATCACTCGATTTCATGATATGGTTGAACTAATTTTCTCTCCCTTGCTAGTTAGCTTTTTATTCCAACCTGTGCCTTCAAGTTTAGTATCTAAGAACAAGTTTGCAGCACTTACCATATAAAATAATAAAACTAAAAATCAGAAGGTAGTTAATTTTTCAAGTCCCCAGCAACAACGCCAAAAACTTATCTGCGTCCAACCACACACGCAAGTATACGTGGTCTTGCAAGAAATAAAGTAGCTCTTATAAGCTAATTATTGATCCCACAGGGACTTGACATTTAGAAAAAGATCCAATTCTAGTATTACTAATTAAGTTAAACAAAATGCTATTTGTAACCAAAAGAGTTTAAATTTTCGTACGCTAAAAGTAACACTGAGCGATAACAGAAATTGAAATATTGAAAATAATAATTAGGAGAAATCTAGGGTCAAGGCTCCTTGAACAATCATACAAACCTATAAAATTATGTTGGTTAAGTTATCTATCATGGTTTTTGATTCACGAGATTAATATCATAATTATGATGCTCCGAGCCTCTAATCATCTATTTGAATTAGCCTCACAACTACATCATTGAGCGGAGATATGGGAACTAATTTAAACAGATTTATATTTTTTCCATATTTGATCCAAATAGGGAAAATTAGGTATATTTCTATCCTAACCGCGAATCAAAATTCTACTTATGTAAAATAACAACTTATTCTTTGCATTCTTCATTCTAATCTAATGTTACTCCTTCTGGGCTCACCAAAAAATATAAATTTATTCTAAAGGTCATGAATTTTTAAAATAGTAAGCACAAGAATGCAATAAATATAAAAAAATGATAATTAACATTAACCAACGTAAATATAAACTAACCAATAATATGTGTTGCCCTAATCCTTTAAAGAAGGGTTTTAGCCACTCATAATCGACTTTATAATTACAAAATTAATGTAGTTCACACAAGAATTAAGTAATGAAAAGACAAAAATAAAAGCCCTAGTTGGAGCCTCCCTCATTTATTTTTCAGTCCCAAGTTATCCAAAGAAGATTAGAATAGAAACTAAGTGTCATATTTATAGTGTAGGACAAGTTGTACTAAAAAATACCCAAGTCCATGAAAATTTGAAATAACTGAGCCTAAGCTCCATGAAACTTTGATAACGCAACACTTAGGCAGCAGACCACACCAATAAAATAGATCCTAGCCTCCGTGGCACGCTGTTAATGCAACAACCCACTATTTATCAATCAAACTCGTTCCAATTTTATTACTTCTATACCTTAACTCTATGGCACGCTCAAATTATTATAAGCTACTTTTTTGGTGGTTCAAACTCTTCTAAACATGATCTTTAATATTGAGCTATGACTTTGATTTTATCACATCTGAATGTTGATGAGTTTTTGGCTTCAATCATCACATTCTCTAGATTAAAGATCTTTATTTGTGCACTTCCAAATAAGCTCGAGTATACTCCTACAATAACCTATCACAATTTAATACCCCGCATCTCCCTAGCTTAAATTAACTCTTAGTCCATGATTTATTCTATATAAATTTTTTGAAATGCTTAGTATTTTTCAGTTTAGAGCCTGCCAATGCATAGGAAATTCAGTTAGCTTTCCAATAATATAAAATTTTCCTAAATTCAATAGTTGGGTAAGAAGTTATGCCTATTTTAAGTTTCAGTCATTAAACACCATAATTCAGGCCTGTAGCGCATTGCGGAGTAAGCCAAAATAGCGAGTATCAGTTTCCAGTGAGGTACCGCAATGCCGGTGCGTCGCGCAAAAGCTTATTTTCATATTTGTCAATTTCCAGTGAGCCAACACAATTGTACCACATTGCAGTGAGCTTTCAGGTACCATCCAGTATTGCAATACGATTCCACCACGTCACGCCACTAGCCGCATTCCCAGTTGTCACTTATATTTGTGATGTTAGTGTGGAGAGTCTGTCACTTGACTCTATTTCTATAGTTCGTGATTTTCCTGGTGTTTTCCCTATCGATCTACTTGGACTTTCTACTAAGTGTGATATTGAATTTTTTATTGATCTTGAGCTGAGCACTCGACCTAGTTTTATGGCATCTTATCATATGGCTCTTGCTGAGCTTAAAAAGCTAAATTCTCAACTTCAAGATCTTTTTGGTAAGGAATTTATTAGATTGAGTGTGTCTCATTGGGGATCTCCTATGTTTTTTGTGAAGAAGAAGGATGGTTCCATATGTAAGTGTATTAATTATAGACAACTTAATAAGGTGACGATGAAGAACTGGTATTATATGCCTTGCATTGATGATTTATTTAACCATCTTCATGGAGCAGTTGTGTTATTTAAGATTGATTTGAGGTTTGGTTATCATTAGTTAATGATTTAGGCTGAGGATATCCCAAAGACAACCTTTTGGACTCAGTATAGTCATTACGAGTTCCTAGCGATGTCTTTTGGGTTGACTAATGCCCAAGCTGCATTTATGGATTTGATGAATTATGTGTTTAACCCTTATTTGGATTATTTTGTGATTGTTTTCATCGATAAAATCTTTGTGTACTCAAGGACTAGAGAGAAGCATATACAATATTTGAGAATTATGCTATAGACTTTGAGAGATCATATGTTTTTGGACAAATTCTGTACCTATGAGTTCTGTCTCGAGTCAGTGATATTTCTTGGACATGTGGTATCTAAGGATGACATTACGGAAGACCCAACAAAGATCAAGGCTATTCAATATTGTGCAAGACGTATATCTCCAACTGAGGTCGGTAGTTTCATTGGTTTGACCGATTACTATAGGTGGTTTGCTGAGAGTTTTGCTAATATAACAGTTTCGATGACCATATTAACTCAAAAGGAGTCTTCTTTTGAAGTTCCGAGGAGTGTGAGTCAAGCTTTGGAAAAGTAAAGAGATTTCTCACTTCAGCTTCTATATTGGCTCTTTATTTTGAGGCTTGGGGATTCATCATGTATTGTGATGCTTATGGTATTAATTTGGGTTGTGTATTGATGCGGCAGGGTCGAGTTACTATTTATGTGTCAAGACAATTAAAGGTGCACGAGTGCAACTACCTCACTCAAGATTTAGAGTTGGCAGCGGTAGTTTTTGCGCTTAAGATTTGGAGCAATTATCTTTATAGAGTGCATTGTGAGATCTTCATGGATCATCATAGTGTTTTGCATCTTATGACCTAGAGAGAGCTTAGTTCTAGAAAGCATAAATGGATGGATTTTCTTAAGGATTATGATATTTCTATCTTATATCATCTGGGCAAGGTGAATGTGGTAGTGGACGCCTTAAGTCGGAAGATGGTGAGTATGGGTAGATTGGCTTGTATTTCTATTTCTCAGAGGTTGTTGGCATAGGACATTTAGTCATTAGCCAACTTAATAGTGCAACTTGATATTTTAGACCCCAAGAGGATTCTTGCTGGTGTTGAAGCAAGGCCTTTTCTATTTCAGCATATTCGGAGTCATCAATTTGAGGATAAAAGACTTTACATCATTTATTATCAAGTGTTGAGTGGTAAATCTAAGGATACTAAAGATTCTAAGGGTGTTTTGATATTTGATAGCCTTTGTGTTCCAATGGTTGATGACTTGATTCAGTCGATTCTGTGTAAGGCTCATATCTCTAGATATTCTATTCACCTGGGTACAACTAAGATTTATAGATACTTAAGGTAGCATTACTGGTGAATTTGTATGAAAAGAGATATGACAGACTTTGTAGTGACAGACTTTGTAGCTCGTTACATGATAGTGCTCAACCATGTGAACATCATTATATACCAACATAAATAATATGTCGGGAAAGGGAACAATGCTTAGCATGCACTTTAAAACATTAGCCTGGATTGTCTAGCTTAACCGACTCAACAAGGCACCCACGGGCTATATGGTCCAGCTCTCCGCCAGCTAAAAGGTCCCTAGTGCGTGTAGCCGCTTGAACAAGATAATTTACATATGCACTATGGGGGAGTCAAACCTCCCAATCATACAATAATAATAAGAGGCACTCGAACCTCTAGGTTATTTAGACCCTCATGCTAGCTAGCGCAATTTACAGTATTGGTCCCTTGAGACCTCTACTTTCATAGCTCGGTTACACAACCTTTTTTTAAGCCCAATTAAAATATTTAACACACATTCCCAATTTATTAAACCGATTATACATTTAGGCATCCTATTAGTATCGTCATACCAACCTCACTTGCAAGTTCATTATCATTCCACAATCCATTAACCATCTCATGAGGGAAATTCATGACCCGTTAGGTTTAATTAACATTCATACGGGGAATCCACATACCCCAAAGTTCAATATAATTATACCATGGTTCATTAATCTTTTATACTAATGCATTAATTCAAGTGAGCAAGTCAAAATATGTGACAAAGCCGTCTATCATTATCATTTTCACATTTAGGTTGAGGGAACTCAATTTCCAAAACCATATGTCAAAGTAAAATTTATCATAATTTGGGGAAAACATAACCCCTTTGGTTATTCACCAATCCCATGCACCGTACAAGTTCAAAACTATTAACAAAGAATGAATAATGCATAATAAACCAGGGGAAATCAATTTAAGAACTATTCATGTCAAAGCCCTCAACCATATGAAAACCCTTATTTCAAATTCACATAATTAACCATGTAAATTCATGCATTAGATAAACGAGTTTAAGGATGAGTCACATTCCTGAAATTGCCAAGATTATAGAGAGAATTCTACCCTTGCGCCCTTAGATGACCTACTTCTTAGAAACCCTAAGATATTGATTGAGGGAATTTAGAGAGAATAAAAAGTGTCTTTGATGTATTAAATTATTGAAAAAATTCCCCAAGGGTGTTTTATGGTCGTGCTTATTAAGTACGGAAAATACAGAAATGTCTAAAATACCCTCAACTTAAAAACTACAAAATTATCACCAGTGACTTCGGGTAATAGTATGACTCATAACAATACGTTATGACTCATCACCACGAGTCATATCTAAGACAGTGTCATTAGGACATATACTATTGACCCTACGACATGCATCATACGACTCATTAAAGGACACTACGACTCATAGGTTCCTAGTCATCACAGGATTATAACACTTGGAAAACACACTAGTTTGACTACAGTTGGGACATCATGACTCATAATGAGTCTATACGACTCAGAAAACTTGGCCGCACACATTAGTCAGGGTATGATTTGGGTCCAACAACTTGTCAAGACTCCCTATGACTCATAAGGAGAGTCGTAGTCTGGACAGTGAGGATAAAATTTCAGAAATTTTCAAGGCCCAAAAATCTTGGGTGTTACATTCTCTCCCCTTAGGATCATTCATCCTCGAATGATGGGACAAGGCATTTATTAGAATGATTTGACACAGAGTACACTCACACTTACCTTTAACAAAGAAAGAAAATAAAGATATCAAGAAAATCATAATTTTCTTTAACAAAGTCAAAAAAATAAAGTCGTTAAACCTCATGAAAAGGAGAATGAATAAAGGGAGGAAAGAAGGAGTTCGAAGGAGAAGAGTCCAATGGTGATGTTGGCTAGGAATGAGGATATCTTAAAAGAGAATAATAAGGAACCATCCATGTTCTTAGTATCCCATGATTTTTATGCTAATCACTTTACTTCTTTTATTATCCATTCTATTTCTCTTGTTTTGCAAGAATATGAAGATGTGTTCCCAAAGGAACTTCTAAAAAGGTTACCCCATGTCGGGGAATTGAGAATCAAATAGACTTTGTGTCGATCTCTCAATTGCCAAGAAAACTGGCTTACTGAAGTAACACAATGGACACCAAAGAACTTCAAAAAAATGTTGAGGAACTCTTCAACAAAAGATACATCATGGAAAGAATGGGTCTATATGAAGTCTCGATGTTGTTGGTTCTAAAGAAAGATAGAACTAGACGCATATGTGTTGATTGTCGGGCAATCAACAAGATAGCAGTAAAGTATCGCTACCCTATTCCCCACTTGGATGATGTACTAGATGAGTTGAATAGTTCTTGGGTGTTTTCTATGGTAGATCTTAGGAGTGGGTACCACCAAACCCGGATGCAACTGGGTACTAAGTGAAAAACCACCTTCAAGACCAATTTTGGTGCATATGAATAGATGGTCATGCCTTTTGGTGTCACCAATGCTCCTAGCACCTTCATGAGTTTGATTTACCGAGTGATGAAACCATTTATAGGCAAAATTATAGTGGTATACTTTGATGATATCCTAGTTTATAACAAATGCCTCAAAAAGCATATTTTTCATTTGCAAAGTGTTTTTGAAGTTCTTAGAAAAGAAAAATATTATGCTAATCTTGAGGAATGCTCTTTTGGTGTGAATGAATTAGTATTTTCTTATAATCTCAAGAGGAGTCAAGGTGGATGAATCTAAGATAGATACTATCAAGAATTAGCCAACTCCAAAATCCGTTGATGAAGTACAAAGCTTCCATGGGTTGGCTAATATTTGTAGGAAATTTTTCAAAGATCTTAGCACCATCGCCGCTCCTTTGACTGAACTTATTATTTCCCTAAAGAATAACAGAAATCTATATATACTTACTTATTATTTCCCTAAATATTAACAGAAATCTATATATACTTTTTTTTGTATGTTTGAGTTTGTCTTAGTCCTACCGGCAGGGAGTTTGGAAAGTCGAAAGGTAATCCATAATAATAAACCTTTCAAATGGGGTGATGAGCAAGCAAAGGAGTTTGAAACTTTAAAAACAATCGCACCCTTGTGGTAATTACCCAACTTTATAAATGTTTGAAATTGAATATAATGCAAGATAGGTAGGCATTGGAGCCATCTTAATGCAGGACCATAAGCCCATTGTTTACTTTATTGAGAAGACAATAGGATCAACCTTGAACTACTCTATGTATGATCTTGAGTTGTATGCCTTGATTAGAACTTTTGGTAATTTGAAACACAATCCGTGGCCCAAGAAATTTATGATTCAAACCAACCTTGAATCATTGAAATACCTCCGATCCCAAGATAAATTAAACACGCGGCACTAAGTGGATTGAATTCTTAGAGGCTTTTTCTTATGTAATTCAATACAACAGAAAACAAAAGAGAAGGTGGTAGCTGATTTATTGTCTTGAAAATATGTATTAATCAATACAATATCTTAAAAATTAATGGGTTTCAAATTCTTGAGAATAACGTTCCTTAAGTACCCCAAAATTTACTCCAATGTACAAGGATTATAAGGAATGGGATAGGGAATGATGGATTAGAATAGGTCTTCTATGCCCTATTTCAGTTTTAATGGTTTCTTTGTTAAGGGAAAAGGTTGTGTGTGCCCTCAAAATCTTGGAAGAAAGTGTTTGTCATAGAGCCATAAGATGGGGACTTAATGGGTCACTTCGGGAGTAACAAAACCCTTTGTATCCTAGAGTAAAAATTGTAGTGAGCAAAATATATGATGATATTGTATGAGTATGTGGTCAATGTGTAGATTGTATAAGCTATAAATAACAACATCTGCCTCAAGGTTTGTAGAGCTCACTTACTGCCCAATGTTCTTGGCTTGATATCTCTATGGATTTTGTTTTGGGTTTGACTAGGACAAGGAGGGGAAAAGATAGAATATTTATTATGGTTGATTGATTTTCAAAAATGGCTTACTTTATTCTGTGCCACAAGTATGATGATGCTTCTAATGTGACATCTTTGTTTATTGAACATGTCTTCAAAATCCATGGAATTCCCCAAACCATTGGTTGTGATAAGTACTTAAAGTTCCTTAGTCACTTTTAGAAGTCATTGTGGGGTAGGCTTAGCAAGAAATTGCTTTTCTCAATGTCTTTCTACCCACAAACTGATGGCCAAATTGATATTGTGAATAGGACATTGGGTTCTATGATACACACCTAGTTTAAGAGAAAAATGGCTTCTTCGAGGATCACCTACTCTCAGTCGAATTTTCGTACAATCAAGTCATTCACACGACTATTGATAAGGCTCCCTTTAAATGCATTTGTTTAAACCTCCTAACCCCTTTATATCTCACCCATTTGTCTAGTGATGTTGTGATAATCTTAGATGAAACATAAAGGGCAGAAATAATGAAGAATTTGCATGATAAAGTGAGACTCCATCTTGAAAAAAAGACTTAAGAAGTAGTAAAGAAGGAGAACAAAGGGCAAAAATTGCTTGTACATGAATCAGGTGCGATTGGGTATGGGTATATCTTTAGAAGGATAGGTTCCCAACCCAAAGGAAAGCTAAGTTGATGACTCGTTGTAACGCCCTAATTTTCTAAATCGAAATGCTACATGGTGCTCATGACCCTGAGGGACCACAAGCTAACCCATAACTGATATCTGTACCTTTACACTGCATATATAATGTAATAATGTGGAAAACATGAAAATGTAGCCATAAGGTTCAGCTAAATAAAGATCTGTTAAGACACAATATCCATATGGGTTAAAGATACCCAAAATAACTGAAAACGAAATTAAATCTGAACTAAATCTGAAAGCCTCTAAGTACTGTCTGAATAAGGAGTTGAAGGAAATTATCTTCAACTAACTCCGTCTAATAAAACTGAGTTGAAATAATAAATGAAATAAAATAGTATCGCCCTCGAATAGATGAGGAGTCACTGCAACTCTGCGACTAGATGCTACTATTGATCTGGAGCTCGCATCTCTGAACCTATGGTGTAATATGAAAGAAATCACCATAGCACAAATACGTCAGTACAATAGGAGTACTGAGTAAACGAGTAAGGCAGGCTAATGTAAAAGGGTTTATATGCATGAGCAATGCTAACTGACTGACTGATATGAGCATGAGAGTGTAAACATACATACATAGTAACTAATATCGTGAGTATGTGATAGCTAGATCTGTACGCTAATACATGGTTTACTAATAACTTTCATGGCTAAAACTATAGTTCTGAAAACATGGGCAACTGTATCTGACAGTCTTAAATTAGAAGGAACTATCTGAGTTCCACACTATAACTAAATTTGATTGTATCTGACAGTCTTGGTATACTGATATCTAAAGAACTATCTTAGTTCTTTTACTGAGATTGAGTCTAAAACTGTGGGAGGTAGTTGTTTAACCAACATACCCCACATGTGCTATTATGGCTAAGATGGGGTCCAATCTCTGCCCTGACTGGTATGGTGTCAATACTGCACCACAAGTAAGGACATCATGTGAGCAACCCTCATATAACAGGTAAATCTAGTGAGAATAGCGGGAACCCTCATATAATAGGTTAAGCCACCTCATCTACCCTCATATAATAGGCTGCGATATCTCAACCTATGCTGGCTACATAGTTCTGGAACGCAAGGATGACTGCTAAGAATCACACCCTCATATACAGGTGAGTTCCCATCCTTGGGTTCACTCGGTGCTAACTCCTACTCCTATCTGAAGGGACTGAACATAATTTAACTGACTATACGTAAGTGGAACTTACTGAATTCCATTGACTTGCAGAGTAGTGCTATTATCTGAGAGTTAACTTAGATCATGAGATTTCTGAGGTTTCATGAGTCATGTGACTGACTGAGTTCTATAGATTATAGATTGACTGAGATTATTTTGACTACATGACATGGCTCTAGGCACACAACTATGTTTTTCGGGTACGAATACCCCCAGGACTCGATAGAAGGAAACTGACACACATGACATGACTTGATCACAAGATTTGAGTCCACAATTAATAATATCATAAGTAGTGGATATCTTATTTCATATAGTTATTCAATATCTTAAACATTGGAGGGAATGTATGGATATATTTTGTGTACATATTGTATATCTTCATTATCTTGCATACTTCATACCACCACAATAGCAACACATGAAAAGCATGGAATTTATATTGAAATATATAGCTAACATGAACTTGTCTTTTAGACATCATAGAACCATACAAACATGAATTTCTAGCATCCTAAGCATTTTATCAAACACCTTGCATGCATTCTTTTAAGCATAGGTGGGTTTCATACTTGCACTATATTAAACCACCTAAAGTTCATGGTTTTCAATTAACAATCATATATATTCCATGAGAACACCTTTAGACATCACATTGAAACTTAAACAACAATCGTCAACATGTACATACTCATATCATCACAAAAAGTTTACAAAATAATATTTAAAACATGGTTCTTGAGCTCTATGAATGGATTGGATCCATAGATGAGCACTACGCATACCTTACTGATTGAATCTTGAAAGAGATCTAATGTTTCTGAAGGTTCTTGAAGAATTCTTTAGGCTTGCTCTTGAGGAGATGATCTTGAGAGAAAATCCTAATCTTGTGGTTGAGAGTGTAAGAGAGGGTTTTTAAGATGCTTAACTAAGAAAAATAGGAAAAATTATGCTTCATTAGGGTTATAAGTCGTGGAAGGTGAAAGAAATGACCAAAATACCCTTATGAAATAAATTCTCAGTTGTTGAAAATCATAGCTGATGACATTTGTGACAAGGCATAAAAAATGTGGTAAGCTGTAAAAGATGTCGTCACACAAAAGCTAGAATTGATGGTTTCTGCCTAAGTCTGACGACCTTCGTGGTAGGGCGTCACAAAAGTGGTAAGCTACCACGAATGTCGTCACTTAAGAGCTGGTTTCTGCCTAAGAATGATGACCTTCATGGTAGGGCATCACAAATACGGTAAGCTACCACGAATGTTGTATCACAGGAGCTGGATTCTACCTAAGGCTGACGACCTTCGTGGTAGGGCGTCACAAATATGTTAAGCTACCACGAATGTCATCACACAGGAGTTGGATTCTACCTAAGGATGACGACCTTCATGGTAGGGCGTCACAAATGTGGTAAGCTACTACAAATGTTGTCACACAGGAGCTGGATTCTGCCTAAGGCTGACGACCTTCGTGGTAGGGCGTCACAAATATGGTAAGCTACCACGAATGTCGTCACACTATTTACAGCCTGACATGCTTAAGTAAAATAGAAATAACTCTTTTCTCTAATATTAGATTAGGCAAAATTGGTATCGTTGAAAAACTAATTCAATTATCTATTTGTTGATAGGTCATGAGCTCAAAAATTTCATGTATAATGAGAGATATGCTTGTTTGAAGTTGACTATACCGATATCCTTCTCAAGAATTCAATAGGTAAGGAATGTTTTGATTCGTCTTATAGCTGGGAGTTATTTGAAGCCATAATATACATCTAAATTACTCATAAAACTATAAAATAACCATGATGTACTATTCATGAGCTTGGTACATGGCTCTAATATTGGTTTGGATTTTTGGGGTATTACAATATCTCCCCCTTGAAAACATTCGTCCTCCAATGATGACTGCTTGAGAGGAGAGGAAAGATAAATGATGCATAAACTGGTCATGCTCAACTAGCACATGATTTTAGGACTGAATTGAATTCTAAACTGAATATAGCCCAATTGAACATGCATATCTGTTGCATGACTGATAAGCTGAACTCATGAATGCATGATAAGCTATGCACTAATACTTGATACCAATTTTATGCTGAAATTTTGAACATGTAACTGAATAAGCTTAAGAAAAATGGTTACCTTGAGCTAAGTCTGAATTAGCGGAGTAAAGATGAGGGTACTTGGTTCACATGTCTGCTTCTGCTTCCCAAGTAGCTCCCTCCATGGACTGATTCTGCCAAAGAACCTTGACTAGAGGGACTTCTTTGTTCCTCAGCCTACGAGTCTAATAGTTGAGGATTTTGACTGGAATATCTTCATAAGAGAGGCTATTCTGAATGTCAATGCTCTAAATAGGGACTACAACTGCTGGGTCACCTATGCACTTCTTGAGCAAAGAGACATGGAAGACTGGATGGACTGAGGCTAGATCTACAGGCAATTCGAGCTCATAGGCTACCTTGTCAAAGTGACTGAGAATCCTGAAGGGACCGACATATCGGGGACTGAGCTTTCCCTTTTTGCTAAATCTCTTTACTCCTTTCATGGGAGAGATCTTGAGATAGACATAGTCATCGACCTCAAATTCGAGATCCTTTCTACGAAGATCCGCATTAGACTTCTGTCAGCTCTGAGCAGCCTGAAGTCTTTCTATGATCAACTGAACTTTATTTAAGGCATCGAATACTAAGTTAGGCCCTATGATTGTGGTCTCACTAACTTCGAAGAAACCGATCGGAGACCTATATCTCCTACCATAGATAGCTTCGAATGGAGCCATCTGAATACTGGAGTGATAGTTGTTGTTGTATGCAAAGTCAATCAAAGGCAAGTAGTCATCCCAGCTCCCTTTGAAATCAATTGCACATTCCCTTAGCATATCTTCTAGAGTCTGAATGGTCCTTTCTACTTGACCATCTGTCCGAAGATGAAATGCTGTACTAAGATGAACTTGGGTACCAAGACCTTTTTTGAATGCTTTCCAGAAGTGAGAAGTGAACTGGGTATCTCTGTTTAAGATGATAGATAGGGGAACACCGTGTAATATGACCAACTCCTTGATATAGAGTTTAGCGTAATCCTCGGCTGAATAGGAGGTACGAACTGGAAGAAAATGGGCTGACTTGGTCATTCGATCTATAATGACCCAAACTGAATCATGCTGGTGACGTGTTCTAGGCAAACCCGTCACGAAGTCCATTTTTACTTTTTCCCACTTCCAAGTAGGAATAGTGAACTCCTGCATGGAACCACTAGGTTTCTGATGCTCTATCTTAACCTGCTGACATGTAGAGCACTTAGCCACAAACTCTGAAACATCCCTTTTTATTCTACTCCACCAATAGAGTATTGTACACCATGCACTTCTGCAAGAATTTGCTGCCTCAAGTCATCTATACCGGGAACACACAGACGGCCCTGACAAAGAAGAACACCATCTCTCCCTTGGGAAAAAACCTCTACTTCCTGACTCTGAACTGACTCTTTTAGCTTGACAAGGCTAGGATCCCTGTCTTGCTTCTATTACACCTCAGAAACTAGGGATGACTCTGAACTACTCTGAACACATACACCACCCTCTAAAGAGTCGACTAAGCGAATGCCTAGTCTGGCAAGCTGATGAATCTCCTGAGCTAATTTTTTCTTACTATCCTCAACATGGGAAACACTACCCATGGACAGTCTACTGAGTGCATCGGCTACTACATTGGCCTTGCCAGGATGATAAAGGACACTTATGTCATAATCCTTTAAGAGCTCTAACCACCTTCTCTGACGAATATTGAGATCTTTTTGGGAAAAGACATATTGAAGGCTCTTATGATCTATGATGACGTCTACATGAACACCGTATAGATAATGCCTCCAAATCTTTAAGGCAAAGACAACTGCTGCTAACTCAAGGTCATAAGTAGGATAATTCTTCTCATGAGGTTTTAACTGTCTGGAGGCATAGGCTATGACTCTACCATGCTGCATGAGGACACAACCTAAACCTACTCTGGATGCATCACAATATACTACAAATCCATCGGAACCATCGGGAAGTGCTAAAACTGGAGTTGAGGTGAGTCGAGTCTTCAACTCCTGAAAACTCTTCTCGCAAGGTTCTGACCACTGAAACTTGAACTTCTTATGAGTCAACCTAGACATAGGAGATTCAATATAAGAAAATCCCTCGACAAACCATCGATAATATCTAGCCAAACCCAAGAAACTTCTGATATGTGATGGAGAGATAGGGCAAGGCCAGTTTCTTACCGCTTTAGTTTTTTAAGGATCTACTCTAATGCCATAACCGAAAATAATGTGGCTAAGGAATGCTACTGATCTTAGCTAAAATTCACACTTACTGAACTTGGAAAACAACTAGTGATCCCTGAGAGTCTGAAGAACAATTATGAGATGGACTGAATGATCACGCTCTGTGCGAGAATAGACCAGAATATCATCTATGAAGACTATGACGAATGTGTTCAAGTACTGCTTGAACACCCGGTTTATCAAGTCCATAAAAGATGCAGGGGCATTGGTAATGCCAAAGGACATGACTAGAAATTCAAAGTGACCATACCGAGTATGAAAAATTGTCTTTGGAATGTCATATTCTCTAACTCTAAGCTGATGATAGCCTGATCTGAGGTCTATCTTGGAGAAATAACTGGCACCCAAAAGTTGGTCAAACAAGTCGTATATCCTAGGTAGAAGATACCTATTCTTGATCGTGACTTTGTTGAGCTGATGGTAATTAATACACATTCTAAGAGAACCATCTTTCTTGCACACAAATAAGACTGGCGCACCCTATGGGGATACACTGGGCCTTATGAATCCCTTGTTTAAGAGATCCTTCAACTGATCTTTTAGTTCTTTGAGTTCTGCTGGTACCATTCTTTATGGCAGAATAGAAATAGGCTGAGTATCTAGGAGAAGGTCTTTGCCGAAGTCTTTTTCTCTTTTGGGAGAAACGCCTGAAAGATCTTCGAAAAAGACATCTGAATATTCATTAACCACTGGAACTAATTCGAGACTGGGAGATTTGGAACTGGAATCCTTAACATGCATGAGATGATACACACACCCCTTAGAAATCATTTTCCTTGCATAAAGGTAGGAAACAAGCTGACCCCTGAAATATGAAGTGCTACCTTTCCACTCTAGGACGGGCTTATTCGGGAACTAAAATTGAACTATCCTATTTATGCAGTCGACTATGGCATAGAAGGAATGAAGCCAATCCATACCAAGAATGACATCAAAATTAGTCATCTCTAACTCGACTAAATCTGCTGATGTGGATTTATGAAATATCATAACTGGGAAGTTCCTATATAACCACCGAGATATGATGGTTTACATATTCCGGTAGAAACTAAAAAGGGCTCTACTAAAATTTTAGGACTGATTCCAAAATCGCCTGCTATGTATGGAGTGACGAAAGAAAAAGATACACCTGGTTCTAGAAAAGCATAAACATAAACATGGAAAATCTGTAACGTACCAGTAACGACATAAAAAAAATTTCCTGATCCTGTCGGGTCTAAAGGGTATAGAGTCTATTTGGGCGTTGCCCACTAATAGCACTGGAAGTGGCACCCTACTGGTTTAGGAAACCAGACTGAGCTGTGGAACGATTCTACTGACCCTAAGGACTTGGCTTAGGATAGTCCCTAACTTTGTGGCCTGTCTGCCTTGACCCGCTCTACACACACCCTGATGGTACTTACCGCAGGTCTGACACTGAGGATAAGTGTGGGCACTGCTAACACTGCTCTGAGATTTAGAGCCTGGTGCTCTATCTCTATTGTCGTCCCTGAACTTTGGCACTGGGGCACTAGCAGAGGTAGGGGCTGGAACTGCTGACTTAGGATGAAACTGCGAACAATTTCCTCCCTCTAATTTGGGCTGAGCAAAACTAAAACTACTGATTTTGCTCTCTTGTTCTACCTCTCTCTAGTCCTAACCTTTTGCTCCTCTATCTGCTGAGCATGGGTCATGAATCTAGCTAAGGTCATATCACTGTTCAACATTGTAGATCTACACTCATTCACCATGCTATCGTTCACCCCTGACACGAACTTGCTCATTTTACCCCTGTTTTCTGTAACCACATGAGGGGCATATCTGGATAGCTGAGTAAATCTAAGAGAATACTCTCTAACTGACATATTTCCCTGCCTGAGATTGATGAACTCAAGAAATTTGGCCTCTCTCAGCTCCTGGGAAAGAATTTGTCTAAGAAAGTTGTGATAAATTCTTCCCACTCAACAGGACCTGCATATCCTAACCTTTTTGCTAACCACTGCTTGTACCAAGTGTGAGCGGTATCCTGCAATTAGTATGTGAATAACTCGGCACTCTAAGAAGAAGTGACTCCCATGATATCAATGACCTTCTGGACTTGGTCAATAAATTCCTGAGGATCCTCGTCTGGCTTAGACCTAAAGAAGGATGGAGGGTTCATTCGGATGAAGTCTCGAATCCTAGCTGCTGCTGAATTGGCCACTGGGTTGGCCAAAACGACTGCTAGTCATTCATTTTAGGCAGCTATAGACTGAGCAAGAGTGGTAAATGCGGTCCTGAACTCCACATGAGAAACATGTTCGCCCAAAGGATATTCGGGCTGAGGAGCTGGATAATTTCTTCTCTTTGGAGGCATGTTTATAAAATAAGAGAAGAGCGGATTAGACTGAGAGAATGACTTGAAATTATGATTACTAGCATGACATGAATATTGAAGAAAGGGAACTATTCCTAAAACATCTCATAGCCTCTTATACATAAATATGGTGCGCAACACAACCATGTACAAGACTCTACTAGATACGGTTTTAAGACTTCCTAGGACTTTATTGAACCTTAGGCTTTGATACCAAGTTTGTAACGCCCCAATTTTCTGAATCAGAATGCTACATGATGCTCATGACCCTGAGGGACCACAAGCTAACCCATGACTGATATCTGTACCTACACACTGCATATATAACATAATAATGCGGAAAACATAAACATGTAGGCCATAAGGTTCAACTAAATAAAGATCTGTCAAGAAATAATATCCATATGGGTGAAAGATACCTAAAATAATTGAAACCTGAATCAAATCTGAACTAAATCTGAATACTGAATATGAAAGCCTTTAAGTACTGTCTGAATAAAGAGTTGAAGGAACATGTCTCCAACTAACTCCGTCTAGCAAAACTGAGCTGAAATAATAAATGAAATAAAATAATATCGCCCTTGAATGGATAAGGAATCACTGCAACTCTGTGACTGGATGCTACTGCTGATAAGGAACTCATGTATCTGAACCTATGGTGTAACATGAAAGAAAGCACCATAGCACAAATACGTTAGTACAACTGGAGTACTGAGTATACGAGTGAGGCAGGCTAATGCAAAAGGGTTTGCATGTATGAACAATGCTAACTGACTGACTGATATGAACGTGAGAGTGTAAACATGCATACATAGTAACTAAGATCATAAGTACGTGATAGCTAATCTGTACGCTAATACATGGTTTACTGATAACTGACATGGCTAAAACTGTAGTTCTGATAACATGGGCGACTGTATCTGACAGTCTTAAATCTTATAGAACTATCTGAGTTCCACACTATAACTAAATTTGACTGTATCTAATATTCTTGGTATACTAATATCTGAAGAACTATCTAAGTTCTTTTACTGAGACTGAGTTTGAAACTATGGGAGGTAGTTTTTTAACCGACATGCCCCATATGTGCCATTATGGCTAAGATGGGGTCCAATCTCTGCCTTGAATGGAAGGGTGTCAATACCACGCCACTGGTAAGGACAACATGTGAGCACCCCTCATATAATAGGTAACTCTAGTAAGAATGGTGGGAACCCTCATATAACAGGTGAAGCCACCTCATCTACCCTTATATAATCAGCTGTGATGTCTCAACCTATGCTGGCTACATAGTTTTGGAACGCAAGGATGACTGCTAAGAATTACACCCTCATATAAAGGTGAGTTCCCATCCTTGGGTTCACTCGGTGCTAACTCCTACTCCCATCTAAAGAGACTGAACATGATTTAACTAACTGTATGTAAGTGGAACTTACTGAATTCTATTGACTGGCGGAGTAGTACTATTATCTGTGAGTTAACTGAGATCATGAAATTTCTGAGGTTCCCTGAGTCACCTGACTGGCTGAGTTCTATAGATTATTGCTTGACTGAGATTATCATGACAACATGACATGGATCTAGGCACACAGTTATGTTTTTCAGGTGCGAATACCCCCAGGACTCAATAGAAGGAAACTGACACACATGACATGACTTGATCACAAGATTTTAGTCCACAATTCATAATATCATAAGTAGGGGATATCATATTTCATATAATTGTTCAACATCTTAAATATTGTGGAGAATGCATGGATATATTTCGTGTACATATTGTATATCTCCATTATCTTGCATGCTTCATACCACCATAATAGCAACACATGAAAAGCATGGAATTCATATTGAAATATACAACTAACATGAACTTGTCATTTAGACATCATAGAACCATACAAACATGAATTTCTAGCATCCTAAGCATTTTATCAAACACCTTGCATGCATTCTTTAAGGCATAGGTGGGTTTCATACTTGCACCATATTAAACCACCTACAGTTCATGGTTTTCAATTAACAAACATATATTCCATGAGAACACCTTTAGACATCCCATTGAAACTTAAACAACAATCGCCAACATGTACATACTCATATCACCACAAAAAGTTTACAAAATAATATTTAAAACATGGTTCTTGAGCTCTATGAATGGATTGGATCCATAGATGAACACTACATATATTTTAGTGATTGAATCTTAAAAGAGATCTAATGTTTCTGAAGGTTCTTGAAGAATTCTTTAGGCTTGCTCTTGAGGAGATGATCTTGAGAGAAAACCCTAATCTTGTGGTTGCGAGTGTAAGAGAGGGTTTTTAAGATGCTTAACTAAATAAAAATGGGAAAAATTATGCCTCATTAGGGTTATAAGTCCTGGAAGGTGAAGGAAATGACCAAAATACCCTTATAAAATAAATTCCCAGTTGCTAAAAATCCTAACTGTCGACATTTGTGACAAGGCATAAAAATATGGTAAGCTATAAAAAATGTCATCACACAAAAGTTGGAATTGATGGTTTCTGCCTAAGTCTGACGACCTTCGTGGTAGGGCGTCACAAAAGTGGTAAGCTACCATGAATGTCGTCACTTAGGAGCTGGTTTCTGCCTAAGGCATACAACCTTCATGGTAGGTCATCACAAATGCAGTAAGATACCACGAATGTCATCACACAGGAGCTAGATTTTGCCTAAGGCTAATGACCTTCATGGTAGGGCGCCACAAATATGATAAGCTACCACGAATGTCGTCACACCGGAGCTGGATTCTGCCTAAGGCTGATGACCTTTATTGTAGGGCATCACAAATATGGTAAGCTACCAAGAATGTCATCCCACAGGAGCTGGATTCTGCCTAAGGCTGATGACCTTCGTGGTAGGGCATCTCAAATGTGGTAAGCTATCACGAATGTCGTCACACTGTTTCCAGCCTGACATGCTGGAGTAAAATAGGAATAACTCTTTGCTCTGATATCATATTTAGAAGAAATTGGTATCTTTGGAAAGATAATTCAATTATCTATCTGTTGATAGGTCATGAGCTCAAAAATTCCAAGTATAATGAGAGATATGCTCGTTTGAATTTGACTATACCAATATCCTTCTCAAGAATTCAATCGGTAAGGAATGTTTTGATTCATCTGATCGATGGGAGTTATTTGAAGACTTAATATACATGTAACTTACTCATAAAACTATAAAATAACCATGATGTACTATGCATGAGCTTGGTACATGGCTCTAATATTGGTTTGGATTTTTTGGGGTATTACACTCGTGGTGATGGAACCTTCCAAGTTCTTAAAAGGGTAAATGATAATGCATATAAGAATGATCTCCCATCATAATATCAAGTGCACAACACATTTAATGTGTGCGATTATTTTACTCTTTGATATGCTCGAGAATGATAATTCTAGAAATTTGAGGTCAAATTCTTTTCGATATAGGAAGGTTATACATCTCAAATTTTATCAAGGCCCTTTACTAGAAGCTAAGAAAGGGAATTATATGGGTTGCAAGCTATGTTACTGAAGATAGAGATATTAGTTATTATTTAGATGCCTTCCCAAAGATACCATATATTGAAGATTGGATAAAGAACTAAAGAAGAGGGAGATCACTCGCTGCCTCAAGGTGATGACCTACTTGACGAATAGTCAAGTGTTTGACCAACCATCCCACGAGCCATCAAGTGAGGGCCAGGAAGATCTCTCACTGTCTAGGGGTGACAGGTATAGTCATAGGAAGTCACTCCCTTGAGGGTCAGTTAGGGGATTCGCCAAGGAGAACAAGTTTACTACTTAGGGTTATTTTAATCTTTTAATTGTGGGTTACCTTTAGGCCTTTGTAATATACTATAAATAGTAACTTCTAGGTTTTACTTTCTTTAGTTGATTTTAGATATTGAATGAGACAATCACTTGAGAGTGTGATTGGAGAGCTTTGGTTGAATGCTTGTTAAAAATGAGGGATTTGATGGCAATTAATTCCTTCTTGGTCCACGTAGAGAATAGGTGTTTGTAGATAAAAGATATAGGGGTTTTGAATTTAATATAGTCAATAGTTCCTATTTCTTTCTCTTCTTACGTTAATCTATAATGACCTTACAGGTTATTTCCTCATTTGCATGCATTTCAGGCATTTTTAGATTTCCCATAGTGGCTACAATTGTAATACCCCAAGAACTCTAACCATTAGGGCTAGCATGACTCAAGCTCTTGAAAAATAAATTATAGTTCTTTGGTTGTTTATGATCAGGGGTGAAGTGTATTAAGGCCTCAAAGATGTCCTAACGATTAGATGAATCAAAATATCCCTTACCGATTGAATTCTTAAGAAGGATTTTGGCATAGTCAACTTCAAATGAGAATATATCTTGTTACACTAAAAAAATTTTGATCTCATGACCCACCAACAGATAGATAATTGAATTATCTTTCCAATGGTACCAATTTCACCCAAATCTGGTATTGGACCAAAACGTTATGCCTATTTTACTCCAGCGTGTCAGCCTGGAAACTGTGTGACGACATTTTGTGACGACTTGTCACCAGTCTGACGGCTTGTCACAAAATGTCTTCACCTTAAGCACAAAGTCACAAATTCCACCCTTTTGTGACGACTTGTCACAAATGTCGTTAGCTATTTTTTTCAGCAATTAAAGGACATTTTTGCAAGGGTATTTTGGTCTTTTCCCATCTTTTGGAGGCCCCTATATATATGAGAATCCCATCCAAACCCTGATTTCTTTATTTCTATTCCAATTCTCTTAAGAAAATATATCTAGGGTTTCAATCAAGAACATTAATCTTTCAAAAATCATTCATAAATTTAAGAACCAAGTTCCTCATAGTGTGGGCTTCGAGAATCATTTATTACAAGTGCGGATAGAGTCTCAAGCAGTAGAATTAATCCAATTTCAAAGATTAAGGTATGAGGGGTTTTGAACAAGAGCAATCATTTCATTCTTATGCCCAAAGCTTTGATTTCTATAATGGATTTATATAATTTTGCAAGTGGGTTTATACCCAAATTACTTCATCATGAGACTATGAGAATATAAATTGTTCAGCTTTGTTATACATGATTATTTTACTATTCCCAAGTTATGACTTGATATTTAATATTGTGAATTTCATATTTCTACCATGAGTTGATATTTCAAGTGCTTTCAAGATATGTGTCAAGCTTTAAGCTTCCTTATGACAAATTGGATTATTAAGTATATTGATTCATGAAATTGTGTTGTTACAATGAGTCTTGATATTTCCTCAAAGTTATTTATGTTGGCATGATTTAATGAATTTATACATTTTGATATTGAGAAAGATTAATTTGATTTGAGTCGAGTTAGGAATCCACAAATTGATTATGATTTGATAAATGAGAAAGAGATTTGATTTGACCTTTTTGATAGACCCTTGTGATGTTTGTGATGGATTTTCTAATGCGTTCTGAGCTTGTGCCTGGGAGTAGTATTTAGTACCGAGCGGGAAATGTGGTATTTCCCTTGAAACTACGTGCCACCATAGTATTGGTAGTGATATTTGTGGGACAGAGGCCGAGTATGAGATTGTGATCACTAAATTGAGGTCGTAATCCTTGGCAAGAGTACGACGCTCCCGCCAATGTGGGGTTCTCTCCTTATGAGGGCAAAATGTTGGACTCCATGTAGCTTACATGGTTTATATCGGTTATAAGAACCTTTCATGTCCATAAGAGTTGAGTTTCTTGAATTACCGAGTCACTCTGAGTCTTTAGTTGAAGAGTTGAGTTGTTTATGATGATTTATGAGGTTTTTATCATATTATTTATTTACTATGAGATCATGAAAAGTATGTCTCAATCTAACTCAGTCCAAGTGAGCCATCATTGTACATATGCATATTTTCATGAAATTGATGATCATATTTACATTGTTGCATGTACCCCCACATACTCAGTACATTCTAAAGTGCTAACCCACATATTTTCCTATGGGATATATTTTTTCATAATGTAGGTTCAGGTACTCAGCCGCAGTCGTGTTAGCAACATTCGGGAGCCTCACTATGTTTTCTCAGTGATGAGTCCACATGGTTCGAGGACCGTGTTTATATTTTTGTGATATCATTTTTTTGTTATGGATTTTAGTACTGTTGAGCCAGTTGGGGGTTTGTCCAAAAGGCTCCTTGATTTTGATGTATAGAGGCTTTGTCAGACTAGAGGGATGGTATGTACAGACATTCAATATATGTTTTGGTTGTATATTTTAGTATTCTCTAGTATCTCTCTTGAACCCGATGTGATATATCTCTTTATTATGCATGACTATTGTTGAATTTAATTCCTTGAGGTAGTTTCTGGCTCCGAGGGTTAGCTTGGGGCTATGTGTGTCCCTACGCACCGTCTAATGTCTCGGGATTGAAATTTTGGGGCATTACAAAGCTTGGTATCAGAGTCTAAGGTATAAGGAGTCCTAGGTCCTAGAGAGTCTGACAAGCCACATTACGTAGAGTCTTAATCATCGATGTGTAACGTGCCGCATCTATGAGCAAGAGGCTACGGAACGATTTAGGAAAAGTCATTTCTTTCTTTCTAAAGTTTATCATTCCTACAACTGTCTCTTTATCTAAGATTAACTCGTGCTCTCTTATAACAAAAAATACCTCCTCGTTGAGCTCGTAAAAATAACGAGCAACCTTAACCCATTGATCCCTTGAATGAGCATGTGTCTCATGCGGAATTTTGGGTAGCTTTTCAGGCTTTAGCCCAGGCAGTTACCGCTAACACTCAAACTAATGCCCAGGCTACTGTTACCGCCACCACAGATGTACTTGGATGAAGTGAGAAATATTACCCAGATTATGCATGTGACTGAGAAAGAGAGTGTTGAATTGGCTACCTATCATTAAAAGATATTGCATATGATTGGGTGGAGATGTGGAGGAAGAGTAGAGAGGAGGATGCCGCTCCTATGACTTGGCAGTTATTCTAGAATACGTTCTTAGACATATTCTTTTCTCTTAAGATGAGAGAACCAAAGATACAGGAATTCATGAATTTAAGATAAGGATCTATGACTATTAAGGAGTATTGTCTTAGATTCAATCAGTTATCCAAATATGCTCCTAGTATGATGGCTGACTCCAGGACCATCATGAGCAATTTCGTGACCGGTGTGTCGAGTTACATTGTGAAAGAGTGTAGATCTGCTATACATAATAGGGGGATGGAACTTTCTTGGTTAATGATATATGCCCAACAGATTAAAGCTGATAAGGTGAAAGAGAGGGAGAGAGTAAGAGGGAATAAAAGAGCTAGATTAGAGCATGAGGGATTTGATCAATCCAAATTTTGTGAAGGGAACTGCCCTCAACTCTAGAGACGTCCGTTTATGCCCGCGTCTTCCTCAGTTAGTGCTCTCTCACCTAGAAGCAGGCAGGAGCAGGGTAATAGGCGTATCCCATCTAGGTCTTAGAAAAGTGTAAATAACATACCTCGTCCTCCTTTATGTGCCAAGTATGGTAGAGATTATTTTGGCGAGTGTTTTGTTGATCAGAGGGGTTGCTTTTGTCACGCCCCAAAATCCCATCGGGCTGGATTGGAACCTGAAGCCGAGAAGTCCCGGGAGAACCCGTTCAAATACCTGTACTTTCACTTACATGTCACCAAAAATTTGTACAGCACTTCATTGCATATAGAAGAGTCTAATTACCTGTATCAGGACAACACGCACAAATATATATATATATATAATACTTGGCCGTCGGGGCCACCACATATACAAATATAACATAACTATATAAACTTCCATGACTTTACCCTTCCTTATGTCTACAAAGCCTCTAGGATATACATGACATAACTAGGGTCGGGACAAACCCCTGCCCACACATGACTCCTGTACAATAACAAAACATAAGGAACCGACTCGAAAAGTCTGAAGCAAACTGGAGCTCACCAAAAATAGCTGTATGACCTGACTTCTATCTATGCTGTGAATGAGCTGAAGCACCTGTGCCTGCAGCATGAAATGCAGGTCCCCCGTGAGGGACGTCAGTACGAAATATGTACTGAGTATGTAAAGCTGTAAATAATCATATGTGATATGGGGGATCAAGAAAATTAGACCCAAGTGAATAAATCATAATAGAAGTGAACCACACTTCATAAACACTTTTAGGATCATGTGCATTATCATTAATCTGAATTGGGTTCTTGAATTCAAACACATTTGTGGAACGGTATACATTCGTTCATTTCATTCTTTACAATTATCATTCGCCATTACCTCCTCCTCCCGAAACTCCAACCACATAACAATAATCAATACTGTACCGTACTATGACCATTAGGCTGCCCCCAGTACATATCAACTGTAATCATATCAAGTATCGGGATTGGCCCATGCTAGGCCAAAAATCTGTTTGGCTGCAGTACTTTTGTGTGCAGAAAATTTCTGCACATTTACTGTTCATTGAGTCCACCATTTTCAAGTTTCGAACATGCTCGCTTATATCCGATACTCATCTATTTTCAGAAATCTTTATATCGTTGGAAAGATAACTCGATAAACTTCGCATAGAAACTTTGACGAGCAAATTCCGGTATAAATAAAGTCGATTCCTATACATATATAATCAAACTATACACTTGAAACCATCTCAAAATAATCAATACTCATACTTAAACTCATATATACCTAACTTATGATCAATACATATACTCCAACACATATAACCATGGCTAATGCACGTAATTAAGTACGGGGTGTTACATCCTTCCCCCCTTAAGGACATTCATCCTCGAATGTGAATGTAGTTATTCAGCCGAAACATGTTCGAATTCATAATTGATATTCACGTCATCATATAGATATTATGCATATGTAAAAACTTACTTGTTAGTGTCCCAGTTCCACTCCTTGCACTTCTTTTTCACCTTTGAACAAATAAGGGTATTTCGGTTTCATTGCTTCCTCCGCTTCCCATGTAATCTCTTCCCTTTGTTGATTTCTCCAAAGTACTTTCACCGATGCTACTTCCTTATTTCTCATCTTCTTAACTTGACGATCTAATATAGCAATAGGCATATCCTCATAGGTAAGATCTTCTGTTACTTGCACATCTTCAGTAGAAGTAATAAGGGACGGATCTCCGATGCACTTTCGAAGCATCGATACATGAAATACTGGATGCACTGATGAGAGTTCCTGGGGTAGCTCTAATTCATAAGCAACTTGCCCACATCTTCGAATAATCTTATACGAGCCTATATATCATGGACTCAACTTTCCTTTCTTGCCAAATATCATCACCCCTTTCATTGGCGATACCTTCAAAAATACCCAATCGCCTATCGAAAATTCTAGCCCTCTTCTTCTACTATCCGCATATGACTTGTGTCGACTTTGAGCTGTTCTCAACCGTTGTTGAATCACCTTGACTTTTTCTATGGTTTGATACACAAGATCCGGTCCGAAAATGAGTTTCACCCGCTTCGAACCATCCTATTGGTGATCTACACTTCCTCCCATATAAAGCTTCATATGGTGCCATTTTGATACTTAAATGATAGCTATTATTGTAGGCAAACTCAATAAGAGGTAAATGATCATCCCAGTTGCCTTTAAAATCTATAACACATGCTCGTAGCATATCTTCAAGGGTTTGAATGGTGCGCTATGCTTGTCCATCCATCTGAGGGTGAAAAAATGTACTCAGATTCACTTGTGTTCCCAAACTCCGTTGGAAAAACTTCCAAAAGTTTACGGTAAATTGAGTTCCCCGATCCGATATAATAGAAGTTGGCACTCCACGTAATCGGACTATTTCTTTAACATACAGCTTCGAATATTCTTCAACTATGTAAGTGGTCTTTATGGGTAAGAAATGTGCGGATTTAGTAAGCCTATCAACAATCACCCATATAGAATCAAATTTCCGAGCTGTACGAGTCAAACCTGTAACAAAATCCATGTTGATCATGTTCCACCAATATACATCCTTCAAATCTTGATACATTTTGGTTGACCCTGGATGAATAGAATACCTTGAGAAATGTGCCTCAGTCATAATTCTTTTTCTTAGCTCATCAACAATAGGCACACATAGCCGATTTTGGCATAGAAGTACTCCTTCTTGCGAAATCTCAAATACCTTCATTGCACCATTTTGAACATTCTTCTTGAGTTGCAATAAAATAGGATTTGCATCTTGCTTCTCTTTCACCTCATCTACTAATGAGGATTCCGCGGCATTATGCACAATAAGCTCTTCGTCCGGAGTTTCGAGAAGACAAACTCCTAGACTAGCTAATTGATGAAGATCTTTAATCATCCCTTGCCTTTCTACAGGTGCCATCATAGCCTTACGACTCAATGCATCAGCTACTATATTCTCTTTCCCTGGGTGATACAAAATATCAACATCATAATCTTTTAATAGTTCCATCCACCTTCGCTGCCTCAGATTTAGATCCTTCTGACTAAAAATATATTGTAAGCTCTTGTGATCAGTATATATATCAACATGAACCCCATATAAATAGTGGCGCCATATTTTTAAAGCAAAGATAACCGCTGCCAGCTCAAGATCATGTGTGGGGTAATTTTTCTCATGTGGCCTCAATTTCCTTGAGGCATATGCTATCACCTTACCATGCTGCATTAATACACATCCTAAACCAATTCTCAAAGCATCATAATACACTTTATACCCTTCTGTAACTTCTGGAAGTACCAACACAAGTGTAGAAGTCAACTTATTCTTCAATTCTTGGAAACTCTCCTCACACGCATCATTCCATTGGAACTTGGATGCTTTATGCGTTAGCTTAGTTAAGGGTGCTGAAATAGAAGAAAAACGCTCAACAAACTTTCTATATTAACCAACCAACCCAAGAAAACTATGAATCTCCGTAGGTGTTGTGGGCCCTGGCCAATTCTTCACTGTTTCTATCTTTTGAGTATCAACCTGTATGCCTTCATTTGATACAATATGGCCCAGAAATGCCACTGACTTTAGCCAAAATTCACATTTAGAAAATTTTGCATACAGCTTGCAATCATAAAGAGTTTGCAACGCCTTGTTCGGAAAGCTGTTTTGGGTATATCTTTTTCTTTAACTCTCACTTGATGATAAACTGACCTCAAATCAATCTTAGAAAAACATTTGGCACCCTGTAACTGATCAAATAAATCATCAATTCTTGGGAGAGGATATTTATTTTTAAGAGTCACTTTATTTAGCTGCCTATAATCAATACACATTCTCAATGTGCCATCTTTCTTGCGCACAAACAACACTGGTGCTCCCCAAGGGGAAATACTAGGCCTAATAAACCCCTTTTCTAGAAAATCTTTCAATTGCTCTTTCAATTCTCGTAATTTTGCTGGGGCCATCCTATACGGAGGAATTGAGATTAGCTTAATACCAAATTCTATTTCTCGTTTAGGAGGTAAACCTGGATGATCTTCAGGAAATACATCAAGAAATTCACTTACTACTGGTACAGTGTAAAGATTTGGTGATTCCGATTCCGTATCCTTTACTCTAACTAAATGACATATGTAGCCCTTGGAAATCATTTTTCTCGCTTTGAAATAAGAAATAAATCTACCTCTTGGTGCGCCAATCTTACCTTGCCATTTAATAACTACTTCATTAGGAAAATATAAATACATCTTTTTCGTACAACAGTCAATTTTGGCATCACAAGACGCCAACCAATCCATACCCATTATAACATCAAAATCTACCATTTCTAGTTCCACAAGATTGGCTATCGTGTCTCGACCACACACAGTTACTACACAATCTTTATAAACTCTTCTAGCAATAATAGATTCCACAACCGGGGTAGACACTTCCAACGGCTTTTCTAACAATTCAGGGGTTCTTTTGAACTTTCCAGCAACCAAATGAGTAACATATGATAATGTAGAACCGGGATCAATTAGAGCATATACATCAAATGAAAATATGGGCAACGTATCCGTAACCACATCTGGGGAAGCCTCTAGATTCTGTCGATCCGCTAAAGCATAAGTGCGATTCTGAGTCCCGCTGGAACTGGCGACTCTTTTTTCATTCCTAGCATGACCCGCAGGTTGTGCGCCTCTACCAGAATAAGATACCGGTGACGATGATGCAACAGCTGATCTCGAAGGTCGTGCTACGCCACCTGCGCCCCTTCGTGGGCATTCTCTCATCATATGCCCCATTATACCGCACCAAAAACAAATATTTGTTCCCATTCGACATACGCCCATATGATGCTTTTCGCATCGATTACATAGCTCTCGAGAAGGTCTCGATTGGCTCATGTTCCCATGCCCATGATAACCCACTGATCGCGAACTATGACCCTCACTTCTTTGCCCAAATTGACTGCCTCTGAACCCCTGATGTTGTGGTGGAGCACTAGCTGCAGAATAAGAAAATAATGGCCTAGGTGGTCTAGCAGAAAATTGAGGTCTAAAACCTCCCTGTGGCGCCATAAACTGCCCTGTAGATCTGGCCCTCTTAGAAGATCCGCTTTCAAATTCTTGTGTTCTTTTTCTTTGCCTCTGGTCTTCCATTTTCTGTGCAAATGCTTGGATCCTAGCTATATCCATGTCTTTATTCAGTGCAGCAATAGTACAATCCCTAACCAAATATGGATCCAATCCATCCACATACCGATGAACTCTGTCATCCATAGTAGCTATAACATTAGGAGCATATCTGGACAAAGAATTAAATCGAAGACTATACTCCCTCACACTTGTATTACCCTGTCGAAGATTTAAGAACTGATCCGCACGGGCCTGACGAGTCTCATATGGAAGATAATGATCAATAAATGCCTCTTTGAACTCTTTCCAAGTAGCTGGGGGTGCATCAATGCCCCTTGACCATTTCCAGTCTTCATACCAATATATAGCCTCACCTTTGAATCTATACGCGGCTAACTCCATTGTCTCTCTGCCCGATACATGCATCACCTCTAGGGCCCTTTGGATCTGGTCAATAAAGTCCAGCGGATCTTCATTAAGATCAGATCCGGTAAAAGTAGGCGGACCCATCTTAAGAAAATCTTGTGTCCGAAGACTAGCCGCCCTATCAGTACCGCTAGAACCCGCGGCAGGAACAGCTTGCCCTTGGACTTGACCGGCAACAATCCGGGTCAACAGTTGTACGACATCCCTCATATCCTGATCAACAGCATTAACAAGTGGTTCTGTGAATATGGTTTGCCTCCCACTTATTTCATATTGAGTGGAAGACATTTCAGATACCCGCTCAGCTTGAGCTTCACTCTGGTTAACTTGTACAGGTGGTGACTTACTAGTCCCTTCTCCGGCAGCCTGGAGCTCACCAATAATAGCAGTATGACCTGGCTCCTATCTATGCTGTGAATGAGCTGAAGCACCTGTGCCTGCAGCATGAAATGCAGGTCCCCCGTGAGGGACATCAGTACGAAATATGTACTGAGTATGTAAAGCTGTAAATAATCATATGTGATATGGGGGATCAAGAAAATCAGACGCAAGTGAATAAATCATAATAGAAGTGAACCACACTTCATAAACACTTTTAGGATCATGTACATTATCATTAATCTGAATTGGGTTCTTGAATTCAAACACATTTGTGGAACGGTATACATTTGTTCATTTCATTCTTTACAATTATCATTCGCCATTACCTCCTCCTCCCGAAACTCCAACCACCTAACAATAATCAATATTGTACTGTACTATGACCATTAGGCTGCCCCTAGTGCATATCAACTGTAATCATATCAAGTATCGGGATTGGCCCATGCTAGGCTTAAGCCCCTAAGCTACCACCCTCACGTATATCAAGTAACACACATAAGAGATCTTTCCAATAACTTAGTTCAAAAGCTTTTAAGATTATTATATTAGTGTTCATGCCAATATAGTACCTTTGGAATAATGATACATCAATAGGAACCAAGTAATAGGCCTTCTATACAATAACGATGTAATAAAGACTCATTGGTACATCAACAATGTGTTTCAGAATCATCAATATCACAACAATGAAATAGGAGCCTTTTGGTATATCAATGAAACATTTTGACACTTTATAGAATGAAAACAACTTCGTTGGTAATGTAGAACAATACATATTTTTGGACAACCTCGGAATCTTACTTGATGGAACATTGGTGTTTTCATGCCAAAGAACATCGTTAGAGTATGCTTTACATACCTCGTTGTAGATTCGGATACCAATTCAACACAACTTCCCGCCTTTACAAATCACTTATCTACAATGAAATGTTTGGCATCAAGTATTAGCAACCCAACACCACAATTCTCTTCCATAATTCCAAACAACCAATATTTGCAAAGCATTCCAAAACCTAACTTGAACAATTGGTTTATGTGTATATATATATATAATCATCATTTCAATACCATATCATCACACCAAATCCCTTCACAATTCAACATAATCCCACCATTCACAAGAATAATCCAACATCATTTCCCAATCATCTTTCAACAACAATCAAATAACATACTTTTTATGCTCACATACATATATATATATATACATATCCGTATAAATAACACTAACATAATTTACATCCTTACCATAAAATGGCCCCTTTTGATTTTGAAGTCCTGTTGGCACAAATAAGGGGTGCTTCTCGAAGCCCTCAAGACGGTGTACACAACTACGGAATCAATTTGGATTTTCTACGATTGAATCACAAGATAATTGGAGTTGAACTTAGGCTAGGGTTTCTTATTCTTCAATAATTTGGATGATAAATGATGGATATGAGGCTAAGTATATATATATATAATGACCAATTTTCATCCATGAGGTGATGGAAAATGACCATATTGCCCTTAAAAGTTAAGTAAATCCGAATCTGTCCATGGTGGACTGTTTTGATAGGCTAAAGTAAATCGACCATAACTCTTTGCTCCGATAATGGATTTGGGTGAAACCAATTGAATTAGAAATAAGACTCTCGGGGCTTCTCATCAATATATAGCAGCTCACATAGTTTATTTTGTACAAGGAGTTATGATCGTTTAAAGTCGACCCAAAAATTTGTTTGGCTAAAGTACTTTTGTGTGCAGAAAATTTCTGCACATTTACTGTTCATTGCGTCCACCGTTTTCAAGTTTTGAACATGCTCGCTTATATCCTATACTCATCTGTTTTTAGAAATCTTTATATCGTTGGAAAGCTAACTCGATAAACTTCGCATAGAAACTTCGACGAGCAAATTCCGGTATAAATAAAGTTGATTCCTATACACATATAATCAAACTATACACTTGAAACCATCTCAAAATAATCAATACTCATACTTAAACTCATATATACCTAACTTATGATCAACACATATACTCCAACACATATAACTATGGCTAATGCACGTAATTAAGTACGGGGTGTTACAGCTTTGGTTATGGAAAGTCGGGCCACCGACTTGGAGACTGTCCGTATGCTAGACAGGGGAGTCAAGATACTCATTCCTAGAGTCAGGGCGCCTCTTCTAGTACTATTGGCGGTTCGTGCCAGAATCGCTTTTATGCTATACCACCTCCCAAGAGTAGGAGGACTCTTTAGATGTTATCATTGGTATGATCCGTGTCTTTTATTTTGATGTGTATGTATTAATGGATCCTAGTTTGAGTTTCTCTTATGTGACACCTCTGGTTGCTGTAAATTTTGAGATGGACCCTGAACGAATTCCTGATCCTATTCTGGTTTTACCCCTATAGGAGAATCTATTATTGCTAAGCGAGTGTATAAAAAGTGTCCTATCACTGTCTTTCATCGGGTCATATGTGCTAATTTGATTGATCTAGATATGGTTGATTTTGACGTCATTCTGTATATAGATTGGCTTTACTCGTGCTATGCGTCTATAGATTGTCGTACTTGAGTGGTCAAGTTTTAATTTCCTGACGAGCCAATTTTTTAGTGGTTCGGGAGTTATGTAACTATGAAGAGCCATTTTATACCCTACCTCAAAGCTAGGAAGTTGATTTCCAAGGGTTGCATCTATCACCTAGTTTGAGTTAAAGACCTCAAGTCCGAGACTTTGACTATTCAGTTAGTTAGCATTGTTAATGAGTTTCCCGATGTTTTCTCGGAAGGTCTCCCAGGGGTCCCACCTAATAGAGAAATAGAATTAGGATTGATCTCCTTCCCGGCACTCAGACTATTTCCAATCCTCCATACCTTATGGCTCTCGCAGAACTTAAAGATTTAAAGAAGCAACTCAAAGATCTCTTAGACAAAGGTTTTATCATACCCAGTGTTTCCCTATAGGGTGCACATGTTCTATTCGTGCATAGAAAAGATGGTACATTACATATGTGCATTGACTACCGTCTACTCAACAAGGTAACTATCAAGAACAAGTACCCTCTTCCTAGAATCGATGATTTATTTGATCAGCTATAGGGTGAAAATTATTTGTCAAAGATAGACCTTAGATCCGGCTATCATCAGCTTAAAGTGAGAGAGTGTGATATTCTAAAGACAGCCTTCCAAACTCGTTATGGTCATTTTGAGTTTCTTGTCATGTCCTTTGGGTTAACCAATGCTCCAGCAGACTTCATGGACCTCATGAATCGAGTGTTCAAGCAATATCTTGATATGTTTGTCATTATATTCATAGACGATATTCTTGTGTATTCCCAAAGAGAGGATGATCATGCCAACCATCTTAGAATTGTCTTGCAAACTCTTAGAGATCATTAATTATTCTCTAAATTTAGCAAGTGTGAATTTTGGCTAAGGTCAGTTGCTTTTCTGGGTCATATTGTTTTTGCCGAAGGAATTAGAGTCGATCCCTAAAAGATAGAAGCTGTAAAGAATTAGCCTAGACCTATCTCCCCATCTTATATTAGGAGTTTCTTGGGTCTATCTGGTTACTACTGTCATTTTGTTTAGGGATTCTCTTCTATTGCATCTCCCATAACTCGGTTAACCCAAATGAAAGTTAAGTTCCAGTGGATAGATGCCTATGAGAAGAGTTTTTAGAAGTTAAAGACTCGACTCACTTCAGCCCTAGTGTTAGCTTTACCTGATGGTACTGATAATTTTGTGGTATATTGTGATACTTCTAGAGTTGGTTTGGGTTGTGTGTTGATGCAGAGGGGTAAATTTATAGCTTATGCCTCTAGACAGTTGAAGACTCATTAGAAGAATTACCCAACCCATGATCTTGAATTAGTAGCTGTAGTTTTTTCTTTAAAAATCTGGAGACATTATTTGTATGGTGTTAATGTTGATGTGTTTACTGATCATAAAAGCATGCAGTATATGTTTACTCAGAGGGAGTTGAACCTTTAGACAAAGAAGATAGTTAGAGTTGCTAAAAGACTACGATATGAGTGTGTTGTATCACTCGAGCAAGGCCAATGTTATGGCAGATGCTCTTAGCAGGCTGTCTATGGGTAGTGTAGCTCATGTAGAGAATAATAAGAAAGAACTGGCTCGTGATGTACATGGTTTGGCTAGGTTGGGTGTTAGATTGCTTGATTCCACTGAAGGAAGTATGTTAGTTTAGAGTAGTTCTGAGTCCTCTTGGGTGTTGGAGGTAAATGAGAAGCAAGACATGAATCTTAGTTTGGTCAGACTAAAGGAGTCAGTTAAGGACCAAAAGGTAGATATTTTCTCCTAAGGGAGAGATGGTGTGTTGAGATTGTAGGGTAGATTGTGTGTTCCCAATGTTGATGATCCAAGGTAAAGATTTATGGCTGAAGTGCATGGCGCGCGATATTCTATTCATTCCAGTGCTAACAAGATGTACTGTAATTTGCGGGAAATCTATTAGTGGAACGATATGAAGAAAGACATAGCAGGATTTATGGTGAAGTGTTCTGCTTGTCAACAGGTTAAGGTAGAGCACCAAATGCCCGGTGGTATAATGCAAGAGTTTAACATTCCTACTTAGAAGTGGGAAAAAGTGAATATGGATTTCGTAATTGGTTTGCCTCCTTCTCGTCGTTATCATGATTCGATTTGAGTTGTTGTAGACCGGTTGACTAAATCAGCTCATTTCCTTCCTATGCATTCGTCTTATACATCTGATGATTATGTTAGATTGTATATCCGCGAGTTAGTCAGATTGCATAGAGTTCCTTTGTCTATCATCTCTAAGAGGGTTACTCAGTTTACTTCACAATTTTGGAGAGCCTTTCATAAGGGTCTTGTTACCCAAGTTCATTTGATTTCTACTTTTCATCCGCAGACTGATGGTCAGGCTGAGAGGACTATTCATACTTTGGAGAACATGTTGAGGAAATGTGTACTTTATTTCAAAGGTAGTTGGAATGAGCCCTTGCCATTGATCGAATTTGCGTATAACAACAATTTCCATGCTAGTATTCAGATGGCCCCGTTAAAATTTTTGTATGGGAGAAGATGTAGATCGCCTATAGGTTGATTTGAAGTAGGAGAAACAGCTATGATTGGGCCTAATGCTATGTTCGAGGCTATGGAAAAAGTTAAGTTGATTTGAGAAAGATTGAAGACCGCTCAAAGTCGTCAGAATTCATATGCGGATGTGAGAAGAAAATATCTTGAGTTTAATGTTAATGATTTGGTGTACTTGAAGGTTTCACCCATGAAAGGGGTGAAGAGATTTGGAAAGAAGGGAAAGCTTAGTCCCCATTATGTTGGTCCATACAGGATTCTAAGCCATGTTGGGAAAGTAACATGTGAGGTGGAGTTACCCACGGAGTTGTCTAGCATTCATCTAGTATTCCATGTTTCTATGTTTAAGAAGTGTATTGGTGATTCTATCATTGATTCTTCTGAAAACTTAGATATTCAGGATATCCTTACATTTGAGAAAATTCCGATTGAGATTTTGGATTTTCAGATCCGTAGGCTAAGGCACAAAGAAATTCCTTTAGTTAGAGTGCTTTGGAAAAATCAATCTATTAAGGGTTCTACTTGGGAAGCCAAAGATGATATGCGAGCCAAGTACCCTTACCTTTTTATGTGAGTTCGGAGTGAGCAGAAGGTACCATTCTCTCTTAATTTCGCTCCCTTCTTATTAAAGATTCAGCTGTGTCTCTACTTTCATAAAAAATTCATGCATTTTGTATAGTATCCGAAGGTATAGAATGAAGTAAGTCCTTTGAGTGAGTCATTCCCGCTATACGTCCTCATTTTTTTTCTTATTCTTAGCCTATCTGGCAATATTCAGGGATGAATGTTTCCAAGGGGAGATATTGTAATACCCCGAGAACTCTAACTAATAGTTCCACCATGACTAAATCTCATGAGATATAAATTATAGTGCTTTGGTTGTTTTCTGATCAAGGGTGATGTGCATTAAGGCCTCAAAGATGTCCTGCCAATTAGGTGAATCAAAACATCCCTTACCGATTGAATTCTTGAGAAGGATTTTGGCATAGTCAACTTCAAACAAGAATATCTCTTATTACACTAAGAAATTTTGAGCTGATGACCCACCAACAGATAATAATTGAATTAGCTTTCCAACGGTACCAATTTCACCCAAATCCGGTATCAGAGCAAAAAGTTATGCCTATTTTACTCCAGTGTGTCAGCCTGGAAACTGTGTGACGACATTTTTTGATGACTTGTCACAAGTCTAACGTCTTGTCACAAAATGTCTTCACCTTAAGTAGAAAGTCACAAATTCCACCCTTTTGTGATGACATTTCGTGATGACTTGTCACAAGTCTGACGACTTATCACAAATATCGTCAGCTATTTTCTTTAGCAATTAAAGGACATTTTTACAAGGGTATTTTGGTCTTTTTCCATCTTTTGGAGGCCCCTATATATATGAGAATCCCCATCTAAACCCTAAGTTCTTCATTTTCTCTTCCAATTCTCTTAAAAAAATATATCTAGGGTTTCATTCAAGAATATTAATCTTCCAAAAATCATCTATAAATCTTTAAGATTTCTTCAAGAACCAAGTTCCTCATAGTGTGGTCTTCGAGAATCATTTATTACAAGTGTGGATAGAGTCTCAAGCACTAGAATTCATCCAATTTCAAAGATTAAGGTATTTGGGGGTTTTGAACAAGAGCAATCCTTTCGTTCTTGTGCCCAAAGCTTTGATTTCTATTATGGATTTATATGATTTTACAAGTGGGTTTATACCCAAATTACTTCATCATGAGACTACGAGAATATAAATTGTTCAAGCTTCGTTATACATGATTATTTTACTATTCTCAAGTTATGACTTGATATTTAATATTGTGAATTTCATATTTCTACCATGAGTTGATATTTCAAGTGCTTTCAAGATATGGGTCAAGTTTTAAGATTCCTTATGACAAATTGGATTATTGAGTATATTGATTCATGAGATTAAGTTGTTACAATGTGTCTTGATATTTCCTCAAAGTTATTGATGTTGCCATGAATTAATGAATTGATACATTTTGATATTGAGAAAGATTGATTTGATTTGAGTCAAGTTAGGAATCCACAAATTAATTATGATTTGACAAATGAGAAACATATTTGATTTGATCTTCATGATAGACCCTTGTGATGTTTGTGATGGATTTTCTAATGCGTTCTGAGCTTGTGTATAGGAGTAGTATTTAGCACTGAGCGGGAAATATCGTATTTCCCCCGAAACTACGTGCCACCGTAGGATTGGTAGTGATATTTGTGGGACAGAGGCCAAGTATGAGATTGTGATCACTAAATTGAGATTGTACTCCCTGGCAAGAGTACGACGCTCCCGCCAATATGGGGTTCTCTCCTTAGGAGGGCAAAACGTTGGACTCCATGTAGCTCACATGGTTTATGTCAGTTATAAGAACCTCCCATGTCCATAAGAGTTGAGTTTCTTGAATTACCGAGTTACTCCTAGTTTTGAGTTGAAGAGTTGATTTGTTTATGATGGTTTATGAGGGTTTTATCATATGATTTAATTTCTATGAGATCGTGAAAGTATGTTTCAATCTAACTCAAGCCAAGTGAGCCATCATTGTACATATGCATATTTTCATGAAATTGATGATGATATTTACATTGTTGCATGAACCCCCACATACTCAGTACATTCCAATGTGCTAACCCACATATTTTCCTATGGGCTACATTTTCTCATAATGTAGGTTTAGGTACTCAGCGGCAACCGCGTTAGCGATATTCGGGTGCCTCACTATGTTTCCTCAGTGGTGAGTCCTCATGGTTCGAGGATCGTGTCTATATTTTTGTGATATCATTATATTGTTATGGCTTTCAATACTGTTGAGTCAGTTGAGGGTTTGTCCCAAAGGCTCCTGGATTTTGATGTATAGAGGCTTTGTCAGACTAGAGGGACGGTATGTACAGGCATTCAATAAATATTTTGGTTGTACAGTTTAGTATTCTCCAGTATCTCTCTTGAACCTGATATGATATATCTCTTTATTATGCATGACTATTGTTGAATTGAGTTCCTTGAGGTAGTGTCTAGCTCCGAGGGTCAGCTTGGGGCTACATGTAGCCCTAAGCACCATCTAACATCTCGGGATGGAAATTTTGGGGCATTTTAAAGCTTGGTATCAGAGCCTAAGGTTTAAAGAGTCCTAGGTCCTAAGGATTCTGACAAGCTTTGTTATGTAGAGTCTTGATCATCGGTGTGTAGCACGCCGCATCTATGAGCAAGAGGCTGCGGGACATTTTAGGAAAAGTCATTTCTTTCTTTATAAAGTTTATTGTGCCTACAACTGTCTCTTTATCTACGATTAACTTGTGCTCTCTTATAACAGAAAATGCCTCCTCGTCGAGCTCATAGAAACAATGAGCAACCTCAACCCGTTGATCCCCTGAACGAGCATATGTCTCATGCAGAATTTTGGAAAGATTTTCAAGTGCTAGCCCAGATAGTTACCGTCAATGCTCAAGCTAATGCCCAAGCTACTGTTTTGCCTCTGCAAGAGAATAATTCTGTTGTAGGTCAAGTTCATGATTTTATGTGGATTAATCTGCTTGAGTTCTTTGGGTCTAAGGTAGGTGAAGAGCCACAGATGTACTTAGATAAAGTGAGAAAGATCACCCAGATTATGCACGTGACTAGGGAGGAGAGTGTTGAATTAGCTGCCTATCAAATAAAAGATGTTGCATATGATTGGGTGGAGATGTGGAGGAAGAGTAAAGGGGAGGATGTCGCTCCCATGACTTGGCAGTTATTCCAGGATGCGTTCTTAGACAAATTCTTTCTTCTTAAGATGAGAGAAACAAAGATAGAGGAATTCATGAATTTGAGACAAGGCTCCATGACTGTTAAGGAGTATTGTCTTAGATTCAATCAGTTATCCAAATTTGCTCCTAGTATGATGGCTGACCCCAAGACCATCATAAGCAAGTTCGTGACCAGTGTATTGAGTTACGTTATGAAAGAGTGTATATTTGCTATGCTTAATAGGGAGATGGAACTTTATCGGTTGATGATATATGCCCAATAGATTGAAGCTGATAAGGTGAAAGAGAGGGAGAGAGTAAGAGGAATAAAAGAGCTATATAAGAGCAGCAGGGATTCGATCAGTCCAGATTCCATAGAGGGAACCGTTCTCAATTCCAGAGATGTTTGTTTATGCTCTTACCTTCCTCAGTTAGTGCTCCCGCACCTAGAAGCCGGCAGGTGTAGGGAAACAGGCCTATCCCATCAAGGTTTTAGGAAAGTGTAAATAACAGACCTCGTCCTCCTTTATGTGCAAAGTGTGGTAAAGATCATTTTGGCGAGTATTTTGTTGATCAAAGGGGTTGCTTTGGCTGTGGCAAATTGGTCCACCGACTTAGAGATTGTTTATATGCTAGACAGGGGAGTCGAGATGCTCGTCCTCAAAGTCAGGCTATTAGTGCCTCCGCTCCCGTAGTCCACCTAGTTCCTCCTCAGGGTGCCTCTTTTAGTACTGCTGGCAGTTCATGCCAGAATCGCTTCTATACTATACCACCTCACCAGGAGCAGGAGGACTATCTAGATATTTTTACTGGTATGCTTCGTGTATTTCATTTCGATATGTATGTATTAATGGACCCCGGTTCGAGTTTCTCTTAAGTGACACCTCTGGTTGCTGTAAATTTTGACATGGACCCTGAACGGATTCCTGAGCCTATTCTAGTTTCTACCCCGGTAGGAGAATCTATTATTGCTAAGCGAGTGTATAAGAAGTGCCTTGTCACTATCCTTCATCAGGTCATATATGCTGATTTGATTGATCTAGATATGGTTGATTTTGACGTCATTCTAGGTATAGATTAGCTTCACTCGTGCTATGCGTCTATAGATTGTCGTACACGAGTGGTCAAGTTTCAGTTTCCTAACGAGCCTATTTTTGAGTGGTCCGGGAGTTCTATAACTCCGAAGATCCATTTCATATCCTACCTCAAAGCTAGGAAGTTGATTTCCAAGGGTTGCATCTATCACCTAGTTCGAGTTAAAGACCTTAATTCTGAGACTTCAACTATTCAGTTAGTTAGCATTGTTAATGAGTTTCCCGATGTTTTCTCGGAAGGTCTCCCAGGGGTCCCACCTAATAGAGAAATAGAATTAGGATTGATCTCCTTCCCGGTACTCAGCCTATTTCCATTCCTCCATACCTTATGGCTCCCGCAGAACTTAAAGAGTTGAAGGAGCAACTCAAAGATCTCTTAGACAAAGGCTTTATCATACCCAGTGTTTCCCTATGGGGTGCACATGTTCTATTCGTGCATAGAAAAGATGGTACATTATATATGTGCATTGACTACCGTTAACTCAACAAGGTAACTATCAAGAACAAGTACTCTCTTCCTAGAATCGATGATTTATTTGATCAACTATAGGGTGCAAGTTATTTCTCAAAGATAGACCTTAGATCTGGCTATCATCAGCTTAAAGTGAGAGAGTGTGATATTCTATAGACAACCTTCCAAACTCGTTATGGTTATTTCGAGTTTCTTGTCATGTCCTTTAGGTTAACTAATGCTCCAGTAGCCTTTATGGACCCATGAATCTAGTGTTCAAGCAATATCTTGATATGTTTGTCAAAGTATTCATAGACAAAATTCTTGTGTATTCCCAAAGAGAGGATGATCATGCTGACCATCTTAGAATTGTCTTACAAACTCTTAGAGTTCATTAATTATTCGCTAAATTTAGCAAGTATGAATTTTGGCTAAGGTCAGTTGCTTTTCTGGGTCACATTGTTTCCGCCAAAGGCATTAGAGTCGATCCCCAAAAGATAGAAGATGTAATAAATTGGCCTAGACTTACCTCCCCATCCGACATTAGGAGTTTCTTGGGTCTAGCTGGTTACTACCATCATTTTGTTGAGGGCTTCTCTTCCATTGCATCTCCCATGACCCCGTTGACCCAAAAGAAAGTTAAGTTACAGTGGAAAGATACCTGTGAGAAAAGTTTTCAGGAGTTGAAGACTCGACTCACTTCAGCCCCAGTGTTACTTTACCCGATAGTACTGATGGTTTTGTGGTGTATTATGACGCTTCAAGAGTTGGTTTGGGTTGTGTTTTGATGCAGAGGGGTAAAGTTATAACTTATTCCTCTAGACAGTTGAAGCCTCATTAGAAGAATTACCCAACCCATGATCTTGAATTAGCAGCTATAGTTTTTTCTTTAAAAATCTGGAGACATTATTTGTATGGTATTCATGTTGATGTGTTTACTGATCACAAAAGCCTGCAGTATGTGTTTACTCAGAGGGAGTTTAATCTTAGACAAAGAAGATGGTTAGAGTTGCTAAAAGACTACGATATGAGTGTGTTGTATCACCCGGGCAAGGCCAATATTGTGGAAGATGCTCTTAGCAGGTTGTCTATGGGTAGTGTTGCTCATGTAGAGAATGATAAGAAAGAATTAGGTCGTGATGTGCATCATTTGGCTAGGATGGGTGTTAGATTGCTTGATTCTGCTAAAAGGAGTATGTTAGTTTAGAGTAGTTCCGAGTCCTCTTGGGTCTCGGAGGTAAAGGAGAAGCAAGACATGGATCTTAGTTTGGTCAGACTGAAGGAGTCAGTTAAGGACCAAAAGGTAGAGGTTTTCTCCTAAGGGAGAGATGGTGTGTTGAGATTTCAGGGTAGATTATGTGTTCCTGATGTTGATGATATAAGGCAGAGAATTATGGCTGAAGCGCATGGTGCATGATATTCTATTCATCTCGGTGCTACCAAGATGTATCGCAATTTACGAGAAATCTATTGGTGGAATGGTATGAAGAAAGACATAGAAGGATTTGTGGCAAAGTGTTCTACTTGTCAACAAGTTAAGGTAGAGCACCAAAGGCCTGGTGGTGTAATGCAAGAGTTTAGCATTCCTATTTGGAAGTAGGAAGAAGTGAATATGGATTTCGTAATTGGTTTGTCTCCTTCTCGTCGTCATCATGATTTGATTTGGGTTATTATAGATCGGTTGACTAAATCAGCTCATTTCTTGCTAGTGTATTCATATTATACAGCTGAGGATTATGCTAGATTGTATATCCATGAGTTAGTCAGATTGCATGGAGTTCTTTTGTCTATCATCTCAGATAGGGGTACTCAGTTTACTTTACAGTTTTGGAGAGCCTTTCAGAAGGGTCTTGGTACCCAAGTTCATTTGAGTTCCGCTTTTCATCCACAGACTGATGGTCAGGCTGAGAGGACTATTCAGACTTTGGAGGACATGTTGAGGGCATGTGCGCTTGATTTCAAAGGTAGTTGGGATGAACACTTGCCATTGATTGAATTTATGTATAACAATAGTTTCCATGCTAGTATTCAGATGGCCCCGTTTGAAGCTTTGTGTGGGAGAAGATGTAGATCACCTATGGGTTGATTTGAAGTAGGAGAAGCAGCTGTGATTAGGGCTGATATTGTGTTCAAGGCTATGGAAAAAGTTAAGTTGATTCGAGAAAGATTGGGCCCTAACTTTAGTCAAAATTATCTCAGATGAAATTTTTGATGGTTTCATTGAGTCTGAAACATCAAATTTGGTATGGCAGCATAGTTCATTTGTTTGCACTGGGTTTCAAATAAATCTCGAGCACCTAATCGGAGTCTATTTAGACTTAGCAAAATCTGATATCTGACATCAACTGGTGCTATCACTTAAACGTTCTTAAGCAATGATCTCTTAGCGACCAAATTATTCTCCCCAGTCGCTTAATCAAAGACCATGTCGCTTAAGCGACACTGGGCTGCCTAAGTAAAGTGCCACGTGTCCTTGTCGATTGCTTAATCAATCTTTGGGTCGCTTAAGCGATGACCGCTTTAGCCATTATCAGATTGCTTAAGCAAATCTTACTGGTGTTATATCAGCCTTTTCACCCAATATTCCCCTCTTTTTCTCAATCCATTTTCACTATATTAGATATCTTTGGAAGAAGGAAAGTGTGGTAATCATCCATTGAGCAAAGGTAAGTTAGTTCAATACTCCTTGATTATTTCCTATTATTTTTCCCTGCTAAATTCCATAATTTTCTTATAAATTCTTATATTTAGGCCTTACAATTTCTAAACTTTAAGGGTTGAATTGAAATCAAATTTACACTTCACTTGTGCTCAACTTTTGAGCACATATTTTTTGTCCTTCGAGGGACCTCATGATGAATTTAATTTTGGATTTTGTTTATGGGCCTGCTCTTGACCTGAATTTTGACCCAATCCTGTGTATAGAAATATGGGTCTCATTTTACTCCTTATTGTGTGTAGACTACAATTTTTATAGCGTGGGTGCATTTCAAAATCGTGGATCAAAGATAGATAATTTACAAATGATTCGGCGGTTTATGATTCGGCATCGGGGTAGGCTTTTGTCTACTCTTCTTTACGAGATAATGTATTATATAGTTTGTCTATTAGATAGGGATGTTGGGGTATAATTATTGGTCGATTACCTTGACTTAGCCTAAATTATGAGTTTGGGGGATAGAGGGGTGAATCGGCCCTTAAAATGAAATATCTATTATGGTCCTAGGATCCTTTTACTTTAGGTTAAGAACATATTAGAAATAGCTGACGCTAGACCCTTTAGTCTAAAGTTTACTACTTGACTCGATGGATTATTATGGTTTCTCGAGTTACGGTATTATGGTTACGTTTGATGTATATATTATTAGGTCCGAGGTTGTGATTATGATCTTAGTTGTACTCCGCGTGTGTGAATTATCCTTGTAAAGGATGTGGTCATAGCCTATGTATATTTGGATGCTTATAATTGTATTATTTGGATACTGATGATGTCATTACATAGATTCAATACATTCATGTTCACTAAATGGTACTATTCCAACTAAAAACATGATTTTACTACTATTTTCCTAAAAAGGTGTTTTTATGAGATTTTGAGATTAAAAATAGTGTTTTAGAGATTTGATCGAGATATATTCCAATCCACAATTTTACTATCATTATTTACTTTGGTCAATAGATATTTTGACCCTTCTATAATTTTGATACTAATTTAATCCATGAGTTGATCTTGAACAATAGGTTTGCAGACTTACACTCTTTTGGATACAATTCGAGTTCATGCATTTATTATATATATATATATATATATATATATATCAATTCAGTATTAGATGGAGTAGAGTGATGATGATGATTATTTTAAATTCTAGAGCTTGACCAGGTCAGTGTATACAGGTACTCTCACCCCCCCTAGGTCCCCTTTGTCTATGAACCATTGTCAGAGATGAGAGGACGGCGTAGGTCCTGTATTTATGTGCCATCGAGATGGATAAGGTGTATACACTGGTTTACTTTATGGCACTTGAACCGGTTATGGTATTATGTATTTTACTTAGAATTCATTCTTGCATGTGCATTGCCTATCACCAGTATATTATTTGGTCCCTATATCTATCAGCCTTATGGGGAGTTGTATAGGTATAGTTTCTGAGTGTTGTTTGTTATGTGTTGTATGCTGACTAAGTCTTTTAGGTTATGGGGATCGATTTAGATATTATTTGTGTGGACTAGCCAATTATCGTATTGTTATTATTATGTTTAGTTCATGGCAGTTGATTATGTTCTGATATTGGAATTTAAGGTATGATTCTGATTCCTTTCTCTTAATAGTATTTTATCATGGATAATATTCTCATGTTTAGATATTTGGATTAGGGATCCTATTTATGCCTGCATTAGTTTCCTACTTTAATTGGATACCTTAAGGTGCTAGATTGACCACCTTAGGTTGTACCCTTTTGAGTTAGTCTTGTATACCTATATGAATATACATATATCTAGATATGATAGTACCATATATCTCTTTCTTCCCCTATTTCTTTATATTGTATATATACCACTTGGCCTTGTATGCTACTATATATCCTTCTTCGATTCTTTATTTGTATATTGACCAATGATATATGGTATAGTGCATTAGTTCCTGAGTATGACTAGGATAGAATAGTTCATCCTTATTTTCTCTCTAGTCTTATTATGTTAGCTTTCTAGATATTTGGGTTGTAGTATATATTTCTAATTGCATGTTATCTATATCTTCGTTATCTTTAGAGCTTAGTCGGTAGTTGCCTACTAAGTACCACGTATTTGGGAGTTATACTACACTCTGCAGCCTGCAAACCACAGTATGGATTGTCACCGTTGTTGTGTGTATTGCGCAGAGAAGCTATGGATCAGAGATTTAAGGTAAGCTACTGGTTTTTAGAGTATTACTATTCTCTCTCTTGTAGATTAGATCGATCTCCATTTTATATTCAGAGATAGATTTTACTTCATTTTGTATTCTTAATACATTAGAAGCTTTTGTACTGATTTCGCCAAGTTTTAGGACTGTCTTATATGTATTAGTCTTTTATTATGATTATTCTCTATGTTAATTCATTTCTTTTGTTAATTCATTACTAGCGGTTCAGACTACTGGTGGGTTATAGTAAATGCCATCATGACCTGAGAAATTGAGCCGTGACAATTTGGTATCAGAGCCTAGGTTTTACAGTGTATTGGTACAAAATCTTGGTATATATTAGAGTCCTGCGATCAATGCAGAGACATCTGTAATCTATCTTCTAAAGGATACAGGGCATTCTTAGAAAATTCTATTCTGAACTCCTTATCGTGTGTCCACATTTCTATGAGCCTTAAGTACATTCTTTGACTTTATTCTATCCCTGATAGATGACATGAGGTTATTGATAAAAGTGGATGGGATTTTAATATATTTTCCCAGAGTTTTATCACAATGTCAGAATAGGGAGCTAGAGATAGACATCGTGGATCTTCAGCATTGGCCAGAGGATTTTTGGCTAACCCAAGCTCCAATAGAATTTGCGTCCACTTCAGCCTTTCGAGATTCGACATTGACAATTTTGAGCCTCTTTATAGATACCTTATAGCTAGAGTTAGGACCCGATTCATCGAGCAGTTCTCAAGCTAAAGTTGGGTTTATTGGTGTTCAACAGGGTTTCTTGTCAGTTTCAGAGTATGAGATTGGATTTCTTGAGTGGGCCAGACATATCCCTATGCTATATCTTTCAGAGCATGCAATGGTAAACAGGTTTATTGGAGGACTAGCTATGGCACTTTTTCTGGCGTCAAAGTATTTGATAGCAGTTGCATCTTTTTTTTCTTAGGTTGTTGATCACACGAGGGCCACAAAGAGAGCATGTGTTAAGAATTATGGAGGTGACGGTAAGAGGCCATGTCATCAGTATGATATTATTGGTATTTTATCTGGGAGTGAGGATTCTCTTGACAGAGATTAGCTTTATTTGTAGCCTATCAGTCCTACACCAGTATGTCTAAGACTATAGGTGGCTCTCAGATTAGTCATGGTGGTCATAGTGGGTGTGGTCCTCACTGGACCCTGTTGAGTATTCAACATAGGTATTTGGTCTATGGAGGCGATTCTATATCACTAGGGATAGCACCTTGAGTTATTTTGGGATTTTGTTGCGGTTGTGGTGAGATTAGCTATTGGTCTAGAGAGTGCCCCAAAAGTGAGTTGTTTGCTCAGACAGAGTTAGCATATGTTTCCCGCTAACCTAGGGCTCCTGAGGTATGTTATGATTGCTGGGACGATGGTCATTTCAATTGGGAGTGCCTCCGGCGTCAGTTGGTCGGTCATTTGGGGTCAGCTCATATTTCTCACCATGTTAGAGCTTCAAGGGTTTTCTATAACTGTAGAGAGATTGGTAAATGGTCTAGAGAGTGTCCCTGGCTTGGGATCATTAGTCATTCATCTCATCTAGATCAGTTTTATAGTATTGGGGCACCTTCAGTTAGAGGTAGTGCACTTGATACCTCAATTCATGATTCTGTTGCTAAATCTGAGTTTGGACCCGCTTAAATTTATACGTCCTTGGGCATGTTAGGAATGTGACTTTGGATTTCACCTAAGAGGTATGCTTTTTATTTTCTGGCTTTGTATTTTTATTTGAGTGTGTTGGGATTCTCGTGCCCACTAATGATTATGTGCCTTGGTAAATTTATATTGATTATTGTGTGCCCTGGTGTAGAACTTATGATTTTGTTAATACCTTTGTAGATGATTTCCTTCAATAGTGAATAGAATGTATCAGTATTGATATTTTCCCTAGGGTTATACTATTTGAGTTCGAGTCTCATTTACCTTAGCATATTGGCCTTCTTATGGCCCTATTGTGGTACTTGTTTTTTATTTTCATTTTTGGTACCATTTACTCTAGATACTGATATTTATATTATTGTTGTTGTTTGACATTGATCAATTCTTGCTTGATTGACGACTAAACTAGCATTATCTAGTTAGAATTTCCTTCCTTGAGATTCTGGTTTATGGCCTATGCGGCTAACTCAATTGCATGATGTGTATCTTGTAGCAAGGTGGGGTTAGGCATTTTTCTCTTCTATTAGCAAAGATACATTATTTTTAGTGGTCTTTAAGGGGGAGGTAGGTCAGCTTTCCTTGGTTCCATTATGGATTTAGAGTTGGTAATTTGGTTATATAGCCCATTTTTTAGGTTGACCAGTGTAAGACCTGTTCTTCTGAGTTGACAAGTTCATCATCTGATAGTTTTCTTAATGTTGATGTCGAGATATCTTGGATTTGACTTTTAGGTTTGTTGGTTTGCCTCCTAGTAGTAGCTTTCATCTTCATATTTTTGTGGAGTTGGATACTCCTTCTTTACTGTGATATAGTTCTTGTTCTAGTGGAGTTACAAGAGGTGGAGATAGGTGATTTTTCTTGTGACTACTTCTTAAGTTAGTAAATTAGGTATTCATACTGAGATAGAGTGTTGGTGTAATCCCTCGAGAGCACCCCCTGGACGTTACACGGTGCTCAGGTATACGAATAACCCCAAGCTAACCCAGGATATCTTTTCAGTTCAAAAACTCACGTAATTAAGATGGCTATCATGTGAAGAAATCTAATGATACACAATCTTATACTTAAAGTGAATCTTTAACTTGGAAATCGTGGAACAAACCTCTTAAACTTAAACTTGAACCTTCACTGTCAGAAAATCCTCTACAACTGACTAGACAGCCACTAGGATAGAACCCAACTAACCCAAACATAAAACTGAAATCAAATGGTTAAGTACTATTATCCGTAAAGGAGATCTAATCCATTGGGCCCCCGAACTATGAGGACTCATGATGTTGGGTGTATTTATGCATTCTAGCCTTTTAGCCTTATTTTAAGGATGATTCTTATGCTATATGTGTTTATAATGATATAAATGAGCATTTATGTGTCCAAGTATGTGTTTACAATGTTTAAAGGTGTTTTCACATGAGTTTTGATTCAATTTGAGCATTTAGAGTTCAACCGAGAAAACTAGTGTTACTAGCTTGAGCTAAGTGTTTGTCTAGTATATCGTGTTGGGTTCTAATGTGTTTTAATGAGTTTCTAAGGTTGTTATTATGTATTTATATGTGAAAAAACTTGTTGGTAAGGTTCAAGGGTCAATTGGAACAAGCCAAGGGTCAAAACAATGAGTTAAAAATCAATGTAAAATTATCCTATGCTTAGTTCATGTTTCTAGTTCACCATTGAGGATGTTGTATTATTTTGAGATTTAAATTGTTGTGTTTAATGTTATAGAATGCTTGGTGAATGGATTATGATGATATATGAAGGATATACAAGCTTCAAATCAAGTGGAAATAACTCAAAAAGGATCGAAAATGACCAGAAAGCACAAAACATAAGCTGGACGCAATTTGGACCCCTAGAATGTATTGGGCGCGTATGGAGTGTGTGATTGGACAATGGGCGCATGCCTAGTTATGGCATTTGGTTCCCAGTGATGCCATTTGACACTATGGTGTGATGCGTTGACACAAAAAATTGGGATAATTTTGCCTTGCTGAACAAGAACGACGTGGAAACCTAATCCAAGTGGGGTTATGACTTGTATACTATAAATATAACGTCTTAAAACATGTTTTGAACATCTTGGAACCCCTAGATTGCTTGGAACAACTTTGGAGGATACCAAAACTTCTTCTTAGGTTTTTATTTCTTTAATTTAGTTTGCTTTATGGTTTTAATCATTCATACAATTATTTGAATTATGATTGTGGCTATGAGTGGCTAAAAACCCTCTTCCTGGGGTTAAATCCAAGAACATGAGTACTATTATTTTGGGTTAAATTCGTTTAATTTGCTTATCATTATTGGTTGTTTGTTTATTCTTGTTTGAATTATTTTATGGATTGATCACCTGTAAAATACATATATTATCGACCTTTTGATATCGGGAGAGGAAATAGGGAGATAGAATGTGGAAATAAACAAAGCATGATTTTTATTCTTTTATGAAATAAAGAATTTGAATTAACGTCTAGGACAGGGATGTACTTAGATGCCTTTCTTGATTCAAACGTAGGATGATAGCTTTTAAACACTTAATTGGATTATTACATCCTCGCTCAACGATGTAGTTGTAATGTCCATATTAGGTAAACGATTAGAGGTCGGGAGACCATGATCATACAATTAACCCAACGAATCAACAATCAAAATAAGCAAGTTAACGAATGTAGTTCAATTACATAGTATAATTGTTCGAAGTGATTTAACCCTTGATTTTCTCATATTGATTGTTCCAAGACTTTTATTTACCCATTATTTACTTTAATTCCAAGTTACAATTTCAAAACTCTTTTTTTGGTTACGCTTGCATCAATTGAATCTAAATTGTGAACTAGAATAGAATAATTGTTAGATCAAGTCTCTGTGGAATCGATACTTGGCTTCACTAGGCCACTTTACTACTTGATAAGACCACGTACACTTGCTTGTGCACTTGGGCGCTGTTAAGTTTAGGCGCCGTTTCTGGGAACTTGTAGATTGGCAACTATCTTATTTTTAGTTTAGCTACTTTGAGTTGTAAATAGTTTAGTTATTTAGTTTTTTTTTATTTCTTTTTTTATCACACTTCTTGACATGGCAGCCGAGGATAGATGGCTTGCAAGTGATGATGATTCTATATAGTCTATGGTTGTGGCAATAGTGGCCATTCTGAAGATATGTGTGTTATAAACCCTAATATAGTAATGATTATGGGCTATGATCAAAGGCAATACTATGTGAACGCCCACAATCAGCAACAACAGTTTCAGCAGCCGCAGGTTCAGAATTACCAAGCCCTTATTTAAACAAGCAATTTGGAAGAGATGCTGAAACAAATTCTAGCTGATCAAGCATAATTGTCAGCAGATATAAAGAGTTATAGGGCTAGTTTAGAGCGTCAACAAATTGTCATAAAGAACTTGAGGATACAGATAGGGCAAGTGCAGCAGATACATAATACCAGACCTCAAGGTAATTTTTTATGTAACAATGAACAAGTAATTGCAATCGTTTTGAGAAATGGTACAAAGCTCAATGAAGAACCTCTAAAATCTCAATGAAGAACCTCCAAAGACAACTAAGGAAGTAGATGCAGAGTTGACTGCACAACCTGTTAAAGACAAAGTTGCTAAAAATTTGAGAAAGTCTGAGTACTCGGAAATTTAAATTGTTGAACAGGTTAAAAAGATACCACCACCACCATATGAATCACAACCATTCAAGTTTCATCTTTTGTTAAGACAGAAATTGAAGAAGTGAATAAGAGTGAGGGTGTTAAGGATAGTGTAAATTTTGAAGTGGGATTTGTTGGGCCTCACTCAAAGAACTTTTCTACATTATGTTTAGATGATATCTTGTTTGTGGAATCATTAAGAATAGTGAAAGAGTGTGAATATGAGGAACAAGAATCCTATATTCTTGATTTTGCACTAAACAAGCAACATAAAAACACACTTCACCTCAAGGCCGAGTGATTTACCATGCACAATCCATTACTTGGTTCATTAATCTTTGTACCACCACCCTATGAGCGAGGAAAAAAAATGGATGCTAAGTTGGGGGTGAAATTCATATCCTCAAGATGGAGGAAAAAGTTGATTAGATCGTGCCGCGATACTAAATTAGGCACTTCTTGGGAGGCAACCCAAGTTAAGGTATTTTTTCTTTTTAGGTTTTAGTTTTTACTTCATTTAGTTTTTTGTTTTGTTGAGTCACAGGTTGATGGGAAGTTTGAGTACCAGAAATCAGAGTTAAGGAGCATGGCAAAGACTGAGTGTGGGATCACGGACCTTCTTGATGCAAAAAGATGCTACTAGCTAGACCTAGAGGCCTCAGGGAGTATTTATATCTCTTACTTCTAAGTTCACTTTGGGGACAAAGTAGATTTTTAAGTGTGGGGTGGGAGAAATTCTCAATTTTAGGCTCAATTTTTTTTTTAGATTAGGAGTAAGTGAGATACCCATGTTGGTGTTATTTTTGATTGCATGGTGCAAGTGTTTTGATAGTGTAAGCATGTTGATTATGTAAATTACTATTTTTGAGACTCCTAGGCTCATGATTATGACTCTTGTACTTGTTGGCATAAATTAAATTCATGTTATTGTTTGGTTGAGAATGTATGATGATCCTATGCGAGTCGAACTTGTGCCATGTATGATGTGAGGTATTTTGTATATTCCTTGTTACATGTGATGTCTAGAACTTACCTGGTGTGTGTATAAAGCGAAATAAAGAGTGTGAGTTTAAGAGATGATTTAGGCATTTCTTTGATAGCTTTGTTTTAGACCTTCTATATTTCCTACCCTTTGTGCATTATCCTAGTTAACCCCTATTAAGATTTTAGCCTTTACTTTGGTAGCCGCATGAGTAGCCCAATCTCTTCTTTGATAGACCAAAATTTGATCCAAAAAATCTCCTAAGTGCTTTAGTGAAAATTTTATTTAGTAAGGAGTTTAAGAAATTGAAGAAGAAAAAGGTGAAATTGATGCCCTAAGGTAATATTTATTAGTGCTTATATTTGATATGTGGTGGTTGGGAGAGATATAAATGGTGTTAGAAATTTTTTTCATGGTTGTAGAAAAGAAAAAAATTGAATCTTGAAGGAATAAACAATACGCCCACGATGTGTTTGTGAAAATGCTTAAAAGAGATAGGGCAAAAAATAAAAGATATGGGTGGATGACAATTGTGTAATTTGGTTGTTGAAGATTGATTTTAAATTTATAATGTAGTGTATTAAAGCGCTTAGATAGGTTAGTCACTTTTCCCAAATAGTTCCTACCCATTCCTAAGCCTACATTACAACCCAAAAAAGTTCTAATTGATCCTAAGTTTTACATTCTAATATTAGTGGAGAATTACACTAAGGGCAAGCTTATGGTTCATTATGTGTATCTTGTGAATTTCTTGTGAGAGTAAGCATACTTTGATTCTTGTATACATTGTGATAATTTGCATTATTATGAGTGATTATGGGTAACGCTCTTGTTGTAAGGGCACATGTTTGATGAATATGGGTGATTCTTGTGATGTCTTTAATTGAGCAATGTGCATGAATTTGCCACTTGTGGAGTCAATTCTTGAGGCTAGGATGTTTTGAAGTAGGATTCTTGAGCTTTAAATGGTGTATAACATGCGCAGTGTAGAAACTTGCATTCCGTGTAGTCATTGCAGTACTAGCTTGAGTGTATTGCTTGTAGTAGAAGTGTGGATTTTTTCCAGCTCATGGTATTTATAGTTAAGATTTGTTCGAGGAAGAACAAGACTTTAAGTATGGGGTAGTGATGTTGGGTGTATTTATGCATTCTACCATTACTATTATAGCCTTGTTTTGAGGATGATTCTTATGCTATATGTGTTGATAATGATATAAATAAGCATTTATGTGTCTATGTGTTTACAATGTTTAAAAGTGTTTTCACATGAGTTTTGATTCAATTTGAGCATTTAGCACTACAACAAAAAGGTCTATTTAAAACCAACATTTAGAGACGAGTTAATAATTTTGTCTCTAAAAGTATATATATTGGGACGAGATTATATTCTAGTCTCTAATTGTGTATTTTATTGTGAAAGTATAAAATATGATCCTAAAAAATTTTTAACTGGTCCCTATTGATAATTTGAGCCTTTTCAAAAAAATTTTGATTAAAAATAATTCGTTTAGGCTAATTAATAAATCAATAAAGCTCCAAAATGGTCATGTTTTTTAAAAATTAAAAGAAAAAACTTTGTTTTCTCTTAATTAAAAATACAAAAACGTTTCATATTCTTCATCTACCCTAATTTTTGCACAAACAACGGGTTTTCTCAATTCACCATTTTCTATGGCCGCTTTAGCAAGATCCTTGTGCTTTCTCAGTTTCGTTTAAGCGTTTTCTTAATTTGCCCTTTGGAGTGATCGGTAGTTTTGCTCCATTTCATAACACAGCTTCCATTACAGCTAATCGGGTATGATTTTCCTAATTCCTCTTTTCAATTTCGTTTGTTTGGTTCCCTAATCTGTGTACTTTCTCGATTTCGTCTGTTTTCAATTTTGTTTGTATTGCTTGTTTGATTCAAAATTTGTTTTTGCTCAATTTCATTTATTCGATTTCACTGATCTCTGTTTTCTACTACATTATTTTCAATTTTGTTTCTGTAGTTTTTTATTGTATAAATAATATCAAAGCATGTATATAATGACTTGGAAAGAGGACTTGTTGGCCACTGCTTGCAGATGACAGAACGCATCATCAATTAAAGGGTCCTCGCCTTACACAAAATTTCACCAGGAACATTATGTTCATATGAATACGATTAATACTAATATTTTCTACTATAGTGTCGATGAACTATTCATATTAATGACTCTGTACTGAGAAGTTACAACTTAAAAAGCTTCTAAAAATGATTAGGATTGTGTTATTACAACTTAGTATATGGTCGCAGAGACACATCTTTTAGCTTTCATATTATTTGTTCAATCATTGGAATATAAAATATATTTTCACATTTGAGATTGTTGGTATGTTGAGATTGAGGGGAATTTTGCTCTAGTTCTGTTTGAACCTAGTTTCAGTTAGGGTACGAATATTTAGCAATCATGTTTGCAGCCATATGAACTTGACCTTATATCGGTTAATGGTGAAAGGAATTGCTCTGTGAAAAGGACTTAGTTTTTTGTTTTATTTGGTTTTGTTTGAAAATACTGTAGGTTTAGTATGAAAGTTTCAGTCTTTCTTATGTTTTTATGCTTTTTAAGCTGATGAACGTGACTTTGTGTCGGTTTGTGAATTGTGTATGGAACTGGCTTTGCAGAAAGGACTTAGTTTTTTGTTTTATTTGGTTTTGTTTGAAAATACTGTATTAGTAGTATGAAATTTTAGTCTTTATATATTTTTTATGGTTCTTAGGATTTAAGAGAGTATAGCTTCATGATAGTTCACCGAGTATACCAGATTGGATGTTTGTTTCTATAATAGGTGAAATTGATGGAATTCAGTTGTAGTGATTTTTATTTTAAATTGAACAGGAACCATGGCGCTCGGCCAGACTTACTATTCACAAGGTGGATCTTTTCGTGAAGACTCTAGGTGTTTTTACGGTAGAAACCAGATAAGTGTAGTGGTTCATTCCTCTACTTACAACCATTGTAACATTGTTGATAGCCATCTTTTCAACTCTAATAGTTCCCATGACATGAGTAGGAATTCTAGCGAGTATAGCTACAGTTATGATAATTTCATATAGCCTGAGGCTGAACCTTCCATGAAGAGGAGGAAGTGCTCAACTTCTGTCTGGGAAAGCAGTGGCAGGCACTCCCAAGCACCCAATGCAAGTAAAGATGTTCCTTCAAACCAGCCAACCACATGATATAATGTTTTTTTAAGGAATTCCAGAGTGTGTGGATTTTCTTTCCCTTGAGTGCTCTAGCTACCCGTTCTGGCTTGTGATATTGATCTTTTGGATTGCTATATAATTGCAGGGTCTATAGAAGGATAAACTGCTCACCTGTATGATATTTGCTAGCAGTTTATATGCATGTTTTACATCAAATGTTTTGTTTTATAGTCTGAAGTTAAAACTAGCCATTTCTTGTAGATACTTTTCCATGCTGACATCTTAATAGTATGGCCATTGACCTAGACCAAACATCTCAATTTGGTAAAATCATTAACTACCATTGTAGCATAATTCAAAGTCTTCCAAAAACGCCTCCTAGAACCCCTGCTAGTTGTGCCATTATTGGGAAGATAAGCTTCCATGAAGGTCTGTTTAGTTTATGTTTAGTTTCACTACTTCCTGCATTTAATGAATCAAGTCAGTCTTAGTCAAGAAGTTACACAAACTAGTTACTCTCTGATAACTTGTAAGAAAATATCTGTTTCTTGGAAGGCATGTTCTGCTGACTTTCTCTATTATACAAGATCCATGATGTAAAGATGATCGCCAAAGGAATCTGAAATGATGAAATGATCCAGTATCCCACTCCGTATGCCTCCATAGGAATGATGCCCTGTACATTGATTTGAAGAATTTCTGTTACGATTTTACAAACAAGTCACCTAGCATTTCAAAAATTCTTACAGTCTCATCATAACTTTTGTTTTTCTATTTCTTTCCTCGTCTTGCCATTAACGTTCTTAAAGCAGTTGCAACTAGCAACAAACGATTCAGCAAAAATACCTCTCAATCCTACAATCTACGTGATCCCACTTTCTTCCTATTTCACAATTGAAGAAAGTCAAAGATATTGTCATTCAATAAATGTCTTTTAGTCTGTTATTATGACGGAAAGGGACTAGAGTCCGTATGCTAACCTAAATTTAAGTGGTATTTAAGCACCAATGTATCAAATTACATTTTAAGCATTGGAGCTTGGCTTATGAATACACAGTTAGAGAATAACAACAACAAACCCAGTGTATTCCCACCTGGTGGGGTCTGGGGGGTAAGATGTACGCAGTCCATACCTCTACCTCTAAAGAAGTAGAAAGGCTGAAGTAGAAAGGCTGTTTCCGATAGACCCCCGGCTGAAGACACAAAACACTTGATACCACACAAATACAAATACAAATACAAAGTGAAGCACCGAACAAGGTTACAAGAGTACATGAGTACATAACATAACATCCATAGCATAGATACGGCAGCCATACGTAGAAGAAAAAGAAAACAGAAAACAGAAGGAAAACAGAGGAAAGCACCCATAATCGTACCCCCAGCAAGTAATTCCCTACACTAGCGACCCGAACTGGCCCTAGTCCTCTGCCCTAATTCGCGTTCTCCAGACCTTCCTATCTAGGGTCATGTCCTCGGTGAGCTGTAACTGCTCCATGTCCCGCCTAATCACCTCACCCCAATACTTCTTCGGCCTACCCCTACCCCGCCTAAAACCATCCAACGCTAGCCTCTCACACCTACGAACTGGGGCATCCATGCCCCTCCTCTTCACGTGTCCGAACCAGCTCAATCGGACTTCCTGCATCTTGCACTCCACTGGAGTCACACCAACCTTCTCCCTGATAATCTCATTCCGAACTCTATCCCCCCTAGTCAGCCCGCACATCCAGCGCAACATCCGCATCTCTGCCACCTTCATTAAACCTTAGGTACATTGGTAGCTTTACAATACTTCCTTTTGCCAAAAAATCTTCTACATATAAATTCCTCTATACTCGAGGAAGTAAGGGAAGTTCATTAAGTTCTTGACCATGTGTTATGTTGATATATTGAACGCGAGAAATTATACATAAGCTATTAGTTAATGAAATAAAATTTTCATTCTGTACCGCTTGGTGTCTCTTCAAAATGCCAGCACTGTTTGTCTGTAATTTGATTCAGGAAGCAACTATGAAGATATCATTTCCTTATCCACTGTTCTAATCTTCAGTTAATCTATGTATTGATGAGAGTTCCTTATTAAAAATATTCTCTTAGTTTATCTATAAAATGTGTAGATGAGAGTTATGATAAGTGTTTTATTGATTTTTCTAGTTAATTTTTAGTAGAGTTTGGTCTTTGATAGCTGCATTCACTTCTCCTAGGATATGCAAGAAATGAAAGATTGCTACGATAGGTTACTTTCTCTGTGGCAGCTACCACTGCTAATGGTGCTTATGGTAAATAATTGCCCTTTCTTCACTCCAGTTTCTAGTTAGTGCCGATGTTAACTTTGCAATAGGATAGTGTGTGTATTTCATCTTCTTAACATAGCTCCTACTTGTAAATACTTTTATGAATATTTCTATATCTTTTTTTAATAGGGAATCCTTGATTACCACTTGGTGCATTGTTCGAAACTCAGTGGATGATAGGCCTGCACTATACCCTTCCCCACTTAAATACTAGGTTGTTGTCTATGACAAGATCCATCTTTTCTACCTTAGCTTTGTGAAATCAGGAGAGCTTTTTAGAATAAATCATGGGATAGAATCATACTTATATCTAACTACTTTTCACTTATTTTTTACCCAAATAACGGATATTTTAAATATAAAACACTCAAGAAAAGACCTATGTTTCATTTGCATTTGTAATAGGTTCAAGCATCTAGCTCCAGTGGAACTTATTGGTTACTTTATGTTCCTTCTCGGGGCTCCTTGGAAGTGTTGTTACAACTCCTTTTAGCAAAAGTAGAAAAGTTATTCGTTAACACGGTTGCTTATCAGGAATAAAGAAATGGAGTTATCAGTTAAACATAGTCTTTTAATGAATCAAGCAGGGAAGCAAAAGCATTACCAACTAAATTGAAAACATAGAATGGTTAATGAGGTACTGCAATGACATGTAGGTCCTGAAAAATTATGAAATGAATGCTGATGGAATTCTAACTATATGCTATTTGATCCATCAAACCAATCTAGTTTTATAGTCTTTCTTGTTTGAACTTTCCAAAAATGGAATAGTTTGCTTATTGTACTTGCAAGCTTGAACTTATATTTTCTTTCTTTGAGCTGTCAGTAGAAATCAAATTAGGTTAGAGGCTCTGTACATTAGCACCTCCCTATTTCATATTTCAATACAATAACAAACTGGATTTTTAGGAACCTGTACTAAGCTTTAAAGGTTCTTTTTGTTGTGTATCCTTTTCCCCCTTACTTTTGGTGTTCTCTGGGTAACAACTCCATGTTGGGTTGATGGCATTCTTATTTTTCGCCCACCTGTTATATGAAATCAGTGAATATTCATACAAATTTCAACTAACTCCTTAACATTGAAATACTAAATATTTTTAGTTATGATTTATGAATAGCTGAACTGATTTCACAGATTATTTTTCTCCTAAAGTAATGTACTAATTTTTTGCTTTACTGTTGCAGGAGTTTCTTGATTTAGGTGATTGATTTAGGTGAAACGATAGGAATTAGAAGTGGAGGACTTGATTATTTTTTTGCCCTGTGAATGGACTTAAATAGTAGAAACAGAAGTACTTGATTATTTTTCAGCTATGTATTCAAATGTTATGGAAAATTTGATATCACACTCTAGCTCGATCGGAATGGTAACTGTTTTTTATGAAACAAATATTAAAACTAATATCATGAGATGTTAGCTAGGTTTTCTGATTTCTAATTATATCATGTTTTTGTATCGAGATTTTCGATAGTAATTTGATATAAATTGATTAAATTTATTATTTTGTGATATATATTAGGCTCATTTGTGGTCAATTAGAGACTAGAAATATTGCTTGCCTTTAAATGTTTATCTACGACTAGAGGTGTTGCTCGTCTTTAAAGGTTGCTCTAAGACTAGAATATCGCTCGTCTTTAAAAGGTGATCTATGATCAGGATGTTGCTCGTCCTTAAAGGTTGATCTAGGAAAAGAATTTTGCTCATCACTAAAGGATAATCTTGGACCAAGTACTTCTCGTCCCTTGAAGATAATTTAGGCTAAGGTAAGTCTATTTGAGACGAGATATATCATCGCTAAAAGATAATTATGATCAGGTAATTAGTCTATTTGGGATAAGATATACCGTCGCTAAAAGATAATTATGATCAGGTAGTAAGTCTATTTGGGATGAGATATATTATCTAAAAAGGATAATTACGACCAGGTAGTTAGTCGATTGGGATAAGATATACCGTCCCCTAATACATAATTACGATTGAAATTTTTGCCATCTCAAAAGGTTTTTAAGGACTAGCTTTATTGACTCGGCGCTATTGAGCTTTTGCGGCGGAGCCTGTTAGGACGGGACACAACCAGTTTTTCCCTGTCCCAAAACACTAATTGGGACAAGATTTGAACTTTTTGGGACTAGATTTCCCTTCCTTATTAGTTGTTTTTCTTGTAATGTAGAGTTCAACCGAGAAAACTAGTGTTACTAGCTTGAGCTTGGTGTTTGTCTAGTCTATCGTGTTGGGTTCTAATGTGTTTTAATGAGTTCCTAAGGTTGTTATTATATATTTATATGTGAAACAACTTATTGGTAATGTTCAAGGTTCAATTGGATCAAGCCAAGGTTCAAAACAATAAGTTAAAGATCAAAATGAAATTAGCCTATGTTTATCTCGTGTTTCTAGTTCACCGTTGAGGATGTTGTGTTGTTTTGAGCTTTAAATTGTTGTGTTTAATACTATAGGATGGTTTTTTAATAGATTATGATGATATATGAATGATATACAAGCTTCAAATAAAGTGAAAACAACTCAAAAAGGCTCGGAAATGACCACGGAAGAACAAGACACAAGCTGGACATAATTTGGACCCTTGGAATGTATTGGGTGTATGTGGAGTGTATGATTGGCCAATTGGTGCATGATTCACATCATTGGATTCATAAGGGGCCCAAAATGGTAAAACGTCGCGCGCAATGGCGAGTCATTTTGCAATTTTCGAAAAACCAGTGGCTCAACGCAATTCCACTGCTTCACGGTGAGGACCCAAATCAGGAAAAAGTGTCCAGTTATGGCATTTGGTTCCCAGTGATTCCATTTGAAACTGTGGCGCGATGCGTTGACACCAAAAATTAGGATAATTTTTCCTTGCTGAACAAGAACGACATGAAAACCTAATCCAAGTGGGGTTATGACTTGTATACTATAAATATAACGTCTTAAAACACGTTTTGGACATCTTGGAACCCGTAGATCGCTTGGAATAACTTTGGAGGCTATCAAAACTTCTTTTTAGGTTTTTATTTCTTTAATTTAGCTTTGTTTATGGTTTTAATCATTCATACAACAATTTGGATGTTGATTATGGCTGAGTGGCTAAAAACCCTCTTTCCGAGGTTAAAGCAAAAAACATAAGTACTATAATTTTGGGTTAAATTCATTTAATTTGCTTATCATTATTGGTTGTTTGTTTATTCTTGTTTTAATTATTTTATGGATTGATCACCCGTAAAATACATATATTGTTGACCTTTTGATCTCAGGAGAGGGAATAGGGAGTAGAATGTGGGAAAAAAGAAAGTATGATTCTTATTCTTTTACGAAATAAAGAATTTGAATTAGCATCTAGGACATGGGTGTACTTTGATGCCTTACTTGATTCAAACGTAGGATGATAGCTTTCAAATACTTAATTGAATTATTACATCTCCGCTCAACGATGTAGTTGTAATATCCATATTAGGTAAACTATTATAGGTCAGGAGACCATAATCATGAAATTAACCCTATAAATCAACAACCAAGATAAGCAAGTTAACGAATGAAGTTCAATTACATAGTATGATTGTTCGAAGTGCTTTAACCCTAGGTTTTCCCCTATTGATTGTTTCAAGACTTTTATTTATGCATTATTTACTTTAATTCCAAGACTCTCTTTTTGGTTACACTTGCATCAATTGAATCTAAATTATGAACTAGAGTAGAATAATTGGTAGATCAAGTCTCTGTGGGATCGATACTTGGCTTTCATTAGTCCACTTTACTACTTGATAAGACAATGTACACTTGCGTGTGCGCTGTCAACTCACCACAAGTAGGGATGGAAGTAATGATGCCAAAATCAATCGTGCTGCTACAAACGGGCACCAGAACCTATATTCTGAGACAATATAGCAAACAGACATATATGTGGATCAATACCTATGGAATGTACTGAGTGGGGTGAATGCATAAGTAAAATAATTATTGAATATACACATCAACTTTCAAATGAGGCATGCTAAGTGTAAATGACTCACCTTGAGCTTGAATAAAACAAAGACTGTAAAAAAAAATCATAAATATGAGTATGAATCATAAGGATAAACTTTGTGAGCCATAACACTTCGTTCTAGAAGTTTACTTTTACTCTTTTTATGGGAGATTCTTCTAACTGACATAAACCATGTGAGCTATCATGGAGCCCAACGCCTTACCCACATTGGGGAGAGCTGTCCTATCCTTGCTATCGGAATAGAACCTTAATCTTAGTGATCACTATACCTTACTTCATCCATATTAAGAAAATGCTTAACATACATTGTCTCATAGTTTTCGGGAATTTAGGATACACTCATCCGCATTCCCTTCTCGGTGCTAAATACTACTCCTGGAATACTTATATGCTCATACTTTAAGAAATCAACCTTATTATAGCATAAGGGTTTATAAACTGAAAACCAGTTATGCTTTTCTTTCTTTTAATCATAATCAGGAATAACAATTGTGGATTTCATTTTTTTATCTTTAGATCAAAGGATCAAGCTTTACTTAAAATCATGGTATAGAACATACCAATAGAGCTTAAGAGCATCAACTTTTGTAAACTTAGTACTTATACTTAAGCCTCAAATCTCATGCTTTCTTTCATAGAACTTATAATACAACATCATTCTTAAAAATTTACACAAAAATCTTTCATCAAATCATTAAATTTCAAGTTAAGATAATGAGATCATATGATAACAGCAATAATGGAACTCAAAACATGAATAAAGGGTATTTCTTGTACAAATCCATCTTTAAATCATATAATGAGATTATAAACTCATGATTGTAAGAATTTGAGTATGAATCCTAATTTCAATTTATCTAAATTCAACTTTAAAATAAGTTTTGGGAACAAGGATGAAAGAATATCCTTGTTCATAGACTTCACATACCTTGAATTTCTTGAATTGGTGAAGTAAACTTGACCATTTGAGACTTGGAAGATAATCTTGAGAAAAAACCCTAATCTTATTTTTGAGAATGGAATAAGAGATTTTGTATTATTTAATCAATGGAAAAGAAGGGGGAAATAACGCCTCTCCACAGTATAGGGTTGTGGGTTGGGAGTTATAAGGGGTAAAAGACAAAAATTCCCTTAACTTAACTTCTCAGAATTTACTCGATAGTTTTTACGAGTTTATCATACGACTTGTATGCAATGGTATGACTAGACTCCATGACTCGTAAGCTTGGCAGTCTCTAGGAGGTCACACACTAACCAACCTACGAGTTTGACCTATGACTCGTATTATGCTCATACTACTCTTAACCCCCACTTGTATCTTGGATTGATTCTCAAAGAATCTTCACTGATGTTCTTAAGAATTGGCTTCATACGACTCATACCCTTCTTGATGACTCCTAGGGTTAAGTCATACTTTTAATAGAATGTCCATCATGCCTCAGCATCTTAGGTACGAGTCCAATAAATGACTCATATGTTGTGCATACGACTCAAGGGATGAGTCATATGATGGACAAAAAACTCTTAGAGATGGGGTATCATAGTTGGATTGACCAGTTTCCTTCTTAGGTTGTAGTCCTACGAGTTGCTGGAGTTTTGGTTATTACTAGTACAGTTTACAGCTTGGTGAGTTCTTGGGTATGTTTTGGTGGTTCACGCCCTCTAACGGATATGGAGTTGATTGCTTATGCTTTCAGCCTATGGTTTATCCTCAGTTATGATTTTTTTATCAACTATGTTTTGATTTTGGCTCTATCATGATCCAGTAGGGATATGTCTTATTTTGATAGTAAGACCGATATGGGTAATTAGCCTTGGTTTGGACTTGTTAACTTCAGTTTGTATTGATGGCTTATAATGGCGTCTTGAAGGTTATACTAGATTTAGAGTGTGAATGCTTACCCATCTATAGTATTGTTTAGATAGTTGAGATAGGGTGGTTCAGCCTGGGTATTGAGATGCTGGGAGTCTTAGAATTGGGTACAACCTTTAACTTCAGATTTGTCTGAGTATGGGTTTCACTTATAAGATGGCTAAGCTTACTCTTTATCTACCTATTCAGTCTTCTTTCATTAAAATAGATTGGAGTTGATGTATTTTCATATGTTAGGCCATTGATACTTTAGGATGGCTTCTTCTAATCTTGACCTAAGTTTTCTGTTTTTGCCAGAATTCTTGGATGATCTTTTCAGTAGGAGTGGTATGCTCGAGTTTGATTCAACAAGGCTTCATCCTCAGTTAATGGGACATTCTGGAGCAAGTCATTTTGTGGAGAGTATGTATGCTTTGGACTCCTATCTATCAATTTTGAAGGTCATTTGAACCAGTGTAGCATTAGCATAGATTACAGACCTTAGTCATCTCTATTTGTGTGCCCAGGTAGTGCCTTATGGGTTTATTCTCATTGTTGCTATTATGGATTTTTGGTGGTTCAACTTTTATTCTTTAATGATAGTATGATAGGGGTTGCACGGTAAGGACTCCTATGACTTTCTTCTTGGTTTGGAGTATATAACAGGTTTGGAAAGGAATAAGAGTGGTAGAGTTAGATTTTGGAGTTGGATTCATAAGTCATGACTTGGATTATCATTGGCTTGGATGGTCTCTCACTTGGTTATGCCAATATCAATATGGTATCAGTGTGTTGTGGTTTGGATTTGCATGCGTCAACCTTTCTCGATTCAGTTGGTGGTTGAGGTTGAGTTATGGGTGTTTGGGCAGTAAAGAAAGGAAGTTGGCTAAAAAAAGTGATACCTATGGTAAAATCCCTTGGAGGTGTTGTTTCTTCTTAGAGGTTATCTGGGGAGTCTCACTCAAAGCATGTAGGCCCAGTACCTCATCATTTTGAGTTTTTATGCTTCTCTTATCCATTGAGTTTCGTAGACGGAAGTTCTTTTAGTAGTAGATATTGTAATGACCTTCTAGGTTCTTTCATTGATTTACATTCATTTCTAGAGCTTCGATCCTTTCCATAAAGGCTGCAAGTCATTTATGACTTATCAAAATTGTCAATTTGGGTATCAGATAGTTCATTTGGGTTTTAGGCTCGTTTTCATGCTTTGGATCTTTCATTGTTTAGGATTTGGTCTTGGACCAAAACTCCCACGATATGACCTCAAAAACAGTGCAATCAACTCCAGAATATTGATTTTAGGATAGAAGGACCCTTGGTTTAGGTTCCGATGCTTTCAGACTCATTTTGCGCTATTTAGTGGATTATAAAAATGGAACTATAGGTGTGGGACCCATATTAGGTAAAAACAATCTCAAATGAAAGTTTTGATGGTTCCATTGAGTCTTAAATATTAAAATTGGTATGGTAGCATAGTTTGTTTGCACGCACAGGGTTCTAAACAAATCCTGAGAACCCGGTCAGAGTCTATTTGAACTTAGCAAAGAGTGATGCCTGGCATCAGCCGGTACGATCGCCTAAGAGACCTGCGTGGTCTCCCCCCAATCTCTTAAGTAAAGGCCACTTTAGTAACATTGGGCGGGATGAATTTCTTAAGTGACTTTGGGTCTCTTAAGCGATGATTGCTTAAGCGATTATTGCTTAAATGATCATCTGATTGCTTAAGAAATGCTTAAGCGAATCCTGCGGGTGTTATATCACCTTCTTCACGCAATTTTCCCCTTATTTTCTCAATCCATTGTCACCATTTTTGAGAGCTTTGGAAGCGAGAAAGTGTGGGCTATCATCTATTGAGCTAAGTAAGTTAGTTCAACACTTCTTGGTCATTTTTCATTATTTTTCACTATTAAATTCCATCATTTTCTTGTAAAAGATTCTTTGATTTAGGTCTTAAAATTTCTAAACTTTAAGGGTTGAATTGAGACCCGGTTTACGCTCCACCCATGCTCAACTTTTGAACACATATTCCATGTCCTTCGAGGAACCTCATGCAGAATTCAATTTTGGGTTCCATGTATGGGTTTCATGGGGCCATTTATGGGCTCCGTGGGCCCGTTCTTATTTTGAATTTCAATCCGACCCTTTATATAGAAATATGGGTCTTATTTTACTCTATATGACGTTTAGATAACTATTTTGATAGTGTGGCGGTATTTAAAAATTATAGAGCAAAGGCGAACAATATAGGATAATTCGAGGATTTGCGGTTCGGCATCAAGGTAGGCTTTTGTCTACTCTTTTTCATGAGATAGTGTATTATATATATTACATGTTAGATAGAGATGTTAAGGTATGATTATTTCTAGATTACCATAACTTAGCCTAAATTATGTGTTTGAGGATAGAAGGGTGCATCGTTCCTTAAGATAAAATATCTGCTATACTCCTATGATCCTATTACTCTAGGTTATGAACATGCTAGATATAGTTGAGACAAAGGAACCTTTAGTCTAAGGTTTACTACTTGACTCGGTGGATTATTATGTTTTTCCAGATTACGCTATTATGGTTACATAGGATATATATATATTATTGGGTCCGAGCGTGATTATGATATTAGTTGGAATCCAGGTGTGTGAATTATCATTTTAAAAGATGTGGTCGTAGTCTATGAACATTTAGATTTTTATATTTGTATTGTTCAAATACTGATGATGGCATTGCATAGATTTAGCATATTCATGCTCACTAAATGGTACCGTTCCAACTAAAAACATGGTTTTACCACTATTTTCCTTAAAAGATATTTATTTCCACTTTTCACATTTAAAACAAAATCTTTCATAATGGGAATCGTACCACCTTAATGAATGATTTGTGAGCTTTAAGATTAAAAATGGTGTTTTAGAGATTTGACCGAGATAGATTTTATTATATAATTTTTCTACTACTATTTACTTTGATCGAGAGAGATTCTGTTCCTTTCTACACTTTGACAATAATTTAATCCATGAGTTGATCTCAGGCAATGAATTTATAGACTTACACTCTTTTAGCCACGGTTGGAGTTCGTGTATTTAATATAAATACATCTCTCCAATGCTGGACAAAGTAGATTGATAATAATGATGATTATTGGAAATCCTAGATTGGAATCAGGTCTGTGTATATGGGTACTCCCAAACCCCCTAAAGGCCCCTTCATCTGTGAACCATCGTGCAGGAGAAAAGATATTAACATAGGTCATGCCTTTGCTAGTCGTCGAGATGGAGGAGGTGTATACACTAGTAACTTTATGGAAATTGGATCGGTTATGGTACTATGCATTTTACATAAAATTTATTCTTACATGCATATTTCCTATCACCAATATGTTGTTTGGTCCTTATATCTATCAACCTGATGGGAGTTGTATTGGTATAGATTATGAGTATTGTTTGTTGTGTGTTGTGTGCTTATTGAGCCTTTTGGGTTATGGGACCCAGTTTAGGTATTGTTTGTTTAGACTAGCCGGTTGTTGCATTGTTGTTATTATGGTTAGTTCATGGCAGGTTGATTATGGACTAATACTGGATTCAAGGTATGATTCTAATTCCTTTCTCTTATGCTTGTTTTATCATGTATAATTATCATTTTTTTAACATTTGGATTAGGGACCCTTTTTATCCCTATATTAGTTTCCTACTTTAATAGGGTGCCTTAAGGTGCTAGATTGACCACCTAAGATTGTACCCCTTAGAGTTAGTCTTGTATAGCTATATTAATATACATATATCTAGCTATGATATTACTGTATATCTCTCTCTTTCCTTATTTCTTCGTATTGTATATGTACCCCTTGTCCTTGTATGGTATTATATATCCTTCTTCTATTCTTATTTGTATATTGAATTCTTAGAAGCTTTTTCTTATGTAATTCAATACAAAAAAAGAAAAAGAAAATGCGGTAGCCGATGCATAGTCTAGAAAATATGTATTAATCAACACAATATCTTCCAAATTAATGGGTTTCGAATGCTTGAAAATATGTACCCTAAGGACCCCAAATTTACTCCAATTTATAAGGATTGTGAGGAATGGGATAGGGAATGATGGATTAGAATAGGTCTTCTATACCCTATTTCAACTTTGATGGTTTCTTGTTTAATAGAAAAAGGTTAAGTGTGCCCTTAAGATCTTGGAGAGAAGTGTTTGTTATAGAATCATAAAATAGGGGCTTGATGGGTCACTTTGGGGTTAACAAAACCCTTTGGATCCTAGAAGAACAATTTTAGTGGCCAAAAATATGTGATGATATTGTACGAGTATGTAGCTAACATGTAGATTGTAGAAGCACTAAATTGCGACTTCTCCCTCAAGGGTTGTATACCCCACTTCATAGTCCCCAATGTTCTTAGCTTGATATCTCTATGAATTTTATTTGGGGTTTGCCTAGGACAAAGAGTAGAAGAGATAGTATATTTGTTGTGGTTGATCAACAACAACAACAACAACAAACCCAGTGTAATCCCATCAAGTGGGGTCTGGGGAGGGTAAAATGTACGCAGTCCATACTGCTACTTCTGAAGAAGTATAGAGGATGTTCCCGATACACCCCCGGCTCAATGTGGTATCTTTGTTTATTGAACATGTCTTTGAAATCCATGGAATTCCCCAAACCATTGTTAGTGATAGGGACTTTTAAGTTCCTTAGTTACTTTTGGAAGTCATTGTGGGGTAGGCTTTCCATGAAATTGCTTTTCTCAATGTCTTTCCACCCACAAACCGATGGCCAAACTGAGGTCATGAATAGGACCTAGGGTTCTATGCTATGCACCTAGGTTTAGAGGAAAATGGCTTCTTGGAGGATTACCTATTCTTAGTCGAATTTGCTTACAATCGAGTCATTCGCATGACTATTAATATGACTACCTTTGAATGCATTTATTATTACATCTTAACCCCTTTAGATCTTACCTATTTGTCTAGTGATATTGTGATAAGCTTAGATGGAAACAAAAGGGAAGAAGCATGAAGAAGTTGCATAAGAAGGTGAGACTCCGCCTAGAAAAAAATTGAGAAGTAGCAAAGAAGGCGAACAAAGGGCAAAAATAGCTTGTACTTAAACCAAGCGATTGAGTATGGGTACATCTTTGGAAGGAACGGTTCCCAACCCAAAGGATAGCTAAGTTGATGACTCATGGTGATGGACCCTTCCAAGTTCTTGAAAGGGTAAATAATAATGCATATAAGATTGATCTCCCATCAAAATATTAAGTGTGCAACGCATTCAATATGTGAGATCTTTTACTCTTTGACATGACTGAGAATGATGATTCCATAAATTTGAGGTCAAATTCTTTTCAAGATAGGAGGATTATACTTCCTGAATTTTCTCAAGGCCATTTACTAGAAGCCAAGAAAGTAAATTACAAGGGTTGCAAGCTATGTTCATGAATATTGAGATGTTGGAGCATGTTTTGATGCCTTGCAAAGGATACCATGTGTTGAAGATTAGATTATGAACTCAAGAAGAGGGAGATCACTCACTGCCTCAAGGTGATGACCTACTTGACGGATAGTCAAGTGTTTGACCAACCGTCCCATGAGCCGTCAAGTGAGGTCCAAGAAGACTCCTCACTATCTAGGGGTGATGGGTGTAGTGACAGGTAGTCACCCCCTTGACGGTCAGTCAAGGGTACCGCCAAGGACAACTAGTATACTACTTAGGGTTATTTTCATCTTTTAATTGTGGGTCACTTATGGGCTTTGTAATATCCCATAAATTGTAACTTCTAAGTTTTACTTTCCTTAGTTTTTTGTAGATATTAAATGAGACAAATACTTGAGTGTGTGATTGGAGACCTTTTATTGAATATTTGTTAGAAACGAGAGTTTTGAAGGCAATTAATTCCTTCTTGGTCCATGTAGAGATTAGGTGTTTGTTGATAAAAGATGTAGGAGTTTTGAATTTAATATATTCAATAGTTCCTAGTTCTTTCTCTTCTTATTTCAATCTATAATGATCCTCTATGTATTTCTGGAATTTTGAGCTTTTACACAGTGGCTACAGGTCATTTGTGACTTGCTGAAACTGTTGGTTCGGGTATCAGATAGTTCGTATGAGTTTTAGGATCATTTCTTTATTTTGGAGCTTTTGCTATTTAGGATTTGGTTTTGGACCAAAACTCCTAGTATATGACCTCAGATGATAATTCCAACAATGCCATCAGCTCTATAACATTAATTTTAGGCTAGGAGAACCCTTGGTTTAGGTCCCTAGCCTTTCAGACTCGTTTTGGGCTATTGGGTGGATTATATGAAAAATTGAACTATAGACGTGGTCCACACATTTAGTCAAAATGATCTTGGATAAATGTTTTGATGGTTTCATTGAGTCTAAAACATTAAATTTGGTATAATATCATAGTTCATTTGTGCGCAAAGGGTTTTTAATGAATCTTGAGCACCCGGTCGAAGTCCAATTGGACTTAAAAAAATTTTATGTCTGGCATTAGCTGGTGTGATAGTTTAAATGGCACTTGGATCACTCAAGCAACCAGTTTGGTCCCCCCCAATCTCTTAAGCAAAGACCATGTCCCTTAAGCAAAACTGGGTCGCTTAAACGAAGGGCAACATGTCCTCGTCGATCACTTAAGCAAACTTTGGGTCGCCTAAGAAATAATCACTTAAGTCATCATTCGATCTCTTAAGCGAATCCTGCAGGAGTTATATCACCTTATTCACCCGATATTCCCTTCATTTTCTCAATCCATTTTCACTATTTTTGATAGTTTTGGAATAGGGTAAGTGTGGGCAATTATCCATTGAGCTAAGGTAAGATCCAAAGGGTAAGTATGGGCAATCATCTATTGAGCTAAGGTAATTTAGTTCAACACTCCTTGGTCATTCCCTATTATTTTTCCCCATTAAATTCCATCATTTTCTTGTACATTCTTAGATTTAGGCCTTAAAATTTCTAAACTTTAAGGGTTGAATTTAGATCTGATTTATGCTCCACTTGTGCTTAACTTTTGAGCACACATTCTTTGTTCTTCGAGGGACCTCGTGACAGATTTAATTTTAGATTCCTTTTACGTGCCCATTCTTGACCTGAATTTTGATCCGACCCTTTATATAGAAATATGGATCTCGTATTACTCCTTATTATATGTATATTACTATTTTTATAGCATGACAACATTTCAAAATTGTGGATCAAAGGTGAACGATTTGCGAATAAGAGATTGGCATCAAGGTAGGTTTTTGTCTAATTTTCTTCACGAGATAGTATATTATATATGTTTCATGTTATATAAGGATGTTAGGGTATAATTATAGGTCAATTACCTTGTCTTAGCTAAAATTATGAGTTCGAGGGATAGAAGGTGGAATCAATCCTAAAGATGAAATATCTATTATGGTCCTAGGATCCTTTTACTTTAGGTTATTAACATGTTAGTCATAATTGATGTTAAGGACCCTTTAGTCTAAGGTTTACTACTTGACTTGGTGGATTATTATGATTTCTCGAATTATGATATTATGGTTACGCTTGATATATATATATATATATATATTATTAGTCCTGAAGTCGTGATTATGATATTAGTTGGACTTTATTTGTTTGAATTATCCTTGTAAAGGACGTGTCATAGCCTATGGACATTTAGATGCTTATAATTATATTGTTTAGATATTGGTGATTTCATTATATAGATTCGATACATTCATGCTCACTAAATGGTACTATTCCAACTAAAAATATGATTTTTCGTTTTCCTAAAAAGGTATTTATTCTTATTTTCTTTCATAACGGGAATCATACCACCTAAATGAATGATTTGTGAATTTTTGGGATTAAAAATGGTGTTTTAGAGATTTGATCGAGATAGATTCTAGTCCATGATTTTACTATCACTATTTACTTCGGTTGAGAGTGATTATGACCTTTTCTATACTTTGATACTAATTTAATCCATGAGTTGATCACGGACAATAGGTTTGCAGACTTACACTCTTTTGGATATGGTTTGAGTTCATGCATATATTATATACACATTTCTCTGATATTGGATGGAGTAGAGTGATGATGATGATTATTGAAAATCCTACATGTTGACCAAGTCGGTGTATATGGGTATTCTCAAACCCCCTAGGGTCTTTTTTGTCTGTGAACCGTCATGTTAGAAAAGAGAGGACATTGTAGGTTCTGTCTTTGTGAGTCATTGAGATGGAGTAGGTGTATACACTGGGTTACTTTATGGCATTTGGACCAGTTATGATATTATGGATTTTACTTAGAATTCATTCTTGCATGAGCATTGGCTATTACCAGTATATTGTTTGGTCCTTATATCTATCATCCTTATGGGGGTTGCGTAGGTATAGGTTCTGAGTCTTGTTTGCTATTTACTATGTCCTGATTGAGCCTTTTTGGTTATGGGGACCGATTTAGGTATTATTTGTCTGGACTAGCTGATTACTAAATTGTTGTTATTATGGTTAGTTCATGACAGGTTGACTATGGAATGATATTGGGATTCGAGGTATGATTCTTATTCCTTTCTCTTATGGTTATTTTGTTATGGATAATTATTGTACGGTTAGATATTTGGATTAGGGACCCCGTTTATACCTGCATTGGTTTTCTACTTGAATAGGATGACTTGAGGTGCTAGATTGATCACCTTAGGTACCCTTTTGAGTTTGTCTTGTATACCTATATGAATATACATATATCTAGTTATGTTATTACCATATATATCTTTCTTCTCTTGTTTCTTCATATTGTATATATACCCCTTGACCTTGTATGCTACTATATATCCTTCTTATATTCTTTATTTATATATTGATCAGTGGTATAATACTTTAGCTCCTGAGTATGGCTAGGATAAATGATTCATCCTTATTATCTTTCTAGTGTTATTATGTTAGCTTCCTGGATATTTGGGTTGTATTTTACATTCCTGCCTGTATGTTATCAATATATGCATTATCTTTGGAGCTTAGTCGGCAGTTTCCTATTGAGTACCACGTGTTTGGTACTCACACTACACTTCTGCAGCTGCATATTATAGTATGGGTTTTCTCTATTATTGTGTGCATTATGCGGAACAACTGTGGATTGGAGATTCAAGGTGAGCTCCTAGCTTTCGGAGTGTTACTATTCACCCTCTTGTAGATTAGACTGATCTTTACGTTATATTTAGAGACGGGTTGTACCTGTGTATTCATTTAGTACTTCATTTAGTATTCTTAATAGATTAAAAGCTCTTGTACTGATTATGCCAGGTTTTGGGGCTGTCTTATATATATTAGACTTTTATTATGATTATTCTGTTATCTTCATTCATTTCTCTTGGTTGTCCGTTACTAGAGGACTAGCAGTTCTGGACTACAGGATGGCTTACCTATTAGTGGGCTATAATAGGTGCCATTACGACCTGAGAAATCGGGTTGTGACATAATCTAACTATCTTCTACACAATCTAACTATCTTCTATCTCTTATTATATTGTTCCTTCATTTTCCTAGTTAAATTCTTGTTCTTGTAACTTTTCTCGCATCAGGGTAGGAGGTGGGGGTGATTGCACTTAGCAAAAGAACAAATCAAATTATAACATATGATTAAGAATCAAAGAGATGCTTAGCATGACAAAGAGAAATTTAGAAGGATCATCCTTGATGTGACCTGAAGCAATATTACCTCGGACGGTCAGGGTCGCTTTGTAATCGGGTAACCAACAGATCCTAGTGGAAGAACTACTTGCCAGTTGGAACACCCCCATAATGATTCTCAGACAAATCAAAAAAATCTATCTTAGGCTTAGCAATAACTTACCTTTAATCAACCTCGAGCCTTACGTCAAAGCCTAGGAATGTGCTACCAGGTAGCCTTTTCAAAGCTAGCATATAGTCATTTCAATAGAGGCGACAAATCATCTAATCTTTTTGAACTATAAAAGAGCACTCTTAAAAGGAGAACACATGAGAAAAATCCAAAACTCCCCCTCTTTAAGCATTTCATTTCTTTTCCTCAGGGCAGGGGCGGCTCTACCTCTTTAAAACGTAGGCGGCCGTCTTAGGCTCCCAAATTTGAGGGGCCTTATTTTTTATAAATATTATATATTAAAAAAATAAAATTTTTTATATAAAAGAAAAGAATTATTAAAAGTAGTTCATATATCGAGAGTATTATGTCTCAAGGAAGATTAAATGCATTAATTATATTATTACTTAAAAAAGAATAATTAGAAAAAATCGATTATATAATTTTGAAAATAGAGTTTATTAAAAAAATTTATTTTTTCTTAAAAATTTAAGTCCTTCATTTGATTTTCGCCTTAGGCCACGAATATGCTTAAGCCGCTCAGGGCTTGTTTGGAAAGCCACCTTGGGAATTAAATTTGATGTAATCTATATCTATATATACCAAGTAGCAAGAGAGTCTTACTTAGATTGTTGTCAAGTGGCATGCTATGAGGATGACACCTGTTATTTTTTAGGACAAATTAGTTAAAATTAGGTATTAATTAGTTATTAGTTATTTTTTAAAGTTTGAATCTAAAAAATAATTAAAGTTTATATTTTTAAAATATATATTTTAAAATATTCTGATTTACAATATAGAAAATCTAAAATCTATTTAAAACACTTGCACAAATATATAATATGTATTCATTATCTATCTTCTAGTATATATATATATATATATATATATAAAATTAAAAGTAGGGGAGAAAACGTCTCCTTAATCCAGATTATGAATAAAACACTTGGCATTTTTCAGGACAATGCTCCAAAATAATGGAAACCATAAAATTATTTGAAAAAAAAAAAAAATCTACAAAATAGTCAAGTTAGAAAAAAAAAAAAAAAAAACTTCCAAAGTTGCAAAGACAAATATTCATCAGAAATCTCTCTTAATATAAAATATTATGAAGTGGTAATTTTGAAATTTTAATTTTAATTTATAAAATATGTAACTAATAATATCCTTAAATTCTCATTAACCTAAACTGACACAAGCCACATTTTCTAGAATAAAACTTCAACGTTGCAAATAAATAGTAGTAGTGTTTTTGACTGGACGTAGTTACTTTTTTGAATTTGACTATTATCTTTTAGTGTTATTATGGTTACTTAATAACTGAATATTATTGTTTATCTTTAATTTTCACAGATTTTTGTAAAAATAACTAACATTTTAATATTTACGATAATTTTTTACAATTTCTTTTAGAAATTCAAACTTTTTCATTTAGAAAAATTGTACTTGATGAAATTAAAATAGTATTTTCAGTCTAAAATAAAACAGAAAAGGAATGTTGGTTGTTGTTTTTTTTTTTTAAAAAAAATAATTATTATTTTTTTAAAAAAAATTAATTAATTTAAATGGAAGATTGGATAAACTTTCATTTCATGTACAAATAACCAAATGAAAACCATAACATTCAAATTCATTAAAATAAAAATAAAAAGTGAAGTTCTATATTTTCATGATAAATTGTTTATTTAAAGTTTTGTATTTTCATGATAAATTCCGATTGTTCGATCATTTTCTTATTCCTATGAGTTAATGGACTACCTTAGAGTTAACAATTTACCTCAAGGATGGAGAATCCATATGTAAGTCATGAACAACCCATATTTGTGAATTATCATTGAAAGGTGACAAAATGCATAGTGCAGTCTTGATGGATTTCAGAAGGCTATGTTGAATGATTCTTATGCTGAAAATTTCTCTAAAAAATCTGATTTTCATTTTTGCAATTAATATTATACTTCATAACCTAGGAAGATGGGTGTCATCACTTTTGTAGATGATTTGGCTAGAACTTTTGTAAAATATAGGGAATACCAATTGGGGTCTATGTGAATATACTTTTTAAATTTCAAATGGACGTGTCAAATTTAATGTATGATGTAAATCAACAAATCTGTTGCAGAGTAATACCATAAATATTTTATCTTTTCGTACATGGAGGAAGGCAAGATCTCTGAGAATATTTTGACTTCTTCTATGGCATTTGTAGAAGGTGAAATTCAGGATGCCTACAACGATATTTACATCATTTTCCTTGAAGAATTTTCTGATAGTGATCCTTCTATAGTGTGTATTCTTCACATTATATGGTATTATACTAGAAATAATTTATTTGATTTTGAAGTAGTATAATCTGTCAATTTGTAGGTTATGGCCTGCGAACATGAATTTCATCTTCAATCTATTGTTTCATGATTAGCTAAACGATTCCCTGTTAATTAAATTCATATGGTAACTCTGGAATAAAACTTCCTCTAAATGTGTTTAAATTTTGAATCTAATCAATATATTCAATACTAGGACTCTTTAATTTAAATTTCAATACAAAGACATCGACATGTTTGTGGAAGAATCAAATAACATTATATATATATTTTCTCAAACAAATAAATTTTATGTTTGTGCTGAAATAGGATAAAAAATTATCTTGCCCTCTATCTTTTATAAATGATAATGTAGCATGTATTTGATTTCATTGATGGGAATTAATCTATATTCATCTATCTATTTAAAATGTTATAGTGCACACTTAAGTTTCTTGATGAAGCTTCGTTTGGGACTAGCTTGAAAGCATCAGCGACTACGTTATTTGGAGTGAGGCCTACACAAGACGTTAGAGGACGCAAAGTTCAGCATATCAAATTACATCATTTAGTGTAACCTTGAAGCTTTGCATTTAAAATACATCAATTGAGGCGATGTTGGGCCTTGGCATGCAGAGTTCACTGCTAAGAGGTGTCATTCTTGATTAAAAATTGCTACAATTATTTATTACATTGACATTTTTATGTGTTTTACTAAGACAGTGCACTTTGAAAAATGCTAATAAAGGGTAGTGTTGCTATTTGTGTAATCAATAAAAGAAAATCATTGAATCCACCAACTATTTCCAGCAGCTTTCTTTGCGTATTTTATAAAATTTTCTATTCAAATAGCTGAATATTTTGAAGTTTTTAGGATCTGAAATTGGAGTAAAATGTGCACTGGTGAGCTTTATGGTCATTTCTTCTTTGAATTTATTAAATTTTATTTTGTAAAAGCTCTTTGATAATTAAAAGTACAATTGCTTTCTTGGTCTATTGCTGAGAGTTCACCAATCAAAGAGTTGAAAGTTTAAAGCTTTACGAATAAAATATGCATTAGTAAGCATGTATATCACTTTTAAGTGAAGTTGGAAACGATATACAAATTGTAATCTCCTTTCCAATAATTAAATTTTAAGTTCGCTAATTTATTCATAAATGTTTTTGCATGTGCCTACGATTTACCTTTTCTCCTCCTTTATTGAGTGTGGCTTTGGAGCAGTTAAGACAAAGATATCATGATCAACCTCATTTTTTTAATTGCTAGGTATTTTTGGTTTTGACTTCTTCATTATTAACATTCAGAAAGTATAAATTTTTCTATAGTCATACTTATGACAAGTCACTGTAGAAGTCATTCCAGTTTGACAATAATATTAAGTTTGTAATTGTCATGACTTTGTAGTTGTTGTTCTCTTTTTTCTTTTATTATGGTATTTGTTTCTTTTGATAATTCGTTTGGTGCCATTTTAGGTAATGAAGAAAAAGACGGAAAAAAGCAATCCACTAATCTAAGGCATTTTATGTAGAAAATATATGCTTATATTTGAAGGAGTAATGGAGTATCTGCAGAGGCCAATTATGTTGCAAAGTCTCACTCATTGTCGGCATTTGATTAACTTCAAATTGCATGATTTTTGTCTCTATTGTAATATAATGTCTTAAAATTTTAATAAGCTTTTGATTTTGACAAACTCTTCCGTTAAGCCATTTTTCTAGAAAAGCAAAAGAACCATATTATTTATGGTACGATGAGTTATTATTGAAATATATAAATGAAAATAAACTATCTATTACTTCTTTCCTCAATCTCAAAACCTCTTAGTTATCCTACTTTATTGATTACTATGCTATATTCTTTAGTCTATATTTATTATACTGTACACTTGTATGTAATAAAATTTAAGAAATTTTGAAAGATTTTAAGTGAGATGGTTCATGTTATCATTGCTTGAATACATAAGAATTTGACATTATCTCAAATAACTTCTGAATTGAGAAATTTTAAAAAAGTGTAAGTGAATATGAAGAAAATAAATAGCAAATAGATACCAAAAGTATGACATTCTTTTTATGTATTACATGAGAGCACTTTTTTTTAGCAATGAAGGAGATCACTCCTTAGTCCTTATATTTTCATTAGTTGATTGACTTTGATTGAACATTCCAGCCATCCATTTGACTTTTTTTTTTCTTTTTGATATGAAAATGTATTAGCTAAAAAAGCCACATATAGTGTGGCCTTTGATGATACTTTCTCTTTTAGTAATATTATATATCAAGAATTTTTAATATTAAAGTGTTGTATTTTACATAAGTATGATATTTTTTGAAATTTGTTAGGGACAACTTTCACTAAAAAAGTTGACATGTAATAATACACTAAACAACAACAATAATATATTTATAATCAATGTGATCCCACGAGTAGAATCAGCTTAGAAAAAATGTCTTTGGCTATGTTATAATCATAGTCATATCAAAGTATCAAATATGTCATTTCAAATCTAAAAATTTAGTACTTAGTATTTATGATGAAAAAGGAGAAATATCTCACTATTAAAAAATCTATGCACTTGAAATTTATAAAATTATTTTTTATTTTAAAAAATTATAACTATTTATTATTCGATGTTTTTGTTCAATCGATGCATCAAAAATAAAAGTTTGTCTTTATAAAGTTTAAAAATATTTTTTCATCTATTTATATTGTATGTCGTCGTACTAACAAAATAATAACTTAACCGTAAAACATAGATCATTGTGTACTGCTAATAATAATCCAGTATGATTAAGCAAACACGATAATGCATTATGATTTTTTTCTTAATATTGACCTCGCATCGCCCGGGGACGAGTACTAGTTGAGTGTAATTACATAGTTTGACATGTTTGGTTGGCCAAGTAATAACTTAGTCGAGAAAATTGAAGAATGGGTGTCTTTAAAGTCTTGAATGAAGGATTGGTGACATTGACCAACAGATAGGGTCAAACATTATTAGGAAACTTGATCAAGTTAATTGTGGACTTGATTGATATTTTCAAAACTTTCCAATCTTTTCAAAAATACAAATCAACCTAACTCACATCCTCTTCAATCCAAATCAACCACTCTGTCCTCTCTCTCGACAACTTCTCTCAACTCTCTGCCAACCAAAAGTTCTATAAAATTTCTTCCTTCAATCTCCGACGATAAATAGTTGGGCTTCGAGTTCCCCTCTTCAATTCAATCAAGCTTTCTCTCATCCCTCTCTCGACAGCTTCTCTCAACTCTCTCCCAACCAACTATTCTGCAAATTTCTTATTTCAATCCTCGGCGACTTCAACATCCGACTACAAATAGTTGGGATTCCAGTTCCTTTTCGAATTCAATCGACGTGACAAGCTTGCTCTCCCGCCACAACAACTTTGAATTCTTCATCGGTCCTTTTCTTCTTTTACATGTAAAAATTTATGGCCTTTTTAGTTTTGAAGAAAACTAGGAACATGAGCCAACTTCTCTTATAGTATTGGTTAATAATTCCAATATTTGTTGACTAATTTGAAATGCGGTCTGAATAAAACTCTAATTTCTGATATTTCTTCTCTTGTCTTCTCTTTTCGAAGTGAATTATGATATTTTATTAATTGTTGCATTTTTTTGAAGTTTGATTTTTATTGTTAGTGTTTAAATAAAAGGACAATTTGGTTTGATTTGTTCTGATCTTGTTCTTGGTAAAAATGGTGAAATTACTATTTTTTGTTTAACAAAATCGTGCTACTGTTTCCTCGGATAGATTACCCATCTGGTGCAATATATTAACCATCTAATGCAACAGATCAACCATCTGATGCACCAGAGGAACCATCAGATTACAATTCTGATGCAACAGCTTTACCATATATTGCAACAGATTAAGCTTTGGATAAAAAATCTAATGCAACTAATTAACCATCTGGTGCAATGAAAGAACCATCAGATTAATGATCTGATGCAATAGATGAACCTCCTGTTGGATAAAATCCTACCAACTCTTCCTACAGGAAAAGTCCAAAACTTGATTTTTCCAACTGATCATTCATCTGCCGCGATAGACGACCCTATGTTGGAAGAAATCTAAACAATATTGACTGTTGATAACTGTTCCAACAGATCATTCATGTGTTACAACAGATGTGTGACCGTTGTACAGATCATTCATCTTTCTCAACAGATGAGTGATATATTTTGTATTGTCGCAACAGATTACTCAGCCGTTGCTACAAATTATTTAACTATTCCAACAGATCACTCATATGTTACAACAGATGATGTCACAATAGTTGTGCGATCTGTTGAACAGACCATTCATCTATCTTAAAATATGAGTGGTATGTTTTGTATTGTTGCAACAGATTACTCATCCATTGCAAAAGTTTGGTAATATGCTGCAACAGATATACTACCTAGTGTAACAGATCGGTGATCTGTTGCAACTATTATTTTACTATTTTGCTTGTTTAATTTACTGTTATTTTTTTAATGATGCATTAATTAATAATAATATATTATTTTATGTTCCTGTTAATTTTAGATAATATGGTTTCCAAAAGAACAAAAACCGAATCAAGTTCAAGTAAAGGAATAAGTGAAGCAGTTAGGTTACATCCACCACTCTATGAGCTTGCTTTACAAGCATTATCTCAATCGGGAGCAGAATATGATGAAAACGGGGAGGAGGAATGTTTCAAAAGAAATGATGTAGATGCTAATAGCCCTTCCACCGAAGAGCTGGTCAAACCCTTTAGCATTGATCATTATCTTGTAAGAATGTAGTGCGATAGTGCCGCAGATTTAACGAATAATGTCGTGGTTAAGTCATCCATGGAAAAATCTTTTGACGCCTTCAGAAAAATACTTTGAGAATAAAAATTGGATGCTTATTTCAGGGACAGCTGCTTTGGGAAATATCTTGATTTACAAGAGGACAACAATGCTCCTTTCCAAATGAAAATGGTATATGAACTTCTCAAGCATAGGTTTATGTATGAAAACAAAGATAAAATGGATGAGGTGTCGATAAATTACTGTGGCATGCCTATTTATTTTGGTTGGAAGGAGTTTTCCATAGTTACTGGACTAAAATACTATCCTCCTTCTCAAGTTATACCTATTTTAACCCCAAAAAAGCACCCCGCACACCCAAAAAAGGCAAAGACAAGTCGTGTGATCGTGATGACCTGGTGTCCATTGTTGGTCCAACCTTCAAAAACAAAAATTTGATAGAAGTGTTGAAAGGTAAAGGACTTTCAAAGAAGCACAAGAAGTCATTGTGCTTGGTTTGGTTTGTACATAATATTCTTTGGGCGAGAGACATTAACAACAACATAAGCCTCAGTTTAATAAAGATCTCCGAGGATCTTGAGGTATTTAACAGCTATCCATGGGCGTATGAAAGCTTCAAAATGACTGTCAAATATTTGTTGACTCCGTTAGCGCCAACGACAGTCAACTTATATGGCTTCCCATAGGATTTCATGGTAAATGTTTCTTTCTTCTATTATGATATCATTCATTTTTTTGCTCAATAATGGTTTTGATTTATTGGTGTTATTTTATAGGCTTGGGTGTTTGAAGCCATTCCTTATTTGAGACAACAAGTGAACTACCAGGAATGAGTTTCCTTTCCAAGAATCTTGAGATGGTTGTCGGCCAAAACTCATAAAAATACAAAATTTCTTAATCTCTTCAACCCCTCGAAGGATGCAGTAAGTATAATTATAATGAATTTTTTCTTTTAATTAATGGTTTTTTTTGAATGATCTAATCATCATTCTAATATATGTAATAATTTATGTTTGAATGTACATCCCTCGCTAGTTCCGACCATTCGAGAGTTGAAGATGCCATTTTTTCTTACTTTACGGTCTGTGCAAACTTTATCAGATCCTAAGGTCATCGACAGAATAAAAATAAAATTGCTTGGAGCAACAACCATTACAAGAAAAACAATTTTAGAGGGTGGTCTTGTTGTTGTTGATGGAGCTGTTGGTGGTGGTAGTGGTGTTGTTGTTGGTGATAATGATACTCCTCTTATAGTATTTAAAGCAAACCATTATGAGTATGATCATACTGGTTATACAGATTTTGCCTCTCCCAGTGAATGTTTTGCATGCAAATGTCAAGACTGCAGGGCGAAACATGATATAGTGATTAATGTTATTAATACATTAACTACTTCTGTAAAGGAATTGACATCTAAGAGGGGTCTCATTCCATCAAAGAAGATTTTATTTCCATCAGCTCTATCAGAGATTAGGGCTAAGAGGAGAAGGAGAGTGATTTCCCGAGCATTATCAGGCATCCAAAAAAGCAAAATTGCAACTCCTTTGTCTACGTGTTGCACTGAGCAACGTACAATGTCCAAAGAAAAGTAGCACGAGCTAAAGAAGGTGAATATATTATGTCTTCCAACTGACAAAACAAACAGACACATATCTGTTTCAACAGATGATACATCTGCTGAATATTATCAAACAGATATATACATCTGTTGCAACAGTTGACTAACCTATTGCACTAGATACTTTATCTGGTGTAACATATGTCTCTTCTGTTTTAGCAAATCAAACAGCTCTTCGTACAACTTTTATTTATACCAACAGATAACCTATCTGCTGCAACAGATGGTTCATCCGTTGGTAATTATCACACAGGGTCTTCCTCATGTAGAAATTTATCCCAACAGTTAATTCATTATTGCAATAGAGATATAATATGTTTGGGATAATTTAAAATGGGAGGAAGAACTATTTGATTTGCTAAAAGAGATGAGTTATCCTTTTCCATTTTGTTGTATCTACATGATTAGCATTGACCAATTCTGGCTTTCCAGGTGGATGTAGAAGAAGCTACTGTTGAACAGCATTGATAATATGTTACTCTTTTTATGGAAATACAGAGAACAGAAAGCCCAGAAATCGTATGCAAGCGACAATGAAGATCCATGAAGAGCAAAGCCGAATTCCATAGCATCGGATGAAGAACAACTTGTCCATACTGAGCATATTTGAGCCTGTCAAAGCAATCCTTGGCAGTATACTTAAATTATTGTTGATGTATTTGTTGAGATCTGTACCCATAATAATTTTTTAAATTTTATTTATTCGTTGACTTATTTCAGCTAATTTATGAAGGCTTCAATTTATTTTATTTTATCTATGAATTTTATTTATTCCTTAGATTTACAACAACAAACCCAGTGTATTCCCACATAGTGAGGTCTGGTTATTCCTTAGATTTAAACCTATTTATTGAAAAAGAATACTAGATTCAAATATTGCAACAGATAATGTATCTGTTGCAAAAGATGATACATTTATTGGAAAATCCAAATAGATTTAGACATATAATGCCACAGGTAGGTGATCTATTGGAATTTATCAAACAGGTCTTCCCACTGTTGCAACAGATGGACTTTAGATAAAAACATCAAGATAATGCAACAGATGACACATCTTTAAAAAAAAAAGAACAGATTTAGACATATATTGCAACAGATAGACTTTATCTGTTGCAACAGACAACACATCTATTGGAATAATCGAACAAATATATACATATGTTGCAACAGGTAGGTTATCTGTTGAAATTTATCAAACATGTCTTCCCACTGTTGCAACAGATGGACTTTAGATAAAAACATCAAGATAATGCAACAGATGACCAACCTATTGCAACAGATAAACTATATGTTAGAACAAGTAGGACAATTGTTACAACGGATGGAGAATCTGTTGCATTATAAAAATTCAACTTTTGTTGGACATAAAAAATTACCACTATGTTTAAAAAGGTTAAAGTGAATTGAAATAAAAAAGACGCAATCCATCGACGGTGTTTAGTTCAAACACCTAAAATAAAATAGGCATCAAGTAGACATGTTCATTGTAAAGATGTAAAATACAATAGGCATCAAATGTGTTAGTGTCAGTCCTGGCACATTTCGGTGACTTGCCATCACTTGGCCCCCAATGGTCATTTTTTCCCCATTGTCTTATATATTTATCTTCCTCCTAAAATTTAACCCTAAATTCTCAAATCTTCTTCTTCATTGTCATCTTCTTTTATCTATCCAAATTATTACTTTTATTTTTTCTAACTGACCTTGACAATGTCGAGTGCATCTTCTACTATTTTTTGTGATAAAGCTTTTCGATATTGTAAGTGCGGTCATGAAGCTCTGTTAAAGACTTCTTGGACTCAACAAAATCTGGGTCGTAGGTTTTTTACTTGTAAGATTTCAAAGGTAATATTTTTTTATTTAATCAATTTATTGACTTATAATTATTTTGTAATTGTGTTCTCTTTTTTATAGAAATTAAGTGGATGCGATTACTTTGATTGGTATATAGAATGATACCCTTCACAAGTAAATCGTGTAATCTGGGGTTCGTTGAACAAAGTCAAGGTTTCTGAAGAGAAACAAAATCGAGCAAGAAGATACTACATTGTTGTCGTTATTGCTACTGGTTTGGTGTTGTTGTGCACATGAATATTGAAGCCTAATTGCTGAAATTTTTATCGTGGTGTGTGTATTTGCTACTGGTTTATTGTCGACGAGCACATGGATATTCAAGAGTAACTGTTGGAAAATATCAAAAAGATTTAGGCATATGTTGTAAAATTTAGGTCATTTGTGAAAATTATCAAACAAGTCTTCCCACTGTTGCAACAGATTAGACTTAGATTATTAGATTATTCAAATAGGTCTCCCCACTGTTGCAACAGATTGACAATTTAATCTATTGCATTATAAAAAACTCAACTGTCATCAGAAAAACTTATTGTCACTACATGTACATGTAATAAAGTGAAGGGTGACTTGAAATTAAAAATTTCTATTTCACAGTCTCTTCTATATACATAGGCTTCAAGCATCCAATTAGTACCCTATAAGCCCAAACCTCTTGCAGGTTTTCCACAGCTTTGTCGCACAGAAAAGTCGTTGGCTCGGTGATGATAGGCGAATTTACGCGCCTATATCAATATATTTTGCCCATATTTTAGCCTAGTTTTGAGAACTAATTATCTATTTCATGCACTTTTAGTCCTTTTTCCTGTAAATGAGCTAACAAACATGATTAGGAAAGTTTCAGGTATAAATGATGCAAAATACAGCAATTTATGGCTTACTTGACGCAAAAGAAAGCTCACGAACGAAGTGGAAAGGAGCTGGACGCCTAAAGGACTAAATCTGCTGCATGGAAAATCTGTCCCGGGCTAAAACAGCAATTCTGAAGACTTTGGGGACTTACAGACACAAAGCTGGATTTTTGCCATAATACATTAACCTAGTGCAATTAGGTTATGTGTTTCATTATTCTATTTGGATTATAATTTTGTAACCTTACCCTAGTACATTTGGGTCAAGGATTTCATTAGTATATTAGGATTTGGTTATTTATTTTATTAGTTTAGTAGGAGTAGGATAGAAGTATTATAAATACCCTATCATGCTAGAGATTTTGAGACATTCCGCATTCAATACATTCTTCAACTATCAATTCAACAATCAATTTTCTTCCATCCTTCCCATCTTCCACCACAAACACTTCTAATCTATTCTTCTATTCTTAAATTCCACAACAAGAGAATCGTTACTTGCTACGATATCACCAAAACCACACGCCAAACACCTACTATTCACACCATCCACCATGCAAAACGTGATATCCTTCGCATTCATGGGTAACTAAACCTCTTAGTTGGGGTTATGGAAGCCGAATGAGTTACTATCTATTGCTATGAGCTTGTGAGTTCAAGACACGTATATTGCTTATATCATTATTCTCTTCATCTTAAATCTACATTCTTTGCGGTTCAAACACAAGAACACGCCATTCTAACATCTAACCTGTTCGAGAGAAAGGTTATTTGTCTAGAAAAGAAGACGCATAGACCAACGCCAGGCTAACATTTAACTTGTTCGAGAGAAAGGTTATTTGTCTGGAAAAGAGATAATGTCAAGGTAGTAGGACACCCTTTCCTATTAAAAAGCTAGTGCCGTACCTGGACTAACCTCTTGGAGAATTCGTACCGTTAGACACGCTTTAAGCTCGAGAGAGTTAAAGTGAAATAGTCCTTGTTTAGGTCGAGAGACACTTGGATTTACCATCGACTACAATTCTCTATAAGCAATTGCATGTCAAGACTCTACACACTCATAGCCAATAGAGACGTATACCTCTGAAGGTGGACATAACCCCAACGCTTCAATTCTCATTGTTTACAACCAACGTGACAATCTTTCTCTTTTTACTTTATTATTTGCAGCTTTTATTTCATTACTTTGGTTACTTATTACAATCCCCCCTTCTTACGAGACTTGCACCAAAAGTCTATTAATTTTGCTTACTTGTTGACCAAGCTATTCCCTGTGGGATCGATACCCAACCCAGGTTGGGTTCTATATTTGCTAACGACCGCTTTACACTCCTACGAGAGCTGTAGATTGAGCGTTATCAAAAATTGGCGCCGTTGCCGGGGAATACGAGTGTCAATCAAGTTCGTGAAAATTACTAGACCCTTTGGTCAAAGATTCTCGTACTTTTACGTTTAGTTTTTGTTTTTGTTTATTGCAGGTTTTTCTTTTAGTGCATGCCCCATACGAGAAGTTCTGGTCAACCGTTGTTACCAATCAATCCGGAACCGCAACGAATTAGAAGAATGGAAGCACAAGCGGAAATCGACAGGATGGCTGCTCAACACGAGCAAGCAAGATTAGCTGCTCTTGCCGCTGCTCAAGTCCAACAACAAAACATTGATAATCCTGGACGAGCAACAAATCCTGACGATGAAGATTTAGGAGATGACGAGTTGATCAACCCAAGGCATGGCGCTGAAATGGCAACACCTGCCAACAGACGAGGTCGACAAGCTCGGTACAGATATGATCGCCAACCTTTGCAACCAGCTTTCGACGATGATGATGATGATCTTGATGGTGCCGGAGCCACTGGAGCTATAATTCCACCACCATTAGCGCCCGGAGCCAAGTTCAACATCACTAGCACCATGATTCAGTTATTACAACTCAAGGGATTATTTGGTGGACTAGCAGGCGATGATCCGAATATGCATCTCATCAACTTTATTTCTACATGCAAGTCTTTTGACAATCCTGGAGTTGGTCAGAATGCTATTCGGTTACGTCTATTTCCATTGTCTCTGTCTGGGGAGGCAACATTATGGTTGAATGGGCTGACTCCGGATTCTATTACAAATTGGAGGCAATTGAGAGACGCTTTCCTAGAAAGATTCTTTCCGCCATCCAAGAGGGCTCAATTGAGAGATGAAATCAGCAACTTTCGTCAGCTTCCCTCTGAAGCTCTTCACGAAACATGGGAGAGGTTCAAGACAAAGCTAGCGAGATGCCCAAACCATCACATGACTAATGTTCACCTCATGGAGATCTTATATAGAGCCTTGAATTCAGTAACTAAACCAGTGGTGGACAACGCAGCTGGAGGTTCTTTTATGGACCTCACCTTTGGTCAAGCAAGTAACATGCTAGATCGTATGACGAAACAAAGTAGAGCTTGGCATACCAGGGATTCTGAGGTAGCAAGCCCCACTTTATCTATTGGCATGTCTGCAGATCAAAGAAGGAGAGAAGAAGAACGTGATCAAGATATGGCGCACATGAAAACCCAAATGGATCTTCTTACAAAGCATCTATTAGGGAAGACTGAAAAAGTGAAATCTATTGCGTCAAAAGGAAGAGACGAATCTGATTCAGAAGAGGAGGCCAACTACTTGAACAATCAGGGTGGTTTCCGTGGGAATGCCCAAGGAAACCAAGGTCGGAACTATTATGATAAATCTGGAGGTAAAGACCAAGGTAGTTGGAAGAAAACTAATGAAAATAGTGGTTTGTACGTTCCCCCTGGTAGACGTGATACCACCACATCTAATTCTATGGAAGACATGATGGCTAAGTTATTGAAAGGAGTAGAAGCAACGAGCGCGGGAGTTAAGGAGGTAATCGAAGATTTAGCTTCCATGAAGCAATTAGTTGATTCTCATTCCACTTCTATAAGACAACTAGAGCAGCAATTCAGTCAACTTTCAGCAGCACTCAACCAAAGAAAAGCCGGCACCTTGCCTAGCGATACTGTGCAAAACCCAAGGAATGATGGGTCATGCATGGCCATCACTACGAGGAGTGGTAAGGTGCTGGAAACTTCAGCAGAAGGCAAGCAAGTAGTTGACAGAACAGCAGACATGGACGCCACACCTAGTGACGCCACTAGGGAAGACGCCGCAATATCCACTTCCAACGTCAAGAACGTGTTGCCTAGTGACGTGCAGCCTGAAAAAAATAATAAACGGAAGCAAGAGGAGAAGAAAGCCATGGAGAGAACACTTCCATACCCACCACCACCTTTTCCACAAAGATTGAAGAAGGCGGCCGATGACACTAAGTTCAGCAAATTTATGACCATGTTGAAGCAGCTGACTATTAATGTCCCATTGGTAGAGGCACTTGAACAAATGCCTGGGTATGCGAAGTTTATGAAAGATCTTTTGACTAAGAAGAGGGCAGCAAGCTATGAGCTGAAAGATGATGTGCATCATTGTAGTGCAATCGCTACCCGATCCATAGTTCAGAAGAAGGCCGACCCCGGAGCTTTCACGATTCCTTGCACCGTCGGATCTTTGGACTTTGCTAAAGCATTGTGTGACTTAGGAGCCAGCATAAACTTGATGCCATTATCAATCTACAAGAAGTTGGGGTTAGGAGATCCTACACCAACTAATATGAGGCTTGTTATGGCAGATAGGTCGGTAAAACGACCGGTTGGTATTCTATGCGATGTCTTGGTGAAGGTATCTTCATTCATATTTCCAGCAGACTTTGTCATCTTGGATTGTGAAGCAGATTCAGAGGTTCCCATCATCTTGGGACGTCCCTTCCTTGCAACTGGAAGTGTGCTTATTGACATGAAAGATAATGAGCTTTTGTTTCGAATTAATGACGAAGTGGTACGGTTTGATATACGCAAAACAATGAAGCATCCCAGCGATATGAATGAGTCATCCATAGCTGATGTTCATTATGAGAATACGAAAGCATTATCTATAGAGAAACAACCTACTGTTGAGTCATTATCTGCTGCGCCACTGAAGGTTGAGCATGAGAATAATAAAGATTATGAAGAACTTATGGGTGATCTAACAGAAATAGAGTCTTATACTCCTAAGCAACCGGGATGTGATCTTAAGAATCAACCAACGGCAAAGACTCCCATTGATGAGCCACCAGTGCTAGAATCGCAAGAGCTCCCCGATTATCTAAGGTATGTGTTCTTGGAAACTAGAAATATACTTCCGGAGAGCGCAGATGATTTAAGTGAACAGCACGTAGAAGCTCTTATCTCTGCTCTGAAGAGATACAAGAGAGCTATGGGTTGGACTATTGATGATATAATTGGAGACTCTCCGGGGAAACGTATGAACCATCTTGAAGAAGATCGCATGCCCACAGGTAAGCCTCATTGTCGTCTAAATCCTTTCAGAAAACGATCCATCACTTACCTCGACGAAGTCTGAGTACTCGAGGTAACTACGTCGAGCCACGACAATAAATAAGGCGCTAGATGGGAGGCAACCCATCGTTTTATCATTTTTTTGTTTTCTTTCATTCTAGTACTTGTTTTTGCTTTTGATAAATGAAAATCCAAAAATAAGAGTCGTGCCACGACCAAAACTAAGGCGCTTGGTGGGAGGCAACCCATCGTACTAATTGTTTTCATTTGGTTTTGAGCAAAAATAGGTGCAAGAAGTATGCAACGAGGAGATTGATTTCAATTGACGATTTGGTCGCATTAAATGGTAAAGTCGGTAAGTTAGGAATGGTGATGCATAAGGCTATGGATTGAGCCTTTCTCACGTCATAATAGGCTTCGAGAAAGGCTAGGCCTTGGTAAAAATAGGCCACGAACGATGCACAACCTATTCTATCGCCTAAGGACTCGGAATCTAGTGTGCAATACACTATGCGCCGCCTATTCCTAGGTGTGCTTTTGACTATGCGCCGCCTATGCTATGGCATTTGAGATACTGAGACCAAATGCCATACCATATGCGCCGCATATGCCTAGATATGCCATACCATGTGCGGCGCATATGTCCCATTATGCCATGGACAATGCGCCGCATATACATGTGTTATGCCGAGGGATATGCGCCGCATATAGGGTGATTTTGTCCCCAAATCCGATTGTAAATGGGTCATAACCCGACCCATACTCTTCCTATATAAAGGGGACATAGTTTTACAATACAACCACATTAGAAAACACCCTAAAGGCGCCACATAACCTTCCAAATCTTCTCAAAATTTTCTTCTTTTGCTCTTCCAATTCACAACACCGTCTCCACAAGCTTCAAGCAAGTAAGTACTCTCTTATTCTTCATTTATTTATCGTAAGTACTACGTTGCTATGCTTATTATAAATTGCTAAATCATATAAGATTGTTGGTGATGTTCATGTGTTTGAATTGTTGTTACATAATCATGTGAGTGAACATATACGTAGGGAATTCTTGACTTATTTCCGACTTGAATTTGGTTTCAATAGCATTGTTATGATATTTGCTGAATAGATATGGCTAGGAATATTGCTTAAGAGTGTTGTTTGGATGCTTACATGTTAGACTATCCCGGCCATCGGGATAAGATTATAGTGTCTATCGACTTAGGAGGTTGTGCTTGTTGTAAGAATATCGATTCCATGTGGTAACCCCTATGTCGTAGTGTTGCTATATCTACCATGAAAGTAGTCCAATGGCTGCAAATAAGTGATACAATGCTGATTTTCTTGTTGGAATACAATCCTAAAACGTATGTCGACGAAATCTGAGTAAATCGACTACGTTCACCTCGCTGATTTGTGCAACAAAACTAAGTGTGGGGTGGTACCACTAGTACTTGCTTATAGATTGTATCAAGTGAGATTGTGCTGCAACTAACACTATTTCTAGTCTCAGGTACAATGGCACCTAAAGCGAGACAAGGCAAGGAGAAGGCTACCACCTCCCTAAAGGGCAAAAAGAGAAGTCGCAAGAACCAAGGAGAACCCTCCTCACAGCAAATACCTCAACTCACGCTTGGAATTAAGTGTATGACCCCAGACATAGAGGATAAGTCCGACCAACCAGGTTCCTCATATTTATTTTCCACTGAGGACAGTGTCCCGACTAAGTGTGGGGTGGTGGCATTGCATGCTATACTTCTATGTTTGCACCTATGTTTGTTTGTTTACTTTGTTTATTTGAGTTCGTTTTTTTACTTTGTTTATTTGAGTTCGTTTTTTTTTTTTTGTTTGACGTTTTTTTTAGTTTTTTTTAGTAGTAAAATTATTTTTTTTTTCTAGCTTCGCATGAAATTATTTTGATAGGCAGCATGAGATTATAACAAGAGTATGTGTTACAATTGTGACTATTGAGACGTTTAGGCTCTAGTTGTGACTCATTATGTGATATTTTGTGGTTCAATTCCTTCACTTGTTGGGTCGAGAATCTATATTACTTCCAATCAAGTCGACCATGTGCCTTGTGTGTGTGAGATAATAGTATATTCTATGTATGTGGCTGATGCTAGAACTTGCCTGGTATGTATGCAAAGCGAAAATAAGGAATGTAAGTTTAGGATATGATTTAGGCATTTCTTTGGCAACCTATACATGTTTACCTTCAGTTTTTCCTACCCATGTAAATCATCCTAGTTAAACCCTTTTGAGCCTTTAGCCTATTTCTTTGACAGCCTTGTATGTAAGCCTAATCCATTTTTTCAAGACCATAATTTGATCCAAATTCCTAAGTGCTTTAAAGTGAAAAAGTCATGTGACAACATAAGAGGAAATTGGGTGAGTATGAGGCTTTAAATTGTAATGGTGCTTGAATATGTTATGAAAAAAGAAAGGGCTATTATAAGAGGTATGTTGTGAAAAGAAAAAGGAAAAGAAAGCTGAAAAGTGAGTTGTTCTTAAAATTGAAAAACAAAAAGAGGAGAACAAGGGTGGTAGAATAAAAGAAAGAAGAAAGGTTGAAAGAACAAAAGTGTCAATCATACAATGTGATGTATTAAAGTGCTTAGGAACTTAGTCACTATTTCTGGCCAAAATAGTCCTATCCGTCCCTTAGCCTACATTACAACCATCAAAAGACCTACTTGATCCTAATCTTAACATTCCGACATTTAGTGGAGTACTACATTAAGGGCAAGCCTATGGTCATCAGTTGCTACATATGAATTCTTTGTGAGAGTGAGAGCAAGGACACTTTGATACCCATGTTTGAAAAATATGCTATATTTGTGAGTGATTATGGGTACTATATTGTGAGACACACACGGTTGATGAGTTTTGGATAGTTGTATATGATTCTATGTACCTTAACGTTTGCATGCGAGTTGATCACCATCACGAGTCTATGCTTGAGGTTAAATTGTTTCTACTTATAATCGAAAAACTACTCTTTGTTGATAATTTTTTAGCTTGTCTTGAAGAAAGTTTTGTGTTGTTGCTGTAAAACCCTAAGTTGATGTTTAGAAGGACATGATATTTTGTTCGAGGACGAACAAAGCTACAAGTGTGGGGTGTTGATGATAGGCGAATTTACGCGCCTATATCAATATATTTTGCCCATATTTTAGCCTAGTTTTGAGAACTAATTATCTATTTCATGCACTTTTAGTCCTTTTTCCTGTAAATGAGCTAACAAACATGATTAGGAAAGTTTCAGGTATAAATGATGCAAAATACAGCAATTTATGGCTTACTTGACGCAAAAGAAAGCTCACGAACGAAGTGGAAAGGAGCTGGACGCCTAAAGGACTAAATCTGCTGCATGGAAAATCTGTCCCGGGCTAAAACAGCAATTCTGAAAACTTTGGGGACTTACAGACACAAAGCTGGATTTTTGCCATAATACATTAACCTAGTGCAATTAGGTTATGTGTTTCATTATTCTATTTGGATTATAATTTTGTAACCTTACCCTAGTACATTTGGGTCAAGGATTTCATTAGTATATTAGGATTTGGTTATTTATTTTATTAGTTTAGTAGGAGTAGGATAGAAGTATTATAAATACCCTATCATGCTAGAGATTTTGAGACATTCCGCATTCAATACATTCTTCAACTATCAATTCAACAATCAATTTTCTTCCATCCTTCCCATCTTCCACCACAAACACTTCTAATCTATTCTTCTATTCTTAAATTCCACAACAAGAGAATCGTTACTTGCTACGATATCACCAAAACCACACGCCAAACACCTACTATTCACACCATCCACCATGCAAAACGTGATATTCTTCGCATTCATGGGTAACTAAACCTCTTAGTTGGGGTTATGGAAGCCGAATGAGTTACTATCTATTGCTATGAGCTTGTGAGTTCAAGACACGTATATTGCTTATATCATTATTCTCTTCATCTTAAATCTACATTCTTTGCGGTTCAAACACAAGAACACGCCATTCTAACATCTAACCTGTTCGAGAGAAAGGTTATTTGTCTAGAAAAGAAGACGCATAGACCAACGCCAGGCTAACATTTAACTTGTTCGAGAGAAAGGTTATTTGTCTGGAAAAGAGATAATGTCAAGGTAGTAGGACACCCTTTCCTATTAAAAAGCTAGTGCCGTACCTGGACTAACCTCTTGGAGAATTCGTACCGTTAGACACGCTTTAAGCTCGAGAGAGTTAAAGTGAAATAGTCCTTGTTTAGGTCGAGAGACGCTTGGATTTACCATCGACTACAATTCTCTATAAGCAATTGCATGTCAAGACTCTACACACTCATAGCCAATAGAGACGTATACCTCTGAAGGTGGACATAACCCCAACGCTTCAATTCTCATTGTTTACAACCAACGTGACAATCTTTCTCTTTTTACTTTATTATTTGCAGCTTTTATTTCATTACTTTGGTTACTTATTACAATCCCCCCTTCTTACGAGACTTGCACCAAAAGTCTATTAATTTTGCTTACTTGTTGACCAAGCTATTCCCTGTGGGATCGATACCCAACCCAGGTTGGGTTCTATATTTGCTAACGACCGCTTTACACTCCTACGAGAGCTGTAGATTGAGCGTTATCACTCGGCCATTTCTATGCCGGTCAGCAAACATTCGATGTGTGCAAGAGCGTGTGAGCCACTCGCTTTAACGACATCATCTTTTGGAAGAATCATTCCTTTGTTTTGACCTTTAAAATCCCATGATTTCTTCATCAACACTTCCTTTGGCAAATGATTCATCAGTTTACTCTCCCTCAATAAGATGGGTAACAGCACCATCAGTGGCTTCACGAGGAGAAAAAGATCAAAATCATCGACGAGAGGTACGTTGGAGTCATAAACATTGATCTTTCCCTCCCCGAGTAGTATCTCAACAGCCTGATAATGCATGTCGTTCACGCTAATGACTGCAAGAATCCTTTTTGCCTCGGTCCAACTCTTGCCGTGTGGATTTGGCTTGTCCCCTCTAACATATCTTAACGTTTCTTCTTCATCCAAGACCAACGTAGGAACTAGGAAATCAAGTCCCATGCCAATGGACTACACCTCTCCATTGAGTTGATTGTACCTATCCTTGAGCTTCTTGCAGAAGTCGAGGTCCATTATTCTATCGGCAGCGTTATAAGCTTCTCGGTATGTTAATTGCCTTTTCCTGATGAGGTAGAGAATTATGTCAACATGTTGTGAAATAAGAAGTCAATTTTTAAATAGGTTAGTAATTGTAAATATGCAACAGATGGTCCATCTGTTGCATAGGGTTCTCTGATTCAATAATCCAATGCAACTTATGCAACAGATGGATAATAAGTTGCAACAGAACCACAACCAGTTGCACCAGTATACCCAGCTGTTGCAACAGATGTGAAATCTGTTGCGTAGCTTCTTCTTCATGGAGTATATTAGAATGGCTAGGTTAGGAAAAGTAAACTTGCCTTGTCCTCGTACGGCATATGCATATCAGTCATAGTCTGGAAGTCTTGGGGGGGGGGGGAAAGGGAGGCCTGGGTAATCTGGTGCACCTGGCTTGGAATTCTTGCCCTGTCGTAGATCTCCTTTCTCTTCGGTGCCTAGTTCCGCTTATATGTCCACCTTCTTGACTGGCCCCTGAACTGCAACAACTTTTGCAGAGGGAGGAATTGCAATTTTTTTTATTTTTGAGCGGAGAGTATGTCTCTAATTGCTCTTTCTTTCTCCTAACCAATGTTGTAGGAGTGTGTGGCTCCCTCACCTTCTTGGATGGTATGACACACCTCTTGGATTTGAATTCCTTGATAGCTTTAGAGATAGCCTGTACTTTGTAAAGATTTTATCTTATCTGTCCTTGCACTCATCACATTTGCAATGAGAATACGAGGGTGAAGAAGGGTGAGAGGGACCTGTGTAAGGGCGAAAAAAGGTGTTTTCAAACATATTTATTCTTTGGTAGCAGCATCAACATGCCTGCCACCAACACAAACAACTCCACCAGAAGAAACACTCGGATCTGCCTTAGTAATAGGTTGGTCATGAAGAGCCTCAACATTAGGCTGACCTTGTCTAACTGCTCTTCTTATGGCTGTTGCTCCAGCCAATTCCTTCTTTATTAACTCCACCGTTGGGTCTGCCATAGTATCAACATGACTAAGAGTAATATAAGAAGTCATCACCGACTCCTCCTCAGTAGGCACGATCCATGGATGTACAACCTATAAAAAAGAAAAAAAAAGACAAATGCATTTAAATCATATAATATAATAATTTTCACAGTTGGGCTACATTTTTTAAAAAAAAAGACCCATCTATTGCATAGTTTGTAATATATGGTTAAAATCCGTTTGAGTCTGGTTCAGACAAAACAAAGCAACACATGGATAATCTGATGCAAAATATCAATTATCTGTTGTAACAGCTGCACAAGATGGGTAATCTATTATGCAAAAGATGATCTGTACGTCGCAATAAATGAATGATATGTTATCAGATTAAACATCTGTTGCATAATTTGCAGTAGATGGTTAATATTTTAGGAGTCGGGTTTAGAGAACCAAAACCACAAATGGGTAATCTGATGCAAGATATACCCTGTCGCAATAGATGTCCTATCTGGTGCATCAGATATAACATCTCATGCACCAGATATAACATCTGTTCAATATCTTTCTTATCTTTGAGTAGAATTATTTTACTTGAAGAAGACGTACTGCATCATCCGGAGGGTTAAAGAGATCAGCCTCCTTAATATTGGTGTTGCTCTTTGCAGCCAACCACCTAAACATCCTTGGATGAGAAACCTCATTTGGGTAATCCATTAACTGCTTTCGGAGAGGAGGAATGACTTTAAATGTCCAAGCCTAAAAAGTGTAAACAGGAAGCAAGAAAAAAAATCATAATAACTATATTCAATATAAATTAATGGATGAGTAAAATTAGTGATTAATTTTACCTTGAAAGCCTAAGGAAATCCGTATAATGTGGTCCTCTTTCTCTTTCTGACTCTTCAATTCCTCTTCTTTCTCACTTTTATTTTCTTCATCACCATCTACGGACCCTTGACCACCTCCCTCAATATTGTTTTCACATCTCTCCTCAACTTCACTTTTCCCTAACTGAGATTGTTCAGGAAGCTCTTCTAAATCCTTCTGTACTGTAGCCTTTTTTTTGAGTGGTCAAACGTTGATCCACTTTCACTTTCTTTTCTTTTGGGAGACATGTTTTACCTACAAACAAAGAAAAATAAAAATTATATTACAGTTGATGTATACATAGATTTTAAAAAATACATTACAAACACCACAAATACGATACACCAACAGTCACCACCACAAACACCACCAACCAATGACAACAAATAAATAAACACCACAAATACCGACACCACCACAAACACCACCAACCAATGCCACCACTGGTGCCACCACAACGACCATAAATACCACCACCACCACCATCTAAATATACCACGACAGTCAATGGAACACTGCGATGGAAACTAGGGATTTCTCAAGTTCTTCCTACAATTTTACCATTAAAACTCAAAATTGTAAACCCATTCTCAAAGATAATACAACTAAAAGTTTTATTTTTCATCATTAACTTAAAAACCCTTATTTTTTAGAAAAAAACAAATATAGAGCTCTTCTCAAACTCTATTGCCTATGAAGACAAAGAAAACGACTGATACAAGCAAGAATGATGTCGAAAATAACACCTATGTGGTCATAAATGAGAAGAAAAGCAATCTGTTGTAGAGAGTTGAGCAAATTTGTTGAGTAGTTGTTGTCTGTACTGTATTGTTGAGTGAGAATGAGAAAGAAAGAGCTAGACCTCGAGATTTGAAATGATGAAATGTTTTGTATGGGTTGATTTGTAATTTGGAAAAGAATGAAAAGTAGTTTTGAAAATATTAATTTGGTCCAAAATGATCTTAATTATTTTTAAAATCATAAAATATAGCATAATTTTTAAAATCATATAAAAACAATTGAAGTTGTAGTTGACCGAGTACTCTAGGAGGTGACCCTATGAAAACTCACCCCTGGTCCTAGATGAGTCTAACATATGAACTCAATTGAAATTTGTAAAAATAAATGTTCAACATATTGCGTCAGATTTCTCATCTGTTGTAAATTATCAATCAGATTAGGTAACAACTGATTATGAATCTGATATAAATTAAGTCATCTATTGCGACAGATTATCCATCTGTTGTAACTTATCAAATAGGCGCTGCCATCTGTTGTGGCTGACCTTATGAGAACTCACCCCTAGTCCTAGATTAATCGATAGTTTACCCCATGAGAACTCACCCCTAGTCCCAGATTATTCAATCAAGGTATTAGTACCCTAGTCCTAAATTAATCAATTAACGTATTAGTCTAACATATGAGGTAGTAAGAATCGGTTCGACTCAGAGTGATCGATCGCCGACTTTGGTCGGGAGGAACGCAGTACCATTTCATCATGTAATTGACAAAAGACTCAATTAAAGTTGTAGTTGACCCTATGAGAACTCACCCCTAGTACCAGATTATTCAATTAAGGTATTAGTTAAGCATATGAGGTACTAAGAATCAGTTCTTCTCAGAGTGATCGATCGATGACTTTTATCGGGAGGAATGCAGTACCGTCTCATCATGCAATTGCCAAAAAACTCAATTGAAGTTGTAGTTGACCCTTTGTGCTTATTCACCCATCCCTAATTCCACCTGGATCAATGTAGGTACTATTATTAATCTTAACATTAATTTAATGAGAACACATTTCAACTCAGAGTGATCGATCAATGACTCGGGTCAGGATAAAGGCAATACTAACACCATGCAAATGCAACGACTCAATTGGATTTGTAATTAACCCTATGAGCTCATTCATTCATCCCTCGATCCACCTATATCGATGTAGGTACTATTATTAATCTTAACATTAAGTTAATGAGGAGCTCATTATTTCATCCCTAGTTCATCCTAATTCAATTGCAATGAAATCCGTTGCAAAAAACAACTGAGTTGTTGGAGAATTTCAAACAGATAACAATATCTGTTGCAACAGATGACATTTATTATTTAATTATCAAATAGACATTTGCATCTGTTATGATGGATGACTAAGGTTTTGAAAATTTTCAAACAGACATTAATATCTGTTGTAACAGATGACGTTTCTAATTTAATTATCAAATGACATTTACATTTGTTTTCACAGATGACTGAGCTGTTAGGATTTCTCAAATAGATATCCAAATATGTTGCAACAGACGACATATCTGTTTGAAAATCTTTTTGTTTTCTTTTAATTTTAAAGCAAGCTACTGTCTGAGTAGATAAAGTAGTAGTACTACTAAAGGCAGTAAAAAATATTTCTTGGATAACTCAAAATCTCATTGAGCCATCTTGTCCTATCTTTTCAATGTCACCCATTTTCTTCTTCGTGCCCCTCAAATTATTAGTGAATATTAATTAATGAATATTGAAACCCCCAATACTTCTTTCTTTTCATATTGACTTGGCACTCCCATCAAGAAAATATTAATTAGGGATTTATTTTACTACCAAATTAGCCTTATTAATTATGCTTTGTAAATATAAATTTGAATAAATACACTTTGTTTAGTCATTTAATATTAAGGGTAGTACATCTAGAAATTAGAATTATCTCATCTCTCCCCTCCTCTCCTTCAGCCCTAAATCTCTCATCTTTTTTCTTTCTATCCTCTTTAGGGTTATCACTGCCTTTTTTTTCTCTCCTCTTTTTAAAAAAATTTCATTTGGATCTAAACCGATCGATATCTATATCTTATATTTCTCGATTGAAATTGCTGTTTTGACCCTCTTTTGACATTGATGATATGATTCACTATTGCTCTTTCATTCTCGTCTTCTTCTTGCAACTTTATTTACATCTTTTTGTTTATTTAATTATCATTTTTCCATATCATATTTATTTAAAAAATTTGAAGAAACTTTTAATTGTTGAATAAACATACCGAGAATTTTTATTATAAGATGCAAAAAAAGTCATCTGTTGGGAGAAGTTCAAAAGCCTTGTTGGCAGTATCATTTTTTCTATGTATTTTGTTTGTTTCTTTGTTGTTGATGATGTTATTGATTTTGTTGGTGGGGCTGGCATTGTTGGAAATTATAGTGTGGTATTATTGGTGGGTTTGGCATTGTTGGAACTTGTGGTGTGGTGTGGTTTAGGCGGTGGGTGCTTCTTAGCTTAAAAATAGTGGAGTCCGAACAATCAACACAAGGAGTAAGAGAGAGAAAAATAAAAATTTTAAAGTGAATAAGAAAAGAAGAGTTGGTTACCAAAATTTAAAAAATATGTGCTAAGTGGGAATTGAACTCAAGACCAAAAAAATAAATAGCCTTAAGCACCCATAAACAACAACTAGGCTAACCAAATAACTCTTACTATGGGTGCTCACTGATTAGATTATATATATTTTTTTATTTATTTCCACATACATATATAAAGTTCAATACGAGTTCAATCTGTGCTCGTGCACCCGGAGGACTCCATGTTGGTCCATCCCTTGTTGTTGATGGTGTTGGAACATAGGATGTATGCTTCTTTGTAGTTGATGATGTTGTTGGAACAAATGTTGTTGTTTTCTTTGTTGTTGATATTTTTTATTTATTGTTTGTAGTTTATGCTGTTGTTGATGTTGCAACAGACGGAGCAACTGATGAAACAAATCAAACCACCAGCAAGGCTGCTATGTATTCCAACAGACTCCATATCTGTTGCATCAGACTCCATATCTGATGCAACAGACTCCACATCTGATGCAAACTATCCAGGATTTATGTGTTGTGTGTGTTACTTAAATAAAACTGTTGACTTTATTAATATATAAATTAAAAAAAATGGATCTAAATACAACATTTTATCTTTTTGTTGTATTTCCAAAAGAAACAGATTGGTAATCTGTTGTAAAATATATTCCACCTGTCAGATATCTTACAACATATGGACAATCTGTTGCAACAGATGTATATCAGTTTGCTTTTCCATCATCTGTGGTGTCTGTTGCAACTTGCTAATCATCTGTTTATTCAATTTTATCGAGTGCAATAGATTTTTCTAAACACTTCTTGGCCAAACTCAATTTTTGCTCTTGGAGTGCTTCTCTTTTTTTCTTTGCATCCTTCAAGTTGGCCTCCAAATTCAACTTTTACCCTCAATCTAATAGAAAAAATTTAGTTTGGTTGAAGGATGCAAAGAAAAATAGAGAAGCAAATCAAGAGCAAAAATTGAATTTGGCCAAGAAGTGTTTAGAAAAATCGATTGCTCTCAATGAAATTAAATAAACAGATGACTAGCAAGTTGCAACAGATGCCACAGCTAAAGGAAAAGCAAACTGATATATCCATCTATTGTAACAGATTATTCATATGTTGTAAGTTATCTGACAGGTGGAATGTATTTTGCAACAGATTACTAATTTTTATCTTTCGAAAATACAACAAAAAGATAAAATGTTGTATTTAGATCCAATTTGTTTTCGAATTTACTTATTAATAAAGTCACCAGTATTATTTAAGTAACACACACAACACATAAATCCCAGATAGTTTTAGCAATATTGCATTAAATCTCGGATAGTTTGCTAATTACATTTTATCCCGAAATTTTGAATTGTGATACATATGTTAAGTAGTGATACATATAGCATATATATCACTAGTAAATATGAATCCGGGATTTTATGTAATTTTTTAAACATTAAGGGATATTGTGTAATATGGTGTCTTAAATATGGGATTTGTGTAATTTTTTCTTTTAAGGGATATGAACAGTCGTGGCTTTTTGTTTCACTTAGTCCAGTCCCTAATATGTCAGATCCAGATTCGTACAAGAAGGTTCATATTGAGTCCTTGCAGGAATTTCAAAGGCAGTTTGATGAACTCCAAAGGGATTTGGCCGACTTTCGAACAAGGTTGAGGAGGGCCCTGCTGCCGCCAGATGAAAATTGTCAGGTTGACAATAATAATAGTAATAATAATAATAATAATAATAATAATAATAATGATAATAATAATAATAATAATAATAATTAGGTTATGTTTTTTCTTTCTTTTAGCGTATGTATTTTCCTTTTTTATCTGATCTACCTATAAGGGATTCAAAAAAATTCATGTATATGTTTGGTTTGGTTTGGTTTTGTTTGGTCGATTTTGAATTTTTAATTCTTATTCAATATTTATCATTCTATTTATTCCCTATTCAAAACATGTCGATGGTTGGAGTTAGGGATGCGGTCATAATGAGAAATTCTCCTAAAAATGGTTCGTTAATAAATAATAAGGAACTAAATGATATTATAATCATAAAAGAAAGATTATTTAATTTAAAAAAAGTCACAACATTGGATTAATTTAATTAAAATATATATATGATGATATGATTTTTAAGAAAAAAGTTAATGAATAGTCTAACTGTAACTTTTGTCTAAACACATTCAACAAACAAACAAAAATAAAAGACGTTTCTGATGCATCAAATTCCTCATCTGTGGCGACTTATGAATCAGCTAGAAGAAATCTAAAAAACTCCTTAAACAGATGGTCGATTTATAGCAACAGATGGTATATCTGTTGAAACAGATGGGTTATCTGATGCAACAGATATACAATCTGTTGCCATAACTCAATTAATAAAAATAGTTATTAAAGAAATGGAAAGATTAAGTCACCACCAGCTTGATTTAATTAAGTTATTTCTTTTCACAAAAAAGAATAAGGAAATAAATGATAAACACAATTTAAACCGTAAAAAACTCACCAGAAATATTCTTGTTTTTAAATCTTCTTTATTAATTTATATAATTAAAAAGTCAAAAAATTTGGATGTCATGAAGATAATTTTTTTTTAAAAAAGATATATATATTATATGTTGCAACAAATATATTATCTGATGCAACAGTTGAACTATTTGTTGCAACGGACAATATATCTATTGTAATAGATGATTTATCTGATGCAACAGATATATAATCTGTTGTGCAACTCAGTGTAAAAAATAAACAGTTACTGGAAAGAACTAATTATTTTAATAATTATAAAGCTAAGCTTCAAGCTGAAAAGTCATGACCTATCATAATATTGATTAATTTAATTAAGTCATAACTTTTTACAGTAATCAAGAATGTCATTAATAAATGGAGGTGAACAGTTGTGCCTTTAAATCTGCTTTATTAATTTATATAATAAAAAAGTCAGAAAATTTAGATGTCACGAAGATAATATATCTTTTAAAATATATATATATATATATATATATATGATATGTTGCAACAGATACATTATCTGATGCAACAAGTTATCTATTTGTTGCAAATCATGATATATCTGTTGTAACAAATGATTTATCTGATGCAACAGATATATTATCTGTTGTCTAAAATAGTGTAAAAAAAATGGTTCCTCGAAAGAACTAATTATTTTATTACTAATAAAGCTGAAAAGACATGACGTATCATAATATTGATTAATTTAATTAAGTCATAACTTTTTACAGTAATCAAGAATGTCATTAATAAATGGAGGTGAACAGTTGCAATTTTTTGCCTAACTTATTCATGTTCAATCCTCTATAAATAGGTCCCTCCTTACTCAATTGTTCGTTCTACTACACACTATTTATTCCTCGCTCTTGTTACACCTTCAACTACTTTCTCTTCAAGGACTTGATAGGTTTTTCCTGTCTCTGGTAAGTTTTTTTCTTGATTTTTGTGTAAATATACGTTGTATTACATTACATTATATTTGAATTCTTTCTTTTCTTTACTTTTGTGTTTACGTGCGTGTTTTGTCAACTTATGCATTTTTTAGATATGGCTGATCCTGTGTGGGATGTCGCTATTTTATGAGATGCCATGAAGGAACTGCAGAAGGAGGTTCATGACCTGCATTGGGAGTTGGCCGCCGTCAGAGTAAGGATGCTGCGGGAGATCCGCAGGCTGCGGATGGCGCTGCTGCTGCCTTTTGAAGATTAACCGGCTGACCATACAAATAATAATGATGTTAATAATGATTATAATAATAATTAAGCTTTTTTTCTGTTATCTATGTATTTTTTTTGTTTGTTTTATAAAAAATTATGTTTGATGCACTTGACTTTTTATTTCTTATTTAATTTTCGTGTTGTTTATTTCTATTTCTTAATGAATGACATGTCTATAATTAAGGTATAATTTGATTCCAGTGTCAATAGCAAGAACATATAAGTTATCTGTTATGTTTTGTGTGTGACAGGAACTGTATTTTGTTGTTCGAAACATATTAGTAATTTGATGAAATAGATTATATATTTGTTGAAACAAGTTACTAATCTGGTGCAACAGAATGCCCATCTATTCGATTCATAATCATATTACGGGCACCTAGAACCCTTAAACATGAATCCACCATGAGTCTACTGTTACAACAAAACATTTATTTGGTTCCGCAGATAATGAATCTGTTTAAAAAGATTGCTCTTGTATTGCATTCATGTTCGTGTGCAAACTATTATTGGAAAAACAACACACTAGCAGTTACCCAGATTCAACTAAAAAGTATAATCTGACTTACCAAAGTCTCCTCTCAAGTAAATTTTAAAGTTGAAAGTGATTTACGAAACAAAATTTGACATAAGAATTTGGTCAAAGAGCAGCAGTTGGATAAACAACAATAGCAACAACAATGGTCAACAAGAAGAATATGAAGTTGATAATGAAGTATAAAATGATGACAATGAATCAGAAGATGATGAATAAAGCAGCAACAACAATGAACAACAAATATTGCAAAGAGACAGAAAATAACAATGGATGAGGAGAGAGAAAAAGACGTCTTTTTTCCCTTCGTTCCCCGTTATATATTAACTAACATTTGGATCAAAGTGTAAATTTAAAAAATTATGAGTTATTTTGAAATTTTCAAAACTTTCTTAAACCATAATTAAGTAATTGTCACCTCTACTCAATTATTAAGACTGGTGTCACCTACACCTCATTTTAAAACTCTTTTGTCACCTATGGTCCAAACCACCAACTTAGTCAGCTAGTAACTGGGTGTAATTGTCAGGTGGTAATTACACTCTCCAATTCACAAGGAGAGCTGTGAATTGTTGGTAATTACATGGTGTAATTACAAGTTTGTTATTTTTAATTTTTTTCCTTTTATTTCTATTTTTATTTTTTTTGTTTTAATTTATTTTTTATTTTTATTATTTTAATTTTTTTTTATTCTAATATTTAAAAAAAATATATTTTTTACTTTATATTATGCATATTTCATTTCCTTCACATTTGCCAACCTTTAATTCTTGTGATTCCATGCAATTGTTTGTATTATCTATTTTTTATTTATTTTTTCGTTTAGCATAATGTTAGTAGTATTTTAATTTTTTACATAAAAGTAGAATTCGTTGTTGAATAAGGTTATAGACTTACATTTTTTTTTTAATCATATTTATGTACGTTATGTTGAAATTTGACACAAGAATATTATGTTAACTTTTTTGTTTTAAATTTTGAACTTATACTATATTTTCAGTTTCAATTTATTTGTTTTACTATTGTTAACTTGACATTTCACATTGCAAGCCATTCATTTTTTAGTTTGAATTGATAGATTGTCTTTTTGTCAAATGCTTTAATAATTTTAGGACATTATATTTATGATATTAATTTTTTTGTCAAACATGTATTTCATGATGTTCTTAAAAATTATGTACTTTAATTTTTATGATTTATTTAATTTAACTATACTAATTTGAAAATATAATCAATTGCTTTTAATATTTAGTTAAGAACATATGTTTATTAGTTAATATACGTTCAAATATATATATATATATATATATATTAGTTTAGGTCTACGCGCCTCGCGCGTGGACCTCACTTTATTGAGTTCAAATGTTACACTAAATAGAATATTTGTTTAAATAATAAAGATTAATACAATAATTAAATTCAACATCTTTTGGAGAATTTATTTAATTAAACCTAATCTTTACTAAAAATATTTCTCAAAGTCGATCGACATTCATCTACCACATGTAAACTGCAACAAAATAATACGATGATAGAGACATCAAAGCAATATAATTAAATCTAACCTTTACATAAAAAATTTCTCAAAGTTGTCCGACACTCATCTGCCACCTGTAAACTATAACAAAATAATACGGCAATAGAGATATCAAAATAATACAATTAAACTTTACCTTTATATAAAAAAAATTTTCAAAACAGATATATAAAAATAATACAATTAAACCTAATATTTACCTACAAAAATTTTTCAAAGACGACCAACATTCATCTACCACCTGTAAATTCATCTACGACCTGTAAACTACAACAAAATAATATAATAGTAATCACAAAGCTTCAGTTTTGATGAAAATAATCTTGTATGAGCAAAAAATTTGACAGTAAAGAATGACTTGAATGAAAACAATATATATATATATATATATATATATATATATATATATATATATATATATATATATATATATACATACGCATGTTGAATTCTATTAGGTTGCCAAAAATAGCGAAGAAGTTGAGGGTTAGAAAATTAAGCATCCATTAATCTAGACATGCAACCAAATCAAGTTAGATGAGCATCAATCATATTTTTCCAATAAGTAAACCAGTTTCTTCTCCAGTTTAATGTGCATCTCAATATTTATAGAAATATTTTCTTAATAGAGTCCAATTTTAAGAGTATTTTTCTATCCTATCTTAGGAGTATTTTTCTAATTAATCAGTACAAAAAAAATATTAATTAATTCTCTTTTCATATATTTTAGGAGTCCATATTTTTTAGGAGTTTAGTTAATATAATAAAAATAGTTAAATAATAAATTGAAGAAAATAGTGAAAAAATAGTTTTGTCTAAAAGGAGAGTCTTTTAATGAAGGACAAAAAATTTAAATCACTTTTTAAAGGGGTCTTCACACTTTTAATATTATATATATATATATATATATATATATATATATATATATATATATATATATATATATATATATATATATATATATATATATATATATATATATATATATATATATATTATAAAGACCATTATTTGTCTAATATAATTTTTTAATTTTTTTATAATTAACGTTTACTTTAAAAATTTAATATAACAATGTAATTATATTTGTGCAATCAAACAATACACTTGTAATTACACTACAATTACATTGTGGCAAAAAGCATGTCATCATAATTACTAGATTGGTAATTACTACCCTAGTAATTGTACCAATTTGAATTACCAGGTGGCATTCCGAACCAACCCTTCCTTAGAGTTTTTTTTATCGAAGAAGGGTCTGGACCTTCTTTTTTCTTATATTTTTCTATTCCGTTGTGTAATCTTTGCCCTTGTATTCAATCACGCATCAGGCGTTTTAGCCTAAAACAGAAGAACTTAATCGACCTTAACTTATGTCTTTATTTCCTTTTTACAAATTTTGCTATTAATCAAAATGACGATTTTTTTTTTAGAAAAAACAAAAGGCAAGAGGTATTTTGGGTAATCTGGGAATTGAACTGATATTTCTTGAATATTATTTTCCTAATATTTTTAAACAAAATGTGTCATAGAAAATACTAAATAGTCAATATAGTGTTCTTATTGTAATTTCTTTATATGTAAATTTTATTTTAATCTCAAAAGAAAATGAAGAAGTAATGTTCAAATTCATGCCAAAAAAAAAAGGGTCACTGTAGATAGTTTCGCTATATAATACTCCCTTCGTTCCATTTTATGCGTCGCCATTTGATCGGGTATGAAGTTTAAGAAATAGGAAAAAATTTGATAATATTTACCAAATTGTGCTTTATAAAAAAATGTGTTACTAATTTTTTTTTTTTAAGTATAAATAACATAAATACCAATCCTTTTGAAAGTAATTACACTCTTTCCCACTTTTTTAATTACTTTACTTTCCTCCCTATTAATATACAGAACATAACCCACATATATGCATATCAATCTGTGTATATGTTGGGATTTTTGTCATAAGTTTAAAGAATTGAGATTTTTTGTAATATTGAAAACATAATTTGTGTATTTGTCTAATTTTTAGTTTTTTTAATTAAGTGGACCCAATAAGAATAAAAATGAATTGTGTTTTGAAATATATACCAAATAAGGAAACATGAAATTCTTTTTGAGAATAATTAAAAAAAAATAATGACATATAAAATAACACGAAGGGAGTATGGAGCTGACCCTCGGGGTGGGGTGGGAGGGGGGGGACACAGAATTTCACTGTTGCCCACTCTGAGTGGCCAACATAGACACTACACAAATGAAATTCACATGAAAAATGCCCCAAAGATCGAGGATACGGAATTTAAATATATATTTTTAAAATATTACATATTCTTTTTTTCTCAGGCTTCTAAAATAACGATATAAAAAGTTCCATGTACCCACAAAGTCTCTGGCAAATGATGAAGCATCATAATTTTCAAAGCTGATGATTGATAATTTTTTGTGGACCTTTTAAAATGATTCTACAAAGCATGAAATTCTCCCGTAAGGTCTATCGCGGATTGACTCGTTTCTCCGAGGTTTCAATCAGGTAAAATTAGCTCTTCAACTATCTGTTTTGCTAAATATTAACTATGATTTAATTTTATATTTATATTTAAAGAATTTATTATATATTTATAAACTATCAGTTTAGAATTTAATAATGTTAAGGACCACAAATTCATACTTATAAACTTTAAATCTTAAATTTTGCTTTGACATTCCCTTTAATATTTTCTTTGACATCTATGATTGTACACTATGATCACCAAGTGAATTGTTTCTATTGGTAAAAAGGATTAAACATTCTGAAAATAATACAAATTTTATTTCAAATCTATTTAATGACAACGGACGTTCATCCTCATCTTGATAACTATGGTGAAATAACATTATATAGCTCCCTTGAAAGATTAGAAATTGTTAACTTTGAAAATCTTATAAAATGAGTAATTTTTTTTTTAAATATTTAGTACAAATAAATATTTTTTCAAAAACTTGAAAGTTGATTTGTAGACTCACAAACTCCCACACTTTAAATTAAAGCCACCTAAGAAAGTAACTAATAAAAGATTAATAAATAGAAGAGGAATTCAACTTAAACCATTGTTTTTGTAATTATTATTTTTTAATTGAGATTCAAATTCTTGACACATAACGATTAAACTCTTATTTCTAAAAAAAAATAACTTAAAAGTGTATCCAATAATGTTACATTACAAAATATAGTGCACTGTACATTATATTATCAAAAAGGGCTCTATTTGTCATGATCCAAAATAGGTATGTGATGACACTTGTCACACCCTCCAAACAAGTAAGTCTAACCCAACTTAAAGAATAAGAATTAAAAAAAAAATCTAAAGCGAAAACATAAGAAAAAACAAATCTGATATATATATATATATATATATATATATATATATATATATATATATAGGTATGTGATGACACTTGTCACACCCTCCAAACAAGTAAGTCTAACCCAACTTAAAGAATAAGAATTAAAAAAAAAATCTAAAGCGAAAACATAAGAAAAAACAAATCTGATATATATATATATATATATATATATATATATATATATATATATATATATTAGAGGGTTGGTATCAGAGCCATGTGGGAAATAAAAATTATTATTCTTATACTTAACTTATTATTATATGGTACTGTCAGATCTATAATTTAAAAATGATAAAACTTGAACCAATCTATTCGCAAAATCTATTTTATAATAAAAAAATCTAATTGAAGATGGTACTGTGATTTTTCAGATCTATAACCTAAGCAATACTTGCTGGATTACAGAAGAAGACTTAGTGGACTTACAAATGATTATTTATAACCGTTGGATCATCTGATTACAGAACTTTTAAAATAAAATTGTTCTATCTAACGTGTATAGAATTGAAGTAGGATTTCACTAATTTAACTATCAGATCTGACTCTTTCATATAGTATTGAGTTAAATACTTGAATACTTTTATTTTAAATTGCCATAATTGATAAGTGATTACCATATATCAATCATTGAACGAACTATTCTACTCGAATAAAATCATGAGGATATCAAGCTTTTTAACCCTAAGCTTACAGAGTGATATAGGCATAAGTAAATAATCTCCATTTTGATTTAGTTCAAATAGCAACTAAACCTCTTTTTCGAGAAGGTTTAGATCCCTCACTTTTTCTTTGTCTTAGAAACTCTAGATTTTTAGATTTTAATGATTCTTTACTGAAAATGGTTAAAAGTAGCCTTTACAATGGTCTAATCTATTTTGATTGTTTTTCAATATTTATTGTATATTTAAATGATCTAAATATATTAGATTCTTTAACGCTCAATGTTAAGACATTCAATTACAAAACTAATACTGGATCTCTTCCTATAACAATTATCTATAGAATTCAATATAAAGCTATGGATACTTCCATCAGCTCTAAAGCTATGAAAAGTGGCTATAAAGGAGAAATAATTCTTTTTCAAATAGATCTACAAAGATCTAACTTATTGGTTCCTAAACCAATATGTTGGAACTAGGTATCTTTACCTCAAAATTGGATGTTGCAGGACGCAACTCCAATAAAAAAACTTGAGAATACTATGATTTCTTATCTCCAAAAGTTTTCTAAGGGAGTCATTTCTATCTCCTTCCAGAGGTCTCTTAGTTAGAGAGTCTCTACCTTGTCATTAGTTTCAGTAGAAATCCAATCTGCTGACACTCACTTTCTTCGTTTCCTTCTAAGATCGAGGCTATTAACTTCTAATCTAGAATTTCAGAGGTCACATAGTTTGTGAAAATATCTCTCGCAATTGATATCCATGATGATTAACCCCAATCGCCTACTTGCTCAACCTTAGGTGGAGAGTTAGGGGTTTTAAATCAAGATTTTCATACTGATGAAGAAAGACTTTGAACAAAGTTTTATTGTTTTGGAAATATTTTGAAAAGAACATGATTTTTCAATATATTTATAAACTATGAAAAAAATAGCATCCAAGAAATTTATTATGAATTTTTAAATTCTTTCCAAAATCAAATTAAATTCTTTGAATGATTTAAAGCCTATGCTGATTACCAACAACAACAACAACAACAAACTCAGTGTATTCCCACATAGTGAGGTCTGGGGAGGGTAAGATGTACGCAATCCATACCTATGCTGATTACCATCAATTAGATTTTTTTTTCAAAATCAATCAATATTTCAAAAGTATGAAAAATCATAAATAGAGTAAATATCACCTCCGAACTTCCTACATCACAAGTCTTTACAATAACTTATTCTAATAGCTCAATCATTGTGTCACCTTTCAAATAAAATGCTAAAAACAAACTAGTTACTAGCAAAGATATTGAATTATTTTTTAATAAAACAATTATATAAATAAGTGTTTACGTGATCTTATTGGATATTTGATTTTAAAATCATCTTTATCACAACCTACTACCCCTAAACCGTTAGAGGCCTCCACATCTTCAATTCCATTATTCAAACTATACAATATCCCTAGAACCTTTACTAGAGAACTCCAAATGCATAATTCAAAAGTTTTTCCACAACTTTCTGATCTTCGACATTGGATCATAGGAATCGAGAAACATTTCAACTCCATAACCCCTGAAACCCTAAGTAAACAATCCTTTGCTACAATTGCGGTACTTTAGGAAGGTATTTCTGATGACAGTCCGCTGGAGGAGGAAGTTCCTCTAGATGAAGCCCCTGTCAAACTTGAATTTTCCATTTTGCTTAAGCAACAAAAATTTATTACCTTAGAGCTACCATTCGTACATGGCATTAGAGGAAAAATATGAGGTTATGCAAAATAATTACAATGCCAAAAACATCTACGAATGAAAGATAGATGGTTGTTCTGAGTAAAATATCCTATCCAAATTACAACGATGACAATGGTTGCCACTGCTTATAGGATGCTCATAATTACTTAAATCAACTTACTATTCATCTCCTCGAATGGGCTTCACAAGCCAAGTTAAAGGATGGTCGAATACCCATCTTAGTGAATAGGATAAGTAAAAGATCTTTCAGAATGTTCAGGTCGATTCATTAGGAGAACCAATTCTTAAGAATGGCCAGACCATTTCTTATTCAACAAATACATTAATTTATACTATTATCAAAACCTTCATAGAAAGTCCATGTATTTTTTAGAGAAAGGTACTCTTAGATACTTAACCATCTTAAATGCAAAACACTTTTTGATTTTAGGTGGTATAAGAATTTATTTCTTTCCAGGATCTATGAAACACTCGATGAAAATCTCTCATGAAAAGAAAAATTTCGAGACGGATTGCCTAAGTCTCTTAGGGACATAGTCAGAGAAAAAATTCAAAGCCAACACTTTGGCGATACAATCCTTCATGAGAAAATCACTTATGATTAGCTCACAAGTCTGATTCAACAAGTTTCCCTAAAACTTTATCGACAAGACAAGATAATAAGGCAACTAGCTAAAGATAAGACACAAATTCGATAAGATTTAGGAAGTTTTTGTGAGCAATTTGGCCTACCCCTTGTAGGAAGAAAACTCATGAAAATCCAACATAAAAAAATAAGGTTTCTACTTCCAAGATTAATGTTCCCCCCAAGAAATCAAAATTCTCTCATCCAAAACACTAGCGTTCAACGATGAAATTGGCTTTTCCTGCTTCTTAATGGCAAATGTTACAAGTGCGAAAAATTTGGCCATATTGTCAAAATTTTCAAATTATCTAAAAAGGTTAGAAATATTAACCTTGATGATTCCATTCTCAACCAGATTCAACACCTCTTACTAGAGGAAAGTAGAGACTCTGATATACTAGCGACGAATTTGAACAAGATTTTAACCAAGTTGACAATGATGATAGAGAATCCTTCCAGTTTGATCAAGAAGACCAGAAAAACCAACTTAAGATTAATTTTATCTCAAAAGAACAAGATCTCCTCCTGAAAATATTATAAATAATTTTCAGGATCTGACCAGAAAAGATATTATCTAAACCAATTTAAAAAGGCTTTAGATAAACCTTCCATATGTTTTTCTAGTATATTTTCTCATCCTCAAATGGTGAATACTTACAATATCACTGATATTTTGAATAGGTTACCATCTAGTAAGCCTAAGGTAGTGACTATTCAAGATCTACAATTAGAAATAATATTCCTTAAAAAGGAAATTAGAGAAATAAAAGATTGGCAAGAATTAGATAGACTTTTCCTCTAATAATTCTCTATAATAAATGAATTCTCTCAGCCAATAAAGACTGAACCAGCAAATCAAGAGATCAAACAAGGAGATTTTATCAATTATCTTTCAAGAATTTACATTAGGAGATGACACACTAGGTGTAACGACCCAAAACAAGGGTCATGATGGCACTTGTCGCAGCAAACCTTGATAAGTAAGTCTATCACACAGACTCATACAAAAGGGTAAAAGACAGACATAATATCAAGGTAAGACTTCTAGAATGAATCTAAACCATGTAATATAATGTGAAAGCAGAAATATGCAACCAAAGGTATTAAACCAAACTCCCAAAACCCTGTGTCAATAGTGTAAGAACTACTAATAGAATCTATGAGTCAAATACATCAGAATATCCAACAGGAGCAATATTTGTCTCTGAATATATAAGGCCCCAAATCTGGTACTCGAAATGCTACACGGTGCTCATGACCCCGAAGGACGACAAGCTAACCCATGACTGATATTTGTATCTGTATACTGCATAAAATACTTTATAATGCAGAAATATGAACTGAAAGGCCATAAAGTTCAATACTGAACATGATCTGAATGATATAACAACTATGTGGGGTAATAGAATAACCAATTGCCTATGCTCACCGCCTCACATAGGCGATAGATTAGGCGCCACCTATGTACACATAGGCAATAGGTTAGGCATCACCTATGTTAACATAGGCGATAGGTTAGGCGCCACCTATGTCAACATAGGCGATAGATTAGGCGCCGCCTATGCCATTGCCTATGCTCACTGCCTCACATAGGCGATAGGTTAGGCGCCGCCTATGTCAACATAGGCGATAGGTAAGGCGCCACCCATGTCAACATAGAAGATAGGTTAGGCGCCGCCTATGCCATTGCCTATGCTCACTTTCTCACATAAGCGATAGGTTAGGTGCCACTTATGTTAACATAGGCGATAGGTTAGGCGCCGCCTATGTCAACATAGGCGATAGATTAGGCGCCGCCTATGTCAACATAGGATATAGGTTAGGCGCCGCCTCTGCCATTGCCTATGCTCACTGCCTCACATAGGCGATAGGTTAAGAGCCACCTATGTCAACATAGGCGATAGGTTTGGCGCCGCCTATGTCAACATAGGCGATAGGTTAGGCGCCGCCTATGCCATTGCCTATGCTCACTGCCTCACATAGGTGATAGGTTAGGCACCACCTATGTCAACATAGGCGATAGGTTAGGCACCACCTATGTCAACATAGGTGATGTTAGGCGTATTTACACGCCTAAAGCACCTTAATTTACCCATATTTTAGCTAAGTTTTAAGGACAAAATATAAAATTCCTTCACTTTTCGTCCATTTTCATGTAAGTGAGCTAATCAACGTGATTAGCATGTTTTCAGGTATTAATGATGAAGATTTAAGCACTTTGTGGATCTTTCGGTAGCAATGGAAACTTCACATAAGAGGGAAGACAGCTTCTGGAAGCTTGTGGACTGAAAGTGATGCATGAAAAACTTGTCCCGGGCAAAAATAGTATTTCTAAAGATTTGGGGATCAGCAGTAACGTAGTAGGACTAGGACAAGGATGCAGTAACTTAGTAGGACTAGGATATGGATGTTATAAAAACCCTATTTTGCTGAATTTTTCAGCATTCTTTTCCTTGGTTCGTTGTTGACATTATTTTTCTTCTATTCGACTTTTAGTTCTTACGTTTTAAGACAAGAGAAATGCTACAAGACTGACTAGCAAGGAATTCACGTCATTCTCATAAGTGACTCCAATATATACCTATCGGGAGATTGTTATTGTTTTGGTATGATGATGATGTCTTCGTTGTTTTCCTTTACAATTATGAGTAGCTAAACTTCTCTATTAGGGTTATGGAAGCCTTATGAGATACTATCTATTACTATGAGTTTGTGAATTCTTGATACGTATGCTACTTATATCATTACTCTCTTCATCTTAATTAAATTCTTGTGGTTGCAAACATATAGAATATGCCAGTATAGCATTAACTTGTTTGAGAGAAAAGTTACATGTATGGAAAAGAGAGTGTGACAAGGAAATAAGGCTACCAACCCCTGTTTACACGTTAGTGCCATAACTGTATTAACCTCTTGGAGAATTTGTATCGTTAGTATACACTTTAAGCTTGAGAGAGTTAAAGTGAAATAATCCTGGATAGTCGATAGACACTAGGATTTACCATTAGAATACGAATCTCTATAAGTGCATGCATGTCTGAATTCCGCATAACTCATAGTTAAAAGATACGTAGAACTCATAAGGTGGACATAAACCTAACTTATTATTCTCATTGATTAAAACTTACTAAACAAAGCATTCTATTTTTACTTTGATACTCTTAATTCACGCCATAAGTAAATCCCCCCGTTCCGTAGAATTTTTGACCAACAGTCTACTAATAGTTGCATACTTAGTGACCGAGTATTCCCTGTGGGATTCGACACCCAACCCAGTTGGGTATTTGACAGCGACCGCTTACAATCTTACGAGAGCTGTAGTTTGGGCATTATCAAATTTTGGTGCCGTTGCCGGGGAATACGATTGTCAACTAAGTTTGTGATAGTTACTAGACCCTTTGGTCAAAAATTCTCAGATTTTACCTTTAGTTGTTGTTTTTGTTTTATTTAGGTTCTGTTCAGTGCATGCCAAATACTCGAAGTTCTGGTCAACCATTACTACCCATAAATCTTGAACCTCAACTTATTGGCAGAATGGATGCACAGCGAGACATTGACAGAATGGCGGCTCGTCAGGAGTAGGCTAGATTAGCTGCACTAGCAGCTGCCCAAGTGCATCAGCAGAATATTGATAACCCAGGGCGAGCAACAAATCTTGACGATGAGGACCTAGGTGATGAGGAGCTACTGAATCCAAGACATGCTGCTGAAGTGGCGGCACCCATGCAGAGGAGAGATCGTCAAGCTAGATTGAGGCCTGATCACCGAGCTGTGCAGATTCCTTTTGATGACGATGATGACGATTTAGATGGGGCTGGTGCCACAGGAGCTATTATTCCTCTACCCTTGGCACCTGGAGCCAAGTTTAATATCACTAGCACCATGATTCAACTATTGCAGCTCAAAGGATTATTTGGTGGACTTGCAAGTGATGATCTGAATATGCATCTGGTCAATTTTATCTCTACATGCAAGACATTCGACAATCCAGGCATTGGACAGAATGCTATTCGGCTGTGCTTATTTCCATTGTCTCTATCTGGGGAGGCAACTCTATGGTTGAATGGGCTGACTCCTGATTCTATTACAAATTGAAGGCAATTGAAAGACGCTTTCCTAGAAAGATTCTTTCCGTTATCCAAGAGAGCATAGTTGAGAGATGAGATCAACAATTTTCTACAGCTTCCAACTGAAGCTCTCCACGAAACATGGGAGAGGTTCAAAAAGAAGCTTATGCGGTGCCCAAATTATCATATGACCAATGTCCACTTGATGGAGATATTATACAGGTCTTTGAATTCAGTAACTAAGCCAGTGGTTGATAATGCAGCAGGAGGGTCATTCATGGACCTTACTTTTATTCAGGCAAGTGATATGCTAGATCGTATGACAAAGCAGAGTAGAGCTTGGCATACCAGGGATTCTGAGGTAGCAAGCTCTACTGTATCTATTGGCATGACTGCAGAACAAAGGCGAAGAGAGGAGGAACGCGATCAAGATATGGCGCACATGAAAACACAGATGGATCTTCTTACCAAGCACTTATTATTAGGGAAGACCGAAAAAGTCAAAGCAGTTGCATTAAAAGGAAGAGATAAGTCCGATTCTGAGAAAGAAACTAACTACTTGAATAATCAGGGGGGTTTCCGAGGCAATGCCCAAGGAAACCAAGCTCGGAACTATTATGATAAATCTGGAAACAAGGACCGTGATCAAGGTAGCTGGAAAAACAAGACTGACAGGAGTGGTTTGTATGTTCCTCCTGGAAATCGTGAGGCTGTGGCGTCTGGCTCTGGGAAGATGTCCATGGAAGATATGATGTCTAAGCTGCTGAAAGGAGTAGAGGCAACCAACATGGGTGTGACTGAGGTAAAGAATGATTTGTCAAGAATAAACCAATTGGTTGACTCGCATTCTATTGCAATAAAATAGCTGGAGCAACAATTGAGTCAACTATCAGCGGCATTCAACCAAAGAAAGGCTGGAACGCTACCTAGTAACACAGTGTAAAATCTGAGAAATGATGGATCGTGTATGGCTATTACTACCCGGAGTGGTAAGGTGTTGGAAAATCCGTACAAAGGCAAGCAGGTAGTCGATAATACAGAGGAGAGTTTGAAGATGCCGTAGAAGCTGAAGTGAGTGCTCATGATGTTACACCTAGACATCACCAGCCTGAAAAGAGTGATAGTCGGAAGCAAGATAAAAATGAAGTGGTGGAGAAAACGATTCCTCTTCCACCACCACCTTTTCCTCAGAGACTGAAGAAGAAGGCTGATGAAACTCTTGAAAAGGTTGATAATCGGAAGCAAGATAAAAAGGAAGTGGTGGAGAAAACTATCCCTCTTCCACCACCACCTTTTCTTCAGAGATTGAAGAAGAAAGCTGATGACACTAGGTTCAGTAAATTCATGACTATGTTGAAGTAGCTGACTATTAATGTGCCTTTGGTAGAGGCGCTGGAACAGATGCCTGGGTACGCTAAGTTCATGAAGGACCTTTTGACAAAGAAGCGGGCAGTAAGCTATGAGCTGGCAGATAATGTTCATCATTGAAGTGCAATTGCTACAAGATCGTTAGTTCAAAAAAAGGCGGATCCCGGTGCTTTCACTATTCCTTGCACTGTTGGATGTATAAATTTTGCTAAGGCATTGTGCGATTTGGGAGCTAGCATAAATTTGATGCCACTATCCATTTACAAAAAATTGGGGTTAGGTGATCCTACACCAACCAATATGCGACTCGTGATGGCAGATAGGTTGGTAAAACGACCTGTTGGTATCTTATATGATGTGTTGGTGAAGGTTTCCACATTCATTTTTCCTGCAGACTTTGTTATTTTGGATTGTGAGGTGGATTCTAAAGTTCCCATAATCTTGGGACGCCCATTCCACGCAACAGAAAGTGTGCTTATTGATTTACGAGCCAATGAGCTTTTATTTCAGATGAATGATGAAGTGGTTCATTTTGATGTAAGCAAATCAATGAAGCAGCCTAGAGATAGGGATGTGTTCTCTGTAGCCGATGCTTATTATAAGGATGAAAAAGAATTATCTGTAGAGAAGTAGCTTACTGATGAGCCATTGTCTGCTATGCTTTTGAATTTTGAGAGTGAAGATGTTGAGGATTATGAAGAAACTATTTGTGCTCTAACAGGAATAAGGTCCTATTCTCATGCTCCTAAGAAGCTGGACCTTGATCTTAAGCATCGACCTTCACCAACAGTGAAGACTTCCGTTGAAGAGCCACCAGTGCTAGAATTAGAAGAGCTCCCCAGTCACCTAAGGTATGCATTCTTGGGAAGTGGAAATACACTTCCGGTAAGTATTGCGGCTGATTTAGGTAAACAGCACGTAGAGGCTCTCATCTCTGCTCTGAAGAGGTATAAGAGAGCTATGGGTTGGACTATTGATGATATAATTGGTATCCCTCCTAGGGTATGGATGCACATGAGGCATCGCGAAGAAGATTGCATGCCTATAAGTAAGCATCAGCGTCGTCTGAATCCATTCAGAAAATGATGCACCATATATCTCGATGAAGTCTAAGTAATCGAGATAACTATGTCGTGCCGCGATAATAAATCAAGCGCTAGATGGGAGGCAACCCATCATCTTCAATTGTTTTGTTTTACTAGTAGTTTGTTTTTGTAGTCGAGCCACGACCAAAACTAAGACGCTTGGTGGGAGGCAACCCATCGTTCTAATCGTTTTTGTTGTTTTTGAGTAAGTGTAGGTGCAAGAGGTATAAAGGAGGAGATTGGTTTCAAATTTTAATTTGGAAGTGTTTCATGTTGAAGGTGGTAAGTTTGGAATGAAAGAACAAAGGCTATTGGTTAGGCAAGGCCTATATAAATCTAGGCAATGAACAAGGCAAAGCCTATGCTATGGCCTAAGCTCTCTAAATCTAGAATGCCATAGCATAGGCGCCGCCTATGCCTAACAATGCCATAGCATAGGCGTCGCCTATGCCAAAGCCTTTTGTCTCTGAATCTAGAATGCCATAGCATAGGAGCCACCTATGCCCAACAATGCCATAGCATAGGCGCCGCCTATGCTCAACTAGGCTTTGCAAAAGGTGCCGCCTATGCCAAGCATAGGCAAAGCATTAGGCGAAGCCTATGCTCACTTTTTGGTCTCCTAATCCAATTCCAAATGGGTCAAAACCCGACCCAAGATTGTCCTATAAACAGAACCTTAGTCTTAGAACAAAATTTCATTGCAAACTCAACCTAAGCGCCGCCTACCTCTCCAAAATCTCTCAAAACTTTTCTTTTTGCTCTTCTAACTTTGCAAGAACATCTTCCGAGGCCATCAACAAAGTAAGTACTTCCTTGCTCTTCTTTTATATTCCGTAAGTATTACAATACTACGCCTATAATAAGTTGTAAAATCTTGAAGTAGTGTTGGTGATTTGAATGTGGTTGATTTGTTGTGATACAATTAAGTGAGTGAAAGAATACGTATGGGTGTTCTAGACTTGGTTCCAACCTGTATTAGATTTTGATACACTGTTATACTTTTGCGGAATCAACATGGTTAAGATAATGGCATAATCCTTGCATGTTTGAATAACCTGTCCATCGAGATGAAGAGCATGATTGAATACAAGCATGATATGTTGCTATTATTTCTATACCATAAACTTGATTCAATCTCTACGTGGTCGTCTTGTTCCAAAAGTGCATTAATCCAAACCATAAAGTATGGTCAAGATTACATGACATAGAGTTGAAAAGAATAGTTAAAGACAACATGAAAGTATACCTGTGCTAAAATGTTTTGTTGGAACATATCACCAATACGTATGTCGATGAAGTCTGAGTAATCGACATCATTCACTTAATTAGTTTGTACCAATAAATTAAGTGTGGGGTGGTACCATTACTGTCTGTTTGTCGATTGAATCCTACCAAGATGAAGCTAACATGACTTTATTTTAATCTCAGGTACAATGGCACCAAAAAGTCGACCAGGAAAAGAAAAAGCATCCACCTCACAGAAAGGCCAAAAAAGGGAAAGAAAAGAGCAAGCTGAATCCTCCTCGCTGCAAATACCTCGCCTTATGTACGGGATAAAATGGGTCCTAGAGGAGGAAAGAAAGGAGTGGTACAAGAACAACAAAATGAAAAAATATGTTCACATGGATTTGATACAAAAGGAAAGCCTAGAAAAGAAAGAACCTCGCATTTTGGCTAAAATAATGGCATTACATCTTGATTTTATTTTTCGGGATATGGGAGAATGCAATCTTGATCTAACGCGAGAATTCTATGCAAATTGGTCCCCAAAGACTACTGGAAGTGAAGTAAAGATTAGGGGCCAAGTTTTTCAACTAAATGCGGAGTTCTTCAACTCTTTTCTAGGTTTGCCATCTATTGATCCATCACCACCCAATGAGCTTTATAATAGGCCTCCGTACTGGGCAATCAGACACACACTGTGCGAAACAAGATCAATGGAATGTTGGAGTCATCACAAGGATATCGGTCGGCCCAACACCTTCCCGTATGCTTCCTTGAACAGAGAAGCTCGGATATGGTTGCGGATAGTCAACTCTTGCCTCATTCCTGGGACACAGTACACAAAGATCACCCGTGATAGAGTATGATTGGTGTACGCATTGATCACTAATATCCCCATCAATATTGGTGCGGTTATACGCTCGTCAATGCATAAGGCTAGGCTGCAAAAGAGGTCCTACTTCAGCTTTGGCAATCTGTTGACTGCGATATTGAGGAAGGAGGACATCGAAGAGGAACCTGCAGATCATAAGCTTCCACACAACCCGAAGAAGGTTGATCTGACAAAAGTTAAAGATGCTGAATCTATGTATGGCGTCAACCTGACCACTGCTGAAAGACATGCTCGTGATGAAAGCTTCTTCTGCCATTTATATGGCATGACGAGGTTCACCATGATGAGCGGGGGTCGTGTTCCAACTGCTACAGAGCTCCAACAGTTGGATTATGATTACCCAATGAATGAGCATGTGAGGGCTATATGTGGAGTAGGTGTATATTTTGAGGAACCTCTTGACGATGACGTGCCAACCGACGATGATCGCCGAATGCCAGACTCAGACGTGGAGGAGAATTCTGATGATGACGACTCCAATGATGATTCTGATACAGGGGGTATGACCCTAGACATAGAGGAGGATCCGACTAATCCAGGTTTTTCTTATTTATTTTCCACTGAGGACAGTGTGTCCCGTCTAAGTGTGGGGTGCTGGTATTTGTATGCTGTATTTCTTTGCCTACCTACATTTATTTATGTTCATTTGTTTGGTTTTTAGTAGTAGTTAAATTTTTGAATTTTTTTTTCTTTCCTTAAGCTTTTTTTAGACTTTGCATGAAGTGCATGAAATTGTTCTGATAGGCGGCATGGTATTATGACAAGAGTTGTGCTAAAATCATTACTATTGAGAGGTTTAGGCTCTAAGTTGACTCACTATGTGATAAGTGTGTGGTTTAATTCCTTCATTTATTAGGTCAAGGGTCTATAATACTCCCAATAAAGTTGACCATGTGCCTTGTGTGTGTGAGATTATAGTATATTCTGTGTTTGTGGCTGATGCTAGAACTTGCCTGGTGTGTATGTAAAGCGAAATAAAGAGTGTAAGTTTAGGAGATGATTTAGGCATTTCTTTGGCAACCTGTACTTGTTTACCTTGTTTTTACCTACCCGTGGACATTATCCTAGTTAACCCCCTTTGAGCCTTTAGCTATTTTCTTAGACAACCTCATATGTAAGCCTAATCCATTTTTTCAAGACCATAATTTGATCCAAATTCCTAAGTGCTTTAAATTGTAAAGTCATGTGACAAAATAAGAGGAAATTGGGTGAGAATGACGCCTTAGAGAGTATTGGTACTTGAATTTGTTATGAAAAAGAATGGCTATCATAGAGGTGTGTTATAAAAAAAAAATAAGAGAGAAGAAAAGAAAAAGAAATAGAAAAATAAATAGATAAATTGTGTTTATGATTAAATAAAAAGATAGTTATGTTTGAATGGCAAAATAGGTGAAAAGGGGTAATAGATGAAAGAAACGTAGCAGGGTTGATTAAAAAAGAGTGTTAATGGTATAATGTGACGTATTAAAATGCTTAGGGAACATAGTCACTACTTCTGGCCAAAATAGTCCTACCCGTCCCTTAGCCTACATTACAACCTGAAAAAGACCTATTTGATCCTAAGCTTAGCATTCTGATATTAGTAGAGCATTAAACGAAGGGCAAGCCTATGGTCATCAATTGCAACATATGAATTCTTTGTGAGAGTGAGAGCAAGGAGAATCTTATACCCATGTTTCAAAAAATGCAAAACTTATGAGTAATTATGGGTGATATCTTGTATGAGACACACATGGTTGATGAGTCTTGGGTAGTGTTATATGATTTTTTGTGCCTTAACTTATGGATACGAATTAACCATCATCACGAGTCTATGTTGGAGGTTGAATTGTTTCTAGTAGTGATCAAGAAAACTACTCTTTGTTAATAATTGTCGTGCCTGTCTTGATGAATATTTTGTGCTGTTACTGTGAAGTCCTAAGTAGATGTTTGCATGGACGTAATATTTTGTTCGAGGACGAACAAAGCTTTAAGTGTGGGGTGTTGATGTTAGGCGTATTTACACGCCTAAAGCACCTTAATTTACCCATATTTTAGCTAAGTTTTAAGGACAAAATATAAAATTCCTGCACTTTTAGTCTATTTTCATGTAAGTGAGCTAACCAACGTGATTAGCATGTTTTCAGGTATTAATGATGAAGATTTCAGCACTTTGTGGACCTTTCGGTAGCAATGGAAACTTCACATAAGAGGGAAGGCAGCTTCTGGAAGCTTGTAGACTGAAAGTGATGCATGAAAAACTTGTCCCGGGCAAAAACAGTATTTCTAAAGACTTGGGGATCAGCAGTAACTTAGTAGGACTAGGACAAGGATGCAGTAACTTAGTAGGACTAGGATATGGATGTTATAAAAACCCTATTTTGCTGAATTTTTCAGCATTCTTTTCCTTGGTTCGTTGTTGACATTATTTTTCTTCTATTCGACTTTTAGTTCTTACGTTTTAAGACAAGAGAAATGCTAAAAGACTGACTAGCAAGGAATTCACGTCATTCTCATAAGTGACGCCAATACATATCTATCGGGAGATTGTTATTGTTTTGGTATGATGATAATGGCTTCGTTGTTTTCCTTTACAATTATGAGTAGCTAAACTTCTCTATTAGGGTTATGGAAGCCTTATGAGATACTATCTATTACTATGAGTTTGTGAATTCTTGATACGTATACTACTTATATCATTACTCTCTTCATCTTAATTAAATTCTTGTGGTTTCAAACATATAGAATACGCCAGTATAGCATTAACTTGTTCGAGAGAAAAGTTACATGTCTGGAAAAGAGAGTGTGACAAGGAAATAAGGCTACCAACCCCTGTTTACACGTTAGTGCCGTAACTGGATTAACCTCTTGGAGAATTTGTACCATTAGTATACACTTTAAGCTCGACAGAGTTAAAGTGAAATAATCCTGGATGGTCGAGAGACACTAGGATTTACCATGAGAATACGAATCTCTATAAGTGCATGCATGTCTGAATTCCGCATAACTCATAGTTAATAGATACGTAGAACTCATAAGGTGGACATAACCCTAACTTATTATTCTCATTGATTAAAACATACTAAACAAAGCATTACGTTTTTACTTTGACACTCTTAATTCACGCCACAAGTAAATCCCCCCTTTCCGTAGAATTTTCGACCAACAGTCTACTAATAGTTGCATACTTAGTGACCGAGTATTCCCTGTAGGATTCGATACCCAACCCAGTTGGGTTCTATATTTGACAGCGACCGCTTACACTCTTATGAGAGCTGTAATTTGGGCGTTATCAATAGGCAATAGGTTAGGCGCCGCCTACTTAGGCTTAGGCGAGTCCATGAGCGCCGCCTATCAATGTAAGTTTTGCCTAATAACCCATTTTTGAATGGACCAACCCGACCCATGGCTCATTTTTTAAGTATATCTTCTACCCTTAAACCCCACTCAATTTTTCTTAATCCTAAGCGCCGCCCAAACAACCTTTTCCTTTCCAAGCCCTTCTCATTTCTCATCTAATCTTGCAGGATCACCTTCCCGATTCAACACGAATTTATCACCAAGTAAGTTGTTCTTTTATGTTCCGTAGTTGTTTCATTGCTACACTCATAATGGTTAACTGGATTTTGTAGTAGTGCTTGGTGATAAGAGTATGGTTAGTTTGTTATGATTTTAGAAAAATACATCTCATTTAGTAAAAGGACCTTTTCGACCAAGAGTGCGCCGCATTTGCAATCGCCTAGGCTCACTGCCTCACTTAGGTGATAGGTTAGGCGCAGCCTATGCCATTGCCTATGCTCACTGCCTCACATAGGTGATAGGTTAGGCGCCGCCTATGTCAACATAGGCGATAGGTTAGGCGCTGCCTATGTCAACATAGGTGATAGGTTAGGCGCCGCCTATGCCATTGCCTATGCTCGCTGCATCACATAGGCGATAGGTTAGGCGCCACCTATGTCAACATAGGCGATAGGTTAGGCGCCGCCTATGTCAACATAGGCGATTGGTTAGGCGCCGCCTTTGCCATTGCCTATGCTCACTACCTCACATAGGCGATAGGTTAGGTGCCGCCTATGTCAACATAGGCGATAAGTTAGATGCCGCCTATGTAAACATAGGCGATAGGTTAGGCGCTGCCTATGCCATTGCCTATGCTCACCGCCTTACATAGGCGATAGGTTAGGCCCCACCTATGTACACATAGGCGATAGGTTAGGTGCCGCCTATGTCAACATAGGCGATAGGTTAGGCGCCACCTATGTTAACATAGGCGATAGGTTAGGCGGCGCCTATGCCATTTCCTATGCTCACTTCCTTACATAGGGGATAGGTTAGGCGCCGCCTATGTCAACATAGGCGATAGGTAAGGCGCCGCCTATGTCAACATAGAAGATAGGTTAGGCGCCGCCTATGAAATTGCCTATTCTCACTGCCTCACAGAAGGGTTAGGTTAGGCGCCACCTATGTTAACATAGGCGATAGGTTAGGCGCCGCCTATGTCAACATAGGCGATAGGTTAGGCGCCGCCTATGCCATTGCCTAAGCTTACTGCCTCACATAGGTGTTAAGTTGGGCGCCACCTATGTCAACATAGGCGATAGGTTAGTCGCCGCCTAGGTCAACATAGAAGATAGGTTAGGCACCGCCTATGCCATTGCCTATACTCACTGCCTCACATAGGCGATTAGTTAGGCGCCACCTATGTCAACATAGGCGATAGGTTAGGTGCCGCCTATTTCAACATAGGCGATAGGTTAGGCGCCGCTTTTGCCATTGTCTATGCTCACTACCTCACATAGGCGATAGGTTAGGCGCCACCTATGTAAACATAGGCGATAGGTTAGGCTCCGCCTATGTCAACATAGGCGATAGGTTAGGCGCCGCATATGTCAACATAGGCGATAGGTTAGGCGCCACCTCTGCCATTGCCTATGCTCATTGCATCACGTAGGCGATAGGTTATGAGCCACCTATGTCAACATAGGTGATAGGTTAGGCTCTGCCTATGCCATTGTGTATGCTCACTGCCTCACATAGGCGATAGGTTAGGCGCCACCTATGTCAACATAGGCGATAGGTTAGGCGCCGCCTATGTAAACATAGGCAATAGGTTAGGTGCCGCCTACTTATGCTTAGGCGAGTCTATGAGTGCGGCCTATCAACTTAATTTTTGCCCAATAACCCATTTTTGAATGGACCAATCCGACTCATGTCTCATCTTTTAATTATATCATCTACCCTTAAACCCCACTCAATTTTTCTTAAAATTAAGCGCCGCCCAAACAACCTTTCCCTTTCCAAGCCCTTCTCTTTTCTCATCTAATCTTGAATGCTCACCTTCCTAATTCATCATGTATTTATCACCAAGTAAGTTGTTCTTTCATGTTCCGTAGTTGTTTCATTGCTACGCTCATAATGGTTAACTGTATTTTGTAGTAGTGTTTGGTGATAAGAGTATGGATAGTTTGTTATTATTTTGGACAAATACATCTCATTGAGTGAAAGGACCTTTTCGACCAAGAGTGCGCCGCATTTCCAATTGCCTATGCTCACTACCTCACTTACGCGATAAATTAGGCGCCGCCTTTGCCATTACCTATGCTCACTGCCTCACATAGGCGATAGGTTAGGTGCCGCCTATGTCAACATACGCGATCGGTTAAACACCGCCAATGTGAATATAGGCGATAGGTTAGGCGCCGCCTATGTCAACATAGGCGATAGGTTAGTCGCCACCTATGTCAAGATAGGCGATAGGTTAGGCGCCGCCTATGCACTGCCTCACATAGGCGATAGGTTAGGTGCTACCTATGTCAACATAGGCGATAGGTTAGGTGCTGCCTATGTCAACATAGGCGGTAGGTTAGGCGCCGCCTACTTATGCTTAGGCGAGTCCATGGGCGCCGCCTATCAACGTAAGTTTTACCTAATAACCCATTTCTGAATGGACCTACACGACCCATGTCTTATCTTTTAAATATATCCTCTACCCTTAAACCCCACTCAATTTTTCTTAAACCTAAGCGCCGCCCAAACAACCTTTCCCTTTCCAAGCCATTCTCTTTTCTCATGTAATCTTGCAGGCTCACTTTCCCGATTCGTCACGAATTTATCACCAAGTAAGTTGTTCATTCATGTTCCATAGTAGTTTCATTGCTACGCTCATAATGGTTAACTGGATTTTGTAATAGTGCTTGGTGATAAGAGTATGGTTAGTTTGTTATGATTATGGAAAAATACATTTCATTGAGTGAAAGGACCTTTTTGACCAAGAGTGCGCCGCATTTTCAATCCCCTATGCTCACTACCTCACTTAGGCGATAGTTTAGGCGCCGCCTATGCCATTGCATATGCTCACTGCCACACATAGGCAATAGGTTAGGTGCCGCCTATGTTGACATATAGGCGATAGGTTAGGCGCCGCCTATGTCAACATAGGCGATAGGTTAGGCACCGCCTATGCCATTGCCTATGCTCACTGCCTCACATTGGTGATAGATTAGGCGCCGCCTATGTCAATATAGGCAATAGGTTAGGTGCCCCCTAATGTCAACATAGGCAAGAGGTTAGGTGCCGCCTATCCCATTGTCTTTGCTCACTGCCTCACATAGGTGATAGGTTAGGCACCACCGATGTCAACATAGGCGATAGGTTAGGCGCAACCTATGTCAACATAGGCGATAGGTTAGGCGCTGCCTATACCATTGCCAATGCTCACTACCTCACATATGCGATAGGTTAGGTGAATCCTATGTCAACATAGGCGATAGGTTAGGCACCGCCTATGTCAACATAGGCGATAGATTAGGCATAGCCTATGTCAACATAGGCAATAGGTTAGGCGCCGCCTATGACATTGGCTATGCTCACTGCCTCACATAGGCGATAGGTTAGGCGCCACCTATATCAACATAGGCGATAGGTTAGGCGCCGCCTATGTCAACATAGGCAATAGGTTAGGCGCCGCCTACTTATGCTTAGGCGAGTCCATGAGTGCCGCCTATCAACGTATGTTTTGCCTAATAACCCATTTTTGAATAGATCAACCCGACCCATGTCTCATCTTTTAAATATATCCACTATCCTTAAACCCCACTCAATTTTTCTTAATCCTAAGCGCCTCCCAAATAACCTTTCCCTTTCCAAGCCCTTCTCATTTCTCATCTAATCTTGCAGGATCACCTTCCCGATTCATCATGAATTTATCACCAAGTAAGTTGTTCTTTTATGTTCCATAGTTGTTTCATTGCTACACTCATAATGGTTAACTGGATTTTGTAGTAGTGCTTGGTGATAAGAGAATGGTTAGTTTGTTATGATTTTGGAAAAATACATCTCATTGAGTGAAAGGACCTTTTCGACCAAAAGTGCACCACATTTCCAATTGCCTATGCTCAATGCCTCACTTAGGCAATTGGTTAGGCGGGCCTATGCCATTGCCGATGCTCACTGCCTCTCATCGGCGATAGGTTAGGTGCCGCCTATGTCAACATAGTTGATAGGTTAGGCGACGCCTATGTCAACATAGTCGATAGGTTAGGCGCCGCCTATGCCCTTGCCTATGCTCACTGCCTCACATCGACGATAGGTTAGACGCCACCTATGTCAACATAGGCAATAGTTTAGGCTCCGCCTATGTCAACATAGGTGATAGGGTAGGCGCCGTCAACATAGGCGATAGGGTAGGCGCCGTCAACATAGGCGATAGGCTAGGCGCCGCCTATGCCATTGCCTATGCTCAATGCCTCACATAGGCGATAGGTTAGGCACCACCTATGTCAATATAGGTGATAGGTTAGGTGCCGCCTATGTCAACATAGGCAATTGGTTAGGCGCCGCCTACTTATGCTTAGGCGAGTCCATGGGCACCGCCTATCAACGTAAGTTTTGCCTAATAACCCATTTTTGAATGGACCAACACGACCCATGTCTCATCTTTTAAATATATCCTCTACCCTTAAACCCCAATCAATTTTTCTTAAACCTAAGCGACGCCCAAACAACCTTTCCCTTTCGAAGCCATTCTCTTTTCTCATCTTATCTTGCAGGCTCACCTACCAGAAAACGGATCTTGGAACTTATTTAGAAAATAATCAGTAAATAGAGAGTCAGATTAAAACAACTTACAATTTTATTCAAACTTCAAAGAGAACATTACAAGAGATTACAATGGGAAAAGAGTTTAGGCAGGCAGAATATTTCTAGTCTGGGAAAATTTCTGATGCCTTCTCTTATGTTACAATCCGTCTTATATAGAAAAGAGAAATAAAGATTATACATCTGGATTGTACACTTGTAAGGCTATGATTTAGCCGACAATCTTGAGTGCTTTTTCTTTTGAAAAAGTAGATTCCTTTAGCTTTTCTTGATAGCTGTCTTGAGTGCTTTGTCTTGAATGCTTTTTGTTTTGGAAAAGTAGATTCCTTTGGCTTTTTATAAAGCTGATTGATTGCTTTTAAAAAAGCATCTGGTCCTACGAATTCCTACTAGGAATAGTAGAATGCCTCTTCAAAAAATAATTCTGGTTCTTTGAACCTCTATCTTTTGAAGGGGTCATTTCCCTATTCTTAATAGGGGTCCATATAGGCCATAGCTATCCCTTTGGGGTTTAGCGTATCCCCATTGTTGTCGCTGCTTCCTGTGGAGGAAGCTTCTTCCAGAAGCTGTAGTACTTCTTCTTCGTTGGTTTCTTGGCTTTCCATATCTTGCAAAGCCTTCTTTAATTTTTCTTTTAGTGCCTTCTTGTTTTGTGAGGCACTGGTTGAAGATGCTGTTGTTTTTCCTTTATCAGGAGTTTTTGGAGCTATTGGCTTGGCGGTCCAGCCTTTATCTTTTATCTCATTAGATAAATATTTAATTCTGTCTTGTTCTCCTTTAGCAAAATTCCAGGAGATGATATAAGAAACTCGCTTCTTAATGAAGAACTTGCACATTTGGATGTGCTCTGGAAGGGTTACACATCCTTCTTTTGAACAAAACTCAGTAAATCGGTTAAGGAATTGTTGGGGAAGGATCTCTTTAATCCCTCCAAAGTATACCCACCATTTGTAAAACCATCTTGGTATAATGGCTTCTACCATAGCAGGACAGTATTTAACAAACCAAGTGTGTCCTGGTCTAACATAGAGAAAATTGAACCAAGCAGACTTGTAGTCGTACCAATTGTAAGTTTGGGGCCTATGTGGCATAGATAAAGAAATAGGGGTATGCAGGTAGTCTGCAAACCAGTTAAACGGGGTTAATACCCTCTTAATGGTGAATCTAGAATAATCGATATATTCGAGATTCCTTTCGTTCATTGAATGCTCAACCTCGATGGAATCTGTGTCCACTAAGATGGCTTCATAATATCTTATGGTTTTGAGTGGACTCTCTGTATCCACCCCGAGCAAAAGGTCCTTTAGCATGAAACAGGTTATGTCTAGATTTGATAAACTTGTTGAACCTACTATTGCTGATCTCAAAGGAGAAATCTCTACCCCAAAAGGAGAGATTAGAAATCTCAAAATCAGACTTGACCAAGTAGAACTTAACGTTCTTACGGATCAAGTCCTAAAAAATGTATCTCTCCCAGAGAAAGTTTCTCCGCCAGAGTCTCCCAATGTTTCCCTGATCATCCCGAATGATCATCTCATAGATCTAGAGCCTAATTCCTTTCCCGGCTCCAATTCTTCCTCCACATCCGGCAATGCTGTTACGACCATCAAAGCATATAGCGAACATATCGTCGTAAAAATTGTCATAAATATAGACTTTGTTCTTAATAGAGTAGCTCTCTTTGATACAGGTGCAGATAGTAACTGTATCGTTAAAGGTCTATTGCCTACAAAGTACCTCCAAAAGAGCACCTCACATCTTTACTCTGCCACCTATCGCCTATGTTGACATAGGCGGCGCATAACCTATCGCCTATGTTGATATAGGTGGTGCCTAACCTATTGCCTATGTGAGGCAGTGAGCATAGGCAATGGCATAGGCGCCGCCTAACCTATCACCTATGTTGACATATGCGGAGGCTAAACTATCGGATATGTTGATATAGGCGGCGCCTAACATATCCCGTATGTGAGGCAGTGAGCATAGGAAATGGCATTGGCGGCGCCTAACCTATCGCCTAACTGAGGCAGTGAGTATAGGCGATTGGAAATGCGGCGTACTCTTGGTCGAAAAGGTCCTTTCAATCAATGAGATGTGTTTTTACAAAATCATAACAAACTAACCATACTCTTATCACCAAGCACTACTACAAAATCCAGTTAACCATTATGAGCGTAGCAATGAAACAACTACGGAACATTAAAGAACAACTTACTTGGTGATAAATTCGTAATGAATCAGGAAGGTGAGCCTCCAAGATTAGATGAGAAAAGAGAAGGGATTGGAAAGGGAAAGGTTGTTTGGGCGGCACTTAGGTTTAAGAAAAATTGAGTTGGGTTTAAGGGTAGAGGATATAATTAAAAGAAGATACATGGGTCGGGTTAGTCCATTCAAAAATGGGTTATTAGGCAAAACTTACGTTGATAGGCGGCGCCTAACCTATTGCCTATGTTCACATAGGCGACGCCTAACCTATCGCCTATGTTGACATAGGCGGCGCCTATCCTATCGCCTATGTTGACATAGGTGGCGCCTAACCTATCACCTATGTGAAGCAGTGAGCATAGGCAATGGCACAGGCGGCGCCTAACCTATCGCCTATGTTGACATAGACCGCGCCTAACCTATCGCCTATGTTGACATAGGCGGCGCCTAACCTATCGCCTATGTGAGGTAGTGAGCATAAGCAATGGCATAGGCAGCGCCTAACCTATCGCCCAAGTGAGGTAGTGAGCATAGGCGATTGGAAATGCAGCACACTCTTGGTCGAAAAGGTCCTTTCACTCAATGAGATGTATTTTTCCAAAATCATAGCAACCTAACCGTACTCTTATGACCAAGCACTACTACAAAATCCAGTTAACCATTATGAGTGTAGCAATGAAACAACTACGAAACATGAAAGAACAACATACTTGGTGATAAATTCATGACGAATCGGGAAGGTGAGCCTGCAAGATTAGATGAGAAAAGAGAAGGGCTTGTAAAGGGAAAGGTTATTTGGGCGGCATTTAGGTTTACGAAAAATTGAGTGGGGTTTAAGGATAGAGGATATATTTAAAAGATGAGACATGGGTCAGGCTGGTCCATTTAAAAATGGGTTATTAGGCAAAACTTACATTAATAGGCGGCGTCCATGGACACGCCTAAGCATAAGTAGGCGGCATCTAACCTATTGCCTATGTTGACATAGGTGGCGCCTAACCTATCACCTATGTGAGGCACTGAGCATAGGCAATGACATAAACGGCGCCTAATCTATCGCCTATGTTGACATTGGCAGCACCTAACCTATCGTCTATGTTGACATAGGTGGCACCTAACCTATTGCCTATGTGAGGCAGTGAACATTGGCAATGGCATAGGCGCCGCCTAACCTATCGCCTATGTTGACATATGCGGCGCCTAACCTATTGCGTATGTTGACAAAAGCGGAGCCTAACGTATCCCGTATGTAAGGCAGTGTGAATAGGCAATAGCATAGGCGGCGCCTAACCTATCGCCTAGGTCAGGCAAGGAGCATAGGCAATTAGAAATGCGGTGGAATTTTGGTCGAAAAGGTCCTTTCACTCAATGAGATGTATTTTTCCAAAATCATAACAAAATAACCATTCTCTTATCACCAAGCACTACTACAAAATCCAGTTAAACTTTATGAGAGTAGCAATGAAACAACTACGGAACATGAAAGAACAACTTACCTGGTGATAAATTCGTGATGAATCGGGAAGGTGAGTCTGCAAGATTAGATGAAAAAAGAGAAGGGCTTGGAAAGGGAAAGGTTGTTTGGGCGGTGCTTTGGTTTAAGAAAAATTAAGTGGGGTTTAAGGGTAGAGGATATATTTAAAAGATGAGACTTGGGTCGGGTTGGTTCATTCAAAAATGGGTTATTAGGTAAAACTTACATTGATAGGCGGTGCCCATGGACTTGACTAAGCATAAGTAGGCGGCGCCTAACCTATTTCCTATGTTTACATATGCGGCGCCTAACCTATCGCCTATATTGACATAGGTGGCGCCTAACCTATCGCCTATGAGAGGCAGTAAGCATAGGCAATGGTATAGGCAGCGCCTAACCTATCGCCTATGTTGACATAGGCGGCGCCTAACCTATCGCCTATGTTGACATAGGCGGCACCTAACCTATCGCCTATGTTGATATAGGTGACGCCTAACCTATTACCTATGTGAGGTAGTGAGCATAGGCGATGGCATAGGCGGCGCCTAACCTATCGCTTATGTTGACATAGGCGCCGCCTAACCTATCTCCTATGTTGACATAGGTGGCACCTAACCTATCACTGATGTGAGGCAGTGAGCATAGGCAATGGTATAGGCAGCACCTAACCTATCGCCTGAGTGAGGCAGTGAGCATAGACGATTGGAAATGCGGCACACTCTTGGTAGAAAAGGTCCTTTCACTCAATGAGATGTGTTTTTCCAAAATAATAACAAACTAACCATACTCCTATCACCAAGCACTACTGCAAAATCCAGTTAACCATTATGAGCATAGCAATGAAACAACTACGGAATATTAAAGAACAACTTACTTGGTAATAAATTCGTGATGAATCAGGAAGGTGAGCCTCCAAGATTAGATGAGAAAAGAGAAGGGCTTGGAAAGGGAAAGGTTGTTTGGGCGGCATTTAGGTTTAAGAATATTGAGTGAGGTTTAACGATAGAGGATATATTTAAAAAATGAGACATGGGTCAGGTTGGTCCATTTAAAAACGGGTTACTAGGCAAAACTTATATTGATAGGCGGCGCCCATGGACTCGCCTAAGCATAAGTAGGCGGCGTCTAACCTATTGCCTATCTTGACATAGGGGGCGCCTAACCTATCGACTATGTTGACATAGCTGGCGCCTAACCTATCACCTATCTGAGGCACTGAGCATAGGCATTGGCATATGCGACACCTAATCTATCGCCTATGTTGACATAGGCAACACCTAACCTATCGCCTATGTTGACATAGGTGGCACCTAACCTATTGCCTATGTGAGGACGTGAACATAGGCAATGGCATAGGCGCCGCCTAACCTATCGCCGATGTTGACATATGTGGCGCCTAACCTATCGCGTATGTTGACATAGGCGGAGCCTAACGTATCCCGTATGTGAGGAAGTGAGAATAGGAAATGGCATAGGCGACGCCTAGCCTATCGTCTAAGTGAGGCAGTGAGCATAGGTGATTGGAAATGCGGTGGACTTTTGGTCGAAAAGGTCCTTTCACTCAATGAGATGAATTTTTCCAAAATCATAACAAACTAACCATTCTGTTATCACCAAGCACTACTACAAAATCTAGTTTAATATTATGAGAGTAGCAATGAAACAACTACGGAACATGAAAGAACAACTTACTTGGTGATAAATTCGTGATGAATCGGGAAGGTGAGCCTGCAAGATTAGATGAGAAAAGAGAAGGGCTTGGAAAGGGAAAGGTTGTTTGGGCGGCACTTTAGTTTAAGAAAAATTAAGTGGGGTTTAAGGGTAGAGTATATATTTAAAAGATGAGACATGGGTCGAGTTGGTTCATTCAAAAATGGGTTATTAGGCAAAACTTATGTTGATAGGCGGTGCCCATGGACTCGCCTAAGCATAAGTAGGCGGTGCCTAACCTATTGCCTATGTTGACATATGCGGCGCTAAACCTATCGCCTATATTGATATAGGGAGCGCCTAACCTATCGCCTATGAGAGGCAGTGAGCATAGGCAATGGCTTAGGCGGCGCCTAACCTATTGCCTATGTTGGCATAGGCGGCGCCTAACCTATCGCCTATGTTGACATAAGAGGCACCTAACCTATCGCCTATGTTGATATAGGTGGCGCCTAACCTATCACCTATGTAAGGCAGTGAGCATAGGCAATGGCATAGGCGGCGCCTAACCTATCGCCTATGTTGACATAGGCGCCGTCTAACCTATCGCCTATGTTGACATAGGTGGCAGCTAACCTATCGCTGATGTGAGGCAGTGAGCATAGGTAATGGCATAGGCGGCACCTAACCTATCACCTAAGTGAGGCAGTGAGCATAGACGATTGGAAATGCGGTGGACTCTTGGTCGAAAAGGTCCTTTCAATCAATGAGATGTGTTTTTACAAAATCATAACAAACTAACCATACTCTTATCACCAAGCACTACTACAAAATCCAGTTAACCTTTATGAGCGTAGCAATGAAACAACTACGAAATATTAAAGAAGAACTTACTTGGTGATAAATTCGTAATGAATCAGGAAGGTGAGCCTCCAAGATTAGATGAGAAAAGAGTAGGGATTGGAAAGGAAAAGGTTGTTTGGGCGGCATTTAGTTTTAAGAAAAATTGAGTTGGGTTTAAGGGTAGAGGATATAATTAAAAAAAGATACATGGGTCGGGTTAGTCTATTAAAAAATGGGTTATTAGGCACAACTTACGTTGATAGGCGGCGCCCATGGACTCGCCTAAGCGTAAGTAGGCGGCGCTTAACCTATTGCCTATGTTGACATAGGTGGCGCCTAACCTATCGCTTATGTTGACATAGGCGCCGCCTAACCTATCGCCTATGTTGACATAGGGGACACCTAACCTATCGCTGATGTGAGGCAGTGAGCATAGGCAATGGCATAGGCGGCACCTAACCTATCGCCTAAGTGAGATAGTGAGCATAGGCGATTGGAAATGCGGCACACTCTTGGTCGAAAAGGTCCTTTCACTCAATGAGATGTGTTTTTCCAAAATAATAACAAACTAACCATACTCTTATCACCAAGCACTACTACAAAATCCAGTTAACCATTATGAGCGTAGCAATGAAACAACTACGAAATATTATAGAACAACTTACTTGGAGATAAATTCGTGATGAATCAGGAAGGTGAGCCTCCCAGATTAGATGAGAAAAGAGAAGGGATTGGAAAGGAAAAGGTTGTTTGGGAGGCACTTAGGTTTAAGAAAAATTGAGTTGGGTTTAAGGGTAGAGGATATAATTAAAAGAAGATACATGGGTCGGGTTAGTCCATTCAAAAATGGGTTATTAGGCAAAACTTACGTTGATAGGCGGCGCCCATGGACTCGCCTAAGCGTAAGTAGGCGGCGCCTAACCAATTGCCTATGTTGACATAGGCGGCGCCTAAACTATCGCCTATGTTGACATAGGTGGCGCCTAACCTATTGCCTATGTGAGGCAGTGAGCATATGCAATAGCATAGGCGGCGCTAACCTATCGCCTATGTTGACATAGGCGGCGCCTAACCTATCGCCTATGTTGACATAGGCGGTGCCTATCTTTTCGCCTATGTTGACATAGGTGGTGCCTAATCTATCGCCTATGTGAGGCAGTGAGCATAGGCAATGGCATAGGCGGTGCCTAACCTATTGCCTATGTTGACATAAGCCGCGCCTAACCTATCGCCTATGTTGACATAGGTGGTGCCTAACCTATCGCCTATGTAAGGCAGTGAGCATATGCAATGGCATAGGAGGTACCTAACCTATCGCCTAAGTGAGGAAGTGAGTATAGGCGATTGGAAATGCGGCGCACTCTTGGTCGAAAAGGTCCTTTCACTCAATGAGATGTATTTTTCCAAAATCATAACAAACTAACCGTACTCTTATTAACAAGCACTACTACAAAATCCAGTTAACCATTATGAGCATAACAATGAAACAACTAAGGAACATGAAAGAACAACTTACTTGGTGATAAATTCGTGACAAATCGGGATGGTGAGCCTGCAAAATTAGATGAGAAAAGAGAAGGGCTTGGAAAGGGAAAGGTTGTTTGGGCGACATTTAGGTTTAAGAAAAATTGAGTAGGGTTTAAGGATAGTGGATATATTTAAAAGATGAGACATGGGTCGGGTTGATCTATTCAAAAATTGGTTATTAGGCAAAACTTACGTTGATAGGCGGCGCCCATGGACTCACCTAAGCATAAGTAGGCGGCGTCTAACTTATTGCCTATCTTGACATAGGGGGCGCCTAACCTATCGCCTATGTTGACATAGGCAGCGCCTAACCTATCACCTATGTTGACATAGGTGACGCCTAACCTATTGCCTATGTGAGGCAGTGAACATAGGCCATGGCATAGGCGCCGCCTATACTATCGCCTATGTTGACATATGCGGCGCCTAACCTATCGCCTAAACCCGATCCTCAAAGTCAATATGGTCATCCTACAACTAAGTTCGGTCACCCGAATCAGCAGGGTACCAATTCCAGTGCTATTAGTAGGCAACGCCCAAACAGAATCTATGCACTTCAGTCCCGACAAGATCAGGAAAGTCCTCCTGATGCAGCCACTAGTATGTTACAGATCCTTCATTTACGTGTTCTCACTTCTTCAGATTTAGGAGCTTCTCTTTCTTTTGTAAATCTTTGTATAACATTTAACTTTAAGGTCAGACCAAATGTTAACAGGACCTTTTCCAGTCTATACCCCAGTGAGTCGGTCTAACACAGCCCGACAGGCATGCAGTAACTGTCTGGTTATGATATCTCAGAAATCCAAGCCTTTAGGTTCTAGTAGTAATATCAGTATGTGTAGGAAATTAATAAGGAAATGTGATTCTCGACCTATTCCTACCGCAATTCCAAGTTTTGTACTTCAACCCTCCCGATACTTATGCACGCTTTATGTCACAATTCTATGCACCGAGCTTATATTCCCGTGCTTTCCTTAAAAATAGTATGTGATTTAAGTTCCTAGTAAGAGGAGTTTTGTCTTACTCTATGTTACGAATAAAGTTCTATGAGTACAGAAACATCAGACTCAGGTCGTGTAGCTCATGACTCATGCACTCATGTCATTCTTTACAGTATGTTAGCCCATACAATTCATGACTTCACTCTTAGGTTTTAGTAAAACTCAGATTATGTCACGTATACTCTCAGTTTAGATACCTCAGTGAATCCGTAGTGTTAATGTTCTGTTCTGCAGGCCTCAGTTACAATGTTCTTCAGTAGTCAGTATCCAGTAAAGGACTCAGATAGTCCTACAGAATCATGGCTTTAAGCTATTAGTTATTTAGCCATCAGAATTCAGTGATCCCATACCTGTCTAATCCTCAATTATAGAAAACCAACATTTAGTCCCAGTTACAGTCTTAGTTACAATTACAACCTGAATTACTATCTTGGCTACAATCTCAGTCCCTATCCTAGTTCAGCCAGATCAGAAACTTAGTTCACTTTCAGGATTACCCAACCATAGCATATAACTATTAGTTACTCAGTCATTAGTATTTCAGTACCTCAGTTACAGAATGTTTTTAAATTATGTCATACTCTTGATCTCGCAATTTCAAGTAATATATTTTTCATAAATCCATGCCAGTTATGATTTAGTTCATTGGTTCCTTGTGCATCATCCCAATTTTCCTCAGTATCGCAGTCAAATCAATATTCTTATAGGGACCTAGTGTCCCAAAGGGGAGATACACTGTAATTCTCCAAAATGTTCATGACATAAACATGCCGCTCTCTTCTCGTAATGAATCTAGTTTGGCATAGTGGGTACCTGTAGGTTGACCCTCTAGCTCCAATCTCGGTCGTATGCCCCATATTCAAGGTACTTAGTTCAGATCACGATATTTGGATCATGTATCATATTCCAGACCCAGTTACGTTATCATGTTTTCTCTTATGCATATTTAGTAGTTAAGCTTAGACTCAGCCCAAGGTAATAGCTTTTCGTAAGCTTATCCAGTTTCATGTTCAGGTTTAAGTTACGAATGTGATATTCAGTTCCATGCTCAATTTTTATTTCAAACTTGGTATCGTTACCCTTACATGTTCAGTCATATGTTCATGAGTCGGTTCAGTCAGGTATTCACACATCAGATATGCATGATCAGCTTATCAGTACTCTCAGTCATGCATTTATGTATCAACTCAATCATAAAATCGTACATCAGATATGCATGCTCAGTATAATTCTTAGTAATGTCAGTCAGATAGTCATGTTTCAGCTGTTCATGTTTAGTATGTACTTCAACTTATCATTTCTCCCATCTAAATTAGTCTCATTCGAGGGTGAATGTTCCCAAGGGGAAGATATTGTAATACCCTGTACTTCTACCTAGCTTAAAATGATCCCAGAAATATAAAAGAGTTTTTTCGAAGATGAATACACTTTTAAACATGTGTTATTTTAAAGATTTTCACTTTTTATCATGTGGAAAATTGAATAAGACTTTCATCAATACCAAATTCGCCCAAATCTGACACCCGGGCCAAGAGTTAGAGCCATTTTAGTAAGACAGTGTGCCACCTAAGTCATCAACGCATTGCGGAGCCAGCCAAAATGGCAATCATTAAAATCCAGTGAGCTTCTGTGATTATGGAGCACTGCACCAAGGCTCAAACTCAGAGTTGTCAAATTCCAGTGATATGGCGCGATAGCGCCGCATCGCGCCAAGGGTCCAGGTCGGGAAATTTTCACAAAATTAAAATATGCATCCAAGGATTAAAAGGGTCAATTTCTCACCCCTATATGTACCCAATAACACGTGATTCAGACATAATTCAGCCAAAATATATTTTTTTTCTCAAGTTTCTCTCAAGAACAAGCTAGGGTTTTCAATTGGGGATTCAAATCCAAGACAAAAATTCAAGAATCTCTCCGTCAATCTTCATAGAATCAAGAACTAAGGTATGCACAATGTTCATTCATGGATTCATTTCATCCATGAAGCCCAAGAATCAAGTTTTAAATCTTTTATTGTGAATATTTTGTTATGGGTTGATTATCTTCATGTAATTATTATTGTATGATTCTCAAGTTGGAATCTTTATGTGTTGTTCATGAACCTATGCTAGTATGTGGTCAGAAACATGTGAAATTGAGTTGAAATATGGATTTTTTTTCTATTTATTTGATGGTCATGTGTATTCCCTAAGTCATGCATCCTAGGTGTTTGATAAAATGCCTAAGAGAATAGAAATTATGCATTATAGCTTAATAGTGACCCAAGTGATAATTGTATGCTTTACCCTATGACTAAGAATGACTTCCATGATATTGTGTGCATTATGAATGGTTGAGGGAATGTACATGAGATTAGGTTGATGAAAGTATGACATGTTTCTATGCAAGTCCATTCATGTCCAAGACTATGATAACCATGTGCTTCATGAAATCCCCAAATTAATGTATTATGAATTGTTGATATTGGTCATATTTTCAAGAAGTGTCATGTCCTGTCAGTTTAATGCTATCGAGTCCTGGGGGTACTTGTACCCAATAATTTACATGTTTTCACGATACTCTCAGTCAAGCCATGATCCTTAGAATTCAGTCAGTCCATGACTCAGGAAAACTCAGTAAATTTAGTATCAGTCTAGTCCTACTCAGTAATATCAGTGATCTCAGTGGTCTCAGTAACATCAGTACTCAGTAATCTCTGTAGCCTCAGTATTCCCAGAAATCTCAGTAACTTCAGTACTCTCTGTCAGTCCTCATATCTCAGTAGTATTCTGTCAGTCAATGGAACTCAGTGAACTCAGTTTTGCTCCGCTAAACAATACCATTAGTATCAGTTCAGTTCAGTTAATCAGTTCAGTGTCTATTCAGTTGGGAGTAGGATTCAGCATCGAGTGAACCCAAGGATGGGGACTCACCTGTAATTCAGTGGAGGGTGTGATCCTTAGAAGCAATCCTTGTGTTCCAAAACTGCATAGCCAGCGTAGGTTGAGATGTACCCTAGGCGTTTAGGGATTTATACATCTCATTTGAGTTTCCTACTAGGAGGGGTTGACAGACGAGCTCCCTGTCAGAGAAGGTATACTTTCACAGCTTGTCTTTACCCGTGGCACTGTACTGATACCTTTCTAGCTGGGGTTACAGAGTGGACCCCACCAGTTCAGTTTTGGGCTATGTCGGTTAGATGATTACCTCCCACAGTCTCAGTTTTAGATCCAGTTTCAGTAATAGAAATCAGTTCAGTTCTAAAGAAATCCAGGACTGTCAGATACAATCAAATCAGTACAGTGCGGAACAAAGCTAGTTCCATCAGTATTAGGACTGTCAGATGCAGTCACTCATGTTATAAGTATTCAGACTCAGTAATCATATTATCACAAACTCAATTAATAGTATATTGATTATACGAAACCCATGTTATCAGTATTGAATTTTAGGACTGTCAGATACAGTCAATCAAACGAGTTTGTCATATCAGAACTGTCAGAAACAGTCATCCCTTTATCAGTATTGTAACATAAGTTACTCAGTACTCAATAGACTCAGTCATTCAGTATCCCAGTATCAGTACTCATATATCAATAAATCCACATTATCAGAATTCATGAGTCACCGTTATCATGATCTCAGTTACAATTACGTATTCATGCATGTATTCTCACATTCATGTTATACAGTCAGTTATTACTGTTCATACATATGAACCCTTGCATTTAGACTACCTCACTTGCATACCAGTACATTCAATGTACTGACGCATTTGTGCTATGATGTTTTATACTATAGGTTTAAAAGTATGAGCTCCAAAGCATCCTTAGTAGATCAGACCTTCAGCAGTCAGACTAATAGTGAGTCCTCATCATTCTAGGATAGCATGATTATTTTATTACTTTATTATTTTAGTAGTTCGGAGTTAGTTTGGGATATATCCCAGCAACTCCACAGTTTTCAAACAGTTTAGAGGTTTTTAGACTACAACATGTGTTCAGACAGTTTATTTCAGTTTTGGGTATTTTTATACCCCATTACAGACATTGTATTATATTCAGTATTAGTTAAGTTTTGAATCTTATGGCCTTACAGCTTATATTCCACATATTTACAATGTATTATTCAGTGCTCAATTATAGATATCACTCATGGGTTAGCTTGTGGTCCTTCGGGGTCATGAGCACCATAGAGCATTCTGAGTACCAGATTTGGGGCGTTACATGCCTACCAATGTCACTCTTGGTATTCATTAAGATAGGATTTAGCACTTGCTTCTTCTTAATATCCGCACCAAGAGATGATCGAACCACTTTTTGTACCATCACATTACCATCCTTAGAGTCCAAGAAGTGAACTCAAAGATTATCCAAACGATGAATATCCTTCACCAATTCCAGCTTTTCTTCCTCCGCATAAGCCAAACGCCCCATATATAACCTGCTAAGACCATCAACAACCACGTTTGCCTTACCTGGGTGGTAGTGAAGACCCATGTCATAGTCCTTTAGAAGCTCAAGCCATCTCCTTTGCCTGAGATTAAGCTCTCTATGAGTAAACACATACTGTAGACTCTTATGGTAAGAAAAGATATCCACGTGAACACCATAAAAATAATGCCACCATATTTTTAAAGCAAACACAGCTACCAATAACTCCAAATCATGAGTAGGATAATTCTTATCATGTATCTTCAACTTCCTAGAAGCATAGGAAATCACCTTTCCATGCTGCATCAAAACACAGCCAAGACCTACCCGAGATGCATCACAACACACCACGAACCCACTATTGCCTTTCGGCAAAGTCAAAATTGGAGCGAAGTCAACTTATCATTCAACTTCTCGAAACTTCCTTCACAAGCATCTGACCAAGAAAACTTGACCTTCTTTTAAGTCAACTTAGCCAAAGGAGCAACTATCGATGAAAAGCTTTCCATAAACCACTTATAATACCCAGCTAAACCCAAGAAGCTAAGAATATCATATGGATTTGTGGGTCTAGGCCATCTCTTCACCATAACAACCTTTTGAGGATCCATCATAATCCCTTCACTAGAAATAATATGACCCAAAAAAGTTACAACGTTCAACCAAAACTCACACTTAGAGAACTTGGCATACAACTATTGTTCCTTTAAGGTATGCAACACCAAATAGAGGTGATTAGCATGTTCTACCTCACTCTTTGAATAGACCAGAATGTCATCAATAAACACAATAATGAAGTGATCCAAATACTGACCAAAAACCCGATTCATTAGATCCATAAATGTTGCTAGAGCATTAGTCAACCCAAACGAATCACCAAAAACTCAAAGTGCACAAACCAAGTATGAAAAGCTATCTTAAGGATATCCACCTCCTTAATCTTTAGCTTATGGTGCCCAGATCGAAGATTAATCTTAGAAAAGAACTTGGAACCTTGCAAATGGTCGAACAGATGATCTATCCTTGGAAGAGGATACTTATTCTTGATCGTCACCTTGTTCAACTACTTATAGTCAATGAACATCAAAAGGAAACCATCCTTTTTGCGCACAAACAACACTAGTGCACCCCATGGGGATATATTAGGATGGCTAAACCCCTTATATAGAAGATTATTAAGTTGCTCCTTGAGTTCCATCAACGTAGCTGGAGCCATTCTATACGGAGGAATAGAAATTAGGCGAGTTTCCAAAACTAGATCGATACCACACTCTATTTCGTTATCCAGATGAACACCAGGAAAATCATCCGAAAAGACCTCTAGAAACATATTAACCACTGAACTGACTAGAAAGAAGGACCTTTAGAGTTAAAATCTTTAACCCAGACCAAGTGATAAAGACAATCTTTAGAGATTAACCACTGAGCTCTAAGATAAGAATTAAATCTCCCCCTAGAAGCTAAAGAACAACTCTCCCATTCTATAACTGGTTCACTAGGGAACCTAAAGATAAACCTATGGGTCTGACAATCCAAGGACTCATAACAAAAATACAGCCAATCCATACCCAGAATGTCATCAAAATCCATCATACCCAACTTAAATAGGTCTACCAAGGTCTAATTGCCACCAACAGATACCACACCTCCCTATAGACTCTCTTAGCAATAATTAAGTCACCTACCAGGGTAGAAACCAAAAAAGGATCTGAAATAACTTCCAAATCGAAACCAAAAGATACAACCACATAAGGAGTCACATAAGAGAGAGTGGATCCCAGGTTAAGAAAATAATATATGTCACAAGAGAAAAGCTATAACGTACTAGTAACGACATTAGGTGATGCCTCGTATTCTTGTCGGGATGCCAAAGCATACAACCTGTTCTGACCAACACTAGAACTAGGAGCAGTAACAGAAGAAGATGAAATACCACCAGGTGTAGGAGCAGAAGATAAAGCCACATAAATCTTATTCGCCCCCGTAACAACCTTATTAACCGGACAATCCTTGAGCCAATGGCCTGTCTAGACAAACTTGAAGCATTTATCCTTTTCTTCATCGTAGTAACCCAGATGAGGTTGACCACAGAACCAACAAGGAGGGCATGAAGAAATTGACTAACCTTTGCTTTCTTGAGATCTGGGTACCCTATACTCGAAAATTATCACCACTATTATGATGTATGTCACCTGACTGGTAATAGTACTAGTAGAAGAGTAGGAACCAAAACTCCCCCACTTCTTTTTTTGCTATTTGTCACCATCTCGACCACCCTGAGACTGAGCACCTCCCTAGTTAGAAAACCTACTCCTCTTACCCTGTTTATCCCCAAACTTCACCTGTTTTCTCTTTTCATCCTCCACTTATTGCATATGAACTATCAACCTAGAGATGTTTATATCTTTAATCAGCAAGGCAGTCTTACTCTCAAAATTTAAATTCTGATTCAACGTAGAAGCGAACTTCTTTCTTTTCCATATGTCAGCAACTAAATTAGGAGCATACCTCGAGAATTGGTGAAACTTCAACACATATTCCTTGACAAACATCTTCCCCTGCTTGAGATTCACAAACTCTTTTATTTTTTCTTTCGTCAACTCTTGGGGAAAGAACTGATCTAAAAAGTCCTTAGAAAAAGTATCACACAGGATAATTCTTTCACATCACCCCTATCCCTGTCCTACTCATCATACCACTAATATGCAATATTTTTGAGCTGATAAGCTATAAAGTTTACCCCTTCCATATTGGTAGCATGCATCACCCAAAAGATCTTTTCCATTTCATATAAGAAGCCCTTGGATCCTCCTCTACCTTCACTCTAGAAAAACTGGGAGGAACCATCTTTATAAATTAGCCAACCCTTGTGACCTCAATATATAAAGTAAAAGACGCACCCTGCTCAGCCTGAGCAATGACCATCTGAGCAATAATATAAATAGACTGACAGAATTATGCATTAGTCACCTTACCTTGAGGAGGACTTGTAGCAACTGGTGGAACTCTTGAACTATCAGGGGTAGGACTATGAGATGAGAGATAAACCTGAGAAGTAGGATGCACCCCTTCAACATTACCATCAGATGAGATCAAAGAATTTTCTTGTGTTCCAGATCTAAGAGACATGATCTGAAAAGAAAAGAAACAAGTATTAGAGAAGATTCTAGGACTGAGACTCCAAGCTTGAAAATAGAATACCAAGAAAGTAAAACATTTCTAAATGCCTTGTAGCCTCTCCCTTATGAGTGTAGCATGCTACACACCCCTAAAAGAGAATCTCCAAATTGACTATGAACCTAGGATCTGATACCAACTCGATGCGACTTGATCGGGGGCCTTGTTGTAATGGGTGTCCCAAGTCCGACTGGGATCGAAGACTACCCATGTTACCCAACCCAACCTCCAGCTTCCTGTCCTGAGTTGGCTGAATTTCAAGCATGTAGCAAGATAGTGCAATAGCTTACATAAAGACTCTGGGAGAAGATCACAACTGTGACCGGTCCAACTGAGTCCAACCATCCCATACCAATAATCCAATCATTCCAAAATAAAGGCCATAACTAAAGATGTTCCAAAGAATAATATAATTAATCACAAAATAAAATATGATGGAGTAGTGAGAAATTATGTCCAATGATGTCAGCCAATCGGCTTATTCCAATGCCAAGGCTGACACCAATATCGATCTCATCCATTTCAGCCTATAGAAGTACCATAAAGCCTTTAACCAAAATATAAATAAAATCTGCTTTGGACATGCCCCTAACCATAGCCAAAACCAATATCTAGAAATAAACCAAAATGTCTTAAAGTGTCCATAACATAAAATGGAGCCTTTTGAAAGGATGGAAGCTTACCACATTAGTTCAAGTGTTGTCCCTAAGTCAATCACTATGTAGGACGAGTAGAATGGCCGGTTCCTACATAACGTAGATATACAGTCGCTAGTACATGGCTTATCGGGTAAACTCTAGCATGATCTTAGGATAAGGATAAAAATAATGCCATTTATAAAACCAAGCAAAACCATCCATATGCACACAACCATACATATATATATTTAACTTTGCCGTGAAAAGGGACCGTGTTTAGCCTGCCTTTAAAACCTTTATCTGGGTTGTGTAGCTTTGCTGTCCTTAAGCACCCACGGGCTATATGGGTTCAACTCTCCCTACTGAAAGGGCCTCAGTGCATGTAGCTGCACGACCAGGGTAGAAAACCGAGATGACTAGTACATCACCTAAAATATAGTGTGACATCATGTACACGGTCACCAAAATCAACCTCATATCGGCAAATATGAGTTTCCAGTTTTGGTCCCCCCGAGACCTCCACCTTCTATGGCGTTGCTATACATTCCACCATTATTGCAAATTAAAACCAATTTCTAAGTAACCAAATCATTATCCATTTATTAACCAAGGACATTAATATTGGTATCACCATGCCAATGCTTACTTGCAAGTATTATCCATAGCCAACCATATATAGGTTTAAGGGGACTTTCAAGTGCCCTTCCATTTACCATATTAAACCACTTGGGAGATTCCATGTACCCCACAAGCATAACCATTTACCTATTTACCTTTTAAATCCATTTAAACCATGCATAATTCCTTTACCAAGTTTTAAAAAAAGCAAGAGTTCCACTAAAAGTAGTTAATGCAATGAACATATCTTTATAAGCATTTTGTCAAACACATTGGGGGCATAATATGACCAAAATCAATTTCAATTACCATTAAACCATTCCCATGCAATCCAGTTACCTAAACCACCATTAATGCATGTAAAAGCATAATTAAAACCATGGGAAACCATAACCAACCATTTAATATCAAAACCCCCAATTCATATTTAAAAACCAAAATCATACATTCAGTGAAATCATGAAAACATTCATAAAAACTATGCCTTTAGTTAGAATTAACAATGAGGAAATAGAACATGCCTTAAACCAAGATGATGATGGAAAGAAATCATCAAGACAAGCCCCAAATCAATCCTCTGGTTGAAACCGTAGCTTCCCTTACCTAAAAGCTAAGAGAATTATGGAGTGTTTAGAAAAGTTGCTAAGTGTTAATGAATGAAATAGTAGGATAAATAACTTCCCAAGTAGGTTTGAAGTCGTGGGACCGTATTAGGATAAGTGGGGAAATGTCCAGAATATCCCCATTTAAGTTTCACAAAAATCCCATCACAGGGGTACGACTGACCCTCTCGAGTCGTACCCTTCCAATACGAGTGGTACCCTCTACTTGTATCCTAACCTCAACCTTTAGATCAAATATTATCTAGCATACGAATCATCCAGCCAAGTCATATCCAAATCATACGATCCGTACCTAACGCTTTAAACACAAGGAAGATTTAGATATTATCCACCATACGAGTCCTGGGTACGAGTCTGAGTTACGATTTATGGTGAGCCACTGGTACTTAGATCCAACATAAGTAACCAAGTCTAATATTAAGTTAAGGAACCAAATGATCCATAACCACCAATATGACTTGTATCCCTAAGTCGTATCCATTCCAGTAACAAAAATCCATACTACCAACCAATATTGGTCAGCATACGACTTGGTCATCCCATCCATACCCCAACATATGGATCATACCCTTAAGTCGTATTAAATCTAGAGACCAGAATTCCAGGAAATTTCCTAAGGTCCAGAAACCTAGGTGTTTCAATAACAACCCATAAATTATATCACACATAAGCCCCCACACAGGCACAACACAATAAGATAGCCATTTCTTATGATTAGTTCCCACACCCTTAACATGCATTTTGTATCAGTATTAACTGCCTAGTCTATTCTGAAAGAAGTTAAGCCATAACCTACCTCAAAAGCCAAAACCAATTTGCAATACTTCAATTTATAAGTTTACTTCTCACGAATGAACCGAAAATTAATTAAAACATCAAAATATAGAATCTACACATCGAAGGGAAGCGAATAATATTCATATTGCCTAGTTTCAAGTCAAAGTCAAAATGGACCCCCGGAATGGGTTTTCAATAAAGAATGACAAAATTATAACTTTGTTTCAAAAACATACTATCCATATTTTAGGAGTATACAGTTGAAAAACCAAGCAAAAATGATTTAAAATGAGTTCCACATCGAAGAAAAACCATTTTTAAACTTTACTAAGTAAAATCTTTAAAATCCATTTAAAAATAAAGAATCGAAGTTGTTTTTGAAGATAGATTGAGAGGAAACAGATAATTAGAGGATTAGAAACTTACTCAAGTGAAAAAGAAGTGAACTTAGGTTTAAATTGGAGAAATACCATTTTTAGGCCTTACGATCCAAAATCCCGAAACTCCATACTTAAATCCATGTTTAAAACGAGAAATTAATGATAGAGATGGAGAAATTAGTTGAAATGAGTGAAATATAGCTTACCCAAGCAAAGAAATGGAGCAAGTTTCTCAAAACCACGAAACCTTAAGCTCCAAGTCAAAAAATTGGTGAAAATGGCGAAAACCATGTATATATATACCCAAGCTTTGTGATCGCTGTCCAAGGTCTGAATCGCGGTACCTCGCCTGTCAAGGGTATCATGATCGCAGAAAGGGTATTCTGATTGTGACACCGAGTACTAGACTAATCACGATTGAGATACTCCTATCGTGATCGTGGGTGCACCAGCTGAGTAGTGCACTAGCTAGGGACTTGGTGCAATTCCAAGTCTCTGCGGGCCCCTTAGGATTCATTCGAAATTCTGTGAATGCAAATAAACTATGCTACCCTATTAAATTTGATGCTTCAAACTCAATGATGATATTGTATTTTTGAAAAAATATCATTTTCACAATGTTGACCCACAAAACCCAAAATCACAACTTTCTAAACCGAGGGTCAAAATGAGATTTAAAAGCCATAAAACCATACCAACCATGTTACCACCCTAAAATTGACTTTTTAAATCTACTTGAGCATTTTGTTTTGCCATCCGTCATACGGATCAAAAGATATTAATTGAAATCATAAGGCTCTCAAAGCCGACAAAAACCACAAAATCACATAAATGGCACCAAAACACATTAGGAACCATGCCAATCACTCCCATACCCCAAAAATACTATAATAAACCATGGTTAAAATAGTCATATCACACAAAAATACATATTTTTCATCAAAATTCAGGTCGTTAAATCATCCACCACTAAAAATCTAGTTCATCCTCGAACTAAAAGCAAAAGAATCACCTGAATCAACAAAGAACTGAGGATAAGTACTATGCATATCAGACTCGACCTCCTATGTAGCCTTATCTATAGGTCGATGCCTCCATTGGATCTTAACCATAGGAATAACTCTAGAGAACAACTTCTAATATCCCTAGCAAATAAGGAGATCGACTCCTTAACAAAAGACAATCTCTTATCTAGCTGAACTGACTCCCAACAAATGACATGAGACTCATGTAGAATGTAATGACGAAGCATAGAAAGATAAAGAACTGGATGAACAACTGATAAAATTAGGGGCAAGGATAACTCATAAGCCACATCACCAACAGTCCAAAGAATCTCGCATGGACCAATATACCTGGGGCTAAGCTTGACCCTCTCTCCAAACCTCACCATACCCTTCATGGATGAAACTCAAAGGAAAACATGATTACCAATTTCAAAACTCAAGGCACAAAGTCTACAATTTGCATAACACTTCTTCCTACTCTGAGCCACTCAAAGTCTATCCTGAATGATCTGACTCCTATCCAAAGACTCGCAAAGTAAGTTCGTACCTTGAGGTCTCACCTTAAAAACATCAAACCAATCTACTGGAGAGCGACAATGCCTACCATATAAATCTTCAGAAGGAGCAATATCGATACTGAAATAGTAGTCGATATTATATGCAAACACTACCAAGGCTAAATGCAGCTCCCACTGGATACTAAAATCCATCACACAAGTGTGGAGCATATCCTCCAAAAGTTGGATAGTCTTCTCTAACTGACACATTATTCTGGAGGTGAAGTCAACCTGAGTACCCAACTCATCTTGAAAAGTCTTCCAAAAATAAGAAGTAAACACAACACCTCAATCCAAAATGATAGACACCAGTACACCATGTAGATGCATAATTTCTCAAATGTAGATGTGGGCCAGCCTCTCAGCACTGAAAAGTCTTGCACAGGAATAAAATGCATAGACTTGGTCAATCGATCCATGATGACCCAAACACTATTAGATCCATGCGAATTGCGAGGCAACCCAATCACGAAGTCCATAGTGATCCATTCCCACTTTCACTCAGGAATGGCTAATCACTGAAGCAATCCACCAGGTCTTTAATGCTACACCTTCACCTACTGGAAACATAATAAAAGAGCTATAAAATCCACTATATCCTTTCTCATACCACCCTACTAGTAATGCTTCCTCAAATCATGATACATCTTAGTCACTTCCAGATGGATGGAATAAATCGAATAGTAGGCCTTCTCCTAAATCAATCTAATCCAATCACCCATTCTCGACATACAAACTTGGCCTCAATCCTCAATACACCATTGGAATCAAGTAAGGCTTATTTAGCCTTACCACTCAACACCTTATCCCGAATTAACCTCAATCGTACATCATCTAACTGGTGAGCTCGAATCTACTCTATCAAAGAGACCTAGCCTACGTAAATGCCAAATTACACCCATATAGTGAAATATCAAGTCTAACCATTTGATTAGCCAAAGACTGAACCATTAAGGACAAAGGCCTTTCCTAGGTCAAAAGATGCACCAAGCTACCCATATAGTCGACTTTCAGCTCAAGGCTTCTACAACCATATTTGCCTTGCTCAGATGATAGAGAATAGTCAAGTTATAATCCTTAAGAAACTCAAGCCAACGATAATACCACATCTTAAGATCCTGCTAAGTGAAAAAGTACTGAAGGCTATAATGATCCAAAAAAATCTCACAATAGCCTCCATACAAGTAGTGCCTCCATAACTTCAAAGCAAAAACAGCCACACACAACTCCAAATCATAGGTAGGGTAATTTTTCTCATAGGGATTAAACTAACAAGAAGCATAAGTAATCACCTTACCATCCTTCACCAACACAACACCTAAACCAATACCTGAAGTATCACAAAAGATGTTAAAACCCTCACCTTCCTAGGGAAAATTCAAGATAGGAGCTGAAGTTGACAAATACTTGAGCTTTTGGAAGCCCGCCTCACAAGCTTTGCACCACTGAAAGGAAAAATTTTCTAAGTCAACTTGGTTAACGAAGCTGTGATAGATAAAAACCCTCAACAAAATATCGCTAATAAACTCCTAAGCCAATAAAACTCTAAATCTCGATAGGCAAAGTAGAACTAGCCTAATCACACACTACTGCAATTTTGGTTGGATCAACCATAATACCCTCCTTAGTCACCACATGACCCAAGAAGAAGACATACTCCAACAAAAACTCACACTTGAATAACATGCTATACAATAACAAAAGATTTGAGATACGTTTAAAATACCCATTTTATTAACTCCATGAATACGACTGGGGCATTGGTGAACCCAAAGGACATGACTAAGAACTCACAATGACTATATCAAGTTTGAAAAGTTATCTTCTGAATATCTGAAGTTGTAATCCTCAACTGATGATACCCAAATCTTAAATCAATCTGTAAAAACACCGCGACACCCTGAAGCTCGTTGAATAAATCATCAGTACAAGGAATAGGATACTTATTCTTAACTATAACCTTATTCAACTATCAATAATCAATTAACATCTGCATAGATGCATCCTTCTTCTTCATAAATAAGATAGGTGCACCCCAAGGCGATATACTAGGTCAAACTTCTCTCTTATCCAATAACTTCTTCAATTTCTTCAACTTGGTTGGGGCCATCCTATAAGGAGAAATAGAAATGGGCTTGGTGTATGGCTCAACATTAATCGAAAAATAAATATCACAATCCAAAGGCATAACAAGAAAATCTATAAGGAACACATCCATGAACTAACGGACAACATGAATAGAATCTAATATAATCAAAGTAAGATAAACATCCCGTCTTAACCAATCGATGAGCCTGAACATAAGATATACCTGAAATTAATAGCTAAATATAGTTAAATCTATTTGGTTATTATGGATCATGGTTTAATATGTATCCTTTCACATCAAATTAGTCAATTGATCACTCTATTTTGGATGAATGCACTTACTTGATCATGTAATTACTATGTGGTTCATTGAGATTGAAATTGAACTTATAAATCAAAAGCGAATTATTGTTAAATCAATTTATTTATTACTAATCATGGTTTAATATAAAGCATTTCATATCAAATTAGTCAATTGATCACTCTATTTAGGATGAACATACTTATTTAATTATGTAATTACAATGTAAATGTAATACCCTAGGTCTTGGACTATGAAAATTTATTAGTGTTGACGGAACTGCCCAGAATGCTACACAGGTAACGAGTTTCTATTAGTCATCACGAGTCGTAGGGTAGGACTCAGAGTCTCACCAGTAAAGTATGCCTAGGTTACTATCTTGATCATGACTTAGTCCTCACGAGTCGTTAGGTAAGATCACGAGTCGTGGTGAGGGACTCATGAACAAAATAATGAGATGTTCCAAAGTTTATACTCAGGCCACGAGTTCAGAAAACAACTCATGACCAGTCACCATAAGTCGTTACTCGACCTGTTATGACTAGGAGCTATTTTCCTACACATTTTTTTATTAAGGGTAATTTGGTATTTTTTCCTTCCTTACTACACATTACCCATGACATTAAACACCCCAATTAGACCTATTTCCACCAGTTAACAAAATTAAAATACAACTCTCTCCTCTCAAACTCATAAGTCAAAGAAATAGAGTTTTCAAGGGATTAAATATCTAGGCTCCAATTTGTGGTTTTTCTCCAAATTTCTTTGGTATTTTAGGCGTGTCTCTCCTTCCTAAAATCCAATTTTATATAATGGCAAATGTTGATCCTTGTTCATATGGTTTTAATGGTTGAGTTTTGAAATTGGGTTGAGGGGTTTTAATGATGGCCATTGGAATTGTTTTCCCATGCTTTATATATAATATTTATGCTTTAATTGTTGTTTTTAGAAATAAATGGGTGGATGGTTATTGGGATTTTGAATTGGGAACATAGGCTTGCCCAAATTGACGTATTTTGATTTGAAATTGGCATTAACTTTAACCCACTTTGTAATTTGATTTTGGAACATGGATATAGGCATGATTTAACTTGTTTTTGGGAACAATGCATTACATATAAAGGTTAAGTGGATAAAGTGAATTTGAAAGACCTTGGTGGCCACGGTTTTGGTTTTCTAAATAGAATTATGGGAGTCACATTGGTTTTCTACTCAGGCCACGAGTTCAGGAAATGACTCATGACCAGTTACCATGAGTCGTTACTTGACCCGTAATGACTAGGAGCTATTTTCCTGCATGATGTCTTTTAGGTTGACCAATGCCCCAATAACATTCATGGACTTCATGAACTAAATGTTCATGCCCGACTCCTTTGTGATTGTATTTATTGATGACTTACTTATTTACTCAAGAATTAAGGAGGAGCACCAACAACATTTAAGGATTATTCTCCACACTTTGGGAGCATAGTTTCATTATAAAATTATTTTAAAGTGCGAGTTTTGGCTTGAGGATGTAGCATTTTTGGGGAACGTGGTGTCTAAGGATGGGATTATGGTAGACCCAATAAATATTGTGGCACTTCATGATTGGGACAAGAGCATATCTCTATCTAATATTCACAAATTTATTAGGTTAGCAAGCAATTATAGATGGTTCGTTAAGGGATTCACCTCTATTACAACACCTACGATAAGATTGACTTGATATAAGGATTATTTTAGTGGTCCGCTAAGTGTGAGATGATCTTTCTAAATCTTTAACCCTTAATCACTTCCTCACCTATTTTGAATTTTCCTGAAGAGGGTAAGGGGTTTCAGTATATTATGATTCTTTAGGAGTTGGTTTGGATTATGTTTTGATAAAACAGGTTGAGTTATAGCTTATGCTTCCAGACAGATGAAGGTGCAAAAGTGAAATTATTCTACTCATGACTTGGAGGTAGGGGTGGTAGTTTTCATGATTAAGATTTAAAGGAATAACCTTTATGTTATTCACTATCACCGTAGTCATTAGTATATGCTAATTTGAATAGGCTTTAATTTGAGATAGTACAGGTGGCTTGAGTTACTGAAGGATTGTGACCTCTCTATTTTGTATTATCTAAGTAAAATATTGTAGCTGACACCCTGATCTAAAAGGCAGTGAGTATGGAGAGTTAGCATTCCTTTTAATTTCATAGTGACGATTAGAATCAGGCATTTAACCTTTAGCTAAAATATAGGTATGACTTAACTTTTCATACACCAAGAGGATTCTTGCAAGTATTAATTCCAAGTTTACTTTGTTGGAGAGAATTTGAGATTGATATTTTGAGGATAGCCAGTTATATGGTACCTGAGATTAGTTACAGAGGAGAGGCCAAGTGGGTTTTTCTAGATACGAAGGGTATACTGAGGTATGATAGTTGTATTTGTGTTTTGAGGGTAGGAGGTTTGATCTAGTTGATACTCTAGGAGATTAATTGCTGTAAATACTTTTTTTACTCTAGGGCCTCTAATATGATTGGAGACTTGAGCCAACATTAATGATGGAGTGGTACGAGAAGAGATATAGGACTTTATGGCTTATTATTTGTATTTTTAGTATCTAAAGTATGAGCATTTGGGACATGGTGTTCAACTTCAAAGACTACTTATTCTTGAGTAGAAGTCACAGCAGATCACTATAGATTTTATGAGTAATTTTTCTCGCATTTCTTATTGTTCTGATAGTATTTGGGTCATCGTTGATTGGTTGACCAAGTCTACTTATTTTATATCTATTCAGTGTTCCTACAGTGCTGAGAAGTTAGCTTGGATCTATGTTTGAGATATGGTTCATTTTCATGGGGTGCATTTATCTATTATTTATGATGAGGTTCCTAGTTCACCCCTAATTTTTGAAGACTTTTTCAAGTGGAGTTGTGTACACAGGTCACTCTTAGCACAACTTTTCATCCCATACTGATTAGAGAAAACTATTTAGGTTTTAGAGGTCATGCTTTGAGCTTGTGTTATAGACTTAGGAGGTTAGTGGGAGCAATTTTTAGCCTTTTCAAAGTTTGCTTACAATAATAGCTGCCACTCAAGTATTCAGATAAAACCATTTGTCATATTATAGGGTTGGCGGTGTCGATCTGCTGATGGTTTTTTGAGACTTCAGAGGTTAGTCCACTGATTTTTTTGGTGATCCATTAGATAGAGCTCGATTTATTTAAGATAGACAGTGAGTAGCTCAAAGAAAGCAGAAGAGTTATGTTGATTGTAGGCTTCATTCTTTGTGGTTTTAGGTTGGTGATTGGGATTTACTTTGAGTGTCTTCCATGAAAGGCAAGACGTACTTTTAAAAGAGGGGCAAGCTCATCCCCAAGTATGTTGAGCCATTTGAGATTCATTAAAGAGTTAGAGAGGTAGCTTACGAGTTAGCCTTCCCACCAGCCTTTTCAGCTATTCATCTTATTTTTATTTTTAGCGCTATATTCTAGATAAGTCTCATATGGTCTGATGGGATTTGATTTAGTTGTATGATACGTTGACCTTAATGGAGAATTCCATTTGTCTTTTATACTAGTTTCACTTTTTTGGAGCTTCTAAAGTTGAGAAAGTGGCCTCGAGCTAAAACTTTAGATACACAACCTTGGATACAATACTAACAGTTTGTTTGGCTCCAGAACATTGAATTTAGGCTAGAGGGACCCTTGGTTTTGGTTCTGAGGATTCACAGTTCATTTTTGGCTTTTGGTTGGATTTGGGTAAAAATGGAACAATTTGTATGGGACCCATTTTTTGTCAAAATGACCTCTATTGAAAATTTTTATGGTTTTATTGACTTTGGAATATTGAATTTGGTAGGTTATAATAGTTTGTTTGCATGCACGGGGTTCTAAATAAATCTCGAGCCTTCGATCGAAGTCCATTTGGACTTAGAAAATTATTGGTGCAACAACAACTGGTGAAAAACATAAAAATGCTTCACATTATGAGGTCTTGGCTGCATTTACAAAGGTGAAAGGTTCTTGACCTTCACCTTCGTGATCTAGCCACATTCTCTAAAAGGAATTTAAGTGGTCGATCCATGATTTTTCTTTACGTTTGTGGTGGATCTACCATGTTTATAAATGCCTGGCCCAATATTTAATCGTCATCGTAATAGGGGTTTCGCGTTCATAAAGAAAGGACCCAAGGCAGTATAAATATTTACCCTTGGAGATCTTGTTATTATGTGTGGATATTAAAATTGAGATGGGACTAAGTAGGGATGTTGAGGTGGTAATTTCCCCTTAAGTTCTTTGTAAGTTCCCAATCTATTTTCTTGTTTAATTCTTTAATTGTTTGTGATTCTTTGGTTATTGTTGGGGGCTATTTTGGGAACTGATTAAGGAGTTGATGGTGCTTAATTTGTTAACACAAGCTCACTGTTCCCCGAGGGACAAAGTTGAAATTTTAATTTTTGAATTTTGTAAGTGAGCCCTACAAATGACTTTTAGCCTAATCTTTGACATGGAGCGTAAATTCATAATATGAGTTTTATTGTTCTCATCTTCACACCTATATTATTATTCTGGTAGTATGGCAGCAATTGAAGGCTTCTCTAAAGGGAAAACTTTGATATAAAGGATTTTGAGTGCATTTGATAGCATCTAAGTAGGCTAGGATTACCTTTCTCTAGACTTTTCTCTCTTAAGGTAATGGTATGGGTTTGTGATAATTGTTGGTGGATTATTATTGTTCAAACAATCATTTAGTCACCTTTTGATTACTTTAGTTGATTACGGGGATTTAGGATAGATTTGGCCTTAAATTACCTCAGGCTTGTAGCTACTTCTCCTTTGGGTAGTGTAATATTCTGGACTCTAAATTTTATCATTGAAATTTAAGCTCACTGCTCAGGGTATGTCTCAGGTGATGAGTCGTGAAGACTCCACACGAGTTGTATTGTGCCTGTTGTAGTCCAACCAGTATGGATAACCCATGTTTCCATCTTGATATTGACTAGGACACCATGAGTAGTGAGGTATAGTCATGGGTCATAGTGTGAGACTCATGACCAAAATAGTGAGGTGGCCTTGAGTCACTACCCAGACTACGAGTCATGGTGATGGATCATGACCAGTGACCACGAGTTGTGACCTGACCCGTAAAGATTGACGTTAGTTTTCTGCATATTTTAAGTGAGGTTATTTTGGTCTTTTCCTTCCATCCCATTTTTTTCATGGCTTAAAAACCTTTGTTTGGCCCTATTTTTATCAGTTAACAAACATAAACATTACTGTTTTTTATCTTAATTCCAAAATCAAGAACAAGCTAGGGTTTCAAGGGATTAAGCACCTAGGGTTCAAATTTATGGTTTCCTCTACAAATTTCTTTGGTATTCAGACATGTATCTCTTTCCTAAACTTGTATTTTATCATGTCATTCAATGGTTTGATATTCAAGTGGTTTTAGCATTTTATTTTGGAATTTGGGTTGAGGGTTTTGGATGGTTATTGTTTAAATAGTATTTCCATGGTTGGCATACATTTTTTTATGCTTTATTGATGGATTTTGGAACTTATTGGGTGTATAGGCATGATAAATGGAATGGTGGTCATGGACTCTCCTAAACTTATATATTTTTTGTATTGGAAATGGTAATAACCCCAACCGACCTTATGAGATTGGTTTTGAAACTTGGCTATATGTATAATGAACCACTTGCAAAACTATTGCATTGCATAAAAAGGGTAATGGAACATAAATGATTTTAAAGGACCTCGGTGCCCATGGATTGATTTTAAATTGGAACTTTGTATTCTCATGGCTAATTGATTTATCTTAGACTATTGGAATCAACTTGCAAGCATAATTAATTGGTATGATGATACCTTTCAGTAAATGTCTAAAATAATGACTCCTAGGCTAATTGGATGAGTTATTTGGAAATGTTGTAATTGGGCTTAAAGGGGGTTCTGTAGCTCGTCGTGGAAGATTGAGGTCTGATAACGCCCAAAGAAACACCTTCACTATGAAGATCATATGGTCGCTATCAAATATTGTAACACAACAAAGGTTGGGGTCAAATCTAAGGGAATACGTGGAATTGCAGCTTTCAGCTCTTATAATCAACGAGCAAAACTAGAAAAGTAAATGGGGAGATTGTAGTGTCAAGATTGAACAAGTAGCCAGTATTTACTTTGGTTGTAATTAGTCATCGATGAACACTAGGATTATGTTCCCCCTAGATTCTATGGTTCGTAGGCTTATTGTACTTTATTGAACCAAGATGATACCTTACATGCATAATCTGATAAGTTATGTACCACCAACTATCTTTTTGATAAGCTGACAGATTTCAACCATTACCTTTTGAGCCTTAGGATGTCACCTTACTAACCCTTATCCTAGATCCCAGTTAACTATTAACTTTTGAGTCTCCAGCTTTTAGATGAAAACTAACCATCTTACTTAGATAATACCTAGTTGTGCGGATCGGCAGTTAAACTTCAAATTACTATTGTAATTATCTTTTCCTACTCACTATTACACTTTTGGAGTAAGTAGAGATAATCTAGACGGGTTCCTAACATTTGCAACTACTAAGATAGATATTAAAGTGAAGATATTACAATACATGCATGGGTATCAGTTCAGGACAACATAGCACTTCCCCTACTTCGTCAATTTGCTAGGGTTTTCGTAACCCTAGCTAAGGGTTTTTAGCTGCTCATTCTTGTAAAATAATCAACAACGTTCATTATTGAAAGCATACGATGTAATAACAATATTCACAATTGAAAACCCAAAAATTTAGCTAAATTAATCAACAAAAATCAATACAAGAGAACTCCAAGACAAAAATTGGATCTTAGAGTCAAAATATCTTTTTAAGTATCAAGAGTGAATTACTTTTACTAAAAAACACATATAGGTATTTATAGTACATGAGGAAACCCTAAAAATCCAAGCCTAGATGAAAAATGAGAAAAAGGGTCGGTGGCCACTTACCTATGTATACACGCAGCCTGCTAGTAGGCGCATGTACCACATGCGGCCTACTAGTGGGTGCATGTAGTCATGGGTAAGTGTTAGAAAAATTTCCTACACTATCTTCTCTCTGGACTTTGGAATTCTGGCACTTACCTTACCCATTTGTGGTCCGCATGTGCTATATGCGGTCCACATGTAGACATAGGTAAATGCTGGAAGTTCTTCTTCAGGTGTTTCATTCAGTGAATCTTCAATTTTGGTTCTTACCTTAGTCACATAAGGACCACATATGCTATATATGGCCAACATGTTGACATGGGTAAGTGCCAGGCCTTCCAATTCTTTCAACCAAGATTTTGAACGTCCAGTTTCAACACATGCTTTGGTCACGTACTTTTTTCTCACTAACTTTTTTATCTTATTTATCCTTCTACATACCCACTTTACATCACATACCCCTATAATAGCTACCCTCAACTTAGGCGATTTGACTAAGTTGAGGTGAATGATGTCTAAGGAGGAATGGGCCAAAACAGTTTATTGCAACACAAATGTGAAGGTGAAATAATAAAAATAGGCTATACGGCTCAAAACAGGGATCAAGGGTTACTATTTCAAACCGGGAAGGTCATTTAGGCCTAAAGTGGATTAAAGTAAAAAAAGGCCTATGGTTCTTTCCTAAATGACTATCCTACAACCTAGGAAAGACTAACCAGGAAAGTTCTGAATTCAACACACAAAGGTAACTAAGTAGTATCTCTCACACACATGGCATAGAGTCAATATTAAAAGCTACTACATATCTGGTTCATGAAATTATTAACAAGTGATTATCATGTTCCTAATCCTAATACCATAATAAAATACACAATTTTACACAATATATACATTCACACAGTTCTAAAATTTTGGAGGGTTATCATTTTTCTCAAAAATCAATCAAAAACATGACAACTACCCTAACTACGTAAAATTCTTCTAATTACACTGAAACACAACACAATACAAAACAGAACATAATATGACACAAATTTTACCCTAGATATGTTGATTCTACAACCATCCCATAGCCGATAGGAAAAGAAACATGAAGACAAAAACTTACGGAGGCTATGTTATACCCCACCCCAGCTAAAAACTGTGTACTATCCCCAATGCACTAAATAATATAAAATAAAGGAAATAAGGACATACCTGGGATGCACTAAGCATCCATGTATGCGCATCCCTAGATGGGGGTATATCTACTGGCAGAGGCAGCGGTGGTGGCGGTGCACTACTAAAAGATGCACTCGCTACTCTCTCAACATACCTCTGCCTCTCAACAACTACAGAGTCTATCGAATCATGTCTAAATATTTTCAAGGCTTGGTCATATAGAAGATTAGGATCCTGTAGATCCCACATTTGTCCTCTTTTGGTCCCACATACTAGGACCTCTTCCTCATCCTCCATAAATAAATCAAAGTGTATGGGCCTGTGCGTAGGTGATATCCAAACTACTGGGGATATGACTGGAGGAATGACCATCATATGGGTTATGAGAGAGCATACTTATGCTCACAAGGTGTCCACCTCCTCCTTAATCTAACCTAGTTCTAGTATCTTAATCTCTATGAATCGGGATGCAACACGTCTCTCAAATGAATAAGTATGTGACTACAAATTAGCACGTAACTCTAAAATAGAAACTCTGTTTGCACAATCCAATATGGCCTCTACCGTCTCTAGTCTAGTCTGGACCCATGGTTGGATCTTCCCATATAGAGTAGCCACCTTGGTCTCCAAAATAAGTAACTACTCATCAGTGGCTCTATAACTTTCTACTAAGCTCTGAAATAACTCATGAAGTACCAAAGTCATAGCTGTAGCAGCAGCTGTAATGGATGGTCGAGGGTGAAATAAAGAAGCCCCCACCAGCTCTGAATAAGAAGTTGGGCCTGAAAAAGACGTGGATAGTGTACCCTCACCTTGAATACTCAAATTGGAGGCCTCACTCTACTCCCCCATCTCAAGATCAATGCTAACTCCCATATCACCTCCATCAAGATAACTAGGCTCTATGGAAATTGAAGGGCCCTTAGTCCGTACTCGAGGTACTGTGGTAGGCCTACTAGGTCTCCTAGGAAGGGTTGGGTATGCCAAATCCTTCATAGTATTTGTCTATGTAGTGGATTTCATAATTACTCTCTCATTGTCTCCTGGTATCTCTGATACACTTGCCTCATCACACAATCTTTGAATAAGGCATGGGAATGGAAAATTTGTTACCTCTCCAAATAATCTATCATGAATCTCATGCCGAAGGATGACGGCAAAGTCTATATCATACCCGACCATCATACTAGCAATCAGGGAGGCTCCATCCCAGGTTGATACATTATCTGAAGTAGGAAAGAACAATCTTCATCTTATGAGTAAGCACCAAAACTTAGCAGTAAAGGTTAATGAGGCATTCTTTATCATACCATGTCCCTCGATCCATGAGGTCTCTTCACCCAAAGGTGAAATATAACCAGCTATCTACCTAGCTATCTCAACTCTCTTATGTTGAAGGTCTTCCTCCCTCATAATATGTCTATCACATGCAACTCTCAATCTGTAGTCACTTTGTTGTGGATGATGGAGTGATATATTCTTGATAAAAAATAACTTAACTGATAGTCATTGCTGACAGTCAACCCCGATCCCTCTCATAAAGGGTCTGCTCAAGCTATGGCTGTACTATATAACTCATCAGACCTATAAATTTGTGCTTTAAAAGAACTACTGTGGCACGATAAGATATGTTAAACTCTCATAACAAAGTTGTGCTATAAGAATTGAGTGGTCTAGTCATCCACTTTAACTAATAATAAACAAAGGCATCCTGCAACTATGGTGCTCTGCTCAACCCAGATAAATCAGTCCCGTGCTCCTAAAAATAAGCCTATTAGGCCATCCGATCTATGAGATACGACTATTTATATCAAAAATCATCCAAATTCCTCCACACTCCACCTCAGGTCATCCTCCTGAAGAAGTGCCTATAAGGCATGTGTACGGGTGGAGCTTTGTCCCTGCTCTACTAGTGCCTCCTTATTTGGAAAGGAAAACTTATAGGAAGCCTTTTCTATACCCTTCTCAGATTGGAGTACACTTGATAGGTTTGTATGAGTTGCGGTACCCTCCTCAGACTAGGGTACTGTTGATGACTCCTCCTGTTCTGCATCCTCAAACAAATCCTAGGAACCCTCCTCAGACTAGGGGTCCTGAGCTACACCCTGTGAACCTAGCTCAGAATCTGCCTCATCCTTATCATCATCATCACTCAGTGGGGGAGAGTGTGGAAGCGATCTCTGGGATGAATTCATCCTCGGTCAAGCTAAAGATGCCTAGGCATCCTGAATAACCTCAATTTGATACCTAGGTTGGGTAAAGGCTAGCCTTTTGCCCCACCTTGAGTGCTCGGGTAGCTGCTAGCCTATAGTACCCAAAATAATAGTCTTAGCTTCTTGGCGCACCTGGTATCTAGTCTGTGTGTGTTCCACCTTAGCTGTAGCTACTCTAAGTTGTGAAATAGGTTACTCCTCTACTAAACCACGAGGCTTAAGGGACTCATCCTATCTCCTCGAGGTATCAACCTTCTTCTTAGTAGCTTTTGCTGCTATGTGGACCTAAAAAACTAGGTGTTAGTTTCCAATAGAAATAATGCATCGCAAAAGTTGAAGAAAAACATTGAAGTTTGAAAAGTTTTACTTTTTCCTAAATTTTCACACCCTTATAACTTATTTGCAGTCCCAACAAGTCCAATATGCACACATATACCAATAATTATGATTTTCAATGTAAACTAACATACCCAACTTTTGGTATTCCTCTACTTGTTCAAGTTCAACTTTCGTTTAGGGCCTAACCATAGAATTTAAATTCAAAACAAAGTCCCACATCATGATTTAGGCTACTTCAATGCTCCTACACACAAGCATGGCTTATTTTATATATTTTTCATAAAAATACGCATATTAAATTTCTTGTTCAATATTTTAATCATGATATTACTATTAGAAGCCGAGAAGGTTACCTTTTCTTTGAGAATCCAGAAGTGAACTACGAAGAAATAAAGTACAACCAAAGATTGAACTTGTATTTAGTGTTGTAGGATAAGTTGGTACCACACATAAGTTTTAATTTAGCCTTTTTTCAAGTATGGGATTAGTTTATGTTCTGAGAGGGATGTTTGGATATAGAGAGAAAAATAAGATTTTAAAAATTTGAATTGGTTAGAATGAGTCGAATTATGTTTAAATTGTAGAGGGAGAATTAGGTCGTCTTTAAGCATTGGTGGACCAAAATTTTTAATTAAATTTGAGCCTACAACTAGGCCACTTGCGGCTTTCCAGTTGGGGCATATCCCACATATGGTCCACATGTGCTGGGTGCAAGTGGGCCTAACTAATTTTTTGGCCCACTTTCCAACATCTTGAACTTTGCATTTTGATTTTTGCCTAGATACTTATGGTTCCATAACTTGAATTTACAACTCCAAAAGTATGATTATGTGTCAAAGTCCAGAATTTTCCATTATTATCCTCAAAATTTAATCTTTTCAATTATCGCTTAAAATTACCTGGATCGACCGAGACTTGTAACCCTGATGGGTTGGTCACAAAGTCTCCCTACCTGGAAAGTTATGAATGTAGCAATCCTATCAAATTCTGGGTAAGTCCATAAGCTATAAACCTACAAAAGAAAAATAGACAAAAGTGAACACTAAAATAATGGGTTGCTTCCTACCCAACGCTTGATTTAACGTCCGACATGACGTGACTTTGTTGATTAGTCAGACTTTACCAACAAGCCCATGGATTGCCTCCCATACAAAAACTGATTTAACATAGTAGCACAATGTGGGTGCCTTGATTATTCAGATGTCATTAAGATACCCATAGGAATACCCTCATGGATTAACAATACATTTTATCACTGACACCACCCTCATGTCAGTTGACTGCTTCATTATTTTTTGGATATTGAATGTGACCTCCTCACCATTAACTCTAAACTTCAACTCTTCCTTCTCCATGTCAACCATCACTTTACCTGTGGCCATAGATAGTCTCCCCAATTGATAGGAATCTCAGCATCCAACTTATATTTCATAATTATAAAGTCATCCAAAAAGATAAAGTTATCAACTCTCACAATCACATCAAAAGAAATGCCCACAGGTTTTTTCACAGTTTGGTTAGCCATAAAAATCTACATTATAGTCGGTTCAGGAGGGATCAAGCCCAATTGTTTGAATGCAACCAGCAACGTTAAGTTTATGATAGATTTTAAGTGGCATAAGGCTCTAGTGAACTAGGATGACCCAATAGTGCATAGTGTAGTTAGTGCTCCGAGATCACCCTTTTCTAGGCTAGAGACCTAGTCATGAATGCACTGCAGTGGTGCTACCCATCAATATACTTAATCATATCCCTCTTCTTCTTTGTAACCAAATTCTTTATAAACCTTGTATAGCCAAGTATCTGCTCAAACAGCTCAAGGAGAGGGATGTTTAAGCTCAACTCTTTTAACATCTTAATGACAAACTTGAACTTTCCTTCTTATTTATTATTCTTTAATCTTTGAGGAAAATATGGGGGTGGTCTTAGAATTGGTCTTATTTCCTGCTCAATGACCTGACCCTTACCTTTGTCTTTACCATCTGTACTATTACTACCTATTGCCTTTTTGACTCTCCAGTAGGTGTGTCATCAACAATATTTTTATCATGCCTTAATACTTCCATAGTAGGTAATGGGGGATCCATAGTAGTCATACCACTCCTTGTGACCATGCAAGAACATGACCATCATTTTTTGTTTTTTGCAAAGTATTGTTCGAAAGGGTACCTGACTGCCTATAGTTCAGTGTTGCAAACTTCTGTACGAATTATTTCTCCAACTTCTTGATAACAGTGGCATAAGATTCAACCTTCTGGGTCAACCCTGAAATTTTAACCTTGATATCTTTAAGGTTGTTCTCCAGATTTTCTTGACCTTTACCGGCTTTGCCCACATCTCTTCCATTCTTGATTTTGTATCTTGTCTGCCAGGTGGAATGTACCTTTCTTCCTTTTATCTGTAGTTAGCCTTCTTTCTCTAGTCATCATATCACTCCCCACTATGTTCTCTCTATCTGACATAATAGTGTTGACCTGTGTTTCCTTGAGCTTTGCCTCGAAAACCCTTCAGCCGACAATTCAGATAGTTTGGTTTCTCCTCTAATTCTGACTCATAAGCTTTGGAAGATGAACCCTATGCTCCTACTATGTTCACTTTATCAAAACATGCTGGTGTAAACTACTTTGGTAGTAACCCAAGATTAGTTCTTAGTAGCACAACTTATTGCGCTATTGAATTATCAACTACTTTCTTGTCGCAGAGGCACTAATAGCATATGTGCCAAATCCTTTTTTAGCCTTCCGACGTTTCCACCCTAGGTTAGTGAGCAAGATTTGATCTATCATATCCAAAGACACCTCCTAGTGTATTCTCATAAAATCTCTTCCAGAGATGGTGTCTGCTATAGGCTGGAACTGATGGTCAAGGCTCTGTAGAATATCTCCAATAAGATCGTCCTGAAATCCAATGGTTGAGAACAATACAAATTCTTCTTGAACCTGAACCAAGCCTCATATATAAATTCTGATAGTAGCTACCTAAAATTATAAATCTCATCCTTTAGCAACAATATCCTGGATGGAGGAAACGAATAGTTCAAAAATTGCCTGTGCAACTTATTCCATGTAGTGATAGATCCTCTTTGCAGTTCCCCTAGACTTAAAGATGCTTCTCCTATAAGTGAGAAGGGGAACAACCTCAACCTAAGCGCCTCTTGATTTACCCCTGTGTTTGAGTAAAAACTATAGATCCTAATGAAATTTTCTAGGTGCATATTTGCATCATTTGTAGGAAGACCCGAAATACACCTTTCATATTTAAGATCTGAATTATTGCACTCGTTATGTCAATGATAATGCCTGGGGGGGGGGGTAAAAAGGAGGAATAATAACTCCAGTCTCTACCGGTTTAATGTACCCTAGATTGTCTTCTTCATAGTCATATGTCTTTAAATATTGGTACGCTGGGAGAACTTGAGCACAACCACCTCTAGCTCAGTTCTGATTTCCATCGAATGCTGCTCGGTGGTCAAATTCCTAACCTTTCACAGCTAACTCTGCCACCTGAGCTATCCACTGAGCATCTCCTGATTAGCAGCTTGTGCTAACAACACTGATAGCGCCCAAGCACACACACTAGTATACGTGGTCTACCAAGTAATGTAGTGGCCTTTAAGAAAGCCGAATATCGATCCCAAAGGGACTTAGTTTTGCCAATTATCCAATTCCATTTTAATGAATGAGAAAAAGTAATCAATAAAGTTTTGGAATTGTAAACTAAAAAGTAAACTAAACTAATGCAGAAAAGTAACAACATAGGATAATCAATGGAGTAAAGCCAAGGGTAAAAGCACTTCGAACAATCATACTATGTTATTGAACTTCATTTTTTAACTTGCTTATCTTGGTTATTGACTCATAGGATTAATTACATGATCATGGTCTTCCAACCTCTAACCATTTACCTAATTTGGACATTACAACTACATCATTAAGCGGGGATGTAATAATCCAATTAAGTTCTTTAAGCTATCATCCTACGTTTGAATCAAGTATGACATCTCCCTATTCCCTCTCTTGAGATCAAAAGGTCAACAATTGATATATTCTAAGGGTGATTAATCCTCAAAATAATTAAAAAACAATCAACAATGATAAGTAATTTAAACGAAATTAATCCAAAATAATAGTACTCATGTTCTTGGCTTTAACCCTGGAAAGAGGGATTTTAGCCGATAATAGTCATAATAACGATCCAAATAATTGAATACATCTTATGATAATTAAAAAGATAAATAATAAATTAAAAACATAATAAGAAGTAGTAGAATCCTCCTCAAAATTTTTCCACTACATCCAAACCAATACCACATTTTTTTCCAGGTTTCCAAGTCGTGAGTGTATCTATGATACACTAATCCTAACTTTTGTAGGATTAAGAGAAAATGTCATAATAATTTAAGGATTCGAAGATCCCAAGACACCTAACCACGGGCAGTATATTACATTTATAGTATATGCCAAACCCTTATCCATGTATAAGTAGGGTTTTTCCAACTGGAGCAGTGAATGAACACAATGACGCATCGCATCGACCAGTGTGTTGATTCACTAGAATTTGCATCCTCAATTTTGGTTAAGTATTGAACGTTCCTTCTCCTATCCATGTCATGTAGTGTTGTTTCCACTTATATTTTCAGCATTTGTGTCATCAATATATCATAATATAATATCAAAAAGCTTCGTACATAATCAAACACCACATATTAGAGATCATAAGACACAATATCCATAACGATGAATCAAAACACACGCTAAGATAAGGCTAATTCGCAATGATCTTCAACTTATCGCTCCGACTCTTAACTTAATCAAATTGAACTTTACAGATTACAAATAATTTATTCCACTCATAATTACACATTTAAACCATTTGAAACTCCTTAAACACATTAGAATCTATCGAAACCAACTAGACACACAACTAGCACAAGCTAGTAAAACTAGTTTTCTCGATTGAACTCTAAATGAATCAATTAAGTACAGACTTATTTGTAAAAAACTTTGAACATTATAATCACACACTTGGACACTTATATGATTATTTATATCATATTAATATAAAGAACATGAATTATCCTCAAAACTAGGCTAAATAAGCTAGAATAGTAACACTAAAATGCATAAATACACCCAACATCACCACCCCACACTTAAATCCTTGTTCGTCCTTGAACAAATATTTAATCTAAGCATAAATAGTTGATAAGAATCTACACTTCCACTAAATGCAAGACGCTTAAGCCAGTACTACAATATTACACAGAATGCAAGTTTCTACACTAAGCATGTTATTTACACAATTGAAAGCTCATGAACACTACTCCAAAACATCCTAGCCTCAAGAATTGACTCACCTAATTGGTAGACTTATGCTTATCGTTCAATAAAATAAATCATACAAATAACCCATATTCATCAATCATGTGCCCCTTACAACAAGGGAGTTACCCATATACACTCATATAAAAGCATTTTTTAATGTAATGGGTACAAGAATCAAATTACGCTCACTCTCTCAAGGAATTCATAAGTTACACATAATGAACCATAGGCTTACCCTTAGTGTAGTACTCCACTAATATCAGAATGGTGAACTTAGGATCAATTAGGTCTTTTTCGGATTGTAATGTAGACTAAGGGACGGGTAGGAACTATTCGGGAATAGTGACTAACATCTGTAAGCACTTTAATACACTACATTATACATTTAGAACCAATCTCAAACAACCATTTACACAATTTTTATCTACCCATATCTTTTTTTTTATCCCCATCTCTTTTAAGCATTTTCACAAACACATGGTGGAAGTATTGTTTATTACCACATGAATCAATTTTTTTTCTTACTCTTTTTCACAACCATGGTAATATTTCTAGCTCAATGTCTATCACACCTAACCACCACACATCAATTATCAACACCAATAACTATTACCGTGGGCCATCAATTTTACATTTTTCTTCTTATTTCTCAAACTTCTTACATAATTAATTTTTCATTAAAGGGCCTAGGAGCTTTTAGATCAAACTAAGGTTTACCAAAGAATGGATTAGTCCACAAATGAGGCTACCAAGGAAAATGATCAAAAGGCTCAATGGGAATCACTAGGATTATACATAAAGGGTAGGTCAAATAGAAGGTAAAAATAAGGGTATCAAAGAAATACCTATATCATCTCCTAAATCCACACTCTTTATTTCACTTTGCGCATACACCGAGAAAGTTCTAGACATCACATGTAAAAAGGAATATACAAATACCTCACACACACATGGCATATGGTCAACTCACATAGGCTCATCATAGACCCCCAACCACACAATAGCATGAATTCAAATTTTAAGCCAAAAAGTACTGGAGTCACAAACTTGAGCCTAAGAGTACCAAACATAGTAATTCACACAATTCAATATGCTTATACAAATAAAACACTTGCACCATGTAATAAAAAATAACACCAACAAGAATATCTTACAATTTTTTTAAATAGAGCAAAAAATTAGGAATTTCCCTGTCCCACAGTTAAAAATATACTTTATCCCCAAAGTGAACTTAAAAGTAAGGGATAGAAATACTCCCTGAGGCCTCTAGGCCTAGCTAGTTGCATCTTTTGCATTTATGAAATTTGGGGGACCCCACACTCAATCTTTGCCATACTCCTTAGCTCAGGTTTATGGAACTCAGAATATCCATCAACATGTGACTCATCAAAAACAAAAATTACATGAAATAAAAACTAAAAACTAAAAAGAAAAGATACCTACTTAACTTGGGTTTCCTCCCAAGAAGTGACTTATTTAGTGTCATGGCACGACCCAACTAACGACACAGTCGTTCTCTTTCCTCCTCTTTCTCATATTTGGTCTCGATCTTCTTATTCTTTTCACCCCTCTTGGGTGAGAACTCTCAAGGGTACTTGTTTTTTAACTTTTGCCTTTTCAGGATAATTAATTTGCATCATGTCAGGTTGCAGTATTGGAGGCATTGGCTACTCAATGAAGGTGTCAAAAGAGGCCTTTGGTATACTAGCTACCCCGTACTTATTCCATTCAATAGTATTGATCATATAAAGTTCTTTATATTGGGACATTATGTTGAGCACTTTGTAAAATTTAAATATCGCCTCTTCATCTTCCAACCTTATTGTGAGCGTGCCTTCTCTATCATCAATTAATGCTCCTCCAATTGCTAAGAATGGATACCCCAAGATAATTGGTGTTTGTTCGTCTTCCTGAAAGTCTAGAATGATAAAGTTAGAGGAATAACAAATTTTCCAACCTTTATAAAGACATCCTCAATGATTTCTTTCGAATAGGCAGTGGACCTATCTGCTAGTTGTAGACGCACAGTACATGGTCTAGGCTTACCCAAACCTAATGTCTTAAACAGAGATAGGTGTATCAAATTGATACTAACCCTTAGATTACTAAGTTCCTAAACCATATCGTTGTTGCCAATCTGTATGGGGAGATTAAACTTCCCAGGGTCCTTAAGCTTTTTTGGCATCTTTTGTGTCATCATAGCGCTACACTCTTCTGTGAGTGCTACCGTTTCCACGTCCTGCAACTTTACCTTATTAGCAACCACATTCCTCAAGTACTTAGCATACTTAGGAATACCCTATAAAACATATAACAAAGGTAAGTTAATGGGAATCTCTCTAAATGTTTCAAAGAACTTCTTAAACATTGCATCTTCCTTCGCTTTTATTTGCCTTTAAGGGAAAGAAAGTGGCAGAATCTTCTTCTTCTCTGATTCAACAACTTTAGTTTTCAAGTACCCAGACTGTTTTGAATTATCAGAAACTTGTTTAGATACCTTTGGTTCACCACCCCAGAATCTACCTCCTTAGTTAACTTTAGAGGTTTTGTATTAAGATTTTTACCGCTCCTCAAAGTGATTGCCATGACTTGCTTTGGATTTTCTATTTCATCGAAAAACCACCTTGAGGCCTAGTATTCAATGCTTGTTGTAACTACCCCAATTTCAACTCTAAGTTTCTCTAGGCCACTTGCTGATTTTTTACATCTGCATCCAACTATGTTTGATTTGCTAAAACCTGCTTTATTATCTCCTCCAAGTTTCTTGTTGACTGATTTGATTGTGCCTAGGGTTGCTAAATTTGTTGTTGTTGAGTGTTCCAAGGCTGAGTCTGCCACTTCATGTTGTAGGCATTACCATAATTTCTCCTTTGAGAATTGTCCACATACATGATTGATTTTGGGTTTGATGCACACATAGTAGCTATATGGCCACTACTCCCGCACACCCCACACCAGTCACTAGTTTACTGAACTACATTATTTATTATGGTAGACTGTATAGCTCCAACTTTCAAGCTGCTGAACCGAGTGTTTATCAAATTTTTTAATGTAGAAACCTGAGCCATTAACACTGTGAATTGGTCCACCTCCAATACACTTGAAATTCTTTTTATGGTATTCCTTAAGTCCAAATGCCATTCTAGGTTCCCTTGAGCTATGCGGTTCAATAAAGAGCACAACTCATCATAATTCATCTCTAAAGCTTGACCACCTGCAGCTGAATCTAGCAAAATTTTTGTATTGTGATCAAGAGCCTCTACAAAAGTATGAGCAAGTACCTCATTGGATTATTAATGGTATGGATAGTCCCAAAGAAGAACCTTGAACCACTCCTAAGCATGATAAAGATTCTTATCTGGATTCTACTCGAAGCACACTATCTCACTAAAAAGTCTCACAGTCTTACTAGATGGGAAGAACTGAATAAGAAATTTTCTAGCCATGTCATCCCATGATGTGATTGAATTTTCCAATTCTGCATTCAACCATTTTTTTGATTCCCCAATTAGTGAAAAGGGGAACAAAGTGATCCTCACATAATCCGCATTCACACCCATGGGAATAAATGTATCACTAATTTCCAAAACATTCCACAAGCGGACCTGTGGATCTTAGTGTAAAAGTCCTATGAATTGTCCACTTCAAATCAAAAGCTGTACTATATTCTATTTAAGATCGAAATTGCCTCCTGTTATTGGCTTCTAAAAAGGGGAGGTCAAATTTATTGGAAGTGGGATTGCCACTTCTCTAGTTGTCCTACAAGCTGGTTGTTCATCGGCCATGATGGTAGAATTCTCTTGGTTTTCTTGGATTTATAGAATTTAAGGGAGAAAGATTACTTCTCTCCTGCATTGATGGAAATGTTGCTCAGGTTAGGCACTTGGTTCAACCAAGTCCTGATCCCTTACTAGCTTTTGTAAATCTGTTTCCTGCAAAAACATAACAAAGACCAAGCGTAAAAACACCAAAGAAATCTAAAACGCAAAACTAAAAATAAAATAGTTGCCAAATAAAAAGTCCATGATAACGGCGCCAAAAACTTGACAGCGCCCAAGCACACACGCAAGTGTATGTGGTCTACCAAGTAATATAGTGGCGTTTAAGAAAGCCGAATATCAATCCCATAGGGACTTGGTTTTGCCAATTATACAATTCTAGTTTAACGATTAAGAAAAAGTAAACAATAAAGTTTTGAAATTGTAAACTAAAAATTAAACTAAACTAATGCGGTAAAGTAATGACTTAGGACAATTAATGGAGTAAAGCCTACGGTTAAAGAACTTTGAACAATCATACAATGTTATTGAACTTCATTCGTTAACTTTCTTATCTTGGTTATTTATTTGTAGGGTTAATTACATGATCATGGTCTTCCGACCTCTAACCGTTTACCTAATTTGGACATGAAAACACATTGTTGAGTGGGGATGTAATAATCAAATTAAGTTCTTTCAGATATCCTCCTAGATTTGAATCAAGTACAACATCTAAGTATATCCCTATCCTAGATACTAAGTTCAATTCATTATTTCATAAAAGAATACACACCCTACTTTGTCTATCCCCATATTCTATCTCCCTATTCCCTCTCCCGAGATCAAAAGGTTGGCAATTGATATATTCTAAGGCTGATCAATCCTCAAAATAATTAAAACAAAGATAAACAAACAAACAACAATGGCAAGCAATTTAAACAAAATTAATAGTACTTATGTTCTTTGATTTAACCCCAGAAAGAGGTTTTTTAGCCGATAATATCCATAATCATAATTCAATTAATTGAATACATGTTATGATAGTTAAATACCTAAATAAAAAATTGAAAAACTAATAAGAAGTAGTAGTAGCCTCGTCATAATTTGTCCACTACGTCTAAACCGAAACCACATTTTGTTTCCAGGTGTCCAAGTCGTGTGTGTATCTATAATACACTAATCCTAACTTTTGTAGGATGAAGAGAAAATGTCATAATAATTTAAGGATTCCAAGATCCCAAGACACCTAACCACGTGCATTATATTATAGTATATGCCATACCCTTATCCATGTATAAGTGGGATTTTTCCAACTAGAGCAGTCAATGAACACAGTGATGCGGAGCATCGACCAGCAAGTTGATTCACTGGAATTTGCATCCTCAATTTTGGTTAAGTATTGAATGTTCCTCCTTTTATCTATGTCGTATAGTGTTGTTTCCACTTGTATTTCTAGCCTTTGTATCATCATATTCACTCACAAATCTTCCTACATAATCAAACACCACATATTAGAGACCATAACACACAATATCTATAACGATGAATCAAAACACACGCTAAGACAAGGCTAATTCACAATGATCTTCAACTTATTGCTCCGACTCTTAACTTAATCAAATTAAACTTTACCCATTACAAACAAGTTATTCAACTCATAATTATACATTTAAACAATTTGGAACTCCTTAAATACATTAGAATCCATCAAAACCAACTAGACCCATAATTAGCTCAAGCTAGTAAAACTAGTTTTCTTGATAGAAGTCTAAATGACTCAATTAAGAACAAACTTATTTGAAAAACACTTTGAATAATGTAATCACACACTTGGACACATATATGCTTATTTATATCATATTAACACATAAAGCACATGAATTATACTTAAAACTAGGCTAAATAATCTAGAATAATAACACTAGAATGCATAAATACACCCAACATCAAACACCTTTGTCTCCTAGTCAACAATGTCCTATACTCCTTCAGGAGGAGGGAGAGGCACCTGATGTGCATCATCACAAACCCCTTCAGGGATGTTATCTTTTTTTGGCTTCGTCATCCTACTAGGTGTTTATAGGATTTTCTCTTGATTCAGATTCACTTAGAGTAAGAGATTGCCTCTACTCTATGTGCTAGGCATACACCGGCATATACCCAACTAAGAACAAAAATAAAAAGACCCAATAATTGTAACAACCTCAATTCAAAACTCAACACTGTATTCCCCGATAACGGTGCTAAAATTTGATAACTCCCAAGATACCCCTTTAATCTTAGCATTATGTGATCGCTGTAAAATATAACCCAACAAAGTTTGGGTTCAAATCCCAAGGGAATACATGGAATTGCATCTTTTAACTATTGTAATCAATAGGAAAATCTAGAAAAGTAAATAGGAAGATTTAGTGTCAAGATCAAACAAGTAGCTAGCATTAACTTTGGTTATGATCAGTCGTCGATGAACAATTTTATTCCCCATGGCTTCTTATCTTTGTAGTTTTATAGTGATTTATTGAACCAACTCGATACTTAACATGTAGAACCTGATAAGTTATGAACCACCAACCATCTTTTGGACTAGCTGGCAGATTTCACCCTTTAACTTTTGAGTCTCAAGATGTCTCCTTACCAACCCTTATCCTAGATCCCAGTTAACTATTACCTTTTGATTCTATAGTTATTGGATGACATATAACCATCTTACTTAGATAATACCTAGCAGCTTGGATCGAAAGTTAAACTTCAAATTGCTAGTGTAATTATCTTTTCCTTATCACTACTCCTTTTTTGGAGTGATTTGTAACAATATAGGTGGGATCCTAATATTTGCAACTACTATGATAGCTTTTAAAGTAAAGATAATATAATATATGCAAGGGTATCGGTTCAGAACAATGTAGCACTTTCCCTACTTCATTAATTTATTAAGGTTTCCACATCCTTACCTAAGGGTTTTTAGCCGCTCATGCTTATGAAGTAATCAACAACATTCATTGTTGAAAGCATAAGATGTAATAAAAAAAATCATAACTGAAAAAACAATCATTAACAGAATTAATCAACCAAAATTAATATAAAGGAATTCCAAGGCCAAAATTGTATGTCAGAATCAAAATATGTTTGTAAGTATCAAGAGTGTGTTACTTTTACTAAAAAACACATACGGGATATTTATAGTACATGAGAAAACCCTAAAAATCAAAGCCCAAATGAAAAAAGAGAAAAAAGGTTGGTGACCACTTATCTATGTCTATATATGACCTACGAGTTGGAGCATATACCTTATGCCACCTTCCAGTGGGCGCATGTAGACATAGGTAAGTGTAAGAAAATTTTTTTGCACTATCTTCTCTCTGAACTTTTGACTTGTGGAACTTACCTTACCCATATACAGTCCCCATGTAGACATAGGTAAGTGCCAGATGTTCTTTTTCATCTGATTCATGCAGCTATACGTATCGAGGCCTATTTAGGGGGTTACACTAGACCCATATAGTCTGTGGGTGATTTTAGGATGGTTATGCTACACATACCCATGTTAATGGTTTTAAAGGCATGCTAAACCTAATTCCTTTTCTTGGCATAGTTATATAAATGTATGATTTTTTTGCATATGGTTAATTTACTTGGTTTTACTGGATGATATTATTTTATTCTTATTTTGAGTTCATGCTAGCATTCACTCGCTAACCCATCTTTGGGTGGTTATATCCCCACGCAATGTAGGAACCGATTATTCTACTCCTCCTACTTAGTGATCGGATATAGGATCATCTATTAGATTAAAGTGGTGAGCTTTTATTTTTTAGAAGGATCCATTTTATATTATGGATGTCTTTTCATACTTGGTTTATTTTATGGATATTGGTTTAGGCTATTGTTAGGGGAATATCCCAATCTGATATTGTTTTTCATTTAGTTAGAGAGTTGTATGACTACTATGTGTTGGAATGGGTGGGATTGGTATTTGTGTCAACCTTAGTATTAGCATTGGTATTGGTATTGGGGCTAATACCATTGTACTGGATTTGTGATTGTTCCATCCTTTTATGTTATGATATGGAAAGGAACTTGGTTTTTATATTGGTTTTGTTACGATTATTGGTTGGGTTTTGGATGGTTGGACTCGTTTGGGCTGATCGCATTTATAGATCTATCCTAGAGTCTAGGATAGTGTAAATACACTATCTTGTTATATGTTTGGAATTCATCCAACTTAGAGTATGCATTTGGTTGGTTGGGTTGGGTATCGAGGGTGATCCCTGATCCTAGTTGTACTTGGGATGCCTATCATGACAAGGCCCCAAGCTGGGTTGTGTTAAGTTGGTATCAGAGCGTTAGTTCATGGTCAATTAGGAGTCCATAAGCCATGTCAAGTAGAGTATCTTCTTAGAGTATGTAGTGCGCTATACTCATAAGAGAGAGGCTATAAGGCATTTAGGAATGTATTACTTTTTTGGTATTCTATTTTAAATCTTGGAGTCTTAGTCCTAGAATCTTCTCTAATCCTAGTTTTTTCACCTTTCAGATCATGCCTTGACAATATGAGTCACAGGGTAACTCTTCTATCCCAATTAGGGAAAATGTTGAAAGGACACGTACTACTCAAGGAATCCATACTCGGTCTAGGGTCTCGTCCCTTATATTTCTAGAGTTTTATTATTTGCTACAAGTCCTCCATAGGGTGAGGTCACCAATGCAGAATTTTGCCAATCGATTTATGTTATTGCTCAGTTTGTTGCTACTCAAGCTGAGCGGGATATATATGGTGTTTCATCTGCCAAGGCAACAAGGGTTGGCCAGTTTATAAAGATGAATCCTCTTACTTTTATTGGTGTAAAGGTAGAGAAAGATCCTTAGGCTTTCTTGGATGAAAAGGAGAAAAATTTTAGGGTAATGCAGGCCATGAATATGGAAGGGGTGAATTTTGCTGCTTACCAGCTTAAGGATATAGAGTACCAATGGTACGAGGAATGGGATAGGATATATTTTTTGGACTGCTTCTTTTCCCAAGAGTTGAGATAAGCAAAGGCAGAAAAATTTGTCAATCTAAGATAAGGGAAAATGTCTGTCAAGGAATATGCCTTGAAATTTCACCAGCTATCAAGGTATGCTCCAAAATTAGTGTCTGATATAAGGGAAATAATGAGAAAGTTCACTTCTAGATTATCTCAGGATTTGATCCTTGAAAGCAAGATGACATTGCTGATTAAGGATATGGACATATCTAGGTTAGTTGTTCATATGCAACAGATAGGGGAGGAAAAAATGTAACAGGCTGAGTTTGGGGAAAAGGCAGGGTAAGAAGTTTAGGTAATCTATATAGGATGGTGCTCAGTCTCAAGAAAGTCAGGATGGTAGTAAGTGGCCAAAGAAAAAGTGGGGGAACTTTGGTTCTATCTCCACAGCTAGTGCTTCTTACCAAAAAAGTTGGCTGATAGGCTTAGCAGGGTGATAATTTTTGGGTACAGGGTGCCCAATCACAGGAAAGTGAGGCTCAGTCGGCCTCATCATGCTCTCCTTATCAGTTCAATGGTAGGTTGCATAGAGGTATCTGTGAAGAAGGAAGGGATAGGTGTTTTAAATATGGTCAGGCAGGACATATGCTTAAAAATTGTCTAGTTGATAAGGGTGCTTCGGGGGAGAGCAAGGCTCCAATTGGTTTATCTTCTTCTCCTATACCAAAGTGTGCTGCTTCTGCATTCGTTTCTACTCATGGTACCAACACAGGTCAGAATAGGTTATATGCTCTGGCTACTTGGCAAGAATTTGAGGCATCACTTATGTCATTAATGGTACATTACATCTCTTTTTCATGATATGTAAAATTTTCTTAATCCTGGGTCTACAATTTTTTATGTGACCCCATTTGTGGTTGTGTATTTTGTTTTTTGTCTCAAGGTTATTTTAGATATTTTTTCTATTTCTACCCTAGTAGGAGATTCTATGATTCCTAAGAGAGTCTATAGGGTGTGTGTGGTATCTATTAGTAGTAGGCAGACTTTAGTGGATTTGTTTGAAATTTATATGATGGATTTTGATGTTATTCTGGGGATGGATTAGTTACACTCTTGTTACGTGTCCTTTGATTCTCAAAGTCAAAAGTTGTCTTTAGGTTCCCTGGTGAACCGGTTATTGAGTGGGAGAGTGGTTCCCTAACTCTTAGAGGGAGTTTTATTTTATGTCTTAGAGCTCAGAGATTAGTCTCTAAAGGGTGTCTCTATCATCTAGTCTAGGTTAAAGCTTTTAACTCGGAAGGTCCTTCTTTATATTTACTTTCGATGGTAAATGAGTTTCTTGAGGTCTTTCCAGATGATCTTCCTAGTATTTCTCTGAATAGGGATATTGAGTTTGGTATTGATTTGGTTTTGGACACTCATCCAATATCTTTTCCTCTATATAGAATGGCTCCAGATAGCTGAGAGAACTCAAGGAGCAACTTAAAGATCTTTTGGATAAGGGTTTCATACATCCTAGTGTATCTCCGTGGGGTACACCAGTGTTATTTATGTAAAAGAAGGATGGTTCTCTTTGGATGTGCATTGACTATTGGCAATTGACTAAGGTAATGGTTAAGAACAAGTATCTTCTTCCAAGGGTAGATGACTTGTTTGATTAGTTGCAAGGTGCCAAATTCTTTTCTATGATAGATCTTTGATCTGGGTATCATCAGCTTAAGATTAGGGAGGAGGATATCCCTGAGAAAAGCTTTTCATACTTGGTATGGACACTTTGAGTTCCTAGTGATGTCGTTTAATTTGACTAATGCCCTGGCGGTGTTTATGGATTTGATGAATAGGGGTTTTAGGTAGTTTCTTGATCTTTTTATCATTGTATTCATTGATGACATCTTGGTGTGTTCTAAGAGTGAGGTGGATCATGCTAATCATTTCTATGTGGTGTTGTAGACTTTGAAGGAGCAACAATTATATGCCAAATTCTTCAAGTGTGAGTTTTGGTTAAACACTGTAACTTTTCTTGGTCATAATTTTTCTAGTAAGGGGATCATAGTGGATCCACAAAAGGTGGTTGTAGTTAAGAAGTAACGTGGACCCACAACTTAAAATCACATTCAGAGCTTCTTGGGTTTGGATGGGTAAATAGGCAGTTCGTGGAAGATTTCTCAGTGATCCCATTGATTAAGTTGACTTAGAAGAAGGTAAAGTTTTCTTAGTCAGATGCTTGTGAGGGGAGTTCTGACAAACTGAAGGATAAGATAACTTCAGCTTTAGTTTTGACATTGCCTGAAGGTAATAAGGGGTTTGTGATTTATTATGATGTGTCCCGAGTGGGACTTGGTTGCATTTTGAGGTAGCATAGTAAGGTAATTGCCTATGCTTCCAGGCAGTTGAAGGTGCATATGAAGAATTATCCTACTCATGATTTAGAGCTTTTGGTGGGAGTTTTTACTTGGAAAATTTGGTGGCATTATATATATGGAGTGCACGTGCACATCCTTTTTGATTAAAAAATTTCACAATATGTGTTCACTTAAAATGAGCTAAATCTCAGGCAGAGAAGATAGTTTGAGCTTCTCAATAACTATGATATGAGTCTTCACTACCACCCAGGTAAAGCTAACGTGGTTGATGATTCTCTTAGTAGGTTGTCCATGGAGACGTTAGATCTTGTGGATAAGGGTAAGTAGGAATTGGTGAAGGATATTCACCAGTTGGCTAATCTTGGAGTTCATCTTTTGGACTCCAATGATGGTGGTCTGATGGTACAAGAAGTTGTTCGATCGTCTCTTGGTGCAGAAATAAAGGAGAAACAAATGCTAGATCCTATCTTGATGAAAATCAAGGATAATATAGGTGGTAAAAAGGTGATGGTATTTGATATCAGTGGTGACGGTACCTTACGGTCCAAGGGATGTTATATTTTCTTGATGACAATGGTTTATGACAAAGGTTTTGGCTAAGACACATTAATCGAGCTACATTGTTTATCTCGGTTTAACAAAAATGTATTATAATCTCAAGGATATGTATTGGTGGAGTGGTATGAAGAGGTATATGACTGATTTTATGGCTAAATATATAGTGTGCCAACAATTCAAAGTTGAGTATAAGCCTGGTGGGTTACATAAAAAAATTAAGTTTTCTGAATGGAATAGGAAGTAATCAATATGGATTTTATTATTGGTGTTTCTTTGTCTCAAAATCAAATTGATTTAATTTGGGTTATTGTGTATAGGATGACAAAGTCCGCTCACTTCTTGTCGGTGCAAACTAACTTTTTGGCTGAAGATTATGCACAGTTGTATCTTTATGAGATTATCAAGCTTCACAGGGTATCTATTGCGATTATCTCTGATTATGGTATGCAGTTTTTGTCTCACTTATGGTGGTGCTTTCATAAGGGGTTGGGTACTAAGGTTAATCTGAGTACTACTTTTCATCCACAGATGGATGAACAAGCAAAGAAGACTATTCAGACATTGGAGGACATGCTTTGTGCATGTGTAATTTATTATGGTAGAAATTGGGTTCATCATCTACCTTTGGTAGAGTTTATTACAATAATAACTATCATTATAGCATTGTGATAGCCCCCTTTAATGCATGGTATGGTAGGAGGTATAGATCTCCTATTGGGTGGTTTGAGCTTGGTAAGGTGGATATGTTCAATCCAGATTTGGTTTATCAGGCTATGAAAAAGTTAAAGGTGATTCAAGATAGGATTAAGGATGCCTAAAGTCTCCAAAAGTCCTATGTGGATGTAAGGCGTAGAGACTTGGAATTTGAGGTTTGGGATAAGGTGTTCCTAAAGGTATCTTCCATGAAGGGAGTGATGCAGTTTGGTAAAAAGGGGAAGCTCAGTACGTGGTATGTTGGTCTTTATTTGGTTTTGTGTAGGGTTGGTAATGTGGTGTATGAATTGGAGTTTCCTTCTAGTTTGAGCTCCATTCATCTGATATTTCAATTCTCTATGTTGAGAAAGTGTCTTGGTTATCCTTCTTTGGTGGTTCCTTTGGAAGGATTGGGTATCTCGGTATCTATCTTATGAAGAGGTCTCGATTGAGATATTTGATTGGCAGGTTCATTGGTTATGGACCAAGGATACGGTCTCGGTTAAGGTTCTAAGGAGGAACCACAAGGTGGAAGATGCTACATCGGAAGCAAAAGTGGACTTGAAATCCAAATATCTGCATTTATTTTCTACTCCAGATATTCGTGTGGAAGGTATATATTGTTGATCACATCTTTGTTTTCTAGCTTGGTCAAAGGTTGGAATGATATTTGATAATTCAAATGAATCATGCTTGTTTTTGACATACTATTTTTGTCATTTAGGGATGAATGATCCTAGTGGGGAGGTAAAACACCCTGAGTTTTGGAACTTTATAAAATTTCCTGGGTTTTAGACTCACTGAATACCATATGACTTGGGGTTCCAGTCATATAATGAGGTACAATTGGTATGTTCTAGTTGTATGCTAACTAGTGTTGGTTGGTGGGTTAGATTATTTTCAGGAATAGGTATGACTTGGGTAGGTATGATTCGTATGGTGGCTGACGGGTCGTATGGTTGGGTTTTCTTTCACTTAATCTATAACTTAGTAAAGTAACTTGGACCTAAGTACAAGTGGATCACCATGGGTTGTGAGATAAGGTACAAGTCATTTTGTCCAACTCATATGATGGGTAGTGTTAACCCTTCTTAGTTTGTTATGGGTAAGGGTTAAGGGTACTAGTCATATCCTTCGATATAGTTTGGCTCGCATGGTCATATGTTGACGAGTATGGGAGTCTAAGGTGAGACCTAGGATACGAGTTAGGGTACCACTCGTACCCTAGGGTACGGATGATATGGGGGAGTCGTACCCACCTATGGGGATTTTATACAATTTAATTTGGGGATAATTTAGACATTTCCCCTTATAACTCCTTGGGACCCCGAGACTTATATCACACTTGGGACATTATTTACCCTATTTTTCTAATGTAAAACACTTAAAAACACTCTCTAATTCTCTCTAAGGCTCTTGGGTAAAGAAAGGCTAGGGTTTTATCTAGAAGAGCAATTTAAGGCTTGTTTGGGTGATTTCTCTCCATCATCTTCGTAATCTAAGGCATGTAATGTTCGCTCATTATTAGTTCCAGCTAAAGTCATGTTTTATACAATGTTTTCATGGTATGATTATTTTATGGTTTTAGGGTTCTCAAAAATATGTTGGGGTTTTCGTATTAAATGCTTGGTTATGGTTTTCCTATGTTTTAATTATATAATTATAGGATATAATGTGGTTTAGAGAATTGGTTACATGGCAAAGGTTAATTGGTAATTGGAATTGGTTTTGGAAACACTTGCCTCCAACATGTTTGATAAAATACTTATGATAATGTTTTTACTATATTATTGAACTTTTAATGGAACTATTGCATGGTATGGTTTAGTAATAGAACCATAAATAGTATAAATAGTTTAAATGGTATGGAATGGTTAAAATGGTAAGGTTTGGTAGTCATGGTTATGGTTAATCAAACATCCTTGTAGGGTACAAGGGAATCCCCCAAGTAAACATATTAATGAACAACTTGTTGGGCATATGTGATTCCCCCAAGCAAACATAATAATGGAACACTTGTGGAGTATACGGGATTCCCCCAAGTTAACTTGATAATGCAATCTATGTGTACATGGGAATACCTTTACATAAAATGGTCGTCTAAGGACATTGTTTGCAAGCAATAGTCGGTATGATGACACCACTACTTATAAACTTGGTTAATAATAATGGAATAAAGGTTTGGTTGGATGGTAATGGTCTTAATTGGGCAATCATGGAAGGGTGTGATAGGCAATCGTGAAGGTGCAAGTCCAATGGATGGACACTGAAAATTCATGTTTGCTGACATAAGGGTTGGTCATAATGAACATTTAAAATACTATGAGGTACATAGAAATCCTCTAAGTATACTGTGCATACGTATCATGGAGAGCAAATAGTATTTAGGAATCTGCTACTCTTATGGAATCTCCAATTTATGCGGTTGCACACTTTGAGGCCTATTCAGGGGGTTACACTGGACCCATATAGTCTGTGGGTGGTTTTAGGATGGTTAAGCTACATATACCCACTATAATGGTTTTAAAGGCATGGTAAACCCTATTCCCTTTCCCAGTATGGTTATATATATGTATAGTTTTTATCCATAGGGTTGATTTACTTGATTTTACTGGGTGACATTATCTTATCCTTATCTTGAGTTCATGATAGCATTCATCCGCTAACCCATCTTAGGGTGGTTGTATACCCACGCAATGTAGGAACCGACCATTCTACTCCCCTTACTTAGTGATTGAATTTAGGATTAGCTATTGGATTAAATTGGTGAGCTTTCATATTCCAAAAGGCTCCATCTTATATCATGGATGTCTTCACATACTTAGTTTATATTATGGATATTGGTTTTGGCTATTGTTGGGGACATGTCCCAACTGAATATTGTTTTTTCTTTTGGTTAGAGTTTTGTGTGATTACTATGGATTGGAATGGGCACAATTAGTATTGATGCCAGCCTTAGTATTGGCGTTGATATTGGGGCTGATACCTTTGCACTTGAAGTATGATTGTTTCATCCTTTTATGTTATGTTATGGAAAGGAACTTGGTTTTTATATTTGTTTTGTTATGGTTATTGGTAAGGTTCCAAATGGTTGGACTGGTTTGGGTCGGTCGCGGTCTTAGACCTATCCTAGAGTCTGGGTTTGTACAAATACGCTATCTTGTTATATGTCTAAAATTTTTCCAACTCAGGGTATGCATTTGGATGGTTGGGTTGGGTATTGAGGGTGGTCCTCGGTCCTAGGTAGACTTGGGATTCCTTTTATGACAAGGCCCCAAGTCGGGTTGTGTCAGGGTCGTTAGGTGTCCACAAAGATATGTCATGTAGAGTCTCTTTTATGGGTGTATAGCATGCCACACTTATAAGGGATAGACTACAAGACATTTAGTAATGTTTCTTTTTCTTATGTTTTATTTTTGAGCTATAGAATCTAATGTCTTGAATTTCCCTAACTCCAATTTACTCATATTTCAGATCATGTCTCCTTAAAGATTTTATGTTGGTAGAAACTTTATCGAAATCACTGCCCCACCTGAGAGGAATATGTAGTGTACTCTCCCTATTTATAGAGTACAAACCCGGTCTAGGGTCTCTGCTCTTGATTGTGCTCCTCCACCTAGGGTTACACCAGTCCCCACTAGTCCCTCTCTAGTTTGTGACACTCATGCTCAGTCATATCAAAAAGACATATCTAATGCAGAGTTTTGCTGCTCTATTGATTTGCTTACTCAATTGGTGACATGTTAGTCTCGTCATTCTAGTCTTGTTGGTGCTGCTATGATTTCTTCCAAGGTTACTTGTGTTTGGCAGTTTATGAGGTTGAATCCCCCACCTCTCTCTGGATTTAAGGTTGAGTAGGATCCTTAAGGGTTTATTAATGAGATAGAGAAGATATTTAGGATAATACAAGATACTGATGTAAAGGGTATATAGTTTGCTACATATCAGCTGAAGGACGTGGCATATTAGTGGTATTAGGAGTGGGAGTAGTCAAGCGGAGATGATGCTGAGCAAGCAACGTGGAAGGAGTTCTTTAGTACTTCTCTTGATTGTTTCTTTCCTTAGGAGTAGAGGGAAGCTAAGGTAGAAGAGTTTGTGAACTTGAGGCAAGGTTGGATGAGTGTGAAGAAGTATTCCCTGATGTTTCATAAGTTATGTTGTTACACTCCAGAGTTGGTGTCTAGTATGATGATAGAATGTGGAAGTTTTCTTTGGGTTTGTCTCGTGACTTGGTATTAGAATGTAAGGATGTGATGTTGAACAAACATATGGATATCTCTAAGCTTGTGTTTTATATGCAACAAGTGGAGGATGAGAAAAAGAAGCTAGCAAAGATGGGAGAGAGATAGAACAAAAAGTTTAGGCATTCAGAGTAAGGTGGAGCTCAGCAAACTAGTAGGAGAGATGGTAGACAGTGGAGCAAGAGGATTACTTGGGGAAATTCAGGTTCATATTCTTTGGCTATTGCTCTTTATTAGAAGCCTTCTGGTGATCGTCGATTTTAGACTAGTAGTGTTCCTAAGGCATAGGGTGCCTAGTCTCAGGCTGGTGTAGCTTAGTCAGCCCCGCCATATCCTTCTTGTAAAATTTGCATTTAGCTTTATCGGGGTTATTGTGATGAGGGGAGGAATTAGTTCTTTAACTGTGGTCATCTTGGTCACATGCAGTGGTATTGCCCTACGGCTAATGCATCCACTGCATCTAATAAAGTTTTGATCGCCACTTCTTTGGCTTCTGCACCAATATGTGTTACTTTTGGTACTAGCATTGGTCAAAATAATCTTTATGCTCTTGCCACCCATCAGGAATCTAAGGCCTCTCCTGATGTGGTCAATGGTACACTAAAAAATTCTCTCATGATGTGTATTAGTTGCTTGATTTGGGATGTACCCTTTCTTATATGGCCGCTTATGTGGCTGTGCATTTTGGTTTTAGACATGAACCCATTTATGAACCTTTTTTCGTTTCTACCCTAGTGGGTGATTCTATTGTGTCTAGAAAGAATTATAGGGGTTGTGTGGTTCATAAAGGACTTTTGGTGGATTTGGTAGAGCTTGATATGGTAGACTTTAATGTAATCTTAGGGATAGATTGGCTTCATTCATTCTATGCTACTTTAGATTGTAGGACTCAAAATGTCAGTTTCTAATTTCTTGATGAACTGATAATCGAATGGGAGAGAAGTTCCTTAGTGCCTAAAGGGAGGTTTATTTCTTATCTTAGAGCCTGGAGGTTGATTACCAAGGGGTGTCTATATCATTTGGTTTAGGTTAATGATTCTAGTTCTGAGGTTCCATCTGTGTAGTCTATCCTTGTTGTTAATGAGTTTCCTGATATGTTTCCCAAGGATCTTCATGGTATTCCTTCCAATAGGGAAATAGATTTTGGGATTGATCTCCTACCGGATACCCATCCTGTCTCTATTCCTCCATATAAAATGGCTTTGGTTGAGTTGAAGGAATAAAAAGAGTAGTTAAAAGATCTTTTTGATAAGGGTTTCATCCGTCCTAGTGTTTTCCCATGGGTGACCCTTTGATTTTTGTGCAAAAGAAAGATGGCTCTCTTCGGATGTGTATACATTATCGGCAACTAAATAATGTGATAGTGAAGAATAAGCATCCTCTTCCTAGGATTGATGATCTTTTTGACCAACATCAGGGTTCTAGATATTTTTCTAAGATTGACCTCTGTTTAGTCTCTTATCAATTGAAAATTAGGGAGGAAGATATATCTAAGACTATTTTTCGAACCTGATATGATCACTATAAGTTCTTGGTTATGTTATGTAGATTGACAAATGCTCTAACTGCTTTTATGGATATTATGAATTGGGTGTTTAGACAGTGTTTGGACCTATTTGTTATAGTCTTCACTAATGATATCATGGTGTATTCTAAGTGTAGGGAGAGGAGGATCATGCCAATCACCTTAGAATTATGTTGCAGGCTCTTAAGGATCAGAAGTTGTATGCTAAATTTTCCAAGAGTGAAGTTTCACTGAACGCTGTGACTATTATTGGTAATGTTGTTTCTAGTGAGGGTTGAGGTGGTGAAGAGGTGGCCTAGACCCATACTCTAACCAATATTTGGAGCTTCTTGGGCTTGGTTGGGTATTACTTGAGGTTTAAGAGAGTTTTTAATCTATTGTCGTACCATTGATGAAGTTGACTCATAAAAAGGTGAAGTTCTTGTGGTCCGATGCTTGTGTGCGTAGCTTAGAGAAGTTGAAGGATAAGTTGACTTCTACGCTAGTATTAACCTTGCCTGAGGGTACTAATAGGTTGATTGTTTATTGTGATGCGTCCTGTATGGGACTATATTGTGTTTGTATGCAACACGATATGGTTGTGGCCTACATTCCTAGGCAACTTAAGGTCCATGAAAGGAATTATCCGACCCATGTTTTGGAGTTGGCGGTCGTGGTTTGTTCTTTGAAGATTTGGCACCATTATTTGTATGGGGTACATGCAGACATCTATTCAGATCATAAAAGCTTGCAGTATGTGTTTACTCATAAGGAGTTGAATCTTCGATAGAGGCAATAGCTTAAGTTGCTCAAGGATTATGACATTAGTCTTTACTACTATTTAGGTAAAGCTAATGTAGTTGATGGTGCTCTTAACAGGTTATCTATGGGGAGTTTATCTCGTGTGGATGAGGAAAAGCGAGGATTGGTGAAGGATATTCACCAGTTGGGTAATTTATGAGTTTATTTTTTAGACTCTAAAGATGAAGGAATAATTGTTCACGAAGTGTATAAATTATCTCTTGGTGATGAGGTAAAGGAGAAAAAAAGCCCTAGATCCTATTCTTATGCAAATTAAGGATGATATGGGGTAGCAAAAGGTTATGTCCTTTGAGATTGGTATTAATGGTATCCTGGGGTATCAAGAAAGGTTGTGTGTTCTTAATGTTGATAGGCTGTGAGAGAGGATTTTGGTTGAGGCTCATGAGTTGAGGTATATAATTCATCCAGGTTTGATAAAGATGTATTATGATTTCTAGGAAATCTATTAGTGGAACAATATGAAGAGGGATATAGATAACTTCGTGGTTGAGTTCATAGCTTTTCAGCAAGTGAAGGTTAAACTCTCGAGGTCGAGTGACATGTCTCAAAAGATTAAATTGCACTTGTGGAAGATAGAGAAGATCAATATGGATTTTGTTGTGGGTCTCACGTGGTCTCGTAACCAGTATGATTCAATTTGGGTCATTGTGGATAGGATGACTAAGTCGGCTCACTTCTTGCCCAAGAGGACTACTTACTTTGGAGAGGATCATGCTAAGTTGTTTATTGAGAAGATAGTTAAATTGTGTGTTGCCCCTGTTTCCATTATTTCAGATTGAGGTATGAAATTTTCTTCTCATTTTTGGTGGTCATTTCAGAAAGGTTTGGGGACTATGGTGAGCCTTAGCATCGCTTTCCACCCTTAAATGGATGGGCAAGTAGAACAGACTATTCAGACTTTGGAAGATATGCTAAGGGCTTGCTTGAGTAACTTTAAAGAAAATTGGGTGGATCACTTACCTCTTATTTCTTTCACGTATAATCATAGTTATCACTCGAGTATTCAGATAGTTCCTTTTGAGGCTCTTTATGGTAGGAGGTATAGGTCTTCCATTAGGTGGTTTGAGGTTAGTGAGACTAGGTTTTTTGGTCCTGACTTGTTTCACCACACCATGGAGAAGGTAAAGGTAATTATAGTAAGACTTAAGACTGCCCAAAGTGGCCAAAAGTCTTATACGGATGTGAAGAGAAGGGAGTTGGAGCTTCCTGTTAATGATTGGGTTTTCTTAAAAGTCTCTCTTATTAAGAAAGTGATAAGATTTGGGAAGAAGGGGAAGCTCCATTGCTGTTGTGTTGGTTCGTATCAGATTTTGAGAAGAGTTAGGAATGTTGCCTTTGAGTTGGAGTTGCCTGTGAGCTTGGGTTCTATTTATCCAGCTTTCTATGTGTCTATGTTGAAAAAATGTGTGGGTAACCCTTCTTTGGTTGTTCCTATGAAGGATGTTGGAATTTTAGATTCCTTGTCTTATGAGGAAGTCCCAGTTGAGATTTTGGATACGCAAGTTCACAGATTGAGGACTAAGGATGTGGTTTTGGTAAAAGTCCTTTAATGGAATCAAAAGGTGGAGGAAGCTACTTGGGAAACCAAAGAAGAGATGAAGTCCAAATATCCATTCTTGTTCCCCACATTGGATAGAAGTATGTAAGGTAGGGGTTCCCTTTTACTTTTGTTGCTTCTAGCATTTATGTATGGTTTTGTGGTTGAATTATAGATTGTATTCATGCTAATGGTGCCTTAACTTCTCATTCAGGGATAAATGATCCTGGGGGGAGGGGGAGTAATGTAATACCCTAGGTTTTGGTCTCCAATATTTTCTTTGCGATTTGAGATCTCTGCTTAGGGTACAACTCTGGTGATGAGTCGTGAAGACTCCTCACAAGTCGTATTGTGCATGTCGTAGTCCAACCAGTGAGGATTACCTATATTTACATCCTGATCACGACTAGGAACCCATGAGTCATGAGGCTTGGTCACGGGTTGATGAGTAAGACTCGTGACCAAACTAGTGAGGTGGCCTTGAGTGACTGCCCAGACTATGAGTCGTGGTGATGACTCCTGACCAGTTACCATGAGTCGTTAACTAACCTGTAGTGATTGGCGACAGTTTTCTTCATATTTTAAGTGGGGTTATTTTAGTCTTTTCCTTCCATCCTATTATTTTCCATGACTTAAAATCCTTTCTTTGGCCCTATTTTCATCAATTAACAAACATAAGCACTACTCTCTTCTCTCTAAATTCCAAAATAAAAAACAAGCTAGGGTTTCAAAGGATTAAGCACCTAGGGTTCAAATTCGTGGTTACCTCTCAAAATTTCTTTAGTATTAGGCATATATCTCTTCCCTAAACTTTTATTTTATCATAGCATACAATGGTTTTATATTCATGTGGTTTTAATGTTTAATTTGGAATCTGAGTTGAGGGTTTTGGATGGTTATTGTTTAAATGGTATTTCCATGATTTACATGCATTTATTTATGCTTTATTGATGAATTTGGAACTCATTGGGTGCATGGGTATGGTAAATGAAATGGGGGTAGTGGATTCCCCCAAACTTATGAATTTTTGGTATCTGAATTGGTAATAACCTCATCCCACCTTATGAGATTGCCTTTAAAACATGGCTATATGTATAATTTAACCACTTTCAAAACTATTGCATTGCATATAAAGGGTAATGGAACATAAATGTTTTTAAAGGGCCTTGGTGGCCATAGATTGTTTTTAAATTTGAACTTTGGAGTCTCATAGCTATTTGGTTTGGTTTTGGCATAATTGAATTGGCTTGTAAGCATAATTAATTGGTTTGATGATACCTTTCGGTAAATGCCTAAATGCATGACTCCTTGGTTAAATAGATGGTTATGTGTAAATGTTTTAATTGGGCTTAAAAAGGGTTGTGTAGCTCTCCATAGAAGGTAGAGGTCCTAGGGGGACTGCTACTGAAAACCATGTTTGCCCGTGTGGGGGCCTTGGTGGTCGTGTGCATAGTTCACACACACACACACGCTATATATATATTTATATATAGAATTGCTGGGGTCGTGGATTCCTTGGCCCTTCATTGGATTTTCCCGATTCGTGGAACTAACATACACTGGGATCCTTCTGGTGGGGGGAGTCCATCCCATATAGCTCATGGGTGTTTTTACGATGGTTAGAGCTACATAGTCCAGGCTACTCATTCTAATATCATGCTAAACCTTGTTCCCTATCCCAACATCTTGTATATATATAGGCATGTGTGTGAACATGTACATTGAGTTTGGACTTGATTTTGAAATAGTATTATATTATCCATACCTTGAGTTAAATGCTAGCACTAACTGCTATAAATGTCCTAGGACGCTACATTGTTTTGTAATGTAGGGTCCGAATATATTTCTTTTACCCCCGTGCAGCGGTAGGTGATCCACTTTGTTTGTTGGTTTACGGTGAAGTGGTGAGCTTTTTTCTTTTAGAAAGCTTGGCCATTCCATTGGTTTCTTTCCATATTTTAGAATTGAAGAGATAACAATAACATTATCATTGTCATTGTCATTGTCATGGTTGGAGGCATGTCCTGACCTAGTTTGATATTTGGAATTGTTTAGAGAATTTTCTGGACCTGTGTGGGTTGGATGGTGTCAAGACTCTTAGAGCTTATTCTAGAGTTACATTAAGTGTTTTGTCTTTATTCTCCAATTGTCCTCCACTTAGTTATCTGTTCCTCATTGCGCTTCAGATACCCATCACTTATGATAACGCTTAACTCACTCCCGTGATTAAGGGGTGGGGCGGTCGTTGTCAAACAACCCAACTAGAGTTGGGGTCAAATCCACAAGGACTGAATTATAGGCTTCAAATATTAACGGTATTCTAGTAACTACAAGTTTACCCGGAATGACAATAAACAAGACATGTAAAATAAAATGGGGGGATTTGATTTGGGGATAGTTTATCAACTAATAATGCTCGGATATAACACTTTTGATTTAAAATAAAGAATAGAGAGGGTCATGGGATCATGTCTACCTAAAGGTAAAGTGTATGGGTTAATGATGTTTTAGCATGAGTTTTACTTGTTGGTTAAAGGATAGGCTAGGTCGAAAGTCATTGTAGTCAATCTTTCAATAAAACTAAAACGATTTCACCCAGTGGCTCTTTCGAGTACCTAACAAGTGTGCAATTTGTAATCACCCAAAACCTCAATTAAGCATCCCTATTTCTAGGATGATGCTCATGACATGGCTTACACTCCAATCACACTTATTTCTAAGATTGCAAAAGGTAGTAAACCATATACTTAATTGTCCACCATTACTTTGTCCCCCTATAACCCTCTTTCAAGGATTTATGGGTTATCTCAAGTTCACCTTCGTCCCCTTTTCAAAGGATGACAAAGGGTTTTTAGATTTTGGGGTTTTCACCCATCAAACCCATTTGGAGATTTGGGGTTTTCCCCCTATCAAATTCCAACTAATAAGCTCAAGTAATGGTGGAATCCATACTCAAAAACTAAAAATCATGCAAACACAACAACACCCACACACAATTATACTTTAGTTCAACATAATCCCAAGACTAAATTACTTAGCTACTTATGAAGAAAGTAAAAAGAGATATACCATGGGTCTTATCCAAAACATCCATTCCTCATAAAAATTCTAAGAAATTAAGCCTCCAAGAGCAGTTACACACTTTTCCAATTAGGGTTTCTTTCTTTCAAATCAAAATTAGCTATGTGGTAAGCAATACCAAAAGAAGAAAGGGTTTTTGCCTATATATGATTTGGGATTCATGCATATGGTTTTACAAAACTTCCCTAGGGCATAATCCTGCTGAACCGCGATAGCACAAGACTGTCCGCAACTGCAGTTGTGTTTTGTGACCGCGTTATGCTGATCATCTTGACTAACTAAGACTGCGGATTGAGGACTGTAGTTACGGTAATTGAGGCTGATATGGTCAGGTCTTCCTTGCTCCTTTTTTATCATTTTAAGCTCCACTCCACATCTTTTTAGCTCTTCAACTCTATGCTTGCAATGAGCGGATATTTATGCATTTACTCACAAATAATTCTCATTTATTCATTCAAAATAAGGTAGTATGCATGAATGTTAGTGAGAATAGGTGGTAAAATCACCACTCAACAACACCCCTAACTTAAGACCTTTCTTTTCCTCAAGAAACACCACCCCTTATTATGAGACAATTTCATATGTATGTCCTCATTCTATCACCCAATGATCATGATGACTTAAACTTGATTGCTACCACCAAAAGTTTTTTACACATGGGTAAATTGGCTTTTAATGAATCCCCACATCATAAATTGAATAGTGAAGTATGCACTAGACTTTGAGGATTAACCATGTAACAACTACTAACACTCTAAAAATGACTCCCGTGGTGACTACAATCATGCTATACTTCTGATTATCTCATGGTGTGGAATATAATAAAATCACCCACCTCAACTAGTTCACAAGCCTCCTCATAAGAAAGGAAAAATTCACATACCTAGTTACCAATCATGCAATAAGGAAATTAAGTGCAACCACTCACTCTCTCAATAAATTCTCCAAGTTAACAAGTACCATGTCATAGGCTTGCCCTTATTTTCAATCACCACTACAATGACCACATTTGGTTGGGAATCACAAAAGGAATTTTTGAGCTTGTAATGTAGGTTTAGGGTAGGGTAGGGTAGGGTATGATATTAACGTAGGAAAATAAGTCTAAACCCTCCTTGACTTCTACATCATAATCTTTTTATGCATTACTATTTGGGTCACTTCTTTTGCCTTTACTAGTTTGTATACTTTGCCCCTTTTGCTGAACTCGCATGCTCTTTGCCTTTTTTTCTTCACTCTATTTCCATGCAATTCAAATTTATTCATTTTGATTCTTTTAATGAATTTTCTCTTTCTTCAAAGCAAAATGCTTACTTGTTTAAGCTCGTAGGCACTTTCTTACGGCTTCGTGGCTCAACTACACTTCTTTCTCTTTCCACTACCCCTAACTTAGGATTTTAGCTTCAATTTGTATTATTAAGTTCAAGGAGAATAGGGTTAAAGAGAGAATGAATAGAAGGGTCATTTCTTGTAATGTGTTTGGCAATGTAAAGTCCAAAGGCTCAAAAAGGGTGACAAGGTGTAACTCCTATGTATTGGGAGTCTTTTTAGGCTAAAGTGGTCATCCAAAATCACAAAATGGCCTATGATCATTTTACCAACCTAGTACAATTAAAATTTAGTTTTGAAAGACTAATGGGGCAAGTTCTAGATGGTACAAGTACACATGAGATGAAGACAATTAACCTCACACACATGGCATATGAATGTTGTCAAGGAGGTTCAATTGTTCCACCCGATCGAGACAAAGATGGAGTATTCACTTTTTTTCCCAAGTCAACTTTCAGAGTCATAGAAAGAGGGAAATTTTTTTCACAAAGTTGCTCACATCCATGCCTTTGAATTTTGCAAAATTTTTAGATGGAGGGTGTTGTTTGCTTTTCTATTCGCACCACACATAATTTTCTAATCATAGAAACCATCCAAGCTATTGTATTACATTTCAAATTATAGTATGAGTGACCAACCATATAGTTACTCAGACTTTACCAAAGGATATGAATGTAATCCCAGATCATCAACGCTATAGGTACTCATAATTTCCTTACATTTTATGGCCTCGATGGCATGGGTACTCAAAATTTCCCTACACCTATAGTTGGAAACGCAATCATGATGGAAAGGCTCATTTATTAAAACTTAAACTAAAATAGCAAGCTAAGAACAAATTAACTAATCCATGCAAATGTAGACTCCATCAGAGTGCTTAAATATTACAACACAAATAAAACTAAGAATCATCCAAAAGAGAAGAAAAGTATGCAGAAATATCAATAATGTAGACCCATATTAAATGAATATGGAGACACCCCAAATGAATGGATAGCAGTGTCCCCACTATTTAAATAATCAAGGATAAAAGATATAAGTGTGCTATCTATAACAATCAAGGGTTGCTTTCGCTCTCGAGTTTTGTATCATTACCAATTTCCTCAAGATCAGTCCACTCAGCTGGGGCTTTATCATCGCTCTCCACCCAAGAGGAAGGAAGTCTATCTCGGGGTTTAAAGACCTTCCATAGACCCTTCACCCCCTTCCATATCTTGATAAAGAACTCATCCCTCTTCTTCTCTCTTGTAACTATTTTTTCATGTTCAATTCGAAGGTCTCGGAGTGACTCCGCCAAAGAACAGTAGGCTTTCTTAAGCTTAGAAATGGTAACCTCTTGCTTATTTTAGTCCTCCCTGTACTTATCATAATCGTCATGTGACATATATGAAATATCGATGGTGGAAGGCTCTCCCGGTCCTTGGGGCAAATGAGACACAAACTCTTTGTTGGTTGGAATATTTACTCCAATCTCCTTAAGATGTCCCAAGGTGGTTGGCCTATGAGACTCGAGCTCACTATATTCCAGATCCTCCAAGTCGATATTTCTTTTCTTTCTTTTATCAGGGGCGCCCTCTCCTCGAATCCTCAAGGGGTAGATGGGGGCACTAGGTCACACCCATGTATCACTAGCATATTCTTCCACCCCTGCTTTCCTACAAAGCTCAGTAATCAAAGAGGGGAAGAAAATATGTGTACCACCATGTTCTTGAAGTGATCTATTTCATTGACCACGAGTTGACCAATATCCAATAGGATTTCATCTAGAATACAAGAAACCATCTTAGAACGTAATGCTAGGATTGTTTTCATGTTGGTGCAACGAGAAAATTGGATACAAAATGATATGCACCCATATCCAAGCCTTGAAAGTTAGGTCGTTCATGTGGATGTTGCTTTTAGTCTTGGTCCAAGTAAATTCCTTTTTGGGGCATAGCCTTTGTGCTAATAAACTCCCCGATTTACACCCCTTTGCTTTGAATTCACCCATGTCTTCATGTTTGAGCTCATAAATATCATTGATTTTCTTAGCCCTAACTTTAACCGGTTTGCCTTGAATCTTGACAAACACATTGATTGGGTCAAAAAAAGATACTTCACTGATGTTGGCATAAAATTCGTGGACCCATTGTTCATTTGCAATGCATGGATATTGGGAAAAGCATTGCCACCCTATGGCTTCAATTTTGTCATGAAATGTTGGTAGTTTCTCTAGCACATTCTCCAAGCAAATTCATCTTTTTGAGAGTATCTTTGTTCTCGATAGATCAGTGTAGTAGTGAGTGTGACACTCGGGTGCCATGATTCAAATATGATCATACTTGTCCATAAGGTTGTCCTGGAAGCACTAAGCACACTTTATATTAATCAATGCCATTTTAACATGAAAATTGTACCACACTGTTCATTAACGCTCATTAGAATGGGTGCTTGATGGTGCTGAGTTAAAAATTAGAAGAGTAGGATTTTTGGCATGGCAGGAAACTAGCCTTGAATATTACGATCATGAACCATGATCGTGTTTGTGATACCGCGATCGCGGTCATCCAATCGCAGTCACAATACCTAAGGCTGTTTTTATGCCATCTTCTTACGTTTAGTTTTCTTTCAATTTTTAGGTTACTAGAAGGATCTACAATATGGATGTATAGTGAAAACAATCGAGCAATGCTAATAAGTGTTTGAATGCCCTTTAGAATGTAGGTACCCCTATTGAAAGTTTATTTGGGCAAAGATTTTGACACATGGTTTGTATATTTTATTTGTCCATATTGTACATACATTATTGGGTTTCAAGATGTCTTAATTATGTGCACACCTTATATAAGCAGCTAACATCACACCACTCCAAGTATGACAACATAGAAGTAATAACAATCAAAGCTTTAGGCCCTCTCTTAAACATGCATTCGAGGGCCTATTTTCAAAAATTAAAATACAAATTCATGACACTTACCTGAGTTGTGATGAAAGAGGGTGCAAGGATACTGATTGAAAGTTCACAAACTTAACTAGAAATTTGCCCAAATTAGAGAGTATAATCTGTAGAGGGAGTGTGGGGGAAATAAGGCAAAATGAGGGGTTAAATGACTAAAGTGACCGTGATCGCATTCAGGTGTCTGAGATCGCGGACACCCGCATCACTGCAATCATGCTTGGGGATGCAATCATGGTAATTGAGAGCAGTTCTGCTCCCCTATTTTACCCTGTTCAGTTGTTTACCCAATTTTGACAATTTTTTCCCTTATTCAGTTTTCAATGCAGAATTACACACTTTTTCTTTTTCAAGCTCATCTAATGCACTCCATTGTTCCACAAATTCAAGGGTTATTCATATGTAAAAGATAACATCTATTCTATAAAAACATAAAAAAAAAAAGGATATGAGCCACTCTCATGGCATTTGTGGGTTGCCTCCCACCTAGCGCCTTAGTTATTGTTATGGCACGACGTTTTCCTGCCTTTACTCTCATGGTGAGTCTTTAAACCCCTCCTCATTCTCCTTCTTATTTTTAACATCCACCACGAATACTACTTGAAGCTCCGCGGTTTGTTTTTTTGACTTGCAAATTTTGAAAGAGACTTCATCCTCTTCCACCCTAAATTTCATATCCCTCTTCTCTTGATCAATAATAGCTCCCCCGATGATCAAGAAAGGATGTTCAAAGATGATAGGTACCTCTTTATCAATTTCACAATCCAATATCACAAGGTTCACTGGGATTATAAACTTATCTACTTTGACAAGGACATCAAACAAAATACCCACGGCCTTTTGATGTCTAGTCCTCCATGAGAAGTCGCGTAGAGGTCGATGTAGAGGTATCCAATCTGAGATTCTTGTAGATGATGAAAGACATTAAGTTGATGCTCGCACCAAGGTCACATAGAGCTCTTGCAAATTCATGTGTCCCAATTGTTCAAGGGATAGTAAACGCTCTTGGGTCATCTTTATTTTCCATAACCTTGTTATCCATGATAGCACTACACCCATAAGTCACCTCAGTAGTTTCACCTTTAATAATATTCTTTTTAGACATCAACTTTTTCATTAACTTAGCGTATCTCAGAATCTCTTAGATTACCTCAAGCAACGGGATATTTATTGATAAGTTGCTAATTTTTGCCATAAACTTCCTTAATTTTTCACCTTCCTTTTTTTTTATACAATCGTTGAGGGAATGGGGGAGGAACTTGGATAGTTTGCCGTGCGTCACCTTGTGGCTTTCTAACTTCTGACACTTCTTCATCACTTTTCTCGATCCCTTTCTCATCATTTGCTTCTTTTCTTTAAGGAATTACCTCCCTTTCTTTATCCTTTAGTAAATTCTCACTCAAGTTTCCTATAAAAGGCTCATCAAGTACCTTTCCACAATTTGTGACAATTTTTGGAACTTGGACATCATTCTTTGGATTAGCAATCATGTCACTAGGGAGTTCACTATAGGCCTAACATTTAGTTGCATGGAGATTTGCCCGACTTTGGTATCCAGTTGCTTAATTGAGGCAGATGAGACATCACGGTTTGAGAAAGTTGAGAAAAATTACCTTCTAACTCACGGACCATTTTTTCTGTTCCTTCCACTCTATTCAAGACCCTTGGCAATACATCCTCGTTCTTGAATTTTTTCAGGGTCAATGATAGTTGACTCTTTGGATTTGGCCCAATCATGAGGAGGAACATAACTATCATAGTCTTATCCCAGATCTTTCCAATCTCTATCCCTCTCATGGTCCATCCAACCTTGATTCCTACCTTGCCTTTGATAGGTGGGGCAGGAACCCTCTGAGTAGTTAACCAAATAGTAGATTTCCTCATCCAACTTCTTTGCCTCTTCATCATCTTCATAAGATTTTGATGCTACTAAATTGGATTCTTTCGCGGGTGCACCCATAATATGCTTTGTCAAGAGTTCAAGTTTAGTCATAATTTTTTCCATGTTCTCTTCCTATTATTCATTACACTTTCTTTGTTCATTATTGACCATGGAAGTAGTAGAAAAAATCTTTGTATCTTCGGTTTCTTGGGTATGCCAACCCCAATTTTTCTTTGACACTTCTCCAATCAATAGAAAGGACACGTGGTGGTGAAACTACAATAGGGAACCACCCACTGAAATACCTACCATTATTTTGTTTAATGGATCAAGGGCACGGTAGAAGATCTTGAGAACCATTTTCTTTGAGACTTCATGATTTGGGCATTGAGAAAACATACCGTTAAACCTCTCCCAAACTTCAAACAATGGCTCTCCACTCATTTGATGAAAATTCACAATCTCGTCCCACTTTTGAAGAATTTTTATGGCGGGAAATATCTATCAGGGAACACTTTAGTAAGAGTATCCAAATATGTAATTGAGCCGAGTGGAAGTGAGCGAAGACATGAAACTGCCTCTCCCATTAATGAGAACAGAAAAAGGCAAAACTAAATGGATTCTTGAGTAATATGTCCTATATTGAACGGTGCACACACTTTTACAAAATTCTTCAAATAGATATTTGGGTCCTTAAAGGCTTTACCTCCATACAATCCTTTTATTTGAAATATGTGAAGCATTACGCTAGTCGCATGGAAGACTCTGTTCCAATTAGTTAGTGGGATACGGATTGAACTTGTTTGCACCGCTTCATTTAGTGGGCCCCTCATCATCTAGAGGGGTATCAAATAAGAAATATCTATAAGGTAATCAATACCCAAAGAATAAAGGGTTTTTGCCTATATATAATTTTGGATTCATCCATGTGGTTTTACAAAATTGCCCTAGGGCATAATCCCGCTGAATCGCGATTACACAAGACTATTTGCAACCATGGTTATGTTCTATGACTGTGTTATGCTGACCATCTTGACTGACCGAGACCATAAATCGAGGATCGTAGTTGCGGTAACTGAGGCTTATGTGTCCAGGTCTTCAGCTGCACTCTTCCTTACTCCCTTTTTATCATTTTAAGCTCTATTCCTCATATTTTGATCTCTTAAACTCTATGCCTGTAATGAGTGGATATCAGTGCATTTACTCATAAATATGTCTCATATATTCATTAAAAACAAGGAAGTGTGCACGAATGTTAGTGAGAATAGGTGGTAAAATTACCACTCATCAATAACTAGGCCCAGAGTCGGATCATGACAGGTTGATGTTTGCCTTAGGTTGGGTTCTTGATTCTTGTAGTTAGATTTATCACTCCTTTTATTATAGGATTACTTTAGGATAATGCTCCCTTTAGAGATAAAAGATAAGCAACCTACTTTGAGAGATTTGTTATTAGGATTAGGTTGGCTTGATCTCTATATCATATTTGATAGCTTTGGTATCCTTGGTAATTCAATATTTTGGCCTTAATTGTAGTTTTCAACATAATAAAAGGAATCTTGAAATTTTTTTAATGAATTCAAACTTCTAAAGTGGTGAAAAAAGACTAGATAGACACGCATTAAATAAGAAATCTAGATTGTTACCTTGTATGGCATAATTATTTTTGATTTGAGTCTAATTCCTAGTGTTACTGATTATTATATATTAATATTGGTTTGAGTTCAACACTTGATATTACTAATTTTTCTTTGTTAGTTCTAGTTCGACTCCAGCATTTATTATTATTAATCTCTAGTTGGAAAGTTGGTTTGGTATTGGTATGATTTATTATTTTGACTGTGGAGAAATATACGGTGTTCTTATCATATATCTTGCCTTATTTTCACACTTTTATTGTTCTAGGTTATATATGGATAATATTTCTTGTTTGCAACCACCATGCTTATATGGGTTCAGTTGATTTTTTTCTTATTGTATGTACTTGTTGGGCTTATGTTGGTCCAGTTAGCTTATAGATGGGCATATATTTTTTTATCTTGAGTTATTTACATTTGATTCTCGCATCTTCTTACCATAGCCTTATTATTTCCACTCTAACGCCTTATTTATTGCCTTTTAGTATAGATTTACACTTTATTCTGCTTTTACTTTACTTGAGTTCAGTCAGCCAATGATGCCTACTAAATATCTTATGTTTTGGTACTCCTACTACACTTTACACCTTTTTAACTAATACAGATCCTAGTATGAGTCATTTCCATTGATGTTGACTTGAATCAAAGATGTTAATCGAAAATTAGGCTGAACTTTCAGCATCTGAAGCTGATCAATCTCCTTTTGTCCTAGTGGTAGTCTCACATTATATCTTAGAAGACTATTTTATTGTAATGACCCTTTAGGTTATTTTCTCTATTTCTATATTTTGTGCTTTTCTATAGCAGCAATAGGTCATTTATGAGTTTCTAAGGCCGTCAGTTTAGTTCACAGGCAGTTCGTTTTCAGTTTAGACCATTTTCTTATTTTGGACCTTTTGTAGTTAACAAATTAGTCTTTGGACAAAACTTCTAGTAAATAGCCTTAGATAAGAATTTCAACAGTTTTGTTAGCCTTGGAATATGGAATTTAGGCTAGAGGGCCTTTCGTTTGGGTCTCGTGGCTTATGGGCTCGATTTGGGCTACTAAATGGATTTTGATAAAAAGGAATATTTGGTGCAGGGCCCATGTTTTATCAAAATAACCTCTATTTGAATTTTTTATAGTCTTGTTGAGTTCATAATGTCAAATTTGGTGGGCCAGTAGAGTTCATTTGGATTCACAGATTCCCAACGAATCTCGAGGACCAATCAGGAGAAATTTCTAACTTGGCATTTTGTGGATGCATTAACACATGGTGTAGGACTTGGTTACGCTTCGTGTAGGACTTGGTTGAGCTTCACAATTATGGGGAGTTGGACGTGCTAAAAAAGGGTCAAGTTTTTTTTACTATCACATTTGCGATCCTCCTCTTGCATTTGCAAAGAAGGGATAATCTAACCCGGTCCAATTCTCTTCTTCGCAAGTGGTGGGATCTTGCATTTGTGGTGGGGGTTCCCCATTTAAGATGAAGGACCCCTGGCCTATTTGTTGTTGTCTTCCCAAATATGATACTTTTTTAGTCTTGAATCCACCATTGTTTGACCATAAAGCTTGGGAATTATTAGTATTTAATCCCATTGAACTTAGGTACGCTATTTTATCTTTCCATAGTCATTTCCCCTTTTATACCCCTATTTTTCCACCCGGAAACCCATTAATTCTTGATTATGGATTTTATTTTTCTTTAACCTTGTGATCTAATTTTGGCTCTAATTTGGACCCCCACGTGTGTTCATATTTTGGGCTTTGTTATCCTTCGAGGAACCTAATGACGAATTCAATTTCTAAATTCCAATAATGAGTCCTATGGGCCTATATTGACCCAATTCTCATCCTAGATTATTATATTACAAAATGGGCCTTATTTTACATATAATGATTAGTAGATTATGTTTATGATAGCGTAATGGTTTTTAGAGATTAAGGAGTGGATACGAGCAATTCGTGGATGGTTCAAGGTGATGATTCAACCACGAGCTAGGCTAAGGTCTACTATTTTATTTGAGATTGTGTATTGTATAGACTGTATGTGGGTGGGGATTTATATGATATCTTGTCATTTTTACTGTCTCGGCCTTCCTTGGGTGATTTTAGTATAGAATAATAGTTTGAACCTTAGTTTAGAATGTCTGCTATAGAAATAGGGTTGTGTTAGGATCAATTATATACTTGTTATCACTTTAGGTTGACACAAGTAATCCTATTCGTATCTTGTTGTCGATATTTGGCATATTTAGGGGAAACTTTAGGATAAAATGGTAGTTTGAGCCTTAGCCTAGCATACCCTTTATAGTTATATGATTATGTTAACATTGATGGTATACTTGCTTTGAACTTAGGTTGACACTTGTAATCTTAAGTGTAGGGTTTTGGGTATACCTTTCTATAAAGATGATATTCATTGGCTAGATTCTCCTAGTAGCATGATACCAACTTTATGAGTTATGATCTCAATAACCTTTTACTTTAGATATATTATTGGGCCTAAGGGTTTTATTGCAAGAACAGTAGGACATCAAGTTTGTTTTTGTGCTCTGAGAGAGTTATGATTTTAATTTATAGATACTTGAGTGCTTACATTTCTATAGTTTGGATACCGGTGATTGCATGTATATATTATATGTTCTCATGCTTATTTTGTCGCACGATTCCTACTAAAACCTTGGTTTTAATACTATTTTCCAAAAAGGGATTTATTTCCACCTTTCACTTTTAAAATTGATTTTTTAAATAGAGGTCGTACCACCCTTATCAATGGTTCATGATCTTTTAAACTTAAAATACTATCTTGTAAACTCAAACCAAGGTTGATTCTGGTCCATTTTCAATCTACCCATTTATCACTATTTACTATTCTGGTCGAGAAAGATTTTTACTATTTCTACACCATCTTATCATTTTGGTTTCAATTTGTTTTGGGGCAATGGATTTTATAAATTCCTACTTGTTTAGTATAAAGTAGATACATATTGGTTGATTATTAAAAATCTTAGTTTGGAACCATGTAGTATGTATGGATATCCCTAGTGTAATACCCCGAACTTTTTTTGAAGTCTAATTTAGTCTCCAGAAGATTTAGAGATGACTTCCTAAGTGAATGATGTTTAAATTAGATAGAATTTCCCTAATTTTGAATTTTTATCATGTGAGAAATTGAATTAGTTTTCCAATAATACCAATTTCATCCAAATCCGATATCAGAGCAAAAAGATATGGATGTTTTACAGAGAAATATTGGAACCACCCAGAAGTGACGCTCAGGCTGATGGACCATTGAGCTAGTGATGGACTGTCGCCCAAGCCATCATGACTAAGGCAGTGAACACATCTTATGGCCAAGTGCGAAGGTCAAGACCGATGGACTATTGAGATAGCGATGGATCGTTGCCCAAACCATCGCAGACGAGGCAGAAAGTTTAAGTTCTGGCCAAGTACGATCGGATAGACCGACGAAACATCGAGCTAGCGATGGACCATTGCCCAAATTGTCGCCACTTTTGATCGGTGATTTTAAGTTATTTTTAAAAGGGTATTTGGGTCTTTTCTCATAACTTCTTTATTTATACACAACACCAAATTAGGGTTTCTCTCAAAGATCAATCCCAAGAACAAGAAACGCTAGGTGTTTAATTCCAAGTCAAGAATTCAAGCTTTTCTGTACCAATCTTTAAGAAATCATCCACCCAGGAACTTTTAGTGTTGATTCATGGGTTCCTTTTACCCATGAAACTCAAGAATCATATTTTAAAATCATGAATTGTGAAACCCATGTTGTGGATTGATTATAATCATGTTTATGTTGTTGTGCGACTTCTAAGTTGGAAGCTTTAATATGTTTTAATGAAATTTGTTAATGTATGGATTGAAATTGATAAAATTGAGTTGAATGAATAAACTTGATGTATTAAGTTGATGTTCATTCTTAAGCCCTAAGTTATGCATACTAGATGTTTGATAAAATGCCTAAGAGTAAGATTTATGCTTATTGACTTAATAGGGCTTAAATGATGAATTCATGCTTTATCCTTATTTTCAAAATGACTCTCATTCTATTGTGATGCTTTGAAATTGTTGGATGGAATGCCCATGAGACTAGAATTATGTAACCATGATATATTTGAATGCATTCCTATTTATGTACAAGAGTATGAAAACCAAGTGCTTCATGAAACTCCCAAGTGATTGTATTATGAAGTATTAATTATAGTCATGCGTTCAAGAAGTGTCATGTCTTGTCATTTTTATGCTATTTAGTCCTGGGGGTACTTGTACCCGATGATTTCGCTGTGTGCCTAGAGCTAGTGTTAGTTTCATGATAATCTTAGTCAAGCCATGATCAGTAGAATTTAGTCAGTTACTATCAAGCCATGATAATCGCCGGTGGCATTAGGGTTTTTGTCGGCTCGACCCCGGTGATGGTGTAAGTGGGAAGCACCAGAAATTGCTCAGAAGACGCTTCAGTGACTCTACCCAGTGATATTCAGGTGACAGGAACACTATTCTGGTGATACTACTCCAGCGATCAATTTCTACTGCAAATTATTGTAATCCAGTGACTCAACCAAGTTTACGGACACAACCCAGCTTTGATCAGGTTCACGTGATCCATCTTTTCTAGTTGTGTATAAATTTCTTGATTTTTAGGTCTGCTACTGGTAGTGTTCTTCACTATTCTTTTTGGGATTCCTGTTTTGTAGCATCTTGGCTGATTATTTGGTTGTAGATGTCGAATTTCTTGTTGATTGGTTACTTTGTAATAGTGTTTTACATGTGAATCTTTGTATTGTTCTTAGTAGTTTTAGAGTGGGTTACCTTATCTAATTAATGTTACTTGAGGTACTAGCATATACATTAATTGTGGTGGTATTAGTTTCTGCTATTGACTATTGTTTATCAAAATTTATGTTATATTATTGGTTTTGTTGCTCTCTATCTATTATAGATTGTTGTCTGTACCCCTAGCTCCTTTATTGACTTTATTTTAACTATTGTGCCCTTCCTTATCTTGATCCATTTTGTTGCATAGTGGCTGTGATTGATGATAGTAGACTAGGGTTATGTCATAGGTCAGGGTTAGGGTCATGGTTAGGAGGTGTTGGGTCTAGGTCAGGGTTTAGGGGGTTGGGTCTGGGTTGAGTCTAGGATCGAGTTTAGGGTTAGGGGATAGGAATAGTAAGGTTAGGCGGGATAAGAGAGATTCTAGGTTGCGATTTGGGTCTTGGAACATCGGTACTTTATAGGGTAAGTCTATAGAGCTGGTGAAGATTCTTATAACGAGAAGGGTTAGTGTAGCATGTGTTCAAGAAACTAAATTGGTAGGCACTAAAGTAAGAGATATGGATGGATATAAGTTGTGGTACTCGGGTAGCGTGAGATATAGAAATAGGGTAGGTATCTTAGTAGATGAAGATCTTAGGGAGCAGGTGGTAGAGGTAAAGAGAGTTAGTGATAGACTGAAGTCTATTAAGTTGGTCATGGGAGGGTCTACGTTGAACGTTATTAGTGACTACACCCCGTAAGTAGGTTTGGACGAAGTGGAGAAAAAGGAATTTTAGGAGGTTTTAGATGAGGTGGTGAGGAGCATCTCGAGCACTGAGAAGCTTTTCGTGGGAGGGGATTTCAATGGGCATATTGGGTCTTTGTTGAGAGGGTATAATGATGTGCATGGTGATCTCAGTTTTGGTGAGCGGAATGAAGGAGGATCTTCTCTGTTGTATTTTTCTAGGTCTTTTGGGCTGTGGACAACAAATTTGAGCTTTTCGAAGAAGGAGGATCACCTTATTACATTTTGTAGTTCAGTGGCCAAGACTCAAATAGACTTTTTGCTTCTTAGAAAAGGGGATAGAGAGCTATGTAAAGGCTGTAAAGTCATACCTATTGAGAATCTCTCGACTCAACATAGGTTGTTGGTGATGGACTTGGTTATCAATAAGGGAAAAAAGAAGAGAAGTGGGGAGGCATGTCCCAGGATTAAGTAAGTTAGCTTGACTTTGGCTAGTGCTTTGGATATGAAAGAGAAGTTGAAGAGTAGGGGGCTTAGAAGAGTAGAGGGTGTGCGGATAATATGTGGGAGATGACTGCCAGTTGTATTAGGAAGACCGCTAGAGAGGTGTTGGGTGTCTCAAGATGTTGATCTGGAAAACATCAAGGAGACTGGTGGTGGAATGAAGAGGTTAAGAAAAAGATAGATTCTAAGAAGGTGGCTTATGCTAAGTTAGTTGGGAGTAAGGATGATGAGGAAAGGTAGAAGAATAAGAAGTATAAGGTAGCTAGAAGAGAGGTTAAGTTAGAAGTTATGATGGCTAAGATAATAGCTTTTAAGAGTTTGTATACGGCTTTAAAGGAGAAAGACAGAGATAAGAAGTTGTATAGGATGGCCAAGGCCAGGGAGCGGAGGGCTCGTGACCTTGACCAAGTGAAGTATATGAAAAGAGAGGAAGGTATAGTTTTGGTTCAGGATGCCCTCATTAGGGAGAGGCGGCAGTCCTATTTTCATAAACTTTTGAACGACGAGGGTGATAAAGGTTCTATGTTGGAAGACTTGGAGATATCTGAAGAGCGTCACGATTATAGTTCTTGTAGATGTATCGAGGTTGAGGAGGTCAAGGTAGCTATTCACAGGATGTGGCGTGGTAGGGTGATGGGGCCAGACGAGATTCCAGTAGATTTTTGGAAGAGCACTAGCGGGGCAAGTTTGGAGTAGTTGACAAGGTTGTTTAACATTATTTTTAGAGCTGCTAAGATTCCTGAAGCGTGGAGGTGGATCACGATGATTCAAGTGTATAAGAACAAGCAAGACATTCAGAGTTGTAACAACTATAGAGATATTAAGTTGTTGAGTCATACTCTGAAGGTTTGGGAAAGGGTGGTAGAGTTGAGGCTGAGGAGGATCATGCCGATCTCTGAGAATTAGTTTAGTTTTATGCCTGGTCACTCGCCCACTGAGGCCATTCACCTTGTGAGAAGATTAGTGGATCAGTTTTGAGAGAGGAAGAAGGACTTGCACATGGTGTTTATTGATCTAAAGAAGGCATATGACAGAGTTCCAAGAAAGATTCTATGGAGGTGCTTGGAGGCTAGAAGGGTGCTCGTGGCATACACTAGGTTAATTTACGATATTTATGATGGTGCGAAGATTCATGTGAGGATGGTAGGTAGACATTCAGAGCACTTCACAGTTTTGATAGGGTTGCACCAGGGATCGACTCTTAGCCCGTTGCTATTTACCTTGGTAATGGATATTTTCACGCGACATATTTATAGAAAGTTACCTTGGAGTATGTTATTTACAGATGATGTGGTTCTGATCAACAAGACTCGCGGTGGAGTTAATGATAAGTTGGAAATTTGGAGACATACGCTTGAATCTAAAGGTTTTTGGTTAAGTAGAACCAAGACGGAGTACTTGGAGTGTAAGTTTAGTGATTTTTGCAAGAAGATTGATGAGGATGTTGTATGGAGCGGAGTGTTGGCCAATTAAGAACTCCCACATCCAAAAGATGAAGGTGGCAGAGATACAAATATTGTGATGGATGTGTGGACATACCAGGATAGATAAGGTAAGGAATGAGATTGTTTGGGAGAAGGTGGGAGTTGCATCAGTGGATGATAAGTTGTGAGAAGTGAGGGTACATTGGTTCGGGCATGTGATGAGGAGGGCCCCTGATGCTCCAGTGCGGAGGTGTGAGATTCTGGATATGGATGATTTTAGGCAGGCTAGAGGTAGACCGAACAAATATTGGAGGGAGGTAATTAGGCATGATATGGAGCAATTACAGCTTACAAAGGACATGACCCTTTACAGGAAGGTGTGGAGGATGCGGATTAAAGTAGAGGGTTGGGGGTGGGAGTGCGGCGGTTGTAATAGGGGAGTTCTCCTTTGGGTCTGGAGTTTCTAGTTCGTAGTGTTGTGGCAGTAATTTTTGGGGCTAGTGTTGTTGGCTTTTTTGCATCCCGTATTAGTTTATTATGCACTTATCTTTTGTGGTTGTTATACTGTTAGTTTGTTTTGTGTGTCATACTAGTTTATATGCGCTTACTTTTTGTATTGGTTATACTGTTATTTGTCCTAAGTCAGGGGTCTATTGGAAAAATCCTCTCTACTTCTCTTGAGGTAGTGGTATGGTCTACGTACACTCTACCTTCCCCAGACCCCACTAGGTGGGAATACACTGGGTATGTTGTTGTTATTGTTGTACATGACTCAGGAAAACTCAGCAAATTCAGTATCAGTCCAGAAATCTCAGTAATGTTAGTAATCTCAGTAAGTTATCAGATCTCAGTAATATTCTATTAGTCAACGGAATTAAGTAAACTCAGTCCAGTTCAGTCCAGTATATTCAATTCAGTGTCTATTCAGAAAGGAGTAGGATTTAACACCGAGTGAGCCCAAGGATGGGAACTTACCTTCGAGTAGAGGGTGTGATTCTTAGAATCAATACTTGCGTTCGAGAGCTACGTAGCCATCGTAGGTTGAGAAATCAAACCTTCTTTATGAGGGTAGATGAGGTGGCTTAACCTATTATATAAAAGTCCCATCGTTCTCCTTAGAGTACCTATTAGATGAGGGATCACTCACAATTTGTCCTTTCCAGTGGTGCGAGATTGACACTCTTCCAATTGGGGTTATAAATTGGACCCCAAATCAGTTATAATAGCTTATTAGGGGCATGTCAGTTAAAGTACTAATTCCCACAGTAATAGAACTCAAATAGTTCCATCAGAATCTAGACTGTCAGATACAATCACTATAAGTTACATCAGTTATCAGTAACTCATAATATCAGTATTCAGACTTAGTAGTCAGTATTACCACAAATTTAGTTACAGTTACTTATTCATGCATGTATTCTCACGTATATGTTATACAGTCAGTTAGTAGTGTTCATGCATATGAACCCTTTGCATTCATCCTACCTCACTAGCATATCAGTATATTCAATCGCACTGACGCATTTGTGCTACGGTGTTCTATACTATAGGTTTAGAAGTATGAACTCCAGAACATCGGTAGCATTCCAGTTTCAGCAATCGGAGTCTGCAGTGATTCCTCATCATTCGAGGATATTATGATTTAATTACTTCACTTCTATAGTACTTAGTTATTTCAGTAGTTGGAGTTAGATGGGGACATGTCCTATCAACTCCTTATTAATACAGTACAGTGTTAGAGGCTTTCAGACTATAGTGTGTTCAGAAAGTTATTTAAGTTGTTTTGCTATTGATATACCATGTTTTTAAATGTTGTGTTTTATCAGATATTTGAACCTAATGGCCTTTTAGCCTTTTATTTTGCATTCATATAGTATATTATGCAGTGTTCAGGTATACATATTAGTCATGGGTTAGATTGTGGTCCTTCGGGGTTACGAGCACCATACAACATTCTAAGTACTAGATTTGAGGCGTTACACCTAGTCCACATATGGGTCCCTGTATCTAGGAACCACATGCCGCAATATTGGGTGCCATATAGGTCCTGCCGTGCGAGCCGACAAGGTAAAACAGGTATATATACTTTTTACGATATGGAACTCAATTGATATGGTGTATTGATTTTACTTTGCATGCATTCATTCATATGCATTGCCTATCACCAGAATGATTATTTGTTGCTTGTACCTACTAGTCTTACATGGGGTCAGTTAGGTTATATTTGTTGTTATGAACCTTTTGGGCTTTTAGGGGTTTGGTTAGTTTATATTTTCTATTGTTTACCTTCCGAGATTATGAGGGTTTAGTTAGGTTATTGTTTTGATATTGACATATAGCTTGTGGCAGGGTGTGTTGACACGAATTTTGGCACTTCATGCTTAAAATTATCGATAGTTATCTTTGTTTTAGAATTTTCTTGACCAATTTACTGTCATATTTAAACATTTCATGATTTATTGATAAATATCTTTAATTTCATAGATATTAGAGTTTTTATCAATGTATTGTCATTTTAATTTTTCACAATCATCTGTACACGTACACGACATGACATTATAATTATACTATAATTTTAATTCTTTTTAACTAAAATAGACCTAAAAGTCAATTTTATTAGAAGTCGATAATTTTTACACAAAAATACAAATGACCATTACCCGGTCCAAGCCAATAAGCCCAAACTTGGCACTGACCATTTTTAGAAAAAAGGGAGGGGGTAGGATTTAGGAAACAACAAAAATCAGAAATTGTGTACTAAAGACTTCCACTCAATCATCAAATTATTCTTCATCACTAGCTCGATGAAGCTTGTTTGACTTAGGAGATCAATGAACCACTTTCATAGGTCTAGGAGCACAGTTTCTGAAGGAGAAATCATGTTTTGGGTGTCTTTACATCAGGAATACACATGTCTCAGAAATATAATGAAATCATTCCAATCAAAGACTTCTTCCACTAGATAAACCTCAGATCTATCTTTCTTTTCCAAAGATAAGTGTTCATCAACATCTTTTATTCTAGTATTGCTCGATTTTGTTTGTCAATTATTCTTAGCTTTTCTACCTTGATAGATTGAGCTGAATAAGGAGCTAATATTCTCTAAGGATGAAGAGGCTAAGGATCCATTACAACCATATCTGGTAAGAGATGTAACTTTCTCTTCCGAATTCTTGCTATTTTGTTCCATTCTTGACTTGTATGCAAGGTTTTCAAGAAACCTTTAACCTGCCCTTGTTTGTCTCGATTCACTTTTGCTAGATTATTCTTTAAGTTACTTGTAGCATACACTATGCTTTAATGTTGGTTCTTTTTTAAATTAATTTAGTTTGCTTCTATTTGTTTGTTCTTCTCCACTTGCTTGTGTTCATATTTTTGACTTGCATTTTCTGTTAGCTCCTTCACTGGTTGTTACAAGCTCCATTTTGGAACTTTTTAATTCTTAAATTTGGTAACTATTATTTTTCCATGTTTTGTATTATTTTAGCTTCCCTTGGTAACTGTGATTCATTTGACAAAAATAAAATATTAGTACCTTCAAAAGAGATAACATGGTTAACAAGAAAATTAGCTAGCTTGCTTCTTTCTCTACAGGTATGCTCAACCATTACATCCCTCTCATCCATCAAGTATTTTAACCTTCTTATTTCCCTTGCAACTCTCCAAGGAATGTCCCAATTAGAGAGTAAGTTTCTAGGTATAATGGAAGATAGTTCATAGTAATGCAGGCTACTAGTCCTAACCTTAGTGCAATTACTTCAGCCACTAGATAAGTTTTATCACCTAGTCTCCTACATTATGAATAAACCACATTTTCTAGATCATCTCTGACACAAAAAGAACCTAAACTAGGTCTAGAGTTACCTTCAGATGCTCCATTTGAATTGCATTTGAAAGTTTCCATTTTAGGAATTTTATAGTACACCACATTGCACCTATTTCAAGGTGAGTAATCATTCAAGAAACTCAAAATTCCAGACCAGGAATTAGGGATGTTTAGCATCTAACAATAAAAAAATTTATCCATATACATAAGGTTTTCGGTAATGTCTTGTGACGACCCAAACCCGCCATGAGTAGCACCCTTAATACTCACACGGTGGGAGAACTATCTACCTCAGAACACGTTTTCCAAAGTCAACACTTAAGGAGATAATAAAACTAGTACATTAACATAAATATCCAATCCCAAATCAAAACATAAGTACAAAAAAAATACAAAACATTATACTTAACCAAACCATCTCTAGAAACCAAAAATCGTCCATACCAAAACTACTAAAGATTTTCAAGAAGGGGATGAGACCCCAAAAACTAAAATGTAAACATCAGTCTGGAAATAAATAACTATGTCAAAGATGAGGGATTTCATCATATCCTTGAACATGTTGCTCACCCTGAAATCTGGAATAAGCCCTTGGATCATAAGTGAGTTCTCATAGAAGCCTATGGAATATGTGTTGCACTTAAAAAAGTAAGATCAAGTGTATTATCAGCATACAGGAAAACAACCGTGTACTGGTAAGGTAATTTGTCCAACCCAAGATGAGAATATCAATAACTAAAATATAGTATAACAAATTCATCCATGCTCAAACAACATTCACTTAGCATATCCAACAAAAATTTCACATTTTAAGAATAGAACCAACAAATCAACAAACTATCACCAAGTTAAGTTCACTCAAGTCAAGCCAAGCCAAGTGAAGAAATTAAAAAATTATCAATTATATAAACATATTCTCCGATTCACTCATGGAACTGTCAAACTCACCTAACCCTAGTATATATGCATTATGGATTATACATCCACCCTCTAGCCATAACCTACAGAGGACAATTTTCATCCATGTACTAAATTCCAAACATAAATGTCTGCCAGTCTTATTTCACCAATAACGCTTGAGAACGTTCCGAATACTAAAACATTCCATATTACCAATGAGGTAGGTCAAAATCTTACAGCAACATAAAAATTCTTTGCATTGACCAAACCAAACAACATACACTAACAAGCCACACTACAAAGTAGTTACAAGAACATATAGCACAAATTTGATTAAATTATGATACCATCACATAACTCAAACCAAGCTTGCACAACACCTCTAAGACCTTGCCTTTCCGTGCAATTTCTGCTTGCCCTTGGTCTAGAACATTCATATAAATACATAATTAATGAAATGACCTACCAGTTTGGAAACTATAACTCACACCCAGCCCCTAAGGTCATGTTTATAATTATTACCTTCTCATTCTTGGGATTTTTAACGTATATCACCTAAAACTATTAATTTCAAGGTTTAATTAGTGAATTAACAAAATACAAGGGCAAATTAACCATTAATGATCAAAACCCAGTAACTTAATAATGATCAAAATCCATTAACTTAATACATAATTTCATTACTTGCATAAGAAAATAACTAAAATTATCCCTAAAACCTCCTCAAACTGTATAATGTTGCAATTCTAAGGCCTAATTACCTGATTCAAGTTAACAGAGATGAATTTCTAACCTTTATGAAGACAACAAAGAAAATCTAGAGAGAATCATTCAAAATTTCCCTTTTTTTTTCCAAAATGAGTTTTAAAAAAAATTATTTCTGAGAAAAAGCTTTAATTAAACTGTGACTTTCACTACTATAGTAACACCTGCCACTATAATAGGTGCAGACCAAGTCTGAACATCACTATAGCAGGAATTTTTATGCTATTGCAGCAATCACTATAGCTGCTGCCAGCTACTATACCAAAATTAATGAGACAGAATGTTTATTTGCACCCAAAAAACACACATTTTGCAACACACCTTAATCCAAGGACATTCTAAACAATGCCCTTTATGCTAAAATAAATTTTGAGAGTTTTATTTACCCAAATTTGATTCCATAAATTTCTATAGATTTCTTATCATCTTAGATAACTAGAAGTCAAATAAAACACCACCCAACTTGCCCAAATCATATGCATATTTCTCTAGACCATACCTCATTTCAATTTTGCTCAAAGCTAACCTAGCTTGGAATTTGTAACTTCAAAAATTATGAATTTTAATGTAGGGTTTTCAAATGGAGGCTTATACATTAAAAACATAACAGGTCGTTATATCTCTATTCTCATTCTACTAGCAGATAGTCTTCCCCAATGCTTTATAATATTTATCCCCTTCCAAATCTACCACAATACAAACATTGACACAACTATAGATCAAATTAAGTTTTAGAATACTTACAATGTTCCAACACTTACAAACACTCTGCTTAATCTACAAAAAAAGGCCTATCCACCCTTACAACAACTGAAAAGTAATTCCATAAGGATTTAGTAGTATAACAAGTCATAAATGAATGATCAATACTCTATTGTACTCCATCCTAATAGCAACAACACACCACATAATCATGGATTTTATTTCTTATAAGAATTTCCCTAAAGGCAACCTCTTCTTTCAAAGCTTCCTTCTAATGAAATACACTTTAAATGGAACACCTTTCAACTAAATCTACTTAAATATTAATTTTACCTCTTCTATTTATCTTAAACATCCCAGGATGACCCCACTATAAATTTTCTAGAAGTATTCAACATCAACTAAGGTCTATCCCACTCTTTGAATTCTTCTCAAAGTTAAAATTTCTTGTTACCTGATTTTACACCTCTTAATTGAAAGCTTGTTGGAATAATTCTTCATTCTATCTCCTATTTGAATACAATTAACTCACACCCTACAATTGGTGCTCATTAGTACTACTAATTGGCAGATAATAATGAAGTGCACCTAATTGAGTTCAATTATCATACTATACACTAGAGTGACCACATTTAGGATCTCACAATATCTCCTGATCATTTTTTTCCCTAACCTCCAATGTATACATCCACATTAAAGTGCCTTATTTCTATTCCACCATTTGATTTCTTACTTTTTTTACAGTGTTTTTTCCACATAAAGTTGGTTCATAAAGACTTTTGAGTCCTAAAAATCCACAAAAACTTAGAAAAAAGAGCTTTATACACATCAAACATGACTTAAAACCCAATCCTCTTTCCTTTTTAGGGATCCAAATATCAATCCAAGATACCTGGTGTTTATTTATACCAACCTCATTAGATTAAATTTCCAAAAAAATCTAACAAATATTCTATGGATATAATATATAACACAATTTGGAGGATTAATACTAGATAAATAAAGAAATTGGGATTCTATTCAAAACACTGTTAATTTACATAGCCTTACCACCAAATGAAAACATTTTTCTTTTTCTGTAATACCCTATCTCAAAGAGTTTTTTGTCTATCATATGACTCTTTTCTTAAGTCGTACGTATAGCATATAAGTTATATGTTGATCTCATATCCAAGGAAGGTCATGATAGGTGACAATTTATTAAGGGAACGACTCAACTTCTAGAAGTAGTCAACAAGCATACAAGTTGTATGAAGCCAAGTCATAAGTTTAACAGTGCAGAGTCCTTAAGGTTCTACCAAGATACGAATGGGAAGCTAAGAATCGTATGGTGAAGATACGAGTCATATATGGAGATCGTAAGTTGACTAGTCTGCACCCTCTTTTGATTCTGTCCATCTTATGATTTATGATTCCTAGTTGTGTCATTGCATATGAGTCATATGATCAACTCGGAAGAACTGGCGAGAAAATTCAGAGAAGTTAAGTTAAGGGGCTTTTTATTCTTTTACCATTTATAACTCCCCGCCTACAACAATTAAACCCAAGGGACATTACTTTTCTTCTCTTTTCCATTAATTGAAAAACACAAAATCCCTATTTTTATTCTCAATAACAAGATTAGGATTTCATCTCAAGATCATTTCCCAAGTCTCAAAAGTCAATCTTACTTCACCATGCCAAGAACTTTAAGGTATGTATGGTTTAGTACCAAGGATATTCTTTCATCCTTGTGCCCAGAACTTGTTTTAAAGTTAAAGTGATGATTTTCAATTAGGATTCATACCAAAATTATCTTGTCTTGAGTTTAGGGAATTTTTATGTGATTGAAGTACTAAAGTTCATACATGTTCTCATCTATTTATGTTTCAACTGGAAGATTCTCTATTATGATTTGTATATAATGAGTTTTATTATTAATTAAATATTTTAAATTGAGTTTTAAGTATGATAATATGTTAAAGTTATAAGAAAGCAAGTCTGAGATTTAAGGCATACGTATAAGCACTAAGTTTATAAGAAAGTTTGATCTTGTGATTCAACGACAAGACTTGAAATCCACAATTGTTCATTTTGATTCTAATTTGCGGTAAAGAGAAACATAATTGGTTTCAAGTATACAATCCTTTATGCTATTTTAAAGGGGATTTCTTAAGTATGAACATATATATATATATATACTTTTAGAGTAGTATTTAGCACATAAAAGGGAATGCGGATGATCCTATCCTAAATTCCCAAAAACTATGATCCAATTTAGGTTAAAAAAAATTCCAATATGGACGATATAAAGTATAATGATTACTAAGACTAAGCTTCTATTCTGATGGCAAGGGTAGGATAGCTCTCTCCAATATGGGTAAGATGTTGGACTCCTAAGTAGCTCACATGGTTCATGTTGGTTAGAAAAATCTCCCATAAGCAAGACTAAAAGCAAAGAATTTAAGAGACTAAGCGTTATCGCTCACTAAGTTTATTTATATGCTTCATTATCCATATTTGATGGTCTTCCAGTCTTTAGTCTTACTTAAGTACTAGGTGAGTCATTTATGTTTAGCATACATAGTTTGAAAGCATATATAGACATATTTAGTATTGTTTAATTTATGAATTCACCCCAACATGCTCAGTACATTATAGAAGTACTAATCCGCATATACGTCTGTGTGCCACATTATCTTATAATGTAAGATCTGGTGCTTGTTTCCAATAGCATGAGTGACTTTGGCACATTACCTGCATCCTAATGTATGGTGAGTCCTCATAGTCTGAGGATGCAATTTTTTGGATTTGTGTTTCCTTTGATGGAAGTATTTTAGATATTGATTTCAGTTTATGTATGAGTCATCCGGGGTCTATCACAGTGACTCTTTAGTCTATAGTAGAGGCTTGTCAGACTATGTCTAAGCTCAAGTTCAACAATTTTATGTAAAGATTTCTATGTTAAAGATTCACGTAAAGTTATGAGATTGTGTATCTTTTGTTTTCTTCTTATGATTCCTACCCTTACTGTATGAGTTCTGATCTATAAAGATATCATAGGTTAGCTTAGGTCTACTCGTAGTACTGAGTTCCATATGACATCCAAGTGTACTTTTGGGGTATTACAAAGTTGGTATTAGAGCCTAAGGTTTTAAGAGTTTTAGGGAGTCAAACAAGCCATGTTACATAGAGTCTTTATCATGAATGTAAAGCATGCCACATTTATGAGCAAGAGGCTTTAAAATGAATTAGGAAGCAGTAGTTCTTTTATGATCTATTGTTCTTATAGTTGTCTCTATCTTCATTAACTCATGGTTTTACATGATAGAATATGCCTCTTTGCCACGCATATGCATGCAGAAACAATAACCAACCACCCATGCACGCCGAACCTCTGAATAAGAATGTGTCTCATGCTGAGTTTCAGGCTTCTTTTGAAGTGTTGGCCCAAGCTGTAATCACTAGTTTTAAAGGAACCAGCAGGCAATAGTACTACTTCAAGAGAATGGCAATTTAGTTGAAGCACTGATTTGGGACTTTGTCAGGATGAATCTACCAAAGTTCCATGGGTCAAAGGTGGATCAGGACCCATAGTTATTTAATGATGAGATAGGAAATATAACTCAGATTATGCATATTATTGAAGAAGAGAGTGTAGAGTTTGCATCTTATAGGTTAAAGTATATTGCTTACGATTGGGTTACGATGTGGAAGGAAGGTAGGAGTGAGAATACAACTCCTGTGAGTTGGAAGGTCTTCCATAATACTTTTTTGTATAGGTTCTTTCTGTGTGAGATGAGGTAGGGAAAAGTGAAGTAGTTTATGAACCTGAGGTGGTACTCTATGACGGTGAATGAGTACTGACTTAGGTTCACTCAGTTGTCAAAGTATGCTTCCGAGTTGTTAGCTGATTCTAGTGCTCATATGAGCAATTTTATTATTGGGGTGCCTGATTTGGTGGTCAAGGAGTGCAGGACATCTATTCTGATTTGAGATATGGATATTTCTATATTTATGACTCATGCACAACAAATTGAGGTATAGAAGTTGAAGGAAACAAAAAGGAGAAATAAGAGAGCTAGGATTGGATCGTTTAAGTTTAGTCAGCCAGGGTCAGGAGGGGGAAACCATTCACCGTTTCAAGGTCATTCATCAGTGTCTGTTCCATCTTCAGTGCCCCTACATTCAGAACCGGGTAGGAGCAATAGGGCATGACTTCAAATCCTAGATCTCAGAACAGTGTTGTTGGGAGGCCCAATTTCCCAACATGTGAAAAGTGTGGGAAAAAACCATATTTGTGAGTGTTTGATGGGCAAAAGAGGTTGTTATGGTTATGGTAAGATGCACCACAAAATTAAGAAATGTCCATATGATAAATAGGAATAAGAGATACTCATCCCCAAATACAGGCTACTAATTTAGCACTTTATCCAGGCTGCCTAGCTTTTCCCAGGTCACGTCTTCTAGCATTGGTGGCAGTTAGTGCTAGAATTGGTTTTATGCAATACCATCCCATCAAAAGTAGGAGAGTTCACCAGATGTAGTCACTAGAATGCTTCGTGCCTTTTACCTTAATGTTTAGGAATTGTTAGACTCGAGATCGAATTTCTCTTATGTAACTCCCTTGGTTTCTATAAATTTGGGGTAGGTCTTAAAAATCTTTCTAAGCCTTTCTCTATTTCTACCTTACTGGATGAGTTAGTTCTTATCAAATGAGTCTATAGGGAGTTTCCTATTATCGTCCTCCATAATATTACACTAACGCACCTAATAGAGTTAGATATGGTAGATTTCGATGTTATCTTGGGCATAAATTCTCTCCATTCATAATATGCATCAATAGATTGTCGCACCCACATGGTGTAGTTTTAGTTTCCTAATAAAGCTATTTTAAAGTGAGAGGGTAGTTTTTAGCTCCCAAAGGTTATTGCATATCTTACCTTAAGGCACGAAAGTTAATATCAAAAGGGAGTATTTACTATTTTGTTCGAGTCAAAGATACTAAGTCTGAATTTTTGACAGTTCAGTTAATTCGGGTAGTAAACAAGTTTTCAGAGGTTTTTCCTAATGATCTTCCAAGGGTACCTCCAAATAGAGAAATATAATTTGATATTGATCTTCTTTATGATGCTTAGCCCATCTCTATTCCTCTATATCATCTGGCTCCAGCTGAGCTAAAAGAGTTAAGGAAACAACTTAAGGACCTCTTAGATAAAGGTTTCATTAGATGTAGTGTATCTCCGTGGGGTGCTCTAGTTCGTTTCATGTGCAAAAAATATTGTTATCTCAAAATATGTATAGATTATAGATAGTTAAACAAGGTTACCCTAAAAAATAAGTATCTCATTCCTAGAATCAATGACCTATTCGACTAGCTTTAGGGTTCCAGGTGGTTCTCCATTATTGACCTTAGATCAAGATATAATCAGTTAAAAATCAGGGAGTAAGATATTCCAAAAACAAGTTTCCTAACAAGGTACGATTATTTTAAGTTTGTGGTTATGTTGTTTTGACTAACAAATGCTCTTGTAGCCTTTATGGATTTAATGAACAGGGTCTCCAAGCATTATTTGGATAAGTTTGTCATTGTATATATAGATGACATACTGGTGTATTCCATGAGTGAGGAAGAGCATGCAGATCATCTGAGAATAGCGTTGCAAACCCTTAAGGATCGTTAGTTGTATGCGAAGTTTGGTAAATATGAATTTTGGTTTGGAATCTATTTCCTTCTTGGGTATGTTATTTCAGGGTTTGGTATTCATGTTGATCCTCAAAAGACTAATGCAGTAAAGCGCTAGCCTAGACCCATCACTCCTTTGGATATTAGGAGCTTTTTAGGTTTGGCTGGGCACTATAAAAGATTTGTTAAAAGGTTCTTCTCTATAGCTGAAACATTGACTTAGCTAACCCAAAAGGGGGTGAAGTTTATATGGTTCGATAAGTGTGAGAAGCATTTTTAAGAGTTGAAGAGTAGGTTGACTTCGGCTCAATGTTTGCTTTTCCAGAATAGTTAGATGGATTTAGGCTATTTTGTGATACTTTCGGTGTTAGGTTATGTTGTGTATTGATGCAGAATGGGAGAGTGATAGCCTATTCTTCTAGGAAACTCAAGGATCACAAAAAGAATTACCCAACTCATAATTTGAAATTAGCTGTTGTAGTGTTTTCCTTGAAGATTTGGAGGCACTACCTATATGGTGTGTATGTTGATGTTTTCACTGACCATAAGAGCCTTCAGTATGTATTTACTCAGTGAGAGTTGAATCTTCTTCAGAAAAGGTGGTTGGAGTTATTGAAAGATTATGACATGGGTGTTCTCTATCATCTGGGTAAGTCCAAATATGATGGCTCACGCACTGAGCAGGTTGTTCATAGGTAGTGTCACCCAAGTGAATAAGAAAAGACCAGAATTAGACAAAGCGACACATAGATTATCCAATTTGGGAGTTTGTTTGCTTGACACTAATGATGGGCAGTAGTAGTTTAGAATGGTTCAGAATCATCATTAGTAGTAAAAGTGAAAGTGAAGCAGCAGAATGATCCTATCCTGACCTAAATTTTTGAAGCAGTCCAGCAACAGCAAAAGGTTGAGCTTTTCTCTTAGGGGGAGATTGTGTACTTTGATACCAGGGTATACTTTACGTTTCAAATGTAGATGAATTATGGAAAAGAATATAAGCCGAGCCTCAGGGTTTAAGATATTCCATTCATCCAAGTGCTACTTAGATGTACCGAGACTTGTAAGAAATTTATTGATGGAATGGTATTAAGAGGGATATAGTTGAGTTTGTGGCAAAATGTCCAAATTATCATTAAGCAAAGGTTAAACACCATTTATTGGAAGGTATGATGCAAGAGACTAGTATCCTTTCTTGGAAGTGGGGAATGGTAAATATTGATTTCATCACAGTGTTGCCTCATACAAGACGTTATTATGATTCAATTTGTGTTATAATAGATCGAATGACTAAGTCAGCTCAATTTCCTACTTATCAAGATATCAGACACAATGAAGGATTATGCATGAATATATATGTACGAGTTAGCAAAGCCTAATAGGATACAATTATCCATAATTTCAGATAGAGCCACATAGTTCACCTTGCAGTTTTGGTAATCTTTTCAAAAAGACCTTGGTACAAAGGTTAAGCTTAGCACTACTTTTCATTCGTAGACTGATGGTCAGGCCGAATACACAATTCAGACATTAGAAGACATGCTGAGAGTGTGTACTCTAGAGTTCAAAGGATGTTGGAATGACCACTTACCGTTGATTGAGTTCTCTTATGATAATAGTTATTATGCTAATATTCAGATGTCTCTATTTGAAGCATTGTGTGGGTGTAGATGCAAATCACTCATAGGATGGTTTACGGTTTGAGAGGCGGCATTGATTGGGCTGGATTTTGTTTTTGAGTCTATGACTAAGGTTCAGTTGATTCATGAAAGGATAAAGACTACATAGAGTCATTAGAAGTTATATGTTAATTTTTGAAGAAGGGAACTTGAATTTGAAGTAGGCAATTGAGTATTCCTGAAAGTGTCGCCTACGAAAGAGATGATGAGATTTAGAAAGAAAGGGAAGTTAAGTCCACTATTTTTTGTCCTTATGAGATAGTAAAGAGTATAGAAGAGGTAGCCTATGAATTAAATCTTCCATCAGAATTAGCTATGGTTCATTCGGTGTTTTATGTTCCAATGCACAAGAAGTGCATTGAAAACTCGTCCTTAGTAGTTCCCCTGGAGAGTATTGGGTTTAAAGGACAACTTGTCGTATGAGGAGATTCATGTTGAGATACTTGATAGGCAGGTCCGAAGTCAAAGAAATAAGGAAGTAGTATCTGCAATAGTTATCTGGAGAAACCTATCAGTTGAAGGGGGCACTTGGGAAGTGGAGGCAGACAAGATGGCCAAGTATCCTTATCTCTTTTCTTCCAACCCAGTTCCTACTGAAGGTAAATACTTATTTTTATCTAGGAATCTCTCTCTGTTTAAGTATGTTTAAGTATTTTGAGTTGTATCATATGTGGTGTGGTTGGATCCTTATGACAAACATAATCTTGTTTGTAAATTGGTTGTGGGTGTGATTGATCTTTTCCTAGTCCTAAGTAATTCTACATTCGAGGAAAAATGTTTCTAGGGGGGTATATTGTAATATCCCATCTCTAAGAGTTTTCTGTCTATCATATGACTCATTTCTTGAGTCGTATGCATAGAATATGAGTCGTATGTTGATCTTATATCCAACTCAGTGCATGATGGGTGACAATCTATTAAGGATATGACTCAACTCCTAGAAGCAGTCAAGAAGTATACGGATCGTATGAAGCCAAGTTGTAAGTTTAAGAGTGTAGACTCCTTGAGGTTCTATCCAAGATACCAGTGGGGTTCTAAGGATCATACGATGAAGAATAATCCATATGTGGAGCTCATAAGTTTATTAGTGTGTACCCTCTTTTGATTCTGTCTATCTTACAACTTATGATTCCTATTTGTACTATTGCGTACGAGTTGTATCATCAACTTGTAAGAACTGGGGAGTAAATTCTGAGAAGTTAAGTTAAGGGGATTTTTAACCTTTTACCCCTAATAACTCCCAACCCACAACATTTAACCCCCAAAGGGCGTTACTTTTCCTCTCTTTTCCATAAATTAAAGAACATAAAATCCCTATTTCCATTCTCAAGAACAAGATTAGGATTTCTTCTCAAGATCATCTCCCAAGTCTTAAAAGTCAAGTTTACTTCACCAAGCCAAGAACTTTAAGGTATGTGGGGTTTATGAACAAGGATATTCTTTCATCCTTATGACCAAAACTTGTTTTAAAGTTAAAGTTATATGATTTGCAATTAGGATTCTTACCCAAATTATCTTGTCTTAAGTTTTTGAAATTTTCATGTGATTGAACTGTTAAAGTGCATACATGTTCTCATCTATTTATGTTTCGACTTTGATATTCCCTATTATGATTTGTATATCATGAGTTTGATTTTAAACATTGATTAAAGATTTTCAATTGAGTTTAAAGTATGATATTTTGTTACAAGTTATATGAAAGAAACTATGAGATTTAAGGCTTAAGTATAAGCACTAAGTTTACAATAAATTTTGATTATGTGATTCAATGACAAGACTTGAAATCCACAATTATTCATTTTGATTCTGATTTAAGGTAAAAAGAAGCATAATTAGTTTTAAGTATACAAACACTTATGATATTTTAAAGTGGATTTCTTAAGTATGAGAATATATATATATATATATATGTGTGTGTGTGTATATATATATACTTTGGGAGTAGTATTTATCACTAAGAAGGGAATGTGGATGAGCGTATCCTAAATTTTTAAAAACTACGAGCCAACGTAGGTTAAACTTTTTGGCAATATGGATGAAGTAACGTATAGTGATCACTAAGACTAAGGTTCTATTCTGATGGCAAGGGTAGAAAGCTCTCCCCAACATATGTAAGATGTTCGACTCTATGTTAGCTTACGTGGTTTATGTCGGTTAGAAGAATCTCCCATAAGCAAGAATAAAAGCAAAGATTTTATGAAACTAAGCGTTGTGGCTCACTAAGTTTATTTATATTCTTCTTTATCCATGTTTGATGATCTTGCAGTCTTTACTTTTACTCAAGTCCAAGGTGAGTCATTTACATTTAGCGTGCATAGTTTGAAAGCTTATATATACTTATTTAGTATTGTTTTACTTATGCATTCACTCTCACATGCTTAGTACTTTCCTGAAGTACTGATCGACATTCACGTCTGTATGCTACATTATCTTATAATGTAGGTTTTGGTGCCCGTTTCCAGTAGCATGAGTGACTTCGGCATCATTACCTACATCCCAATGTATGGTGAGTCCTCATAGTTCAAGGACCCAGTCTTTTAGATTTATGTTTTCTTTGATGGAATTATTTTAGACATTTATTTCAGTTTATGTACGGGTTAGATAAGGTCTGTCGTAGTGGCCCTCTAGTCCATAGTAAAGGCTTGTCAAACTATGTCTAAGCTCAAGTTCAAGAAGTTTATGTAAAGATTTATAAGTTAAAGTATCACTTAAAGTTATTAGATTGTGTATCTTTTGTTTTCTTCTAATGATTCCCACCCTTACTGTGTGAGTTTTGAGTTGTAAAGATATCATGGGTTAGTTTGGAGATATTCGTAGTCCTGAGTGTCCTGTGACATCTACGGGTTACTTCTGGGGCATTACATTTTCAAGATTGTAACTTGTTCTACACTTTAATCATTAATTCTAAGAAATGAATCTTTTTCTTCTTTGGATATCTAATGGAGCAACCCAAATAAATTAGGGGTAACTTTTATCTTTTAAAACTAGATCATTTTTTCTTCCCTCTGATGTGAGCATGTGAAGTCTTATGATAAATGAGAAAAGCACTTTTTTCCGTGTTGATCAACTGACTAGACTATTCCTCATAATTCTTCAGTATATCTACCATTAATTATAGACATTTCTTGTCAGCAGACACCAACATAATGGTATCATAAACATATGCTAAATGATTAATGTTCTCACTTGACTTAGGCATACTATAATTTTTAAATTTTACGTTGTAAAATAATGAGTTTACAACTTTAAATAAAACCTCTGCTAATAATGCAAACAAAGCTGAAGGTAGAGGATCCCCTTGCTTTACTCCCCTTATAAGAGTGAAAAAATCCATGGACTTGACCATTAATAAAAGTAGGATACCAATTGATTGCAATTGGTCTCTAGATTTTAACCACTACATCATTATCAAAACCCATTATTCTAGCACTTTAATCAAAAAAATCCCACTTCACCCTATCATAAGACTTTTCCCGATCCAATTTAATTACCACTATAGCAGGTTTTCCTCTCATTCGAATGTCAAATATAATATTAGCAGGTTTCCCCTCTTTCTAATGTCAAAACTAATCATCAACAGATTTTCTTCTTATTCTAATGTCAAAAATAATCTCTTGCACCAAAAGCACATTTTCAGTGATGTTCTTTCCTTTCATAAACCCTGAATGATTCCTTGAGATTAGAGTAGGGACCATTTTCTAGTCTATAACAAACAACTCTTAAAATTACTTTATTTGAGAAATTACTTAGACTAGTTGTCCTCATATAAAAAAAAAGATTAGACAATATATTTTTTAGGCAAGAGGACCAAGTCAGTATTAGTGATAGATTTGGAAGAGTACTACCGTCAAGGAATGTATTTACCACTTTGACAATATCCTCACCTACTATGTTCTAACAACTTTGGAAAAAATTTCCAACCCATCAGGGCCACTAGAACTCTCCATATTAAATTCAAAAATCACCTTCTTTACCTTTTTCCAGAGTTAGAATAGCATTAAATGACATCAGATGGAATATGTTTCAATAGTGAAATATCTACTTCTCCAGTAGTTACTGAAAATTGACTTTGAAAAAAAGGATAATGCCTCCTCTACCACTTATTCAGAATCCTCAGCCCAAGAACCATCTTTCTTGAGAACTTTAGAGACAAACAACCTCTTTGTCCTTCCATTGACTAAACTATTGAAAAATTTGGTGTTCTGTTTCCTTTTAGAAAACCACTTTATGCTTGTTTCTTGCTTCCTAAACCTTTTCTCATAATGAATACATTGTTTTTCTTTATCTTTAGCCCTTTGCGACACTATTCTTTTCACATTTGTAGGATTTTCATCAAAAATGTCTTCTTTGAGTCTAACAATTTCCTCTCTTATGAAGGTTACTTGAAGTTATCTCCAAATCTTTCTCTACTCCAACTAGACAATGTATTCATAATTTTATTTATCTTTTTCTTTAAATTAATAAAAATATCTGGTTTATTCGACACCCAACTAGACCTCACCGCTTGTTGAAAATCTGCCTTTTCCAACCATAATTTGAGAAATCTAATATATTTCCTCACATAATCAGATTGACTACCACATGTGAGTAAAAAATGAGCATGATCTAAACCAGTCATGGCTAAATGTCCTACTTCTACTTGCCTAAACATACCCAAAAGTATTTGATTAAACAAAAGTCTCTAATCTTTTAAAAATGCATTCATCATCTGCTCTGTCATTCCACCAGGTAAATGGGATTCCTTTGAAATTGAGATCTAGCAAATCACAAGAATTAACAGAGAATGCAAAATCTTCAAATTCTCGAGGATAAACTAGGAGGCTCCCTATTTTTTGATCACTCAAGATTACATTAAACTCACGTTCAATTACCAAGATAGTCTGTTACCCAAACTACTGGAATAAATGTTATCCCACAAACTTAATTTCTCCTGGGCATCACACTTAGCATAAACTATAATGATAAGTAAACATTGAATAGATTCTTGAAATTTCAACTGTAAAAAAATTTATTGATTTTAATTTGAGATAACCTCCACCTTTGTATGGTTTTGAATAATGATCCATATCTTCCATTCAAGCTATAGTTTGAATAATTTGTCCCCGACCTCCTTCTGTATCTCCTATATCTTTGAACATGGCTAACATTTTAAAAATTCTTCATTAATGCGATATTTGAAAATTTATTGTATTAGTGTATCATTTTAATTATGTGGAATGAATTTTGGGTCCTTACAAACCTCACATTCCAAAATATTTCTTTCATTTTGATTTCATACTCTTCTAGGATTAACCCTTATAGGCATCTCCTATTTTTCTTCCCTTTGAATATTTTTGAACTTGTTCCTTGTTAGATTTCAACATTCTTCAACACATGTAATTCTTTTTGTAACTATTTTCCTCCTCCTTATCTCTCATTGTTCTCCCTATTGTTAAACATGTGATTGCACACTTTTATCCTCTATTTGATGTGTTACTAGATTATGTAGTGTTATGATTGGTGGTGATTTTTTATAGAATGGTACTATCTCATAAGGAATCCTTATTCCTTATTTGAAGGCTAGTTCAACATAAGTTACTGCACCAAGAATCTAGGTATAATCTTATCAACCCTTCCTCCGAATCAAAAGCATTTGACTGAACCACATACAATGTCTTATGGTAAGTGGAATGTGCTAACTCTATCCTTATGTCTTTGTATACTTGACTAATTTTCATGCGTATCTTGTTTCTAATTATAGATGAAATTTTTACCTCTAAACTTTCATTCTCCATTAGTGATTCAGCCTTTCAACTATACAATTTTTCTCCTGAAAACTCCTCTGTGTTTTTACTAATGAAAATAATCTCCTCCTCTTTGTGGGACTGGAAATCAGTGCTGCTTGTTATTAATTTTTGTGATACATTTGTGCTTTCATGTGTGTGTCCGGGTTCCTTGGTGGTCTGATTATTGAATGCTAATTCCATCACTTTCGAGGACTATAATAATTTACTTTCATTTTTACTCTTTGTGACATTTGTTGTTGTATGTTTGTATCTTTGTGTGTGATCATTACTGTTGTTGGTACTGGTTTTATGTATAGCCTATGAATGTGATCATCTTTGATAGTATCATGCTTGTCACATTGCTTCTTCTGTGATCCCACTTTAGACTTGCTTAGCTCCTTCTAATAGACTACATTCCTTACCCTGCATCTACTTTATATTTTATTTTCCACCTTATAATCCCGTAGTGCATCAAAAGAATTTTCTATGATAACCACTTTGTTATTCATCATAGCCTTCATATGTTATCATTAATCAATTTAGTGGTGCCTTTGTCTAGTTTAAATCTTTAACTGATGGGTTTCCATTTAGATGTAACCATTCTGGTATTTATTTCCCTTTTTTGTATGGGTACTATTTATAATCTTATCTTTTCCTTGGTCGTCTTAATTCCATTTTTCCTTAAATTCCTTCTTTTCACGACCCAATTTCTTAGGTCATGACGACGCCTACTATAACCCACTAGTAGGCAAGCCAAAATTCATAGTCCAGAACGGCTAGTAATGAACTATCCAAATATATATAGTAAAGAAAGAAGATAGATGAAATAAGAGAATCAAATACATAATAAAGTTCCAAAACCTGGTGGTATCAGTACAAGAACTTCAAATACAATAATAGTACAAAAGTAAAATATCAAAGAAATTACATTGATTCAACTTAGATCTGAATAAAACATAGAGACTGGTCTAATACATAGGAGGTAGATAAGTAATACTCTAAACATCAGGAGCTCACTCTAAGTTTTCGAACCATGGCTGCTCCACACGATGCACACATCAATAGCGATAATCCATAATATGATCTGTAGGCTACAGAAGTGTAGTATGAGTACAAAACAAATAGTACTCAGTAGGCAACTGTCAACTGAGCTCCAAAGAGAAAACAGATATACATAACATATAAACAAAATGAAAACTACACCCAATGTTCAACAGCCACATAAAATAGCCAATGAAATAATAAGGATAACCTATATTATTCATGTTCATGAGACTAACATAATAACCTATATATATAATAGGTGCACGAAATCAGGTCGTGGATAAAAGAGCAAAAATCCATAAGTCCATTGCACGAAGTGAACTTCGGTACTAAATTGTTATAAAAGTGTAGAAGGGTCGGAATCTATCATGACCGGAGTAGATAATAGTGCGAAATCATGGATTTGAATCTGTCTCGGTCAACTCTTTTAAACATCATTATTAGCCTCTTTTATATAATAATTATCCACTAAGTTAGGCAGTTATTATTGCAAGAAAATCTATTTTTAAGATGAAAGTGGGTTTTAACTCTATTTAGGATGAATAGTCAGTCATAAGATCATATTTTAACGACAATCACATCATTTACTAATATAATGATCATGAGTATACCAAATCTATGCATGCCATCATCAGTATCCAAATCAATGAAACCGCATATAAAAACATCTATCTATCTATCTATCTATCTATATATATATATATATATATTCATAACTACAATTGTATCCTTTACAAGGATAAATTCTTCCTAGATATCCAACACATATCATAACACGGCCTTTGACCCAATAATGTGTCCAGAATAATTAAAACATCATAATCATGGCCTTAGGCTCACATATATATCCAAAACTCATTACAATAATCATGTTTATAGATCATCTAATATCTATAAGCCACAATGTATTGACGAGGCATAACATCTCTATGAGCTATAAAGCATATCTATAATCATCTCACATATAGGAGGAATCTCACTTCTAGGAGACATAATTCATCAATGAAGCATAACTCATAACTATGAGGCATATCATATCGAAAAGACATCTCATATCTATAGGTCATATAGCATGACTATGCAAAATATCGTCTTTATAGGCCAATTATCACATCTAAAAGAAATAACATCTCTAAAGACTAATTATCATGTCTAAGAGGAATTAACTTCTCTAAAAGGCCCAATATCATTTCTAAGAGGAAATAACATCTCAAAGGCCCAATATCGCTTCCATAAGGAACATCATGGCCATAAGCCATTAATCATAATTTGGGGAAAGTCATCACAATTTACCAAGTCACAAAGAAAAATTTTTCTAAAGGCTCAATAGTCTCAACCATACCTAGAATCTGCAACGAAGTCCACAAAGGCTAACAAACGTCTTGGCCTAAGTGGACCGGGAAAATCCCACTTGTAATCCTTAATTACCATATCAGGCAATATACGCCCCAAACTATCCTAATGTGTCTAGTTCAACTTCTAGATGTCAAGTAAGACTTAACAAACCTTAAGATAGAAAGTTCATCTAGAAACATGGGCATTTATGTCAAATCCACCTAAATTACGATTTCAAGATCACTAGACTAGCCCAACTAAGGTTAAGGATACTCATACAAACTATTATTTCAAAACATAAACCATGTTCCAAACCTTGCATCATATCATATCCATTCTACAAATTGGTTCAGTCTAGAGAGAAGGAAATAGGATTCTAAAGGTAATAAGCATTTCACCTTATGAGTCCCAAAGCCTCATCTAATCCTCAAACTTTAATAATCAAGACTAGGTCATTCTACTCATAAACAAACTTAACATTCACATTCACATGCGATATATATAACGCACATCATCTTCGAGAAGAGTAGGTACAAGCCTAACTCAAAGCCAAGTAAAAAATCCTTACATCATTTACCACATGCTCGTCTTCACTTCATAATTCCCAAAATGCCATCACACTATCAAATTCATAATCTACTCATCAATACAATAATAATGATACCCATATTGCACCATTATACTTCGGATCGAAAAATAACACTAAAAACCCTAAGTGGGTCCCAGATATGGAAACTGCATTTTTGAGGTCAACCCAACATTCATAAATCAAGGAATCATAACCTATAAAAATAGGTGAAAACCAAGCTTATTTGGGGCAAAAATCAAGCCTTCAAGCTATTTCGGGTTTTGGGTCAAAAGGTAAGAAAATTCACTAAGAAATTGATGAAATCTTAGCTTAAATTGGATGATAATCAAGATAATAGATTTTTAGCAAGCTCCCAAGTCACCCCAAAGCTCAAATTTGAGATACCACACTCATTTAGGATCTTTGGCTCTTAAGAATAAGGGAAAATGGCCAAAATCAAAACATTGGGATCCATTTATAGCCCTTTAAGGTATAAAGGTACATCTATCACAGTCCTAGTGACCGCGATCGCACTATTGCGATCACAATAGGTCCTTGTGTGATCGTGCTAGCACCAGCACCAACAAAGTAAAACTTTTTTTGACCCTCAAAACTCATTCGGCCTCTGATTTTTTCAAATAAATTATGTAACCCCACAAAATTTGACATTCTAGACATATTGGTGAAGTTTAATTTTTTAGCTGAGGTTGTTTATACTAAATGTGGGCCCCACACTCATAGTTTCTGACTTTTCCAACTTTTTGACCAATAGGTTGAAATTAGTGCGGGTGCATTGGGACTCAAACCATAGGTCTAGCCTAAAATTAATATTCTAGAGATGCTAGTGCAGTCAAAATTTGCATCCGAGATCGTTTTATGAAAGTTTTCACCCAATGGCCATTTGAATCTAGTAAAGACTTGCTAACTAGGATGGCTGTAAAAACTAAACGAACTGCTCGATAATCAAACGGTCAGTACCAACAAGTTATAAATGACTTGGGGTAGCTATGGAGGAGCTCAAACAATGAAAATAAATGGAATTATGAAAAATGATTGGAAGTGTTATTACATTATGCACTACTAAAAGGACTTTTGTTCCCAAAGGTTTAATAGATAGAAAGAATCTCAATAGCTCAAAAAGATAAGGTAGTGGGCTCGCATGCTCCTAGTATGACTTCCTAGATAACCTCCACGAAGAGGGAATACTTGCAAGGCATTTTGCCACAAACATCCCTTTTTTAATCAACACTCGCAATTACATTCCCACAGCCAAAAACTCAACTTCAATCACTAACAGGCCTCCAACTAAATCAAATAGTCTAATGCCCATAATTCTGAACCACATCATACTGATGCCATCTTGATATTTTTATAAATCCACGAAGGCCCATTCAAGCCAAAACCATTCTAATACATGAGTCATACCATCAACTTCAAATCCAAATATAACCTTTCTTTACTATTTCACACTTGTTATCCACTCAAAACTAGGAGGAAATAACCTGAGTCTCATCCCCATAATCTCACCACAAAGAACTTGAAGAACTTAAGATGATACGTTGAAAAGTCCATATGGGAACCATAAGAATAAGCTCATAAGGCATTGTCTGGGCACACAAATGGAAATATTCTAGGAATACAATCTATGCCAATGCTACAACTAGCCTCAATGGTAAGCAAGCTAAAATCTAGAAAATCAAGATATAACCACTCAGAATAATTTGCTCCAGGATGTCCTATCAACCGATAATGAAGCTTGGTTGAATCCAACTCAAGTATATTAATTCCACTGAGTATATCATCTAAAATTCTCAAATAAAACTAGAAACTCGTGGGAAAAGCTAAAAAACCAATACCGAGTCCATGGGCTATCATCTGAACACTTATAAAATATAATCAATCTGATGTCGAGAAGATCAAATAAGTAACCACGGAGTAGGCTCAACCAACTTATAAATGAAATTCTAACTGAAGTAAATCTAAAAACAAAGGTTGCAATCAGTTCCACAACTCAAATCTAAAATCTCAACTGTCAGGACATGAACTGGGGCCCTAGCTGTGATGAGCATTCCGAATCATGAAGACCCAAAACACCCCTATCTATCTGGCAATCATGCACATAATTCATATGATAAAAGAAATGAAGAAGATTCACAATACTACGAAAACATGGTCATGAGTCCAATGAAATCAATAATGGGAAATAATGTTCCACCATACCTATCGACATCTAAAAACCATTTACAAAATATATACTACATGACTAAAACAAACAAACTGTCTGAAAACTGGGACAAGGCCACCACTAGACCCAAAACCATTAAATGATAAATAAACAGCCAGACATCAGGCCTTCCAGAATATAGAAGGCTCACCACTTGTCTCTGCAAAACTGTCTAAAGATTCTACTGATTTTATGGACCCCTAGACTGTGCCCTAACCAGAAAGGGAAGGGGGTCAATACAAATTACTGGTATGCAGAATAATCCAAAACAAAGTAGATATTTTTATGTAAAATTAATAAGAGCTGATATAAAGCACAGTATTGCAAAATGATTTCAAAAATACATGGGCTTAGTATAATGATTTTTCAACAAAATTGCAACACATTTAAGCTAGGTGGTACACCCTACATTTTCATATTTTCACCAACTATCAAATCTCAATTGCCGCCGAGATTAGAGTAAAAGTAAGGGAAAGACACACAAGATCACACTGTAGGGTGTCTTTGACCCAACCAAGTATGGTAGTGAATAAGATCACAAAGCAGGGCTCCTAACCATTATCCCAATTTGGGATGACATAATGTCAGGTACAAAAGATCACAAAGCAGGGTACAAAGTTCTCGAGTCGACAAACATGGTTTCCGGCATAGAGTTATTTGACTCGTGGTTTCTTCAGGTAACCACCTATCTCACAAAATCAATGCATTAAACTCATTTTAATCAATCACATGTCATACTCTGCAGGGTATCGTCATACCCGACTTGCAAGTCATTAATATCACATCAACTTTCTAACTTCTCATACCATTTATCATATGCACATATGTATGACTTTCACACCATTAAAACACATACACCATGGTTCTCAACATGAAATTATTCCAGAAGTTTAATCATTTATGAGTAATGTCATATCAATTGCAAAACTCATGCTCTGAATGGTTTTAACACTAGTATAATATGGGGTATAAACATTATCATGGGGAATTTAGAAAATTAATGACTCATGCACATCACACCCTTTTGAAATTTCAGGTCACATGTTCACAATTCAACCATTTGAATACATTTAAACAAATAACCCCATGATATCTCAATAGTTCTTTCAAAATCATTTATCAAAACATGTTATTTGTATCAATTGAAAACCCCCATTTGAAAAAACATATATGTACTTGTATAAATTTAAAGTCTTTCGTAAGTTCCTTTATGAAAATATGCCCATGAAATTTAGGATAACCCCACGTACCTCTATTTATGAAATTAGCGGGAACTTCTTGAAGCCTATGATCTGGAGATTTTGAATCTTCAATCGATTTTGAAAACCCACTGTTGAATCTTGGGTTTCTTGAAGTTCTTGTTTGAAACCCCAGAGAGGAATCTTGAAGATTTTAATGAAAATAGGGTTAAGTTGCTCAAACATACCCTAAATTCTTTGTTTGGAAGGTTTAAAAGGCTAGGGAAAAGTCAAATTTACCCTTAATGACTCCTGAATAGAACTGGAAATTTGAACTTAAAAACTCAATTTTGGGTACCACCGCGACGCGCCACAATCATGGTGGTCCACTGGAATTCGATGAGTGAGAAATTGGGTGCCTCCACGATGCGCCACCATTACGGAGCCCCACTGGAATTTGACGATTGTCAATTTGACCCTCTCCGCAACATGCTAGACCCTAAAATGACGATGTTTACGACTGGAACTTTAAATTATTCATAACTTCTTCATCGAGGGTCCTTTTTGGACGAATCTTATATCGTATGAAAGCTAATTCATTCATCTACATAATGAAAGGTTGAAATCTAGGAAATTTCACATGAAATCTATGTATGAAACCTCCTATCCTGTGAGTAGCATTTTAGTGCATGACTTACAATGAGTATCTTAGCGATAATATAGCTTATGATACATTAAGCATGTTCATATGAGTCACTTAAGATAATACAAGCTAAGAGTTTTTGAATCCATCAAGTTTTAGTGTTCGATTTTGCAAGGGTCATCTTTGAATGACTATAATTCGATGTAAATGTTCTATTTCTTCATATTTATACCCACCAAATTGTAGATAATTGATTTATCTCTCCAACAATATCAATTTTTCCTTAATCCAATACCCGAGCGAAAAGTTATGCCCATTTTTGTGAGAGACAGTAAGGATAGGTGATTGGTTAGGCACCGCCCAACCAAACTTAGGCGATTGGTTAGGCGCCGCCTAAGTCAGTTCCAATGCCAAAAACACTCCATTTTGAGTTATTTTGAGGGTAATTGAGTCTTTTAACACTCATTATACGTTCCTAAACTTAACCCTACAAAACATATAGCTTCTAAACACATTACAACCCTATTAACATCTCAAAGCTCATCATCCAATTGCACCATAGGAGAAAAACAACTAGGGTTACACAATCAAGCTTGAAGATCCAATTTAACGAAAATTCCTCCATCAATCATCAAGAACCTCCCTTCCAAGGTATGCGTAGTGTTCATCTATGGATCCAATTCGTTCATAGAGCTCAAGAATCATGCTTTTAAATGTTGTTTTGTAAACTTTTTATGGTGATATGAATGTGTACATGTTGATGATGGATTTTTAAGTTTTAAGATGACATCTAAGGATGTTTTCATGAAATATATGTGGTTGTTGGTTAAAAATCCTGAACTTTGGATGGTTTAATATAATACAAGTATAAAATCCACCTATGCCTTAAAAGAATGCATGCAAGGTGTTTGATAAAATGCCTAGGATGCTAGAAATTCCTTTTTACATGATTCCATGATATTCACATAACAAGTCCATGTTAGCTATACACTTCAATATGAATTTCCATGCTAAATATGTATTCTTATGGTAGTGGCATGAAACATGTATAATGATGAAGATATGAATTATGTATGAGAATTTTATCCATGTTTTTCCTACCATGTTTGAGATGTTGAATAAATACATGAAGTTTAATATCCCAAAATCATTACAATATGAACTAAATATTATATGTTGTTGTTCCCTTATGCTTGAATGGTTTCCATGCCCTTGCTATGAATAATATATGTTGTCGGAATGCCCACGATATTAGAATTTGAGATTTATGACTTGATTATAAGCATTCCTATTCATGATAGATATTATGATGACCATGTACTTCATGAAATCCTCCACTCATGTATTATGGATTGTATTTTTGATAGTCATGTACTTAAGAAATTCAAGTTGTATCAGTTTCCTTCCATCGAGTCCTGGGGGTACTTGTACCCGAAAAATATAGTTGTGTGCCTAGATCCATGTCATGTTTTCACGATACTCTCAGTCAAGCCATGATCTATAGAATTCAGCCAATCATGTGACTCAGGAAAACTCATAAATCTCAGTAATCTCAGTAGTCTAATAATCTCAGTAATCTCAGTACTCCAAAACCTCAACAACCTTAGTATTCACATTCAATCTTAGTAACTTCAGTACTCTCAACCAGTCCTCAGAACTCACTTCATTCTGTTAGTCATCAGAATCCAATAAACTTAGTTTAGCTCTGCTAAACAATACCACTAGTATCAGTCCAGTTAATCAGTATCAGTTCAACTAATACGTTCAGTTCAGTTATTCAGTTTAGCTTAGTTATTCAGTTTAGTGTCCTTCAGATGGGTGTAGAAGTTAGCACCGACTGAACCCAAGGATGTGAACTCACCTGCCAGTTCAGGGTATGATTCTTAGCAGTCATCCTTGAGTTACAGAACTACGTAGCCAGCATATTTTGAGACATCTTAACCCATCATATTAGTGTTGATGAGGTGGCTTAATCTATCAATTTAGGGTTCCCACCATTCTTATTGAGTACCTGCCAGTATAGGGTTCTCACAGATGTCCTTACCAGTGGCGCGGTATTGACACCCCTCCAGTCGGGGCAGAGATTGGACCCCAGCTTAGCTATTATAGCGTATTTGGGGCATGTTGGTTACATAACTACTTCCCATAGTTTTAGTTACAGATTTCAGGACTGTCATCTATAGCTACCCATTCTCAGTAAAGAACTCAAATAGTTCTCCATATTTCAGTATATCAGGATTGTCAGATACAATCAACTCAGAAATATAATAGAACTCAGATAGTTTCCTTCAGATTTATAGACTGTGAGATATAGTCACTTATGCTATCAATCGCAACAGTTATCATAACTCATGCTATCAGTACTTCACTTCAGGACTGTCAGATACAGTTGATGATAGGCGGATTTACACGCCTATATCAATATATTTTGCCCATATTTTAGCCTAGTTTTGAGAACAAATTATATATTTCATGCACTTTTAGTCCTTTTTCCTGTAAATGAGCTAACGAACATGATTAGTAAAGTTTCACGTATAAATGATGCAAAATTCAGCATTTTATGGCTTACTTGACGCAAAAGAAAGCTCACGAAGAAAGGAAAAGGAGTGTACACGCCTAAGGACCAAAACTGCTGCATGGAAAATCTATCCCGGGCTAAAACAACATTTCTAAAGACTTTGGGGACTTACAGACACATAGCTGGATTTTGACAAAGATACATTAACCTAGTACAATTAGGTTATGTATTTCATTAGTTTATTTGGATTATGATAATGTTACATTAACCTAGTACATTTGGGTTAAGTATTCCATTAGCCTAGTAGGATTTGGTTATTTGATTCATTAGTGTAGTAGGAGTAGGATATGGGTATTATAAATACCCTATCATGCTAGAGATTTCTATACATTCCTCCCTTAGTGGAGAGAACAATCTTTCTATTCTTCACTTAATTCAACAATTAATTTTCTTCCATCCCTCTCATCTTCCACTACAAACACTTTTAATCTACTTTTCTAGTCTTAAAATCCACAACAAGAGAATCGTTACTTTTGCTAAGGAATTCACGCCTTATGCCTACCACTTGTGCTACATGAAAAGCATCAATCTTGTGGTATAATAACAACAATGCAAATTGTGATTTCCTTCGCATTCATGGGTAACTAAACTTCTCTGTTGGGGTTATGGAAGCCGAATGAGTTACTATCTATTGCTGTGAGTTTGTGAGTTCGAGACACGTATATTGCTTATATCATTATTCTCTTCATCTTAATCCACATTCTTTGCGGTTGCAAATGCAAAAATACGCCAGTCTAACATTTAACTTGTTCGAGAGAAAGGTTATTTGTCTGGAAAAGAGATAATGTCAAGGTAGTAGGACACCCTTTCCTATTAAAAAGCTAGTGCCGTAACTGGACTAACCTCTTGGAGAATTCGTACCGTTAGACATGCTTTAAGCTCGAGAGAGTTAAAGTGAAATAGTCCTTGTTTAGGTCGAGAGACGCTTGGATTTACCATCGACTACAATTCTCTATAAGCAATTGCATGTCAGAATTCTACACACCCATAGCCAATAGAGACGTATACCTCAGAAGGTGGACATAACCCCAACGCTTCAATTCTCATTGTTTACAAACAACGTAACAATCTCTCTCTTTTTACTTTATTATTTTCATCCTTTGTTTACATTACTTGCAAGACAAGAATCCCCCCTTTTTACGAGACTTGCACCAAAAGTTTAGTAATTTTACTTACTTGTTGTCCAAGCTATTCCCTGTGGGATTGATACCCAACCCAGGTTGGGTTCTATATTTGCTAACGACCGCTTTACACTCCTACGAGAGCTGTAGATTGAGCGTTATCAAAAATTGGCGCCGTTGCCGGGGAATACGAGTGTCAATCAAGTTCGTGATAATTACTAGACCCTTTGGTCAAATATTCTCGTACTTTTACGTTTAGTTTTTGTTTTTGTTTATTACAGGTTTTTACTTTAGTGCATGCCCCATACTAGAAGTTCTGGTCAACCGTTATTACCAATCAATCCTGAACCACAACGAATTAGAAGAATGGAAGCACAAGGTGAAATCGACAGGATGGCTGCTCAACATGAGCAAGCAAGATTAGCTGCTCTTGCCGCTGCTCAAGTCAAACAACAAAAAATTGATAATCCTGGGCGAGAAACAAATCCTGACGATGAAGATTTAGGTGATGACGAGTTGATAAACCCAAGGCATGTTGCTGAAACTACAACACCTGCCAACAGAAGAGGTCGACAAGCTCGGTATAGGTATGATCGCCAACCTTTGCAGCCAGCTTTCGATGATGATGATGATGATCTTGATGGTGCCGGAGCCACTGGAGCTATAATTCCACCACCATTAGCGCCCGGAGCCAAGTTCAACATCACAAGCACCATGATTCAGTTATTGCAACTCAAGGGATTATTTGGTGGACTAGTAGGTGACGATCCGAATATGCATCTCATCAACTTTATTTCTACATGCAAGTCTTTTGACAATCCTGGTGTTGGTCAGAATGCTATTCGATTACGTCTATTTCCATTGTCTCTGTCTGGGGAGGCAACACTATGGTTGAATGGGCTGACTCCTGATTCAATTACAAATTGGAGGCAATTGAGAGACGCTTTCCTAGAAAGATTCTTTCCACCATCCAAAAGAGCACAATTGAGAGATGAAATCAGTAACTTCCGCCAGCTTCCCACTGAAGCTCTTCATTAAACATGGGAGAGGTTCAAGACAAAGCTAGCGAGATTCCCAAACCATCACATGACTAATGTCCACCTAATGGAGATCTTGTACAGAGCCTTGAATTCAATAACTAAACCAGTGGTGGATAATGCAGCTGGAGGTTCTTTCATGGACCTCACCTTTGGTCAAGCAAGCAATATGCTAGATCGCATGACGAAACAAAGTAGAGCTTGGCATACCAGGGATTCTGAGGTAGCAAGCCCCACTTTATCTATTGGCATGACTGCAGACCAAAGAAGAAGAGAAGAAGAACGTGATCAAGACATGGCGCACATGAAAACACAAATGGATCTTCTGACAAATCATTTATTATCAGGGAAGATCGAAAAAGTTAAGGCTGTGGTAGCACATGGAAGAGACGAATCCGACTCTGAAGAAGAAGCTAACTACTTGAACAATCAGGGGGGTTTCCGCGGGAATGCCCAAGGAAACCAAGGTCGGAACTATTATGATAAATCTGGAAGCAATGACCAAGGTAGTTGGAAGAAAAACAATGAAAAGAGTGGTTTGTACGTTCCCCCTGGTAGACGTGATACCACCACATCTAATTCTGGAAGTATGGAAGACATGATGGCTAAGTTATTGAAAGGAGTGGAAGCAACGAGCGCGGGAGTTACGGAGGTGATTAATGATTTGTCCTCCATAAAGCAATTAGTTGATTCTCATTCCACTTCTATCAAGCAAATAGAGCAGCAATTGAGCCAACTTTCAGCAGCATTCAATCAAAGAAAGGCTGGCACCTTACCGAACGATACTGTGCAAAACCCAAAGAATGATGGGTCATGCATGGCCATCACTACCAGAAGTGGTAAGGTGCTGGAAAATTCAGCAAAAGACAAGCAAGTGGTTGACGAAGTTGCGGACAAGGATAACAACGCGAAACGTGAGGAGTCCGCGGATGACGTTACTAACGTCACTCCCAACGACGTGCAAACTGAAAAGTAGAAAAACGGAAGCAAGAGGAGAAGAAAGACATGGAGAGAACACTTCCATACCCACCACCACCTTTTCCCCAAAGATTGAAGAAGGTGGCGGAAGACACTAAGTTCAGCAAATTTATGACTATGTTAAAGCAGCTGACCATCAATGTTCCATTAGTGGAGGCACTTGAACAAATGCCTGGGTATGCAAAGTTTATGAAAGATCTTTTGACAAAGAAGAGGGCAGCAAGTTATGAGCTGAAGGATGATGTACATCATTGTAGTGCAATTGTTACTCGATCGATAGTTCAGATGAAGGCCGACCCCGGAGCATTCACTATTCCTTGCACCGTCGGATCTTTGAACTTTGCCAAAGCACTATGTGACTTAGGAGCCAACATCAACTTGATGCCATTATCGATCTACAAGAAGTTGGGGTTAGGAGATCCTACACCAACTAATATGAGGCTTGTCATGGCGGATAGGTCGGTAAAATGACCTGTTGGTATTCTATGTGACGTATTAGTAAAGGTTTCTTCATTCATCTTTCTGGCAGACTTTGTTAGTTTGGATTGTGAAGCAGACTCAGAAGTTCCCATAATCTTGGGGCGCCCTTTCCTTGCTACAGGAAGCGTGCTCATTGATTTAAGGGCTAATGAACTTTCATTCCGAATAAATGACGAAGTGGTTCGTTTTGATGTTTGGAAATCAATGAAGCAACCCAAAGATCTGAGTGTATTTTCTGTGGCTGATGTTGTCTTTGATGATGAGAAAGAACGACTTGAAGAAGAGCAAATTCTTGATGATCCTTTTGAGGTTTTGCTCATGAAAGGAGAGAATGAGGATGCTGAAATTTCTAAAGAAGCTATTTGTGCTCTATCAGGATTAGGGACATATCGCTATACTCCCAAGAAGCTGGATCTTGATCTCAAGAATCGACCCACACCACCAGCTAAGCCATCTATTGAAGAACCACCCACACTAGAATTGAAGAAGCTGCCAGGCAATTTGAAGTACGCATTCTTAGGAAGCGGAAACACTCTTCCAGTCATAGTGGCAGCTGATTTGGGTGAGCAACAAGTTGCAGCTCTTATTGCAATCTTACGCAACCATATTAGAGCCATTGGATGGACCATTGCGGATATTATTAGTATTCCACCTGGGATTTGCACACATAAAATTCAGCTTCAAGAAAAGTGCACACCCACCATTGAACATCAAAGGCGTTTAAACCCACCTATGCAAGAAGTGGTGAAGAAGGAGATTATCAAGTGGTTAGACACAGGAGTTGTATATCCTATCTCTGATAGCACATGGGTAAGTCCTGTACAATGTGTTCCCAAGAAAGGAGGTATGACGGTGGTCGCAAATGTGAAGAATGAGCTTATTCCACTCAGGCCCATTACTGGATGGAGAGTATGCATGGACTACCACAAGCTGAATTCTTGGACGCTCAAAGATCACTTCCCCATGCCATTTATGGACCAAATGCTAGATCGATTAGCAGGGAAAGGATGGTTTTGCTTCTAGGATGGTTATTCAGGTTATAATCAGATTTGTATTGCTCCCAAAGACCAAGAGAAGACAACGTTTACATGCCCATATGGTACGTTTGCCTTCAAATGTATGCCATTCGGGTTATGTAATGCACCAGCCACCTTTCAATGTTGTATGATGTCTATTTTCTCTGATATGGTTGAAGACACTTTGGAGGTATTTATGGACGACTTTTCAGTTGTTGGTGAGTCTTTTGAAGCGTGTTTGGCAAACTTGAGCATGGCATTACAAAGATGTGTAGAGTTCAACCTTGTGCTGAATTGGGAGAAGTGCCACTTCATGGTAAAAGAAGGAATCGTTCTTGGGCACAAGATCTCTAAAAAAGGAATAGAGGTTGATCAAGCAAAAATAGAGGTAATTGAGAAGATACCGCCTCCAATTTCGGTGAAGGGAGTTCATAGTTTTCTTGGCCATGCTGGGTTCTATCGTAGATTCATCAAAGACTTTTCCAAAATTTCTAGTCCATTGTGCAAACTATTGGAGAAATATGCGAAGTTTGACTTTAATGACGATTGCTTAAAGGCATTCGAATGCCTTAAAGGAAAACTCATTGAAGCCCCTATCATGGTAGCACCAGATTGGACGCTCCCGTTCGAAGTCATGTGTGATGCTAGTGGTGTAGCCGTTGGTGTTGTTCTTGGATAGAGAAAGGAGAAACTATTTCATCCTATCTACTATGGGAGTAAGGTCCTAAATGAAGCCCAAAGGAACTACACTGTTACTGAACAAGATCTCCTAGCAGTTGTGTATGCATTTGAAAAGTTTCGTGCCTACCTATTGGGTACTAAGGTGATCGTCCATACATACCATGCAGCTCTTAGGTATCTAATGACAAAGAAGGATGCAAAACCAAGGTTGATTCGATGGGTATTGCAGCTGCAAGAGTTTGATTTTGAGGTCAAAGATAGAAGAGGTTGCGAGAACCAAGTGGCTGATCACCTATCTCGACTTGAGAATGAGAAGGTGGCGCAACCAGAAATTCAGATTGATGATGCATTGCCTGACGAGGAGATATTAGCGACAACAATGGACAAATTACCATGGTATGCCGACTTTGCAAATTTCGTGGTGAGTAATGTGCTACCTGCCAATTTATCTTACCACCAAAGGAGGAAGTTTATGTATGACGTACAACACTATTATTGGGATGAGCCTTATTTGTTTCGAAGATGCACGGATGGGATCATTCGACGATGTATATCCCATGAAGAAGTGCCTACTATATTGGAAGCATGCCACACTTCGCAAGTTGGAGGACATCATGCAGGCAATCGAACGGCAAGAAAAGTATTACAAAGTGGTTATTATTGGCCTTTGATATTCAGAGATGCATACGACTATGTGAGAAGGTGTGACCAATGCCAACGTTAAGGTGCTATTTCAAAATGCGTTGAAGCTGTAGCATTGGCCAACAACGAAGGAAAGCGTGTTGTAGCGTTCTTAAAGAAGAATATCTTCTCTCGCTTTGGAGTACCTCGTACTATCATAAGTGATGGAGGATCTCACTTTTGCAACAAGCTATTCAAATCTGTATTGGCTAAGTATGGTGTCAAGCAACATAAGGTGGCTACGCCTTATCATCCCCAAACTAGTGGACAAGTAGAGGTTTCCAATCGTGAGATCAAGCAAATCCTTGCAAAGACGGTTAATGCTAATAGGAAGGATTGGTCTAGGAAGCTAGATGATGCACTATGGGCGTATAGGACTGCATTCAAGACACCCATTGGTATGTCACCTTATCATCTAGTTTATGGGAAGGCTTGTCATCTACCCATTGAGCTCGAGCACAAGGCTTTGTGGGCATTGAAGCAATTGAACTTGAATTGGGATAATGTGAAGAATCTGAGGTTGGAGCAGCTGAACGAACTAGATGAATTCCGTCTCCATGCATATGAACGATTGGATTTATATAAGGAGCGGATGAAGAAGTATCATGATCAGTGGATTATTCGACGAAACTTCCAAAAAGGTGACATGGTACTACTCTTTAACTCCAGATTTAAGCTCTTCCCAGGTAAGTTAAAATCGAAGTGGTCTGGTCCATTTAAAGTCATCCAAGTCTACTCATCTGGAGTAGTCGAATTGGAAGGCAATAAGGGTGTTGTTTTCAAAGTAAATGGCCAACGTGTTAAGCCTTATATCGGTCCTCTTGACTCGATGAATGACATGGCCATCACTTATCTTGATGAAGTCTAAGTACTCGAGATTATTACATCGAGCCACGACAATAAATAAAGCGCTAGATGGGAGGCAACCCATCATTTTATCGTTTTATCGTTTTATCATTTTATCGTTTTATCATTTTGTCGTTTTGGTACTTGTTTTGTTTTTGATAAGTGAAAATCCAAAAATAAGATTCGTGCCATGACCAAAACTAAGGCACTTGGTGGGAGGCAACCCATCGTACTAATCGTTTTCATTTGTTTTGAGCAAAAATAGGTGCAAGAAGTATTCAACGAGGAGATTGATTTCAATTGACGATTTGGACGCATTGTATGGTAAAGTTGGTAAGTTAGGAATAATGATGCATAAGGCTATGGATTGAGCATCTCTCATGCCCAAATAGGCATCGAGGAAGGCTAGGCCTTGGAAAAACTAGGCCACAAACGATGCACAACCTATCTTATAGCCTAAGGTCTCGGAATCTAGTGTGCTATACACTATGCGCCGCCTATTCCTAAGTGTGCTTTTGACTATGCGCCGCCTATGCTATGGTATTTGGTCTCAGTATTTCATATTCCATAGACTATGCGGCGCATATGTCTACAAATGCCATAGACTATGCGGCGCATATGTCCCATTATGCTATAGACAATGCGCCGCATATGTCATGTCTATGCCAAGCATTATGCGCCGCATATATGGGATTTTTTTCTCCAAAACCGATTGTAAATGGGTCATAACCCGACCCATTCTCTTCTTATATAAAGGGGACTTAGTTTTACAATACAACCACACTAAAAATTGACCTAAGGGCGCCGCATATACATCCAAATCCTCTCAAAATTTTCTTCTTTTGCTCTTCCAAGTCACAAAACCATCCCCACAAGCTTCAAGAAAGTAAGTGCTCTCTTATTCTTCATTTATTTCTCGTAAGTACTACATTGCTATGTCTAGTATGAATTGCTAAATCGTATAAGATTGTTGGTGATGTTTATGTGTTTGGATAGTTGATACAAAATCATGTGAGTGAACATATACGTAGGAAAATCTTGACTTGTTTCCGACTTGAATTTGGTTTCAATAGCATTGTTATGATATTTACGAAATTACTATGGCTATGAACATTGCTTAAGATTGTTGTTTGGATACTTACATGTTAGACTATCCCGGACATCGGGATAAGACTTATAGTGCCTACCGGCATAAGAGGTTGTGATTGTTGTAAAAATAACTATTCCATGTGGTAACCCCTATGTAGTAGTGTTGTTATATCTACCATGAAAGTAGTCCAATGGCTGCAAGTAAGTGATGCATTGCTGATTTTCTTGTCGGAATACAATCCTAAAACGTATGTCAACGAAAGCTGAGTACTCGACCACTTTCACTTCACTGATTTGTGTTAACAAAACTAAGTGTGGGGTGGTACCCCTAATGCTTGTTTATAGATTGTATCGATTGAGATTGTGCTGCCACTAACACTATTTCTAGTCTCAGGTACAATGGCACCTAAAGCAAGGCAAGGCAAGGAGAAGGCTACCACTTCCCAAAAGGGCAAAACGAGAAGTCACAAGAACCAAGGAGAATCATCCTCAGCACAACTACCCCGCAGAATGTTTGGAATAAAATGGGTTCTTGAGGAGGAAGCCAAAGAATGGTACAGGAACAACAAAGAACGAAAATATGTTCACGTCGACTTGATCAACAAGGACACCTTAGCAAAGAAGGAGCCGTGTATGTTGGCAAAAATAATGGCATTGAAGCTGGATTTCATCTTCCGCGACATGGGAGAATGCAACCTTGATTTAACAAGAGAGTTTTATGCCAACTTGTCGCCGAACACAACAGGCAATGAAGTCAAAATTCGGTGGAAGCAATACGACACACACTTTGTGGAAGCAGATCGATGGCAAGGTGGGGCAGACATAAAGAAACCGACCGACACAACACCTTCCCCTATGCTCCTCTAAATAGGGAAGCAAGAATCTGGATGTGCATTGTCAACTTATGCCTTATTCCTAGGACTCAATACACCAAGATATCAAGAGATAGAGTGTGTTTGGTCTATTCTTTGATGACAAATGTCCCTATCAACTTTAGGGAAATAATTCGATCTACCATGAGGAAAGCCAGACTCCACAAAAGGTCCCACTTCACATTTGGAAATTTGTTGACAGCAATCTTGCGGAAGAAAGATATCGAAGAGGAACCAGCTGACCAAAAACTCCCACATAACCCAAAGAAGGTTGACCTCACCAAGGTCAAAGATGCTGAAACAACTCATGGTGTCAACCTTACTACTGCGGAGAGACATGCTCGTGATGAGAGTTTCTTCCGTCATCTCTATGGCATGACACGATTCACTATGATGAGTGGTGGACGTGTTCCAACTGCTGAAGAGCTCCAACAGTTGGACCACGACTACCCAATGAACATGCATGCATGGGAGATGTGTGGAGTGGGCGTATACTTTGAGGAACCTCTAGATGATGATGTGTCGACTGATGACGATCGACGCTTGCCTAATTCTAACGAGAAGGAGAACTCTGACGACGACTCTTATGATGATTCAGACGAAGGGGGTATGACCCCCGACATTGAGGAAGAGTCCGACTAACCAGGTTCTTCGTATTTATTTTCCACTGAGGGCAGTGTCCCGTTTAAGTATGGGGTGGTGGCGGTATCGCATGCTATACTTCTCTGTTTGCACCTATGTTTGTTTATTTACTTTGTTTATTTGAGTTTCACTTTGTTTTTTTTTTTGAGTTCGTTTTTTTTTTTTGTTTTTATAAGTTTTTTTAGGAGTAAATTTTTTCTAGCTTCGCATGAAATTATTTTGACAGGCAGCATGAGATTATAACAAGAGTATGTGTTACAATTGTGACTATTGAGACGTTTAGACTCTAGTTGTGACTCATTATGTGATATTTTGTGGTTCAATTCCTTCACTTGTTGGGTCGAGAGTCTATATTACTTCCAATCAAGTCGACCATGTGCCTTGTGTGTGTGAGATTAATAGTATCTTCTATGTATGTGGTTGATGCTAGAACTTGCCTGGTATGTATGCAAAGCGAAAATAAGGAGTGTAAGTTTAGGATATGATTTAGGCATTTCTTTGGCAACCTATATTTGTTTACCTTTAGTTTTACCTACCCATGAACATCATCCTAGTTAAACCTTTTTGAGCCTTTAGCCTATTTCTTTGACAAGCTTGTATGCAAGCCCAATCCATTTTTTTTCAAGACCGTAATTTGATCCAAATTATTAAGTGCTTTAAAGTGAAAAAGTCATGTGATGAAATAAGAGGAAAATTGGGTAAGTATGATGCTTTAAATTGTAATGGTGCATGAATGTGTTAAGAAAAAGGAAAAAGAAAGCTGAAAAGTGAGTTATGCTTAAAATTGAAAAACAAAAGAGGAGAACAAGGGTGGTAGAATAAAAGAAAGAAGAAAGGTTGAAAGAAAAAAAATGTCAATGATACAATGTGATGTATTAAAGTGCTTAGGAACTTAGTCACTATTTCTGGCCAAAATAGTCCTACCCATCCCTTAGCCTACATTACAACCATCAGAAGACCTATTTGATCCTAATCTTAGCATTCTGACATTTAGTGGAGTATTACACTAAGGGCAAGCCTATGGTCATCAGTTGTTGCATACGAATTCTTTGTGAGAGCGAGAGCAAGGATATTTTGATACCCATGTTTGAAGAATATGCTATACTTATGAGTGACTATGGGTAATATATTGTGAGACACACATGGTTGATGAGTTTTGGATAGTTGTGTATGATTCCTTGTGCCTTGACTTTTGAATATGAGTTAACCACCATCACGAGTCTATGCTAGAGGTTAAATGGTTTCTACTAATGATCGAAAAACTACTCTTTGTTAATAATTGTTGTGCTTGTCTTGATAAATGTTTTGTGTTGTTGTTGTAAAAACCCTAAGTTGATGTTTAGAAGGACATGATATGTTGTTCGAGGATGAACAAAGCTCTAAGTGTGGGGTGTTGATGATAGGCGAATTTACACGCCTATATCAATATATTTTGCCCATATTTTAGCCTAGTTTTGAGAACAAATTATATATTTCATGCACTTTTAGTCCTTGTTCCTGTAAATGAGCTAACGAACATGATTAGTAAAGTTTCAGGTATAAATGATGCAAAATTCAGCATTTTATGGCTTACTTGATGCAAAAGAAAGCTCACGAAGAAAGGAAAAGGAGTGTACACGCCTAAGGACCAAAACTGCTACGTGGAAAATCTATCCCGGGCTAAAACAGTATTTCTGAAGACTTTGGGGACTTACAGACACATAGCTGGATTTTGACAAAGATACATTAACCTAGTACAATTAGGTTATGTATTTCATTAGTTTATTTGGATTATGATAATGTTACATTAACCTAGTACATTTGGGTTAAGTATTCCATTAGCCTAGTAGGATTTGGTTATTTGTTTCATTAGCGTAGTAGGAGTAGGTTATGGGTATTATAAATACCCTATCATGCTAGAGATTTCTATACATTCCTCCCTTAGTGGAGAGAACAATCTTTCTATTCTTCACTTAATTCAACAATTAATTTTCTTCCATCCCTCTCATCTTCCACTACAAACACTTCTAATCTACTCTTCTAGTCTTAAAATCCACAACAAGAGAATCGTTACTTTTGCTAAGGAATTCACGCCTCACGCCTTCCACTTGTGCTACACGAAAATCATCAATCTTGTGGTATAATAACAACAATGCAAATTGTGATTTCCTTCGCATTCATGGGTAACTAAACTTCTCTGTTGGGGTTATGGAAGCCGAATGAGTTACTATCTATTACTGTGAGTTTGTGAGTTCGAGACACGTATATTGCTTATATCATTATTCTCTTCATCTTAATCCACATTCTTTGCGGTTGCAAACGCAAGAATACGCCAGTCTAACATTTAACTTGTTCGAGAGAAAGGTTATTTGTCTGGAAAAGAGATAATGTCAAGGTAGTAGGACACCCTTTCCTATTAAAAAGCTAGTGTCGTAACTGGACTAACCTCTTGGAGAATTCGTACCGTTAGACACGCTTTAAGCTCGAGAGAGTTAAAGTGAAATAGTCCTTGTTTAGATCGAGAGATGCTTGGATTTACCATCGACTACAATTCTCTATAAGCAATTGCATGTCAGAATTCTACACACTTATAGCCAATAGAGACGTATACCTCAGAAGGTGGACATAACCCCAACGCTTCAATTCTCATTGTTTACAACCAACGTAACAATCTCTCTCTTTTTACTTTATTATTTTCATCCTTTGTTTACATTACTTTCAAGACAAGAATCCCCCCTTTTTACGAGACTTGCACCAAAAGTTTAGTAATTTTACTTACTTGTTGGCCAAGCTATTCCCTGTGGGATCGATACCCAACCCAGGTTGGGTTCTATATTTGCTAACGACCGCTTTACACTCCTACGAGAGCAGTAGATTGAGCGTTATCAACAGTCAATCAGACCAGTTCTTCCTAATTTGAACTATCAGAAACAATCATTTATTTATTAGTAATGCAATATTAGTCTCTTAGTATATCAGACACACAGTATTAGATCCATCACTTACTAGTGATTTACATATCAATATCAGTAAACTCAGTCTTTTAGAATCTCAATATTAGTACACTTATGTTGTCAGTATTCAGACTCAGTAGTCTATATCTCCACGAGATCAGTTACAGTTATATATGCATGTATGTACTCTCACGTTCATATCAGTCAGTATTTTTCATGCATATAACCCTTTGCACTTAGCCTACCTCACTCGTATACTCATTATATTCAGACCTATTAACGCATTTGCACTATGGTGCTTTCTCTTATGTTACACCATAGGTTTAGAGGCATGATCTCCAAATCAATAGTAGATTCCAAGATCAGCAGTTAGAGTTAGACATGAGTCCTCATACTTCGAGGACATGATAATTCATTTCTATTTTAGTTTTCACTTTATTTCAGTAGTTGGAGTTAGTTGGGGACATATCGCATCAACTCCTTATTCAGTTCAGTTAGAGGCTTTCGGACTAGATGTAAGATTAGATATTCAGACTTCAGTATTTATGTTCCTTTTTGGTATTGTTATACCATATCTTTCAGATATGTATCATTATTAAACCTTATGGACTTACAGTTCATGTTTCCACATATTTTATGAGATATTATGCAGTTTACAGGTACAGATATCAGTCATAGGTTAGCTTGTGGTCCCTCGGGGTTATAAGCAACGTGTAGCATTCCGGTTCAGCAAATCGGGGCGTTACAAACTTGGTATCAGAGTCTAAGGTTCAACAGTGTCCTAGGAAGTCTGAAAGCTGCATCAAGTAGAGTCTTGTAAATGGGTGTGTTGTGCACCACACTTATGTGCAGGAGGCTATGAGATGTTTTAGGAACAGTTTCCCTTCTTTCATGTCTCAAGATCGTGCTATAGCAAGTTTCTTTAAGGAAACCATGTAGATTCAAATCATGCACCCCTCATGTTCACTTTACCTTACTTTTAAGGTAATAGAAATAGTGAAGTTCAAAGTCCTAAGGATTGGGCTTTCTCAGACAGTCCCTACGGTCAGTTATAAGATTAGTAACAGACTTAAACAGTATCCCATGAGTTCATTATTGTTCCAAGGTCATACAGATTTTATTCATAAGCATGAGAACTCATTCTTGAACCCAGAAGTTTAGAAGTAGTAGAGTTGGGATAGCATTATTCTATTTGATCAGATTATGTATTCATGGGGATTAGATCAGTAGGTTTGAATAGTATGAGCTAAAAACTTAAGTTTACTAACTCAAAATTAAGCATGAAGGTGTGAATGTGATATTAGCAGTATATGAGGAAAAGGAATCAGATGATGTGTTTAGTAAGACAGGCAGGTGTTGAACAGAATGTAGCCATGTGATGGTAGATCAAATGACCAAGTCAGACTCTCAAGATTCCAGTAGTAGAGCCAGTATTTATAGAAAGAAATAAGGGAAGACAATTCCAGGCCCATTCTCATCTCAGTGCAGAGTTTTTTACTTCAGCTATCACGAAACCAGCTCAGGCATTACATACCAACTCTATGGGCACAAACTATAATCATGTATGAATTCAATTTCCATTATAAGGAGTCCCTTTTACTCCATGAGTCATGTTCCATGAAAACAATCTACTTTTACGCACTTTCCATGGGATTATATGTGCCTTCAGTTCCCAGTATAAGGGGTTCAACGAGTACAGAAAACTCTAGACTAAGGTCATACAGCTCATGACTCATGTACGGATATCATGATTTCCAGTATGCTTAGCTTCCATGACTCATGCTATGCTCCTAAAGATCAGATATATTTAGACTATGTCGCGTATATCCTCAGTTCAGACCTTATTGGTAAATCCAAACTATTGATATTTTATTCCTCAAGTTTCAGTCATGTGTCAAGTTTAGTTTGTATCTATTCATGTTTCAGGTCTTCCTAATTTACTCCTCCAGTTAGCTCTCTTTATGGAATAGTATAGTGATGAGCAGTTGTTTAGCTAAGAGAAGATTATAGCATGCTTACTTTGCACGAGGGTGTAGTTGTGAAGATAGACTTGAATGTCATGATAAATGTGCAAGTAAACGTCTAGAAAGGGGTCGTATTTAGAAGTTGGAAAAGTACAAAGTGTAAGTGTACATTTAGATCCTTGACTTATGTCAGTCCCCAACATGTAGCCATCAAAAACTCAGTTGCCAAGTCAATTATAGTTTTAGTATCCAACACTCAGTGATTAGTGTTTAGTCCTTGAATTCAGTACTTCTGTACTAGCTATAGGCTTAGTTATAATGTTATCTTCAGTTTAGTAACCAGATTTGAAACTCAGTTCAGTTCCATACATGCTTGACCATAGCATTCAGGTTGTCAGTACTCAGTTATCAGTGTTTTAGTACCCCAGTTTATAGAATACCTCAGATCCATGTCGTATGCTTGGTCTCGCATTCGAAAATAATACAGAATCCATGAATCCATGCTCAGATACCTCATTCTACTCAATTAGTCCTTATCTCCTATGCATAAAACTCAAAAATCTCAGCCCAGCTATTTAGACTAAGTACAGTTTAGATTTGCAGATCCAGTATTCAGCTATCAGTTATTCAGTTAATCAAATAAGTTAGTGTATTTATGCACTCGTGGTTAGCTTAGTTCATGTATCATTTCTCAGTTTTAGATCCTAGCTATTCAGTCATGACTCAGTTCCTAGGTGTCTTGTGCATCGCCTCAATTTCCCTTAGTAGCTCATCCAAGTCAGTATTCTTTGAGGGACATATTGTCCCAAGGGGGAGATACATCATACCCCTAAAATTTCATGATATAAACATGCTGCTCTATTTTCTTTTGATGAGTCCAGTTTGGAGAAGGGGTACTCATAAGTTAACCCTCAAACTCTAACTTTAGTTGTATGCCATATTTTCAAGATTCAGTTCAGATCATGATATTCAGTGTATCTACCACGTCCTAGACTTAGTTATGCTCTCATGTTTTCGATCATACATATGGAGTAATTAATCGCAAACTTATCGGTATTATTAGTTCAAGGTAATAGTTTTACTTAAACTTACTCGTTCTCATATTCATATTTTAGTGCCAAACTTGGTATTCAGTTCCATGCTCAGTTTTTAGTTCAAACTTGATACCTTTAAAATTGCATGATCATGAGTAAGTTTAGTCATGAATTCACGCATCAGATATGTGTGATCAGCTCATTAGTACTTTCAGTCATGCCAGTCATGAACCCATGTTTCAGTAGTGTATGTCTTGTATGTACTTCATCTTATTATCTCTCCCGCTTTAGTTAATTTCCATTCGAGGACGAATGTTCCCAAGGGGGATATATTGTAATACCCCTTCTGTTTCTAAGCTAGGAGACGAACCATTTTTTCTATGTATGAAACCTCCTATCCTGTGAGTAGCATTTTAGTGCATGACTTACAATGAGTATCCTAGTGATAATATAGCTTATGATACATTAAGCATGTTCATATGAGTCACTTAAGATAATACAAGCTAAGAGTTTTTGAATCCATCAACTTTTAGTGTTCGATTTTGCAAGGGTCATCTTTGAACGACTATAACTCGATGTTAATGTGCTATTTCTTTATATTTTTACCCACCAAATTGTAGATAATTGATTTATCTCTCCAACAATATCAATTTTTCCTTAATCCAATACCCGAGCAGGTAAGAATTTTTTTTATTTTTTGAAAACACAAATTAATTATTTTTGGAGGGGGGAGGGGTAGCGGAATAGGTGTGGGGTAAGTAAAAAATTAATTTTTTTAAAAAATAAAATAAGAAATTTTTTTTTTTTTAAAAAATAAATTTAAAAAATTTATTTATGTTGGGGGGTGGGGTTGGTAGTGGTGGAGGGTCGGATTAGGAGGGGTAAGAAAAAACTTATATTTAAAAAAAATAAAATTTTGAAGGGGAGGGAGGGTAGAGTTTTGGGTAGGGGATAGGTAAGAAAAAAATTTAAAATATATTTTTTGGATGCGGGGTGGAAAAGGGGGTTAGGGTTCGAGGGTTGGAGTATGGGTGAGTGATTTTGAGAGTTGTATGAATATTGCAATTTAAGAATGAGGTTGAAAGAGAGTTTTGGAAAATACTTTCCTTACTTTTTGAAAAGAAGTCATCTACCTTAGATTTGAGGAAAATAAGTTGATTTGAAAAACATTTAAACCAACCAAACATGAGAAAATTGAAAAAATATTTTTGAGAAAATATTTTCCTTCATACCAAGCACACTCAGAATATTAAGTAAGGGCATAATTAAAAAAAAAACAAATCATGGGATATCACCTGGTTACATTTTGGAAGTTTTCATTAGGCTTAAGTCATCGATAAACACTTAAAGTTGTCCCAAAAATTTACTTAGCTAACATGGACTTGTCATGTGAATATCATGGAATCATGTAAATAGGAATTTCTAGCATCCTAGGAATTTTATCAAACACCTTGCATGCATTCTTTAAGGCATAGGTGGATTTCATACTTGCATTATATTAAACCATCCAAAGTTCAGGATTTTTAACCAACAACCACATATATTTCATGAAAACATCCTTAGATGTCATCTTGAAACTTAAACATCCATCATCAATATATACATATTCATATCACCACAAAAAGTTTACAAAACAACATTTAAAAGCATGATTCTTGAGCTCTATGAACGAATTGGATACATAGATGAACATTACGCATAACTTGGAAGGGAGGTTCTTGATTATTGACGGAGGAATTTTCGTTAAATTGGATCTTCAAGATTGATTGTGCAACCATAGTTGTTTTTCTCCTATGGTGCTATTGGATGATGAGCTTTGAGATGTTAATAGGGTTGTAATGTGTTTAGAAGCTATATGTTTCGTAGGGTTAAGTTTAGGGACGTGTAAGGAGTGTTAAAAGACTTAATTACCCTCAAAATAACTCAAAACGGAGTGTTTTTGGCATTGGAACTGACTTAGGCGGTGCCTAACCAATCGCCTAAGTTTGGTTGGGTGGCTCCTAACCAATCACCTACCCTTACTATCTCTCATAAGAATTTCCATGCTAATTATGTATTCTTATGGTAGTGGAATGAAGCATGTATAATGATGAAGATATGAATTATGTATGAGAATTATATCCATGCTTTTCCTACCATGTTTGAGATGTTGAATAAATACATGAAGTTTAATATCCCAAAATCATTACAATATGAACTAAATATTATATGTTGTCGTTCCCTTATGCTTGAATGGTTTCCATGCCCTAGCTATGAATAATATATGTTGTCGGAATGCCCACGATATTAGAATATGAGATTTATGACTTGATTATAAGCATTCCTATTCATGATAGATATTATGATGACCATGTACTTCATGAAATCCCCCACTCATGTATTTTGGATTGTATTTTTGATGGTCATGTACTCAAGAAATTCAAGTTGTGTCAGTTTCCTTCCATCGAGTCCTGGGGGTACTTGTACCTAGAAAATATAGCTATATGCCTAGATCCATGTCATGTTTTCACGATACTCTCAGTCAAGCCATCATCTATAGAATTCAGTCAGTCATGTGACTCAGGAAAACTCAGAAATCTGAGTAGTCCAGTAATCTCAGTAATCTCAGTGCTCCGTAACCTCAGCAACCTCAGTATTCACAGTGAATCTTAGTAACTTCTGTACTGTCAACCAGTCCTCAGAATTCAGTACATTCTGTCAATCATCGAAATCTGGTAAACATAGTTTAGCTTCGCTTAACAATACCACTAGTATCAGTCCAGTTAATCAGTATTAGTTCAGCTAATCTATTCAGTTCAGTTATTCAGTTCAGCTTAGTTATTCAGTTCAGGGTGTGATTCTTAGCAGTCATCCTTGTGTTCCAGAACTACATAGCCAGCGTAGGTTGAGATATCTTAACCCATTATATTAGGGTTGATGAGGTGGCTTAACCCATCATTTTATGGTCCCCATCATTCTCATTGAGTACCTGCTAGTATAGGGTTCTCACAGTTGTCCTTACCAGTGGGGCGGTATTGACACCCCTCCAGTCGGGGCAGAGATTGGACCCCAACTTAGCTATTATAGCGTATTTGGGGTATGTCAGTTAGATAACTATTTCCACAGTTTCAGTTACAGATTTCAGGACTGTCAGCTATAGCTACCCAGTCTCAGTAAAGAACTTAGATAGTTCTTCAGATTTTAGTATAGCATGACTGTCAGATACAGTCAACTCAGAAATAGAATGGAACTCAGATAGTTTCCTCTAGATTTATGGACTGTGAGATATAGTCACTTATGCTATCAATCACAATAGTTATCAGAACTCATGCTATCAGTACTCAGCTTCAGGACTGTCATATACAGTCAATCAGACCAATTTTTCATAATTGGAACTGTCAGAAACAATCATTTATTTATCAGTAATGCAATATCAGTTTCTTAGTATATCAGTAACACAGTATCAGATCCATCACTTATTAGTGATTTACATATCAATATCAGTAAACTCAGCCTTTCAAAATCTCATTATCAGTACACTCATGTTGTCAGTATTCAGACTCAGTAGTTCGTATCTCTATGAGATTAGTTACAGTTACGTATGCATCTATGCACTCTCACGTTCATATCAGTCAGTATTTTTCATGCATATAACACTTTGCATTTAGCCTACTTCACTCGTATACTCAGTATATTCAGACGTACTGACGCATTTGCGCTATGGTACTTTCTCTTATGTTACACCATAGGTTCAGGGGCATGAGCTCCAAATCAGCAGTAGATTCCAGGATCAGCAGTCAGAGTTAGACGTGATTCCTCATCCTTTGAGAACATGATGATTCATTTCTATTTTAGTTTTCACTTTATTTCAGTAGTTGGAGTTAGTTGGGGACATGTCCCATCAACTCCTTAGTCAGTTCAGTTAGAGGCTTTCGGACTAGATGTCAGATTAGATGTTCAGACTTTAGTATTTATGTTCCTTTTTGGTATTATTATACCATATTTTTTAGATATTTATCAGTATTGAACCTTATGTCCTTACAATTTATGTTTCCGCATATTTTATGAGATATTATGCAGTTTACAGGTACAGATATCAGTCATGGGTTAGCTTGTGGTCCCTTGGGGTCATGAGCACCGTGTAACATTCCGGTTCAGCGAATCAGGGCGTTACATACCGAATGGACAGAACCCAAAATGGTAGGAAATTCTAACTCATATGCAACACCACCTATTCTCCTCAAAATCTAATATGGTCCTATATAGTGAGGACTCAATTTACCTTTCTTTTTGAATCACATAACTCCCTTCATGGGAAAAATCTTCAGAAATACCCAATCTCCGACCTCAAACTCTAACTGCGTAGGATTTTTGATGACTCTAAGCTGTCTAAAGTCGTTCCTTAATAAGCTTCACATCTTCAATTTCCTGATGAACAAGATCAAGCCCAAATATCTACATCTCACCCACTTCATACCACCCTATTGGTGACCTATATCTTCTCCTATACAATGCCTCAAATGGTGCCATCTTAATACTGGAATGGAAACTGTTATTTCATTCAAACTCTATCAATGGAAAATGATCCACCCAACTACCTTTAAAATCAATCACACAAGCCCTCAACATATCCTCAAGGTATTAGATAGTGCGTTCTGCTTGCCCATCCATTTGGGGGTGAAAAGCAGTACTTAGATTCACTTGGGTACGTAAACTTCTCTGAAAAGATCTCCAAAACTGAGAAGAAAACTGTGTACCTTGGTCAGATATAATAGACACGGGTGCCCCTTGCAAATGAACTATTTCTGTGATGAACAGCATAGCATAATCCTCTCCTGAATAGTTAGTCCTGACAGGCAAAAAGTGCGCTGATTTGGTCTGCCTATCTGCAATTACCCATATAGAATCATACTGGTTTTGGGACTTCGGAAGTCAATGAAGTCCATATTTATCATCTCCCACTTCCATAAAGGCAGAACTCTCTTGGGAAGTACCTCCTGGCCTCAAATGTTCTACCTTCACTTGCTGACAGTTCAAATACTTGGAAATAAAATCAGCTACATCATATTTCATGGTATTCCACCAATACAAAGTTTTCAGTTTATGGTACGTCTTAGTAGAGCCCGGGTGAACAACATACCTCGAAGTGTGTGCTTCATCAAGGACTCTTTCCAGCAGTCCATCAACATTCAGGACACACAACCTATCCTGATATCTCAGAATACCATCACCACCAATTACAAATGACATTACCTTTTGTTGACCCACATCTTTCTTGATTTGTATCAAGATGGGATCTTCAACCTGCTTCTCTTTAACTTCAGCACAAAGGGATGAATTAGCTATCTCATGAACAATCACCCCTCCATCTTCAGAATCTAAGAGTCGCACTCCTAAATTTTCAAGGTAATGAATATTCTTTACTATCTCTCTCTCCCTCTCATCAACATGAGAAAAGATGCCCATAGATAACCTGCTGAGAGCATTGGCTACAATATTTGCCTTTCTCGGATGGTAATGTAGGCTCATATCATAGTCTTTTAAAAGCTCCATCCAACGCCTCTGCCTAAGGTTCAATTCTTTCTGCGAGAAAACATACTGTAAAATTTTGTGGTCAGTATAAATATCAACATGCACTCCATAAAGATAATGCCTCCAGATCCTAAGTGCAAACACCACGACTTATTACTCCAAGTCATGAGTGGGGTAATTTCGCTCATGCACCTTTAAATGCCTAGATGCATAAGCTACTACCTTACCATGTTGCGTTAGTACACAATTAAGTCCGAAATGGGACGCATCATAGTATACCACAAAACCATCTACACCCTCAGGAAGAGTAAAAATAAGAGAAGTAATTAGCTTGTCTTTCAACTTCTCAAAACTATTTTCACACAAGTCAGACCACACAAACTTCACCTTTTTCTGAGTCAATTTAGTGAGCGGAGCAACTATGGAAGAAAAACTCTCTACGAGCCTTCTGTAATAACCATCCAAACCCAAGAAGATTTGAATATCGGTTAGAGTCATGGGTCTGGGCCATTTTCTCACTACCTCAATCATTTGGGGATCCACTCTAGTTCCGTCACTAGATACAATATGCCCCAAGAAGGCAATAACATTTAGCCAGAAATCACATTTGGAGAACTTAGCATATAAATGATGATCCTTAAGGGTCTGAAGGATAATTCGCAGGTGATTGGAATGGTCTTCCTTACTTTTGGAATAGATCAGAATATCGTCAATGAATACTATGATGAATAAATCTAGAAACTGACGAAACACCCTATTCATAAGATCCATGAAGACTGCAGGGGCGTTAGTCAACCTCAAGGACATGACTGAGAACTCATAGTGACCATATCGGGTTTGGAAGACTGTTTTGGTAATGTGTGACTCCCTAACCTTCAATAGATGATAGACCAAACAAAGGTCTATTTTTGATAAACACTTAGCACCCTAAAGTTAGTCAAAAGATCATCAATCCTAGGAAGAGGATATTTATTTTTAATAGTAACCTTATTCAACTGGTGGTAGTCTATGCACATACGAAGGGACCCATCCTTCTTTCGCACAAAAATTATGGGTGCACTCCATGGGGAAACACTAGGATGAATAAAGCCTTTGTCTAGGAGGTCTGCGAGTTGTTCTTTTAACTCTTTCAGTTGTACGGGAGCCATTCTATATGGAAAAATGGAAATAGGACGAGTGTCTGACAATACATCAATGCCAAAATCTATCTCTCTATCAGGTGGTATCCCTGGGAGATCTTCAAGAAAGACTTCTGGAAACTTATTCACTACAGGGGCTGACTGAAGAGGAAGACTTTCAACCCTGGAATATTTTACTCGGATTAGATGGTACATATAACCTCTGGAGATGAGCTTTCGGGCTCTAAGATAAGAGATAAAGTGACCTCTAGGGGACACAAAATTTCCTGCCCACTCAATAGGTGACTTATTTAGGAAAGAAAAAGTAACCTTTCGGCTTATGCTATCAAGTGTGGCATAACACGAATGGAGTCAATCCCTCCCAAGGATAGCATCAAAGTCTACCATATGAAGTTCTATAAGGTCTGCCATAGTATTCTGGCTAAGAATAGACACAACACAATTTCTATACACCCTTCTAGCAATAATAAAATCACCTACAGGAGTGGAAACAATGAAGGGTTCTACAATAACTTTGGGCTCAAACCCAAAACCAACAGCCACATAAGGGGTCACATAAGATAAGGTAGACCCAGGATCAAGTAATACAACATCTGGTGAAGCTTCTGCCTTGTGGCGATTAGTCAAAGCATACAATTGGTTACGACTGCTCCCGGTAGTTGAAAGGGCACCCTTAGGAGGAGGAGCCATGGAGGTGGATTGAGAATTAGCCCCCCTCATATTTTCTCCAGCAAAAGGGAAATCTCTCTGAAGGTGACCCACCTTGACACAAGAATAACAATTTCTCTCCTCGAAATAACACTTTCCTAGGTGATTCTTTCTGCAAGTCTCACACCATGGATAAGTATGACACTGTTGGGACACACTGCCCTGCATGGAGTAACTGGGGCTTTGGATCCATGGTTAGTCTTAAAACTATGAGGTTGTCGGTCTACCGGTGGTCTGGGCTCTGGGGCACTGGCAACAGACTGTGCATTACCCTAATTCTTCTTCTTCTGCCATTTATTTCCCCACTTACCACTTTGAGGTTGATTGTGACCCTGGTTGGAAGATCTGGCTCTTTTTGCCTATCTTTCCTTCTCCCTAGATTTAGAAATCTTTTTTTTTCTTCACCTCTACCTGTTGTGTATGAACTGTCATCCTAGCAAAGTCCAACTCCTTGTTCAGCATAGCTCCCTGACACTCAAGGACTAGATCATCTGAAAGGCTAGAAGCAAATTTCTTCATTCGGGCCCTCATACTACTCGTCATCTCGGGTGCATAACGGGCCAGCTGATTAAACTTTAGAGTATACTCCTGAACACTTATCTTACCTAATTTAAGGTTCATAAATTCCTCTTCTTTAGCTTCCCTCATCTCCGAAGGAATGAATTGGTCAAGAAAAGCTTCCACAAATTCATCCCATAATGTGGGCTCAACACTATTACCCTTTGCCTCTTCCCACTCATTATACCATTGGTTCGCTATATTCTTTAGCTGATAAGCCACTAGCTCAACATCTTTCACCTGATCCACATGCATCACTCTACAAATATTCTCCATTTTGTCTATGAAATCTTGCGGATTCTCTTCTTCTTTAGTGCCAGTAAACTTAGGCAGGTTCATTCTCATGAACTGACCCACCCTAGTAGCTTCAGATATAACAGAAGCAGACCCAATATCCTCTGATCGTTCGGACTGATTAGCTACCAAATATGTAGGAATATGAATAGATTGTTTGAATTCTGCATTCAAAATATCCGTCTGAGTAGTCAGGGGATGGTTAACATTGGTCCATGGAGTCCTAGGTGGACAGGTTGAGACTGGAGGGTCTCTCGGAGTAGGGACAAGGTCTTGAGTGGGAGATCTATTATGTGTCCTCATCCCATGAGTGGTACGGACTTCATCATTCTGAGCACTCTGATTTGTATTGCGACGAGGAGGCATGACTATTATTTATTTAAGACAAAAGATCACCGATTAGGAACAGACTTGACTCTGAAGCACGAACTAAATCACAAAGAAGGGAAATATTTCCTAAACACCTAGTAGCCTCCTGCTTATAAGTGTGGCGCGCTACACACCCATAAACAAGACTCTACCCGACACGATTTCGCAGACACCCTGGTACCATGAACCTTGCTATGATACCAAGGTTGTCACGAACCGAATTGGGGCCCTGGCCATGACGAGCATTTCAAACCATGAAGGCTCGAAACACCCCTATCTATCTGGTAATCATGCATATAATTCATATGATAAAAGAAATACAGAAGATTCACAATACTATGATAACATGGTCATGAGTCCAATGAAATAAATAATGGGAAATAATGTCCCAGAACATCTATCGGCATCTGAAAATTGTCTGCAAAATCTCTACTACATGACTAAAACAAACAAACTGTCTAAAAAATGGGACAAGGCCCCTAGTAAGCCTAAAACTATTAAATGATAAATAAACCGCCAGACACAGGCCTTCTGGAATATAGAAGGCTCACCACTTTTCTCTGCAAAACTATCTGAAGATTCTACTAATTTTCTTGACCCCTAGACTGTGCCTCCGAACCTTGGAGGGAAGGGGGTCAATACAAAGTACTGGTACGCAGAATAATCCAAAACAAAGTAGAGATTTTTATATAAAATAAATGAGAGCTGATAGAAAGTACATTATTGCAATATGATTTCGAAAATACATGGGCTTAGAATAATGATTTTTCAACAAAAATGCAACACATTTGAGCTAGGTGGTACATCCTACAATTTCACATTTTCACCAACTGTCAAATCTCAGTTGCCACCGAGATTACAGTATAAGTGAGGGAAAGACACACAAGATGATACAACAGGTTGTCTCGACACAATCAAGTATGGTAATGCACAAGATCACAAAGAAGGGCTCCTAACCATAGTCCCAATTTGGGATGACATAATGTCAGGTACATAAGAACACACAACAGGGTACCAAGTTCTTGAGTCGGCAAACACGGTTTCCAGCGTAGAGTCATTTGACTCATGGTTTCTTCGTGTAACCACCTATCTCACAAAATCAATGCATTAAACTCATTTTAATCAATCACATGTCATACTCTGTAGGGTATCATCATACCCAACTTGTAAGTCATCAGTATCATATCAACTTTTGAACTTCTCATACCATTTATCACATGCACATATGTATGAATTTAACACCATTAAAACACCTACACCATGGTTCTCAACATGCAATTATTCAAGAAGTTTAATCATTTATGAGTAATGCCATATCAATTGCAAAACTCATGCTCTCAATGGTTTTAACACTAGTATAATATGGGTTATAAACATTATCATGTGGAATATAGAAAAGTCACAGCTCATGTACATCGCACACTTTTGAAATTTCAAGTCACATGTTCACAATTCAACCATTTAAATACATTCAAGCAAACAACCTCATGATATCTCAATAGTACTTTCAAAATCATATATCAAAACATGTTATTTGTATCAATTGAAAACCCCCATTTGTAAAAACATATATGCACTTGTATAAATTTAAAGTCTTGCGTAAGTTCTTTTTTGAAAATATTCCTATGAACTTTAGGATAACCCCATGTACCTCTATTTACGAAATTGGAGAGTGCTTCTTGAAGCCTATGATCTAGGGTTTTAGAATCTTCAATTGATTTTGAAAACCCACGATTGAATCTTGGGTTTCTTGAAGTTCTTGTTTGAAACCCTAGAGAGAATTCTTGATGATTTTAATGAAAATAAGGTTAAGTTAATTCCACATGAAAATTAATTTAGATCATTCTAGAAGCTAATTCTAAGACTTTCCATGAATGGAACTTAGCTAAGAAGACATCGGGGTGTTACATCAACACTAAGGTTAAGCTGGTCGATCTCAACTGCCCAAACCGTACTTGAAGAAGGTTAGACATCCACACTCTAAATATATCATAACTTCCAAATCATCATTCTAAGCCGCCAAGTGAAAACTGAGCCAATAAGTCTATATCAATGCCAACCACTCAAATCGACTTTACTATCCAAATTTGACATATTCAAGCTAAATTATACTAAGCTAAAATTGAAACTTAGCTGAAGAACAAAATCACTACATGAATAAACCATCGGCTGAAAACACAACAACTATCTCTATATTAGCTTGAGGGCACGAAATATAGCCACAGAATAGAAATCATGCTAAAAGATGAATTACTAGATGAAAATGCAAATAACCTACTTCATAACTATTGGAGAGCATGAACTATCAAACAAACCCAAAAACTCTCCAAGGCTGCAAACTATACTAGGAAAGGCAAAAGCTCTAGCAACTCAGAGAAATGCAACTTAAGCCAAAACTAACCAATCAAACACTCCATCTTGACAAAGAATAGACTCAGGCACAAATCATCGAGGAGAAACACTCTACCAAGCTTTATCAGGACAAACAAACTCTGAAATAGGGATTTCCTGAATCCACCTAAGAAGGACAATCATCACTCGATCCAGCCAAGAATTACATCATCAAAGAAAAAATATGCCAATCTAGAAACCAAGGTCAAGTCAAGACAATCGCCAGTATATCAACAACTCAAGAAATAGAATTTCCAATTCGCTAACTCAAGAAGGACAATAGGAAAGTCTATTTGCCTCTAACTCTCAAACTCCACTAGACAAAACCATATCATATCACAAATGAACTTCCAATTTCCACACTAATAATAAGGGCATCCATCACAAGGAAATGAACCCAATAAATCTAAAATATAAACTCAGGGTATCTTAATATCAAAGTTAAACCCATAATTGAGCGATGAAGTAGACACAAATGAAGAATAAAACCAAGAGTAAAAATAATCAACCTCATCTCGCTATGGGAAAAATCATCAAATTGGGATATATCTACTTAAGAAATTGAATAATATCACAAAAAATACAATCCTAACTAGATAACACTAGTTTATATAGCTACCCAGCGAAGATCAATTACATCAAGTAATAATATCAGCAATAAAAATAACCTCACATAGTGATAGTGGTGGTAACAACAATAACAATATTAATATAATAAGTAGGTGGTACCAGAATGAACGTCAATATAATATACCACTCAAGGGCCACAATAAGGCTAATATGCCAAGATAATGGGACTCAAACCCAGAAGTTACACCCATAGAGAGTAAATATCGATATAGATCTACTCCATCTAATAATAAATAAATTAAACCATAAAATAGTAATATAATCATGAATTGAATGACAAGACACAAAATAACTAATATGAACTCATCAAGGCATATAATAATCACTGTGTATGAAAACCCTAATACACATAATGAAAGATAAATGCAAAAAATAAAAGTACACCTATCACGGTGAAACCCACAATCACATACCTAGTGGGATAGAGACAATAAATCTAAACAAGTATAAACTCAAACCTATTGACTAAATCATCGATATAGGTGCCAAGCATACTAGATCTAACTAAAGATGCCAGAACTTTATAAGGCTAATCTAAATTAGATAAAATACTTAAAATCCTATGTTGGGGATACTCTCTAGACCAATTATCGATATTTCTGTAGTAGTAAAAAATTCTTGAAGCTATAGTCTAGGAGAGTAACACAAACTAAGTCCAAATGGCTAGGCAACTGGAACTGAGAGTAAACTCTAGAAGAATATACATCCTTCCCACAATCATAGCCTATCTAAGAAACTCTAGGCTGGTAGGTAATATATGATAGCTCTTCCTAATCACTAACTCATATTTAGGTGCTCTCTGAACCTATGTCTCATCTCTCCATAACCAAAACAAGCTCTCAAACAAAAAACTAATAGCACTATAATAATGGCATAGCAGCTTCCCACCACCTCTATAATTCCTAATGCATGCTCTCTCTATGGCCCTCACATAGTCAACAACTTGAGAGAAAGAAAACCCAGCTGCTATCAAGTGCTCTGATGCCAAATGGAGTGGCAATAATAAACCTTATGATTCTATGCACTATGTTCTTTTGTAAAGGATATAGCATAAGAAAATTTATGGCCCAATCTAGAAATCTAATCTCATACTCCAAAATAGTCAAGAAGTATGACGAACAATAATACTCCCAACTCTGGTCTGAGAATGACTCGATGAATAAAATGTAATCCATGACTATGAGGGATCTATAATCATGACTCAGATCCCCAATATTGGACCTCAAATAGTTGAAGTAGTCACGAGTTTAACTAGAGCCTAAGCTGGCCCCAAATACTTTTGGGTTAACACTGAAGGTCTTTGACATCCATGTCTAACTCCCTAGTCTAATATTGTGCTAAAACTCAACAAATGCAAGCTAAAGTCTTATCTGCATCTGTCGACAATGTTGCATTGTCCTTCGAGAATATGTTTGAGGTTCATAGCAATGTGAACAGACGCTAACAAGTCAAGAAGTAAATTTCCTAAAATGTCCATATAGTCCTCCGAAGATAGGTTATGAACATCTCCTATAATACCCCGTTTTTAGAAGCTACTGTGCTTCATACGACTCACTTTCTTGAGTTGTACGCACTTCATACGAGTCGTGTATGGTTAATCATACCTAGAGTAGTGTGGAGTAGATAAAGTCAATTATAGATACTAGTTGACCCTATAAGTCATATGATCATGGTATGAGTTGTATGAAGTAAAGTCATAAGTTTAGAAGAATAGGTTCCCTAAGTTTTGGTCCAAGATATGATTGGCTGTTTCCAAGTCGTATAGACAAGTAACGATTCATATATTACCCCTCGTATGTTGACCAGCCTATACCATCCTTGAATTTACCAAGCTTACGAGTTGATGGGTCTAGTTGTACCCTCACCATATGAGTCATATAGTTGAGTCGCGAAGACTGACGATTAATTTTTGTAATGTTCAGGTAAAGGGATTTTTCTTCTTTTCCCTTCTTATAACTCCAACCCATGACCTATAACCCTTAAAGAGGCATTATTTTCCTCTTTTTTCCAATTAATTAACAACACTTACCTACTCATATCTTTAAGAACATCAATATTAGGGTTCCTCTCCCCAAATTCATCTTTCAAGTCCCAAGGTTCAAGCTCTCATCATAAGTTAAGAAAATTCAAGTAGGTGGGGTTTGTGAACAAGGTTATTCTTTCATCCTTGTTCCCTAAGTGCATGGTTTTTATATTAAATTTACTTATTTTGCATTAGGGTTCATACCCAAAAAGCCATAACCTTGAAGTATGATACTACCATGTGATTGAAAGCTTTAGGTGCATCAAGGTTTACATATATTTATGTTTTGACTTGCATGATTTGTATTATGATTTGAATTTCACGGTCTTCACTATATATTGTTGAACTATTTCCAGGTGATTATTGAGCATGATGCTTTATTATGAAATCCTATGAATTAAAGCATGAATTCCAAGTCCCAACTACAACATTTAAGTTTACAAGAAAGTTTAAGCCTTTGAAACTTTATTAACATACATTATAGCATGATTTAAGAAAGATTGATCTTTTGATCTAAAGATAAGAAATGAAATCCAAAATTATTCATCTTGATTATGATTTAAAGAAAGAGAAAGAATAGATGGTTTTCATTCTATAGACCCTTATGCTATTTTAAGGTGGATTTCTTAAAGTATAAGCATATAAGTATTTTGGGGGTAGTATTTAGCACTGAGAAGGGAATGAGAATGAGTGTATCATAAATTCCTAGAAACTATGAGCCACCGTAGGTTATGTTTTTTTCCAATATGGAATAAGTTCAGTGATCACTAAGATAAGGTTCTATTCTGATGACATGGATAGAATATCTTTCCCTACCGTGGATAAGAAGTTGAACTCTATGGTAGCTCACATGATTTATGTTAGTTAGAAGAATCCCCGATATGAAAGAATGGAAAGTAAAGCTTTTAGAAACAAAGTGTCATGGCTTACAAAGTTTATCCTTATACTTCATCATTCGTGTTTATGATTTTGCAGTTTCATCTTATTCAGATCCAAGGTGAGTCATTTACGCTTAGCATGAATTATTTGAAAATTTACTTAGATATATTTAGTTATTGTTTTACTTATGTATGCACCCCCATATACGCATAACTATGAGGTATATCATATCTAAAAGATATCTCTATCTATAAGTCATATATCATGACTATGAGGAATATCATCTCTATAGAAAAATTATTAAATCTTAGGGAAATAACATCTCTAAAGACCCATTATCATGTCTAAGAGGAATTCATATCTAAAGTCCCAATATCATATCTAAGAGAAAATAACATCTCTAAGCCCTAATATAACTTCCATAAGCAATATCATAGCTATAAGCCATTAATCATAATCTGGGAAAAGTCATCAAAATTTACTAAGCCATGAAGTAAACTTATTCTAATGGTGCAATAGTCTCAAATATGCCTAGCATCCAAAATTAAGTCCATACGGGCTAACATAAGTATTAGCCTAAGTGGGTCGGATGATCGTACTTCTAATCCTCAATTTCCATATCTACACAACCTATGCCCCGAACTAGGCTATGGTATTTAGTTTAAATTCTAGATGTCAAGTAAGCCATAATAAATCCTAAGATAGGAACTTCGTCTAGAAACATGAGCATTTATGTCAACTCCACCTAAACTACAGTTTCAAGATCACCAGACTAGCCCAAATAAGGTTAATCATACTAACCATTATTTTAACACTTAAACCATATCCCAATCTTGCATTATATTATATCTATTTTAAAAATTAGTTTAATCTAGGAAAAAGGTAATAGGATTCTAAAGGTAATGAGCATTTCACCTTACGAGCTTGTCTAATCCCCAAACTTTGATAATCAAGACTAAGTCATTCTACTCATAATCAAAATTAACATTTATATTCACATGCCATATATATAACACACATCATCTTCAAAGAAGAGTAGGTAGAAGCCTACCTCAAAACTGAACCGTAAATCCTTACATCATTCACCATATGATCGTCTTCACTTGATAATCCCCAAAATTTCATCACACTATTAAAATTATAATCTACTTATCAATACAAGAAAAACAATACCCATATTGCACCATTATGCTTCAAGTCCAAAAAACACACCAAAAATCCCAAGTTGATCTTATGTATGGAAAATGCTTTTTTGAGGTCACCCCAACGTTCATATATTATCAAGGAATCATAACCCTAAAGAATTTGTAAAAAAAAACAAGCTCATTTGGGTTTAAAATCAAGACCTCAAGCTATTTGTGATTTTTGGTCAAAAACTAAGAAAAGTCACCAAGAAATTTGTGAAATCTTACCCTGAATTGGATGATAATCATTATATAGATATTTAGCAAGCTCTCAAGTCACCCTCCAAAGCTCAATTTTGAGTTACCATACTTATTTAGGGTTTTTGTCTTTCAATAATAAGTAATAAATGGACAAAATTTTGACATTGGGTCCATTTGTAGCCCCTTCGGATACATAGGTATCTCTATTGTAGTTCTAGGGATCGCGATCGCACTATTCCAATCATAATAGGTCCTTGTGCGATTGCATACACACCAACACTAGCAAAGTCAAAAACCTATTTTTGACTCTCAGAACTCATTCAAACTTTGATTTTTGTAAATGACTATATAAACCCACCAAACTTGATGTTCCAGATGTGTTGGTAAAGTTAAATTTTCCATATGAGGTTGTTTGGACCAAATGTGAGACCCACACCCATATCTTTCAGTTTTTCATCTTTCTAACCAATAAGTCAAAATGAACTTGGGTGCATTAGAATCCAAACCAAAGGTCTACCTAGTCTAAAATCGTTATTTTGGAGTTGTTGGTAAAGTCAAAATTTGCATTTGAGATCGTTTTACTAAAACTTTTTCCCTATGTCCATTTGGAATTAGTGAAGACTTATAAACAGGAAATTAGCTCTAAAAATAAAAGAAACTTCTCGGTAATCGAATGGTCAGTCCCAGCAAGTCATAAATAAATTAGGGCAAATATGGAGTAGCTTAAATAAAAAAATGAAATTATGAAAAATGATTGAAAGAGTCATTACACTTCTTTCATTTATGATATAAGCTTTTGCATTTAGATTTCTCATGACCTTATAATTTACAAGTATGGCTTTTTTTTGGCAACACATCATAATGGATCTTTATATTTTGGACTCTAGATTCATTGTTATTCATCCCCTTAATCTCTACATATTTTGGCAATTTTGCAGCCAAGTCCACTTAGACTTTAATCCTTGCACAACTGGGATGAGTCTTGTTAAAAGTATCCAAGTCTAGGTGGATAGTTTTTTCGATAGTAGCAGCTAATAAAAATAATAATTCCTTACAAAAATAGGTGGGCCAAAGATTAAGAAAGAAATCTAAGCCATTACTGGGTTGTCTCTTCACTTAGTTTAAACTTGAAATTATAAATGAGGGATCTCATTTGATATGCCACTCCATACTTCACAGTAATATAGAAAGCATTTTTAGATATCATGCTTACAAAGTCCTCTAATAGATTAAATCTCATTAGAATATGTTTATGCCTAAGAAATCAAATTTTAGAATCTCCCTTAGCCTTACATTGATTTGGTATTTAAATTTTGAGTTCTTCAAATTTCGTTCATCCATACCAAAATTTACTAATCATTGAAAGCTTCAAATCGTTGATAACTTTCATATTTGAATCTCTTCCTCCATCCATATGACTCGTAGTACCCCATTCTTGTATTCCACTGGATTCATCTGAAGTGCGTCATGTAAAACTTTGCTTTCAAATTGTGCATTGGCATTAAGCTCCATTAGGCCAACATACTTCACTTTGGCTTTATTCAGACCATCATTAATACCTTTTCCCTCAATATTAGTGATGCTAGAAAATTTGGTAGGATCATATGAAAACTTAAATTTTTTAGGTGAAGTAGCATGATATAGTTTTGGAAAGATGGTGGGACAGGTGAGAGAAATCATTTGCCCAGCTACAGAATGTTGACCAGTGTTAGTGACAGACATAATAATGGCAGTGACATGGCTAGCATTCTGAATTTTGGAGAGAGGAAATTGCGTAAGCTAGAGATTAGCAGCTTATGGCTCAACCTCAAAAGTCTGAAATAATAAGTGTATTCTATAATTTTAATTATTACAATTAGTTAGCGCAGTCCACAAATACAAAATTTGAAGCAATTTACTAAACACAAGCAACAATCAATCAAGTCAAGATCTCTTCAACTTTTAAAAGTTGATATTGAGGTTATAGGTTGGGTTTTTCATACTCAAGTGAAAGAGTGTTTATATTTTGAATAAAAGAATGAAAATTCTCTTTATTAATAACCTAGAAATTATAATGTGCAATCATAATACAAGAGGCAAGCTAATATTAGATGGGTAACAAGAGGGACTAAATTTTACTATAAATGAAGAGAAAGGGCTAATTGTTTTAACATAAAAAAAGACACACCCACAATTTCTTTACACTATTTTTAGATTTCTTATCCTTTTCAACTTTCCCCTCCTTCTTCTCCGGCAATGCACCACCGCCACTTCACATTGGAGCCTTGACCTTAGGTAAACAACAAAATTTTTCCCTCTCTTTCCTTTTTTTCTCTCCCCTTTGCTCTCCATTTTGCTATTGTCCCACTGGAAATGGCCATATCTAGCCAAATGTATATCCTCTTTCTGAAGTAACATCACTTTCATTATTGCCTTGTCTTGTTTGAATGAAATTATTTATTTTTTATATGGTTATGTTACTCGTGTAGATCTAGCTGGAGTTGTGAATTTTTTGGCTAACACTATGGATTCTGCAAACCCCATTAATATTAGACAACTTGTTATATTTTGGTTCTTATTTTAATAACCTTTTTCTTTCTAAAAGATGTATGAGTCTTCTCCAGTTTTTCCAATTGTTTGCTCACTACAACTAAATTTATCTTACTTTCTTTTCATTATCATTCTAATTGTTGGTTGATCTAGCACTATTTTGATTTATCTTTTTGGCAAGCTTGTTACTGTTCCGGTACTATAATGCATGAGTTTTCTTGTTCATTTTCTTTATTTTGATATTGTAACTGATAAGGTACAAATACTACGTAATATGGCCAATAAAAACAATTGCCACTTTTGGAGACTCCACAAATAAAAAGACAGACAAATGGGTACAAATACATAGCAATAAATAAATAAATTTGGCGATGATAAAATTTTTATATTATCATGACAAGAGAAATAATTATTATGATTCGTATTTTGGAAATGTGATTTCGGACGATTGATAATTTAAGCTATCCCTTTATAGCCATCGTGTATCTAAAACTTAATCTGATCCCACTCTATAATAAAATTCTATCTTTTATATATAAATTTCTCTCTCTCTCTATATATATATATGCATATACATATTTTTAATTTATTTTAATCATTATTATTCATTACTAAGATTTTTCTAACTATTAATACACGTTCTTGAAGAAACTCCCGGAAATGGTATTCCAAAAGAGGAGTTTTTCAATTTTTATTCATATAATTGTACACAAAGATAAAAATATAGTGAAAAGTTAACTTTCTGGGCATCAAAGGAGAATGTATCACTTACATATTTATTATTACGCGCTTAGGCAAAACTTTGATCGTTATTACTTATATAAATGAATTAAACTTATTTAGATATTTAATCAGTTAATTCACATTTTTACCTTAAAAATTATTGCACAGTCTCTTTTTCTTTAAAATAAATATTTATTTTATTTAGTATTTTCTTTCACTAATTTTTATCAAATAAAATTTTTTATTTGAAAATACTTTTTTTTTATTTAGTACAAAAAAATATTTCTCATTTCATATATTACATAAAGTGCTTTATTTTCTATAAAAATACTTTTTATTTTCATACATATTCTTACCCATTTTTATAATGCTTATATATCTTTATATATTTCTATACGCACATTTATGATAACATATTTTATTTATATAATTGATATACACTATTTACATATACACCTTTTATATTATTTTAGTACATATTTTATATATTCATAATTTCAAAAAGATTAATTTTCACCTCCTCCTTCTTTAGATAATTTTAATCTAGTTGGGTACCACATTTGTAGATTCTGAAGAATACATAATACCTTCTCTTCGGAATAATTTGAACCCTTACATAGAATCTAAATTAGTTTTCGTAGATTAAAAGATAAGTTATACATGTCAATAATTGAATAGATTACCTTATTTTTTCTTAGAAATTAAGTGGTGATTCTGTACAAAATCAATTCTTGTAGAGTCGATAAGTCATGTGTTGTTTAACGTCAGTGAAAATAGGGCATGACAGGATGGTTTTTAGCATGTACTGGGTTTTAGGTATGTTTTGTGGTCCCTTTCTCTTTTAGCATTACTAGTTAGTTTATTTATATTATCTTGCTACTCTTACTTACTTTATGAAGGATATTTGGAGTGTACCACTATTAGTCTATTAGCTTAGTACAATTCTTGTAGTGATTAGGTTGTTAGGCTAGTTCCCTTTGGTTAGTACCTTCATGTTGCCTACCTACTTAGTACGCTTATATATCATTTTTTTTTATTCTAATATTATTATATATTACCTTCTTTCTTCATTACTACTATTTTATATTACCTTCATCCCTAACTATTTATGTTGTATAGCACTTCGGTCCTTACTTACCTGTAGCATATGGTGATTTTTCTTTACTTATCTATTATCCTTTATAGCTCGGTTAGGGATGCCTATTGAGTACTCGTATTTGGTACTCATACTACACTTTTGTATTCTGTATATCATAATATAAATTCTCGCCACTGTTGTGCATCTTGCACGGCTATTATGGATCTGATATTTGAGGTCAGCTCCTAACATCTAAAGTTGTTCCTTCTCATGTTATATTTCTAGACTAATCTTTATTTGGTATTTCATAGATGGTCCTATATATGTGTGTGTGTGTGTGTTTATGTATATGTATATTATCTTTACCTTGTACTCTTGTTGTATGACTCTTACAATTTCTTGCATATTATTTTTGACCTTCCCATATTTGAAATATCATTTTTTTCACTTAAATTATGTCTAGAAACATTAAAAGGTTGTTTAGGGAAGGTTTCAGAGTTCTCCAAAAGGGTTCGGGGCAATTTTGGAACATCAAGATAGAGAGCCTTTGCATTTTTGTTGTATCACAGAGGTTACCCTCCACGATATTGGCGTGGCATGGAGGATGACCTTTGTCATATTGGTGTGCCATATGAAGGCATAATTTTTGAGCAGTTTTATTTTTATTCACTTGGGGTGAGGGAATTTTAGGTCCTGTAACCCTTGTACGACCCTTAAACACAAAATTATCTTATTTCCTTTAGTTTTCAAAGATTAAGTTACTCCCTTTTGCTCTCAAACTCAAAAACCAAAAAAACTCAAGTGTTTCATATAGAATTCATCATCCAGGCTCCAGCTTCTAATTGATTACAAATTATTGTCTGTTTTAGGCATATATATCTTCCCTAAATAAATTTTATACAAAAACATGTGTTTAATTAATGTCCATGTGGTTTAATTGTTGGATTTTGAATATGGGTTGAGGAATTTGGAATGGTAATTACATGAATTAAATTCCCATGGTTTTGAATTGATTATTTATGAAATACTTTCATAATTTGAACTAATTAAATGCATGGGTATGGGAATTGGAATGGGGAAAATAGATTTACCAAAATTTGACAATTTAATGGTTTGGAATTGACTATAACCTCAACAAACTTATGAAATTTGTTTGAAATATTGATATATACTTACATTTTTGCACTTTTGAAACCTTCCATTGTATAAAAGGTTAATGGAAACTAAATAATTTAGAAAGGCCCCGAAGGCCATGTATTTATTTTAAATTGGAGCTTGGGGAGTCAAATAGGGGCCATGGATTCCCTTGTAATGACCCTTTCGGGTCATTTCTCATATTTTATTTTATCTTCACCATTAGGACTTCTTCATAGCTATCCCAAGTCATTTATGACTTATTAGGACTAACAATTCAATTATCGAACAGTTCGTTTGGTTTTAGAATCAATTCTCTCTTTAAAAGTATTTGCTGGTTCCAAATGGCCATCAAGAAAATAATTTAGTAAAATAATCATATATTGATATTTGACTATGCCAATAGCTCCAGAATATTTATTTTGGGTTAGGTAGACCTTTTGTTTGAGTCCCAACTCACCCAAGCTCATTTTGACCTATTGGCCGGAAAGTTGAAAATTTAGAAATATGGATGTGGGGACCACACTTGATTAGAATGACCTCTTAATGAAAATTTGACTTCGTCAACTGATCCAAAATATTGAATTTAGTGTGGTTACATAGTTCATTTGTAAAAATTGGATTCTGAGTAAATCCTGAGGCCGCATTGCATACTTGGAAAAATTTCCAAGTTGCTGGAACTGGTGCCATGTGGATTACGCAAGGATCATAATGATCAAGCTATGGCGATCTTATCAAGTCCTATGGTGATCATTTCGTGGCGATCACAGTTTCTTTAATGGAGATCGCGGTATCTCTTTACCTAAGGGGTTTATCAATAGACCCCAATGTCACAATTTTAGTCTTTTTCTCCTCATCCTTGAGAGCCAAAAACCCTAAATGGGTATGATAACTCCAAATTGATCATTGGTGGTGAATTTAGAGTTTGATTATCATCTATTATTGCGAATATCTTTGAAACTAAGCTAAGATTTCATCACTTTTTAGGTGAAATTCTTAGTTCTTGACCAAAAACCCTAATATAGATTAGGGCTTGATTTTAGACCCTAATTAGCCTTGTTTCTACCTATTTATAGATGGTTATGGTTTCTTGTTCATGTATGAACATTGGGTTGACTACAAAAGTGTGATTTCTATAAGTGGGACCCACTTAAGGGTTTTGGCATCATTTTTAGACCACAAGCACAATGGTACAATATGTCTATCATTATTTTTGTATTGATCAGCAGAGTACGATTTTGATAGTGTGGTTGAATTTTTGGAATTATGAAGTGAAGATGGATGATTGGTAATTGATGTAAGGTTTTGCAATTCGGCTTTGATGTAGGGTTCTGCCTACTCTTCTACATAGATGATGTGAGTATATATTTTGTGTGAATGTGAATGTTAAGATTGATTATGATTAGAATAACCTGGTTTTGAATATTAATGTTTAGGGCTTAGATGTGGGTTTTGACCTATAAGTTGAAATGCTTAATACCTTTTTTGGATCTTATTGCATTCGCCTTAGCTTGGACTAAATCATAGCCTGGATATGATATAATGGTAGGCTTGGGATATTGTTTATGTGTTGGAATCATAGTTAGTATGATTAACCTTAGTTGGGCTAGCTTAGTAATCTTGAAGCCATAATTTAGGTAGAATTGACATAAATACCCATGTTTCTAGATGAAGTTCGTATCTTAGGATTGATTGCAACTTACTTGACATCTAGAAGTTGAACTAGATACCTTAGCCTAGTTTGGGTTATAAGTTTCCTAAATAAGGAAATTAAGGATTTGAAGTAGAATTTTTTGACCCACCTCAGGCCAAAACTTGTGTTAGCTTTTGAGGACTTATTTATGGATGTTAGGCATAGTTGGGACTAGTAAATATTAGTGTAAGGTTACTTGGTGGTGTGTCAAATAGTAATGGTATTTCTCCCTGAATAATGAGTAATGGCTGACGGCTATGATATCCCTTGTAGAAATGATATTGGGTCATTAGAGATGCTATTTTCTCTTAGATGTAAAATTGTGCCTTTAAAGATGTTAGTCCTCTTAGATATGGTAATTTTGCTATAGAGATGATATTCCTCGTAGTCATGATGCATGACCTATAGATATGAGAAGCCTCATAGATGCGATATGCCTCATCGTTGTGAGGTATGATTATTGATGGATTATGTCCCCTAGAAGTGAGATGCCTCCCATGAATGAGATGATTATAGATATGCTTCATAGATTATAGAGATGTTATTTCTTGCGATTACACTATGGCCTATAGTTATGAGATGATTTTTATATACATGATTATTAATATAAGATTCAGATACGTATTTGGGCCTAAGGATATGATTATAATATTATATTTATTTTGGACACATTATTAGGCCAAGGGTCGTGTTATGATACTATTGACCATCTGAGAAGTGTTTATTCTTGTAAAGGGTGTGATTGTAGCCCTATAAATATATATGTATATTATATATATATATATGTGTGTGTGTGTGTGTGTTTGTTGATATACACATCTCTCCAGAATGAGGTGGAGGAAGATGCGGTATGATGTTTATGACTCCAATGTTTGAATACTAATGATGGCATACATAGATTTGGTATATTCATGATCGTTGCATTGCCGCTTGACACAATTCCATTAGATTATAATATTATTATGGTTGTCACTAACAAAGGGTTAAAGCCCACTTTCTACCTTATTAATTGATTTCTTCATAATAATAAATGCCAATCTTTAATGAATAACATATAGGTAAAGATGTCAATAGTGATATTTTAAAAATTTGACTGAGATAAATTTCAATCCATGAATGGACACTATTATTTACTATGGTTGTGAGATAATCCAATCCTTTCTATACTTTATAATGATTTAGTCTCAAAGATTAGTCTGGGCAATGAATTTATGAACTTACACTCTTTTAGCCTCGATTTGATTGTTTGAACCTCTTATATATATATATAGAGAGAGAATTATGGATTATGTGATATTGATGATACGTGATGAATTATGGAAATATAATCCACCTTGCTTCTCTGTTCATCATTCTTTAGTTTAACCCTTGTGAGACATGCACTTTACTTTAGCACTCGTGGGGCTCATTCTTTATTATTGACATTGATTAGGATATTATGATGATGTGATAATACCAGACAATGCTAGAGGACATTATGATATTATGATGATACCCAACAAGGACAAAGGATGTTATGATGATGATATTAATACCAGGCAAGGTCGAAGGATGTTATAATAATAATATTGATACCCAACAAGTTTGGAGGATGATTATGATGAGGATAATGATGATGATGATGGTTATGATGATTATGGTTATGGTATTCTGAATTCTATTACATTCATACCTACATGTGCATCGTCTATAACCAATATATGCCTGTGTCTACCAGCTGGTATGGGACGACTGCATAGATATATATAATAACTATGCCATGTGTTATTGTATGCTTATTGAACCTTTTGAGCCTGAGATGGTGGGGGTACGCATAAGCTCAACTAGGTATTTGGTTGTCCGAAATAGCTAGTTACTCACGTTGATGTTGTCGTTGTTATTATCACTACTATAATCATCATTATGTATAGATTATTATGGAGGGATCATTAATTCAATATCAATATTTAAGGTATAATTCTATCCTCTTTTATCCTACAATTTTATTACTATGCCTGATAAATTCTTGATTAAAATTAGAAACCTTGACCTTATTAGTACTACATCCTGATAGAATTGTAACAAAGACTTAAAATAAATATATGATGATCTAGGTTGTTCCTCAAGATGACCTTACATACATACATATATATATATGCATATCTATCTATATGTAGCTATGGTATTACCGTATATCCCTTTCTTTATTTGTTTATATTGTATAGTCATTCCTTGGCATTTTATATTGATATATATATGATCTTTCTTTGTCATTTATTTGAATATTAGCCAGGTATATACGGTATAATGTTGAGATTTCTAAGTATGGATAGAATAGGGTAGTTCATCCATAAAACTGTCTTAGCCTTATTATGTTAGTCTATTGGAAATGAATAATATAGGTTATCCTTAGTATCTCATTGACTTTTTTGTGGTTGCTGAATGTTGGGTGTAGTTTCCATTCTATTTATATGTTATATATATCTGCTTTAACTTTGGAGCTTAGTTGGTAGTTACCTACTGAGTACCATTCTTTTGGTACTCATACTCTGTAGCCTACAGATTATAGTGTGGGTTATTGTCGTTGATGTGTTCATCTTGTGGGGCATACATGGTTCAAAAACTTAGAGTGAGTTCCTGACATTTGGTATATACATCTCTCTTATGTATTAGACTAGTCTCTATATTGTATTCGTAGATAAGTTATATCAGTGTATTCATTTGTACTTTAGTTTGTACTTTTGTGTTATTAGCAACTCTTGTACTGTACCACCAGGTTTTGGGATTTAATTATGTATTTGATCTTTTGCTATATTTAGTTTGCATTCTTTCCTTATTTTGTTTAGTAGTCCATTACTATCCATTTTGGACTATATGTTTGTCTTGCCTACTGGTGGGTTGCAGTAGGCCCCGTCATGATCTAAGAAATTAGGTTGTGACATCCTCTAACTTAGATAGGCAGATGTGGGTCATAGATATCCCCAACTTACATGAATTATCTTGTAATGCTAATTGTTGTGATGATACCAAACTTTGAATGCATTAATAAATAACTACTTGGTTAAATGAAAGGGTTTATGTGTAAGTATTTTAATTGGGCTTAAAGAGGGTTGTGTATTTTGTCGTGGAAGGTCAAGATATCGGAGAAACCGATACTAGAAACCATATTTACCGGTGTGGGGTTCTTCATGACCACGTGCATAGTTCATACTTGATATATATGTACCTTAGATTTGCATGAGGTCGTGGATTCCCTAGCCCTTCCTTGGACTTCTCTAGTTTAGTTTATGTAGCTACTATACACTAGGCCCTTTCGGTAAGAGGAGCCAGACACATATAGCCCTTCGGTGTTTTTAGGATGGTTAGATCTACACAATCCAGGTTAATGATTTTAAAATCTCATGCTTAAAACTTGTTCCCTACCCTGATATCTTATATATATATTTATGAATTTGTGCATATGATTTTTCACATGATATTTTTTTCTCCCTTCCCTGAGTTACATTCTAGCGCTCACCCCTCTAACCATCCTCAGATGCTACATTCTTTCATAATGTAGGGTCCGAAGAAACTTCATTTACCCTTGTGAAACATTAGGTGGATTAGCACCTTCATCTAGTAGTTGTGAAGTAGTGAGCCTCCATCCTTCGGTAGACCTCATAATTTTCATATTCTTTTATTTTGACTTAGTACTTTGGATTTTTTTGGTCATAGTCAGGGGCATGTCCCAACATATTTGGTATTTAGGTTTAGAGGCAATTGTTTCCAGCAGTGGGCTGGTTGGTCATTGTTTTGGAACTTAGTTTCCTTGAGTTATTTATCCATCTTACTTTACTATATATGGACTTTCACATTTTTATTATGGTTATCATTATTATTGTTCTCTTGAGTATGGGTTAAGGGGGTGGTCATCGGTCCAAGGTGGACTTAAGATACTCGTTATAGCAAGTCCCTAGTTCGGGTCATGACAAGCTTGGTATCAGTGTATGGTTTAGAGTCATTGGGTGTCCACAAAGACATATCGAGTAGAGTACTTTTTGTGGTTATGTAGCATGCCCAACTTATAAGGAGAAGGCTACAAGGCATTTAGAAATGTTTCTCTTTCTTGTATTCTATTTTCGGGCTATAGAGTCCAGTGTTATGAAACTTCACCAACTCCTAGTTTCCCCGCATTTTAGATCATGCCTCCCTAAAGATCTAATGTTCAAAGAAATTCTATTGGGAACTTTGTCCTATCTAAGTATAATGTGGAGGGGAATCACCCTTTGTATAGAGTGCAGACCCAATATAGGGCCCCTACTCTAGATTGTATTGCCCCTCGTAGAGTTCCACCAGTTCCTACTTGTCCTCTTCGAGTTTCCTGGGATAATGAAACTCATGCCTTGTCACCTTAGGATGATATCTCTAATGTATAGGTTTATTGGTCTATCCATTTGCTTACTTAGTTGGTGACCTCTCAATCTTGTTAGTCCAATCATGTTGGTTCTGGTGCTCATTCTTATGAGGTCACTAGAGTTAGTTAGTTCATGAGATTGAACCCCCAACCTTTACTAGCTCTAAGGTTGAGGAGGACCCATAAGGGATTTTTGATGAGATAGAGAAGATATTCAGGGTGATACATGCTACTAATTTTGAGGGTATGGAGTTTGTTGCATACAAGTTGAAGAATACAGGGTATGAGGAATGGGAGCAATTGAAAGATAATGATGTGGAGTCAGCTTCTTGTGATGAGTTTTCGTGTGCCTTTCTTGATCATTTTTTTTCTCATGAGATGAGGAAAGCTAAGGCAGAGGAGTTTTTGAATCTGAAGAAGGGCAAGATAAGTGTGAAGGAGTATCCCTTGAAATTTTAGTAGTTGTCTCATTATGCTCTAGAGTTGGTGTATTCTATGAGGAAGAAGAAAAGAAAATTTCCTTTTGAGTTGTCTCGTAACTTAGTATTGGAGTGTAAGGTTGCAATGTTGAACAATGACATGGACATGTCTAGACTTGTGGTCTATATACAATAAGTAGAGGATGTGAAGAAGATACAGTTAGAGATTAGAAAAAGGTAGAGTAAGAAGTTTAGGTATTCAGAGTAGGGCGCAAATCAACAGAATAGTGAAAGAGATGGTAGGTAGTGAAGTAAGAAAAAGACTTGGGGAAATTTTTTTTCATATTCTTTGGGTAGTGCCCCTTATCCTAAGCCATCTGGTGATTGTCACTTTTAAGCTAACAGTGGTTTTAAGGCATAGGGTTCTCAATCTTAAGCTAGTGGAGCTCAGTCAGCCCTATCATATCCTCCTTGTCGATTTTATGGACAGCTTTACCATAGTCAATGTGATGAGAAAAGGAATCGGTTCTATAATTATTGTCATCCTGGCCATATGCAACGACATTTTTGATAGCTAAAGTTTCCAAGGGAGCTAATAAGGTCCTTGTTGCTACTTCTTCACCTCCTGTACCAAATGGCGCTACTTCTGCTATCTGAATTGGCCAAAATCATCTCTATGCACTTATTACCCATCAGGAGTCGGTGGCATCTATTGATATTATCACTGGTATGTTACAACTCTTTTCTCGTGATGTGTATTTCTTGATTGATCAATTCTTTACCCTTTCTTATGTGATCCCTTATGTGGCTGTGCATTTTGGTTTTTTTCCCGATATTATTTTTGACCCCTTTCTATGTCTATCCCAATGGGTGATTCTATTGTGGATAAAAAGATCTATAGGGGTTGTGTGGTGTCTATATTTCATAAGGAGACTTTGGTGGATCTAATAGAGTAGGATATGGTAGATTTTAATATGATCTTGAGGATGGATTGTCTTTATTTGTGATATGTGTCTCTGGATTATAGGACCTAAAAGGTTGGTTTTCACTCTCCTAGTGAGCTAGTATTAGAGTGGAAGGAGAGTTCCATAGTGCTTGAAAGAAGGTTTATTTTCTATGGAGCCACTAAATATCCACTTTGTACTAGCTTAGAGCTCAGACATTGTTTGAAAAGGATGTATTTATCATCTAGTTTGGGTTAAAGATTATGACTTTGAAAGTCCTTCATTGCAATCTATCCCTGCGGTTAGTGAGTTTCCTGAAGTGTTTTTGATGATCTTCTTAGAATTTCACCCAATAAGGAAATAGATTTTGGGATTGATCTTTTATTGGATACTCATCTTATTTCCATTCCTCCTTATAAAATAGCTCTGGATTAATTGAAGGAGCTAAAGGAGAATTTAAAGAATCAACTGACGGTAATCTATACACATACGAAGAAACCCATTTTTTTGGTCTGATGCTTGTGAGATAGCTTTGAGAAGTTGAAGGATAAGATAACTTATGTGCTAGTTTTGACCTAGCCCAAGGGTACTGGTGACTTTGTTGTATTTTGTGACATATCCCACGTGGGACTGGGCTGTGTGTTGATGCAGCATGGTAAGGTGGTGACTTACGCTTCTAGATAGCTTAAGGTTCATGAAAGGAACTATCTAAATCATGATCTAGAGTTGACGTCTGTGGTTTTTTTCTTTGAAGATTTGGAGCTATTATCTATATGGGGTGCATGTGGATATCTATTCAGATCATAAGAGTATGAAATATGTATTTATGCAGAAAAATTGAACCTCAGAAAGATGAGGTGTCTTGAATTGCTTAAGGTTTATGATATGAGTCTTCACTACCATATAAGTGAGGCTAATGTTGTTGTTGATGCTTTTATCAGGTTATCTATAGGAAACTTATCTCGTGTTGATGAGGAGAAAAGAGGAGTAGTGAAGGACATTCATAAGTAGGCTAACTTAGGAGTTCGTCTTTTGTACTCTGAGGATAGAGGAGTCATTATTCAGGAAGTGGTCAAATCATATCTTGGTGTTGAGGTAAAGGTAAAGCAAGCTTTGGATCCCATTCTTATGTAGATTAAGGATGATGTGTTTCAATAAAAGGTTATGGATTTTGAGATTTGGGGAGATGGTATTTTGAGGTACCAAGGTAGGTTGTGTGTTCTTAATGTTGATGGGATACGAGAAAGGATTTTGATTGAGGGTCATGAGTCCCGATATACACTTCATCCAAGTTTGACTAAAATGTACTATTTACTTGAAGAAGATCTATTAGTGGAATAATATGAAGAGAGATGTAGAAAAATTTATTTCTAAGTGTATGGTTTGTCAGCAAGTTAAGGTTGAACACTTGAGGCAGGGTGGTATGTCCCAAGAGATAAAGTTGCCTATGTGGAAATTGGAGATGATTAATATGGATTTCATTATGGTTCTTTCGCGGTCTCGCAATCAGTATGATTTAATTTGGGTCATTTTGGATAGGAAAAAAGGGAAACTCGGTCCTTGTCACATTGGTCCATATAATATTTGTAGAGAATATGGAATGTTACTTATGAGTTGGACTTGCCTACAAGTTTGGGTTCTATTCATCTCGTGTTCCATATGTCTATGCTGAAAAAGTATGTAATTGATCCTTCCATGATAGTTCCTATTTAGAATGTTGGTGTTACGGATTCCTTGTCCTATGAGGAATTGTGGACCAAGATATTGGATAGGCGGGTTCATATATTAAGGACAAAGGATGTAGCTTTGGTGAAGGCCCTTTGGAGAAACCAAAAGGTAGAAGAGGCTACATGGGAAGCTGAGGAAGATATGAATGCTAAATATCCATGCTTGTTCCTCCAGTTAGATAAATGCACTTAAGGTATAAGTTTCATTTTGCTCTGATGATTTTATGAGTTTGTCATTTGATTCCAATGTATTCTTGTTGTTCTCATGCTAAAAGTCTCCTAACTCATCATTCAGGGATGAATGATCCTAAGGGGGATAATTTAAGACCATTAAATTTCCCTCATTTTATTTTGACCTTCTCATATTTAAAATATCAATTTTTCACTTGAATTGCCTTTAATGATTTTAAAAGGGTGTTCGGGGAAGGTTTCAGAATTTTTGAAAAAGGTTCGAGGCAATTTTGGAACATCGAGGCAGTGAGTATCTGTGTTTTTACCTTGTCACAGAGGTTATCCTTCAGGATATTGGTGTCGAACGGAGGATAACCTCTATGATATTGGGGTGCCAAGCCAAGGCATAATTTTTGTGCAGTTTTGTTTTTATTCACTTGGGTGAAAGGCTTTTGGATCTTTTCACCCTTGTACCATCCATAAAAATAAAATAAGCTTATTTTATTTAGTTTTCAAAGATCAAATTACTCCTTTTCACTCTCAAACTCAAAACCCAAGAAAACTCAAGAATTTTATAGAGAATTCATCATCTGGGATCCAAGCTTCAAATTTATTATAAAATATTGTGTGTTTCAGGTATGTATCTCTTCCCTAAGTTAATTTTATACAAAATCATGTGTTTAATTATTGTCCATGTGTTTTAATTGTTGGATTTTGAGTATGGGTTGAGAGGTTTGGAATAGTTAATACCTGAATTGAATTCCTATGGTTTTGAATTGATTATTTATACGATATTTTCATGATTTAAAACTAATTAAATGCATGGGTGTGGGAATTGGAATGGGGAACATGGGTTTCCCAAATTTTATGGTTTAATGGTTTGGAATTCGCTTTAATCTCAAACCCAACTTTTGAAATTAGTTTGAAACATGGATATATACATAAATTTCTTCTCTTTTGAAACCTTGCATTCTATAAAAGGTTAATGGAACATAAATGATTTTAAATGGCCTCAGAGGCCATCGATTGATTTTAAATTGGAGCTTTGAAATCAAATGGGCGTCGCTATTCCCCCAACATATATAGGCGAATGGGAGTCATGTACTCCCTCATCTTATATGGATTAGCTTGAAGCCTAATTGATATGGTGATACCACATAGTTAATGCCTTGATAAATGACTCCTTAGTTAAATGGATAGGTTTATCTGAAAGTATTTTAATTAGAAATAAAGGGGGTTGTGTCTTTCACTGTGGAAGGTGGAGGTCCCAGAGGGATAGCTAGTGGAAACCACATTTGTCGGCATTGGGGTCTTCATAACCATGTACATAGTTCACACTTGATATATATATACCTTGGATTGGCGTGGGGTCGTGGATTCCTTGGCCTTTCCTTGGACTTCTATGGTTTGTGTGGCTAACACGCACTAGGGACCTTTCAGTGGGGAGAGCCAGACCCATAAAGCCCGTGGGTGTTTTTGGGATGGTTAAAGCTACACAGTCCAGGTTAATGATTTTAAAATTTCATTCTTAAACCTTGTTCCCTGTCTCAAAATCTTATATATATGTATATATGAATGTGTGCATATGATTTTGGAATGATTTTGCAGATGGCATTATTTTCTCCCTTCCCTAAGTTATATGCTAGCATTCACCCCGACTAACCATCTTACAATGTTACATTGTTTCATAATGTAGGGTCTAAAAATACTTCTTTTACCTATGTGCAATATTATGTGTATTATCACGTTCGTCGAGTAGCTATAAAGTGGTGAGCCTCCATCCTTCAAAAGGCCTTATCATTTCCATAATCATTTACTTTTGACTCAGTAATTTTGGATTCTTTTGGTCATTGTAGGGGGCATGTCCCGACCTGTTTAGTACTCTGGTTTTAGAGGCTATTGGGGACAACTGTGGGTTGGTTGGTCATTATGTTGACACTTAGTTTCCTTGAGTTATTTATCCATCTTCTTATTACTATTTATTGGCTTTTGAATTTTTATTATAGTCATCGTTATTATTGTGCTCTTGAGTATGAGTTAAGGGGGTGATCTCTAGTCCATGGTGACTTGAGATACCCGTCATGGCCAGGCCCTGGTTTGGGTTGTGACACTTGTTTTACTAATGGATCTTGAATTGACCTCACTAGGTCTTAGGGGATACTTTTTCTTCTAGTTCTCTTTCTCCTATTAATCATTTTTTGCTATTGTTTTCTCTTATTAGCCTGTTATTCATTGTTCTGATAGGTTGGTTTACTTACTAGTGAGTTATATTAGGTGCCATCATGATCTGATAAATTGAGTTTGATGGTTTGGTATCAGAGCTTAGGTTGACTAATGTTGTTGGTATAAGAGAAAAATGTCTAACAAAGTCCTGTGGATAGGTATGATGATGTCTATATCTTATCTTCGGGAGGCTATAAGGCATTCTTAGAAAAATTCATTTCTTGATTCATGGTTATGCGCCCTGACTTATATCAATTTCTAAGTACTTTTGACGTAACTCCTTCTTAGATGGATAGCACGAGATTGACAATAGACACATATAAGAGTTCTACACATGATAAATAAGTCCTAGATTAAGGTTAGGATAAGGATTTAGAGCTTAATATCGAGAATCTATAAAATCAGCCATAGAGTTTTGGGCCAACCCAGACTCTGACTGGGTTTGTGACCACCTTCGTTCTTTAGGATTCTATGTTAGGGATTTTGAGCATTTAAGAATATGCCAAATACATGCATTGTGTTTGATACATCGAGTGGTTCTCAGGCCAGGGTTGTGTTTCTAGGCATTCAGTAAGGTTGTTTATCAATTTTTGATTTTGAGATAGGGTTTCTCAAGTGATACAAACATACCCCCATCATCTTTCCTACAGAGCAAAAAATGGAGTTGAGGTTTATATGAGGAATATCTTTACTAGTCTATTATGTAGCAAAGAATTTTATGGTTGTTTGATCTACCATTCTTTAAGTTGTTAATCACAAAAGGACTATAGAGTGAGTATGTGTTAAAATATATGCAGGTGGTAGTAAGGGGCCCTGCCATTAGTATAGTTTAAGTGGTATTCCACCTAGATAAAGAGAACCTCCTAGTAGGGGTCATCGTCACCCTCATCCTATCAGTTCTATTTAGGTACAACCTTAGAATATATTTGAGTTTCAGATAGTTTATAGTGATCTTATTAGAAAGAGTTCTAGTTATCATTATGGGGTTCTCGGTCTAGGTTTTCATAGGGAGTGCCCTAGGCTGAGTTGGTTATCCAGTCATGGTCAACTGTGTTCCTTGCTAGACCAAGGTTTCTAAGTTTTGTTATGATTGTAAGGAGAGTGATCGTTTAAATAGAGAGTGTTCCTAGTGTGGATTCATTGAGTAGTTAGTGTGATTGGATCAGTCACTTAGGGTTGTGGAACCTTTGGACAGAGATGGTGCCCTCGGTATTAAGGGTGGTCCCTAGATTATTAGATGTTATTCCTATCTTGGTATTATAGGCGATAGAATGGATGCTCAGTTTTGGGATGGATACATGCTGGTTTGTGCTTTTTCAAGAAGTCCAGGGACAGCTTCTGATTCCCTAGTTATAGGCACATTTTAATTTGCTATCTTTTAGTTTTAATGTAATATAATTTGGGGTTTTCATACCCACTTGTTTCCATATGCCTCGCTATTATTGTATTGATTGTTGTAACCCTTTGTGAAAGTATATGTATATATGACTATCTCCACATATTATTTATATTTAGTACTCAATTGAGTAGATCAATTTTATGATTGCCCTGGGGTGTAGCTATTATGACCCGAGGCTACCCCTAGTCACGACAATGGTGCATACAACCACAAATAACCATAAGCTAATCCATGAACTAGTACCTTCTATGAGCACTGAGTAAAATAGTAATATAATACATGAGAGGAAGATACACTGATAAGGTACTGTAAAACTGATTACTGGAATTCATATCAAAGCATGTCTGAAATATCTGATTAAATACTAGAAATCATACTGTCTATCTGAAACAACTGTTAATACTGAAATAACTGACTGACTATCTAACTGATTGTCTGAAAGCCTCAAAACATGATAAGGAGTTGATGGGACAAACCCCCAACTAACTCTGACTGACTAAACATAAGGAAGTACTGAAATAATTGAAATAAGCAAATCATATCCTCGATGGATGATGACTCGCCACTGTTGCTTCTGAGTAAAGCTGAGTTATCTAAGAAGGGTCGGGAATCTGAGCGTCCGAACCTATGTTATGAGACAATATAACATAAAGAAAAGTGTGTGGTCAGTACTTTGAATGTAATGGTATATGAGATGAGGACTAGCTGAAATGCATGAGATAACTAAGTATGAATACATGAACATGTAATATATGAGAATACAAGACCAATCGTAAACATATACTGAAATAATTTGTATAACTAAATGACTAATATCTGAATAACCGTAGACTTGGTCATGCAAACCTGAATTGACATACTTTGAATAATGAACGGAGACTATGGAAGGTATTATCAAAATGACATTCCCCATCTGAGCTGATTGGGGTACGAACACTAGCTTTGTGGATCCACTAAACTGGTTTCCCGAAGGACCAGGGTGTCAAGCCTTAAATGACGGGTAAACCCTAAGAGAAAGTCAAGCCTAAACTAATGGGTGACCCCTTATATCCTACACTGGCTACATAGTTTTGGAATACAGGGACTGCTACCAACGACTCTGCCTAAACTGACGGGGAATCCGCCATCCTTGCATTCACTCGGTGGTAAATCCTACTCCCAACTGAACTGACATTGGTACAGAACTGAATTCATTGAACATAACAACTGATATTAAGAATCATGGTCATAACAACTGAGTTAATGGTAATATTCATGGATTAACTAAAATCATCACTTGAAAGATCTAAAATCATGAAAATTGGTAGGTATCAGGTATACATAACCCGCCAGCACTAAATGATCATAAGATACAATGATAAGGCTTAAAACTATAGTATGAAATCATGGTTCAAAGATCCCCAAACATAGAAATTTTATCAAACATGGTTTAAAGATTCTCAAACATAGACATTTCATCAAACATTTGAGAATCATGAACTTGAACATAAGAATGTCTTAAAACATGGGAAAACAGAATAGTTATGTGACTAAGATCATAACTTAATAATATAACATGAAATTCACTTGAATATAACATGGGAGATTGAAACTTAAAGCATGGGTTAACCTAACTTTTCATAGAATAATTATTGAACTTGAATTGAGTAAACCTTCTAAGGAAACATATGAATTGAATCCATCTTGAACATACAAAACTCCATAATAAGAGAAAAAACACATTTTTTTAGTTGGAAAGAGGGTTTTGGGGCTCTATGGGTGAAAAGGACCCATGGATGAACATCCCACATACATCAATAGGTATAATCCTGAATACTGGCTTGAACCCCTAAATTTTTTAGAAGGAAGCTTGAGTTTGTTCTTGGGAAAAAAAGAGAGTGTCTTGAGAGGGGTGAAAGGGGAAAATAATGCCTTTTTAGAAGTTCCAATTCGTATTAAGGATGAAATAAGTGTAACGCCCCAAGATCCCATCCCAAGATGTCACACAGTGATTAAGGCCACATGTGGCCTCAAGCTAACCCTCTAAGCCTGTCATAACTTCTATAACTCACTATGACAATAATCAGGCTGTAATAAGGAAGAATATTAATGTCATGAACATACCGGAATATGAAGTAATACTATCTTGTATAATCAAAATACTGAAGTTCTGTACATACTGGTACTCTAGTCTGACAAAGCCTCTACTACATAAGACTGAGGAGCCTTTGGGACAGATTCCCAACTGACTCGTACTGAACTGAAAATAAACCACCAACTACTATCAAGACAAAAATCAGGACCATAGGTCCTAGAATTATGAGGACTCACCAATTGTACGAATGTAGATGGAGGTACACGAAGATCACTGTCGCTGCTGAGACTGAGCACTTGAACCTACATTACGAGAAAATATAGAACACAGAAGAGTATGGGGATCAGTACTTGGGAATGTACTGAGTATATAGGGATGCAGGTAACATTTAAATAATATCATAAATGTATAAGAAAATCATGCATGATAATAATAATGACTCTCATCGCTTGAGTTACCTGAAAAATATTTCCCATAAATCATCAATAATAACACATGCTTCATAAATCTCATAAACCATTGGACTCAACTCAAACTCTTTGACTCATGACTTAGAGTGACTTGGTAACTCATGGAACTAGGACTATTATGGACTTGGGAGTTTCTTATAACGAACATAAGCCACATGTGAGCTTACATGGAGTCCAACGTCTTGCCCACATTGGGGAGAGTTGTTCTATCGTTGCCATTGGAGTAGAACCTTAACTTCAGTGATCACTGTCTTAGCCTTTGTCCCTTAATCTTATTCCTATGATGACACGTAGTTCTGTGAAAGTAGGATGCATTGAACCCACACTTCCCGCTCGATTCTAAATACTACTCCCATACTTAAGCTTAGAACTTGTTAGAAAATCCACCTTAATCAACCCAAGGGTCTATCATGAAGACCAAAATATAAATATATATCTCATTTGTAAATCATAATCAACTTGTGGATTCCTAACTCGACTCAATCTCAAAATAATCTTTCTCATCATCAAGTACACTTGCTTATCAAATCATATCAAGTATCAAAATCTTTAAGAAAACATCATAGAACTCGTTCTTGACTCTCAAGCTCAATATCAATATACATTCAATAGACAAACTTCTCATGGAAAAAAATATAAATCATGACACTTATCATAAATCACTTAGAAATTATCATTTCATGATAAAAATATACAACTCGTAGCATAAATTCTTAATTTAAGAAATATGACAATAAAGTAGTCATATATGTCAATCTTGTATAGCTCAAATCTCATAAATCCTTGATAAATTAATTTGGGTGTAAACCCACCTAGCAAAAAAATTATGAAATTCAATAAAAATTAAATCTTTGGACTCAAGAACGAAAGAAGTGTTCTTGTTCAAAGCCCCACATACCTTAATCTTTGAAATTAGATTAACTTTAGTGCTTGAGACTTCATCCACACTTGAAATAAATAATTTTTGAAGCCCACACTATGAGGAACTTGGTTCTTGAAGAAATTTGAAGATTTACTGATGATTCTTGGATGATTTATGTTCCTGATAAAACCCTAGATATATTATCTCAAGAGAATTGGAAGAGAAAACAATGGAATAAGGATTTGGATGAGGATTCTCATATATATAAAGGCCTCCAAAAATGGGAAATGACCAAAATACCCTAGCAAAAATCATCGATCAATTGCTGAAAAAATAGCTGACGACATCCGTGACAAGCCGTCAGGCCCGTGATAGGCTATCACGAATTGTTGTCACAAAAAGGGTGGATTTTGTGACTTTCTGCCTTAAGGTGATGACATTTTGTTACGGCCCGTCAGGCTTGTGATGATTCGTCACAAAAAGTCATCACGGTTTTTTCAGTCTGACACACTGGAGTAAAATAAGCATAACTCTTTGCTTCGATTTCAGATTTTGACGAAATGGGTATCGTTAGAAAGGTAATTAAATTATCTATCTTTTGTTAGGCCATGAGCTCAATAATACATAGTAGAACAAGAGATATACTCATTTGAAGTTGACTATACCAAAATCCTTCTTAAGAATTCAATCAATAAAGAATGTTTTGATTCGCCCAAACGTTAGGACATATTTAAAGCCTTAATACACATCACCCTTGACAAGAAAACAACTATAACACTATAATTTATTTCTCATGAGCTTGATTCATGGTTGCACTATTGGTTAGAGTCTCTGGCTATTACAGTATCTACCCCTTGGAAACATTCGTCCTCGAACGTTGCTAGATAGGCCGAAAACAAGAGAAAATGAGGACGTATAGTTGGAACGACTCAGAAAAAGGGGCTTATTTCACTCTAAACTTTCAAGTACTTCACAAAATGCATGAATTATAGAGAGAATAACCATATAGCTGACAACACTAGATTAGAAGGAAACTGAATTAGGGAATAATAGTGCCTTCGGCTTGATTTGAACTAGCGGAGAAAAGATGAGGGTATCTGGCTCACATATCTGCTTCTGCTTCCCAAGTAGCACTCTCGACTGATTGATTTCACCAAAAAACTTTAACCAAGGGAACTTCCTTATTTCTTAGTCTACGAACTTGATAATCTAGAATTTCAACTAGAACTTTATCATATGAAAGGCTATCCTGAACATCAAAATTTTTTAATGGATCAACAACAACAGAATCACCAATATGCTTTTGGAGCATAAAAATGTGAAAGACAGGATGGACAGCTGACAACTCCGCAAGCAACTCAATCTCATAAGCTACTTTCCCAACACGATTCAAAACTCTATAGGGGCTAACGTATCGGGGACTAAGCTTCCCTTTCTTAACAAATATTTTCACCCACTTCATGGGTGAAATCATCAAGTACACCAAATCGTTAACCTCAAACTCAATACCTCTTCTTCTCATATTTGCATATGACTTCTAATGACTCTGGGCTGTCTTCAACCTTTCCGAAATTAACTTAACTTTCTCCATAGCCTCAAAAACAGCATCAGGTCCACTCAGAGTGGCTTCACCCACTTCAAACCAACCTATGGGTGATCTATATCGCTTTCAGTATAGAGCCTCAAATGGATCCATTCCAATGCTAGCATGAAAACTGTTGTTGTAAGCAAATTCAATCAATGGAAAATGTTCATCCCAACTTCCTTTGAAATCAAGAACATATGCCCTCAACATATCCTCCAAGGTCTGGATGGTCCTCTCAGCCTGACCATTGGTCTGCGGGTGAAAAGTGGAGCTAAGATGAACTTGGGTGCCGAGACCCTTCTGAAAAGCCCACCAAAACTGAGAAGTAAATTAAGTACCCCTATCGGCGATAATAGACAAAGAAACTCCATGTAACCTGACTAATTCTCAAATGTAAAGCTTAGCATAGTCCTCAACGATAAAAGATATATGCACTGGCAAGAAATGTATAGACTTAGTCAACCTGTCTACAACAACTCAAATCGAATCATGATGACATCGAGAAGCAGATAAACCAATCGCAAAATCCATATCCATTCCTCCTACTTTCAAGTAGGAATACTAAATTCTTGCATCATTCCACTGGGTCTTTGGTGTTCTATCTTAACCTGCTGGCATGTTGTACACTTCTCTACGAATTTCACTATATCCTTCTTCATACCATTCCACCAATAGATTTCTTGCAAATTGTGATACATGTTGGTAGCAGCGAAATGAATACAATATCACGCGCCATGCACTTTAACCATAATTCTCTACCTCAAATATTCAACATCAGGAACAAATAATCTATTCTGAAATCTCCATACACCATCTCCCCTTTGGGAGAAAACCTCCACCTTTTGGTCTTTAACTGACTCCTTCAGTCTGACCAAACTAGGATCCATATCTTGCTTCTCATTTACTTTCGAGACTAGAGAAGACTCGGAGCTACTCTGGACCCAAACATTACCCTCATCTGAATCAAGCAATCTAACTCCTAACCAAGCCAGATGATGAACCTCATGATCAAACTCCTTTCAATATTCCTCGACCTGTACTACACTACCCATGGACAACCTGCTAAGGGCATCTGCCAGTACATTGTCCTTCCCCGAGTGATACAGCACATTCATATCATAGTCCTTTAACAATTCTAACCATCACCTCTGATGAACAATCAACTCTCTCTAAGTAAACACATACTGCAAACTCTTGTTGTCCGTAAATACATCAACATGAACACCGTACAAATAGTGTCTCTAGATTTTCAAGGCAAAGACCACTTCAGCTAACTCAAGGTCATGGGTCAGGTATTTTTTCTCATGTGGTTTCAACTGTATGGAGGAATAGGCTATAACCTTACCTTTCTGCATCAACACACAACCCAACTCAACTCTAAAACCATCACAGTACACCATAAAATCATCTACATTATTTGGAAGGGTCAATACAAGGGCTGAAGTGAGTCGAGTCTTCAACTCCTAAAAACTCTTCTTGCAAGAATCAGACCATAGGAATTTAACTTTCTTTTGGGTCAACAAAGTCAAAGGAGACGCAATGGAAGATAAAACCTCAACAAAACAACGGTAGTAGCCAACAAGACCCAAGTAACTCCTAATATCATACATGGAAATAGGTCTAGGCTAATTTTTCACAGCTTCTATCTTTTGAGGATCAACTCGAATACCTTTAGAAGAAATAATATGACCCATAAAAGCAACTGACCTTAGTCAAAATTCACACTTGCAAAATTTGGCAGAGAGTTGATGATCTCTAAGGGTTTGCAAGACTATTCGGAGATGATATACATGGTCGTTCTCACTTTGAAAGTATACAAGATTATCATCTATGAACACAATAACAAACATATCCAAGTATTGTCTCAACACCCAATTCATGAGATCCATAAAAGCTGCTGGGGCATTTGTTACCCCGAAGGACATAACCAGGAACTCAAAATGACCATATCGGGTGTGAAATATTGTCTTTGGAATATCAAACTCCCTAACTTTAAATTGGTTATAACCGGATCTCAAATCTATTTTTGAGAAATAGTTGGCACCTTGTAGCTGATCAAACAGGTCATCAATTCTAGGTAGAGGGTACTAGTTCTAGACTGTGACCTTGTTAAGCTGACGATAGTCAATGCACATTCGTAATGAACCATCTATCTTTCGTACGAATAGAATGGGTGCACCCCAAGGAGATACACTAGGCCTTATGAAACCCTTTTCCAGAAGATCTTTGAGCTGCTCTTTCAACTCCTTAAGTTCTGTGGGAGCCATATGATATAGAGGAATGGAAATAGGCTGCGTATCGAGAAGAAAATAAATCCCAAATTCTATCTCAAAATATAGAGGTACCCCTGGGAGATCTTACAAAAAAACATTACAAAACTCATTAACAATGCTGATCGACTTAGTGTTCAGAGTCTCCAACTTAGTATTTTTAACTCGAACCAAATGATAGATACAACCCTTGGATATCAATTTCCTAGCTTTAAGATAGGCTATGAAATGACTCTTGGGAGATACAGAATTTCCAGAACACTCAAAGGCTGGCTCATTGGGAAACTGATACTTGACTACACGGCTATGACAGTCTATGGATACATAAAAAGAGTGAAGCCAATCCATACCCAGAATAATGTTGAAATCAACTATGTCTAGCTCAATCAAATATGCAAACATCACTCTATGAAGGACAGTGATAGGATACTTCTTATATAATTACTTAGCCACAACAGGTTCACCTACTGGAGTAGAAACTAGAAAAGGCTCAGGAATCTTTTTATCATTGATCTTAAAATTCACAAGCACTAACGGAGTCACATAAGAAAGACTTGACCCAGGGTACATCAACACACACACATCAAAATGAAATACACAAAGCGTACCAGTAACAATATATGGTGAATTCTCCTACTCCTGGCAGGGTGGTATAGCATAAAAGTGATTCTGACACTGACCACCGACAGTACTAGATGAGGCATCCTGAGGAGGAGTAGGACAAACTAAAGGGGCTAGAGCACTAATAGCCTGACTCTGGGAACGAACATCACGGCTCCCCTGTCTAGTATATGGATAATCTTTAAGTCTGTGGGACAACTTTCCACAACCAAAACAACCTCTCTGCTCATCCATACACTCTTCGGGATGCGTCCTATCATACTTAGCACATGGGGGATAGTTAAGTCTATTACTCATACTGTCTTGAGACCTGGACACAGTAGGTCTATTACTCTGCTCCTGCCTAACTCTGGATGCGGGAGCACTAGCTGATGATGGTGTTGGCATAAAAGAATGGCTCTGAAGCTAAGGATGGATCCCTCTAAAAAATCTACTCTGACTATATCCCTGCTGCTCTGATCTAACTCTCTTATTCCCTCTCACGCTCTCTCTCTCTTTCACCTTGACTGCTTTAACCTGCTGAGCATGTATCATTAATCTAGAAAGATCCGTGTCACTATTGAGCATAGCAGACCTACACTCTTTCACAACATAACTCGATATGCCAGTCAAAAACTTACTCATACTGGTCCTAGAATCAGCCATCATACCGGGAGCATACTTAGACAACTGGTTGAATTTAAGATAATACTCTTTAACTATCTTTTGGTAGGTCATGAACTCAATAATTCATAGTACAATAGGAGATATGATTATTTGAAGTTGACTATGCCAAAATTCTTGTCAAGAATTCAATCCGTAAAGAATGTTTTGATTCGCCTAATCGTTAGGACATCTTTAAAGCCTTAATACACATAACCCTTGACCAGAAAAGAACCAAAACAATATAATTTATTTCTCATGAGCTTAATTCATGGTTGTACTATTTGTTATAGTCTCAGGGTATTACAATAAGCTGAGGGAAATGACTCAAATTCCCTTTAGGCACTAAAACTATAACACTGTGCGGGAAAACGCCACGCACCGCACTGCTCTCTCCGTGGGAGAGAGCAACGCGCCATGTCACTTACTCTAAGGGGGAGTGGAACACGTCGGGAGCTCTTCACCATGGAAGAGACCAATGCATCACGGCCTTATTGCTCTGCTTTACTGCTTTAGATATCAAAACATGTGCCGAACCTCATTCAAAAATCCCAAAACATACTTTTAACCTCCCTAACCATGAATCAACTTAAAAACCATAATTTCAAGTTCGTGAAGGCCAAACTAAAATCTGTAAAGTTTAGGGGTTTTGAAAATGACTAAGTCCTCAACACTTCGTGAAATTTTCAAGACTTGGACCCCTTAAGCACGTAACTAAGAGCTGAATTGAGATTGGAATCTTATGGGGTATTACGATATCTCCCCCTTAAAAACATTCATCCTTGAATGATACTGGTTTAGTTGAGAATATTAAGGAAACTGAGATCATATACTGAACATGAATAACTTGGAACATTATTATATAACTTGTTCTGAAGCATGATGCATGAACTGAACTAATTTTGTGAATGAATGCAATGACACGAGAATGGTTACATAGTTGAACTGAGAATGGAAAAGGGCCAATCGAAGGAAAATTGGTAACTCAAGCTGAATCTAAGTTTATGGTAAAAAGATGATGGTACTTAGTTCGCATATCTGCTTCTACTTCCTAAGTACCTCCCTCAATAGACTGATTCTGACACAGAACTCTTACCAATGGAACTTTTTTTTTCCTTAGTTTATGAATTTGATCATCAACAATCTCAACTTGGACTTCTTCGAAGAAAACACAATTCGGAAGGCCCATACTTTCTAAAGGAACAACAACAGTTGCTCACTAAAGCATTTCTATAACAAAGAAACATGAAACACTGGATGCACTGATGCCAAATCTTCAGGTAACTCAAGATCATAGGCTACCTTTCCAAAATGATGCAATATTCTGAAATGGCCAACATATCGGTGACTGAGTTTTCCTTTCTTGCCAAATCTTTTCACTCTTTTCTTAGGAGAAATTTTCAAATAGACCAAATCACCAACCTTAAACTCTAGAACTCTTCTCCTCATATCTGTATAAGATTTCTACTAGCTTTAGGTTGTCTTCAGCCTTTCTCAAATCAACTAAACTTTCTCCATAGCCTCAAATACTGAATCTGGCCCTATCAATACAGCCTCAACTGCTTCAAACCAACCAATAAGAGATCTACATCTCCTTCTATAGATAGCTTCAGATAAAGACATCTGAATACTAAAGTGATAGCTATTGTTATATGCAAACTCAATCAAAGGTAAGTGGTTATACCAACTACCTTTAGAGTCAATAACATAGGACCTCAATATATCCTCTAAAGTCTGAATGGTCCTCTCTGCCTGACCATCTATTTGAGGATGAAAAGCTGTACTGAGATAAACTTAGGTGCCCAGACCCTTCTAAAGTAGAAAAAATTACGACTATCAAATAAAATGGCACATTAAAATTGTTTTTGGTTTAGAAAGGTTTAATGATACCTCTCCAAAAATATTACATTATTTGTTTGGTTTTGATAATTATATAACTATTGTGGCTATTTGTATGGCATTATAATTATGGACTTGAAAACCTTTTTTTGAATGTGCGTTAACTGGATAGTTAGTAGTTGATAATATAGTCTTATGCCAGTGTGTTTAGGTACATAGCTACTCGTATAACGTGTGAGCAGTCTAGAACTTTCCCAGTTACTCAAACCAAAGTTGTACGATAGGTCATTAGGAAAGAATCATAGATCATTTTTTAATAGTCCACTATTGATCTAGATAACCTACCAAATCAAATAAATATCCCTTGATCCCAAACTTTGAGCCTTAAATAGTCCTTGTTTTATTAGCTCATTCACTTTCCCATGTTTGTACAATGAACCTGCTTTAGCCCTAGACCTTTCTTGGACATTCTGTAAGTTGAGAGTGGCTACTGTAGGGGCTGCATAAGAGAAGTTAGGTATGAATAATAAAATGATTTTTGTAAAAGATACAAGTGTGGGGTGTGTTATAACATAAAAAAAACAAAAGAAAATAAAAGGAAAAAAAGAAAGTGAACAAAGATAAAAAGAAAAAATTGAAAGAAAATGAAGCCACACCTGAAGTTTGAAAAGAATAAAGGAGAAAGGGGGGAGAAAAGATATAAAGGCTAAAAGTGGAAGTCAAACTAGTGTAGTTTTGAGGATGGATGAGTCACTTTATCTATATTTATCATACCCATCCCTAAGCCTATATTACAAGTCAAGCGAAGTCTTATAGTTTTCCTAATCCAACCATCCAAAAATCAAGGTATAGAAAATAAGGGCAATCCTATAATATTCAATGCACACGGTTTGAAATTCCTTGTGAGAGTAAGTGTCTTTGTATAAATTTCAATTTTGATAAACATTGTGAGTATTGGACTTTTTTATAGTAAGGTCATATGGGTTACATTGCTAGTAGCTAGCTATCAGCGTAACTGTCATTGGTATATATGCATGGTAGTCTATTTATAATTTAATGTCATTTCTTGGTCCTCCTGTGTCATGAGAGCTTTGCACAAACATAATGTTTTGGTTTGATGATATAAGAGGGGGTTAAATTTGAAAAAAAATCCATGTATGACAAGTGTTTCAATGACTTTCGTAGGTATTTGAGGGTTTTTTTTGGTTAAGCATCTTTGCCTTTTTGTTTTGTTTTGTTTGCCCTAAGACATGAAAATTTTCTAAGTTGAGGGTGTTGATATGTTGTGCTTTTATGGAAATTTTAATGCTTAAAATATGGAATATATGCTAGTTCAAAGGTATTTTTATGTGGATATGATATGTTTTTGTGGAGTTTACAAAGAAAATAGGCTTCGGGAGTTCAGATTTAGAAAACTATGAAAAGGGATACAATGTGCATCAACAAGACTAGGATAACGCGTTAGATATTGGAAAGTGTTGTTCTAGGATATTGTAGGAGATAATCTAAGGACATAAAAGATAAATGTTTAGAATTACAACATTCCACGATCCATAGTTCTTACCATAAGACCATTCTATGGTTAGTGGGATATGATCGTAAAAAGAATAAAATCCAAGTCTATAATGAAGACCACCCACCACAAGCCATCCTATGAAAGAATGAGTCACCTTAAAGAGGAATCCTATAAACTTTAGAGAAACTATAAAATTAATCATCCAATAATGACCAAAAGGGATGGATGATGGAATCATTGCATGAGTCACTCTATCCTATCGTCTGAGTTGCTGAGCATGTAGTCCATTTCTATTTAGGAAAAGTTTCAAGTTATTTATAGATCACTTTTATAGGTTTTATTTCATTCTAAACATACTACTATTGAATTTTAAGTCTACGAAACACATTACATTATTCTTTGTTTATGGTGACAATATTCACATAACGATTCTTGATTATTGGATTTCTTTGATGATTCAAGTTATTGGATTTTATAAACTCAATTCGTCTAAGTTCATAATTATGATTCATCTATAATTTTTTATTATGATTATTTAAGCATGAGTAGTTAAATCTTGCAACTAGGGTTGTGGGAACCATAATGAATTAATAAAGTAGGCTAAGTACTTAGTGATTCTTGAATGGTGTTTATTTATGTATTTTTTCCCTTATGTTGATTGCTTTTTATTTTAATGGTTGCAAACACTATAACTCACCTTAATCCCTTAATTGTTGGACCAAAGAGGTAAATAAAAGGAAAAAGGATTAACAGTAGAGATTTGAGGATACTAACCATCATCGTATAGCTCGACCTTGTTTGAAAATAGCTAATCTGGGATCAAAGGTTGGGTTAGTAAAGCAAATACTCATAGACATACCAAGTTGCATCGCGATATTCATCTATATAGGGTACCAACTATTTAGGTGAACTTAACTTACAGATTTTACATGCTAAGAACCAATATAGATCATTAGTATGTCACACTTACTAAGTTACAAAATCATGGGGGAAAAAATCCTACTCCATTATAATTCTTGATTACAAACTACATAAAATTGTTACTTGATACTTGGTTACTAAAAGTTTGTGACATAATACTTGTTACCTTCAATTTCCCCATCTGGGAAATTGTTGACTAATAGTCTCAATAACCGTATTTATCTAGCTCCTAGCAATATTTCCTGTGGGATCAACCCCAACCAATGTTTCTTCTATGATTGATCCAATGATTGTCTTATACTTTAATTTCAAGGTGTAATTTGGGTGACATCAAACATACACAAGCATGAACTGGCCTAAGTCTTTGAAAATCAATAAAACACTCTATTACCTACTAATCATCTACCCTAATATGTGACCTGCATATGTTTCTATCTAAATACATGTCCTCGGTAATACAAAGTTTTTCCATTTCATTTGACGACCTCTTTCGAATACTTTTTTGGCCTACCTCCACCTTTTATCATACTTAATGCGTTCAACTTCTCCCAACTTCTCACTGAGGTGTCTGTGAATCTCATCTTAATATATTCAAACCATCTCAATCTAACTTCCTAACTTTGTCTACCACGAAGTCTTATAATGCCTTATCCTCCACATACTTATTCTTATCTGATTACTCCTAGTATGTATGCAAATTTATATTTACATCCTTATTTTTGCAACTTATATCTTCTGACATGAGATTTCTTAACTGGCTAGCACCCTACCCCATACAACAAAGACAATCTAACATACACTACATAAAATATTCCTTTAAATTTTTGTGCTACCAGTTTATCACACAATATAATGAAGGCAAGCCACTACTTCATCCCTTCCTCCCGATATGATGTGTATGCCACCATCATTGATTTCCTCACTTTGTTGAATTATATTCCCAAGATACTTAAATCTTTATCTCTTGAGGATAGACTATTTTAAGCCTCACTTTGACTTTTTCCTCGTGCATCACATCACTGAATTTGCATTCTAAATATTTAGTTTTGATCCTGCTTAACTTGAACCCTTTAGACTATAGAGTTTGTCCCAAATCTCTAACCTAGCATTAACTCCACTACATGTCTCATTAATTAGTATTGTGTCATCCACACATAATATACAACCATGGATTCATATCTTAAATATGTCGTGTCAACTCATCCATCACCAAGGAAATAGGAACAGGTTAATTAAGAATTGATCCCTGGTGCAATCTTATCTCAACTATGAAATGCTCTAAGTCTCCACCTATCGTTCTAACATGAGTTTTGACTCCATCATCCATTTTCTTTATCACTCTAATATAAGTCGCTGGTACACACCTAGTTTACAAAAACAACTAGAGGAATTTCCTTAGGACTTTTTCATAGGCCTTTTCATGGTTAATAAACACCACAACTATGTCTTTCTTCTTTTTTCTATATTTCTCGATCGATATCCTTACAAGATGGATGGTTTTAGTACTCGATTTTCCAAAAATGAATCAAAACTTATTATTAGAGTGATACCCTTCTCCTCACCCTCACCTCAACTACTCTTTCCTAAAGTTTCATAGTGTGACTTAGAAACTTGACATCTTTATAATTGTTATAGTTTTGCATATCACCTTATTCTTGTATAATGGGACCAATGTACTCTACCTCGATTTCTAGGGCATGTTGGTTATCTTAAACTAACACTAAACAACTTATTTAACTACTCTATACCTACTTTGTGTATGCTTTCCTATAATTCCACCAGAATCTTATTTGGTCCTATTATTCTTACTCTGCTCATCCTACTAATAGCATGTTTAACCTCCTCAATATTAATGCACCTATTTTACCTAACGTTGTGTTGCATCTTGAAGTGTTTCTAATTACCCAACACAGTATCTCTATCCTTATTTTCACTCAAGAGTTTATATATGGTTGTTATCTTTGCTTAATTAGGGTCTCTTCCACCAAAACCATGACTTACACACCCTTAATACACCTCACTTGATCCAAGTCTCTATTCTTTCTCTATCTCACTTTCGTATATCTATATAAATTTTTCCCCCTATTTCAACATACAGGCATTCTAAAGTTTTATTCTTAATTGTCGTAAGTGCTTTTTTTGTTTTTTTTTGCCTGATAAATTTTTTTGTGGTTGCTTATCCTCCTCATCTATGGACTCTATCAATATTCCAAAAGAAGCCTTCATTTTTCTCAATTTTCCATGGACTTTACCATTCCACAACAATACCCTCGACAACCACTAAAGATCCCTCTATACACTCCCAATAACTCCCTAGTTGTTTTCCTAATGCAACTAACTATATTGAATAATTAACTAATCTTTTAAATGATATCATATCATCATAAAACCCATTTTGACCCTCTATTTCTTATTGGAATAGAATTCCCACTTTTATGTCCAAAAGAGATTACAACTGAATCATTTCTCTAGAACCATTTAATAATAGTATTATATATTTTAATATTTCTACTTTAGTCCTTTAAATAAACTTCACAAGGAAAGTTTGAAGATACCTGTAGCATATATATGAAATTATAGAGGAAGTCCCATAGGATATTGTAGAGCTTATGGATGATTGTAATCATCCTTTAGGTCATTTTCATGCATTTTAACAATTTAGAGTTTTCCTATAGCTTCTCCAAGTAAATTATGACTTGTTTGAGCTGATAGTTTATTTATCAGGCATTTTATTTTGTTTTTACAACTAATTTCCTTATTTTGAAGTCTTCGCTGTTAAGAATTGGCTAGTGGGAAAAAACTACATTTAACAACATCGTATGCCAAATTTTGGAAATTTCTTCAGCTCTAATATGTTTATTTTTGGATAAGGAAATCTTTGGCTTAGGTCTCGAGGCTTTTGAACTCGTTTTAAGCTATTGGCCGAAAGTTGATAAAAATGGACCATGAGTGTAGGGCCCAAACTTCATTGAAACAATCTCAGATAAAAATTTTGACTGTTCCATTGAGTCCAAAATATTGAATTTGATAGGGTAGCATAGTCCACTTGCATTTACGAGATTGTGGATGAATTTTGATGAGTCGATGAAAACTTAGAATTTTCTAAGTCCCAACTGGTGTATTCGCTAAAGCGATACTTGGGTCACTTTAGCAGAGGCTGCTTAAGAGGCAAGTCGGTTTCTTAAGTGACTAGGCTTACCAGTGTTGCTTAAGTGAAGCCCAACCCCCTAAACTGAAGGTTGCTTACGCGGATCCATGACCGTTTTAGCGAAAGATGCAAGGTTAATGGGTACTGCTTAAGTGGTACTTGGCTGCTTTAGTAGTGACCACTTAAGCGGCACCTAGGAATCCATTAAATGAAATAATTGCCTGATTTTCTCCCTATTTTCCATAATTCCAAGAGCTAAAAATCTCTAGAGAGCGTAGAAAATTGGGAGAGTGATTATTGAGAGATTTTGGGGTATTTGTGAGCTTGGATTACTCATTTCTTTATCAAAATCTTGGTAAGTTTCCATTAAATACTTGGTTAATTCTTCCAATTATTCCTCGAATCCCTAATGTCTTGTTGAGTAGATTGAAGTACTATTTAAGCTCAAAATTTATTCATTCTTAAGGGTAAATGTTTCTTGAGTATAGAGGAACATATTAGAGATTTCAAAAGTGTATTTCTGCAAGCGGGCCCCAGATGGTATTTTTATATGATTTTGTACCCAAAGCATAAAAATGCAATATGGGTATCGTTGTTCTTATGTTGACAAGTAGATTATCATTTTGATAGTGTGGCATCGTACAAAAGCTTCTCAAAATGGGAAATAGTAGATTTAGTATATCTTACAAGGCTTTCTTTGGCGTCCAGGTATGCTTGGATTACCTTTCCCATAGATTGAGAAAAATTATAGTATGAATGTGATATTATGCTGGTTTGGGATGGGATTTAGGTCTTTGAGACATATTTAGCATTAATTGGATCTTTTAACTGATTGGGAAATCAAAATTAGGCATAACAGACTTAATTAGTCATTCTTTAGGTAGATTTACTATCTTAGGACTAAATTGTGGCTTATGTAATATCTATTAGTTAATTTAGATACCATATCCTATTTTGAGGCCGAATGTGCCTTAGAACTGATTTTAATGGATAGAAATAGGGCCCTCCGGTCCACCTTAGGTCAAGATTGCTATAAAATCCTTATAGGACCAATAGGCCTTGTGAATTATTTTAATAACATTCTTGAGCCTGGGAAGGGTTGCGTACATGATGTTTTATTCAAGATTGGTACTTGGGAGATGATATTAGATCCAGTTTGAGTTTGGCAATTTATGATATTAAGATAGTTTTGATTCCGACATTATTGATGATATGAGTTTTGGTTCAAGTCTGACATTGAGAGGTTATTTATGATGGTTTGAGTCTAGTTTTTATGGTATGAAAATATCCATGGTTATGATTTCAGGATACGGTTAATTAGTATGATTGTGATTATTACTTCTCCTTGATTGAACCCTCTAGGCTTATGAGTGGGCCGCAATGGATTATTTACTTTATTGCACCTTCTGGTTTATGGGGGCTTGTTGTATAATGATTGCTATATTTCCTTTAATGTTATTATTATGATTATTTAATTACAGAGTAAATTCCTTAAATTGCCACTGAAATTTTACAAACATCCCACTATTGTGAATTATGATTTTTTTAGACGATAATATCATTGAACTCTACAATTATTCCAAAAAGGAAAAAAAATAACTGAAGTATTAAAAACATAAAAGCATGACCCATTTAACTATATTTTGACCCAACACTTAATTATTCATAACCCATAACCCATGAACTATTTGACCACCTTTAGCAGATTCATTATTTCATCATTTTTTTATTTTTTTTAATGCAAGAAAAGGCAAGGAGTCTTAAACATAATCTCAAATTTAGGAAACATAAAGAGCAAAAGTCCTGAGCCATTGAAAACCAAGGCACCTTAATAGAAGTAAATGAAAATAGATTCAAATCATGTTTACCACCGCCTATCAATTACCCAATTCTGAGAATTTTTAATTGACATATAAGGTAGAGAACTAGAACCTAGAAAGAAAATCAAAGACCAAAATATAGTAGAACTAAATAAAATAAAGTCTACATAACACACTTTATGAAAATAGAAAGCATTGAAAACACCAACATTAAACTGCACTGTTCACTTTCCCTTCTTCTAGGCAGCCTTAGTGACCTTGGCACCAATTGGATCCTTCTTGTCAACATTCATAAAAACACGGACAACAACATTTTGCCTCATGTCTCTCACAGCAAAATGAAACTATCATGGGTATTCAACAAATGTTTCAACCACCATAGGCTTGGTGGGAATAATCTTAACCATACCAGCATCATCATTCTTCAAGAACTTAGGCTCCTTCTCGAGTTATTTACACGAACGACTGTCAATCTTGGTCAAAATCTCAGTAAAATTGATAGCAATGTGGGATGTGTGGAAGTTGAGACTCTTGATTTCATCATTAGAAGAGACTCTTGATCAATTCTTCTCATTTATATTTTCTTTTATATGTGCAATCTTTACAATATTAATAACAACTTTTATTCTACCCAACACAAATCTGGATTAATCAGACTCCAAATTGGACACCAAATGAAAAATAAGAAAAACATCTTCTATTGCATATACCAAACCTGTGGATATCTTAACATTCAAGAAAAAAGCAGCAACTAAAAAATTAAGAGACTTGTAAGTTTATATAGATGAAGCAAAATATGAACAGAGTAGTCTAATCAATAAAAAAGTACTTGAAGCCTGCAAACATCATTACATAGACAACGACTTATCTTACTCATTACCCAACATTACAATGAAACATAAACAGAGAAACAAACAAGCATAGATAGCAAAAGATCATATTGATATTCTATTTCAATAATAGCAAAAATGATGCCCCTAATATTCAACATTGTAGATAAATATTGCTTAATAGAGGCAATAGTAGCAGACTATATAATTTGATAAACATGTACATATGAGTACTAATTTTAGCAAAAGTCATAAAAATTATGTCTATAAGAGTGTTTCCCAAGATCAAATAAAGACACTAACATAAATCCTATATTTTACTCTTTTTCTGACCAGTACTCTTCTTCTATACAGTAACTACATAATTTGGTATGGCTTTTATTTTAAGATATTCACCGTTCTTTAATATAGAATGTCTAATAGGTAATTTGGTAACATGCACAGAGGTCTCACAATCAGCACCACGTCCACCTAGTCCATTGAATATCTCTACAAATTCATCAGCAGCATGTAATATTTCACCGAGTACTTCAACAATAAGTGATTTCATAATTTGTGAACCTTTTTGACACAAAAAGAAAAAAGAAAAAAATAGATAAAGAACTTATTACCTGAGTTAAGTTCAAATCCATCTGAGAGTTAATCCACAACTGAGAGTTATCCCAAAAGTCATCATTTTCATACTATTTTGTTGAATTTGTACCCTCTTCAGGTTGACTTGAAGATGCCTGTAATTCATCGAGATCCCATTCAGCGATGTGACACAGTGCTTATGGCCCCGAAGGACCACAAGCTAACCCTTTTTCCAATATTTGTACCTGTACACTACTTAATATCTGAAATAAATGCAGAAACTGGCCATAAGGTTCAACACATCTATACATACTCAAAACTGAAAATTGAAAACTGAATATTAATACATCTGTCTGAAAAGCCTTTAAACTCTCTGAACTATGGAGTTCATGAGGCAAGTCCCCAACTAACTCCATCTACTGAAAATATAAACAAAATCTAATGCCATAATAGTAAACTGAGATTTGTTCTCGAAAGAAGAGGACTCACTACTATGACTACTGCTACTGACTGGGACTGAACTACTGAGGAAACTCTGGGTCCTATGCCTGTAAACCTATAGTGCCAAATAAAACACCATAGAGAAAATACGTAAGTACATAAATGTACTATGTAGACGGGGTAAGGCTAAATGCAAGGGCTCATGCATGCAAAATATCTAAACTGAATGATCATGAAAATGTCGCACGAGAACATATACATAAATTCACAAACCATAGTCACAATCATCATAACTCTAGATACTAAAACTCAGGTACTGCCTTACTGCAAACTGAACTCATTACTGACACTGAGATACTGACTAATGACTGAGAAATTGAATATACTTACATCGATGACTGAATTTTGAGCTTACTTCTCTCGACTGACAAGATTAAAGATCAACCTCTCTAAAGGATGATTAAGGAAGCTATTATCAACAATAAGGAAATGATCATATTTGAATTTGACAACAAGAATAATCAATAGAATTTGAGACTGTGATCAAGACTGTCTAGTGGCATATATCTGAATATGATATGAAATAACTATATATGAGACCAAGCCTATCTGACTGGATGGTCCATGAATAATGGAACTATCTGAGTTCTTCATAATGATAGATGAATGTATCTGACGGTCCTAATTTCTAAAGATTGATACTGAAACTCAAACTTTAATTGAAACTGTGGGAATTAGTTACTTAACCAATATGCCCCAACCTACCACAGGTGGGGTCCAACCTGTAACCTCAGTTGGAAGGGTGTCAATACCATGCCATGGGTAAAGACCTCTCTCTGGTCAATCCTCTCTAATAGATGACCCTTACTAGGCAGTAGACCTAAGGTAATATAATAGTCAAACACTCTCTCTCTGGAGGTGACAGCCTTTTTCCTAACAGTGACACCTATATCCTACGCTGGCTACACAGTTCTGAAGTTCAGGGATTGCTACAAATGACTCTGGCCTCTCTCTCTAGCGGAATGAGCTGCCATCCCTTCCCTCGCTCGATTCTAGTTTCTACTCCCAACTGAAAGACTCTGACTGAATTCTTATCTAAACACAAATGAACTAAATCTGATACTGATCATGTTTATCAAAAGATCTGGATGAGTTACGCTGAGATCACTTAGTTCTGTATCTAATGTAAATAGTATTAAATCATGATATCTGACCGACGATACAAAGCTTGAATAGATTATTCGGTCACTTTCGAGATTAGAATTGAACACTTGCATACTACTAGATCTGAGCTAATTACAGGACTGGGGCTAGATTACTAGCGATACAGAGATTACAAAGATAACTGAGATTACTAAGGTTTCTTAAGTTCTGCAATTGTCTGAGGATACAGAGTTCTATAGTTCACTAAATTTTGAGAATCATGGCTTGACTGGAATTATTGTGAAACTAACAGAGATCTAGATAGCAACTAAGTTATTGGTTATAAATACCCCCAGGACTCGATAACATAAAATAAAGCATAATCATTCCTCCACCATTATAACCATTCATTTATCTTCATCATCACAATCATTCATTCATTATCACAGCCATTAATTTATCATTATTATCATTAAAGCATCTCTTCAAGTATTTAGGAAACATAATATACCTTCACCTTTACAATCATCAAGGCATCGCGCCAAGTATTTTAGAAATATCAACATATACTAACGTTGGGAAACATGCTACTAGATTATACTTCCTTCAGCAAGATCTTACCTTAAGTACTTCACACCTAAATCAGTCTTGACATATATTTTGACATCGCATGATTTGGGGAAAACTTCATAGTATCATGTCTCAACTTACTTGCTAACCACTTGGTATGTATTAAAAGCTTAGTATATATCAAAGAACACATAATTGGGGAATTTACTACCATCACATCTCCACTTGTTCACTAAGGTCTTTCAACAAACACTGGACATGCACGGGTTCATACTTATTTGGGGATTTCCCACTATCATGGAATAATTCATCCACTTGGGCATTTTATGAAACACTAGACCTACATAAACTAACTCACAATTTGGGATTTCATCTTCAACATACTACAACGGCTATTTTATGCTTCACCTATGCTTTTTATCAAACCTATGAGGAACATACTCTGCTTATTCAACCATTTCTACACCTAAATGTCATGAACACATCACATAGAAAACAACATAAGGAAGATTCATCACAAATATCACATGGATTCCACATACAAGGGTCAAAGCTCATGAATCTTGTAAACAAACATGAATCAAAACTCAACAACACATGGAACATCAATTTCAACTCACATGAATCACTAACAACTTCTAAACATAAAATCCTTGAGTTTTAGAAAAGGGTACTTGAGCTTCTTGGATGAGAGGGACCCAAGAATCAACATCTACATACCTTGGGAAAACTCTTTTCTTGAAAGCCTTCGGAAGATTTCTTGATTTCTCTAGATATTTCTTGATCTTCGTTGAAGAAGAAGAGAGGATTTTGTTTCTTGGAATCCCTAGTTATTGGTGGAAGAAGAGAAAATGAGGCTAAAATCCCTTAGTCGGGTATTGATAGAGGTTGCGGATAAGGGAAAAGTACCAAAAAGCCCTTGAAATTAAACTAAAAATTCCCCAATTTTACATGCAGGCACGACACGCCATAATCACGCTAGTTCACTGGAATTTGGACAATTAGAAAACTGCATGACGGTGCGATGCGGTGGAAATTACATTGCCATCTTTGGTTTTGAACTAGAACTATATCGCGATGTGGTGGAATTGTGGAGTTTCATTGGATTTTAACAATTGCCATTTTGGCTGGCTCTGCAATGCGCTAAGGTGCCAGGTGGCACACTATCTCACCAAAATGTCTCTAACTCTTCACCCGAGTGTTCGATTTTGGCAAATTTGGTATCGATGGAAATCTTATTCAATGCTCTACGTCAAAAATGTAGAAATTAGGGAAATTCTATACGATTCAAAGTATTTCATACTTGGAAAGACACTTCTAAAACTTTTAGACCCAGATTTCCGCTTTACTAAATACGCTCTAAGGCTCAGACTGGAAGAGCACTTTGCGGGGTATTACAATGCCTCACCAGATGTTTTGGACCATTTGTAATGACCAATAACAATATGACTATTATTTTTGCAAGTGAACATTTTCCTTTTACAAAGCCCTTCCTAGATAACTTTTAAGTTCCTATTTTATTTAACCTTTTTTTAGCTCTCTTTTCAATATTTTTAGCAGCTGCAGTTGTTATTTGATTTTCTAATTCATTGTCTTATTTATTTCTATTCTTGGGATTCCTCCTTTTTTTTCTTCACAACTTTAGGAAGAAGAATTTCTACATAGTCCATAACGTTTTGCCAATGATCTTCACGATTTGTTGGATTGATGTAATATGAATACACACTGTTAAAAGTATCAACATGATACAATACATTCCCATACTTTTCTACTTTTTCATTGTTTCCAATAATAGAAATATAGACATAAGTATATGGCAATCCAGTCAAATAAAACCTCCTACAAGTACAACTCTTAGCCATAAAATCCACTGCATATGGTCCACCAGGTCTGATAACTCTAACCTTTGGCCCTCCTGAATATTCAAGTCTAAACATAGCAGAATCATCGTTGATTTTGTTCAATTTCTTTACACTGTTTGGGCAAATCATGCCTTGATACATGTCAATTCAAATTTTCTTTTGTACAACCTATTCATTAACTTATTTTTTTATCATTTCTATCATCATAATGATTGGTTTATCCCAGAAATTAAGAACATACCTAAAAAATATTAAAAATACATTCGTTAGACATATTGATAATAGTTGATGGCTTTTGTTGGTTTTCTATGCTAGTGAGTTGAATAGGAAATTAAAAAATTGCTTATGCTTCACAAAAGTTCTACATTTTAACAAAGAGTTTTTCTCTCTCCTTTCGTCTACTACAATTTGTAGAGGTAAAAAATTTCAAGAGTAAATCTAGATAAATTTATTAGATGCAATTCAACTTTCAATAGTGATATAAAAATTTGAATATTAATTGAATATAGATGTCAATAATTAAATTATAAACTATCGGGGCAAATTAAGAAAAATGCCCACTAGGTTGCGTTGATAAGTATAGAAGCTACTTTTTTTATTTACCTGTTGAATCTTTCACATAAGTTGTTTATCAGCATATCACATCTAGTGTTTGTGCTAAAAAGTGCCCTAGTCAAACTTTCAAATGGTCTCTCTAAATGATTGAACCATTCTCTTTCTTTTTTATCTTCTTGCTTAATTTCTTCCATACATCTCTTGAATATTCTGTATTACTGGCCGTTGCTGCTTTCCATATGAAATCATTCAAAGTTTTACATCTGTGTTTTCTTCTAAAATTCTGATTGTCTAACATAACTTCTATGTTCAGCGGATGGAAATAATTCCTTGACTTCTCCTATTAAGCCCTACAATAATGATTAGACACAACATTAAAACTTTAAAGAAAATAACATAAAATAGTATGTTAGATAAGTATATACGTGATTTACCTTTTGTTGGTCAGACATAAATGCAATATGATGGTTATTCCTTATTTCTAAGTCATGTCCAAGATTTTATAGGAACCAACTCCAAGTTTCTTTACTTTTATTTTGAGCTATTACAGCGTATGCAATAGGGAAAATGTTGTCATTGGGATCAATTGCAATTGCAGACAACAAATTTCCTCCAAAAGTTCCTTTTACCCAACATCCATCAACGTTAATATAAGTCTACATCCCGACTTAAATTATTCTTTTAGTTCTCTAAGCATATATAAAAACCTTGAAATCTTCCATCATCTCTCCAAATCACAATTGTTGATCTAGGATTAGAATTCAACAACTCAGCTCTTTGTGATAAAAGTTGACCATATTGAAGGCCTTCTTCTCCGTGTACCCATTCCAAAGCTATTTTTTTAGCGCTCAATGACTTTTTATATGATATTGTATAGCTACAATCCTTTAGGACAGCTCCAATTAGTCCTTTTACACTCTAATCAGATCAACTCTAAAATTATCGAGATATCTTTTAGCAATATACTACGATGACATGAGAAAATTATCAAACACGTTGCCGCCTATATGAGTAAATTTAATGGACTTAATCTAAATAGTAGGGTCATCTTGAATCAACTTGATAGCATGAATACTAAATGGACAACCATTTTTCTTACAAGAGCATATCACTCTTACTGTATCACTAGTAGCAAACTAAAATTGTCTCCTATATTTAATGCCCTGTCTCTACAAAGTTGTTTAAATTCCTCAAAACCTCAAAACTTCATCCTTAATGCCAACGTTGGCCAATCTCTATGTTTAGTTTAATTGTACTCTTCATATGAAACCTCATCATTTCCTTTTTCAGAATCAACCTCCTCAAGAAATTCATCTGAATTTGCATAATCAGAATCAACATCAATAGTCTGTTGTTGTACTATAATCAAAGTCCTAGATGATGGGCCTAATGTCGACGCCACGTTTCTCCTCATTCCTTTCCCTTTCCTAGTGTTTTATTTTGCTATAACCTCCTAAAAGTCATCATTCTCCTCAGATATGTTATAACCAAAATCACAAAAATCTTCCTTAACATCACTATCCCATCTTCCTATAGTAACTTGTCCTGTGATAAGATTATCATCCTCAACATTAATACAATTCAAAAAAGACTCAAATTATTATAGTTGTACGGCTGAATACTCTTACAATAATCAAGTGAAATTGACCATAAAAAGCATAAGCATCAGATTAAAGAGACCAAAAAAGACAAAAGTTGACACTAAAATATCTCGACTTTTATAGGTAGATAAATAAAATGACGATTATTCAAGGAAGTATTACTTTACACGTATTTTACAGAGTATATTTTAAAAGAAAAAATATACAAAAAAAAAAAACACACATCCTAAAACATGAATTTATAGTGTAAAAATTCCAACCCCAAGCAGTAGTCAATAAAAAAATAAAAACCCATGTCGATTTCAAGACAAATGAAAGTAACTTTAAGAAATTACTCCAATAACAGAGTTGAAAATACTTTATTCTCCTAACAAATACCCACAAAAATAAAACAATAAAGAAATAAAACTTACCTCATTGTCTCTCATTCAATCAACATTATCAGCGGCTTATGGGAGATAAGAAGCCTTCCCATTCTCTATTAAATTAGTTGAATTTTTTGATAATTGTTTGAATTGCGGAAGCTTCAAGAAATGTCGTTCTTCATTCTAAGATAAACCAATGGTATCTTCTAATGATAGAATGAGGAAGAAAAATAGTTTCTTTTAATCTAAATGTGGAGTCAAATGGGTCATGGGTTATAGATAATTAAGTGTTGGATCAAATATAGTCAAGTGGGTCATACTATTAAGTTTTTAACATTTCTGTTAATTTTGGAATAATTATAGAGTTCAATGATATGATTACTCAAAACAAATCATAAGTGACAGTAGTGGGATATTTGTAAAACTTTAGTGACAATTTAAGGAATTTACTCTTTAATCACAGTATTTGGAGCATTATGCTAGTTTTTCCCTCTTACCATAACCTAGCTTATTTATCATGCATTTTATTTTATTTATATTATGATTTAGCTCAGTCTGCTAATGATTCCTACTAAGTACCTGTGTTTTTGGTACTCATACTATACTTTTGTACCTTTTTGGTGCAGATCCGAATACTAGTTGTCACTGCTAACGTCGAGAATTATGCTAGTCAGAGTTCAAAGATAGGGTGAGCTCTAGGATACGAAGTTGACCTTTTCTCCTTCTTTTTGTTGTGCTAGTCTTTCCATTTTCAAGACTATTGTATATTTGATTTATTTGTATTCTCTTGGATTAGAGACTTTTGTACCGACATTACTAGTTCGTAGGATGTTGATATTTCTCTTTATTTCTCTTTAATTATATTATTATACTATGATTTATGGCTTATAATTCCTTACATGCACTTTTTCGGCATTTATGACTTTTTCCACTAATTAGCCTATTGCTTCTGGCTATAGGCTATTATTTGGCTTACCTAAGTGCGGGATAAAAGTAGGTGCCATCATGACTCTTTAATTGGTTTGTGACTAATTGGTATCAGAGTGCTAGGTTCACCAGTATTATTGGTACAAGATCAAGCATTTTGTAGCTTGGCACGAATTGGAACGATGACGTTTGTTTCTTATCTTTGGGCGGCTATAGGACATTCTTAGGAGATTATCACTCCCATCATTCATTTTGTGCTAAGATTATGTGTTGGTTTTTAAGATTTCTTTGGTTTTACTCTTTTGCAGATGGCTAGTACGTGCACTAATGCTACACGAGATGAGGACCATCCGTCTGTGACTAGGGATTTTATCTGTCATGACCTGACCTCAATCCTAGTTGTGACGGGCATCTCAAGTCCACCGAGGACCAGAAACCACCCCCATATCCTGTTCAACCGAGAAAAATCCAAATAATAAAAAAATAGAAGATAACTAAAAAATAAAGATAAAATAGTTAATGCAACTTAAGGACAAGCTCTAACAGTCAACAACACTATCCAACCCACACTTGTCCACGAAAGCCTCTAAACCAATTCGAATATCCTAATAGGTCGAGACATAACCCCAACCATAATAGTGACAATGACGATGATAATGTTAATATGAACTTATTAATTCTAAAATATGGAAGGAAACTAATGGAATGATGAAGCTTTCCAAAAGATGAAAGCTTCCCACTTTACCTTAAACCCGACAGGTGATAGCACCTCCTAAAGCTACCAAACCAACAAAAAAATCCTAGGACCCTACATCATGAAAGGATGTAGAATCTGGGGGTGGTTAGCAAGCTGAGCACTGGTATGTAACTCGGGGGAGGGATAAAATAATGTCGTTTCAGAATCAAATCCAAACTCAATGTACATGTTCACATCATGCATACATACATATATTTAATGCTGGAATGGGGAACTAGATTTATTATGACATTTAAAACCATTAACCTGGAATAGATAGCATCAAACCTTCCTAAGGGCTCCCACGAGATATATGGGTCCGGCTTTCCCCACCGAAAGGGGTCCTGTGTGTTATCCGCACAAATCGGAGAAATCCAAGAAAGGGCCAGGGAATGCCTCAACCCCATCAAACGTGGTTCCTAGTCATAAAGACCCCTACGCCAATAAATGTGGTTTCTAGTATCAGTTCCCCCGAGACCTCCACCTTGAACGGCTAGCTACAAAACCCTCTTTAAGCCCAATTAATACATTTACACATAACCCTTTTAATTAAACCAAGGAACCTTCTATTAAGGCATCAACAAATGGTATCGGTATACCAATATGATTGCAAGCTTATAGAATTATGCCATTTCAATTATCCATCAACCTGGGGGAATTCACGACCCCTAAGTTCTAATTTTAAAGCCATACTACAGCTGCCAAGCCTTTATAAAATCATTCAAAATCAATCCATCGTCACCAAGGACTTTTCAAAACCATTTATGTTCCATTAACCATTTTAGGCAATGCAATAGCTCAAAAGTGGGTTAAATAATGTATATCTCCATATTCTTAAACCAATTTATAGAGTGGGGTGAGATTAGTGCAAATTTCAAACCAATTTCAATAATTTTAGGGGAAAACCACAACTCCATTCCCATTCACCATACCAATGCACAAATTTAGTTTCGATACCATGAGATAAAGCATGAATAATAGTTCCAAAATCATAGGGAAACGAAACAAGTAATAAACATTCTAAACCGTCAACCCATCATTCAAACTCCAATAATTAAATTCACATAAACCATGATTAAACATATTATTTTATTTAAAACCAAATTAGGGAAAAGATCTATGCCAGAAAACACCAAGAAATTTGAGAAGAAACCATACTTTGAGCCCTAGATAAACAACCCTAAGAAACCCTATCTTTGTTTATAACTTGGGAACTTGACAGAGAAGATAGTGTTTATGTTATGTTAAATGGGTGGAAATAGGGCTAAGGGAATGTTTTATGTTATGGAATAGTAGTGGGTTAAGAGGAAAAGACCACCATTACCTTAATGAACTCATGCAAGAATATTAAATTCCAGACACTATAGGTCTCATAATGACTCGTGCTCACTAGCCATGAGTCATCACCATGACTAATAGTCTGGGTAGGGAATTAGGGCCACCTCACTAGGTTGATCATGAGTTCTACCCTATGACTCATGACCAAACCTTATGAATCGTGGAGTCCTAGTCGTACTCAAGACAGAAGCATAGGTAATCCTCACTGGTTTGACTATGATAGGAACTATATGATTCGTATAGAGTGGCTAGGACTCATAGGGTCTTAATTGTTGCCTGGACAGTAAGCTCAACAAACATGGAAATTTTTAGAGTCCAAACCCTGGGGTATTACATTACCCCCCCCCCTAGATCATTCGTCCCTAAATGAGGAGTTAAGGCACCTATTATCACGAGTACAAGCTATAATGAAACCAATAAACTAAGCACAAATTGTAAGACCAACAAAATGAAAGGGAACCCATACCTCAAACACTTCTATCCAATATGGTGAACAAGAATAGATATTTGGACTTCATGTCCTCTACGGCTTTCCAAGTAGCTTTCTCTACCTTTTGATTCTCCAAAGGACTTTTACCGAAACCATATCCTTGGTCCTCAATATATAGATTTTCCTATCCAAAATCTTAATCCGGGCTTCCTCGTAAGACAAGGAATCCGAAACACCAACATCCTCCATAGGAACAATCAAAGAGGGATCACCCACACACTTCTTCAACATCGATACCTAGAAAATTGGATGAATAGAACCCAAGATCACATACAAGTCCAACTCATAGGCAATATTCCCAACTCTTCTCAAAATCTGATATGGACCAACTTAACGGGGATTGATCTTTCCCTTCTTCTCAAACTACACTGCTTTATTCAAATGAGAGGCTTTGAAAAACACTCAATAACCTATATCAAATTCCAATTATCTTCGCCTCACATCCACATAAGACTTTTGGTGACTCTAAGTAGTCCTAAATCTTTATCTAATCGCATTCACCTTCTCCATGGCTTGGTGAACCAAGTTAGGACCAAATAATCGAGTCTTACTAACCACAAAACACCGAATAGGAAAGCAACACCTCCAACAATAAAGAGTTTTAAAAAGAGCCATTTGAATACTTGAATGATAAATAATGTTATAGGAGAACTCAATTAAAGGCAAATAATCCACCCAACTACCTCAAAAATCAATCAGACAAGCCCTTAGCATAGCGTCTAAGGTGTGATAGTCCACTCCGCTTGTCCATCCATTTTGAGTTTGGAAAGCAGTGCTAAGGTTCATTTTTGTACCTAAACCTTTTTGAAATGAACACTAAAAGTAAAAAGTGAATTATGTACCTCAATCTTAAATAAAAGAAACAGAAGCACCATGTAATCTAATTATCTCCTCATTAAACAATTTGGCATAGTCATCTCTAGAGAATGTATTCCTCACATGTAAGAAGTGAGCAGACTTAGTCATCCTATCTATAATAATCCAAATTAAATCATACTAATTATGATACCACGAAAGACCCATAATGAAATCCATATTGATCATCTCCCACTTTTATATGAGCAACTCAATCTCTTGAATTATGCTACCACGCCTCAAGTACTAAACCTTTTCTTGCTGACAAATCATACACTTAGCCATGAAGTTAGACACGTTTTTCTTTATATTACTCTACTAATATATCTCCTTCAAATCAAGATATATCTTTGTCAAACCTAGATAAACTATATACCTCAACTTATGTATCTCGGTTAAAATCCTTTTTGAAATCCATCAACATCAGGAACACATAACCTACCTTGATGCCTAAGAATACCATCACTACCAAGCACAAAGGACATAACCTTTTGTTAACCTACCTCATCCCTAATTTGTATAAGAAGGGCATCCAAAGCCTGCTTCACTTTCACTTCAGCACCAAGAGTTTTGCGACCTCTTAAACAATTATCCCTCCATCCTCAGAGTCCAAAAAATAAACTCACAAATTAGCCGACTGGTGAATGTCCTTCACCAATCCATTTTTCTCCTCATCCACATAAGATAAGATCCCTATGGACAACCTTCTAAGAGCATCAACAGTTATATTAGCTCTACCTAGATGGTTGTGAAGACTTATATTATAGTCCTTTGGAAATTCAAGAGACCGTTTTTTCCTAAGATTTAACTCCTTCTGAGTAAACACATACTGCAAGATCTTATGATCGAAATAAATGTCCACATCCACCCTATACAAATAATGATGCCAAATCTTCAAATCAAAAACCACAGCTGCCAACTCTAAATCATGATTTAGATAATCCTTATCATAGACCTTAAGCTGCCTAGAAGCACAGGAAACAACTTTACCATGTTGCATCAAGACACAACCCAATCCCACGCGGGATGTATCACAATAAAAAAATGTAACTATCAGTTCTCTTGGGTAGGGTTACCATCGGAGTAGAAGTCAATTTATCCTTCAACTTCTCAAAACTACCCTCACAAGCATCTAACCATAAGAACATTACCTTTTTCTGAGTTAACTTAGTCAACAGAGCAGTAATAGAAGAGAAACTCTCCATAAACCTCCTGAAATACCCAACTAAGCCCAAAAAGATCCTAATGTCGGTTGGATCCATGGGTCTGGGCCATTTCTTTAACTGCCTTAACCTTCTGTGGATCCATCGTGATCCACTAACCTGAAACAACAAGCACCAAAAAAGTCACAGCATTGAACTAAAACTCACACTTAGAAAATTTTGCATACAACCTATGATCCTTAAGGGTCTACAACACAATTCGGAGTTGACTGGCATAATTTTCCTCACTCATAAAATACACTAAAATATCATCAATCCAGATAATAACAAATAAGTCCAAAATCTTCCTAAACACTCAATTCATAAGATCCATGAAAGCAGCCTGAGCATTAGTCAACCCAAACAACATAACCAAAAACTTATAGTGACCATATCGGGTTTGGAAAGCAGTCTTAGGGACATCAATCTCCCTAATCTTCGACTAATGATAACCCGAATAAAGATCAATCTTAGAGAAGCATCTAGCACCTTCAATCTGGTCAAAGAGATCATTAATCCTAGAAAGAGGGTACTTATTCTTCATTGTAACTTTATTCAATTGAAAGTTGTCTACATACATCCATAGAGATCCTATCTTTCTTACACATAAAAGAATAGAAGCAACCCTCAGAGAAATACTAGAATAAATAAAGCCCTTATCAAGAAGATCCTGCAACTACTTCTTTATCTCTTTTAAATTAGCTGGAGTCATTCTATAAGGAGGAATAGAGATAGGATGAGTATCTGATAAAAGAACAATCCCAAAGTCTATTTCCCTATTGGGAGGAATGTCAGAAATATTCTTGGAAAACACTTTAGGAAACTCATTAATAATAGGGACAGGTTGCAAAGAGGAACCCTTAGAACTAGAATTTTCAAATCAAACTAGATGATAAAGACTTTCATTGGAAATCCACTTCCAAGCTCTAACATAAGAAATAAACCTCCCTTTAGGCACTAAGGTACTACCCTTCTATTCGATTATCGGCTTATTAGGTAATTAGAAACTGATCATTTGGGTCCTATAATCCCAAGAAGCATAGCACAAATGAAGCCAATCTATTCCCAAGATCATATCAAAATACAACATATCAAGTTTTATCAATCCACTAATTTCTCCCTATGAAAGGTAGATACCACACAAACCCTATAGATCTTTCTAGCTACAATAGAACTATCCTCTAGAGTAGACACAAAAAGGGACGAAAAATAATTTTGAGACCACAACCAAAATACACAACCACATTAGGGTTCATATAAGAGAGGGTAGACCCTAGATAAAGAAAGAAATACACATCATCGGAGAAGAGTTATAATATATTAGTAACAACATTGGAGATGCCTCAGATTCTTGATGTGTGGTAGGAGCATGAAGACGATTCTGACCAGTGAAGATACCAAATGTAGCACCCTTTGGTGCTTGAACCGAATATATGGCAACCAAAATCTTACTAGCTCTAGTAGCCACCTTAGCTGAAGAAAAATTCCTCTAAATATGACCAGTCTAGCCACAGTTAAAACATAAGTTTCTTCACTCATCACAATAACCACTTTGAATCTGACTATAGAATCAACAAGCTAAGGAGGATAGGGTAGGGTTAATTAAGCTCTACTAGCATAAGATTGGTCACTATGTGTCATACAACCACTGCTTGTCTAAAATCAACGAGCACCAGATGGCTTAGGATAAGAAGTACTAACCAAAAAATATGAACCATAATATTCCCAAGTCTTCTTCTTGCTCATTGTCTACCATTTCTCTCACTAGCTAGCCGGGGGATTCAATATCATAAACTACCTAATTGAGTAACCTTAGAAGAACTCACAGTAGCACTAACAGGACGAGGCTGATGAGACTAAACTATCACCAACTGAGTAAGTAGATGAATTGACCGATTGAACTCTGTAATAGAGATATATACTTGAGATGACTGGGCATGAGTGACACTAATTGGAGAAGGATAATTAGGGACTGGTGGAACCCCAGGTGGAGTAGCACAATCAGGAGCAGGAACCCTGGACCAGGTCTGCACTTCATAGGAAAGGTGATTTCCCTTTTCATTACCCTTAGGTAGGGTAGAGATTTCGATACAGTTTCCACGAGCATCAGATCTTCAAAGAGGCATGATCGGAAATGCAAACAAATTGAGATTTCAGAGAATTCATGACTGTAGACTCTATATCCTAAAACTAAACAAAAGAAAAGAAAACATTCCTAAATACCTCGTAGCCTCCCCCTTATAAGTGTGACGCTCTACACATCCACAAAAAGACTCTAATCGACACAACATTATGGACACCCATAGACCATAAAACTGGATCTAATACTAAGCTTGTCACCTTGAACCTAGGCCTAGTGGTGATGGGTATCTTGAGTCCATTGAGGGCCAGATTCCACCCCCAAAGCCTGTTCAACCAAGCAAAGTCCAAAAAATAACAAAGTAGAAGACAACCAGAAAATAAAAATAAAATACTTAATGAAACTCAAGGACAAGCTCTAAGATTCAACAACACCATCTAACCCACACATGTCCACGAAAGCTTCTACACTAATTCAAATATTCAACTAGGTCGGGACATGCACCCAATCATGACAGTAACAATGAAAATGCTAATGCTAACATGAACTTTTCAATTTTAAAATATGGAAGAAAACTAATGAAATGACAAAGTTTTTCAAAACATGAAAGCTCACCACTTCATTGCAAACTTAATAGATGACTGCACTTTCTAATACTGCACAAATCAATAGAAGAAACCACTAGGACCCTTCATCATGAATGAATATACCATTTGGGGATGGTTAGCAGGGTGAGTGCTAGCATGTAACTTTAGAAAGGGACACAATGTATATGTTCACATACATGCATCTATACACATATTTAATCTTGGGATAGGGAGCAAAGTTTATCAAGAGATTTAAAACCATTAACCTAGACAATGTAGCATCAAACCATCTTAAGGAAACCCATGGGCTATATGGGTCTGGATACCCCCACAAGAAGGGATCTAGTGCGTGTTAGCCATACGAATTATAGATATCCAATGAAGGGCCAGGGAATGTCTTGACCCCAACTAATCCAAAGTATGTATAAAGTGTAAAGTATGTGCATGGTCATAAAGACCCCTACGTCGGCAAACATGGTTTCTAGTATCAGACCCCCCCAGGACCTCCACCTTCCACAATGAGCTACATAACCCCCTTTAACCCAAATTAAAAATTTACACATAACCCTTTTCATTAACCAAGAAACATTTCATTAAGGAATCACCAAATGGTATCTTCATACTAATATGCTCCAAGCTTATAGAATTATATCATTCCAATTATCCATCAACTTAGGGAAATCCAAGACCCCCTTCCCCCCCCCCAATTCCAATTTAAAAACCATACCACGGTTACAATGGTCTTATAAAACCATTTACAATCAATCCATGGCCACCAAGGCCTTTTTAATACCATTTATGTTACATTATCTTTTTAATTAATGAAATAATTCAAAAGTGGGTTAAATCATGCATATTTCCATGTTCCAAAATCAATTTATAGAGTGGGTTGAGGTTAATGCTAATTCTAAACCAATTTCAATAGTTTTGGGGGGAACACCACATCCCCCTTCCCATTCACCATACCCATACACAAATTTAGTTGTAAGACCATATGATAAAGCATGAATAATAGTTTCAAAACCACAAGGAACCCAAACAAGTAATAAAAATTCAAAATGCTCAACCCATTATTCAAAACCCAATAATTAAATTCATATAAACCAAAATTAACACATCTTTTTGTATAAACCAAGTTCGGGAAGAGATACATGCCTAAAAAACCAAGAATTTTTTATAAGAAACCACACATTTAACACTAGATAACTAACCCTTAAAAACTCTAGCTTTGTTCTTGATTTGGGAATTTAAGAGAGAAGACAGTGTTTATGTTATGTTAAATGGGCAGAAATAGGGCAAAAGGAATATTTTCTAGCATGGACTAGTAGTGGCATAAGAGGAAAAGACCGCCATTCCCTTAATGAAATCTTGTAGGAATTTTAATTCCTAGTCACTACGGGTATCATAACGACTCATGCTCACTAGCCACGAGTCATCACCATGACTCATATTCTAGGTAGTGACTCAGGGCTACCTCACTAATTTGGTTATGAGTCCCACCTAATATTGTGACCAAACTTTACGACTCGTGGGGTCCTAGTCATAGTCAAGATAGAAACATAGGTAATCCTCACTGGTTTAACTACGACAGGAACTGCATGACTCCTATAGAGTTGCTATGACTCGTAGTATCTTAGTTATTGCCTAGATAGTTAACTCAACATAGGTGGAAATTTTTAGAGTCCCAAACCTAGGGTATTACACTATTGGAGTTTGTTGACAACCTAGAGGTTAAGGATGGAAAAGAGAAGTAGTCCCAGCCAGAGACCAGAATAGGGAGCCTTCCCCAAACCTTATTCCTTCTCCTGTGCCAAAGATTCCAAAACACTAGCTAGTGGTGTGCTAGAGGCCATCCCAAGCTCCATCAGGGTTTAGTTCTTTGTCCCTACTTAGGAATGCTTAATCTAAAAACCAGAGTGTTACTGAGGTAAAATCACAGTGTGTAGCTGTGGTTTCTGTAATTGAGGTTTTTCCAGAACTATTAGTTGTTCAATTAGTAGTTGCCCATCCCACTATGTCTGCTGAGGACCAAAAACTGTTGGGCAGATTCATGAGATTGGTCTTGCTTAGATTTTCTAGGGCACCAAATGAGGATGCTTAGGAGTCCTTGGTTGCTTATAAGGATAGGCTCCATAATATGTCCTAGTTGAGAATGGTGGTATGTACTATACTACCTTTTAGTTGGATTTGGTTGCTCGACATTGGTGGAGAGGCTATCTCAATTACAAGACAATTGGAACTCCCTTCTTGACATGGACTTAATTTTCTAAGGTTTTCTTCAAAAGTACATATATTGCAGCATTACATATCATCTTTCTTACACATAAAAAAAATATGAGCAACCCTCAGAGAAATACTAGAATGAATAAAGCCTTTATCAAGAAGATCCTATAACTACTTCTATATCTCTTTTAAATCGGTTGGAGTCATTCTATAAGGAGGAATAGAAATAGGACAGTATCTGATAGAAGAACAATCCCAAAGTCTATTTCCCTATCGGGAGGAATGTCAGAAATATTCTGGGAAAACACTTTAGGAAACTTATTAATAATAGGGACAGGTTGCAAAAAGGAACTATCAGAACTAGAATTTTCAACTCGAACTAGATGATAAAGACACCCATTGGAAATCAACTTCCAGGCTCTAACATAAGAAATAAACCTCCCTTTAGTCACTAAGGAACTACCCTCCCATTCGATTATCGGTTTATTAGGAAATTAGAAATTGATCATTTGGGTCCTATAATCCCAAGAAGCATAACGCAAATGAAGCCAATCTATTCCCAATATCACATCAAAATACAACATATCAAGTTCTATCAATCCACTAATGTCTCTCTATGAAAGATAGATACCACACAACCCCTATAGATCTTCCTAGCTACAATAGATCTATCCTCTAGAGTAGACACAAAAAAGGCACCAAAAATAATTTTGAGACCAAAACCAAAGTACACAACCACATAAGGGTTCATATGAGAGAGGGTAGACCCTGGATCAAGAAAGCAATACACATCATTGAAGAAGAGTTCTAAAATACTAGTAACAACATTGGAGATGCCTCAAATTCCTGATGTGTGGTAGGAGCATACAGACCATTATGACCAGTGAAGATGCCAAATGTAGCATTCTTTGGTGCCTGAATCGAATATATGGAAACCAAAATCTTATTAGCTCCAGTAGCCACCTTAGCTAAAGAAATGTTCCTTTGAATATGTCCAGTCTAGCTATAGTTAAAACATAAGTTTCTTCACTCATCACAATAACCACTTTGAATCTGACTATAAAATCGACAAGCTAAGGAGGATAGGGTAGGGTTGATTAAGCTCTACTAGCCTAAGATTGGTCACCTTGTTTCATAGAACCACTGCTTGTCTAAAATCAACGAGCACCAAGTGGCTTAGGATAAGGAGTACTAGCCAAAAAATATGAACCATAATTTTCCCAAGTCTTCTTCTTGCTCGTTGTCTACTATCTCTCTCACTAGCTAGCCAGGGGATTCAATCTCATAAAATACCTAAATTGAGTAACCTTAGAAGAACTCACAGTAGCACTAACAGGACGAGGCTGATGAGACTAAACTATCACCAACTGAGTAAGTAGATGAATTGACTAATGAAACTCTGCATTAGAGATATCTACTTGAGATGACTGCGCATGAGTGACACTAATTGGAGAAGGAGAATTAGGGACTAATGGAACCCCAGGTAGAGCAGCACAATCAGGATTAGGAACCTAAACCAGTTCTGCACTTCATAGGCAAGGCGATTCCCCTTTACATTACCCTTAGGTGGGGTAAAGATTTTGATAGAATTTCCACGAGCATCAAATCTTCAAAGAGGCATGATCTAAAATGCAAACAAATTGCGAGTTCAGAGAATTCATGATAGTAGACTCTATATCCTAAAACTAAACACAAGATAAGGAAATATTCCTAAATACCTCGTAGCCTCCCCCTTATAAGACTAACGCTCTACACATCAACAAAAAAACTCTAATCAACACAGCATTATGGACACCCATAGACCATAAACCTGGATCTAATACTAAGCTTGTCACCTCGAACCTAGGCCTAGTGGTGACGGGTATCTTGTGTCCATTGAGGGCCAGAGTCCACCCCCAAAGCCTGTCCAACCAAGAAAGTCCAAAAAATAACAAAGTAGAAGATAACCAAAAAATAAAGATAAAATAATTAATGACACTCGAGGACAATCTCTAAGAGTCAACAACACCATCTAACCCATACATGTCCATGAAAGCTTCTAAACTAATTCAAACATTCAACTAGGATGGGACATGCCCCAGATCATGACAGTGACAATGAAAATGTTAATGTTAACGTGAACTTTTCAATTTTAAAATATGGAAGGAAACCAGTGAAATGACAAAACTTTACAAAAGTTAAAAGCTCACCACTACATTGCAAACTTAATAGATGACTGCACCTCCTAACACTACCAAAATCAATAGAAGAAACCACTAGGACCCTACATCATGAAAGAATGTAGCATTTGGGGATGGTTAGTAGGGTGAGTGCTAGCATGTAACTTAAGAAAGGGACAAAATAAATATGTTCACATACATGAATATATACACATATATTTAATCCTTGGATAGGGAAAAAAGTTTATTAAGAGATTTAAAACCATTAACCTAGACAATATATCATCAAACCATCTTAAGGTCACCCATGGGCTATATGGGTATGGATATCGCCCACAAAAAGGTCTCTAGTGCGTGTTAACCGTACGAATAAAAGATATCCAAGGAAAGGCCAGGGAATGCCTTGACACCAGCCAATCCAAAGTATGTATAAAGTGTAAAATCTGTGCACGGTCATAAAGACCCCCACGTCGGCAAACATGGTTTCTAGTATCAGTCCCCCCAGGACCTCCACCTTCCACGATGAGCTGCATAACCCCCTTTAACCTTAATTAAAAAATTTTCTCATAACCCCTTTCATTAAACCAAGAAACCTTTCATTAAGGCATCACCAAATAGTATCTTCATACTAATATGCTCCAACCTTATAGAATTATGACATTCTAATTATCCATCAACTTGGGAAAATCCAAGATCCCCTCACCCCTCCCTCCCTCAATTCTAATTTAAAAACCATACCACGGTCACCATGGTCTTATAAAAATTTTTAAAAAAATCAATTCATGGCCACCAAGGCCTTTTCAATACCGTTTATGTTACTTAGCTTTTTAAGCAATGAAATTGTTCAAAAGTGGGTTAAATCATGCATATTTCCATGTTCCAAAACCAATTTATAGTGTAGGTTGAGGTTAATGCTAATTCTAAACCAATTTTAATAGTTTTGGGGGGAATGCCACATCCCCCTTCCCATTCACCATACCCATACACAAATTTAGTTGTAAGACCATGTGATAAAGCATGAATAATAGTTCCAAAACCACAGGGAACCCGAACAAGTAATAAACATACAAAATGTTCAACCCATAATTCAAAACCCAATAATTAAATTCACATAAACCACAATTAACATATGTTTTTATATAAACCAAGTTCAGAAAGAAATACATGCCTAAAAATACCAAGAATTTTTTAGAAAAAACCACACTTTGAACACTAGATAACTAATACTTAAAAACTCTAGCTTTGTTCTTGACTTGGGAATTTAAGAGAGAAGAGAGTGTTTATGTTATGTTAAATGGGTGGAAATAGGGTAAAAGGAATATTTTATATTGTAGACTAGTTGTGGCATAAGAGGAAAAACCCACCATTCCCTTAATGAAATCTTGTAGGATTTTAATTTCTAGTCACTATGGGTCTCATAATGACTCATAGTCACTAGCCACGAGTCATTACCATGACTTATAGTGTAGGTAGTGACTCAGGGATACCTCACTAATTTGGTCATGAGTCCCACCTAATATCATGACAAAACTTTACATCTCGTGGGGTCCTAGTCATAGTCAAGATAGAAACATAGGTAATCCTTACTAGTTTAGCTATAATAGGAACTGCATGACTCATATAGAGTGGTTATGACTCGTAGTGTCTTAGTCATTTCCTAGATAGTTAGCTCAACACACATGGAAACTTTTAGTCCCAAACCTAGGGTATTACACTATTGGAGTTTGTTGACAACCTAGAGGTTAAGGATGGCCAAGAGAAGTAGTCCCAGCTAGAGACTAGAATAGAGAGCCTTCCCCAAGCCTAATTCCTTCTCCAGTGCCACAGATTCTAAAATACTAGCTAGTGGTGTGCTAGAGGCCATCCCAAGCTCTATCGGGGTTTATTTCTTTATCACTACTTAGGGATGCTTAATCTGTATACCAGAGTGTTACTGAGGTAAAATCACAGTGTATAGCTGTGGTTTAAAGAGTTGAGGTTTTTCCAGCACTATTAGTTGTTCAATTAGTAGTTGCCCATCCCACTATGTCTGTTGAGGACCAAAAACTATTGGGCAAATTCATGAGATTGATCTTGCTTAGATTTTCTAGGGCACCGAACGAGGATGCTTAGGAGTCCTTGGTTGCTTATAAGGATAGGTTCATAATATGGCCTAGTTGAGACTGGTGATATGTACTATACTACCTTTTAGTTGGATTTGGTTGCTCGACATTGGTAGAGAGGCTATCTCAATTACAAGAAAGTTGGATCTCCCTCTTTAACATGGACTTAATTGTCTAAGGTTTTCTTGAAAAGTATATAAATTACAACATTATAGATCATTTGAGAGACCAGTTATCGAGATTTGAGAAAGTCTTCTTGATTGATATGTGAAGCTCGATTTCATAAGTTGTCTAAGCATGATATATCTATCTTATTGGCTAAGTATGCACGAGTTTGATGTTGTGTTTTGGGATTGAGGCTTTCTCTCTGTATAGCTATGCAGATTTTGGTTAGTGTTGGTAGATTTTTCCCTGAAATTTCTAATCATGCTTATATTATAAAGGAAATGCATCTCGAGGCCTAAGGCGGTAATGATAAGAGGCAGTGATATTAGAAAAGATGTATTGGTATCTAGAGCAGCTAACACTTAAGAGGCATTGGATCTTAAGAGGGTACCCTCCACATCGTTCTTATAGTCACAAGGTCAGTATAGTATGCTCATTCATGTTGCACTTTAGATTTGATGGCCAGTCTAGCTACAATGATCTTCCTATCATGCGGTCTTGCGATATCTTTCAAAAACTGTTACCTTATCCATGCCTAGAATACCCCTAGTTATATAGTATGGATCTATTAGCTATGAGCTGATGGGGATTATTTCTTATATTAAGGCTAGGAGACTTATATCGAGGGTTTGCGAGTCTTTCTCGCTTATATTTGTAATGTTAGTGTGGAGAGTTTCTCACTTGACTCTATTTCTATAATCCATAAGTTTCCTAATGTATTTTTATACTGATCTACCTGGACTTCCTACTGAGTGTGATATTGAGTTTATTATTGATCTTTAGTCGGGCCTCTAACTTATTACTGTGGTACCTTATCATATGATCCTACAGAGCTTAAGGAGTTAAGTTTTCAGCTTTAAGATTTCTTGAGTAAGGGTTTCATCAGACTAAGTGTGTAACCTTGGGGTTGTCATCTCTTATTCATAAAGAAGAGTGATGGCTCCTTACGTATGTATATTGATTACATGCAGCTTAATAAGGTGATGGTGGAGAATAGGTATCCTATGCCTCACATTATTGATTTATTTGACCAACTTCAGGGAGCAGTTGTGTTCTCTAAGAATTACTTGAGGTTCCGTTCCCATAAGTTGAGAATTTAGGCTAAGGACATCCCAAAAAAACCTCCAAGACTTGTTATGGTCATTATCAATTCATGGTGATGTCTTTCAGGTTGACCAATAGCCCAACTATATTTATGGATTTGATGAACAACGTGTTCAGGGCTTATTTATATTCCTTCATAACTGTGTTCATTGATGACATCCTTGTATTCGAGGAGAAGGGAGGAGCATATGTAGAATTTAAGGATTATGCTCCAAATTTTGAGAGATCATAGGCTTTTTTCAAAATTCTCAATGTGTGAGTTCTGTCTTGAGTCAGTGATATTCTTAGGACATGTGGTATCTATGGATGGGATTATGGAGGACTCGGTGAAGATAGAGGCTATTCATTAATAGACTAGGCCTACGTTTATGTCTGAGGTGTGAAGCTTTATTGGTTTGTCCAGTTACTACAAGTAGTTCATTGAGGATTTTTCTACTATTTCAGCATCTATGACCAAATTGACTAAGAAGGAGGTTCCTTTTTAGTAGTATGAGGTGTATGAGTTGAGGTTTTAAAATCATAAGGTTTTTTTTTATTTTAGCTCCTATATTGGCTCTTCTTATAGAGGGTGAAGGATTAACCCTATATTCTGATGCTTCTAGTATTGGTTTAGGTTGTGTGTTGATGCAATAGTGTTGAGTTATTACTTATGTGTCTAGGCAGCTGAAGGTACACAAGTGAAACTACCCCACTCATGACTTGGAGTTAGTGGTGGTATTTTTCGTGCTTAAGAATGGGATGCATTATTTATATGGCGTTCATTTTGTGATCTATATCGATCATCATAGTATTGAACATCTTATAACCCAGAGAGAGCTTAATTCAAGGCATCATAGATGGATCGAGTTTCTTAAGGATTATGACATCTCAATTTTATACCATCCGGGCAAGGCAAATTTGGTAATGGATGCCTTCAGCCAAAAAGCAGTGCGTATGGGTAGTTTGGCTTCTATTTAGTTTCTGAGAGGCTATTAGCATGAGACATCCAGTCCTTAGCCAACTTGATTGTGCAACTTGATATTTCCGACCCCAAGAGGATTCTTGCCAGAGTTCAGGCAAGGTTTACCTTACTTGAGCAAATTCAGAGTCGCTAATTTGAGCATATAAGGATTTGGATCATCCATAATCAACTGTAGAGTGGTGATTCTAGAGGGTATACTATATATTTTGAGTTTATTGTAGGGTGTGATGGCTATATTTATGTTTTGAGGCATGGTGACTTGATTCAGTCGGTATTGCATGAGACTCACAGCTCTAGATATTCTATTCACCCTGGTATAGCTAAGATGTATAAAGATTTAAGGCAGCACTATTTATGGAGCAACATGAACAGAGGTGTGGCTGAATTTATAACTTGTTGCCTATGTTGTCAGTAGGTGAAACCCAAGCATTAAATGCATGGCGGCCTGATTAAGTGACTACCCCATTCGTACGTTCACCAGAGCCCTGGCCAAAGTGGCTAATCTTTCCACCTCCTGTTGTTCAGCCATTCTCCCAATCAGTTGAGGTTCTGGATTAATTGGTAATAATGGTTCTCCGAAACTTCTTATTTTTGGCATAAACAACTAAGAACCTACAATAGACAAAAACAAAAAATAAACGTGAATCAAGGAAACTTAACTAGCAGCAAATTAGTGAACACAAACTTTCAGTTTACAACCATATTCCCCAACAATGGTGCCATTTTTGATAACTCTTAAATTACACTCTTGAATGGGTGTAAGCGATCATTGTCATTATAAAATCCAACTAGGTTAGGGTCGAATCCCATAGGGAATAAGGTGTGAACTCAAGTTGTTTACAATTTAATTCACTGGTAGTTTACTATTTCCTAAAATGGGGTTTAAGTATTGTAGATAATTGATTGTCACTTTAAATTTGATGTTTGTAACCAAGATTTTATGAAATAACCAGGATTATGTTCACTAGGGCTTATGGTGCATGACAGATGCTAAAATTTACTCAAGACTCTCATGGTGGTTAGGATCACAAGCTATCTTTATCGATGATATGCTGAAATATCTCTCGACCTATTCAAGCGTCTAATTTCCTAATCCTTTCGGACTTAGGGAATCACTATGCACTGCCTAGATTTTACCTCAGGTTAATCAAACTTGTTACAGCCTGATTATTAAACGAAGCCTTTTTGAGTCCCTATTGATAATTCACTTCCTACTGTTTATGATTTCATTCTCAAGCAAACCAAAGTAGGTACGCCTACTGTTTGCATCCAAAAAACGTAAATTATAATCTCAGAATTACCAAGAAATCCTAACACCTATTAAATCTTGAGTATTTAACACCTTATCATGACCTAACCCTAGATCCCATGATCCAGGTTACATGTGTTTAGCCACTCATGATGCAAGAAATAAGTATGCAAATTGAATTCATAACTGAAAGGATTAACTTACAATGATGAAGGAAATCAAAAGTATACTTTGAATTGAATCACATGGCAAAGCTCCAAAATAGTAATCGTAGAGAGAGAGAGAGAGAGAGAAATTGTATATTCTATCTTGTGGGATATGTCAATCGATCCTTAGAAAACCCTAACAGGGCTTTAAATAGTTAACCCTAAATAAGGAAATAAAACTAAAGTTACAGATTTTCCTCAGAATAGATGACAGTGACCGTGACGGCCTATCAGGAGTTTGACGGCCTATCACGATCATCATCAGATCTCTTTAAGTTTGGCTTTTGTTATCTCAAGCTAAGGCGACAATGATGTCCTATCAGGAGTCTGACGGTGCATCAAGGATGTCATCAGCTCCTCTTCCATTTTGAGAATTTCTGCCTAAGGTTGATAGTGATCCTGACGCCTTATCACAACTCTGACGCCTTATACGACATTCCATCACAACGTTATAGAAAATCTCATTCTCTGGTTAAGGCTAATGGCATCCTTGACAGCCTATCACCAGGCTGACGGTGTGTCATGGATGTCGTCAGCCACCCTTTGTTCTTTATTTGCTTTCGATTTCATGCTTTTTGCTTCCTTTATTTGTGGTTCCCATTCTTCTCTACTTTTATTGCAAAATCAAAGTAAACTAATCAAAAACAACAAAAATTGATAAAGTCCTTACAATTATTTAAATTTAAAAGCTTCAAATATGCTAGCATAGGCTCACACATCAATGGTTAATCAAGTCTATAATGAAGTGTAATCAGATCCAACAACTATAACAAGAATTCTAGGCTAAGGTTCAGTTCACATTCCTACTCTATATCCCTAATTAGTTCAAATCATGATATAACTAGGTATGAGCCTATGCTACAATCCCTACCTAACATGCAAGTTATAAAATACATGATCTCATATAGAAAGTATTCCTAAGCCTACCTCATTGTCGAACCACAACATCAAACAATCCATTACCTTCTCTCCTTTGCTCTATGATCTCAAAATGTCGCCACTCTATCAAAATCAACATCTAGACATTAATATAAGTAAAAAGATACCCATTGTACAATATAAATCTTTGGACCTAAAATCAAGTCAAAAATAGGCCCATGAGGCCTACATATGGAATTCCAAACGAGCATAAATTGGGGCTCCAGTCAACCCCAAGAGATAATGAAAAATAAGAGGGAATATAATAATTAATGGAAGATTTAGCCCAAAACATACCAAGAAATTAATGAAAAATAATCACCTCAACATCCTCTACTCACCCCTAACTCCAATAGATTGAATCACACTTTCTTGAACACTTAGGTCTTAAATGGAGAATAATGATAAAGAAAATGGATGAAAAGTTTATCAAGAAGAGGGTTTAAAGACCCAACAGTGACCGATTAAGCAACTACTTAGCGCTAAAGCAGCTTTTGAATGCTGAATCAGCAGGTAAGGGGAGGAGAAGGACTACTTAAGAGACAGCATAGTCATTAAAGCAACACCTACTAAAGTGGAAATGTATCATTAAAGTATCCCTCAGTCAGGTAGCTAAAGCCACTAAAGTGGTGCAAGGTTGCTTAAGCTACTAATGCTAAAGAGACTAATGACCTCTTAAGCAGTTGCACTAGATACCAGATAAAAATTATCACCAAGTCCAACTAAACTCAAACCAGGTGTTTGGGATTCATTTGAAACCCCGTTCATGCAATCAAACTATGCTACCACACCAAATTTGATATTTTGGACTCACTAGAACCATCAAAATTACCATTGGAGGTCATTCAGGAAAAATGTGGTCCTCAAATGCAATGTATTATTTACCAATGACCTAAAAAGAGTCCAAAAGCTTTGGGACCTGAATGAAGGGTCATCCTAGCCTAAAATCTATATTCCGGAGCTAACGATGCTATCAAAATTCTCATACGAGGTTATTTACTAGAAGTTTTGTTCTGAGACCAATTTCTTAACTTTGAAAGCTCCAAAATAGGGAAATAGGAATAAAATCAAAAGAAACTGCCCAAAAACCAAATTGATAGTTTCGACAAGTCATAAATAACTTAAAGCCACTACAAATGGGCATGAAATATCAAAAATGTATGGAAATTGAGAAAATAACTTGAAGGGTTATTACAATATCCACTACTAAAAGGAGTTTCATCCTCAAAAGTCAATGGTTAGGAAAATCCTAAAAACTCAAAGGGACAAGGTACTAGACCTTCATGTACCAAGCAAGACTTCCAAGATAACCTCCAAGGCTAAACAATGCTTACAAGGGATTTTGCTAAAGGTATCCCTTTTTAAATTTTGTCCCAAATAACCATCAACTCAAACTCGACAACCAACTGGCCTCTACTAAATCGAGCATAATTAAAGCACATAAATCCAAACCACTACACACTAATATCACACTTATACCAACACAAGTAAGTAAAAACTCAACCAAACTAAAATCAACTCAAGGCATGAACCATACAGCCTACCCTAACCTCCAAATCTAATATTCTTTTTCCCTTCCAAACCCATTATCTACTTTAAACCACATAAAACCTTTTTAATATCATCTAATCTCTATACATGCAATCACATCATAATAATCTTATAGGACTGAAGTTGACCCATCAAAATCCATATGGATAGCATATGAATAAAGCTCATCAGGTTTACTTGAATACTCAAATAGTAATGACCAAAGTCTATGATTTCCAAAGACACTAATTAGTTTGGATGACCCTCCAATCCAAAACTCATGAGTTTGAAGTACTAACTCTTAAAACTGAACAATCCCCTCAAGAATACCCCACCAAATATGGGTGAAACCACAATAAACCTAACTCGATTACACCTCTTCCACTGAATAGACAGTTAAAATTTTAATGAAAATTAAGGATCGAGGTAAAAAGTTGTAGCAACCAACACTATAAGCAAACAAACTATCCTTCAAGCATCTATCAAGTACAATACATTTGAACTGAAGAAAACTAAACTGGTAGGTAAAGAGTAGGCCTATCTATCTCGGAAATGAATGCTCAACTGGAAAAAATCTTGAAATTATGCTTGCAACTAAGTTGTGCAATCCATAACTATAATCTCAACCCTAAAGATAGACTACTCGATCTCAGCTATCCATACTGATCTGGTTGATAGTAAGCATTAGCACACCAAACTCTATTACAACCCCCAAACCATCATTTAAAAGAGTCAAAACTACAATTGAAGCCAACAAGTATTCATTAAGGTCAAATACCCAAGACAATCACACTACCAAAAATCAAGCATATACCCTAAACCAATCCACCTTTAATGACTAAGTATATACCCAGTGGCTCTCATAACCTTGGTTGAAGAAGGATATCAGGGGTTTGATACGGGGTATGCAGATGATATTTGATAGTTTTAAGTAGAGAATTAAAATAGGCTTGAAAGGGTGCAGTCTTCAGGTTTGGTGGAGATCCATAAGGAGTTGTTTGCTTTATGGGCTGCCATAGATGATATGGCTGCAAGGCCATTCCTAGATTTTTTGAGTCCCATGATGCCTATTATTGAGGAGCTCCCTGTTGAGGATATGCATTACATCTGAGGCACAAAAGGAAAAGGCAAGAACTTAGAATAGGTTGATGAGAGAGCCAGTAAAAAGGGAAAGAGAACATGTGAGAGAGAGGAGCTGAAAGCAGCCCGAGAAGCTAGCTAGTAGACATTGCAAGACCCTCTAATTGAGGTCTAGAAGATAGCAGTGGGAGATGATAGCTCTCAAATGGATGAGATAATGACTATAGATGTGGTTGATATGAGTGAGGGTGTAGTTTTGATCTACAATATTCCTTTATTATTGAGTGCACTGGCCACCACTAGTGGCCATATTAATTAGAGCACCAAACCCACCGTTGGGGCCACCCTTGTTGAGAGTGAGACACAGTCTGAGGCCCCTACTAAAGAGATATCATAATCTGATGCCTAGGGTGCCTAGGTGTGTCCTCACTCTAAAGTTTTGACATTTTTATTGCTATACACTAGGGAAAATGCATCCTCTTTAGTATGGGTGGGGGGTTACCACTGTCATAACTCAAGGCTACCCCCTAGTCGCGACAATGGTGCTTACGACTATAGGGCCACAAGTTAACCCATGAACTGTTACCTACAGTGAGCACTGAATAAATAGTAATGAAATACATAAGCAAAAAGTAAATCGACAGAGTACTAAAATCTGAATACTGTAAAAGTCATCAAAGTATGTTTTAATAATTGATAAAATACTATGAACCAACTATTTAACCAAAACGTCTAAAAATATTGAAGCAACTGACTGACTTTCTAAGTAATTATTTGATTGTCTGAAAGCCTCTAAACTAACTAAGTGATTGATGGGATAGACCCTCAACTAACTCTGATTGATTGAATAAAATGAAATACTAAAATAATTGAATAATTGTAACATGTCCTCGATGGATGAGGAGTAACCACTAAGGCTACTGAATTATGCTGAGCTATCTAACTGTGGTCAGGAAATTGTTCATCCAAACCTATGATATAAGACATCATAGCATAAAGAAGAGTATAGAGTCAATACATTGAATATACTAGTATATAAGATAAGGACTGGATGATATGCATGGGGTACTATACATAAGAAATAAGGACTAACTTGATAGTATGAGATAAGTAAAAATGGATGCATGAAAAATCATAACATTTAAGAATGCAAGACCAAGCATAAATATATATCTAAAATAATTTTGTAAAAGAAATATGATAACTGAATAACTAAGAATCTGTATGCTTTGGTTAAGAAAACCTGAACTGAAACTATATTGAATATTGTACTAAGACTGTGGGAGGTATCATCTAACTGACATGCCCCAATTTGAGCTAATCGGGGTCAAACCTGTAACCCCAGTTGGAAAGGTATCAGTACTATGCCACAGGTACTAACACTGGTTATGTGACTCCACTAAACTGGTGTCCTAAAGGACTAAGGAGTCACTCTTAACTGGAAAGGGCTCTAATAAGATATGTGTCACCCTCAACTAGTAGGTGAATACCTTGTGAACCCTCATCTAGCAGGTAGATATCTCTAACCTACACTGGCTACGTAGTTCTATAACTCAGGGATTGCTAATAAGGGTCACACCTACTGTCAGGTGAGCCCTTATCCCTGAGTTTGCTCAGTGCTAAATCCTACTCCCAACAAAATTGACACTGATACTGGAATGGATTGAACTTGACCGAATATTATTACTTAATTGATAGTACTCATCGTGATCATAAACATGTAAGTATGCTGATAAGAGTAATTGATTAACTGTATGAGTATTTAAAATATAAGTTCATGTAAAACACATAAGTATCGTGTGTTCATAACCCACCAGTACTGAGTGAATATAATTATGTGATATCAAACTTTAAATACAGTAATACATAATTATGATTCAAAGACCCAAACATGGAATTTTATCAAAATATGTTAAAATTATAAACTTAATCATGAGAATATCTTAAACATGAAGAAACAATAGGAATTCATGGCTAAACTTTTATATTGAGGATTCATCCTGAAAACATTTGAACATGGCAAGGAAGTTTCACTACTCAAACATGCTATGATTCATACTACTTGAAAATACTTGTAACCATAACTTGTAATTGCGTTAAGAAGAGATTCATTGAGTTAGTTCAACTTGAACTTTTAAAAATCATAATTTGAAACACCAAAAAGGGTTCTTGCAATCCATCGGTGAAAGGGACCCATGGATGAACATGAAACATACCTCACTGGATGAATTTATGAAGATTCTTGAGGATTTCTTAAAGTTTGAAGCTTGAATTCCTTGATTGCTTATGAAAGAGTTAGGGTTTGTTCTTGAGGAAAGGGATGCTTATTTTGAGAGAATTTGTGATAAAAAGAGAAAATAATGCTCTTTGGGAACCTAAATTTCGTGTTATGGACAAGTTATGTGAAGGACAAATAACCAAAATGCCCTTAAATGACGAGGAATAAAAGCTAAACAAAAAAAGGGGAGGGGCGACACGGCGCAAGCTAATCCCAGTGGTGCTACTGCCTTGGTCCTCCAAACATTCCCTTACCCTCATCCAAAAATTTTGAAACTCACCCGAGATGTACTTTTAACTACCCCGATCATGAATCAACTTAAAAATTGACCTCTCATGGTTGGGATGGTCAAAAATAAAATCATCAAAGTTTAGGGGTCTTGTAAATGACTAAGTCCCAACATTAAGTGAAATTTTCAAGTCTTGGACCCCTTAAACATAAAACTGAGAGCTGAAATAAGATAAGAATTTTACGTGGTATTATAATATCTCCCCCCAAGGAAAATTCGTACTCAAATAAGACTGGTTTAGATGAGAGTACTGAAGTAACAGAGATCATATACTGAATATGCATGACTGGAAACATGATTACATAACTGAGTCTGAAATATGACACATGAATGGAACTAAATGTATGCAATGGCATAAGATGGATTACATTGCTGAAACTGATAACAGAAAAGAGTGAATCTGAGGAAAATCTTTACATTAAGCTTAATCTGAGTTTGCAGAGAAAATATGAGCATACTTAGTTCGCATATCTACTTCTGCTTCCCAAGTAGCTTCCTCAACGGATTGATTCCGCCAAAGAACCTTGGCCAAGGGAACTTCCTTGTTCCTTAGTTTATGAATCTAACGATCAAGGATCTCAACTAGGATTTATTTATAGTTAAGGCTATCCTGGACATCCATACTTCCGAATCTAACAACTACAGATGAATCACCAATACACTTCTTCAATAGGGAAACATGAAACACTGGATGCACTGGTGTTAAATCTTCAGGCAACTCAAGATCATAATCCATCTTCCAAAATAACTCAAGATTCTAAATGGGCCAACATATCGGGGACTGAGTATCCCCTTCCTGCCAAATCTCTTCAGTCCCTTCATGGGTGAGATTTTCAAATAGACTAAGTCACCAACTTCAAACTCAAGATCTCTTCTCGTCACATTTGTGTAGGATTTCTAATGGCATTGGGCTATCTTCATCCTCCCCCAAATCAACTGAACTTTCTCCATCGCATCAAACATTGTATTTGGCCCTATCAAAGCAGTTTCACTTGTTTTAAACTAACCAATAGAAAATCTACATCTTCTTCCATAGAGAGTCTTAAATGGAGCCATCTGAATACTGGAGTGATAGTTGTTGTTATAGGCAAACTCAATCAAAGGTAAGTGGTCATCCCCTCTACCTTTAAATTCAATATCATATGCTCTCAATATGTCCTCTAAGGTCTGAATGGTCCTCTTTGCCTGACCATTTGTCTGAGGATGAAAAGTAGTACTGAGATAAACTTGAGTACCCAGATCCTTCTAAAAAGACTTCTACAAGTGAGAGGCAAACTGAGTACCTCTGTCTGATATGATAGACAATGGAATCCCATGCAACCTAACCAACTCCCTAAGATAAAGCCTTGCATAATCCTCAGCTGAGTATAAAGTATGAACTAGCTGATTTGGTCATTCTATCTACAATAACCCATATCAAATCATGCTAACAATACATATGAGGCAACCACAACATAAAATCCATGTTCACCACTTCTCATTTCTAACTACAAATACTAATCTCCTGCAATATGCCACTAGGCCTTTGGTGCTCAACCTTTACATACTAATAATTCAAACACTTAGTTGTAAACTCCGCAATATCTCTATTCATACAACTCCACCAATAGACTTCTCGTAAGTCACGGTACGTCTTAGTGGCTCCTGGATGGATAGGGTATCGTACACCATGCGTTTCTACAAGTTTTCACAGTCTCAAGTCATCAACACACGGGACAAATAATCTACCCTAACAATGAAGTACACCATCATCCCTTTGGTAGAAAACCTCTACCTCTTAATCTCTAACCGCCTCCTTCAACTTAAGAGCGCTAAGATCCCTATGTTTTTTTTGCTTTTACATCAGCTATCAAGGAAGTTCAAACCATTCTGAACCCATACAATACCTTCTGCCGAATCAACCAACCGGACACCTAATCTAGCAAGCTGAGGAACCTCACTGAGTAACTTCTTCTTATCCTCCTCAACATGAGAAACACTACCCATCGACAACCTGCAAAGGGCATCTACCACTATATTGGCCTTGCCTAGATGATACAACACACTCATGTTGAAATTTTTTAACAATTCAACCTATCTTCTCAGACGAAGATCCAAATCTTTCTACAAGAACACATACTGCAATCTTTTGTGATCCATGAACATATCAACATGAACTCTATAAAGGTAATGCCTCCAAATTTTCAAAGAAAACACCATAGATTCCAACTCAAGATCATGTGTAGGATAATTCTTTTTATGTCGCTTAAGATGTCTAAAGGCATAGGCTATGGCCTTACCTCTCTGCATCAATACACAACCAAGACCAACTCTGGAAGAATCACAATAAATCATAAATCCATATAAACCATCTAGAAAATTCAAAACTGGAGCTGAAGTAAGATGAGTCTTTAACTCCTGAAAACTCTTCTCGCAAGAATCTAACCATTAGAATTCGATTTTTTTTTGAGTTAATCAACTCATGGGGATGCAATAGAAGAAAACCCTTCAATAAACCATCTGTAATAGCCAGTTAAACCTGAGAAACTCCTGATATCTGATAGAGAGATGGGTATGTGCCAGTTCCTTACTTCTTCGGTCTTTTGAGGGTCAATTTTAATGCTATCACCAAAAATAATATGGTCAAGGAAAGCATTTGATCTTAGCCAGAATTCGTACTTACTGAATTTGGCAAAAAATTGATAAGCTCTAAGGGTCCGCAACACAATTCTCAGATGGTCTACATAACCATTCTCACTATGGGAATAGATAAGAATATCATTAATAAAGATTATGATTAACATGTCCAAGTAATACTTAAACACTCTGTTCATCAAGTCTATCAAAGATACATGGGAATTCATTAGTTTAAAGGACATAACTAAGAATTTAAAGTGACCATACCGAGTTCTAAAGGCTGTGTTTGGAATGTCACACTCTCTCACTCTGAGCTAGTGATAGCCGGATCTGAGATCTATCTTAGAGAAATAAATGGCACCCTGTAGTTGGTCGAATAAGTCATCAATTCTTGGGAGTGGATATTTATTCTTCATTGTGACTATTTTCAACTGAAGGTAATCGATGCACATTTTGAGAGAACCATCTTTCTTATGGACGAACAAGACTTAAGCGCCCCATGGAGAAATACTAGGCCTGATGAATCCCTTGTCTAAGAGATCTTTCAATTGTTGTTTCAACTCCTTAAGATTAGATGAAGCTATTTTATAGGTTAGAATAGATATAGGCTAGGTATCTGGAAGAAGATCTATTCTAAAGTCAATTTCCCTTTCGAGAGGGACTCAGGAAAGATCTTTAGGGAACACATCTAGAAGTTCCCTTACTACTAAAACTGACTTGAGACTTGGAATCTTAGAAATAGAGTCCTTGACTCGAACAATATGGTAAACACGTCCCTTAAATATCATATTTCTCACTCTAAGATATCAAACAAACTGACCTATAAATACTAAGGTACTACTCCTTCATTCAATAACTGGTTCTTTCGGAAACTGAAACTGGACAACTCTATTTTTGCAATCAACTGAGGCATAACATGAGTGGATCCAATCCATGCTGAGAATGACATCGAAATCAGTCATCTCTAACTCCACAAGATCAAATAAGACAACTCTCTAGGACACTGTAACTGGGCAGTTCCTGTATACCCATCTGGCTATAATAAAGCTACCTACTAGGGTAGACACTAGAAAGTTTCTACTAAAGATTCGAGACTGACACCAAAATTAATGGCTAAATAAGGAGTCACAAAAGAAAGTGAAGCTCCAGGGTCTAATAAAGTATAAACATAAAGAAGAAAGACCTATAACGTACCCATAACCACATCAGGAGAACTCTCTGAATCCTATCGAGTCTGGAGGGCATACAACTTCTTCTGACACTGCCCACTGGTTACATTGGAGATAGCACCCTATTGAGTGGAGTGATCGGTTAGAACTAGAGAATGATTAGACAAAACCTGTTGGTCAGCCTTTGGGCAATATCTGACTTTATGGCCTGTCTTGTCATATCCAAAATATATATCACTGCCAGCTTTAGACATACCCTGATGATGCCTGGCACATTTCCTACAATGAAGATTAGTATGAATACTTCTTGCAATACCCTGGTACTTAGAGCTTGACGCTCTATCCGGACTATTTTATGTAAACTTAGACACTAGCTCACTAGTCGAAGATGGGGCTGGGGCTGAAGACTTCTAATGGAACTGAGAATGGTTACCACTTTCTGACCTAGGCTGAGAAAAGTTAAAACTACCTATTCTGGCCCTCTTATTCTCTCTCTTTTTCCTTAAGCTTCTCTTTCTCAATCTTCTTAGCATGAATCATAAGTCTAGATAAGTTTATCTCCTTAATCAACATAGCAATCCTACACTCCTTAACCACACTATCAGCTATACCAGACACAAACTTACTTATCCTAGACCTGTTGTCAGCCACCACATTAGTAGCATACCTCATCAACAGAGTAAATTTAAGCTAGTACTCCTTCACACTTATACTACCCTGCTTTAAGTTAATAAAATCCTAAATCATAGCCTCTCTTAACTCTAACAGGAAGAACCTTTATGTAAAAGTCGTGGAAAACTCCTCCTACTCTATAGGACCTACCTCAAAAACCCTATCCTCTTTTTAGTTCTTATACCATGTGTGAGCTACATCCTGCAACTGATATGCAACCAACTATTCAATCTCACTCAAGGTGGCTCCCATGATATCAGTCACCTTCTAAACCATATCAAGAAACTCTTGCAGATCCTCATCAGACTTGGATCCCAAAAATAGAGTGGTATTCATTCAGGTAAAGTCTCGAATATTAGCTGCAGTTGTATTTGCCACTAGATTAGCTGAAGTAATAGAATTATTCTGAGCAACTACTAAATGAGCTAAGGTAGTGAAAGAAGCTCTAAGATAAACATGTTCATTTCAGGGAATCTTTCTGAATAAGAGGTGGTACAGGCTGGTTCCCATTCCTTCTTTCATTGTTTTTCTTGGGAGACACTGTCTGAAAAAAATGAAGGATGAGTTAGAAAGAGAGTTTAAATAGAGCTCATGCTCTTTTTCACGACTAGAATACTAAAAAAAGGGAAACTTTTCCTCAAAGATCTCATAGCCTCTTGTCCATTAGTGTGGCTTGATTCAAACCCATGAACAAGACTCTACTCAATGCGGATTTTAGACTCTCTAGGACACTTTAAAACTTTGGGCTATAATACCAAGTTTTGTCATGACCTAAGGCTACCCCTAGTCACAATAACAGCGCTTACAACCATGAGGGCCATAATCTAACCCATGAACTGATACCTTCTGTGAGCACTAAATAAATAGTAATGAAATACTTTAGTAGAAAGAAAAATGATATAGTACTAAAATTTGAATACTACAAAATGCATCAAAGTATGTCTGAACAACCGATAAATTACTAGGAACCAACAGTTTAACCAAAATATCTTGAAATACTAAAGCAACTGACAAGTTGTATAACTGATTGTCTGACTATCTAAAAGCCACTAAAATGATTAAGGAGTTGATGGGATAGACCACCAACTTACTCTGACTGATTGAATAAAATAAAATTCTAAGATAACTAAATAATCATATTATGTCCTTGATGGATGAGGACTCACCACTACAGTTGTGGATTACACAGTGCTATCTAACTGTGGTCGGGAAATTATGGGTTTGAACCTATGATATAAGACATTATTGCACAAATAAGAGTACGTGGTTTGTACTTTGAATGTACTGGAATATGATATAGGGACTAGATGATATGCATGGGGTACTATGCATATGAAATAAAGACTAACTGGATAGTGTGCGGTAACTAAACATGGATGTATGAAAAAACATAACATCTGAGAATGCAAAACCAAGCATATACATATATCTAAAATAATCTGTAAACTAAAAGACTAAAATCTAATAACTAAATAACATAGAATCTGTATTCTTTGGTCAAGCAAACCTGAACTGAAATTATACTAAATATTTTACTGAGACTGTGGGATGTATCATCTAACTAGCATGCCCCAATTTGATCTAATCGGGGTCCAATCTGTAACCGCAGTTTGGAGGGTGTCAGTACCATGCCATGGGTACTAACACTGGCTGCATGGATCCATTAAATAGGTATCCCAAAAGAATAAAGAGTGACCCTTAACTGGCAGGTGATCTAATAATACATGTGTTACCCTCAAATAGCAGGTGAACACCTTATTAACTCTCATCTGTTAGGTAGAAAACTCTAACCTATGTTGGCTATGTAGTTCTGTAACTCGGGGATTCCTACTAAGTGCCACACTGTCTACTGTCACATGATCCCTCATCCCTGAGTTCATTTGTGCTAAATCCTACTCCCAACTAAACTGACATTGGTACTACAATGGACTAAACTCGACTGAATATTATTATATAACTGATAGTGCTTATCATGATCATAAACATGCAAGTATACCAATAAGAGACGTGTATTAATTGTATGAGTATTTGAAAATCTCAATTTATGTAAAACACATAGGTGTCGAGTGTTCATAACCTACTAGCACTGAGTGAATATAATCATGCAATATCAAACTTGAAATACAGTAATATGTGATAATGTTTCAAATATTCAAACATGGAATTTCATCAAAACATGTGAAAATCATAAACCTAATCTTGAGAATATATTAAATATGAGAAAATAATAGGATTTCATGGCTAAACTCATAACTTGAGGATTCATTCGTAAATCATTTGAACGTGACATGGAAGTTTCAATACTTACACATGCTACGATTCATTATACTTGAAACTACCCTGATCATGAATAAACTCAAAAATTAATGTCCTGATGTTGGAAGGTCAAAAACAAAATCATCAAAGTTTTGGGGTCTAATGACTAAGCCCCAACACTTAGTGAAATTTTCATGTATTGGACCCCTAAAACATGCAAGCTGAAATAAGCTAAGACTTTCACAGGATATTACTACCATAATCAAAGGTTGTTTGATGTCGTGTTTCTTTTCTCGCCAGCTACATTATCTTAGTTAAAACAGATATGTGTAGGTGTTTTTTATGATTTTTTTGTGTTGTGTTATGTGTGTAACTTAGACTAAAATAAAAGAACTTGGTGCAGTGACGCTTTTATAACCATACTTACCTATTTTGGTTTGTGATTTTAAAATGATAACCCTCTAATTTTTATGTTATGATGGAATGTGTTCACTAACTAAGCTGTAACAAATGTAGGATCTAGAAATCACATTGTAAGTTTTTCTAGGATAGCCTAGGTGATATAACATGAACCAAAGAGGAAGTAATGTAGATGAAAGACCTGAGCCATGAGTGAGAAGGTACCTTACCTAGTCAGTGCGTGTCTTGAAATCTAGAACTTGCTCAATTAGTGTCGTGACAAGCTATGGGATAGGAGGCCACTGAAGGATCATAGGTCATGTTTGAATTAGTCCAATTTAACCTAAAAAGCCAACCAAATGAAATAAGTATCCCTTGATCCCAAAATTTTAGCCTTAAATTGACAATTTTTTTCTCTTTATCCCATTCACCTTCCCGTATCAAATACAAGGAAGATGTTTTAGCCGTGGTCTCTCCTTGGACACAGTGTACTTTAACTTAGAAAGATTCAATAAGCTATGGGTAGGTATCATAGGGGTGCATAGCTAAATATAGGTATGACAAAGAAAATTAAGAAAAGAAGAGAAAAAGGTTCAGGTGCAATATGAGCAATTTGAAAAAAAAAACACGTACATATAATAATAAAGAATCTGATTTGAAAAAGAACACCGCACCCGAATCCCAAAAATGAAAAGAAAATTGAAAAGGGGATAAAACATAAGAAGCTTTGCAAGTTGAGCCAAGAGTAGTGTAGTGCCTAGGAGGAATAAGTCACTAAACCTAAAAAGTATCTTACATGTCCCCGAGCCTACATTACAAGCCTAGAAAAGACCTATAGTGATCCTAATTTGACTATCCAAAATTTGAAACATATAAAATAATGGCAAGCCTATGGTATCAAATACACACAGCCTGACTTCTTTGTGAGAGTGACAAATTTAACGAATCCCAGTAATGATATTATTGCTTATACTGAGTTAGCAGGTGTTTTTTCAACATGAGGGTAAAGGGGTTGTAGTCTGATTATTGCGTATTTAGGTATTGGAATGATTGTTAAGATGCGGTGTCTATTCACAATGTAATTCCATGCCTTGATCCCATTGCGTTGGAGTACTTATACTGTATCTGCACTACACTGAGTTTCTTTGTGAAAAATAAATTGAGTGTGCTGAATACTTTGATTATTTGCATGTGGGGTCGTGAATGAGTTTTAAGGGAATAAGGGCTACCTATGTGATGGAATTTTTAATCTTAAGTTAAGTGTCTTTGTTACCTTAGGATTTTGTTTCCTGAGAACACCCAAACATTCTACATTGAGATTGTTTATATGTCATAAAATTACGATTCTTATGATGCTTAAAATAAGGAACTCTTGAAAATTCGAAGGTATTTTTATCTAGATATGATATGTTTGTTGAGTTCTGCATAAAAATAGGTTTGGAAGTGAATGGAATGGAAAAAAGGAAAAAATAGCAAAAGACTGCCTAGACAACGTGTCATTGGGTCATCCTACGACTCGTCGTCCAAGTCATAGCCAGACTAGTGCACAAAATTAATTAAAGAATAGAAGGGAAAGTTTGCTATGACTCATAGGTCTAGACTACAAGTCCTAGGGTGAGTTACTCTGAGCCAAATGAGTGAAGTCCTGAAAAGTGCAAACTTTATATCAATGGTGATAAAGGTTCACGATGAGTCATAGTGTCATACTACGACTCCTATTAACACTCATTCTGAGCAGATGAAAAAAACTTGAAACATGAAAGATTGAGCATGGGACTAATAAGTCATCCTATGAATCACATCGTGACATGATGAGTTATAACCAGCCACAGGAAATTCAGGCAACAACTAAGATAAAATACTGACAACAAGTCATCGTCAGTCTAGACGACTCGTTGCTAGAGACATCATCATTGCTGACTCATGTAGTCCTATTGTGTTTAGCAAATTTTGAAGTAACTATAAATACTCCTTTCATATTTTACAATTAGGTTATGCACTCTATATAATTTTTACATTTTTTTTGAGTTCTATGATACATTATTGATCTTGGGATTATTGTTATTGGTTTTTAAGGTTTATAATAAATTTGAGACTTTGAGTTTTCAACATATTCTTTTTAAGTTCAATATCATGCTTTCATCTTTGCAGTCTTTATTTATTCTTGTGACAATGAATAGATAAACCCAAAACTAGGGTTGTGGGAACCATGATGAATTAATGAAGCAAGTTAAGTGCGAAGTCATTCTAGATCGGTCTTCTTACATGTATTGGTATCTTCTTTGTTTTGATTGCCTTCTTGATGGGTGCACTTTTTAATCTTATTGTTACAAACCCACCTCCCATCCCTCTTTATTTATGCAATTTCCAATTACATCAGCAAGCTCCTTATAGATTTTTGGCATATTCCTCGTGTGTTTGACCTAAACCTGGTTGGGTTTATATTTGATTCAGCAACTGCTTTGTACTTTCCCAGAGGTATAATTTGGGTGAAATCAAAAAATACCTGTTTGGTTACCGACAACTGATACATAAGCAAATGTCACCAATCAGAACTATCCCACAAAGTCATATTGGACTAAACCAATACCGAAATGAAAAATATTTGAATTCACCCATTTAAACCAACCTTAACTCAACTAAGCCATGAACCACTTCACAGAAAGAATGGAGTACCCAACTCAACATTGATAAAAAGACTAAGAGTAAAACCAGGACACAAATTAGATAATTGAAACATCATTCAAACATGTCAATATTAGGAACAACATGAGAAAAGGAATTGCCTATCGCTAAAATCACAACAAAACCATGGAAGACCAAACCTATCTTCACCTTCACAACTTTTTCAACAACTGGTCAAACCATACCACTAGAGAAGGGAAACCAACCAACCATGGTAGTCATCTAAGCCAATGAGAAAGAACTGTAAAGAAGGGAACACTAACTAGAAAATACTAGTCTAGTCATCTATCAAGTAATACTTGATAAAATTCAAAGTGATAATAGTAACCATGTCAACACCAGTATAAAAAATAGGTGGCACAAAATGAAAAAGAATTGGTACAATTCTAAGATCAAATAAGGCCAATATGCCAAAGGAAAGGGATTTAAACCCAAGAACTATACCCCGAGGAAATAACAATATCAATCCACTCAGTCCACTACTAAAAGAAAATTTCAACAGGGGTATTCACAAAAGCATAAGAATCTACATAGAGGATACAACAACTAATGCAGTAATCTCAAGGTATAAAACCACTGATGGATATGAAAACCCCAAATCAACTCAAACAATAACTAAAACATAGTATGCATAAATCATACCTATAATAGGGGAATTTAAAGTTGTGGTATCTGACTACCTGAAGAAGTACAAAACTGAATGCTTCCAAACCTAGACTGAGCATTTGAATGATCAAATGAAACGCTAAGTGCACTGCCTCTATTTGAAGATGATACAACTCTAAGAGACTAATTTGGCAGTACTAACTGATAAATAATTCTGTATCAAGGACACTTTCTAGACCAATGTCGGTCTCTCTATAGTCAGAACATACCCCTAAAGCTCTAACGTTGTAATAAAAATGAGGTGTCCCTAAATAGCTGACCAAATTACACCTGGGACGCTCTCTAAAATAGTGACCAATTAATCCACACACAAAACATTCCCCTATAACTCTTTGATGCAATGTACCTGGTGACATAGGGCAGGTGTCATCGCCTAAAGTCCTAGATCGAGTACCCTATAATGCCTGACCAAAACGTTGTCTATTGAGATCACCATGAATAATATAAGAGCTATCTATACTCTTAGGCTCTACCTGTATAGACCTGATAAGCTGCAAATAATGTTGACCTCTGCCAGGAGCATCCTAACCTCTAGACAAAATTCCATTAATATTGTAATATTGGCATGGCCTCTTACCGCCACATCAATATGTCTTAATAAATGCCATGTATGTAGCCCTCTCATGATCAAAAACCTGGAAAAAAGTAAACTTAGCTACTACCAAATGATTTGAAACTAAATGAAGTGGCAGTGCTAATCTTTTAATAAATTCATGCACCATCTCAAGCTAGGAAATAACAAAAGAGTATAACTGGCCTACACGAGAAACCCAATCTTATACTATGAAATTGATAAAGAACCCAACTGAATACTAATAAAACCAACTCTAGACTGAGAACCACTTTACGTACCAGGAACCAACACTGGCTATGACATATGCACAAATAGACTTAAACCCCTAACACTAAATCCTAAAAAGTTGAAGTGGTCACCAACTCTATTAGAACCTAAGCTAGACCCAAACCCTCTAGCTAATACAGAAGATCCTCGATATCCACCTTTAAATCCCTAAAATAAATCTAAGTTACAACTTTGGTAACACGTGTAGAAGTCCTATCCGCATCTATCAAAAACCTTATTCTGTCCATCTGAGAACGAGTGAAGTCAAAAACGTCCTTAGTGGTTCATAAAAGTATGGAAACACGACAAGGAGTCAAGAATAGAATTTCCTAAGAATGTCCTATAGCCTCTTAAAGATAGGATACAAACGTCTCTGCAATAATCCGCAGGACTCTACTAGTCATTAGCTCCTATAGAAACAACATTGGTAAACCTAGTTTCTCATACCAATTTATCACGACCTAATTTCTAAGGTAATGATAGCATCTACCATAAGCTACCAGTAAGTAAGCCAAGTAGTAATCTGAAATAGCTAGTAATAAACTAATAATAAAAGCAAAGCAATATTAATTAAAAATGAGAAAGAATATAAGAAGAAAGTAAATATAACACAAAAACCTAGTAAAGTTGGTACAAGAGCTTCTAATAGAACAAGATTACAAGTAAATACAGAATAAATATATATAAGACATCTCTAAAATGTAAGAATTGAGATCAATCTAATACTAAGAGGAAGAGCAGGAACAACTTCAAACATCAGGAGCTAACCCCAAATCTCAAATCCAAGGCTTCTCTACATGAAGCACACATCAATGACTGAGAATTCATACTATGATTTGCAGGATATGAAAATGTAATATGAGTACCAAACACATGGTACTCAGCAGGCATCAGCCGACTGAGCTCCAGAAATAATGCAAGTTTAAATAACATGTAAAACAGAAATATAAACTACAAGTAACTACTCAGGCAATAAGACCTAATAATGCTAATGGAAAAACAAAGGTAAACTATTAGGTACTACTAATAACCAAGGGAGAATTATAGTTCTGTAAGTAGTCAATCAATATACATTAGTATAGTAAAGGAAGGATTATATGATGTATAGTAAAAGTATGAAGAAAGAGATATATATTAATGATACAAAGAAAGAAATAACAATAATATAAAGGGAACCGGTCATATATCATAAGTTTTAGCAAAACTTAAAAGTGATAACCAGGGGGGAGGCTGGCCAAACAACCTAAATTTTATAAGGATTATGGTGTTAGGAAGGGAACTAACTCTAGCATAATTAAGGCCTCTAATCAGGTATGACAAAATTAGGAGATAATCTAACCATATTAAATTTCACTATAATGAGTAGAAAAAGAATCAAAAATTTACCAAAAACCCCTAGTACCAATCCATGACAAGTATGCCACAAATATACAATAATAACTAAATAATAATGTAATCATCTAGTCCATACAAATAATAACCTAATTGGGCCCCTATAATCCTAGAAGATACAATTAATTACTTAGCAAATAGCAAAAATAACTCATACTTACACGAACCCCTATAAGACTGATAGATAAAGGCACCAAACAGTCATACTAGTGGTTGGCAATGTATAATGATGAATGAATGCAAGGAAAATGCAATACCATCAACCAATCCAGTGCCATAATGTACCAGCTGGATATATCTTATCCAGCTCAGTAACTCATAAAGGAAGGACCAATGATGACCATCCTTCTCTGGTACTGAGACTTATGACACAATCTAAACTAGGGTCTAATCGTGTCGGGTATCTCAAGTCCAACCAATATCGGAGACCACCCCCCAATACCCCACCTTTAACCACCCTATACCAAATGTTGGATGAATTCAGAACATATAAAAAGATAAATCAATAGTAATATAAGGACAATAAAGTAAGTCTATAACCATAACCAAATGGGTACAACCAAATATCCAGCCAATACCAACCCCAATGCCAATACCAATTCCAATTCTAACACTAATACCAATATTACCCATACCCATAGTAGTCCAACAAAGCCTCTAACCAGAATAAAAAAATATCCGATCGAGACATGTCCCAACCATAGCCTAAACCAAAACAAAAGAAATAACAATAATGAAAAGAAGTCCATAACATGAAATGGGGTTTTCTGGAGTATGAAAGCTCACCACTTTAATCTAAATCAAAGTTATCCCCAAATCTAAGTCATTGAGCTAGAGGAATAGTAGTATGGCTTGTTCCTGCATTGCATGAGAATACAACACCCGAAGATGGTTACCGGAGTAAACGCTAGCATGTAACTCAGGGATAAAGTTAAAATAATACCATTATTCAAAACCAAAGTGGATAACTATATGCAATCACATATATAAATATATATATCATGTCGAGATAGGGAACAAGGCTTAGCATCCATTTAAAATCATAAATTGTATTGTGTAGCTTAACTATCATAAAATCTACCCATGGGCTATATAGGTTCAACTCCCCTTGCAAAAAGGACCCTGGTATGAGTCAGCTGCATGAACCATAGGTATCAAGGAAGACCAAGAAATGCCTCAACCCCACATCAAACCAAGATACAATCATATAAATAGTGTAAAATATGCACACAGGTCATCAAGACCAAACCATATGACGATAATCACGAGTTTTTAATGTCACCCATCGACTCACACCTTCACAGGTAGCTATCATAACATCCATTATTACCAAATTAAAACTATTAGTATATAACCAAACCACTAATTCCAGGTGTTAATTATTAAGTCAATATGAAATGGTATCATCATACAGACTATAGCTTGCAAGCAATGTCACCAGCCAATACATAGAGGATTTCCATGTACCCTTTAGACTCCATTATTTAAAATTACTTGGGGGATTCCTTCATACCCCACAAGGTTTTCAAAATTATCCTTAACCATTTAACCATTTTATTCCATACATTAGATTCAAGAAATAGTCAAACCAAACACTTTCAGGATTCTATTGTGCCCCTAGGTCAAATTCAAATCTGTCTCATAACTACTAACGAGTTTTACAAAATAAGGTTGGGGTTATAACCACTTAAAGAGTCACAAGTTTAAAGAAAGTTACCATTATAAAGTTCAACCACCATACACATGCAGCCACATGTTCAAAACCATAATAAAAACAAGGAAAACCATAATTAAACCATAAGAAACAATATTCATCCATAAACAACGAAAATCCTAACCTTTTGTAATACCCTAATTCTGGTACCCAGAATACTACATGGTGCTCATAACCCCGAAGGACCATAAGCTATCCCATGACTGATATTTGGACCAGTATAGTGCATAATATACTATATAATGCGAAAACATGAACTAAAAGGCCATAAGGTTTAAAACTATAACATAGGATCTAATAAATCATAACATAAGAATAGGGTATGAAATACCCAAAACAACTAAAATAACTAACTGAGCATGATAGTTTTGAAAGCCTCCAACTGACTAAATGGTCTGAATAAGGAGTTGATGGGACATGTCCCCAACTAACTCTAACTATTAAATAAATTAATGAGATAATAAAGTAATGATCATGTCCCCAAAAGATGAGGACTCATTTCTAGCTCTGACTATTGAGACTGGAATATACTGATGCTCTGGAGATTGTGTCTCTGAACCTATAGTACGAGACATCATAGCATAAATGCGTCAGTACTTTAAATGAACTGGTATACATGTGAGGTAGGCTAAATGCATGGGGTTCATATGCATGAACAATACTGGCTAACTGACTAACATAAATGTGAGAACATACATATGCATACATAGTAACTATATCTAAAATCATGATAACTTGAGTTTACTGATAACTAATATAACTAATGACTAAGATCTGATAACGGATAACATGAGTGGTTGTATCTAATGGAACTAGCTGAGTTCCATACTGTATCTGAGTTGACTGTATCTGATAGTCCTAAATTTTGTAACATAAAACTATGAAAAGTAGTCATCCAATCGACATGCCCCAAATGATACATTATAGCTGAATTAGGGTCCAATCTGTGCCCTGATTGGAAGGGTTTCAATATCGTGCCACTGCTAAGGACAATATTTGAGTCACCCTCGACTAGAAGGTTACTCTAATGAGAATGGTGGGAACCCTTAACTAGCAGGTTAATCCACCTTATCTAACATCAACTTATAGGTATAATGTCTCAACCTCTACTGGCTATGTAGTTCTAGAATACAAGGATTGCTTCTAAGAATAACACCCTCTACTGGAAGGTGATTTCCTATCCTTGAGTTCACTCAGTGCTAATTTCTACTCCCATCTGAATAGCTACTGAACATGATTAATGGATCTGAACATGGACTGAGTTTACAGAATTCAATTAACTAATGGAATACTACTAATATCTAACAATTGACTGAGTTCATGAGATTACTGCGGTTACTGAATTACTGAGCTTTCCAGAGTGACATGACTGACTAAGTTCTATGGATCATGGATTGACGGAGGATATCATGAAAACATGACACTGGCTCTACGGATATAGCTAAACTGTCAGGTACAAGTACCCCCAGAACTTGATGGAAAGAAACTAACAAAGTATGACTTTCTTAAATACATGACCAACATCCCAATCCATAATTCATTTATTGAGGCAATTCATCAAACAGGTGATATGCATAAGCTTGTACATAAATGGAGATTTCATAAGATCATACTAGTTGAGCATTTTTTTCCTTCACATAGACATTTAATCAAACACATGGTAGGCATAGCATATGTAGACAACATTATATAACAAATAAGCATCATGATTCAACTCTAATTTCATCATCCAAGGGTTTAATCATAGGTCCACATGAATCTACCGCTATACTAATCAATTCTACATAAAATTTATCACCCAACATAGATTAGAATTCAATTGGTCATTATCAACATGAACAAAAGTAACCCAAAATGAAATTCATAAAGAAATCCATATAATTGAACTTTGAAAAGAGATTCTTGGGATAATTGATGAAAGTAGTCCATGAATGAACACTATGCATACCAGGGTTGAGTTTTTTGAAGTTCTTGAACTTGAAGAATTTGAATCTCTTAGTTCTTGAAAAAGATTTGGATTTTGTTCTTGAGGATTAATCTTAGAGAGAAAACCCTAATTTTTTTGTTGTATATGCATAATGAATTTCAAAGCTTTGATCGGATATAACTAGGTATATAAATGGGTGGTAAAAGACCAAAAAGCCCCTTTAAAACTGCTTTAAAATAACTGAACGAAATATATGACGATGGGTGCGACAGTCCATTGAACTAACCATCGCACTGGGACCAGAACTAGAACTTACTGCCTAGGTACAACAGTGGGATGCGATGGTCCATCACTGGGTCGACGGTCCATCTGTCCTGACCGTCGCTTCTAGATAGAATAGGGCCTCACTATTATTCTTACGACGGCCTGAGTGATGGCCCATTGCTAGTATGATGATCCGTCAGCCTGGGATGTCGATCCAGGGCAGATGGTAGTCATACTGCCTCGCTACGATTGTCGTGGGTGACGGTTCATCGCAAGTCCAATGGTTCATCGGCCTCACCATCACACCTCAGTGGTTTTACTTCCTTCTGTATTTCGTCCATAACTTTCTCTTCCGATGTCTGATTTTGATAAAATTGGTATCAATAGAAAGCTTATTCAATTTCCTATGTGAAAAAAAGTAAAAATCTTAAAAATACTACATGTACAAAAGTGGATTCATATTTCAAACAAATTTTCTAACATTCTTGGAACAATTTCAAGCTAGGAAAAAGTACGGGGTATTACAATATCTCCCCCTTGAGAATATTTTTCCTCGAATGAGACTGAGTGAGGGGGAAAGAATATAAACTGACGTACATACTGAACATGACTGGCTTGAATATGATTTCATGACTGACATGACTGATAACTGGATATATCATACTAAACATGCATATCTAATGCATGTGTAACTGATTCATGAATGCATGACTAGGTGTTCTGATAAACTAAGTTTCTCACAATGAGAATGCATGTCTGATGCATAATTATATAACTGAGCTGATACATAAATGTATGATTGAATAAGAAATGGTAATTGGTACCAAGTTTATGATGAACATTGAACATAAAACTGAGCAAGCTTAAGGGGAACGGGTACCTTGATCTTGATCTCAGTTGGCGGAGAAGAGGTGAGGATACTTGGTATGCATGTATGCTTCTACTTCCCAAGTAGCTTCCTCGACGAACTAATTTCACCAAAGAACCTTAACTAGAGGGACTTCTTTGTTCCTCAATCTATGAGTTTGATAGTCTTGGATATTGATCGGAATCTTTTCATAAAAGAGGCTATTCTGAACATCTATGCTCTGAATAGGGACTACAACTGCTGGGTTACCTATACACTTCTTGAGCAATAAGACATGGAAAACTGGATGAACTGAAGCTAGATCTGATGGCAATTCGAGCTCATAAGCTACCTTTCCAAAGCGACTGAGAATCTTAAAGGGACTAACATATCGAGGTCTGAGCTTTCCCTTCTTTCTGAACCTATTCACTCCCTTCATGGGAGAGATCTTTAGATAGACATGATCACCAATCTCAAACTTGAGATTCTTTGTACGAATATCTGCATACAACTTCTGTCGGCTCTAAGTAACCTAGAGTCTTTCTCTAATAAATTGGACTTTCTCTAAGGCATCGAATACCAAGTCAAGCCCTATAAATGAGGCCTAACTAACTTCAAACCAACCAATTGAAGATCTATATCTCCTACCATAGAGAGCTTCAAATGGAGCTATATGATTACTGGAATGATAGTTATTGTTGTATGCAAATTCAATCAAAGGCATGTGGTCATCCCAACTATCCTTCAAATCAATTGCACACGAACGCATCATATCTTCTTAAGTCTGAATAGTCCTTTCTACTTGACCATCTTTCTAAGGATGAAAGGTTGTACTGAGATGAACTTGGGTACCAATACCCTTTTGAAATACTTTCCTAAAATGAAAGGTGAACTGGGTACCTCTATCTAAAATAATAGATAACGGAACACTGTGCAATCTGACCAACTCTCTGATATAGAGTTTGGCATAATCCTCGGCTAAATAAGGGCTATGAACTGGAAGCAAATGAGCTAATTTGGTCATCCTATCAACAATGACCCAAACTGAATTATATTGATGACGAGTTCGAGGCAAACCAGTCACGAAGTCTATGTTCACTTCTTTCCACTTCCAAGTAGGAATACTGAACTCCTATATAGATCCACTAGGCTTCTGATGTTCTATCTTAACCTGCTAACATGTAGAGCACTTAGACACAAACTCTGCAATGTCTCTCTTCATCCCACTCCACCAATAGATTTCCTATAAATCGTGGTACATCTTTGTGGCCCCTGAATGAATAGAGTAGCACGCACCATGTGCTTCTGTAAGAATTCGCTTCCTTAAGCCATCTACAGCTAGAATACACAGACAACCCTAACAATGCAGAACACCATCTCCCCATGGGAAAAAACCTCTACTTTCTGATCTTTGACTGACTCTTTTAACTTAAAAATGCTAGGATCCCTATCTTGCTCTTCTTTCACCTTGGAAACTAGAGATAATTCTGAACTACTTTGAACCCATATAGCACCCTCCACTATAACGACTAAGTGAATGCCTAGTCTTACAAGATGATGGACTTCTTAGGCTAACTTCTTTTAACTATCCTCGATATGAGCAACACTACCCATAGATAGTCTACTGAGAGCATTGGCCACTACGTTGGCCTTGCCCGGATGATAAAGGACACTTATGTCATAATCTTTCAAGAACTCTAACCACCTTCTCTGACAAAGATTGAGACCTTTATGAGAAAAGACATACTGAAGGATCTTATGATCCATGAACACGTCTACATGAACACCGTATAGATAATGCCTCCAAATCTGCAAGGCAAATACTAAGAAAGCTAACTCAAGATCATGAATAGGATAATTATTCTCTTGGGGTTTAAGCTGTCTGGAGGCGTAGGCTATGACCTTACCATGTTGCATAAGGACACAACCAAAACCTACTCTGGATGCATCACAATACACTATGAACCCATCTGAACCATCAGGAAGAGCTAGAACTGGAGTTGAGGTGAGTCGAGTCTTGAACTCCTGAAAACTCCTCTCGCAAGGATCTGAGCACTAAAACTTGACTTTATTCTAAGTCAATATAGACATAGGGGATGCAATTGAAGAAAATCCCTTAGCAAACCATCTATAATATCCAGCCAAACCCAAGAAACTCCTAATATCTGAAGGAGAGATAAGGTAAGGTCAATTTCTTATTGCTTTGGTATTTTGAGAATCTACTCTAATGCCATCACCAGAAATGATATGGCCAAGGAATGCTGCTGACCTTAGCCAAAATTTGTACTGACTGAATTTGGCGAATAGCTGATGATCTCTGAGAGTCTGAAGTGCTGTTCTGAGATGGTTTACATGATCACGCTCACCGCGGGAATATACCAGGATATCATCTATGAAGACTATGATGAACATATCTAAGTACTGCTTGAACACATGGTTCATCAAGTCCATGGAAGTTGTTGGGGAATTGGTAAGACCAAATGACATGACTAGGAATTCAAACTGACCATACCGAGTATGGAAAGCTATTTTTGGAATGTCATATGCTGTGACTCTATGCTAATGATAGCTAGATCTGAGGTCAATCTTTGAGAAATAGCTAGCACCCTGAAGTTGGTCAAACAAGTCATCAATTATGGGAAGATAATACTCGTTCTTGACCGTGATCTTATTAAGTTAATGATAGTCTATACATATTCTGAGAGAACTATCTTTCTTGCACATGAATAATACTGGAGCACCCCACATGGATACACTGGGTCTGATGAATCCCTTATCTAAGAGATCTTTCAGCTGCTCTTTTAATTCTCTAAGTTCTGCTGGTGCCATTCTGTAAGGCGGAATAGATATAGGCTGAGTATTTGGAAGAAGGTCAATGCTGAAGTTTATTTCCCTTTTGAGAGAAATTTCTGGAAGATCTTCAGGAAAGACATCTGATTATTCATTTATGACTAGGACTGATTCAAGACTGGGGGTTTCTGAACTAGTTTCCTTTACACGAACAAGATGATAGACACATCCCTTAGATATCATTTTTCATGCCCGAAATTAGGAAATAAGATAACCCCTAAAAGCGGATACACTACCCTTCTACTCTAGGACGGGTTTATTCAGAAACTAGAACTGGACTATTCTATTTTTGCAGTCGACTGTGGCATAGCAGGAATAAAGTCAATACATGCTGAGAATGATATCAAACTCAGTCATCTCTAATTTGAATAAGTCTACAGAAGTGACTTTTTGAGATATCATAACTGGGCATTTCCTGTATACTCACCGAGCTATGATGGTTTTACCCACTATGGTAGAAACTGAAAAGGGCTCTACTAGAATTTTAGGACTGACTCCAAAATCAACTGCTATATGGGGAGTAACAAAAGACAAAGAAACACCTGGATCTAGCAAGGAATAAACATGCACATGAAAGATCTGTAATGTACCAGTAACCACCTCAGGAGAATTTTCCTGATCTTTCTAGGACTGGAGAGCATAAAGTCTGTTTGGGCATTGCACACTAGTAGCACTAGAGGTGGCACCCTACTGATTTGGGCGACCGTACTGAGCTCAGGAATAGTTCTGTTAACCCTGTGGACCTGACTGTGGACAATCTCTAACTCTGTGGCCTGGCTTACCATACCAAAAATAGGTATCATTGCCACCTCAGCAATTACCCTAATGGCTCTTGCCATAAGTCTGATAAAGGGGATAGGTGCGGGCACTACTAACACTTCTCTGAGACTTAGAGCCTGGTGCTCTATCTCTAAACTTAGGCACAGGAGCACTAGCTGAAGAAGGAGCTAGAACTAAGTACTTAGAAAGAAACTAAGAATAGTTTCCTCCTTCTTATTTAGCCTGAGCAATGTTAAAACTACTTGTCCTTGCTCTCTTATTCTGCTGCTCCCTTATCTTAATCTTCTGCTCCTCTATCTGCTGAGCATGATTCATAAGCCTGTCTAAAGTCATGTCACTATTTAGCATGGTGGATCTACACTTATTAACCACACTATTATTTACCCTTGAAATAAACTTACTAATCTTGGCCCTGCTATCTGGAACCATATGAGGGGCATATCTGGAAAATTGAGTATACTTAAGAGAATACTCTTTCACCGTCATGTTTCCCTGCCTGAGGTTGATGAATTCTAACACCTTAGATTCTCTAAGATCTAGGGGAAAGAATCTATCAAGGAAAGAAGAAGCAAACTCCTCCCACTTAATTGACCCTGCATCAACTGACCTCTCTGACTTCCACTACTTGAACCAAGTATGAGCAACATCCTGCAACTGATGTGCAGCTAGCTCAGCACTGTCACTAGAAATAACCCCCATGATATCTGTAACCTTCGGCAACTGATCTAGGAATTCTTGAGGGTCCTCTTCTGGATTCGACCTGAGAAAGGATGGAGGATTCATTCAGGGGAAGTCCCAAATCCTGGTTGTAGCTGAATTGGACACTGGGTTGCATTAAACGACAGTTGATCGTTCATTATGAGCAGCAACTGACTGAGAAAGAGTAGTGGATGCATCTCTAAACTCTACATGATAAACATGTTCGTCCAAGGGATCTTCTTGGATAGGCTGAGTTCTTCTCTTGGGAGGCATGTTCTGAAATAAAGAAAAAAAAATGGATTAGACTGAGAGATTAACTTGATATTATTCTCACTGGCACGACAAGAATACTGAAAGAAGGGAAACTATTTCAAAAACATCTTATAGCCTCCTGCACATAAATGTGGTGCGCAACACACCCATGCATAAGACTCTACTAGATGCACCTTTCACACTTCCTAGGACTATATTGAACTTTAGGCTCTGATACCAATTTTATAATATCCCGAATCTAGTACCCAGAATGTTATACGGTGCTTATAACCCCGAAGGACCACAAGCTAATCTATGACTGAAATTTGTACCTATATACTGCATAATATACTGTATAATGTGGAAACATAAACTAAAAGGCCATAAGTTTCAAAACTATAACATAGGATCTAATAAATCATAACATATGGATGGGGTATGAAATACCCAAAAACAACTGAAATAACTAACTAAACATGATAGTCTGTAAGGCCTCTAACTGACTGAATGGTCTAAATAAGGAGTTGTTGGGATATTTCCCCAACTAACTCCAACTAATAAATAAATTAATGAGATAATAAATTAATGATCATGTCCTCAAAAGATGAGGACTCACTTCTAGCTTTGACTACTAAGACTGGAATCTACTGATGCTCTGGAGCTCGTGTCTCTGAACCTATGGTATAAGACACCATAGCGCAAATGTGTCAGTACTTGGAATGTACTGGTATTCATGTGAGGTAGGCTTAATACATGGGTTTTATATGCATGAACAAAACTGACTAACATCCTAATATAAACATGATAATACATGCATGCATACATAGTGACTATATCTAAAATCGTGATAACATGAGTTTACTAATAACTAACATGATTAAAGATTGAGTTCTGATAACTGATAAAATGAGTGACTATATCTGATAGTCCTAAATCTAATGGAACTATTTGAGTTTCATACTGTATCTGAGTTGACTATATTTGACAGTCCTAAATTCTATAACACAAAACTATGGGAACTAGTCATCTAACCGACATGCCCCAAATGATGTATTATAGCTTAATGGGGGTCCAATTTGTGCCCTGATTGGAAGGGTGTCAATACCGTGCCACTGGTAAGGAAAACATGTCAGTGACCCTCAACTAGCAGGTTACTCTAATGAGAATGGTGGGAACCATCAACTAACAGGTTAAGCCACCTCATCTACCCTCAACTAGCAGGTATGATGTCTCAATCTACACTGGTTACAAGTTCGGAATGCAAGGATTGCTTCTAAGAATCACACCCTCTACTGGAAAGTGAGTTCCCATCCTTAGGTTCACTAGGTGCTAATTTCTACTCCCATAGGAATAGACACTGAACATGCTTAACGGATCTGAACATGGACTGAGTTTACTAAATTTTGTTAACTGATGGAAAACTACTGATATCTGATAACTGACTGAGTTTGCGATATTACTGAGGTTACTGAATTACTGAGCTTTTCTGTGTCACATGACTAATTGAGATATATGATTCATGGCTTGACTGAGGATATCATGAAAACATGACACTGGCTCTAGGCATACAGCTAAATTGTCGGGTACAAATACCCCCAAAACTCTATGGCAAAAAACTGACAAAGCATGACTTTCTCGAATACATGACCAACATCGCAATCCATAATTCATTTATTAAGGCAATTCATCAAACATGTCATATGCATTAGCTTGTACATAAATGGGGATTTCATAAGATCATACTAGTTGGGAATTTTTTTTCCTTCACATAGGCATTTAATCAAACACATGGTAGGCATAGTGTATGTAGACAACATTATATAACAAATAAACACCATGATTCAACTCTAATTTCATCACCCAAGGGTTTAATCATGGGTCCACATGAATCTACCATTACTAGAATTCAATTGGTCATTATCAACATGAACAAAAGCAACCCAACATGAAATTCATAAAGAAATCCATACAATTGAACTTTGAAAGGAGATTCTTGGAATTCATAGACTAAAGGAGTCCATGAATGAACACTATGCATACTAGGGTTGAGTTTCTTGAAGTTCTTGAACTTGAAGAATTTGAATCTCTTAGTTCTTGAAGAAGATTTGGATTTTGTTCTTGGGGATTAATCTTAGAGAGAAAACCCTAATTTTGTTGTTGTAGATGGATAATAAATTTCTGATCTTTGGTCGGATAAAACTAGGTATATAAATGGGTGGTAAAGGACAGAAAAGCCCCTTTAAAAATGGCTTTAAAATAACTGAACGAAACATGCGAAGGTCTGTGGATGGGTCGATGGTCCGTCGGATTGACTGTCGCACTGGGACAAGAACTGGAACTTACTTCCTTGGTGCGATTGGAAGGTGTGATGGTCCATCGCTGGGTCAACGGTCCATTGGTCCTTACCATCACTTTTAGGCAGAATAGGGCTTCACTGTTTCCGTTGCGATAGCTTGAGCGACAGTTTGTCCTAGTCTGATGGTTCGTCAACTTGGGCTGTCGATCCAGGTCAGATGGTAATCACACTACCTCACTGCGATGGTTGTGGGCGACGGTCTGTCGCAAGTCCGATGGTCCGTCGGCGTCACCGTCGCACCAGGGCAGCTTTACTGCCTTCTGTATTTCTGCCATAACTTTCTCTTTCGATGTTGGATTTTGATGTAATTGGTATCGATGGAAAGCTTATTCAATTTCCCACATGCCAAAAAGTGAAAATGTTAAAAATAATACGTGTACAAAAGTAGGTTCATCTTTCAAAAAAAGCTTCTAACATTCTTGGGAAAATTTCAAGCTAGGAAAAAGTATGAGATATTACACCTTTATTTCAAAACCATAATAATACTATGAAAACCATACATTAAAACATATGCCTTGAGTAAACTAACAATGAGGGAGGAGTAACATGCCTTAGACACCAAGAAGTATGAAGAGAAACCACCCTAGATTGCCCTAATTGATAAGCTTGATAAAACCCTAGCTTTTCTTTAATAGAGCATTTGAGAGAGAATTTTAGAGAGTTTTTAATGGTAATAATATGCTAATAAAGTCCCAAAGGATGTTTTAAGTCGTTGTATCAAAGGGACTTAAAGTGGTAAATCTCAGAATGCCCCCAACTTAAAAACTGTAAAAAAAAAAATAGCATGTGGTTACGAGTCAACACCTTGACTCGTGACCACAACCTATGAATCATACCCTTGCCTCATCACCAAGACAGTGAGTTGGACACCCATACATTTTCCACCATACGACTCCTTGATCCCACTCATGACCTGACTATACAACTCATATGGTCTAGTCGTATCCAAGACAGAACCCAAGGGATTAGACACAGGACAATATACGTCTTAACCCTTCCACTCGTAACCTATATTCATGGCTCTTAGTGAGACACTCGTACTCGGAGCCAAGTCAAGCCACTAAGTTACTGATATGATTAAGGATCATCCTAATGACTCATTACCACCCCTACCAACTCAGACCACCAAGTCATTACCAAGATCAAAAATCAAGGAACTACACACTGGACACTTAATGACTAGATTCACCTGACCCGTACCCATACTATACAACTCGTATGATTTATCATTACAAGGATAGTGATCTAGAAGCTCAAGAATTTTCCAAGGGTTAAAATCTAAGGTGTTTTAATTCTCCCCCACTTGGATCATTCATCCTTAAATGATGGGACAAGGTAGTGAGTAGAATCATTAAACCCCCCAAACATCTCTACTCTTACCATTAAGATAGAAAACACATTACCTAGGAATTCACTATCTACTTTTAGCAAAGAAAGAAAACAAAGACGTTAATAACAACACATACCTCAACCATGATTTTTTGGAATGGGAAATAGGAATGGATACTTGGACTTCATGTCCTCTTTAACTTCCCATATAGTCTCTTCTATCTTGTGGTTCCTCCATAGAACCTTTATCGAAGCTACATCGTTAGTCCATACCGATGAACTTGTCGATCAAATATTTCAACAGGGGCCTCTTCATAAGACAGGGAATCTGAAAAACCAAATAGGCACAATTTACGATGAATCACCCACACACTTGCTTAACATAGAAACATAAAACATCAGGTGAATGGATCTAAAACTAGAAGGCAACTGTAACTCATACGCAACATTTCCAACCCTTCTCAAAATAAAGTACTAACTGACATACCAGGGACTAAGCTTTCCCTTTTTCCCAAACAACATCACTCCTTTCATGGGAGACGCTTTCAAAAACACACAACCCCAAACCTCAAATTCTAACTCCCTACATCTCACATCTGTATTGGACTTTTGGTGACTTTAGGTAGCCTTAAGCCTATTCTAAATCACCTTTTCCATGACTTGGTGAATTGAATTCAGACCAAACATCTACACCTCACCAAACTCGAACCACCTAATAGTAGGCCTACACCTCCGACCATAGAAGACCTAAAATGGAGCCACCCCAATACTTGAGTGGTAGCTATTATTATATGCAAACTCATTAACAGGCAAATTATCAATCCAATTACTACTATAGTCAATCACCCAAGCTTGAAGCATATCTTTCAATGTCTGATTACTCCTTTCTGGTGACCATCCGACTGCAGGTGGAAAGCAATACTAAGATTCACCTTGGTCCCCAAACCTTTCTGAAATGACCACCAAAAGTGCGATGAAAACTGCATACCATGATCTGAGATAAAAGAAAAAGATTCCCCATGCAACTTCACAATCTCATGGAGGTACAACCTTGCATAATTATCTACCAAAAAATTAGTCCTCACTGGCAAAAAGTGAGCAGAATTAATCAACCTATCCACAATGACCCAAATCGAATAGAACTGATTCTGAGATCGAGGAAGACCGGTAATAAATTCCTTGTTGATCACTTCCCACTTCCACATAGGCAACTCAATTTCTTTATACAGCCTTCCAATCCTCATGTGCTCAACTTTTACTAGTTGGCACACTATGCACATATCCATAAAACTAGCCATGTCCCACTTTATATTGTTCCACCTATACATCTCCTTAAGGTCATGATACTATTTTGTGGACCCAAGATGAAAAGCATAGAGTGACTCATGTACCTCAACCAAGACCACTCTCACAATCCATCCACATCTGGAATGTATAATCTTTCTTGGAATCGTAAGGTACCATCAACACTAACCTCGAAAGCCATTACTTTCTGCCTACCAATATCACCCTTGATCCTCATCATGATAGGATCTAACACTAGCATCTCTTTCAACTCAGCACCCAAGGATGACTTCGCCATCTTTTGAACAAACACACCACTATCCTCAAAGTCCAAGATGTAAACTCTAAGGATAGCCAAATGATGAACAGCTTTCACCACTTCTCGCTTTCCCTCATCCACATGAGCTAGACTTCCCATGGATAACCTGCTAAGAGCATCAGCAACCACGTTAGCTTTACCTAGATGATAGTGAAGACTCATGTCATAATCCTTGAGCAGCTCAAGGCACCTCCTTTTTTCTGAGGTTAAGCTCTTTCTAGGTAAAGACATTTTACAGGATCTTATGATATGAATAGATATCCATATGCACTCCATACAAATAGTTACACTAAATTTTCAATGTGAACACAACAACCAATAGCTCTAAGTCATGAACCGGATAATTTTTCTTATGCCCCTTCAACTATCTAGAGGCATATGCTATCACCTTGCCATGTTGCATCAGAATGCAACCAAGCCACTCACGGGACACATTAAAATAGACTACAAAACCATCTATTACTACAATAAAATCAAAGACCATTGTCGAAATCAGCTTATCCTTCATCTTCTCAAAACTACCCTCACAAGCATCGAACCATAAGAATTTTACCTTCTTCTGATTTAACTTAGTTGATGGGGCAGCTATAGTTAAAAAAAATTCAACAAACCCCCTTTAGTAATCAATTAAACTAAAGAAGCTACAAATATTGGTTGGAGTTGTGGGTCTAGGCCACTTCTTAACCACTGTAACTTTCTTCAGATCCACCATGAACCCTTAAATAGAAATGACATAGCCCAAAAAAGTGACAGCGTTCAACCAGAATTCACATTTTGAAAAATTGGCATACAGTTGTTGATCCTTCAAGGCTTGTAATACAATGCGGAGATTACCAGCATGATCCCCCTCATTTTCGATACACCAAAATATCATCTATTAATACAATGATGAACAAATCCAGAAACTAATGAAAGAATTTATTCATTAAGTCCATTAATGTCTTTGGGGCATTAGTCAGCCCAAATGACATAACCAGAAACTCCAAATGTCCATATGGAGTACCGAAGGCAGTTTTATGGATATCCAGCTCCCTAATCTTTCACTGATAATACCTAGAACAAAGATCAATCTTGGAGAAAAACTTAGCTCCCTGAAGTTGATCAAATAAATCATCTATCCTTGGAAGAAGGTACTTACTCTTTACTATTACTTTATTCAGTTGTCAATAATCAATATATATTTGAAGGGAACTATCCTTCTTACGAATGAACAACACTGATGAACCCTACGGAGACACACTAAGACGAATGAAACCATTGTCTAAATGATTCTTTAGTCGCTCCTAAAGTTGCTTTAACTTAGTCGGAGCTATTCTATATAGGGGAATAGAAATAGGACGAGTGTATAGAATAAGATCAATCCCAAAGTCAATCTCTCTATCGGGAGGGACACCATAAAGGTCTTTAGGGAAAACCTCAGGGAATTTATTCACCATCGAAATGGAATACAAAGAATTACCCTCTGAGTTAGAATCTTTAACCCAGACCAAATGATAGAGACACCCCTTGGAAATTAATCTCTGGGTTCTAAGGTAATATATGAACCTCCCCTTAGGATCTAGGAAACCACCCTCCCACTCAATAACTGGCTCATTAAAGAATTTAAAGATAACTTTATGGGTCCGATAGTCTAGAGAATCATATCACGAGTGCAACCAATCTATCCAAAATATGACATCGAAATCAACCATGTCTAACTCAAACAGATCCACAAAGTCTCCTGACCACCCATAGATACCACACAACCCCTATAAACTCTGCTAGCAAACACAGAATCACCTTCCAAGGCAGAAACAAGAAAGGGTTCAAAATACACTCGGGACCAAAATCAAAATGCACAACCACAAATGGGGTTACATATGGAAAAGTGGACCCCAGATCAAGTAAATCATACACATCATGGGAAAAGATATTCAACATACTAGAAACGACATCAGGGGATAACTTATACTCCTGACGGGTAGTGAGAACATAGAGTCAGTTCTGACTAGTATTTGAACCAGATGGTGTACCCTTTGGCACCAGATCTGATTAAGAGGCAACCAAAACATTGTTTTCCCCCAAAAGCAACCTTAGCCAATGGACAGTTTCTAAGCATGTGCCCTAGCTGACCATACTCAAAGCACATGTCCTTTACTACATCATAGTAACCTCGATGCAATCGACCACAAAATCTATAGAAAGGATAGGATGGAGATAATTAGGCCCCACTAACCTGAGATTAGGCACCCTGTGCCCTATAATTGTTTTCACCATCAAAATGCATGTCACCGGATGGATTTGGCAGGGTGTGCTAGCTATCGAGTAAGACCCAGAATTGTCTTACTTTTTTTGGACCACATCCCAGCATCTCGACCAGTAATTGGCCACCACCCTGCTCCATAAAAAACTAAACTTCTTTCTTTATCTCTCCCTTATTTTTGTCTGCTTCTTCTTCTCTTTCTCAACCTACTGTATTTACACCATTAACCTGGAAATATCTATGTCCTTGTTTAATAAGGCAGCCTTACTCTCATAAATCAAGTCTAGAGACAATCCAAAAGTGAACTTCCTCATTATAGACCTCAAGCTTGAAACCAACTCTGGGGCGTATCGACACAACTGGTGAAACTTCAAGGCATACTCCTTGACTGACATATTACCTTGCTTTAGGTTAACAAACTTTTCCGCCTAGGCCTCCCTCAAATCTTGAGGAAATAAGCGACTCAAGAAAGTATTAGAAAAATTATACCACAGGTCTTATTCAGCATCGTCACCCTTTCATTGATCCTATTCCTTGTACCACTGATAGGCCACATTTTTTAGCTGGTAGGAAGCAAACTCCATGTCCTTAACATTAGTGGCATTCATAACATAGAAGATCTTTTTCAGTTCATCAAGAAAACTATAAGGATCCTCCTCGAACTTAACACCAGTAAAGGTTTGAGGGTTCAACCTCATAAATTAGCCAACCCTTGTGGCCTCAAAAGATGGAGTAACAGAAGCACCACGCTCAGCCTGAGAAGCTACTAACTGTGCCAACATATGAATAGACTGACAAAACTCAACATTCATCATATCAGCCTGAGGAGATCAAGAAGGACTAAAGGGGATCGGTGGAACTCCAAAAGAACAATCAAGAACTAGACCCCTAGATAGATTTTGGACCCCATAAGTAAGACATATCCCATTAACATTGTCCTTGGGTTGGACAGAGATGTTTTTGTGAGCTTCAGATTATCTGGAAGGTATGATCTAAAAAGTAAATAAATGGGTATTTGAGGAGAATTCAGGACATTAGACTCTACATCCCAAAAATAGAATAAATGAAAAATAAACATTTATGCATGCATCATAGCCTCTATTTTAAGATTGTGGCATGATGCATACCCTTAAAAGAGACTCTACTCAACATGGCTTTGTGGACTCTCAATTGACCATGAACCTAGGCTCTGATACCAATCTTACATGACCCAAACTAGGGCCTAGTCGTGTCTAGTAGCTCAAGTACAACTAGGACCAAAGACCACCCCTAATACCCCATCATTAACTACCCTACATCCCATGTCGAATGAATTTTGAACATATAACAAGATAAAATAATAGTAATCTAAAGACAATGAAGTAAGTCTATAACTATAGCCAAACAGCCACAACCAGATATCTAGCCAATACTAATCCTAATGCCAATACCAATACCCATGCTAACTCTAGTCCCTACACCACCCATCCCCATAGTAGTCCAAAAAACCCTCTAACAAGGATCAAAGAATATCCTATCGAGACAAGCCCCGAACCATAGCCAAAACCAAAACCAAAGAAATAACAATAATGAAAAGAATTCCATAACATAAAATGGGATCTTTCGAAGTATGGAAGCTCACCACTTTAATCTAACTCAAAGTTGTCCCCGAATCTAAATCACTAAGCAGGAGGAATTGTAGTATGGTTGGTTTCTACATTGTCTATGGATATAGCACCTGAAGATGGTTAGCAGAGTGAGAACTAGCATGTAACTCAAGGATAAAGATAAAATAATACCATCATTCAAAATCAAATTGAATAACCATATGCAATCACACATATACATATATATATATCTATATACACATCATGTCGAGACAGGGAACAAGGTTTAGTATAAATTTAAAATATTAACCTAGATTGTGTAACTTAGCCATCATAAATTCCAACCACTGGCTATATGGGTTCAGCTTCCTCTGCTGAAAGGTCCCTGGTGCATGTTAGCCGCCCGAACCAGAGTATAAAGGAGGACCAGGGAATGCCCCGACCCCACATCAAACCAAGATAAAATCATATCAATAGTGTGAACCATACACATAGGTCATCAAAACCAAACCTCATGACGGCAATCACGAGTTTTCAATGTTCGTCAATCGAACCCACACTTTTATGGCTAGCTATCACAGCCCCTATTATTGCCTAATTAAAAAATTTAGCACATAACCAAACCACCAATTCCAGGTGTCAATCATTTAGGCATTATAAAGTTGTATCATCATATCAACTATAGATTGAAAGTAATGTCACCAGCAATACTTAGGGGATTCCCATGTACCCTGTAGACTCCATTATTTAAAATCATTTGGGGGATTCCTTCTACCCTACAAGGTTTTCAGAATAAGCCTTAACTATTTAACCATTTTGTTCCATGCATTAGTTTCAATGAATAGTCTAACCAAACACTTTACGGATTCTATTGTACCCCTAGTTCAAATTCCCAGCTTTTTTCATAACTACTCACCAGTTTTACAAAACAAGGTTGGGGTTATAACCACTTAAAGAGTCACAAGTTAAAAAAAATTTATCATTATCAAGTTCAACCACCATACCCACACAACCATATGTTCTAAACAATAATTAAAAAAAGGAAAATAATAACTAAACCATGAGAAACAATATTCATCCATGAACAACCAACACCCAACCATTATTTCAAAACCATAAAAATACTATGAAAACCATCCATTAAAACATATGCCTTGAGTAAAATAATAATGAGGAAGGAGTAACATGCCTTAGACACCAAGAAGTGCGAAGATAAACCATCCTTTAAAGCCTTAATTGATAAGTTTGATAAAACCTTAGCTTTTGCTTGAACAAAAAGTTTGAGAGAGAATTTGAGAGTGTTTCTAATGGGAATAATATGTTAATGAAGTCCCAAAGAATGTTTATGTCTTGCTATCAAAGGGACTTAAAGTGGGAAATATCCTGAATTCCCCCAACTTAAACTGTAAGAAAATGCATGTGGTTATGAGTAGACCCCTCGACTCATGACCACAACCTATGACTCGTACCCTTGAGTCAACACAGGACAGTGAGTTGGACACCCATACACTGTCCACCACATGACTCCATGATTCCACTCGTGACCTAACCATATGACTCATATGGTCTAGTCATATCCAAGACAGAACCCAAGGGATTAGACACTAAAAACATATGTCTCAACCCAGCCTCTCATAACCTATCCTCATAGCTCTTAGTGAGCCACTCATACTCAGAGCTAGGTCAAGCCACTAATCTACTGATTTAATTAAGGATTTTCTTAATTACTCATGACCATCCCTAATAACTCATACCACTAAGTCTTTACCAATACTAAAAACCAAACCACCACCCACTAGACACCTAATGACTAGGGTCACCATACCCATATCCACGCCATATGACTCGTATGATGAGTTGCTGCTATGATATTAAGCTTAAAGCTCAAGAATTTCTCAAGGGTTAAAATCTAGGATGTTTTGATTCTCCCTCACTTAGATTATTCATTCTCTAATGATGGGACAAGGAAGTGACTAGCACAATTAAACCACCCAAACATCTCTACTCTTACCTTTAAGACAAAAAATAGATTACCAAGGAATTCACAATCTACCATTAACAAAAACAAAAAACAAAGACATTAAAAACAACACATATCTCAAGCATAATTTTCCAGAACAGGAAATTAGAATGGATACTTGGACTTCATATCCTCTTCAGCTTCCTATGTAGCCTCTTCCAGCTTATGGTTCCTCCTTCTAACCTTTACCAAAACTCCATCCTTGGTCCACAATGATAAACCTGCCACTCTAAGATTTCAATAAGGACCTCATCATAAGACAGGGGATATAAAATATCACTATCTTTGATAGGCACAATTTGTAACAAATCACCTACACACTTCCTCAACATAGAAACATGACACATGGGTGAATAGAGCTTAAACTAGAAAGCAACTCCAAATCATATGCAATATTTCCAACCCTTCTCAAAATCAAGTATGAAATGGCATATGAGGAACTAAGCTTCTCTTTCTTACCAAACCGCATCACTCCCTTCATGGGAGACCCCTTCAAGAACACCCTATCCCTAACCTAAAACTCTAACTCCTTACACCTCACATCTGTATAAATATTCTAGTGACTTTGGGCAGGCTTAATACTATCTCAAATCACCTTCACCTTATCTATGGATTGGTAAACCAAATTCAGAAAAAATAACCCCGTCTCATAAACCTCAAACCACCTGATAGAATACCTACACCTCCTACCTTATGTGAAACACCCTAGGTTTTGGCTATTAGAAAATTTCCTAGAATTTTGGTCTTTAAAACCAATATGACTCATGGGTACGAGTCGTATATTGGGGTATGGATGATATGGTCCTATCGTATATTGACTAGTATAGGTTGGTGGGATTGATTTTTGTTACTAGAATGGGTATAACTTAGGGGTATGAGTCATATTGGTGGATACAGATCATTTGGTTCCTTAACTTAATCTTAGACCTGGTTACTTAGGTTAGGTCTGAGTATGAGTGGCTCACCATGAGCCATAATCCAGGGTATAATATGTACTATGAACTCATATAGTAGGCAGTGTCTAAATCTTCCTTAGGTTTAATCTGCCAAGGGTATGAATCATATGCTTTGGATACAAATTGGTTGGATGAGTTGTATGATGGACAGTGTTGGATCAAAAGGTTGGGGCTAAGATACGAGTGGAGGATACCAATTGTATTGTAGGGTACAACTCGTGAAGTTCAGTCGTATCCCTAGGATGGGATTTTTGTGTAACTTAAGTGGGGGTATTCTGGATATTTCCCCATTTATCCAAATAAGGTCCCATGATTTCTAACCTACTTGGGAGGTTATTTACCCTAACATTATATTAATTAACACTTAGAAACTCTTCTAAAAACACTTTATAATTCTCTCAAGAGATTTTAGGCAAAGGAAGCTTGGGTTTCAACTAGACAATTAATTTGGGGTTTGTCTTGGTGATTTCTTTCCATCATCATCTTGGTTTAAGGCATGTTCTCCTCCCTCATTGTTAATTCTAACTAAAGGAATGTTTTGATGTATGTTTTCATGATTTCATTGGTTGTATGATTTTGGTTTTCAAAATATGATTTGGGCGTTTTGATATTAAATAGTTGGTCATGGTTTACCATGGTTTTAATTATTCTCTTATATTCATTAATGGTGGTTTTAGATATTTGGATAGCATGGGAATGGTTTAATGGTAATTGGAATTGGTTTTGGTTATATTATGCAAAAAATGTGTTTGACAAAATGCCTATAATAATGTCTTCATTGCATTAGTACTTTTAATGGAACTCTTGCTTGTTTGAAACTTGGTAATGAAATTATATATGGTTTAAATATCTTGGAAAGGTAAATGGATAAATGGTTATGCTTATGGGGTATATGCAATCCCCCAACTTGTTTAATATGGTGAAAGTAAGGGCACTTGAAAGTCCCCTTAAACCTATACATGGTTGGCTATAGATAGTACTTGCAAGTATGGTCGGTATGACGATACCACCACTATATGACATTGGTTAATAAATGATACATGGATTGGTTGGTTGCTTGGTGATGGTTTAATTGGGGATTAATGGTAGGATGTGTAGCGACTCCATGGAAGGTGGATGTCCCAGAGGGACCAAAATTGGAAACTCATATTTGTTGATGTGAGGTTGGTCTTGGTAACAGTGTGCATGATGTCACACTTTATTTTGGGGGTCTACTAGTCATCCCAGGTTTTATTCCCTAGTAGTGCAACTACATGCACTGGGGTCCTTTCAACAGGGAGAACTAAACTCATATAGCCCATGGGTGGTTTAGGACGACAAAGCTACACAGCCCAAGTAAAAGCTTTAATGGAATGCTAACCCTAGTCCCTTTTCCCAACATGGTTATATATATATATATATATATATATGTATGGTTGTGTGCATATGGATAGATTTTAATTGTCTTTATAAAAGGCGTGATTTTATCCTTATCCTGAGATCATGCTAGTGTTCAACCGCTAACCCTATCTATTGGTTTATGACCCTTGTTTCATTACTAGTCTGGTATGGTTGGATTGTTGGTATGGTATGGTTGGACTCAGTTTGGATGGTCATAGTTATGATCCTATCCCAGATTCTTCATGTAAGATATTACACCATTTTCTTATATGCTCGGAATTCAGCCAACTCAGGACAGGTAGATGCATGTTGGGTTGGGTAATGGGGGTGGTCCTGGTCAGACTTGGGACACCCATTACGACAAGGCCCCTGGACAGGTCGCATCAATATAAGGCCTCAAACAGAGCCATGAAAATGCTATAGTGTTAGTTATTATTATATACAAACTCAATATGAGGCAAATTCTAAATCAAACGACCACCAAAGTCAATCACGCAAGTTCAAAGCATATCTTTCAATATCTGATTAGTCCTTTCTTCTTGCCTATCCATCTACAAGTGAAAAGCAGTACTAAGACTCAACTTGGTCCCTAAACCTTTCTGAAACAACCACCAATGCATACCAGGGTCTAAGATAATAGAAACAGGTACCCTATGCAACTTCACAATCTCATAGAGGTATAACATCCCATAATCCTCTAAGAAAAAATTAGTCCTCACTGGCGAAAAGTGAGCAGACTTAGTCATCCTATCCACGATGACCCAAATCTAATAGAACTAATCTCGAGACATGGGAAGAGCAGTAACAAAATCGATGTTGATTACTTCCTACTTCTACACAGGCAACTCCATTTCTTAATACAACCCTCCGAGCCTCAAGTGCTCAACCTTTACTTGTTGTCATACCATGCACTTAGCCAAAAAACTAGCCATGTCCTGCTTCATATATTTCCACCAATACATCTCCTTAAGTTTATGATATATTTTCATTGAGCTAGAATGAATAGTATAGCACGACTCAAGCACCTCAGCCAAGATCCTCTCTTGCAATCCATCCACATCTAGAACTCACAATCTCCCTCAGTATCACAAGGTACCATCACCACTAACCTCAAAAGATATTAATTTTTTCCCACCTACATCACCCTTGATCCTTATCAATATAGGATTTAACACTTTATTCTCTTTCACCTCAGTACCCAGGGACAACTTTACCATCTTCTGAATAAACATACCACTATCCTCAGAGTCCAAGTGGCAAACTCCAAGGTTATCCAAATAGTGAACATCTTTCACCAATTCTTGCTTTCCCTCATCCATATGATCTAGACTCCCCACTGATAACGTTCTAAGAGCATCAACAGCCACGTTAGCTTTACCTGGATAATAGTGAAGACTCGTGTCATAATCCTTAAGTAGCTCACGTCACCTCTTTTGCATGAGGTTAAGATCTTTCTAAGTGAACACATATTGCAAGCTCTTATGATCTAAAAAGATATCCACATACACTCCATACAAATAATAATGCAAGATTTCAACATGAAAACCACAGCCAATTACTTCAAGTCATGAGTCAAATAAATTTTCTCATGCAACTTCAACTGTCTAGAGGCATAAGCTATCACCTTGCCATGCAACACTAAAACACAACTAAGCCCCACACGGGATGCACCACAATAGACTACAAAATCATCTATGCCTTCTGAAAAAGTCAAGACTGGTGTCGAAGTCAGCTTATCCTTCAGCTACTTAAAACTACCCTCACAAGCATCGGACCAAAAAAAACTTTACCTTTTTCGAAGTTAACTTAGTCAATGGGGTAGCTATAGTTGAAAAACTTTCCACAAACGTCCTGTAGTAACCACCTAAACCTAAGAAACTCTTGATATTAGTTGGAGTCATGGGTCTAGGACACTTCTTAACCACTGCAACTTTCTACAGATTCACCATGATCCCTTCACTAGAAATAACATGGCCAAAAAAAGTTACAGCGTTCAACCAGAATTCACATTTCAAAAAATTGGCATACAACTGTTGATTCTTCAAGGTCTGCAATATAATATGGAGGTGACCGGGATGATCCCCCTCACTCTTCGAGTAGACCAAAATATCATCTATGATCATAATGATGAACAAATCCAAAAACTAATGAAAGACACTATTCATTAAGTCCATAAATGTTGCGAGGCATTAGTCAATCCAAAAGACATAACCAAAATCTCAAAATTCAAATACCGAGAATGGAAGACAGTCTTAGGGATATCTATCTCCCTAATCTTTAGCTGATGATACCCAAAACAAAGATCAATATTAGAGAAAAACTTAGCACCCTAAAGTTGATCAAACAAATCATCTATCCTTGAAAAAGGGTACTTATTCTTTACCATCACCTTATTTAGTTACTAGTAATCAATACACATCTGAAGGGAATCGTCCTTTTTATGCAAGAGCAACACCAGTGCACCCCACGGAGACATATTAGGACAAACGAAACCCCTGTCCAAAAGATCCTTTAGTTGTACTTAAGCTCCCTTAAATCAGCCAGATCCATTCTATACAGGAATATCAAAATAGGAAAAGTATCCATAACAAGATCAATCCCAAATTCAACCTCCCTATTGGGAGGGACACTAGGAAGGTCATCAGGGGAGACCTCAGGGAATTCGTTCACCGCCGGAATGGAATGTAAAGAAGGAACCTCTGAGTTAAAATCTTAAAACTAGACCAGATGATAGAGACAACCCTTGACATTAATCTTTGAGCTATAATATAATATATGAACCTCCCCTTAGGATCTACGGAAACACCTTCCTACTTAATAATTGGCTCAATAGGAGATTTAAAGATGACCTTACAGGTTTGATAGTTTAGAGAAGCATAGAATGAGTTCAACCAATCCATCCCTAATATAACATCAAAATCAACTATGTCTAACTTAAACACATCCACTAAAGTCTCCAGACCACCTACAGATACCATACAACCCCTATAGACTATCCTAGAAACCATAGAGTCATCCACCAAGGTAGAAATAGAAAAAGGGTTTGAAATGCACTCAGGACTAAAACTAAAATACAAAGCTATAAATAGGGTCACATATAAAAGAATGGACCCTGGATCAAGAAAATAGTACACATAATGGGATAAGAGTTTCAACAGACCAGTAATGGCATCAGGCGATGCCTCATACTTCTAATTGGTAGTGAGAGTATAGAGTTAGTTTCGACCAGTGTCGAAGCCATATAGTGAACCCTTTGATGTCAAAGATGATGAAGAGGCTATCAAAACCTAGTTTACCCTAGAATCAACCTTAGCCGCAGGATAATTTCTAAGCATGTTCCCTAGCTAACCATAGTTGAAGCACTTGTCCTTCCCTTCATCATAGTAACCCCAATTCAATCAACCATAAAATATGTAGGAAGGATAACATAAAGTTTATTGGGCCTCACTAGCAGAAGATTAGGCCCTCTGTGCCCTATAATTATTACCACCATAAGAACAACTATAACCAAAAAGCTTTGGGTAGGAGTACTAGCCATCGAGTAAGACCCAGAATTGCCACACTTCTTTTTGGACCACTTCCCACCATCTCATCCACTCTGCTATTGGCTATTACTAGGATAATATACCACCCCAAATACCCTACCATTAACCATGATATCTCCCAAAACTAACCTCCTTAAAAGTATGTTACGGTCAATGACAAATGCAGTAACCCAACTAGGTTGGGGTCGATCCCACATGGAAGATGCTGAACAGTTGCTTGGATTGATGTAACTCATGAGTAGTGCAGAAAAGTAAAGGGTGATTTTAGAAGTAATCAATATATAGTAACCAAACTTAAGTGCTTTGAGTTGTAGACAATAGAAGACGAACACTACGACTGTGTTCTCTTTGGCTTGTTAACTCTGTAATTTTCTCATGTTCAACCCACCTATTCTGATATCTGTATGTAAGGTTGACAAGTTATGTATTATCAACAGTCTTGTGAACGTGTTGATAAATCTCACTATTTACCTTATGAGTCTTAGGGTGTCACCTTATCGCTCCTTGTCTATGACTTTAGTTCAACTCTCACATTTTAAGTCTCAAGTTGATTAGATGAGATGGCAAAATAGTAATGATGGAAGTGAATCTTAAAGTACTGTCTTAATCTTCATATCTCAATCATAAACTCCCTTGTGAGGATATTTACAAATACAGGCTATCCCCAAGCTTCTATAGTAGCTCTGAGGTCAATTTATACGAAGAATATTAATATACATGTAGTTTACTTTAGAATATATGGATCTCCCACTTACCTTATGTAGTTAATCCATCAAGGTTCCCACAACCCTAGTTAGGGAAGTTATCCACTAATGTTCATGCAATAATCCATGATAATCAATAAAGATAGCATGTACTTAATTACACAATAATAAGAAGAATAAAATCTGGAATCTACTATTGAATAATAATGCAAAATCTCCAGAAAAAAGGAAAAGTATGTAATAAAAGATGTAAAGTATGTAAAAAAATATCAAAGAATGTAACCCAATAAAATATAAACCCTAGGGTATTTAAAGTATCTCAAAATACTCAAAAATACTAAAAGAAATGGAAAAGGCAAAGTTATGTTGGCACATGGTACGACTCGTTCATCCACTCATATGCTCATCATACAAGTCGTATCATACCTCTCGTATCCATTCAAATGTCTGATCTCCCAAGGCTTCAACTTTTTATTCTTCTAACTACTTCTAATCATGAGTCGCACCTTGACCATAAGACTCGTGTCCTTTACTTGTATCCATCTGGTACTTCTATCTTTCTAATTTTTGAATACTGGTCTTCTTAGGGTTTCCTTATACGAGTCGTACTCACACTTTCGAATCATATACTTCTGACACTTCAACTTTGGATGGTAGATTTAGATTTTGTCATGCTTATGATTTCTCTATATGGCTCATATCATTGTTCATGACTTGGATGCTTGGGTTGTATCTTATCAATACTTAGATTCATAGTTTGGCTTTGGATTTTGTCATGCTTACGAGTCATTCAACGACTCGTATAGTGTGATGACGACTTGTTATGAAACTCGTACCTTGCTGCAACTTGGTCTTTTCAGGTCTTTTTTTTCTATTTTCATCCCAACACTTTTTTAGACCTATTTTACCTGCAATAAACACAAAAGTACATTATATCCACTAAAACAACCTAATTACATGCATAAACTCATGGTTTTAATCATCAAAAGTGATGTGTTTCCATGAAACTTCAACACCTTCAACTTAGACTTTTGCGTGTCCTTAGGCAAATAACACCAAAAATTATCTCAGAATACAGAAACGATGCTTCAACAGGAAGATCTTAAGCTAACCATGGCAGTGATTTTGAATTTAGTTTTATCATACATGATTCCCCTCTCCTAATCTAACTTTTCAAAAATCAAACTATGTATACAAATTTAGCACACGGAGAAACACAATGGAATCCAATGATGGAATTACATTAGTTATAGACACTCGGGCATCAACACAAGCCACATTAACCAAATAGACTAGAAACCAAATAACACAACCCATGTGCACAGACATTTAAAAAATACCATTCACTCAGCTAAGATTAATTAATTAATTCAGGGATATCACAATAACACTCTCGCTCACAAAGAAGTATCATCAGTGTATATAGAATAACATAGGCTTGTCCATATGCTCTATTCCTAAGTTTACGAATAGTTAAAGTAGGATCACTAAAGGACTTTATTCGGCTTGTAATGTATGTTAGGAGTGGGGATGATATCCTTTTGAGAATTTTTTAGTGACTACATTCCTTGACACTATGCTTTCTTTAGGGTCCACGTATTCTCCCATTTATTCTATAATTTTATTTCCTCCCTTATATCTGTTTTTTTGTATTGACACATTCAGATTGGGCCAGGTATGGTTTTCTCACTTTATTTTCTCCTCTTTTTCTTTTTCTTTTCATTGTAATTTTTCTTTTTCTTTTATTTTGTTTTGTATTTACCATACCTGTCCATTTTTTAAATTTTCTTCTACACGACTTTCTTTAAACCCATTTTCACATATGCACCCCTATGATAGCCACCCTCAACTTAGGATATTTTCCTGAGTTAAGATGCACAGTGTCCAAGGAGGACCAGGGCTAAAATAGGTTCATTGTAGAAACGAGAAGGTGAAATTGGTGTAAACAACGAATGTCGATTAATTTAGGCTCAAATATTTGGATCAAAAGGATTCATACTTATTTGGTTGGATATTTAGGCTCAGGTTGACTTACAACAAAAAGGGCCTATGATCATCTCCTACCAGACTATCCTCAACTTAGGTAAAAGTAACCAGGCAAGTTCTAGATTTGTTTACACTGAAAACTTAGTAATACCTCACGCACACTCGCACAGGGTTACATTGCTAAGTACTACTTATCTACTTATGCAACTCTTTTCTCTAATTGTTTTGTCCCTAATCCTAATGCCATTATCAGATTCACAATAGTCTCACACCCATACATATCACACAGTTAACAAAAATTTAGGATGGCTGTCAAATTTTCAACACAACTCAATTTAACACAAATACTTTCAGTATAATCATTTCAAATCCATAATTCATGTTTCATGAATCACAAATCAATTCAAAAATCATAAGTCATTATAAATCAATTTCAAAATAACTTATAAATTGGTAAAAATAGTGTTCTGCCATAGGTGCTGATTTTCTCCCTATTTCAGCCCTCTGTCTGCACCAAACCTGTAAGTCATAACAGACTTTCAACTACTTATGCTTTTCAGTTATTCCTAGATATTCGAAATCATATATACCCCCATCCCCAACAAAAAATTCTTGCATTGTCCCTAGTGATAAAAAAATAATGTAAAGTATGGATGAAAGGTCATACCTAGGCGTTAAGGTGCTGACTCAACAACATCATCATGTGGGCCCTCAGACCGGGTCCTACTCTCTTTAGCAATCATCCCATCAATTGGGATTAAAAGAGAAACAATAGTCAAGGGAACAACACTATCCCCCTCAGCATTAATAATTAGAGCTATTGAACCACCGACCTCAGCAGCTATCTCACGAACCAGTGTCTTTCAGTCCAGCTTATCTTGAAGACTAAAAGACTTAGCCTTCTTCTCTACCTCTTTTTCCTTATGACTTCACCTCTTTCTCTGTCTCTTTTCTTATAGGTCTCCTCAGCCAGTACCTATACTGGGTTTGAAATAGCCTAAATATTAGGAACATGAACTTCAAGAACCACTATCTTAATTACAGGCTTTGGGATCTCCAACCTATCATACAGCTCTGATTCTATCTTCTTAATTTCAGCAATTCTACTTTGATCTTAGAAATATTAGGCATCTTCCCACTACCCTACTATCGATTAATCCTCGACTCAAAAGAATTAAGTCACCCTTGGACTTTTCTGTCCTAGCTTGCCATCTGTGCGTCAACCCAGGGCTTCACGCCTCCTTCTATGTTGTGGACCTTAACCTCCAATGTACTCAGTTTGGTCATGCCCTCACTCCACATGGCCTGCAAAATCATAATCAATCCAGAAGGCATACCTCATGGCCTGGGTGGTACAGACTGTATTAGAGAAGCACCATAAGTACCCGCTGTATTTTCGTGTGTAGTCTCTAAATATTTCCATAGCCTCAATAGTCTCAGCCTTCCCACTCTGCTAGAACATATCAGATAATATATCTACCAATCTCTTAGCCTGTCTGGACATTAGGTTTGCTGCATCTGGGATCAGCCTATGGTTGGTATTGTTGGTAGCCTTAATTATCTCATCCAACCCTGGGATCTCCTGTACCCCTATAGCCAAAAAACGTTGTGCAATAATACACGGGTATGACATTAATGACTTTTCACCCCCTACAGTTCGGTCTCTTAACTCTCGAGCTAGAAATTCTCCGACATCAAACTCATATCTAGTTATGAATACGACTATCAAAGCAGCCTAAATTAGGCTTAACACATTATCTCCTGTGGTGGGAAAAAGCTTGTGTCGGGCCAATATCTACCATACCTTGGCCTCGAATATAAGGTTATTTGATTTTATCTTCTGGGAGATCACTTCGAGCCCTGTGACAACCCACACTGCATTATCACTTTTAGATGTTATTCTCTTATCAATCCTCCTAAAGAAACCCATCTTCTCCTATGAACCCAACTCTTTTCAGGTAATTTTTCTCATCTTCTCTAGATGGTAGTCCATTTTCCCTATGTTGACTGGAGACTGATATTCTGATCTGTATAAAAATCTTCCAATAGTGCATGGGGAAATGTCTACCCTCACACCCCGAATAGTTAGTACCAAGACAGGATCAATACTTTTCCATAATTAACCCTGTGGATACTGTCTCTTTAAATTTCCCTTATATGCAGCATAAAATTCTCTTACTAGTATATCACTGTAATTTTTGGGCGCTCTAGTCATCCACTCAAAACCATATTTTCTGAAGCGCTTCTCAAACATGTAGAACTCCATCATCCTAGTTATTGTCAACCTTCTCTCTAAATATAAGACCCATTTGATCTTCTCATTTTAGAGTCTGCTCAGGCCATCATTCTATGTCTCCTGCATACTGGGGTACCCTATCATTTAATGATGGTCATTAGAGTAGTGGTGTGGCTAGTGGGGGGTCCTGCCTGGAAATTAGAGGCATGTCAACTACTTTCTCAACAACTTTCTTTAAGCTTTCTTCCTTAAAACTTGATTAAATATCATCTTCAGCTTTTGAAAGTGGAGGTGTATAAGGTGGGAAATAGTCGGGTTATTTCTCCTTGAACCCCATGGAGGTTTGTCCTTTATAGATGCTATATTATTTCCCTTAGCACCATTTTGTGCCTTTGGTTCAACCTTTCCCTTTTGTGTGCAGCCGTATAATTCACCGCTACTGGTGGAGGACTCGGTGGCTTCAAAATTGGATGATTGTGGTTTCTTGTTTCCTTTTTTGGCCACTTGTTTGGATGAAGATGCGTGTTTCAGAGGAATTTTACCTACAAGTACACTTTTATTAGAAAGTAAATAAATAAAAGAAAGCAAATAAAGAAATAAAAGTTCAGTGTGCTTCTACTATTTAGGGTACGAGTAGAGGGGTACCAATCGTATGGACTTTGTACGACTTGTATAACTGAGTCATATGATGCTCAGTGTACATATAGTTTTTCACTGTCTTGCTTATGAGTCCTCGTAGTGAGTCGTACGCTAAGGTATGACTCGTTATCAATACTCATGAGAAAGTCAGAAATAAAAGTCTAAAATATGGTATCTATCCAGGTCAGTATGACTTAAGTGTACAAGTTGTATGGTTTGGGTACTACTCATTTAGGCCGGTCGTACCCATACCAGAACTTAAATTTAGTTAAACTTCTATGTTGCTAGTGGGTACAAGTCATGTTGCGACTCGTTACTCATGGGTACGAGTCTTAAGATGTTTCGTATCCACTACAACATAGAGGTTCAATCTTAGAGTTGATTCCAAATCAAATTTCCTAAACTACCCTGGACTTTATGCAACAATATCACACAAATTTGGCCAAAATATCAACACCCAAACCCCATTTCACTCCCAATTTTTATTTTAACTTAAGCCAGTTCCACGATTAAATAATCAAGTGATTTCAACTTAAACAAAGTTATAAATAAGTCACACTTATGATTTCAACTTGAAATACAACGAGGTGGAATTTAAAAACTTACTTTCTTTGATGAATTCAAAGTTACCCCGATTTCAACCCCTTCTACCCCAAATTCATTCTTAGATCAGGATAAGTAAAGAATTTGGACAAGTTCGTAAGTGATTCAAGTTGTATGTGGATGATTTTGTATGTTTGAAGCTCAAAAATTAGCCAAAAATAGTTGAGGGTACATTTTTGGATGTCGGGTACCTTATGATCGGGTACCCTTTTTGATTTTATGTCAAGTGTTAGGCCGGGTTGACTCGTGATCTTAACCTGGTAAGCTTGGGTACGAGTCATGTGTACGACTCGTAACTAGGCTTATGGATCATTTCTTTAACTCGTATAGACCTGAAACCTTACCTGGTTTTTGGAATGGATGTGACTCAATGTGATGAGTTGTACCTTAAGTGTACAACTTGTTGTGATAAACATATCCAGTCTAGAAATTTCTAACTTATTCTTAATTTTCTCCAAATTCCTTATGACTCCTACTCATCAACCTTACGACTCAACCAACCCATTCATAATGAGACCCTATGACTCATAGGGTCCAGTCGTAGTCAACATAAAACACAAATGGGTTAAACACTAGACATCCTATGATTTTATCCCACGACTCATAGCAAGTCCTTATGACTCGTAGTAATCCACTCGTACTCAAAGTAGGATCATACCATAAACTTACATGATTTTGTTATGAGTCCTCCTAATGACTCATCACAAGTCTTTACAACTCGTGTCCCTAAGTCATACTCAGGATAGAAACTCAAACACCATTCATTGGACACCTTACGACTAGGGTTAGCTGACCCGTTAAGATATCGTATGACTCATGGGGTCAAGTCATAACCAAGGAAGTAAGCTCAATGCTTAAGAAATTTTCAAGGGCCAAAATCTAGGGTATTTCATCATCATATATCTGAAAGTATTGGAATATTGGGATCACTTGAGCCTGAACACCTCAAACTCTGTCTCTATTACCATTGAGTACTTCTCAATGATCAACTACCAGGCCCAGCTAACACTAGCAGTTAAGCTTACCTGAACTGCTTAGTCTTCCTTGTCTGGTTAGCTGCTTCTACTAATATCTACTCTATCTGTCTATTAGCAATAATCTGTGGGTCACCTGGAGCAGGGGGACAACTTGAGCATTATCCCAAACCCCTTCTAAATTTCCTACTCATACTGGTTCTGTCATTGTACAATTAGGTTATAGCATATAGATTCTTAGGGGTTTGTATATACTTTTTATAACTTTTAAGCTTGAAAGACTTATGCTAGTAAGAAGTCTTTCTAGGTTAGGATTCAATGGGAGTAAGGGATTGCCTTGACTTCTGGTGTTAGGCTTACATCTGTGTCTACCCATTTAAGTACAGAAAAGTAAAGACCTAAAAACTCCAACAAACTTCAATTAACAGTTCACTGTATTTATTGACAACGACGCAAAAATTTTGATCAACATCCAAACTAAACCTCCAATTGAGGATAAAGTGGCCACTCTTAAGTATAATAACCCAACTAGGTTGGGATCGAACCCAAAGGAAAGACTTGGATGCATATTTTTAGTTTGATGAACTCAACGGGCTGAACAGAAAGTAAATGAAAGGTTTGTTATAATAGTGGCGAACAAGTAACACTATGTAACTTTGGTTTTAAACAATTGGAGACAAACACTAGAGTTGTGTTCCCCCTGGATTCTCAAATTCATAGGTTTATCATGATTTGCTGAACCAATCTAGTACCTTATGTGCAGAATTTGCTAAGTTATGTACCATCAACTGTCTTTTGGACTCATTGATGGATTTTATTCTTTACCTTTTGAGTCACAGGATGTCGTATTACTAACCCTTGTCCTAGATCCTAGTTATTTATTACCTTCTGAGTCTCAAGTTATTAGATGATAGTTAACTATCTTACTTAGATAATACTGGTTATCTTGGATCAATAATTAATCTTCAAATTACTATTGTAATTATCTATTCCTAGTCAATACTCCATTTTTGGAATAAGTAGCAATAATCTAGGTGGGATCCTAAAATTTACAACCGCTAGAACATCTATTAAACTGAAGATAACATAATACATGCACCAATACTGGTTTGGAATAACTTACCACTTTCCCTGCTTTATCAATATGATAGGGTTCTCATAACCCTAGCTAAGGGTTTTAGCTACTCGTGCTTGTGAAACAATCAACGAAATTCATGATTGAAGCCATTCACACAATATCACAAGTATAATTGAATAAAACTCAAAGTCTAAAACTGAATTATCAACCAAAATCAATAAAAAAATAATCCCAAGATCAAAGTTGAGTCTTGGAATCAAAATATATGTTTATGAATGTTAAGAGTGTGTAACCTACCTACAAAACATCAAAAGGGTATATATAGGATATCAAGAAATCCTAAAAATTAAATCCCAAATGAAAAAGGAAAATATCGGTCGGTGGCAACTTACTTAGGCCACATACAAACCGTGTGTACCACATATGAACCGTATGTAGACCTAGGTAAGTGCTAGAATTTCTGTGTAAATCCTGCAACTCTCTAGACTTGGACTTCTGTAATATACCTTGGTTACATATAGAATGTATGTTCTACATACGAACTGTAAGTGCCCTCAATAAGTTACAAAGTATTCATTTTCCTACTTCTGAGCCTCTATCTTCAAGTTCTGACATATACTTTGATCACCTATGCCTGGTAAGTGGCACATATGTCCAGAATTGCTTTGATAAGTAGCCAAAAAGTTTAGTTTTTATATTTTTCTTTAGTTTATCATCCAAAACCTTATTTCCTACAAAACATACCCAAAACACATCATATCTCACAAATTAATCTAAGAAACTTGCATCTTTTATTAGGTTTAAGCATGGAAAGTGTTATAAATACATAGCACATTATGGTTCAAGTGACATAATGGTACAATATGATATGTTATTATAATATATTGGGTACCATGTCGATATAATATAATATGATATGATAATAGGCCAAGTACCATACTGGTATGTTATAATGTGATGAGGAGAAAGAGTATGGTAAAAGATGATGAGCATATCTTGCATACCTGTATTCATTCATATGTATTGAGTGTCATTTGATGAATATATGTGATAATGAATTATTAATGAAAATAATTAAGTATGAAATCCCATAAATAAATTTGTGACTATTATTATATGATGATATATGATGTATTGTTTGATTAATATCATTGATTATAAATCTTGTTATGATCACTTTTATGCTTGTTGTATTTTCTTACTTGTATTGTTAAGTTAGTCGACCTATGATGCTTACCAGTACTTGTTGATGTAATGATGCTACTTGTACTTTTCTTTTTTGTTGAGTGTGAAACATATCTAGTGGTTGACATGCGACCTCGACGCTAAGTAGTGATCCTGTCCAAATTTTGATAATAAGCACCATATCTGAGAAACCTTTAGATCTTTTATGATGTTATGTCCTTTGATCTAGGACTAAGATAATTTCCTCTTTAATTTTATTTTTGGATATTCATATTAGTTTTAGACTCAATTGTTCTTTTTAGATATTCTTGTATGGTGACTTTAGGTCCTGAGGAGTTGTAATAAATTGATGTTTTCACACTCTATTACATTATATGGATGATGATGTTTTGAATAATTAATAGTAATTGAATGATTCATTTTTAGAATTTGTTGAAAAATGCATAACTTAGTACTATAATCAATAAAGAGATGAGACTTAAGTAAGTAAAAGTGAGAATATTAGATTAGGACAGGTACCAATCATGACTGATTGGATTGTGATAAATGGGATCCTTGATTCGATGAATCATAGTATCAAAGAAGGATGGTCACTGTAAGTCCTATCTTTGTGAGATACTGAGTTGTAGGATGTGTATACACTTGTATTGGATATGATACTTGATTTATCTTGCTTTATTTGGTTCTTTTCATGACTTTCATACTTGGTTTATCTTGCTTCATTTGGTTCTTTTCATGACTTTCATTCATATGCATCACCTGTCAAAGTGTGATTGTTTGGTACTTATATTTGTCGGTCTTATAAGAGTTGAACAGGTATAAATTATAGTTGTTGTTGATGAGTGATTATTTGTACCCTAAGAACTTATGTGGGCCAGTTAGGTTATTGATTGTTTTTACTAAATTAATACATTATTGTTGGTTTTTATTCTATGGTTTATGAAAGTTGGTTATGGATTAGTACCCTAGGTTATAGGTGCATTTTTGAGTTCTTTTGCTCCATATTATGGTAAGATTTAATATTATTAGAGTACATTATGATTGTTCATATTTCTGTTAGAAACCCTAGTTATGCTAGAGTTAACTCTCTTCTTAATTATAATGCCCCAAACCTAGTACCTGGAATGCTACATGGTGCACATGACCTCGAAGAACCACAAGCAAACCCATGACTAATATTTGTACCTGTATAGTGCATAATATACTAAATAATGTGGAAATATGAACTGAAAGGCCATAAGGTTCAACACTGAGATATAATATTTGATAAAAATATAACATTTGGGTGGGGTATGAAATACCCAAAACAACTAAAATAAACTGTCTGAAACATACTGTAGTCTGAAAAGCCTCTAAATTATGACTGAATTGTCTGAATAAGGAGTTGATAGGACATGTCCCTAACTAAATCCAACTAATAAATAAATTAATAAGCTAATAAAGTAATGATCATGTCCTCAAAAGATGAGGACTCACTACTAACTCTGACTGCTGAGACTGGAATCTACTGATGCTCTGGAGTTTGTGTCTCTGAACCTATGGTATAAGACACCATAGCGCAAATGTGTCAGTACTTTGAATGTACTGGAATGCATTTGAGGTAGGTTGAATGCATGGGGTTTATATGCATGAACAATACTGATTAACTGACTAATATGAATATGAGAATGCATGCATGAATACATAGTAAGTGTAACTGAGATCGTGATAACATGAATTTACTGATAACTAACATGACTAGTAACTGAGTTTTGATGAGTGATATAACTGATAACATGAGTGACTGTATCTAACAGTCCTAAATCTGATGGAACTAGCTAAGTTTGGTACATCTCTGAGTTAACTGTATCTGATAGTTCTAAATCTTGTAGAACTATCTGAGTTCTATTACTGAGACTGAATGACTGTATCTGACAGTCCTAATTTTTGTAGTTGAAACTATGGGAAGTAGTTATCTAATCGACATACCCCAAATAACATACTATAACTGAGTTGGGTTCCAATCTATAGCCCCAATTGGAAAGGTGTTAATATCGTGCCGCCGGTAAGGACAAGCTGTGAGTGACCCACATCTGACAATGTGCCCAAAAGAAAATGGTAGGGCCCTCATCTAACAGTGTTTATCCATCTCATCAACCCTCGTCTGATAGTGTTGATGCCTCAACCTCTGCTGGCTACATAGTTTTAGAACGCAAAGATGACTTCTAAGAATCACACCCTCATCTGACAATATGTGTACCCATCCTTGGGTTCACTCGATGCTAATTTCTACTCCTATCTGAATAGACATTGTACATGAATTACTGAACTGAACTGGACTAATTTAACTGATTTTCATTAACTAACAGAATATTACTTAGATTTTTATATTACTGAGCTTTCTGAGATTACTGGATTTTTGAGTTTTCCTAAGCCATATGACTAACTGAATTCTATTGAACATGGCTTGACTGAGGATATTGTGAAAACATGACACTGGCTCTAGGCACACAGTTAAATTGTTGGGTACAAGTACCCCCAGGACTCGATGGAAAAAAACTGACAAAGCATGACTTTCTTGAATACATAACCAACATCACAATCCATAATTCATTTATTGAGGCATTTTATCAAACATGTGATATGCATAAACTTGTAAATACTTGAGGATTGCATAATATCATACTAGTTGGGCACTTTTCCTTCATATAGGCATTTAATCAAACACATGGTAAGCATAGTATATATAAACAACATTATACAATAAATAAACTTCATGATTCAACTCTAATTTCATCATCCAAAGGTTCAAATATAGGTTCACCTGAATCTACACCTATACTAATCAATTCCACATAAAATTGAACACCCAACATGGATTAGAATTCAATTGGTCTTTATCAACATACACAAAATCAAACCCAACATGAAATTCATAAAGAAATCCATTTACTTGAACTTTGAAAAGAGATTCTTGGGCTTCTTGGACGAAAGAAGTCCATGAATGAACACTATGCATACCTGGTAGTGAGTTTCTTAAAGTTCTTGAACTTAAAGAATTTGAGTCTCTTAGTTCTTGAAGAAGATTTGAATTTTGTTACTTAAGGATTGCTCTTAGGAAGAAAACCCTAATTATTTATGCTGTGGAAGAAAAATAAATTTTTTGGAGCCTTGGTCGGATATTACTAGGTATATAAATGGGTGGTAAAAGACCAAAAATCCCCTTTAAAAATGACTTAAAAATAACTTAACGGGATGTGCGATGGTCCATCATTGGTTTGATGGTCAGTCGTTTCGACCGTCACACGTGGACCAAGAAAAGGACTCACTACCTAAGTAGCGACGACTTAGATGATGGTCCGTCATAAGTTCGACGGTCCATCAACCATTCCATCGCACCTTATCCATAAGGTTGCCTCACTACCTTGGCTGAGATGGTCAAGGTGATCGTCCATTACTAGATCGAAGGTCCATCAACCTGGCTGTCACACCTAGGCAATTCTAACATCTCTCGGTAAAACGTCCATAAATTTTCACTCTGATACTGAATTTAGATGAAATTGATATCGTTGGAAATCTAATTCAATTTCTCACATGATAAAAAGTGAAAACTTTAAAAATTTCACGTGTACAAAAGTGGATTCATCTTTCAAACAAAGCTTCTAACATTCTTGGGACAATTTCAAGCTAGAAAAAAGTACGGGGTATTACAATATCTCCCACTTGAGAACATTCATCCTCGAATGAGACAAAGTGAGAGGGGAGAATATAAACTGACGTACATACTGAACATAAACAATTAGAACATGATCTCATGACTGACATGACTGATAACTAAATAGATCATACTGACCATGCATATCTGATGCATGTATAACTGATTCATGACTGCATAATTGAGTGTTCTAATGAACCAGGGTTCTCATAATTAGAATGCATGTCTGATGCACGATTATATAACTGAATTGGTACATGAATACATGACTGAATATGCAATGGTATTTAATACCAAGTTTGTGATGAAATTCTAAATATGAACTGTATACCAAGGTTGTAACTGAAGTCTGAACATGAAACTAAAAAGCTTAAGGAGAACTGTTACCATGAGCTTGATCTGAGTTGGCGGAGAAGAGGTGAGGATACTTGGTTTGCATATCTGCTTCTCCTTCCCAATTAGCTCCCTCAACGGACTAATTTTTGCCAAATAACTTTGACTAGACAGAGTTCTTTGTTCCTCAGTCTATGAGACTGATAGTCTAGGATTTTGAATGGAATCTCTTCATAAGAGAGGTTGTTCTGAACATCTATGCTCTGAATAGAGACTACAACTGCAGGATCACCTATGCACTTCTTTAGCAAAGAGACATGGAAGAATGGATGAACAGAGGCTAAACCTGAAGGAAATTCGAGCTCATAAGCTACCTTGCCAAAGCGGCTGAGAATTTTGAAGGGACTGACATATCGGGGACTGAGCTCTCCCTTCTTGCTGAACCTCTTTACTCCCTTCATGTGAGAGATATTTAGATAGACATAGTCACCAATCTTAAACTCAAGATCCTTTCTACAAACATCTTCATAAGACTTCTGTCAGCTCTAGGCAGCCCGGAGTTATTCTCTAATCAACTAGACTTTTTCTAAGGCATCGAATACTAAGTCAAGCCCTATAAATGAGGCCTCACTAACTTCAAACCAACCAACTGTAGATCTGCATCTCTTACCATAGAGAGCTTTGAATGGAGCTATCAGAATACTGGAATGATAGTTATTATTGTATGCGAACTCAATCAAAGTCAAGTGGTTATCCCAACTAACCTTGAAATTAATTACACATGCCCTTAGCATATATTCTAGGGTCTGAATGGTCCTTTATTCTTAACCATGTGTCTGAGGATAAAAGGTTGTACTGAGATGAACTTGGGTACCAAGACCCTTTTGGAATGCTTTCTAGAAATGAGAGGTGAACTAGGTACCTCTGTCTGAGATAATGGATAACGAAACACCATGTAATTTGATCAACTCTCTGATGTAGAGTTTAGCATAATCCTCACCTGAATAAGAGGTATGGACTGGAAAAAATAAGCTAATTTGGTCATCCTGTCTACAATGATCCAAACTGAATCATGCTGGTGACGAGTATGAGGCAAACCCATGACGAAGTCCGTGTTCACTTCTTCCCACTTCTAAGTAGGAATACTAAACTCCTGCATGGACCCACTTAGCTTCTGATGATCGATCTTAACCTGCTTACATGTAGAGCACTTAGCCACAAACTCTACAACATCTTTCTTAATTCCACTTCACCAATAGATTTTCCGCAAGTCATGGTACATCTTTGTGGCCCCTGGATGAATAGAATAACGCGCACCATGCACTTCTGCAAGAATTCGCTGCCTTAAGTCATCTACACCTGGAACACACAGATGACACTAACAATGAAGAACATCATCTCTTCCTTAGGAGAAAATCTCTACTTTCTAATCCTTGACTGAGTCTTTCAACTTGACCAGTCTGGGATCTTTATCTTGATTTTCTTTCACCTCAGAAACTAGAGATGATTCTGAACTACTTTGAACCCATACATACCCTCTTATAAATCTACTAAGCGAACGCCTAGTCTAGAAATAACTTTTTTTTACTGTCATCATCATGAGAAATACTACCCATGGACAGTCTATTGAGAGAGTCGGTCACTACGTTGGCCTTGCCCAGATGATAAAGGACACTCATGTCATAATCTTTTAAGAGCTCTAACCACCTTCTCTGATGAAAATTGAGATCTTTCTGAGAAAAGACATAATGAAGGCTCTTACTATCTGCGAACACATCTATATAAACACCATATAGATAATTCATCCAAATCTTCAAGGCAAAAACTATGGCTGCTAACTCAAGATCAAGAGTAGGATAATCCTTCTCATGGGGTTTAAGCTGTCTGGAGGCGTAGGCTATGACCTTACCATGCTACATATGGATACAACCCAAACCTACTCTGGATATATCACAATACACTATGAAACCATCTAAACCATCTGGAAGAGCTAAGACTGGAGCTGAGGTGAGTCGCATTTTCAACTCCTGAAAACTCTTCTCGCAAGGATCTGACCACTGAAACTTAACTTTCTTCTGAGTCAATATGTAAATAGGGGATGCAATAGAAGAAAATTCCTTAATAAATCATGTGTAATAGCCAGCCAAACCCAAGAAACTCCTGATGTCTGATGGGAGACATATCTGGGCCAGTTTCTTACCGCTTCGGTCTTTTGAGGATCTACTCTAATGTCATCACCGGAAATAATATGACCAAGGAATGCTACTGACCTTAGCCAAAATTTGCACTTACTAGATTTGGCGAACAACTGAAGATCTCTAAGAGTCTGAAGTATGATTCTAAGATGGTTTGTATGATCACGCTCACTACGGGAATAGACCAGAATATCATCTATGAAGACTATGATGAACATATCCAAGTACTGCTTGAACACACGGTTCATCAGGTCCATGAAAGCTGTTGGGGAATTAGTAAGACCAAAGGACATAACCAAAAAACTCAAAGTGACCATACCGAGTATGAAAAGTTGTTTTCAAAATGTCACATTCTCTAACTCTGAGCTAATAATAGCCGGATCTGACTTCTATCTTAAAGAAATAACTAGAACCCTGAAGTTGGTCAAATAAGTCATTAATTCTGGGCAGAGGATACTTGTTCTTGACCGTGACTTTATTGAGCTGATGGTAATCAATACACATTCTGAGAGAACCATCTTTCTTGCACACGAATAAAAATGGTGTACCGCACGGGGATATGCTGGGCCTGATAAATCCCTTATCTAAGAGATCCTTCAACTGCTCTTTCAATTCTATGAGTTTTTTTGTTCCATTTTGTATGGCGGAATAGATATAGGCTGAGTATTTGGAAGAAGATCAATGCCGGGGAGAGAAAAAATAAAAGTCCAGTAAAAATTAAAAAAAAAATTGAAGTTGAGAAACTAATGAGCATGGAAAGTATAAAAATACTTGAGGTGTAGAGGGGTAAAAATATACTTTCTCTATTCATAAAAATAAGTAAAAATTACTTAAATATAGGAAAATTGCTCTCAAATATACCTAAACATTGACGAATTTTGTCATAACATGACTGAACTTTGTGGGGGTTCCTATGACTCTCGTAGAACTTTACGGGAGTCTTATGACCCCCCTAAGACTATTTATTAGCATTTTTTAGTTTTATTAACTTATAAATGTCACTAAAATACACTAATGAATAGTTCAGAAAGGTCATAGGACCCCCTCAAATTTCACGTGTGTTACAATAAATTTTATCAAAGTTTAGATATATTTGAGACTATTTTTTCTTAAATATACACCCTAATTTTCTATTATTAGATAAAATATCCACTACTAAAAGTAATTACGAAAATTCATTTTTCTTCATTTTCTCTCTCCAAACTTCATATACATATCTGACCTACCTTTTTCTTACGGCTAATGCTCCTCACAGTGTGCGTAAAATCAAGGAATCACAATCATACGATTTCAAATTTTGAATTCACAAATGTGTTATTCTCAAACTACTCAACATCAACTTCCACCTAATACTGACAAACTCCATAAACAATCTTCAAATTTTTTCTGAGGTTAGTATAATTTCATAATTTTTTCAATTTTACTAAATAAAAAATCAGTGATTTATTGTGTTGCATGTTCTCCATTCACTAAATAAATCTTAGTAATGGAGTCTGCTCTGTCCTAGGACTAACTCAATTAGATGATAATGAACAAATAAATCTTATAATTAGGCTTGTTCCTGGACTTCTGATAACGAAGATTTCAATTTCAGAGAAAATAGATCTAAACACCGAAATGACCCCGCCAAGATAAGGAAGTTGAGGAAAGTTGTTGGTATAATCTTTAAAAAGCAAGTTTTATAATCTTTAAGGAAAAAAAAGTGAAGATACATCATGACTCAGTCTTCCAAATGTACTATCTTTTGTGGTTGCATCTGTAGATTTTTTGTCAATTTCATATTCTTATATAAAACTATAAAGTTTTTGTTATTTTCACCCCTTATGCATAACTATGTGATGTATATGGATGCATTACTTCTAATCTGATATATTTCATAATTATGTATATTGGTTGGGGGTTCCTGTAGTCTTGATGTTATTTACTTTTGATACATAACTATGCTATGTATATGACAAAATAAATGGTGTTATGTCCAATCTGATACATAGCATTATTATGTATATGAATAGATTTTCTATACATGCATGATGATTTTTCATCCCTGATACATAATTATGTTATGCATAAAAATGGAATAACTTAAGTTATTGCCAATTTGATACATAAAATACTTATGTATAGTTATGTATATCAAACTTAATTATGAAATAGTTTGTTTATTATGCACCTTCAATTATTAAATTTGATTTAAGATTTGATTAATATTTATATACATTGTTTATGATGACAGAGAATGAAATACCGAATTAAAGAAGTTTCACTTTATTTTTTGCATATTGATAGTTCACGCAATCATAAATTTGGGACAGATTAAAAAATTATTTGAGTGAAGAAGTACTTAGGCTATTTCGCCAGACATTCTTTGAGTATTTCTCAATATGCCTCTATGCAACTTCGAAGGCCAGATATCAAAATGTCTGCTTGATGCTTGAGATAGAGTAGGATAATCCGAATGAAATCTATATATATGTCAAGGGAACTATTCTTAAGTTTAATATTTTGAGTTTGCTTTCATCATCGGTCTTAAATGTATCGATAATATTGAGACTTACCTGTATCCTAACTCTTCAAAATATACTCTAATAAAGTACTTTCCTAAGGCAAAAACTGGAATAACCAAACTTATTTTGGTCCAATATTTTAAAATAAAAAACTTTGACAATATTCGAGATGCTTTGCACATGGCTATATTGTATTTCATACATACGTTTTTGTTTTCACAATTACATGATGCACAAGTTAGTATAGCAGAATTTTTTATGGTGGAGGATGGCCGTTATAAATAATTTTCATGAAGCAAGAGCGCGTTTGAAAAGCTAATGACAATGTGATGATAATTTTTTTTTATGAAAAAACAGCTATAGAGGTTGGGAGGTATGCCTCACTTATTGAATGTATTGATGTATGAATACAGTTCTGAAGTTGAAAAAAGATTGTTATCCGACAGAGTAACATCATTTTGAGAGTTTTTAACTGATCATTTATCGGAGTCACATCGAAATATGAGTTCATAGTTGAGATGTTCAGTAGCGTAAATCTTAATAATTATCTAATTATTTGTGATTTATTCCAATACATGTGCTCTAATCAACTATGGATGTAAGATTCATTAATTAGTTTATTATAAGATTATATAATTTAGATATGAATAAAATAACCCAATCATATTTTATGTATTTGGATAGTGGTAATTAGCTAAAAGGAACCAATGGTTGTTTGCTACATTCAATGTTTTAGTTTTCTTATATTTATATGTTCTTATATCGTTCACGGTTTATTTATAACAATCTATATCCAATGCTTGAGGAAGTTCAGAGGCTTGATTTATCAATGTGATAGGGTATTAAAATACGTGACTGTACTCTATTATCTATACTGATCACATTGGATGATCCGCACGAAAAAATAATTTCTAATGATATGTTGTCAGCTTTTGACTCAGAACCTCAAGATTTTGAGAATTTTAGTACAATACGATCAAATGAAATATTGATCAGGACAGGACACATTACTGATACATCAACTGCACCCTTTTTAAAAAGGAGGAAGACAGTAAGCTTTGATAAAAAATCAGTCTAAGTGTTAGAACAGGAAAATTTACATCACCTAATTCAAGAGGAAAAGTAGTGGGGACATCAAAAACTATCAATGAAGCCATAATTAAAGCACCTAAAAATTCAGCAGGTGTTTCTCCATAGCGTGATACAAAGAAGACATTTCATGAATCTTTCAGCAAGCCTGAAGATTAATATATAATAAAAGTCGATGTAGATGAGATAAATCATATGTACAGTCTTATGTAAGTAAGATTTCTATTGTGTTAATTCAATTGAAATAATTTAATTCCCAACTCATATACTTTTTGTTTATGTCTGAAGGTTGATAAAAAATTAAGAACCTTTGAACATTACTTATTAAACAACACCCCAAAGTGATGCAAGCCTTAACACAGAAGCAAGACAAAAAATGATAAATTTTTTCAACTTGAATTTTCCTACATCTTAACTTTTGAAATTGCTGCTATTATTATTTATATAGGTGAGAAAAAGATTGATAATACAATCGGAGATGAATTCAAAGAAAAAAGGTGATGCAGATAAGTCGAGGAGAAAGGATAGTCTAAAGTTTCAAAATTGTAAGATTGTTTATTTCACTTTTTAATTAATTAAATTTTGTTATAACATATTGATATATTGTTCGTTGTTTATCAGGACGATAATGGAGTAGTGTGCAATTGAAAATCTTTCAACGGATGCACAAGTCAATGTTGAATCCATCAAAACTGATTATCAAGATTGTGTCAATATAAATCGTGAAACTACTAATATCAGTGACATCCACACTGAACAAACGGTAAAAACACAGTGTTATGTATCAGTATAAAACTATTTTTATATAAGTTATGCATCTTTTAAATTACTAGTTGTTATATATTTCATATACACATTAATAATATATTCTTGATAATACATCAGATACATTACTAGTAATATATCTGATACATTAATAGATTTATTAGTGTGAGAATGTACTAACAATAAGCAACTCATATTGTTTACAATAAAATATTTAATTTATCAAATTTAATTTATCTTGGACATTTCATTGATCAAATTTATCTACTAGGATGATTCACAAATACATTATTTAAATTCGTACAAGATGTCATAGAAGAATTGATATCTGAAATGTCAATCCCACTAATTACAAAGCCATTGAAGGTTGTTAGCCCAATTTTAATGACTGACAATTAGTATATAATATCTGACAGTCAGCTTTCACCTGATTTTTCTTGATAACTAAATTCGTATTCATGATGCCTTAAAAACACCTGCACAAAGGACTACATAGAAATCAAGAATTTTTAAGTCACCATATTTAACTGAATTTGATTCAAGCTCAAAAGACAATGATAGCTCTGTTACTAATTTGCAGCAGAAGAACGCATTTGATGGGTTCAAGGTATCTGAGAAGTTGTCGAGTGGATCAATAGCATTATACTCATCATGGATTATGAAAGGGTTGTTGAAGTATCCTGCTAATAGGTACATTTTGAATATGTTTTGTTAATCAGAATGTACTATTTCAATTAGTAATGCATATACATCATAACTTGGTTGAATTATAGAGGGTAAATAACATATTATCAATTTTCTATGTGTCAAATGCATGAGTAAGGATTCATTAAGTAGCTACGATCTATGTATGTATTAAATTTATTATTTTCTGTTGTCTATGTATTATGTATATATAATCAACAAATGTCAAATAATATGAGTATATAGCAATGTAATCATACATAATACTAAAACATTTTAAAGATAACCGAAGACGGTGAAGAAGAAAATCTAAAGTTAAATTAATAAAATTCAAATAACTGATGTTATAGTCATTACATAAAATTGGTTAAAGAACGTTTAACATTGTTCAAACTAATGAAAATGAAACTGACGATGAACATCATAGGTGAATCAGGCTATGTATCTGCCAACACAAACATCAATTCTCCTTTAAAAAAAATCACAAGTGTGTCTGTTATGATCCACACGTCCATATCGTCCACAATAGTTTATGTTTGATGAAAGAGTTTCACTTGATTTTTTATGTCTCTATTTATTTATCCTTTTAGGTGGTATATTATACTTTTGTGACAGTACTTCTTCCTCGTCTACATATTTAGGCACATTTCAGTCCTTCATATCTGGCATCAGAATAATTGAAATTTTATTTGTCTTCATTAAAGTGCTAGGCTTATAGTAATCAGTGTAATATGGCCCAAAGTCATTTACATTTTTACTCTTCAAAATTGAAAGTGCATGAGGAAACGATATCTCATCAAATTAAAATCATCCACAGTTGCTTATTTCACACTCAAGATCAACAATGTACCTTCTACCAGATTCATATACAGAGCAAACATAATTTGAGGAAGCCTTAACCTGGCAAACATAAAACAACAATACATATGATAAATTAATGAAATTTGTATTTAATTAAAATTTTAAAATAAATAAAATTTAATAAAGAAAAAAAATACCATATTTTTATTCTAGAACATACCGTCATTCGAAAAGCTTTCGTACCTTTAAGGGTAAAATTTTTTCCAAACATTCTTCCTAGATCATCGTTGTATATGATGTTATTTTCCTGTTTTTACAGTTTCAAGACCCAAATAAAATTCTTGCTTCTTCTAGAAATTCTAAGATAGGTAGTTCTCGCACCTCTACCAAACAATCATTTATACATTCAACAATATCAGAAGTCATCATCCTACCTCTATTTACTGGTGCATAAGATCTAGACTATTTTCATAACCAGTTTTATTTAGGTAATCTTTCACCCTATGATCCACATGACCAACCCTTGCCATAAGGTAATAGAAATTCTTTTTTCTATAAGCTTTCTCCATAGAGTAATATAAGTCACTATATCTGTTTTTGTTTTTTTGAAAGTGAGTACAAACATTCTTTTAAAGATGTCAAATACATTCAAAATGGGGGACATTAGAATACACAATTCTTAGGCTTTTTTATGATGCTTTTATTTTGATCCTATACAACACACATGTTATTTTATTTTTGAAATGCATATCTTACTCCCACCTACACTCCTACTCCCCTCTCTCCCCTATCTGTATAGTTATTTTGGATATTTGTGAGGTACGAGAGTGAGTCACATAGTTTTAAATGTTTTTCATATCAATAGTAGTTTCTGCTGAAGCAATTATAATAGCTCCAATATCCATTAATTTTACACCTTCTAACGTCTCGAATTTTTTCGAGAAAGTAAAATAAGTGAGAATCCATCAATCAACATGAACACAATGTATGATAGGGAATCAAAGGATTATTTTTTCAAGATCGTGACCTTAGCTACTTTGAACATATTGATATTAGAGTGAAATGTCACCCCCAATTTATGTTCGAAGGGAGTTATATATTTTCTACTTGTTCGTCTCATGATAGAAAATGATTCTCTTATTTGGCCTTTGTTCACCCCCTTCCCCTTCTCCCGACCCCCTATCCCGATCCCCTTCAAAAAATTAATTATATTTATTTACTTTGTGAAATTATTTTTAAAATATAATTTTACTTTTAAATACTATTTTTAATATAATTTTTATTTTAAATTTTAATTAAATCTATGTTTTAAGCCCTTATTTTTTTCTCTATTAAATTAGATAGAGAAATGAAAAATAAGCGAACAGTATTACAAGATCGGAATTAAAATTCATGGACAAAGTAAAAGTTCATACAATAATTTAATTGATAATAGGTATTTATAATATTAATATTAAAAATAAATGAGGGGTAAATTGAATGAGCGTCGTGTCTTTAAGTTTAAGGATCGATTGAGAATATTCGAGTTAGAGAAGGGTTGTTGAAGTATCATGCAAATAGGTAACATTTTGAAGATGTTCTGTTAAAATAATCAGATAATAAAATTATGCCTGCTTATATTATTTTTGACAATTAATGAAATAGAAATTGAAGGATGATCGCTACAAAGCAAAATCATTTGATCTTGAATTCAACGAGCTAGATTTTGTTGTTGCTCATCCACAAAAAAAGAACTGATTCTTTGTGATTTTGCAATCAAACACATGCCGAATGATGAGGTATATATTTATGGATTATCTTTTGTTATGTATCTTTTTCAACCATCCAACTGATCATACTTAATAATTTTGATGAATTGATTATGCTACATCTATTACATTTATTTTGTATATGAAATAAATAGATGGTGTTATGTATAAATTTGATTTAGTTGATATGTAGCTATTATACATCTACATAGCAAGTTGTCACATTACAACATAATTATGAGTTCTTATGTATTTAGAAGTATGAACATCTGAAATTGTGAAGTTGTTGGTAATTAAATCCATGTGCATTGGCTTATGTATAGTGATGTATTAGGATATGTTTATTGCCTCTCTATATTAAGTGATACATTGCATATTTATGTAGAATGGGGTCTTAAATTTTTCAGATTATTTGTTCTTCAATTCATATACATAGCCAACATATGTATATGAAATGATTAGTGTAACCGGTACTAAATATTGCTCAATAGTTGTATATTCATAACTGATACATAGAACATTTTATGAATAATATAAATTTTTTTAATTCTTTAATTGTAAAGCATATTGATGTGATCTTCTATCACCTTTACAATAAGCCAAAGCAGCAATCTGGTCAACAATACAAATACACAACTGTCAATTGCTTGTTCAAAAATTACATTGAGCAGACATATAGTAGGTACTATCTAGATGCTTCTTATAAGGTTATTTCTACATAAGAGGACTTTGCAAAATCATGTATTATTTCCAGACATAAGGAATCAATAACAAATATTATCAAAGAATTCAACATCCTTGTCGGATTGCCTTGACATATGGTGGATGATGTGAACGTATCAGTAAATTACGATGCAGAGTTTTACTGGATATTGGTTGTTATTGAACTAAAAGAAATAAACATATGGATTTATGACTTACTATCTACTTCAACACATAGGGACCCATCACCTGAGATTCATAAGTTGACAGTGATTTGCCTACTTACTTGGCTGATAATGAATTTCTGGAATAAATCGAACATAATGATTAGGAAAAACTCAAATCATACAAGAATAAAATGGCCAACACACATAAATTATGAATCAAAATTCATCTGATGTCCAGTTTGCAGAAAACATTGTCCAACAAACAAGTGGTATTCTGTAAGTGTCACTTTAATTATGTATATCTAACATGTACTAATTTATAATATTGTTTATTGCTAATAAATTTATGTTACTCAAGTTACTTTTACTATTCAGAGACTGTGGCATTTTTGTAGTTGGATATGCAGAGTATTGATATGTCATTAATTTGACGACTTGCTAGCACCTTTTGAGCCTAAATTATCCTATTTTTCCATTGATTTAATGGTACTCTCATACTTAATGCCCATTTATGTAGGTAAAAGTAAAAAAGAGAAGATTGGGCAAGTCATTCAAGTCATCAAGAGTCCAGATGTGAAGGAAATGAGTCATCCGCTTTGCATCCGCTTCACATCTGCTTTGAAGCTGCTAGCCATCTGCTCTCTGTCTACTCTTCATCCGCTTTGGATCTGCTTAAGCAGATCAAGAATAAGGTGGCAGTTTTGTAATTTTCATCAAATGTAGAGTGAGTTTAAAATGAGTCTTTTAGCTCATTTTTCAAGACCTAGTTTTCATCTCTTAGCAAGATAGCCTCCCTTTTAGTTCTTAGCTTCTCTCTTCTCTTTTAGCAGTTACCTTTCATCTTTTGAGAATTTTGTACTAAGCTTGAAAGAAAAATACATGGAAGTGATTTTTATTTGAAGAATTATTAAAACGCTAAGTGTGGAATTACATTGTCTCTATCTCTCATGGATGAGGTTAATGATAACTTTGGTATATTCTTATCTCTTTTTTCTATGAGTAGCTAAATTTCAATCTTGGGTTTATGCTTGCTTGGGTAGTGGTAGTGCATGGGTTTTAGCTAAATATTTTTCTAATTAGTTAGTTGTGATGATTATTGTATTTATTTCATAAATTAATTGAGAGTTGGGGGTTGCAAACTCCAACCACCCTGGAACCCATGTCATTCTTGAAAGAGAGGACATGGGTGAGGAATAAATGCAACCAATAACTTAATTCATTTCATTTAATGATATCTCTTAGGCATAAGGATGTCAATTGAGGCAATAGATGTGGAGAATTGTCACACTTGTGAGGTGTTTGAAAGAACCCATTTATGAAATTTGTTGTTGTAATGGAAAGATTAATGGTAATACATTGACATCTAGCCTACCCATGACTTTTAGCTAAAAGTTGAATAAATGGCCAAATACCCACAAATGAATTCTTAATTGAATTCACTATTTAGCATTTTTCAATGTCAAGCTAGTGCACTAAAATTGAAGTAGTTGTCATTTATAAATACGTTTAAACTAAATCCCCCATTTTACATTTATGCTTGCTTTATTCACACTACGGGTCATCTTTTAGTAGACTATTAATACTCTTGAGTTTTGAATTCCATTCTTTCACTCCTTGTGGATTAGACCCCAACCTAAGTTGGGTTATTATATTGATAATGATCACTTACACCCATTCAAGAGTGTAATTAGAGCGTTATCAAAAATGGCGCCATTGCCGGGGAGTGAAACATAGTTTTCACTCTTGTAGTGTTTTTAGTTACTTTAGGTTAGTTGTAGTATTTTATTTTACATTGTTTGGTGTTTTTGTTCTTTATCAGGTGCGTATAATATTATACACAATACTATGAGCCAATACGGTAGTAATGCCAGGACGGTTGATGGATATCTTGAGGATGCAGATCACCTCGGTGATGCGGGCCAAGCTAGTGCTATTTGTATTCCACCGACGGAAGGAAATAGAGTATTTCATGTTACTAGCGTGATGCTTTATTTTATTCAAATGAAAGGGTTATTTTGAGGCCAAGTGATAACGCTCAATCTACAGCTCTCGTAGGAGTGTAAAGCGGTCGCTGTCAAATATAGAACCCAACTGGGTTGGGTATCGATCCCACAGGGAATAGCTTGGTCAACAAGTAAGCAACGATTACTAGACTTTTAGTACAAGTCTCGTAAAAAGGGGGGATTGTAATGTGTAACCAAAATATTAAAGTAAAAACTGAAAATAGCAATGTAAAAAAAAAGAATGTTTAGTAGGTTGTAAAACAATGAGAATTCAGGAGTTGGGTTTATGTCCACCTTATGAGTTGTACGTCTCTATTGGCTATGAGTTGTGCGGAATTCAGACATGCATGTGCTTATAGATAATTGTATTCGATGGTAAATCCAAGCGTCTTTCAACCTAAATAAGGACTATTTCACTTTAACTCTTTCGAGCTTAAAGCGTATCTAACGGTACAAATTCTCCAAGAGGTTAATCCAGTTACGGCACTAACTGTTTAATAGGGGATGGGACCCTATTACCTGGACATTATCTCTTTTCCATACATATAACTTTTCTTTCGAACAAGTTAATGCTATACTGGCGTTATTTTATGCGTCTGCAGCCACAAGAATTTGCATTCAGATAAAGAGAATAATGATATAAGCAACACACGTGTCACGAATTCACAAACTCATAGCAATAGATAGTAGCTCATATGGCTTCCATAACCCCAACAAAGAAGTTTAGTTACCCATGAGTGCGAAGGAAATCACAATCGACATTGTTATTATACCACAATAAAGATCTCGTGTAGTAGAGTGTGGTAGGCATTTAGGCGTGAACTCCCTTGCAAAGTAACGTTTCTCTTGTTGTGGAAAATAAGAATTGAATAGATGAAAAATAATGTCAACAATGAATTAATAAAGAAAATTGTTTTGATGGATGGATGGATGGTGGATGGATGGGAATTGATGGAATGGGGGAATTGTGTGGAATGGCGGAATGTATCTAAAATCTCTAGCAAAATAGGGTATTTATAACACCCATATCCTATTCCTACTAAGCTAATGAAATACTTAACCAAATCCTACTAAGCTAATGAAATACTTAACCCAATTGTACTAGGTTAATGTAACATTATCCAAATCCAAATAGACTAATGAAATACTTAACCCAATTGTACTAGGTTAATGTAACATTATCCAAATCCAAATAGACTAATGAAATACTTAACCCAATTGTACTAGGTTAATGTATTATTATCCTAATCCAAATAAGTTACTGCAAGTCCCCAAAGTCTTCAGAAATGTTGTTTTAGCCCGGGACAGATTTTTCATGCATCACTTTTGATCCTTAGGCGTCCAAGCTTCCTTTTCTCCTTTCGTGAAGCTTTCTTTGGCGTCAAGTAATCCATAAAATGCTGAAATCTGCATCATTTATACCTGAAACTTTGATAATCATGTTCGTTAGCTCACTTACAGGAAAAAAGGACTAATAGTGCATGAAATATATAATTTGTTCTCGAAATATGGCACAAATATGGGCAAAATATATTGATATAGGCGCGTAATATCGCCTATCATCAACACCCCACACTTGAAGCTTTGTTAGTCCTCGAACAAAATATCATGTCCTTCTAAACATCAACTTAGGGTTTTACAGCAACAACACAAAATATTCGTCAAGACAAGCACAACAATTATCAGCAAAGAGTAGTTTTCCGATCATTAGTAGAAACAATTTAACCTCTAACATAGACTCGTGATGGTAGTTAATTCGTATCCAAAAGTTAAGGTACAAAGAATCATACACCACTACCCAAAACTCATCAACCATGTGTGTCTCACAGTATATTACCCATAATCACTCTCAAGCATAGTATATTTGTCAAACATGGGTATAAAAGTATCCTTGCTCTCGCTCTCACAAAGAATTCATATGCTACAACTGATGACCATAGTCTTGCCCTTAGTGTAATGCTCCACTAAATGTCAGAATGCTAAGCTTAGGATCAAGTAGGTCTTTTGATGGTTGTAATGTAGGCTAAGGGACGGGTAGGACTATTTTGGCCAGAAATAGTGACTAAGTTCCCTAAGTGCTTTAATACATCACAATATGCCATTTATGCTTTCTTTCAAACAACCTACAACCTTTTTGCTTTCTTTTAATCTACCTCCCTTTGTCACCTCTTTTGTTTTTCAATTTTGAACAAAACTAACTTTTCAGTTTTCTTTTCCTTTTTCTTTTCATAACATACCTCTTATGATAGCAATTCTTTTTTATAACAAATTCAAGCACCAATACATTCTAAAGCATCATACTCACCCAATTTCCTCTTATTTTGTCATATGACTTTATACTTTAAAGCACTTAGGAATTTGGATCAAATTATGGTCTTGAAAAAAAAAACGGATTAGGCTTACATATGAGGTTGTCAAAGAAAATAGGCTAAAGGCTCAAAAGGGGTTAACTAGGATAATGTCCATGGGTAGGTAAAAAGAAGGTAAACAAGTATAGGTTGCCAAAGAAATGCCTAAATCATCTCCTAGACTTACACTCTTTATTTTCTCTTTACATACATACCAGGCAAGTTCTAGCATCAGCCACAAACATAGAATATACTATTATCTCACTCACACAAGGCACATGGTCGACTTTATTGGGAGTAGTATAGACTCTTGACCCAACAGATGAGGGAATTGAACCACACAATATCACATAGTGAGTCACAATTAGAGCCTAAACGTCTCAATAGTAATGATTTTATTACAGACTCTTGTTATAATCTCATGCTGCCTATTAGAATAATTTCATGCGAAGTTAAGTAAAAAAAAATTTAACTACTAAAAAAAAACAAAAAGACAAAAATAAATAAGCAAATGCAGATAAAGGAGTATAGCATGCAAATACCACCACCCCATACTTAAACGGGACACACTGCCCTCAGTGGAATATAAATAAGAAGAACCTGGTTAGTCGGACTCATCCTCTATGTCTGGGGTCATACCCCATTCATCGGAATCATCATCAGAGTCGTCATCCTCAGAAGTTCCTCATAAGTACCCCACTTGTTTCCAAGAGTGCGTCGAGGTATTTGTAGCACGAAGGATTCAGCTTGCTCTTTTCTTCCTCTTTTCTGGCCTCTTTGTGAAGTGGTTGCTTTTCTTGTCGTTTGGTGCCATTGTACCTGAGAGCTCAATAGAGTCATGTTAGCATCATATCGGTGGATATAATCAACAAACAGACAATAGTAGCACCACCCCACACTTAATTTGTTGACACAACTAATTAAGTGAATGATATCGATTACTCAGACTTCATCGACATACATTTAGGTGATATGTTCCAACAATATAATCAGTGCAGTCATACTTCTTGTAATCTTGGCAATACTTTCATGTTTGATATATCAAGACTACTACATAGAGATTGAATCAAGGTATAGCATCTAGAAATAACCACAACCTCATATGTTGGTAGTCAACCTTAATTCTCATCTCGATGAACAAGTCATTCCAACATGTAAGCTTTCTATTGGAAAGAGTATGCAATTTTCGTGACCATGTCAATTCTGCAAAAGTATGACAGTGCATCATAATCAAATTCAAGTTGGAAACAAGTTAAGATCATCGTTACGTATATGTTCACTCACTTGAATGTATCACACCAATTCAATCATATTCAAATCACCAATACTACTTCAAGATTTAGCAATTCATAATATGCGTAGTAGTGTAGTACTTATGGAATATAAATGAAGAACAAAGAAGTACTTACTTGGTTGATGCCTTTGGATGATGTTCTTGTGAAGAAATAGAGCAAAAGGAAAATTTTTGAGAGGATTTGGAGGCTATAGGCGGCGCATAAGCTAGGTTTCCAATGTGTTTTTGGTTCAAGACTAAGTCTCATATATATAGGAAAAGTTTGGGTCGGGTTTTGACCCATTTAAAATTGGTTTTGGAGACAAGAAGTAACCATAGGCGGCGCCTAAGGCTTTGCCTAAGCTTGGCATAGGCGGCGCCTATTGCAAAGCCTTTAGTGACCATAGGCGGCGCCTTTAGCATGGCATATGAGATTCAGAGACAAAAGGCTTTAGCATAGGCGGCGCCTATGCTATGGCATACTTGAGCATGGGCGGCGCCTATGCTATGGCACACTAGATTCCGAGACCTTAGGCCATAGTATGGGCCTTGCCTTGTTCGTGGCCTAGTTTTACCTAGGCCTAGCCTTGTTCGATGCCTATATTTTCATGAGCAATGCTCAATCCATAGCCTTTTGCTTCTTCATTCCTAACTTACCACCTTCAACATGCAATACTTCCAAATCAAAATTTGAAACCAATCTCCTCTTTGACACCTCTTGTACCTACATTCACTCAAAAATAACAAAAACGATTAGAACGATGGGTTGCCTCCCACCAAGCGCTTGATTTATTGTCGCGGCACGACATAGCTATCTCGATTACTTAGTCTTCATCAAGATAGATGGGGCATCATTTTCTGAAAGGATTCAGACGACGCTGATACTTACTTTTAGGTATGCAATCTTCTTCGATATGGCTCTTGTGCATACATACCTCAGGAGAGATACCAATTATATCATCAATCTTCCTACCCATATCTCTCTTGTACCTCATCAGAGCAGAGATGAGAGTCTCTACATGCTGTTCACTTAAATAATCCGCAACACTCTCCAAAAGTGTATTTCCATATCCCATGAACGTATACCTTAGGTAATTGGGGAGCTTTTTTGATTCTAGCATTGGTGGCTCTACAATGGAAGTCTTCGCTGTTTGTGAAGGCTGATTTGTAAGATCAAGGTCCAACTTCTTAGGAGCATGAGAATATGACCCTATTTCTTGTAGAGCACACATAGTTTCTTTATAATCTTCATCCTCCTCACGTTCAAAATTCAATAGCACATCAGATAGTGAATCAACAATAAGTGGCTTTTCTATAGATAATGCTTTCTTATCCTCATAAGCTACGGAGAACACATCCATATCGCTGGGTTGGTTCATTGCTTTGCATATATCAAAACGGACCACTTCGTCATTCAACCGAAACAAAAGCTCATTAGCTCTCATGTCAATAAGCACACTTCCAGTTGCAAGGAAAGGACGTCCCAAAATTATGGGAACTTCAGAATCTACCTCACAATCCAGAATAACAAAGTCTGCAGGAAAGATAAATAAAGAAACCTTTACCAACACATCATTCAAGATACCCACAGGTCGTTTTACCGACCTATCAGCCATCACGAGCCTCATATTGGTTGGTGTCGGATCGCCTAACCCCAACTTCTTGTAGATGGATAGTCGCATCAAATTGATGCTTGCTCCCAAATCGCATAATGCCTTGGCAAAATTTAAAGAACCAACTGTGCATGGAATAGTGAAAGCACCAGGGTCGGCCTTTTTCTGAACTAGCGATCTTGTAACGATTGCACTGCAATGGTGAACATTATCTGCTGGATCATAGCTTACTGCCCGCTTCTTTGTCAAAAGATCTTTCATAAATTTTGCATACCCAGGCATTTGTTCTAGTGCCTCCACCAACGGAACATTAATAGTCAGCTGTTTTAACATCGTCATGAATTTGCTGAACTTTGTATCATCCGCAATCTTCTTCAATCTTTGAGGAAAAGTTGGTGGTGGATATGGAATTGTTTTCTCCACGGCTTTCTTCTCCTCTTGCTTTCGAATTTTGGTCTTTTCAGGCTGCAAACCAATGGGGGTGACGTCATGGACGTCTTGGTCATTGTCTATGGCATCCTCATCTTCTTTATTTTTGGCCACTTGCTTGCTTTGGGATGAATTTTCCAGCACCTTACCACTCCTGGTAGTAATAGCCATGCATGATCCATCGTTCCTTGGATTTTGCACAGTGTTGCTAGGTAAAGTGCCAGCCTTTCTTTGATTGAATGCCACAGATAATTGACTCAATTATTGCTCCAGCTATTTTATTGAAGTGGAATGTGAGTCAACCAATTGCTTCATTGAGGACAAGTCATTCTTCACCTCATTCACTCCCGTATTAGTTGCCTCTACTCCTTTCAATAGTTTAGCCATCATATCTTCCATTGAAATATTTCCAAAACCAGATGCAGCGGCGTCACGTCATCCAGGAGGAACATACAAACCACTCCTGTCAGTCTTATCCTTCCAACTACCTTGATCACGGTCCTTATATCCTGAATTATCATAATAGTTCCGACCTTGGTTTCCTTGGGTATTCCCTCGGAAACCCCCCTGATTGTTCAAGTAGTTGGCCTCTTCTTCCGAATCAGATTCGTCTCTTCCTTTTGATGCAACAGCTTTAACTTTTTCTGTCTTCCCTGATAATAGATGCTTTGTAAGAAGATCCACTTGTGTTTTCATGTGCGCTATATCTTGATCACGTTCTTCTTCTCTTCTCCTTTGTTCAGCAGTCATACCAATAGATAAAGTGGGGCTTGCTACCTCAGAATCCCCGATATGCCAAGCTCTACTTTGCTTCATCATCCGATCTAGCATATTGCTTGCCTGACCAAAGGTGAGGTCTATAAATAATCCACCTGCTGCATTATCTACCACTGGCTTAGTCACCGAATTCAAAGCTCTGTATAATATCTCCATCAAGTGGACATTGGTCATATGGTGATTTGGGCACCGCATAAGCTTCGTCTTGAACATCTCCCATGTTTCGTGGAGGGCTTTAGTTGGAAGCTGCCAAAAATTTGTGATCTCATCTCTCAACTGTGCTTTCTTGGATGGCGGAAAGAATCTTTCTAGGAAAGCGTCTCTCAATTGCCTCCAATTTGTAATAGAATCAGGAGTCAGCCCATTCAACCATAGAGTTTCCTCCCCAGATAGAGACAATGGAAATAAGCGTAATCAAATTGTATTCTGACCAACGCCAGGATTGTCAAACGACTTGCATGTAGAAATAAAGTTGATGAGATGCATATTCGGATCATCGCCTGCTAGTCGACCAAATAATCCCTTGAGTTGCAATAACTGAATCATGGTGCTTGTGATGTTAAACTTTACTCCGGGTCCCAAGGGTGGAAGAATAATGGCTCCTGTGGCACCAGGTCCGTCCGGATCGTCCTCATCATCATCAAAAGGATTTGCATAGCTCGGCAATTAGGCCTCAATCGCGCTTGACGATCTCTCCTCTACATGGGTGCCACCACCTCAGTAGTATGCCGTGGGTTTAGTATCTCCTCATCGCCCAGGTCCTCATCATCAGGATTTGTTGCACAACCTAGGTTATCAATATTCTGTTGATGCACTTTAGCAGCTATCCTTTCAATTTCACGTTGTGCATCCATTGATGCACTGAACAAACCTGAATAAAACAAAAACAACAACTAAAAGTAAAAGTACGAGAATCTTTGACCAAAGGGTCTAGTAACTATCACAAACTTAGTTGACAACCGTATTCCCCGGCAACGGCGCCAATTTTTGATAACGCTCAATCTACAGCTCTCGTAGGAGTGTAAAGCGGTCGCTGTCAAATATAGAACCCAACTGGGTTGAGTATCGATCCCACAGGGAATAGCTTGGTCAACAAGTAAGCAACGATTACTAGACTTTTAGTACAAGTCTCGTAAAAAGGGGGGATTGTAATGTGTAACCAAAATATTAAAGTAAAAACTGAAAATAGCAATGTAAAAAGAAAGAATGTTTAGTAGGTTGTAAAACAATGAGAATTCAGGAGTTGGGTTTATGTCCACCTTATGAGTTGTACGTCTCTATTGGCTATGAGTTGTGCGGAATTCAGACATGCATGTGCTTATAGATAATTGTATTCGATGGTAAATCCAAGCGTCTTTCAACCTAAATAAGGACTATTTCACTTTAACTCTTTCGAGCTTAAAGCGTATCTAACGGTATAAATTCTCCAAGAGGTTAATCCAGTTACGGCACTAACTGTTTAATAGGGGATGGGACCCTATTACCTGGACATTATCTCTTTTCCATACATATAACTTTTCTTTCGAACAAGTTAATGCTATACTGGCGTTATTTTATGCGTCTGCAGCCACAAGAATTTGCATTAAGATAAAGAGAATAATGATATAAGCAACACACGTGTCACGAATTCACAAACTCATAGCAATAGATAGTAGCTCATATGGCTTCCATAACCCCAACAAAGAAGTTTAGTTACCCATGAGTGCGAAGGAAATCACAATCGACATTGTTATTATACCACAATAAAGATCTCGTGTAGTAGAGTGTGGTAGGCATTTAGGCGTGAACTCCCTTGCAAAGTAACGTTTCTCTTGTTGTGGAAAATAAGAATTGAATAAATGAAAAATAATGTCAACAATGAATTAATAAAGAAAATTGTTTTGATGGATGGATGGATGGTGGATGGATGGGAATTGATGGAATGGGGGAATTGTGTGGAATGGCGGAATGTATCTAAAATCTCTAGCAAAATAGGGTATTTATAACACCCATATCCTATTCCTACTAAGCTAATGAAATACTTAACCAAATCCTACTAAGCTAATAAAATACTTAACCCAATTATACTAGGTTAATGTAACATTATCCAAATCCAAATAGACTAATGAAATACTTAACTCAATTGTACTAGGTTAATGTATTATTATCCTAATCCAAATAAGTTACTGCAAGTCCCCAAAGTCTTCAGAAATGTTGTTTTAGCCCGGGACAGATTTTCCATGCATCACTTTTGGTCCTTAGGCGTCCAAGCTTTCTTTTCTCCTTTCGTGAAGCTTTCTTTGGCATCAAGTAATCCATAAAATACTGAAATCTGCATCATTTATACCTGAAACTTTGCTAATCATGTTCGTTAGCTCACTTACAGGAAAAAAGGACTAATAGTGCATGAAATATATAATTTGTTCTCAAAATATGGCACAAATATGGGCAAAATATATTGATATAGGCGCGTAATATCGCCTATCATCACCAAGCTCATGAGGATGCTAATATACACTTGAAGAATTTTATTGATGTGTGTTCTCCATTTGACATAGCCCACATATCTCAAGAGTCAATATGGTTGCAACTTTTCCTATTCTCTTTGATGGGAGAAGCAGTTTTATGGTTGGGGTCTTTGTCCGCGGGATCTATCACTACATGGAGTGAGCTCTTAAAGGCATTCTTGTAAAGATATTTTCCTCCTTCTCAGATATTGAAACTAAGGGATGAAATAATCAACTTTTGCCAACTTAATGGAGAACCATTATATGATTTTTGGCAATGATTCAACAACAAGTTAATGCAATGCCCAAATCATAAGGTTCTAGATAAGATACTTCTACAAATTTTCTATTGGGCATAGATCAATTGAACAAGATGGTAGTTGATAATATGGATGGGGGTTCTCTTTTTAGACTATCGTATGGTGTTGCATCAACTTTATTAGATTAAGTCACCAAGAAAAGTAGAGGGTGGCACACAAGAGATACTGAGGTGGCCGTGGGGGCTCCCTCCGTATCTTTTGTGATCCAAGAATAAAAGAAAAAAGATGAAGAAAGAGATGCAAATATGGCTAAAGTAATAATGCAACTTGATCTTCTTACCAAGCATGTGATGGGGGCTCCTCCAAAGGCGGTTAACGTCGTTGCTTCTAAGAGTGCTAAAGCTTATGATTATGAGAAAATAGAGTCTCTTGATGTAGAAATTTGGTTCTTGTTGAACCAATCCGAGGGTTCCCGCCCTACCTACCAAAGGAAAGGTGGGAATCAAGGTTGGAAGGAAAGAGATCGTAATAGAGATTGGCGTGATAGAGATCATGATTAGAGAGATAAGGAAATAGATTATGATCGGTATGTACCTCCACATGATCAGGCAAAGGGTAAAGAGTCAAGTTTCATTGACCTGGATAAGCTCAAAAGTAAAGATGTCCTTGCTCGGATTTTAATGGGTGTTGAGGGGACCGGCAAGATAGTCAGAGAAATGAATGGTGACGTCTCACAACTAAATCAAATGGTGACATCTCACTCGGCCTCTATCAAGCAACTTGAAACTCAATTGGTCCAAATCTCGGCACAGCTTAATGCAAGACCAAAGAGTGGATTACCTAGTAACACGATTGTCAATCCTAAAAATAATACTCACATCATGGCTATTATCACTTGGAGTGGTCGAACTCTTGGTAAAGATGTTGTTGATCTTGGTGAAGACCCTAATGAAAAGGAAAATAAAGAACAAGCCAATGCAAAGAGAAAATGTCTAAAAGAGCCAATTGATAATGATCCAAAGCCTAATGAGATAAGTGTTGAATGGCCAACAGTAGTTGAAGAAAATGTTGATAGTGAGAAAACTCCAAAGGTGATTGAGGATGATACTCCAAAAATAGATGAAACTCTAATTGTTCCATTGCCTCAAATCAAAATTCCTCCCCCATTCCCACAAAGGCTTAAGAAGAAGGATGATGATACCAAGTTCAAGAATTTCCTTGAAAAGTTTAGCAATTTATCGGTGAATATTCTGTTGCAATAAGCCTTACAAGAAATACCCGATTATGGTAAATTTATGAAGAACTTGGTTACAAAGAAGTGAGTCATAGATTTTGAAACAATTGAGGTAACCCACAATTATAGTGCAATAATGTCTAGCACAATGGTGGTAAAGAAAGAAGATTCGGGTGCATTTATTATTCCTTGCACAATCAGAGTCTACAAATTCAGAAAAGCATTGTGTAATCTTGGGGCAAGTATTAATTTGATGCCATTTGCCGTGTTTTAAAAGTTACGGTTGGGTGCTCCTAAGCCTACCACTACGAGGCTTCTAATGGATAATTGTTCAATCAAAAAGATCATGGGTGTGTTTTATGATATTTAGGTGAAAGTTGATCGGTTTATCTTTCCAGCCAACTTCGTTATTCTTGATTGTGAGTTTGATCATGAGGTCCCAATCATTCTTGGTATACCATTCTTATCTATCGAAAGGGCCTTAGTAGATGTGGAATGTGGGAAGATAAAATTTTGGGTGAACAATGAAGAAGTATCCTTCAATGTGTGTAAGTCCGTGAAGTAACCTACGGACTTGCAAGTTACTTCGGTGATTGATGTGGTTGATGATGAGGTGGCTAACACCCTTGAAATGAATCTTGTGAATGACCCCTTGGTGGGTATGTTATGGAACTTTGGAAGTGAGGTGGTGGCTTCATTAATGGGTCTTGGATCTTACACCAAGAACCCGGTCAAATTGTATCTTGATTTGAAAAACCGTGAGAGTCCACCTGCCAAGCCATATATTATTGAACCACCTCAACTCGAACTTAAGTCGTTACCATCCCATCTCCAATATATTTTCATGGGTGAGTATAATACATTGCCAATCATTGTAGTGGGTGATCTTGAACCTTGTCCAGTGGATGCCTTGAAATCAATTATGAAAAAGTTCATTCGTGCCATTGGATGGACTATTGCAGACATTATAGGCATTTCTCCCGGAATTTATTCTCTTAAAATCAAGTTAAATGTTAATCATATTCCTAGCGTGAAACACAAAAGAAGACTCAATCAACCAATGCAAAAGGTGGTCAAGAAGGAAATTATTAAGTAGCTTGATGCGGGAGTTGTCTACCCAATTTCCAATAGCATGTGGGTGAGCCTGATCCAATGCATTCCCAAGAAGGGTGGCATAATGGTGGTCCCAAATGAGAATAATGATTTTGTACCTATGTGTCCGGTCACGGGTTGGAGAATGTGTCTGGATTATCGCAAATTAAACTCGTAAACTGAAAAAGACCTTTTCCCATGCCCTTTATGGATCAAATATTGGATAGACTCGCCGGTCGAGGTTGGTATTGCTTTCTTGATGGTTACTTGGGGCACAATCAAATTTGCATCGCCCCAAAAGACCAAGAAAAGACCACTTTTACTTGTACCTATGGCACATTTGCTTTCAAGTGTATGCCCTTTGGGTTATGCAATGCGCCGACCACATTTTAATGATACATTTTGTCCATTTTTGCCGATATGGTAGAGGATACAATAGGGGTTTTCATGGATGACTTCTTCGTGGTTGGGGATTCATTTGATTTTTGCCTTTCTTACTTAAGTAAAGTACTTGAACGGTGTCTGGAGACTAATATTGTTTTGAATTTGGAAAAATGTCATTTCATGGTCAAGAAAGGCATTGTTCTAGGCCACCAAATTTCGAGAAAGGGCATCCAAATAGATCAAGCAAAAGTTGAGGTGATTGCTAATTACCTCCACCAATCTCCGTGAAGGGCATTAGAAGTTTTCTTGGTCATGCTAGGTTCTATCGGCATTTCATTAAGGATTTCTCGAATATCGCTCATCATTTGTTCAAGCTTCTTGAAAAAGAGGCAAAATTTGGGATCGATGGTGATTGTGTAAAAGCTTTCAATTGCCTCAAGGAACTCCATGTGTCGGCTCTTATCTTAGTAGCCCCGGATTGGTCATCGCCCTTTAAATTAATGTGTGATACAAGTAGTGTTGCTCTAGGTGCAATTTTGGGTCAAAGAAAAGAGAAGTTGTTCGACCCAATTTATTATGTAAGCAAGACGTTGAATGATGTTCAATGTAATTATACAACTATAGAACAAGAGTTGTTAGTGGTGGTGTATGTTTTTGAGAAGTTTTAGGATTATTTGCTAGGCACGAAAGTGATTGAACACACAGACCATGCCACTATTCGATATCTCATGGCAAAGAGAGAGGCAAAACCTCGATTAGGTGGATATTGCTCTTGCAAGAGTTTGCTTTTTGAAGTGAAAGATTGAAAGGGGTGTGAAAATTAAGTAGCCGACTACCTTTCCCTCCTTAAATCCAATCATGAGAAGTAGGGTGAGATTGTATTGATGGCAACTTCCCCGATGAGCTAGTCATGTCATTTTCAGGGAGCATTACACCTTGGTATGTGGATTATGCAAACTATATTATGAGCGGTGTACTTTCGATGAGTTAAATCATTATCAAAAGAAGTGGTTCCTATTTAATGTGAAAAAGTATTTTTGGGATGAACAATTCTTTTTTAAGGAGTGAGTGGATGGTGTGATCTGTGGTGTGTATATAAATAGAAATGATAGATATTCTTGAGGCTTGTCACTCTTCTCCGTTCGGTGGTCATCATGCTGGGATCCAAACGGCTGCTAAGGTTCTTCAAAGTGGATATTATTGGCCTACCCTTCATAGAGATGCTTGTGAAATGGTCAAAACATGCCCTTAATTCCAAATTCAAGTTGGTGTTTTGAGGAGGCATGAGATGTCTCTTAAGCCCAATCTCGAGGTTGAACTATTTGATGTATGAGGGATCAACTTCATAGGTCCCTTTGTGAGCTCATATGGTAATAAATATATCTTGTTAGCCGTTGATTATGTCTCAAGGTGGGTGGAAGTCATTTCTTTACCAAACAACGAAGGCAAAAGTGTCATTTTTTTCTTGAAGAAGTACATCTTTACAAGGTTCGGGACTCTAAGGGCAATTATTAGTGATGGCGACTCTCATTTTTGTAGTCGTGTCTTCGGTTATTTTCTTGATAAGTATGGGTTGAAGCATAAGGTTGCTACTTCTTATCATCCCCAAACTAGTGGCCAAGTTAAAGTATTGAATTTTGAAATAAAGACTATCCTTGAGAAAATCGTGAATGTTGGTCATACGAATTGGGCAAAGCAACTCGATGATGCTCTTTAGGAATATAGAACGGCCTATAAAACTCCTATCGGTATGTCCCCCTTACCAATTGGTGTTTGGGAAGGCTTGTCACTTACCCGTTGAATTAGAACATAAGGCTTTATGGGCTTTGAAGAAGTTGAATATGAATTGGGAGGATGCTTCAAAATTGAGAGTAAATCAACTTCATGAGTTGGAAGAGTTTCAACTCAAACCATATCAGAGCTCCATGTTGTACAAAGAGAAGATGAAGAGGTGGCATGATGCCAAAATGTTAAAGCAAGATTTTCATGTGGGTGATGATTTCCTCCTCTTCGATTCAAGATTGAAGCTCTTTGCGGGAAAGCTTAGATCAAAGTGGTCGGGCCCATTCGTGATCTCAAATGTTTATCCTAGCGGAGCTATTGAGTTGGAAGATCACAAGAATAAGAAATTCATGGTGAATAGGCAACGATTGAAGAACTATCATGTGGGTGGACCCAGAGCGACTAAGGTTGAATCGCTCGCTTCAAGGATCCAAAATGATGATCAAGTGATGTTGTGCCATGACTATAATACGACGCTACTTGGGAGGCAACCCAAGATTTATTTTTGATGTTTTTAATATTAGTTTTAGTTTAGTGTTGATTGATACAGGTAATATAATAAAATTTGGGCGCGAGAAGATTGTCTCGGAGGCTCGAAACTAAGCTCCGAACCATGAATTTGTGAAGGAAAATTCATGCCTTAAACTAGAACAACCTGCGCTGTACCTGCTTGAGTAGGTCAGACGCAGGTGCAAAGCTTTTGGGATGTAGATAACCTGCTTTTGGAATAAATTCGCAGTAGCTAAACTTCTTGATTCTGCATTGGTCTTGCTGCAACAGTCCAGTCGTTTATCAAGCACGGATAGAACACAGGGTAGGCTGGTTTTTGGTGCAGTAATCTGTCCCGACCTGCACTGGAACTGCTCCAGTAGTCCAGGCTCAGGTCTATCGCACCTTGATAGAAGGTAGCTGGTACTTACTGTCCTCAAATGCACTGGAACTGCTTAAGCAGTCCAGCCACAGGTTCAACACAGATAGGATGCAAGTTGTGTTCAAAAGTCATTAAGTTGTAACAATGGGTCGGATCTTGTTGAGCTGACCAAACCCGGTCAACCCAAAATCTTTTTAAAAACACTTTACAACGCCAAAACAATCCAATCTTGCATATTTTTTTCATCACAACTCCCTTTAAATGATATTCTCCCTTTATTTAACAAGAAAATTTGAACTACCAATAATTGAGATAACTCCTTTGGACTTGTGCTTCAATTTTTCTCCTCTCTTAAATCAAGAAAGGAAGGTATGTTTTCTCATGACTTCACTCTTGAATTCTCTCTTAAGGGATGGACATAATACTTGATACTTCATGATAGTTGGTCATTTAAAGTTGGTTTTTGTGAGCTTATTGAGATGATTAATACTTGTTGGAATAATTAGATTGTCATGGGTGCCTTGTTTCACTAGTTTGATTCATGATACTCTCTTAAATGAAGCTAGTGCACCATGTGCTTGATAAATGTCCATTAAATCCTGTCTTACTTATTTTGTGTGGTGGGTGGATCAAGTACGATAGTATGAACACCTTGAATATATTTGGAGATAATTTGGTGAGATAATTTGGGATTGTTCCTGATATCCCTCTTTTGTTGGACTAATCTTTATTTTGCATTCAGAGACAATTTTTTTTTGTGTGTGTGTATATATATATATAATGCTTATCTTGTACTCTTATTTTATTAAAATCTCTTGTACTAATTTCATCAGTTTTTGGGGTTACTTCTCTATGTTAGTCTCTTTATTGAATTCACTTTCCACTTCTTTCTATTTTTATCTTAATAGTTTGTTACTCACTGTTCCAGATTATGGGTTAACTTACTACAGGTGGGTTATGATAAGTGCAATCATAACCTGAGAAATTAGATTATGATAGTTATAGAGAAATAAAATATAATATAAAAAAATCGATTCTGGCAAAAATCAGGCTGATATAGTGAAATGTTGTTATAGTGAAGTGTCGTTATAAATAGGTTTGACTGTATATGAAAATATAGAGTTGAGCAAATTTAATAATAAAAAATAAAAAATAAATTTATTACTAAAGTGAGCTGGTAAATGGATTAATTATTCTTTCATACATATATGGAAATTGAGCAAACCCATTTCTTCTGATCGAATATTACAGGGCCAAGATTTTAAGTAATTCCTCTATTTTATTTTATATGACATATTTTGGCATGGTATTTAAGAAAACAAATGAATACTTTTGATATTTTTTTATCTAAAATAATCTTTAAATATTTGTGTGGTTTTTAACTCATTACATTAAGGGTAAAAAGAGAATTTAAAGTGAAATTGTTTCTAATTATAGAAAGGTGACATTCTTTTTGGGACGGACTAAAAGAAAAGATATCTCATAAAATGAGATGGATGGAGTAACATGTTTACAATTCTGACTTTCAACTTATTAAGAATAATTTGGTAGCTGGTTAGAATTTCACGGTATTAATATGCAGATATTAATTATGTGAGTATTAACTATTTCATCTTTTTCTACTCCATATACTATTATAAGATATCACCATAACTTGTACATATACTTTCTCTGCTCTATTTTACTTGACTCCTATACTAAAAAAAAAGAGATGTTTCAATTTACTTGTTCATATTATCAAATCAGAAGAGTTATTACCTTTTTTTTTCATAATACCCTTAGCATCAAACAAATATATAAAGCAATAGTTGGCAAATTTAGAGTTCTAAATTAAAGCATCATTAATAAGGTTAGTTTAGTAAAATGTACCTCTAGTTAATATATTCTTAAAGGGTGTGTCAAATCAACACGAGTCATGTCATATGAAACAGGGGGAGTGTTAATTAGATAAAATTACGTGGAGTACAAAACAACAAGTTATAATTAGCAAGCATAGCTAATTTTTAAAATAATTATCATTTGCAGCTAAGGTTTAGATTAAACAACGAAATATACATTTCTTTTCTTTTGTATTTTTGGGAGATCATATACAAATCTCTAATTTCAAGAGCTCTCTAATTTTAGGACCTATACGTTTGTATTTGAATACAAAGCAAATTTCGTAGATCATATACAAATCTCTAAAGGAAATTTATATTTGTATATACAATCTCTAATTTATATATATAGCTACCAAATTGTATCTACATCATATAATTAGACAAACTACAGCTATGACACCTCATTTAATGCCTAAATGTTAGCTATTTCTGAAGCGATTTTTTAGACTGCAAACCAAATGTGTATTAATTTTATACCTTATTTCCTACTCCCAGTGTTCCATATTCTTTGTTCAACTTATACAAGTAGTTGTCCCATATTACTTGTCCATTTAGAAACTTAACATATAATCAATTACATTTTCCTTATTCACCCTTACAAATTATTCGTTTTGCAAGTGTAAGCAAATTATTTATAAAGTTTCATCAAAGTATATAAAAGGAACAACAAAAACAACAATAATATACCTAAGGACGATAAGTGTAAGCAAACCTTACCATTACCTCAAGGAAGAAGAAAGGTTATTTCCAAAAGACTATCGACTCAAGTGTAGCACATTCAGATACATCGAAGAAAAAAATAGTGAAGAAAATATGACAACTAATCTGCCACATAAAGATAATAACCAATCACAAAATAGTGTGATAGTTGAAACACAATAGACAATACAATGATAGATATCTATAGCTAAATCCTAAGCTATCATACTACAGTGCACGATAACACTCCTACCCGACTAACCTTCTACTCTCTTCCACATTTCCCTATCTAAGGTCATGTTGTCAGTAACCTAAATATGTGTCATGTCCTGTCTAATTACCTCACTCGATATTTCTTTGGTCTATTTTTACCCCTCTTCGTACCTACGATATTAAACTTCTCGCACCTTCTCACAGGGGCGTCTGAACCTCACCTCATCACATGTCCAAACCATCTCAATCTCGCTTCCCTTATCTTGTCGACCACGAAGGCCATACTCGTTGTATTTCGAATAAACTTATCTTTGATACCCCTAGTATGTCCGCACATCCATCTCCGCAATATGCTTCTTCGGAATATGAGAGTTTTTAACTGGACAACACCTCATCCCATATAGCAACATTAGTTTAATAACAACTCTACAAAATTTACCTTTAAGTTTTTGCGGTATCTTTTTGTCACATGAGACTCCTGTGGCAAGCTCCACTTTATCCACGCTGCACAAACACAATGGGTGATATCATCGTCTATGAGCCCATAGAGCTAAGATATTTAAAATGACAGGTCTTAGGGAGAGCCTGTGTGTCTAGGCGTACATCTACAGCTTCCTTATACAACTTTGATCCTCACTGAATTTGAACTCCAAATATTCCGATGTGATCCTACTCAACCTAAACCCTTTAGTTTTAAGAGTTTGTCTCCGTACCTCCAACCTGTCATTCACGCTACTACGCATCTCAACGATCAATACTAAGTCATCTGCAAATTTTCAAATAACAAACACTAAGGCACCTTATCTTGGATGCCCCACATCAATATATCCATCATCAGAAAAAAAAAAGGACTAAGTAGGCATTTGGCCATGAATATTATTCACAATATTTTGGAATACGTTTTCACTTTATTTCAGAATAGTTGTTTGGCCATAAATATTTTGGCATGTGTTTTCACAATATTTGAATTTTTGAAAAACTATCTTGGAATTCACTTTTTGCACTTTTTATTTTATTTAAAAAAAATTCTAAACTTTTTTATTTTCATAAAATAACTCAATTTTTGTAAACTCAAAACTTTTGTAAGATTCATTTTCATATTTTATAAATTTTAACTTTAAAAATACTATATTTCTAAAATACTATGACTGATACAAGAATAATGGCCACCTTAGCTTTCGCCGACATCATTCAAAGTTACTATGTGAAGAATCAAGCTTTGATCGCATAGAGGGCACGGGATTATACTTGGAGGGGACGTTTTGAGCCTACCATTGATCAAACCCGAGTGTGAAAGATTGCTTGGAGAATTGAAGACTTAAGGACTCTCGGAATTGGACCACCTTTGTTGGTTCACGGTTTTGGTTCCCTTTATTAAGGGCATTTTGGTCACTTATCTTTGTCCAAGTGACACTCTATGACTGTCCCTCCTCATTAAGGGCATTGGAGTCATTTTGTGTTTATTTTGTAATAGATTATAAATAGGCTCCTGTGGTCTTATTTTCATTGGTTTTGAATGATGAAAGATTGAAACATTGAAAATCCTCTCTCTTGAGAGTAGACCACCTTATTATAGTCTTAGTTAGGACTTGGAAAAGTCATCCTTAGTATAGGGCTTGGAAAAGCCAATATTGTTCTTTGCTTGGAAACGGTGGATCTTGAGGTGAGTCGATTACCTTGGCAGTCACCGTAAAAGTGTGGTTTTGATTGTTACATTTATTTTTTATGCAATTTCCCTTGTATTTGTGCTGAATCCGTGTCTTGTTTTATCTTGTGTCATTGTTATCATCGTTATCTTCTCTTTTTAGTTATAATTTCATTTTCTAGCTTTGCTTCCCGTATCATTTGGTATCATAGCATGGCTTGATCTTGTTCCTACAAGATCAATCTTGGGCTTGCTTGTTAGAAAATTAAAAAAAAAGTGTTAAAAACTGAAAATTCTAGAAAAATAGCAATCTGTCCATGTTTGTGTTCTTGGCCAAAATTGTGTACTTGTTGTGTCTTGGTTGAGATTTGTTTGTTGTGTGACTAGATCTAGTAGTGTTCTTGTTTGTTTTGTTGTTTCTAGTGTTAGTTTTCTTGTCCACTAACACTTTGAGTCTAGATCTAAACTTGAGCTTGAACTTGTTGAAAGCTGTTGTTGTGAACATAAGCTTGGCCCATTATTGTTGACCATTGTTGTGGTGGACTGTTTTGGCCATGTGGTTTCTCCTTGATGTTCTAAAATTGACCACGTGATATTGTTGTTACTTGGTGTCTTGAGAACTATTTTATTGAAGTTGTAGTTGTCTTGGCCAAGTGTTGGAGATATTGTTATTGTAGATTGGAGGTTGTCGATGGAATTGTTGTTGTTCTTGAAGATTGTTGTTATTGTTCTTGGTGTGGTTGTTGTTGTTCTTGAAGTTCTTCACCTTCCTTCATATATTATTAGAACATAAAGTGAATGTTAGATCCTAAAAGGTGAAGGAAAAAGGTGTATGTACTTGTTAGTCTTGAAAGACCCCCCCCCCAACCACCAAAAGACTTTACATCACTTCTCAACCACTTTCCCATGAAACAAGGATCCATGTTTTAAGGAGAAGTACAAAAAAAAGTCAAGTCTTGAAAATTGAAAAAGTCTTCAAGACTTATTTTCCCTCCTAAAACAAATTCCACCAATCTAAATTAATTTTTGACCAAGACTTGAACCTTTGAGAATAACCACTTGATAAAACTGAACCAATACGTGGCTGCCACATCATCACTGCTACTATTCATGCAATATTTTTTAGCTCAAATTTTAGATTCTCAGTTTCATCTTATTGTTTCATTAGTTCCATGTCTTGATTCTAGAATTAATTAACAACTAGTAGTCACCTACTTAGTTGTAGATTAATTATTGAATCCATTTCTTCGTGTCTTCGTTATTTGTGTGCTTTTCACATTTTTAACTCGTAGTAACTTCTTTGTTTTAAGTTCATAAGTAAATTTTATTTTGTATCTTGAGTCGATCAAACAAGAATCTATTTTGGCCGCCAAGTAGAATTGACATCTTATTGACTACCGGAGTATAATCAACTTTCAATATTCGCCGCTCTAAATTGTGAGGATCACAAAAGTGAGTGAATACGAGTGTTAGTGAGAAGCTTTTACTACTAATCTTGTTTGTTCATTTTGTAGGTTCAAAAGGTGATATAAGGGGAATATGTCTTCGATAGTCGGGGATTATTGTGACTACAACATGGGATACTATGGTTGTAGTGAGGGGTTTTATGGCTACGAAGTTGAGGAAGATTGCGGAGGCTATGAAAATAGCCATGATCAAAACTTGGGCAGATTTAAAAGTTACTGTTTTGAGGGAGAAAATGAGTAGAATAAAGTACCTAGTACTTATGGTGACTTTGGAGATGATATAGGACCTCGTGATGGATCTTATGATGATGTTGAGGAATGTGAGGAGTCTTACACTTCTTATATCGAACATAAAGTTGGTGTTAGGTATAACCCTTTTGTTCGCAAAGCTTATGAGAGCTATGATGAGAGTACACATGAGGAGTATGAAGATCCATATTCTCCACCTTATAGTACTTCTTATCAAAGTCGATATAGTGTGAATGGTTATACTAGCTATAGTGGAGGTTGTCCAATGAGAAAAAAAGGGTATGTATCTCCAAAATTGAGGGGTATTCGTATGTTTTATAATGTTGATCCGAGAAAGAGTGTACACTCTGAAAAGGTGACCATCTTTGGGATACCAGACTGCCTCGTTGTATTTAATGATAGGTACTATAGAAAATACATCGTTCCATCCATGGTTGAATACTTGGGGTTGTTTTGCGAGCCTTTACTTGTTCCATACTTCTTGGATGGGTTTAAGGTTACCGAAAGGGTAAAAGTTGTCTTCTCCTAATATGAATACCATGAGAAGGTGTGTTGCGATATTCTTCCCTTGGCCTACGATCATGTATACTTAGGTGTCGATTGGTTTGCACGACATCAAGTTCCTAACGTGCAAAATTGGCCTAATGTTGTAAGAGACCAATGGGGGAATCGCCTCATGACTTACTTGCTGCCCAAGCCACGAAGAGTGCCTACCTACTCAATCCAAATTATTATGAGAGACAAAAGATTAAGAGGAGTAAGGGAGTGCAAGGTGGTAATTCGAGAGTGAAAAAATGAGAGGTTGTATGGAGAGAAATGAGGGAATTACCAACAAAACGTGCTAACATTGGTTGTCCTACTATTTCTAAGGACATTTGTGTAGGTACCAACATGACAAGCGAAGGCGAACAATGCCGAAAGAAAGTTTCTATCCAAGCTTGTGGAGAACCTTGACACCATGATAAAGAAGAATGTACTCAAGGACTTTAAGGTAAAATAGCTAACTTTTACACTTTTGTGCGTGTGAATAATAATTGTGTGACTAGTAGCCCATTGAGTATGAGTTGTAGCTTGCCTGTATGTGCATCTATTGTTTCTTTTCCACTTGATGATGATGTACATGTTATGAGTGTGGATACACTAGTTGATCCTATTGATGACCGAATTGACTCTTCTTGTAAGATTGATTTTTGTCCACCTAGTGTTGAAACCATTGTGTTGAATGAAAGTACATTATCTTGGGAAATTTGCGTTGATCAACTTATGTATGAAAATTGCCCACCACTTGAGGATGTGTATGATGTGATTAATGAACCTCAAGTGTGTGATGATATTGAAAATGTAGATCAAAGAAATAGGAGTGAACCCGTGAGCTTACCGTTTGACTCTAATATTTGCTTAGATCATAGGGATAATCATGTGCTTAAGACATCTTTAAAACTTGATAATGAACTTTTAGAGAGTGAACTTACTTGTTCCAAATATGCCAGTGGGATAGATCATTCTCTCTTTAGGTATAATGTCTTGTTTAAAGATGATATAAACACTCCTAATGAACCTAGTGGTGAAAATGATGGTATAGCTTACTTTAGAAGCTATAGCCGATATGTTAACCCACTATGGTGTGACAACATTCCTCCTAAAGATGGAAATCTCTTTTTGAAAGATGAGAGTACTCTTAAGGGTAAGGAATGTGTAGTCCTTGAAAAGTCGAGGGCAAGGGTGTCATTGACTCCTTAGGGTAACATTCCTAAATGTCCATCCTTGTTTGACACACTTGTGCCTAAATTACATGAATTCTAACTTGTGGATGCCAAGTTGTCTAGTTGTTTGAAGGAAATAATGTGTATGTGTTTAAATGCTTATTCTTCACCTGTGAATTCCTTTACACGTGATTTTTTCCTATACTACCTCTTTGCCTATGATGATGTCCATGTTAGTTTTGGATTTGTTTTATGTCGAGGTAGGAAGTTTGTTGGTCTGTCTATGTGTGTGTGTGATAATGCTATATGAATTTTATGGACTTTAGAAACAATCGAAACACCCCCCTTAGTGTTGTCTTTTAACAAGATAAATAAGCAATGGTGTCTTATGGATCATAAGATGAAGGAAGTTCTACCTTGTGGATTATTTGATGCCATTGGGACCTATGTAGTTTCTTTATCTCTTGGTAATTCCCTTAACCAAATCCACTGTGCACCTTTTATTGGGCTTTTAATATTTAATTCAAAGTATCCTTGGTTATATTATAAATATGTACAACCTTGGCATGTTGAGATGATTTACTGCGCTAACCCTAACCCTCGTGCCATGAGGAGTTTGTATTTGTTTTCCCTGTATTCATTTTTGCAAAGTTTGGATTCGTGGGAGAATCCTTTTCAAGAAGGGAAGGATGATACGAGAATAATGGTCACCTTAGCTTTTGCCGACATCATTCAAAGTTACTATGTGAAGAATCAAGCTTTGATCGCATAGAGGGCACGAGATTATACTTGGAGGGGACGTTTTGAGCCTACCATTGATCAAACCCGAGTGTGAAAGATTGCTTGGAGAATTGAAGACTTAAGGACTCTCGGAATTGGACCACCTTTGTTGGTTCACGGTTTTGGTTCCCTTTATTAAGGGCATTTTGGTCACTTATCTTTGTCCAAGTGACACTCTATGACTGTCCCTCCTCATTAAGGGCATTGGAGTCATTTTGTGTTTATTTTGTAATAGATTATAAATAGGCTCCTGTGGTCTTATTTTCATTGGTTTTGAATGATGAAAGATTGAAACATTGAAAATCCTCTCTCTTGAGAGTAGACCACCTTATTATAGTCTTAGTTAGGATTTGGAAAAGTCATCCTTAGTATAGGGCTTGGAAAAGCCAATATTGTTCTTTGCTTGGAAACGGTGGATCTTGAGGTGAGTCGATTACCTTGGTAGTCACCGTAAGAGTGTGGTTTTGATTGTTACATTCATTAGGGGTTAGTGTTGAAATACACTTAGTTCTTAATCTTGTAATAATCTTGGTCTCACTATCTATCTTTATTTTCTATGCAATTTCCCTTGTGTTTGTGTTAAATCCGTGTGTTGTTTCATCTTGTGTCATTTTTATCATCTTCATCTCCTCTCTTTAGTTATAATTTCAGTTTCTAGCTTTGCTTCCCATATAATGACCAAACACAACTTTAACTCTATTTTCAACTTCAAAAACATCAAATAAAGTGAATATGTTTTTTATTTTCATGAACAAACGGGTACTAAGAGTTGATCCCTATTGCAACCCCATTTCCACCGAAAAATGCCTCGAGTCTCCTCCTACTGTCCTAACTCGTTTCTTAGCTCCATCATATATGTTCTTTATCAAAGAGGAAATGTAGTAAATTTACTCTTCTTATTTATGATTTTTGAAGAAAAATGTAAAATAGAAAGTGGACAACTAAATATGGGACCTAGGGAGTAATCATCAACTATGGGTGTTCATGGGGCGATTTATGTCGGTTATTGGCCCAAGCAAAATCAATATAATCACTTTTAAAAATTATTGAAACCAAACCAAATACATAATATATATCAATTTGGTTGTTATCAGTTTATGTTCGGTTTGATTTGCTTATTTGGTTATCAACCGACACAAATTTTTTTAAAAAATGGTTCATAGAAAAGACAACTACTCCTACAAGTAAAGGAATTTAAAAGAGATTAGTTGTGCTCTAGCCAAGAATATCAACAAAAATAAAAAAGACGTGTTTATTTGTCTTGATTTTGTTCTAAAGAACAATTTCAAAAAGAATAAATAAATCTTGAGATTACCATGTAAAATAGTAAGATGAAGTATATTACAAGATATTTAATTATAAACAAATTTCATTAAAACATATATAAGATAGTTAAATCATTTTAAAAAACAATTTATTATGTATATATAATTATATATGTATATTTTGTCTATCTTATTCAGTTATTTCTTCGATCTTTTTGAATAAAATCAAATATTATCGACTTTTTAAAATATAAAATTAAACTAAAACAAATCAAATAAAAATAAATTTATTTAATCGACTTGATTCAGTTCTTCAGTTAGCAACCATATGTTACACTTATAATTAATTATACCTCAGGATTTGAAATTAAAAGTGAGAAATACATTTTTCAATTAAGTAAAGGTCCTTCAAGTTTTAAAAATTAGACAAAAGTTATTAAAAAAGATTAGCCTTACAACAATAAAAATTATCTCAACAATTATAAGATTTAACCCAATAACTATATAAAATTATTGAACAACTGAATTATTATCAGGTCAGCTTATACAATTGTGAATAATTATCCGCACTTATTTGAAGGACTTGACTAGGGGTGTGCATCGGTCGGTTCGATTCGATTTTTCTTATCGATTTCGATTTACCAATACGATTCGTTTTTCGGTTTAACCAATAAGAAAATACTTATAAAATAGAAATAGTAACAACTAACATAAAAAAATGAAATCTTCATTACCGCCAAAACCTACGCAATGCATTTTTTAACAATAATCTTCAAACTTGAACTGAATGTTATTTAGGAAAAAAATTGAATCCTAATTGTTGGAAGCTATAAATGCATCAAACTTTTTATTATGATAATAGCCGAACTTTATATTGTGTCTTTATTGCCCTGAATAAGTGAATAATTAGCAATGCATATAATCTATATATATACACATATCTATATATATATAGATAGATAGATAGATAGATACATAGATAAACAGAGAGATTTAAATATATAATATAAATAGAGATAAAACAATAACTTAGTGTATCCTTATTGGGTTATCAGTTTAACTGATAACCCAATAAGCTAAAACTAATACCGAATCATTTACTCAATAAATTTTTTTATAAAATTAATAAAAAATTGTTAACCCGATAATCCAATATCAATAATCCAATAACATTTTTATCGGTTCGATTTTTCCACAGCCACCAATACTGTGGGGTCACTTTAATCGGAGACTTGGGGACATTCTTTAACCTAAATTGACTCCCTCTTTAATGGTACCAAACTACACTTGCATCATTTTCCTTCGCCATCCTTGTGAGCTTGGAGCAGTTCATCTGTCTGAATCGAGCATGAACTAAGTAACAGAGAGAGGGGAGGACAGAGAAGAAAAATGTTCCTACGGAGGATAGCAAGGCCATTAATGATGATGGCGAAAGTGAAAGAAACAACAGGTATAGTAGGTTTAGAGGTAGTACCAAATGCAAGGGAAGTTCTAATAAATCTGTACAGTAAAACCCTAGAAGAGATCAAGGCGGTACCTGAGGACGAAGGATACCGCTAGGCAGTGGAGAGCTTCACCCGCCACCGACTCCAAGTCTGCATTGAGGAACAGGAATTGGAAATGATCGAGAAACGGATTGGTTGTGGTCAGGTTGAAGATCTCATTGAGGAAGCTCAAGATGAACTTAAGCTCATTGGTCATATGAACGGTATGTATAGTACAGTCCTAAGTTCTGCCTTTTGACTTTTGATAACCGGGCCAATGGTCATGCACCTCGACCAAATCCAAATAATGTCGCCTGAGCTTTGTCCAAATTAATTAACATTTCAATCACACTCATCTTATTAGGTTTTAGAGGCCCGCATTCACTCTCATATAATATCACTAGTATCACAACCATTATATGAAACCAATTTTTTCCCTTCCGGCAAATTTGAAACTTCAACTTTCATTGCATCCGATCACTATTTCACAAAGCAGATACTCCCTCTGTTCCAATTTATGTCCTCAGTTCGAATTTGAAAGTCAAACAGTTAAATTTTGACCATGAATTCGAGCATGGAAACTTTAAGCTTTTGAAATGAAATTTACATATTTGGAAACTAGTAAAAAGTATGTGAGTAACAATAAGTGACAATTCAAGATGTTTAAAAAATATAAGAAAAAATTACGGGCAAAGAAATACTCATTTGAATCTCAAAATTTAGAAGGTGACTCTTCCCATCTGTCGTAGACTTAGTGGACAGAGTTAACTCGCCTTCAACTAGTAGAAGTAGTGAGTAAATCGCCGCGCTAAATAGAGCATTGTGCCTCTTGATTAAAAAATTACATTACTGAGAAGGTTGATCCTTTCTTTTTAAGCAAAAGTTCATAAAGTTGAATTCCCAAATTTACAATTTTGATTTGTTTTTGAACTCTGGTCAAGAATACATTTTCTTGAAAAGGTTCACTTGACTCAAGAAACTTAACTTGGACGTTCTAGAACTCATTAGGCTCAGATAGTGGGAGAGAACAAAGAGTCAATCCCTTCTCCAATTAAAAAACTTTCTCCTTACATTTGTTCTCTGTGTATTTGGAATGTTAAGGGTTTGTCTCACCTTTTATTAGCAATCCCATGGAATTAGTTTTGTACAAAAAGATCAGTGTTAGAATATGTTGTGATCTATTCGGTTTAATATGCACTAGGGAAATTCAAAAAATTGGACAATTACCTTGAATAAGACAAATTCCTTAAGAATCGTGTTCTGAAATAATCAAGATTTTGTTATGGTAAGGTTCACTGTAAGGCAACATTATAACTAAAATATGCAAGTGCTAAGAGATTATGCTATGATGCTATCATCGATGCACACTGGCTTATATCCAATGTCATCAACTTCTTCCTTCTTTTGGAAAGTCCGAAGTACATAAACATCTACTTTGCTCACGCTTCCTGGCAGACCTTTATTGGGTCAATGTTTTCTCTTTCCCCTTCCTTGTTTGTCATATTTTCCCTTTAGAAATTTATTGAAACAAAAAACAGTATGCTTACACTCTACAAACTGGAAATCAACCTGATTGATTAGCAGTTTGTTCTGAAAAAAAAAAAATATTGTTGGAATTTAAGTGAGTCTCACATTGTAACTGGATCTGGAAGACCAGAAATATAGCCACTTCGTCTTCTACAGTGTTAGAGATTTTTTGAAGCAAGAAATCCTTTGTTCTTCCCTGCAGAGATAGAGCTACTTGTGTTCTAAACAGATTATTGCTTTATCTTTCTTCAACTTCTGTCTAAATTTTGTGTATTTCTTTGTGACATGTTGAAAAGAATAACAGGAATACGGAGTGAGGATGTGATGGTCCACTATTGATGAGACTTGAGAGTCTTACTTTTTTATTTAAACACATACTTTTTGTTAATAATAATAGTACAATGTAGGTGCCCAAAAGTTTGCAGAATACGTTGGATACATTCTCTTTTAAATATGCTGAGAGTCTAGCAAATCCAACATAGAATCAGTATCATATACATTTCTCATGTACTCCAAAATTTCGAAAACTGTAAGCTTCTGTATCTAAAACAGAAAGCTGTTGTTGCTCATCCTTCAAGCGTCTTCACTTTTCTCCTGCCATACTGCCAAACAGTTGCACATAGTAACTATTTTATACGAGGTTTTTATTTTCTATGGTGATCCTTTGTACCTCTCAATTGTGTAGGAACTTCCTCAGGGTGTCTCATATTCCCTCGTCGTGTTCCGAAAATTTTAAGTTGCACCGTAGTCAAATTTTAGTTCAATGCAAAAGCAAATGTTTTTTTAAATAACCATGGTGTCTGGGCAAGCTTGCCCGCATCTCGACCATTTTCACATGATACCTCCCACCAACAGCAAGTACCAGGTAACTATTGGATATCAGGCACACGCAGCGGAAGCAAATAAATAGGAGCTCTTGCATGTAATATAGACAACCAACATAAACACATAGTTTATGCAAAGGATGCTTGAAAATAATCAGGAATACCATTTGAAGTGTGAGCAGATATCTTGAAGCGAATCCTTCTTTGAATCTGCGGTTTTCTACAGTGTTTCTAAGTTCACAACCGAACTTTCTCAATACTTGGGTGGGCAAGTACTTAATAGAATACTCTATTCTTTCTATTGTTTCTCTTGCTATATTATTAATTTCTAGGCTGGGGAAATTCCTATTTATAGAGATAATTCCCCAGTCCAAGGAGGAAAGAAAATCACACACCTATTTCTACTTGAACAAGGATAGGTGGTGACTTCTCCTTTTCTCATAGAAAATAGGATTGCGAGTTCTAAGTATAATATGGGCACCGTAGGGACCACGGAATTAATTACTGAGGCTCTCTATTATGAAAATAATTCAAAATACCAATTTGAATTACAGATACTAATCAATATAATGATTAATTTCCTATAGAGTAATGCTTAACTTATTTCATATGTTCGATTCATAAATTCACCTGCCGGGTTTACACATGAAAATTTATAAGCTTCTCACAAAAGGCCTATCATCAATCTCTATACCGAGACATGGATTTCATTAACTAACTTATTATTTCGCCAATATATATTATTATCATCCAATCTACGAGGAATATTGACCCATCTCAAAATCTCACCTTTTAATAAATCAAAACGATAAATTATATATAAAGATCATAATAGTTATATCAGGATTAAGAATATAAGTGCATTTAACATTTTAGAAAATATGTTTCTTATCGGTCAGTCCAAAACAACTATCTCCACTCGGTCCCGTTTAATACATACAAAATACACAAGCGTGAGAAGGTAGAACTACACCGTTCTCGTAATCAAGATAAATTACATTTAATCTTGTGCTACAATTATTCTGATGGTTTGTACAAATTCCCATCTACGATTGTGAACTATAACTTATAAGAACCAATGATTTAATCTTCTGTGTATAAGCTAAAACTCTATACACCAAATCATCTACTATATAAGTTGGGGACACATATATGACAATGATCTATTTAATGTAACGATTTATTGAATTGAATAATAAACAAATAAATAAATAATGATTCAATAAATAATACTATATCAAAACAACATGGTTTATAGTATATCCTAACAATAACTCTGTCCTCCAAGGCTTGAAAAGATGGGAAGAAATCACCTAATGTTTGTCTCTGTCGGGAATTGAACTTGTAACCTCATGATCCTCAACCCACTTCATTGATCACTAGGCACACCCTTGGGTGCATGCAAAAGCAAATGTTTTGGGTTCTCTTTGGACATTTTCAATCGTATAACATCTATTGCCAGTTTGAAAATGCATCTACAGCACAGGGTGAATCCTCTCTTTTGCGGACTGTCTGGTGTTTAAGCAAGTATGTTCATGGTTATCCAACCGAAGCAAGCCACCTTAGGGGGTACATTTGTGTTCCAGATTCCTTCTTTACAATGCATTATTTAGTCACTTTTAGTAGGAACTCAATGTGAATCTTCCCTCTTGCCTTGCCGCCCATCCCCACCCCCCACCTCGCCCCACCCAAATATATGTTATCTGAGTCTGAAGTCAATTATCTTAGCCACCTGTTTACTCAAATTTTTTATTACCCATCCACCTCTTTGTCTTGTAAGTTTCTTCTGAGTTTATGCTCTATAGTCTATCCATTCCATTTCTGCATTCTGCAATTGTGGCCACATTATTTAAAACAAGACTACGTATTAGGGAATAGCTCTGTCCATGTTGACTATTCCAACCATGTCTTGCCATAATCCTGTCTTTTTGCTATTTCCTACTTTCGGTTTTACCAAGTTATGGTTCACCCAGATAATTACTGGTTTCTTTTCACGGTGCCACTCCATCAGACGTTATTGGTTAGGTGCTGGGGGTGGGTGTCAGTTGGTTTGGTTCATTTTAATAACATTTGGATCGGTTCAATCGGTTCTGTTTTTCGGTTTTAAGCCTGTCAAATCAACCTTCTTTTAAAAAACAAAATTGAGTCTCAGAATTTTTTTTTTTAAAAAAAGGGAAAATGAAGCTGTGACTGGGAGTAGCGGCAACTGGAAAGGTGGCATCTTTGGGCAGCAGTAGCAGAGACACAAAACACTGAGTTGGTTTTTTTTGAATACCCACATTCCTACACCTTGCCTCTTTTTCACTTCCGCATAAGTTTTAAGGACAAAAATAAAAATTCAAAAGAATTTAAGACTTGTTAAAGAAGAAAATGAGTACTTCCTTACTCTAAGGGTAAGTAATGTAAGAATCTGAAATTCTCACAAAATGGAAGATGGTGAACCCTTCTCCTTTGAAATCCTTCTTTCACTCCTCCACCTTCTTCAATGCCCCATCTCTGATTTTGGTCATGATTTGCACTATAGAATGAACCCTAGTCCCTAGGAACATTATGGATTTGGGTGTCAGTATGGGCATTTGGTTTTGGTGATAGGGATTATGTTGTCTCAATCGTCTCTGTAAAGGGAAGAAGCATTTTGGGGATCCATTTATGGGGTTGGAAGTTCAATGGTAGATATATCCCATTTGTTGCATATTATTTAGTAGGAATACTGATTTTCATGGTCATAAGCTTTGTACAAGTCCAAATTGCACACAACTCCAGCCTCCTCTTTTCTCATTTTTGAATCTAAACCCTCATTTGCGACAAGTAAAGCATACATTATTCGTCTCTCTTGGCTGGGTGCATTTTGAGTACCTATGATTATTTTCTCTATCACCATTTTCCCTTTCATTAAAGATAGTTGCCATGACCCATCATGTTATAAGATCTGCCAAATGGACTTATTGATCTGAACTCTCCTTGTTCCATTGCTCCTTAAAAGTTACTTTTTGGAATGTACTCTCCAGATAGAAATGCTTAGATGTCCATATGTTCTTTTACCAAGATTGGCCGACAAGGCAATAGTGAAGCCGTTAGGCCCCGGCGCTTTGTCTCTTATGTTATCTTTGTTAGCCAATTCCACTCACACCTCAATGAAATGCCTTTGTATTCATTCTCTCCACTCTAAAATTGTATTCAAATTCGTATGTTGTCTTGTCATTCCACGTGGCCTCCAGCTTTCTGTCTCTTTGTGATAAGGTTTTATAGAACCTCAAGATATATTTATCTACTCTGGCACATCAATATGCAATCTGTCATGCTATTGTATCGTCTATTAACATTTCCCAATTTGTGGAAGAACGTTATGCTTTTTGGCTTCCTCCTTTTGCAGAGGTTTCTTCTGCTTTAAACCTTTTTTCTAGTTCTGTGTGGAGTATTTTTTTTGCCGTGTCCCTTCTTTGCAACTTTCTGTGTTTTTTCTGGGTCTGCTGCCTGAGAACTGTTCTGGATTGGGGGAAATTGCTGTTGTATTTTCTAATTTCTGTTGACAAAACAGGAAGTTTCAATGGAGGGGCAAAGGCAGAAACAACACTTCCACCAAGATAACTTTAAAAAAAATCTCACTTTGATTTAATGTTGGAAATGCAATTCATGTTCAACTTTGTCCTATGCTAGGTGTTTCAGTGACTTCAAGTATTAGGAGGGGTTTGATATTAAGATTCTAACTGGGTAATTGGGAGTGACTTAATTTAAAATTCTGACAGTGAAATTTGGTTGATTTATCAACCCCTCGAGTTGGGAGTTATTTGTCAATTCGAGCTCCTAAAGATGATGTGTTATCGTACTTTCTTTCAAGACTTTGAATCACTAACTTTGTTATGCAGAGTGGTATTTAAAGTTAAATTTAATAATTACTTTGTTATGCAGAGTGGAAACCTTGGGGTATTCCTGATGACTATGAATGTGAAGTCATCGAAAATGATGCTCCAGTACCAAAACAGATTCCCCTGCACCGTCCTAAAGCATCAACGTGGTGTATTTGTTATGAGGGGAGTCATTTCCATGAATCATATATTTCTTTTAAAATGTTTTCTGGTGTTCGGTTGCTCAGAGAATGATGTATAAGAAAAATGTAGCATTATAGATAATAATGATGTCAACACATTCTTTTTGATGAATTTATTTTGGAGCAAGTGACATTAAATTTATAAGTTATGACAGCGAAAAGGGAAATGAAATCCATCCAATATCCATAAGTTGGAAAATGCCGTCTTAAAGAATCTTTTTCTAGTCCAGGTCATTGTAATAAATTGAGAAGCTGGTTCTTGGTTGATGAGTTGATCACTTTATCCTAGTGGTCAAAATTCAGGATAACAATTATATATTTCTAGAACTCCTAGGAGAATAAATGAATGACCAAATCATTTTACAATAGTTAAGGCATTGTATAAACCTACCAGTCCTATTAATTCCAGTAGTCTGCCCTCCAAATTTCTCGGTAGATGTAGTGACTTCATTAAAATCACCACTTAGTAACCAAGGACCAGAGTGACTATCCGACACCATCTTCAAGTTGTTCCAAAGGTTCACCCTACTAGTTGTATTATTGCAAGCATAAATAGCAGAAAACAACCATTGAAAAGGAGAGGGTATTACCTGAACCATGCAGTGAATCTCTTGATGCGTTACAAAAACATTTGAGATATTAAGTCATCAGGCCAGAGAAGTGCCATGCCACCAGCTCGTCCCTCAGCCGGGACAGCTAGGACATTCGAAAAGCTAAACTCGTGTGGCTGAGACTGATGGCTTTTCCTATGCGTCTCAAGCAGCACTACTAGAGCAGGTTTATGATTTGCTATGAGCTCCTTAGAAGCTAGCCTAAAATCCCTAGATATAGAGCCTCTGTAGTTCCAAATTATGAAATTCATAGGCTTGTAAAAACGGTGCTGAGCATTAGCACGACATGCAAGTTCAGAGTCCCTGTCTCTGAGAGAGGGACTCATTATCACAGCATATTTCCCCACGCCCGGATTCAACGTGGGCCTCAGGTGAACCGAGCATTTGAACATATTTTGGGGACAATTTACGTTTATTTTTCTTGCATGGTGCTCTTTGAGCAGGAATAATCGTACCTGCCCCAGATGAGTAGACGTCATAGTTCCCGCCTCTTGCATGTCGTCGACTAAATCGATTGGCACAAAGATGGGTTCCAGCGGGTTTTGCGCTGGTGTCTGCTGCTCCACTGTCGGCGTTGATGGCTCCACCACCACTGGCGTAACATGCTTCTGTATCCATGGTAGTATTTCGTCCTCCGGAGATGGCTGGGGATAGAAAGAAAGGCCCGGCATCATCAAGTTGTTGAGAGTCGGAGGGTCGACGTTCGAAGTCGAAGCTTTGAACGGATTTGGATTTGGTTGCGGGTGAGCAAACCAGTGGAACTGTCCATAAGCCTACAACCGAGGGTCATCCCCTCCGTCACTATTTGGGCAAGGTCTTTAGGATTTTATATCTGTATTACGCTCTCCTGCCCGTTGATTATCATTGTAAACGTCAGTGCATGACCCGGCAGACCCACTTCCAACCATGACTGGGGTGGTCAGAGTGGGATAGGGTTCATCGAGGAAAATATTGGACGTGGGTTTTCTGTATTCTCCATTGCTGTTTGAATTAACGATGGAAGAGGAGATGTTGGTTTGAGGTGTAAGTGTACTCCCAGGTAAGGACAATTTGGGTGGGTCATTTAATTTATACTGATCTGGCAGGGGTGTCGATGTTGGGGGTATAGGGGTATCAGGTGTTATGTTGGTAGGAGAAATATCAGATAAATTTTTTCCTGGCGGATAAGAATGAGAAGGGTAATGATCTGGGAGATTTATATGAAAATCATTGGCTGGCAAAGAGGTGGACAATAACTGCATGTTGTTTTCTGTTTTGTCCACGTAGGAAGGGAGGTCACTGCCGCAGGGCTGACGTGGCCGTCCACAAGAGATGGCTTTGTTTTGGCGGCTGCTTTTAGCTGGGTAGGATTGTAATTAGGAGAAAAATCACTACCATTAATTGAGTCTAAGTTGGCGTCGTTACTAGCGTCATTGGCAGCGTTGAGGGACAAAGACAATAAAGTCCTTTGGTTAAAAAACTTAGGCGTAGAGGTCTCGGGCTGCGTAATGGAATTAGGGCGATGGATAGACGTACATGGATTGAACGTTGAATTTGAAATCCTACCTTTTCCACGACTGTTACCTTCACCTGGAGGTGGGTGTTGCTGACTTCTTACTGGAGATATTCTATTTTGCCATTTAGGGAAGTGCACCAAATTCCATCCGTCCTTTTCCTTCGTAGAATGGTTATTTTTTAGGCTAGACGATGGTCCGGTAGGCTCATCCTGCTTTCCGACTAAGTTAGGTATAGCGAACTGGTAGTTCCTCACTACGTGTCCCAACCTTCCACATTTTGTACATAGCAAGTTCGCTCCTTCGTAGTGGATAATTTGTGTATGAGTTCCGATGTATATGTGGTGCAACAACGGTTGTTCGAGTGGAACTTGTAAACACAACCTATCATACCGTCCTATAGTTGTAGAAGAGTTACATGTATCTATCTTGAGTAGGGTTCCAATTTTATTTTCTACTTTAACCAAGATTTTCAAGTCGTAGAATTCGATTTTATGGAAGCACATTACTTTCTCCCCGGGGGAATTTAACTCTCTCATCTCCTTTTCACTGACGACATTATTCTGTGTGGAGAGTTAGATAATGAGACTATGAGCACAATTCCTACCATAATTACTCACTTTGGAGCAGTTTCGGGACCAAAAATCAACTACTTAAAATCAAAAATCTTTTTCTCGAATAATTCGCCGGCTACCAAAAGAAAACTCGTTGTTGACTCCCTAAATATATTGGAAGGCTTATCTTTGGGGAAATACTTGGGTTTCCCAATCTCAAATACCAAATTAGTCAGAGCTGATTATCAATTTCTCATTGACAGCTTTAGGCGTCGGCTAACTAACTGGAAAACTACCTTCCTATCTCCTACGGGTAAAGCTACCTTAATCAAATCCACCCTTAACAACATTCCGAATCACCTCATGCAGCTTCTTCAAATCCCGAGATACATTACTAAATGCTTAGAGAGCTGTGAGCGTAACTTCTTTTAGGGATCCACCACAGCCAGGAAAAAGATACATCTCTTCAAATGGTCGACTCTTACAAAACCCAAGGACATCGGGGGATTGGGTATTCAAGATCTTCGAATAAAAAATAAAGCACTTTTGGCGGGCACGGCTTGGCGAGCTTTCCACTCGAATACTCTTTGGGCTAGCCTCTTAAAAGGTAAGTATTCACACCATATTTGTCGTGCCCCCTCCTCTGTAATGTCTTCAACTACTTGGAAAGCACTAAAGATTGGTTGGAACCACTGCCAGGTCGACCTTCGATGGCAACCTGCCAGTGGGCAGTTCATCAATTTCTTCAATGACGCTTGGGTTAAGCCAAACTTCCTTATTCGTAACCAAATTCATGGGCCTCTTCAAAGGCAGGAGATGTCCTACCACATCTCGGATGTTATAAGGGAAGGCACATGGGATTTCTCTAAATTGTCGGTCCAACTACCGGAATCAACGACGTCCCAAACTTAACAAGTATACTTCCCCAGGTTCTCGAGCTCTTATGATCGTATCTCTTGGGACCTAACTACCATGGGCTCCTTTTCTATTAAATCATGCACAACAACATTAGAAAGTGCTTACAGTACAAATCCTCCAACCACACTTCCATCCGAGAACCTTACCTCTTTTACTTGGATTTGGAAGCTTCTGCTCCCTCCTAAAGTAAAGTATTTTCTGTGGCTTCTGAATCATTGAAGAACGGCTAACTCTAGCTTGCTTTTCCACATCAAAGTTGTAGAGTCTCCTATGTGTAAGCTTTTCAATTCAATGACTGAAGAAACAAATGTGCACCTATTGGTGCTCTGTCCAAAGGTCGCACGGATATGGACCAGCTTAGGAGTCACGAATTAGGTGACTACTCTAGTTTCTGCTGATACTTACCCGTCCCGTTAGCTACTTGATCTCATTCACCTCCATTTAAACCCCTCCCAAGGGGTGTTGTTACGTATGTCATCCAAGATCTACATTAGTTTTTGTATCTAGCATATCTGGCTTGCTCGAAACAATTTCATATTTAAAGGCATTCCATTCTCACCCTTTCTAAAGGATGTCTCTCAATTGGCTGAAGAATTTTAATTTTTAGTGGGCCCTACAGGCCCCAATAAAACCTACATTACTATGTACACCAAGTGGAAACCTCCTGCGCAAGTAAACTACGTGCTCAATACTGACTGTGCCGCCGAGGGTTCATCTATAAATCAATACCAATTCGGTGTAGGTGGCGTCTTCAGAAATTATAGGGGAGAATGGGTAGTAGGCTTTCATGGTAATTGCACTGCTACGGATGCTCTGGAAGGAGAAACCCATGCCTTATTACTAGGACTCCAACTAGCCCGCCAGAACAACCTCCTTCCTCTGAAAATTGGGATAGATTCTCAACAACTAGTTTGGTTACTTGATCCTAATGCAGATTCTAACTCTACTTTTATATCTTATTGCAGGTACCTCCTGGGCGTACTGGATAGTCTCCTACTACACCACTTCTTCAGAGAGTAGAATCAATTAGCTGATGGATTAGCTAGATTATCTAGTACAACCTCTACTACTACGTTGTTTTGGACTCCACCACAGTTACTTCGTGATATTTTGTATGCAAATATAAATGGAGTATTATCAATTAGGTGGGTGAAAACTTTGTCTGATCACCCGAGTGTGTACTATATTAGTTCTATGCAGGATGTAAATAGGGCTTCTACTACTACAATTGTGACCGGATCACAACAAAGCTTGTAAATATATTTTGTGTTATAAATAAAACCTCGCCTGTTTACCAAAAAAAAAAAAAGAAATCTGTCCTCATTTTAGGAAGTTCCTGAAAGCCACTTTCCATTTTCTTGAACAAATTTCCCACTTCCTTTTACACCTTTGTGGCTCCTTTTTTCACGGTGCTTTTGGTTACTCTTAAACAAATGGCACTTTCCCTGATTGTGATTCTATTTATCACAAAGAGATACCTATAATCATTTTCATCGTGAAAAATAATATTGATTAAAAAAAAAGGTTTTTCCCGAAGTCCAAAAGAGCAAAACCTGGAATGAAGTGAATCTGAAATTGATTCCTTTTAGTAACTTTTAATTCTATCTAGAGAAAATATCCTATTTCACCGTTGTACTATATTCGAAATAGCTGAGACACATTCAACTTAACGGAGGTTTTATTACCCCTAAACTAATTAAAAGTGTAATTTTGGCATCATTAGTGCCTATATGGCACATACGTGGCACACACGTGTGCCTACGTGGATCCTTCAGTGTGTTGTGCCACGTATGCACTAAGGGTGTCAAAATTACACTTTTAATTAGTTCAGAGGGGTAATAGGACCCCTGTTAAATTGAAGTGTGTCTCAGCTAATATAGTTCAAGAATGAAATAGAACATTTTCTCTTTTATATATATTAGAAAAGGTAGTTTCAATGCTTTCAGTCAATGATTTAAAAAATACGGGTAGTTTAGTCATTTAAGTTCATTAAACTTATAAGTAGTACTAGAGGAGCATGACCCATGTCAGCACGGCCAAACATTAAGATATTTATTTATCTTTTCAATTTTGATATATTTAAATAAAAAATTTTAATAAAAGGATGCCTATGTTTTCTAGGATTCATCCGAAATCTAGCATGAGTTTAACATATGTTATTTTAATATGTATTTAGATAATTTAAGTTGTTAACTATTGTGATTTATAATATTTTTATGTAATTTTCAAATTAATATACGTTACTTTTCTTGTCCAAATTTTTGTGGCATTGATAGTCAATTATATTTTAAAAATAATTTAATTTTTTAATTATTGTAATTTATAATACTTTTCTTCTATTCCAATTTTAGTGACACTAATATAATTTTAAGAGTCGACCAAATATTTTATATCTTTTAAATTTTTTAAGATGTTAATTATTGTGATTTCTAGTATTTTTCATGTAATTTTTTTGAAATATATAACATATTAAATTGTTTTTAGATAGTTTAAGTTGTTAACTATTGTAATTTATAATACTTTTTATGTAATTTTTGAATAATATATGCTACTCTCCTTATCCAGAGTTTTGTGTCGACGATAGCCAATTATATTTATTTAAATAATTTAAATTTTTGATCATTGTGATTTATAATATTTTTTCTATTTCAACTTATGTGGCACAATGCTTAAATGACCATAATAATTAATTAGGGGTGATATAGTAAAATGTAATTATTATTATTTATTATTTTTATTATGTGTATGTGTTGATTCAAGAAGAATTTGGAAACATTTAGAAATGTGTTGAATGTTACAAATGTTAATAATTCATTTGGTGTTTCTTGATTTCTCTACATTTATCTCGTGTGTTATCAGGAGTTTGGCATGATTCGTAGTGGAGCTGATCATTCAGTGTTTTATCGACATTCTGAACCAAATCTGTGTATTTATTTGGTGGTTTATGTTGATGATATTGTTATCACCGACAATGATCAAGATGGTATCACCAACTTGAAGCAACATCTCTTTCAGCATTTCCAGACTAAAAACCTTGGCAGATTGAAATACTTTCTAGGTATTGAGGTTGCTTAGTCCATCTCAGGTATTGTTATTTCTCAACGCAAATATGCTTTAGACATTCTTGAGGAAACAGGAATGATGAGATGTTGCTTTTGCTTGGACAGGGGGAGCCACTCAGTGATCCTGAAAGGTAAAGACGGTTGGTTGGAAAGTTGAATTATCTCACAGTGACTAGACCTGATATCTCTTTTCCTGTGAGTGTTGTAAGTCAGTTTATGACTCCCCCTGTGATAGTCATTGGGATGTAGTTGTTCGAATTTTGCGATATATAAAGTCATCTTCGGGAAAAAGACTACTCTTCGAGGATCGAGGCCATGAACATATCATTGGATATACAGATGCTGATTGGGCAGGATCACTCTCTGATAGACGTTCTACATCTGAATATTGTGTTTTAGTAGGAGGTAATTTGGTATCCTGGAAGAGTAAGAAACAGAGTTTGGTTGCTCGATCTAGTGCCGAAGCAGAATATCGAGCCACGGCTGCAGCAACTTGCGAGCTGGTTTGGATCAAACAATTGCTGAGAGAATTAAAATTTGAAGAAACTGGTAAGATGGAACTTGTATGTGATAATCAAACAGCTCTTCATATTGCCTCTAATCTAGTGTTCCATGAGAGGACCAAACACTTAAAAGATTGATTGTCACTTTGTCAGAGAAAAGATACTCTCGGGAGATATTGTTACAAAATTTGTGAAGTCTAGTGATCAACTTGCAGATATCTTCACCAAGTCCCTCACCAGTCCTCGTATTAATTACATTTATAATAAGTTTGGTATATATGACTTGTATGCACCAGCTTGAGGGGAGTGTTAGAATATGAATAGGGATAACATATTGAATTCTACTTAGAAATGGATTGTAATGTAGTGTTCTATTAGGAATAGGATTGGAATGTAGTGTCTATAAATAGGGGCTCAATCTAATAATTTAGATACAACAATTCAGTAATATTTTCTCTCATATTTTTCAAAGCATAGACAATGAACACACAAAAAATAGAGCCAAAGTATACCTCCTAAAACTAAATAGTAATCTGCTGATATGAGTTTCTCACCTGTCATATCATAACCGTGATTGCTAAATACCCATATCTTTCCATTACAGTTGTGGACTGCCTGAGACATCTTCAATCTTGTTATATTTATTGATTATTCTACAATGTTGAAAAGGTTCTACTACAGTTACAAAAACAAATTTATGAAAATTATGCAATATTTGTACCTCTTTGAAAAGCTTTTTGTGACTTTATCGATCTTATATTTCATATGAAGGCTTTCAACATTTAGACCCTTGCTTAGTAACCACCTTCCTTTTAGGTTGGACCCTGACTATTCCCTTGTTTTTTACTTTTCCTTGCTGATTTGGTTGCCCGTATAACTCTTGGAGAAAGGTCACCATCTCTGAATATTTGATCTTCATTATCCTTTACTTATTCTTCCTCACTCTCTGATGTTTTTTATCTATTTCAGGAGAATGGGTTATTGTGCTTGCAAAATCTTATTAGGAGATTCAATTTGTTGCAGCCTTATTTGCGTGTCATCAACTTGCACTGCTGCGGACATCTCCATAATAACTAAGTTCTCTGACCTTTGAATTTGCTTATATGAATCTTTAGTAAAAAACCCTACCTACTGCTATACTCTGTTACTTGATCTAGCTTCTGTTGTACATGTAGGAAATTTCTCCTGATTGCTAATCTGTAACTGTCAATCTGCAGATATTTTCGGATCTGCTTTTGGCTGATTTCCAGCCATTTATGGGCTTCATTCATCTTCCATTGTTATCAAATTATTATGGGAATCTCCATGAGCATCATATTTAAAATGGTTGTTCAACCTGCACTTCTGTGATCATCTCCACGCTGCTCATTATTTGATCAGCTTCAGCTATTTATTTAGGCTTCCTGTCACCTCTTCCTTTTATTGTGTGGTTGTAAATGGTAAAATGGCTGATTAAATCATTCTTTGGTGGACTGTTGTTGTACTTCGGAATTGTTTATATGTTTTTCTTTTATTGGTTGTTGCTATTGGTTGCCCCCTCCTTCCGCGCTTTTTTTTTTTGCAGCTGAAATTACTCTGTGGGGTTGTTTGTCAGAGGCATTTGCCTCACGTGAGGTAAATTGATCATCTGCCTTAGCATCCTCCTCATTTAGGGCATCAAATTTATTAGTGGTGTTGATAGCCTTGCCAGTCATTACAGCCTTATCATTGAACATCACATCAACAATTGTCCTTTAAAATTTGAATTGAAGAAAAAGTATTATAAATTATAATTTTTAAAATTTTAAATATTTTAATAATTGATTATTTAAATTTTATTTGTGTCACATAAATTAAAATTAAAGAATAACATATAACACAAATTGGATTGCATATGCATTCTAATATTTATTCGGGATCTAGCATGGATTTAATATATATATTTTTGTCTCAATTTATACGACACAAATAGAATTTCGATAATCAATCATACTTTTAAGATGTTTTTAGATATTTTAAGTTGTTAATTATTGTAATTTATATAAAAAAAAATTAATGTAATTTGTAAATAATATATGTTGTTCTTTTTGTCCAAAATTTTGTGGCATTAACAGTCAATAATGTTTTTAAAATAATTCAAGATTTTCTATTGTGAGTTATAATACTTTTCTTTTATTCCATTTTAAGTGGCAGTGATAAAATTTTGAAAGTCAACCAAATATTTTATATCTTTTAAATTTTTTAAGTTGTTAAATATTGTGATTTATAATAATTTTTACATATTGTTTTGAAGTATATAAAAGATTAATTTTTTTTAGATATCTTAAACTGTTAACTATTATAATTTATAATACATTTTAGGGAGAATACTCACAAAAATACCTGAAGTTTGATTGTATTACCACTTAAACATACTGAACTTTAAGGAGGTCCTATTACCCCAAGATTTTTTTTTTCGTATTTTAATGGCATATATCTGTCACTTGGCACATTGCGTGTTAGTCACGCGCATTGAGCGCGTGAATAGTGTTAAAAACGTTATAAAACTCTTTTTTTTTTTGCCAAACAACCCCTTAATTTTATAATTATTTAAAGTTTTATATTTTTATTTATTTTTTTCATTCTCTTTCTTCTTTCTTCTTTCTTTCTTTCTTTCTTTCTTTCTTTTCTTCAACAATGGTTGCTCCATTGTTGAATTGAAATTGAATTCTTGAAGATTCTGCTTCGAACTCGCTAATTGAAACTCAATGGAAGATTCGAAAGATTCAAACTCCGAAACTCACTAATTGAATCTTCCGAGTTCCATTAATAAAAATTGAATCTTTCGAGTTCCATTAATGGAAGATTCAATAGCTTCATACATGTACAGTTCGTATTTTTGTCTTCATACATGAAATTAAATTTTTTGAATCTTTTGAGTTTCATTAATGGAAATTGAATCTTCCATTGAGTTTTCAATTAGCGAGTTTCATTCAATTAGGAAGTTTCATTGAATCTTCCACTAATGAAACTCACTAATTGAATCTTCCGAGTTTCAATGAAAAATTAATGGAAGATTTCATTTAATACTTTGAAAAAACTTTCTTCATAAACTCAATGGAATTCAAAGTTTGAAACTTGAAATTGAATTTAAAAACTTTTGGAGTGATAAGAATGGACTTGAAATTTGAAATTGACTCAATGAAATCACTTGGAATCTTTAATATGGTTGTAATGGTGAAAAAATATTGAAAATTGGTAAAGCGGAGAAGAAGCAGCGCGTGTACTGTACCTCATAGCGTAAAAATTCGGGATAACGTTTCAGGGGGGATTAATTCCACTTTAAAAAAGTTCGGAGGAGAATTAATTCCGCTTAAAAAAGTATAGGGGGGTAATAGGACCCCCGCAAAGTTTAATATGCTTCACTGAAAATTTGATTAAAATTCGGGTATTTTCGTGGGTATTATCCCTACATTTTATGTATTTTTTAAATAATATATATTATTTTCCTTGTCCAAACTTTTGAAACATTGATAGTCGATTATACCTTTTAATAATTTAAATTTTTAATATTGTGATTTATAATACTTTTTCTATTCCAATTTAAGTGGCACAATACTTAGATGATCATAATATTTAATTAGGGGGTGATATAGTAAGATCGTAATTGAAGCAACGAAGAAGACATGTCGTAATGAATGACTTACAACAACTAATTAGAAATGATATAACAAAATTACTATAAAAAATACTTGTAAAAATAAATTTAAGTGGGTCTCATAAAAGACTTCAAGTTAATTTAAAACATCAAGAGTCAATTTATCATTTTATATCTCTTTTACCCTTTTTAATTAAATATTATTAATTTTTTAATACTTAGATGACTTATAGTAATTAATTAGGGGTGATACAGTAAAATTACGATTGAAGCTGAAAAGACATGTCATAAATGTCTATTTTATTTTTTTATTAAATATTATTAATATTTTAATGCATATTTGACTTATAATAATTAATTAAGGATGATATAGTAAAATCATGGATTGAATATTATTAATTTTTAATATACAAATAATTTATAATAATTAATTAAAAATGATATAATTATGATTAAAACAGTCGAAGCAGACAACAAAAGCAGACTAGTCGAAACCTTCTCTTCTTCTGTAACTACAATATGGAATAAATAGTTATCCAACTAAAGTATTCATCACCAGGCAAAGTGAGTCTGGTAAATTTTGTATAATCTCAACAATAGGTTCATTAAAAAGTGTAGTGCATAATTTCATATTGTTAATTATTTAATACTTCTTGATTATGAAAAAAAGGGTATAGGAGAGGTATAAAGAGGTACAAAGCCAAGTTATTGATTGGGAGGATAATCAACAGTTTATTACTCCCTGTAGTTCAATGTAAGTAAATTGTTGAGGTGAGAGACAATGTTACCTTTTGTATTCTTAAAACTTTAAAACATTAACTTATTTGGTCTCTAAAAAAAAATTCTTAATAATTCACTTATATCGAACTAAAGTAAATAATATTTAATTAATCCCAATCCTAACTAGCCCGTTTCGAATTGGCCCGGAACTAAACTTTAAAACATTAACTTATTTGATCTCTATAAAAAAATTCTTAATAATTCACTTATATCGAACTAGAGTAAATAATATTTAACTAATTCCCATCCCAGCTAGCACGTTTCGAATTGGATCGGAGTAACAATCTCTAGTGTACAGTATAACCTCGATAAATTAATACTCGATAAATTAATAACCTCACTAAAATAATAATTTTCTTCGGTTCCGAGTCGGGATCAACGTGGTAAATTAATAATTCGCTAAATTTATAAGATAATACAAAAAAAAATTTATATAGGTCCCATTTGATATATAAATTAATAATTCATCTGTATCAAAATATTTCATACATAATACATAAGTAAACTAAACAGGTTTCTGAAAATATGAATCTAATGTTGTTTGTTTCTTCTTGAAATCAATATCACCTTGAATCTCATCTCTAACCCTTCTTACTGCATTAAGAATATCAGGTGTAGTCTTCTCATATTGCAAAAGGAAGTGATGTAAGGTGATTGTTGCTTTCAGAGCATCTTTGCGTGAAACTTGTTCTAATTCCACACTATCATCTTCCACTTCATCTTCTTTATGTGTTTCCAAAACACTCTCAATTATTTGTTCATCCGTAGGTAGCTCAAAACTCGTATCATTTTCTCCCGGATAATTCAAAACATCTTCAGCATTTATTGCATTTCGATACTTCAATCCATTGATTAGATTCTGTAATTGTTGTAAGCCATCATTATTCAACTGTTCTTGATTTTCCGAGGATTCATCATCTAACAACCTAAGTTTACAATTCTTAAAACAATTTGCAATTGTACTTGAGTTGACATCCATTTTCCATGCCGAGATTGCAAGATTCATTGCATCTAAAACATTAATCTTTTCTGGATTTGAGATCCCAATTTCATAACCCTCTAAAAGATTTCGATAAAATCGCCTACGATAATGCATCTTAAAAGCTCTTATGATCCCTGCATCACAAGGCTGAATCTTTGATGTTGTGTTAGGTGGTAAAAAAAATAATTCAACATTTCTCAAACCTTCGACATTTTTTGGATGAGCAGGACAATTATCAACAATTAAAAGAATTTTCCTGCCGTCCATTTTTGCATCAAGTTGTTGAACATATTCTTGGAATAAAATCCCAGTCATCCATGCTCTTTTATTGGCTCGATATTCACAATCCATGCTTCCCAAATTCACATTCTTGAAACAACGTGGTTTTAAATACTTCTCAATGATCCATAAAGGAATTTTCTCAGAACCATCCTCATTATAGCAAATAACAACTGTAAGTCTTTCTTTATCTTGTTTCTTACCTTCAAGTTGCTTCGTTGCAAGAGAATGATCTGGTTGTAGCCTAAAGAACAATCTAGTTTCATCCATATTGAAAACATCTTTCTTAGCAAACTGATCAAGTTTCTCTCTGATGGATTGTAAATTGCTCTCCATGGCCTCCATATTAACTGATCCACTTTCTCCAAAACGACAATATTGCTTGATACCGTGTCTTGATTTGAAACGCTCTAGCCAGCCTTGAGAAAAATGAAAATCAGGTGTATCTACATTAATAATTGAGTGGATTTATACATTTTAATGAATGTAGCATGTAACTACATTAATAATTAAGTAGATTTATATATTTTATTAAGATATACATAGAATATTTAAAATGTATCAACAAAAATACATGAATTTGGTTAAGTATGCATAATTAATAGTCAATGTAGAAATTAATTTTCACGTACACCTAGGTACATTCATAATATGGACCCAAAAAGTATATAATTTATAAATTAATAATTATTAATTTATACGATTAATACCTCGCTAAATTAATAAAATTTAACAATCCCAACAGTATTAATTTATCGAGATTATACTGTAATTCTTTTAACGGGATAAATGAGTGGTTGATGGCTGGATGCATGTTTACTAGGAGTAATAACTTTGAAGAATTCTTTTTTTTAATAATGTCAAGTGTGAACCACCAGCTTTTGAATGAGATAGGTACTAGTTGACCCAACATTATTGTCATTCAAAAAACAAAATAAATACCCATTATAGCGTTTGTCAGTTTATTTTCCAATTGATAACTTAATTCTAAATGGATCCTCCGTCGCCCTATTAACTATAGAAATAATTCTTATACTATAAAAAAAGTCCTATAAAATTATTTTTCTTTTATATGGAACAAATATCTATTTACCTCTCTCTATATCAAATATTTTTAAATAACAGTTCATACTCATTTATCTTTCAACTTCTATTTTTTTAATTTTATTTTAATTTTAATATTTTTTCTTTTTTTTTTTTAAACAGTTTTTCTCAACCTTACTCCTCTCAACTTCTATTTTTTTTCTTTGATTTTTATTTTTATTTTTTTAAAAAAATGTTTTTATCTGAATTTTTATTATTATTTTTTTCTTTTTTCTTTTCTTCAATTCCTTACAAACAACAAGATACGCCTCATGGGCAAAAGTTGATACTACCATATTGTGTTTTGATTTATGAGATGCTTTATAAATCTTGTCTTAGGGGCAAGACGTTGCCCAAGGACGTTCAAAAAACAAGTTAAGTCCCACGAACAAGAGTTGGCACTACCACATTGTGTTTTTAGTTATGAGATTTTCTATAACTCTTGTCTTAGAGACAAGACTTAGCCCATGGACTTGCAAACAACAAGTTATATCCCACGGGCTAGTGTTGACACTGCCACATTGGGTCTTGATTTATAAGATGCTCTATGACTCTTGCCTTAAAGGCAAGACTTAGCCCAAGGACTTTCAAACAAGAAGTTATACCCCACGGGAAAAAGTTGACACTATCACATTGTGTTTTGATTTATGAGATGCTCTATAACTGTTGCCTCAGAGGAAAGACTTAGCCTAAAGACTTTCAAACAACAAGTTGGTCTATTGGGCAAAAGTTGACACTACCACATTGTGTTTTAATTTATGAAATATTCTATAACACTTGCCTTAGAAATGAGACTTAGCCCACGAGCTTTCAAGCAACAAGTTATATCCTATAGGCATGAGTTGATATTTCCACATCGTGTCTCTATTTATGAGATACTTTATTAATCCTGCCTCTAAGACAAGACATAGCCCAAGAATGACATGACCCAAAATTGGGCCTTGTCATATGGGCATCTCAAGCCCAACAAAGATCGGAGATCCCCCCGTTAACCCATCCTAACCATCATATCAATCCACAAGCGCAGGATGAACTCTAAACATATAATAAGATAACTGAAACAAGTATAATAAACATAACTTAAGAATTTCTAATATTTCCATTCATGTCAACCTACAACATCGAACTTACCCAAGTCCACAGTTATCCACAAGCCTCTACCAATCTGATATTTATAATATATCAAGACATGCCCCCGACAGTAGCCTAAAAACTAAGTCTAATACAAGTCTATGACATAAGATAGAAAGACTATGAAATATATGCCTTTCGAAGTATAGAAGATTACCATTTTAAAGTCAACACATGATCCGCTCAAACAACTGGTCACTGCGCAGGAAGAGAAGAAGAAGATCCGACCCCTGTGTTACATGGGAACACAGCGTTCGGAGACAGTTCACGGTTGGTGCGCTAGCATGTAACTCAAGGGTAAGGATAAAATAGTGTCATTATTCAATACCAAGTCAAACAATCATAAGCCACCACATTCATACACATAAACATGTAGATGTATGTAAATATATCAAGTGCCAAAAAGATAACAAGGCCATAGCATACATTTCAAGTACCCAATCATGAACCATGAAGTGGAGGACTCTAACCTTCCACCCGTATAGGTTATATCAAGCAAGAAGACTCTAACCCCAAGCTGTCTTATTGTGCAAGTGGACTCTAACCACAAGCCTTTTGCTAGAAAAGTAGAATCTAACCATAAGCCATTTAGTTAGACAAATGAATTCTAACCACTAGCCCATCTTATCAAATAAGTAGACTCTAACCACAAGCCATCTTATCACATAAGTGGACTCTAACCATAAGCCATCATGTCCATTACTAGTAAACATTGGGACTCTAACCCTTTGTCTATGCATTTACATCCACTCAATTCAACATTTAATGAATTTAACCCACTTAGCCATTTTAAGCCATCAAGGCTACAATTCAACACCACACATGACCACAAGGTCTTTATGAATCATTTATCAATCAATCACCTTAATAGGACAATGCCTTAGTTTCAACTACTATTCAATTCAATTGTGGTTATCAAGACCTTTATCAAATCATTTATTAGCATTCTTACACCAAGCTTTAGTTCAAACACAATTCAATTTCATGCTTAGGGACTTAAACCCTTTTTAACCAAAACAACTACCAAGGTCACCAATTATATCATTAAAGAGCCAACAAGGCCTTTACAAGGTCATTTACCAATCATTCTTACTTATTAAGCCATTACCTTAGTTCAAATCACCATCAATATGTGACTAGTTATTTCTAGTAGATATTTTCACAAACACCTTGAGGGCATACCTTTACCATGACCAAATCCCAAGTGAAAACCATCAATATTAGGGTTACTCATGACCCACTTGTTAAACCACAATCAATAAGCACCCACATGAGCCAATCATAACCAAAAACATGTATAAACATAAATTTAAACAAGAGTAAACATTAACCATCACTATACATCAAAACCCTCAACATTTGTTTCAAAACCACCATTAAAGATTCAAAAAAAATATTTAAATCAGATGATATTTGAGAAATAATAATAAGGAAAGAGTCAAATGCGTAATACAAGATGATTCATGGAAATATTCTTGATCTCTTTAGCCTTTAGATGAACACTCTTGAAACCCTAGCCTTCAATCTTGTTAAAGAATGTTTGAGAGTGTTTTGAAATGTTTTTGAAATTGCATATGTGAAGAATGAAGGGATAAATAAGGTTATAAGTTGTGGGTTATAAGGTTTTAGGGGTGGGAAATGCCTAAAATTCCCTCACTTAAAAGCTGAAAGTTGCACCTAAAAGGATACAAGTTCCACAGCCAAGCTATATCCTAGGGTATGAGTGGCACCCTAACTAGTACCCTAGGATTCACCATGGACCCATAAACTGTTCAACATATGACCATGCTAAGCTAACTCGTATCTTAGGGAACAAATGGTACCCTAAACCGTACCTTGGATAGATTCAACTAGGATAAGCATTTGACATCCTACGACTAGGCAACATACGACTTCGGAGAGGCTAAACCTTACCTTGGACAAAATGTAATCCCCACTGCACTGCCTAACATACGAGTGATAGGACCCCAAGTCGTATCCTAGGGTATGACTAGTACCCTTAGTCGTACCTTACCCAGAAACTTTAACTAAGGGAACTTTTCTAAGGGTCCAAAGCCTAGGTGTCTCAATTCTCCCCCACTTGGATCATTCGTCCTCAAATTATGGTAAGGCAAACACAAGCATGAGTTAACACATTATTACACATCAAACCAACCTTTAACCAAGTTAGAACACAAAGACATACAACAAGGATAAGACATATACCATGATCACTATCAATCAATTATTCATTCAATTGACTTTGGGACTCTAATCCATCATCTATCAAAACACTTGCTCAATTCAAAGTTTAGGGACTTGAACCCATGGCCTATCAAAGACATAAGTTAAGTTAAGAAGATTAACACATACCTCAAGCACGATTTTCCAAAATAGAAAACAAATACGGATACTTGGACTTTATGTTCTCTTTCGCCTCCCACATAGCTTTCTCAAACTTTTGGTTCCTCCATAGAACCTTCACCGAAGCTACCTCTTTCGTTCGTAATCGGAAAACTTATCGATCCAAGATCTTCACCGGTACCTTCTCAGAGTACAAAGAGTTCAAAATACCAATATCTTCCAAGGGAATAACTAACGAAGGGTAACCTATAAATTTCCCTAACATGGACACATGGAATACCGAATGGATGAAGCTCAAACTAGAGGGAAACTCCAACTCATAGGCAACATTACCAACCCTCTTTAAAATCAAATATGGGCTAATATAACGAGGACTAAGCTTCCCCTTCTTACCAAATCATATCTCTCCCTTCATGAAAGATACCTTTAAGAATATCCATTCGATAACATTAAACTCCAAATCCCTATGCCTAACATCCGCATAGGACTTTTGGTGACTTTGAGCGGTTGTCAACCTATCATGAATTACCTTCACTTTTTCCAAGGCTTGGTGAACCAAATCAGGGTCAAGAAACTTACCCTCACCAACTTCATACCACCCAATAGGAGAACGACATCTCCTATAATACAATGCCTCAAAAGGGGCGATACCGATGCTCGAATGGTAACTGTTATTATAAGCAAACTCAATCATAGGCAAATGGTCGTACCAACTACCATCTTAATCAAGCACACAACATATCTTCCAATGTTTGGATAGTCCTCTCCGCTTATCCATCCATCTGCGTATGGAAAGCGGTGCTAAGGCACATCTTAGTTCCTAAATATTTTTGAAATAGCTTCTAAAAATGCAATGAGAACGGAGTACCATGATCCAAAATGATAAAAACTGGAGCACTATGCAACTTCATGATCTCTACAAGATACAACTTAGCATAATCCTCCACCCAAAAACTAGTCCTCACTGGCAATAAGTGAGCGGACTTGGTCATTCTATCCACAATGTCCCAAATAGAATCACATTGATTTCAGGACTGGGGAAGACCGGCGACAAAATCCATATTAACACTTCCCACTTCTATTTGGGTAACTCTATCTCTTGATACAAACCACTAGGTCTCAAGTGCTCAACTTTCACCTATTGACACACCATATATTTAGCCACATAGCTAGCCACATCTCACTTTATATTAATCCACCAATAAAACTCTCTAAGATCATGATACATCTTTATATAATCAGGATGAGTAACATACCGAGACCTATGAGCCTTTCCCTTAATACATCAACATCGGGAACACATAACCTACCTTGGTACCTCAAGATACTATCATTACTAATCGCAAAATTGACAACTTTTTGTTGACGCACATTACTCTTAATGGTCATCAAATCGAGATAAAAAATTTGATTTTCCTTTATCTCTACAATAAGAGATGATTGCGCTACCAAATGCACAAACACACCACCATCATCATAGTCCATGAGATGAACTCCGAGATTATCCAAAGGATGAATGTCCTTCAGTAACTCCCACTTATCCTTATCCATATGAGCTAAACTCCCTATGGATAACCTGCTAAGAGCATCAGCAACTACGTTAGCTTTATATGGATGGTAATAGAGGCTCATATCGTAGTCCTTTAGTAACTCAAGCCATCTTCATTGCCTGAGATTCAACTCCTTTTGAGTGAATACATAATGTAGGATCTTATGATAAAAAAATATGTCAACATAAACCCCATAGAGATAGTGCCGCCAAATCTTTAATGCAAAAAACTTTGACTAATAACTCCAAATCATGAGTAGGGTAGTTCTTCTTATGAACTTTCAATTGCCTATAAGAATAGGACACTATCCTACCATGTTGTATCATCACACAACCAAGCCCAATACGAGAAGAATCACAATACACTACAAAACCATCATTACCTTCGGGCAAGGTGAAAACTTGAGCCGAAGTTAATTTATCTTTCAACTTCTCAAAACTACCCTCACACGGATCCGATCATAAAAAGTTGACCTTCTTCTGGGTCAACTTAGTCAATGGAACAGCTAAAGTCGAAAAACTTTCCACAAATCTCCTATAGTAACCAGCTAGACCCAAGAAGCTCCAAATATTGGTTAGAGTCACAGGTCTAGGCCACTTCTTAATTGCCGCAACCTTTCATAGATCTACTATGATCCTTTCACTTGAGATAACATGACTAAGAAAAGTTATAGCCTTTAACCAAAACTCACACTTTGAGAACTTGGAATACAAATGATTATCCTTCAAGGTTTACAACATAGAACAGAGGTGATCGATATGATCCGCCTCATTCTTAGAATAGACCAAGAAGTCTATAATACCCCAAAGTTTTCTAACTAATTTCATCCCAAGAATGTTTAGTATTATCGTCTAAATTAAATAATGTTTATTCCATGGGGAATTTTTAAGATTTTTACTTTCTTCATGTGGGAAATTCAATAAGATTTCCATCAATATAAGATTCGCCTAAATCCGATAACCGGGTAAGAAGTTATGACTATTTCAAGTTTTCATCGTAAAACAGCACCATATTAGTCAGTGCCGTACCGCGCCACAAGAGAAAATGACATTTGTTAAATTCCAGTATGGGTCCACTATAGTGGCGCATCACGCCAAACTTTCAAGTCACAAAGAAGTGGCAATGCAATAGCTCCGCGTCGTGCCATTCCCCTATTTCCTAATTGTCAAATTCCAGTGACACGGGGCGATAGTGTCGAGTCGCGCCAGGGGTCCAGATCGAAATTTTTTTACCAATTTTAAAAGATGCATCTAGGGTTAAAAGAGTCAATTTTCCACCCTATTTAAACCAAATAACATGTGATTTAGCCATTCTTCACCCAAAATATACTAGTTTCTCTTAATTTTCTCTCAAGAACAAACTAGGGTTTCAATTGGGGATTCAATTTCAAGAAAATCTCTCCATCAATCTTCGCTAAATCAAGAACTAATGTGTTTTGTTGATTTATGGATTCGTTTCATCCATAAAGCTCAAGAACCCTATTTTAAATTATGAATCATGATTATTATGTTGTAGGTTGCTCAAGTTATGTGATGGTTGTTGTTTGATTCTCATTTTGGGATCCTTATGTGAAATTATAAAAATTATGTTAGCATATAAATTGAAATCCATGAATTTGGTGGTTTATGATATGTGAAATTTGATGATTTCACCTGTGCCTTAAGTTGTGCATGTAAAATGTTTGATAAAATGCCTAATGGAGTAGAAATTATGTACTATAGCTAAATTGTAACCCAAATGACAATGTATGCTTTAACCTTATGTTCAAAATGACTTCCATGTTATTCTTATGTATTGAAATTGGTTATGAGATTGCTCATGAGTTAGCCTTATGAAATTATGCTTTGTATATATGCTATCTTATTCATGTACCAAGCTATGATAATCAAATGCCCATGAAATATCTTCAGTTATTGTATTATGGATTGTTAATGATTGGTCATGCATTCAAGAATGTCATGCCTTGTCAGTTATCTTCCATCGAGTTCTGGGGGTACTTATACCCTAAAAATATAGTTGTGTGCCTAGAGTCAGTGACATGTTTCATGATATCCTCAGTCAATCCATGATATATAGAACTCAGTCAGTTGTATGACTCAGAAAATCTCCGTAATTCAGTAATCTTAGTACTATTCCGTCAGTCAATGAAATTCAGTTAATTCAATTCAGTAATTCATGTTCAGTGTCTATTCAGATAGGAGTAGAAATTGGCACCAAGTAAATCCAAAGACGGGAACACACACTGTAAGATGAGGGTGTGATTCTTAAAAGTTATCCTTGCGTTCCAGAACTATTTAGCCAGCATAGGTTGAGACATCAACACTGTCAGATAAGGGTTGATGAGGTGGATAAGCACTCTCAGGTGAAGACCCCACCGTTCTCTTTTGGGGACACTATTAGATGAGGGTAACTCATGACTTGTCCTTACCGGTGGCGCGGTATTAATACTCTTCCAATTGGTGTTACAGATTGGACCCCAACTCATCCATATGGTGTATTAGGGGCATGTCGGTTAGATAAATACTTCCCACAATTTCAATTATGGAATTTAGGACTGTCAGATACAGTTAACTCAGAACAGTATGAAACTCAGCTAGTTCTACCAGATTCAAAATAGTCAGATACAGTCACTCATGTTATCAGTTATATTAGTCATAAAAACTCAATTATCAGTCATGTTAGTTATCAGTAAATACAGTTAGCCAGTATTGTTTATGCATATGAACCCCATACATTTAGCCTACCTCACATGCATATCAGTATATTCAAAGTACTGACGCATTTGCGCTATGGTGTTTTATACTATAGGTTCCGAAGCACGAGCTCCAGAGCATCAGTAAGTTCCTGATATTAGCAGTCAGTTAGCAGTGAGTCCTCATTCTTCGAAGACATGACTATTTCTTTATTATCTTATTAATTAGTTTATTTGTTGGAATTAGTTGGGTACATGTCACATCATCTCCTTATTTAGAAAGTTATGTTTTAGAGGCTTTTTAGACTACTATATATTTAGACAGTTTTGTTTTAGGCATTATACCCTATCCCATATGTTCTATTTTATCAGATACTATGTTACAGTTTGAACCTTATGGCCTTTAGTTTATGTTTTCGCATTATACAGTATCATGCAGTATACAGGTATAGATATCAGTCATGGGTTAGCTCGTGGTCCTTCGGGGTCCTGATCACCGTATAGCATTCTGGGTACCAGATTCGAGGCGTTATAAACTTAGTATCAGAGCCTAAGGTTCAATAAAGTCCTAGGAAGTCTGAAAGCCGCATCTAGTAAAGTCTTGTGCATGGGTGTGTTGTGTGCCACATTTATGTAAAGGAGGCTATAAGATGTTTTAGGAAAAGTTTCCCTTCTTTCAGTATTCATGTCATGCCAGTGAACATTATCTCAAGTCAATATATTAGTCTAATCTATTTCTCCTTTTCTTCTACATAATATGCCTCCTAAAAGAAAAAACAGGAATCAGTCAGCCCTAAGCCCTAAAAACCTTTGGGCGAATTTGATTCTCATGCAGAGTTAAGAGCTGCATTTACTACTCTTGCTCAGTTAGTTGCTGCTCAGAATGAACAACCAACTATCATTCCGACCAACCCAATAGCCAATTTAGCTATAGCCAGGATTCGAGACTTTACCTGAATGAATTCTCCATCCTTTCTTGGGTCTAAGTCAGATGAGGAACCTCAAGAATTCATCGATCAGGTTTAGAAGGTTACTGAAGTTATGGGGGTGTCAACTATTGAGAGTGTTGATCTAGCTATATACCAGTTGCTGGATGTTGCTCACACTTTGTTTAAACAGTAGAAGTCAGAGAGGCCAGTTGATCCAGGGCCTATTGAGTGGGAGGAGTTTGCCTCTGTATTCTTAGATAGATTCTTTCTCCAAGAGCTAAGAGAGGACAAGGTTTTAGAATTCATCAACTCAGGAAGGGCAACATGATGGTGAAAGAGTATTCTCTTAAGTTTACTTAATTAGCCAAACATGCTCCTCATGTGGTTGCAGATAACAGGGCCAAGATGAGTAAGTTTGTTTCTGGGGTGAATGATAGTGTGGTCAACGAGTGTAGTTATGCGATGCTAGATAGTGACATGACTTTATCCAGGCTTATGACTAATGCTCAGCAGATAGAAGATCAGAAGGTTAAGATGAGGGAGAAACAAAATAAGAGAGCAAAGACTGGTAGTTTTAACTTTGCTTATCCCAAATTAGAAGGAGCAAACCATTCTCAGTTTTATCGTAAGTCATTAGTTCTAGTTCCTTATTTAACCAGTGTCTAGTTATTAAGTTCAGAGATGGAGATAGAGATAGGGCGCCAGGCTCTAAGTCTTAAGGCAGTGTCAGCAATGCCCGAACTAATTCACTTTGTCAGACTTATGGTAAGAACCACAAGGGTGCTGGCAGAGCTGGTAGTGATATCTATTTCAAATGTGGCAATCTAGGTCACAGAGTCATATATTATCCCCAGTCAGGTTATTAGAGCCAGTAGAACCGTTCCTCAGGTCAGTCCGGTCGCCCAAATCAACAGGGTGCCACATCCAGTGCTACTAGTGGGCAACACCCTAATTGATTGTATGCTCTCCAGTCCTGGTAAGATCAGGAAAATTATCCTGATGTAGTTACTGGTACGTTACAAATATTTCACTTGCATGTTTATGCTTTGCTAGATCCAGGAGTTTCCTTGTCTTTTATTACTCCTTAAATAGCAATTGATTTCAGATTTAGTCCTGAAGTTCTAGCAGAGCCCTTTTCACTCTCTACCCCAGTGGGTAAAACCATTATAGCCCGGCAGGTATACAGGAACTGCCCGATTATGATATTTTAGAAATTCACCTCAGCAGATTTAGTTGAATTAGAGATGACAAATTTTGATGTTATTCTCGACATGGATTGGCTTCATTCCTGCTATGCCATAGTCGACTGCATACACAAACTAGTCCAGAACTAATTTCTAAATAAACCCGTCCTAGAGTGGAAGGGTAGTGTATCCGCTTTCAGAGTTCAGCTTATTTCCTACCTTCGGTCATAGAAAATAATATCTAAAGGATGTGTCTATCATCTTATTCAAGTTAACAAAACTAGTTACAAAACTACCAGTCTTCAATCAGTCCCAGTTGTGAATGAATATTCAGATGTCTTTCTTGAAGATCTTCCAAGAATTCCTCTCGTAAGGGAAATAGACTTTGGCATTGATCTTCTTCCAGATACTCAGTCTATATCTATTTTGCCATACAGAATAGCACCTGCAGAACTTAAAAAACTAAAAGAGCAGTTGAAGGATCTTTTATATAAGGTACTCATCAGAACCAGTGTGTCCTCGTGGGGTGTACCAGTCTTATTCATGCATAAGAAAGACGGTTCTCTTAAATTATGTATTGATTACTGTCAGCTCAATAAAGTTATGGTAAAAAAAAGTATCCTCTTCCCAGAATCGATGACTTATTTGGCCAACTTTAGGGTGCCAGTTATTTTTCTAAGATAGATCTCAGATTCGGCTCAGCTCAAAGTCAAAGAATGTGACATTTTAAAAATAGCCTTCCATACTCGGTATGATCACTTCAAATTCCTAGTCATATCCTTTGGTCTTACCAATGCCCCAGCAGCTTTCATGGACTTGATGAACCGTGTGTTCAAGTAGTACTTGGACATGTTCGTCATAGTCTTCATAAATGATATTCTGGTCTATTCCCGCAGTGAGCGTGATTATGCAGACCATCTCAGAATTGTATTTCAAACCCTCAGAGATCATCAGTTGTTCGCCAAATTTAGTAAGTGCGAATTTTGGCTAAGGTTAGTATCATTCCTTGGTCATGTCGTTTCCAGAGATAGCATTAGAGTAAATCTTCGAAAGAGCAAAACAGTAAGAAACTGGCCCAAATATGTCTCTCCATCATATATCAGGAGTTTCTTGGGTTTAGCTGGCTATTATAGATAGTTTGTTGAGGGATTTTCTTCTATTGCATCACCTATGTCCAGATTGACTTAGAAGAAAGTCAAGTTTCAGTGGTCAGATCCTTGCGTGAAGAGTTTTCAAAAGTTGAAGACTTGACTTACCTCAGCCTCAGTCCTAGCTCTTCTCGATGGTTCAGATGGTTTCTTAGTGTATTGTGATGCATCCAGAGTAGGTTTAGGTTGTGTTCTCATACATCATGGTAAGGTCATAGCCTACTCCTCCAGACAGCTTAAACCCCATGAGAAAAGTTATCCTACTCATGATCTTGAGTTAGCAGCCAAAGTCTTTGCCTTGAAAATTTAGAGGGATTATCTATACGGTGTTCATGTAGATATGTTCACAGATCATAAGAGCCTTCAGTATGTCTTTTCTCAAAAAGATCTCAATCTTTTTCAGAGAAGGTGGTTAAAGCTCTTGAAAGATTATGACATGAGTGTCCTTTATCATCCGGGGCAAGGCCAACGTAGTGGCCGGCGCTCTCAGTAGACTGTCTATGGGTAGTGTTGCTCATGTTAAGGACAGTAAGAAGAAGTTAGCTTAGTAAATCCATCAACTTACCAGACAAGGTGTTCGATTAGTCGATACAGAAGAGGGTGATGTACATGTTCAGAGTATTTCAGAATCATCTCTAGTTTCCGAGGTGAAAGAAAAGCAAAATATAGATCCCAGTCTAGTCAAGTTGAAAGAGTCAGTAAAGGAACAGAAAGTAGAGATTTTCTCCTAGGGGGTAGATGGTGTTATGTATTATTAGGGTCGTCTGTGTGTTCCAGGTGTAGATGAATTAAGGCAGAATTGCCCCGGTGCGACGGCCAGGTTGACAGACTGTTGATCTAGCGATGGACCGTCGCAGCTAAGGCAGTGAGGCAACCTTCTGGATAAGGTATGATGGATAGGTTGATGGACCATAGAACTTGCGATGGACCTTCACCCAAGCCGTCGCTACTTAGGCAGTGAGTCCTTTTCCTGGTCCACGTGCGACGGTCGAAACGACTGACCGTCGAATAAGTGATGGTCCATTACACCCACCGTCGCACATCTCTTCCAGTTATTTTAAAGTTATTTTAAATGGGATTTTAGGTCTTTTACCACCCGTTTATATACCTAGTAATATACGACCAAGTCTCCAAAAAATTCATTATTCTTCCACAACATTAAAATTTAGGGGTTTCTCTCTAAGAGCAATCCTTAAGCAACAAAATCCAAATCTTCTTCAAGAACTAAGAGATTCAAATTCTTCAAGTTCAAGAAATTCAAGAAACTCACTACCAGGTATGCATAGTGTTCATTCATGGACTCCTTTCGTCCATGAAGCCCAAAAATCTCTATTCAAAGTTCAAGTATATGGATTTCTTTATGAATTTCATGTTGGTTTTGATTTTATTCATGTTGATAATGGCCAATTGAATTCTAATGCACGCTGGGTGATAAATTTTATGTGGAATTGATTAGTATAGGTGTAGATTCATATGAACCTATGATTAAACCCTTGGATGATGAAATTAGAGTTGAATCATGATGTTTATTTATTGTATAATATTTTCTACATATACTATGCTTACCATGTGTTTGATTAAATGCCTATATGAAGAAAAAATGCCCAACTAGTATGATATTATGCAATCCTCATGTATGTACAAGTTTATGCATATTACATGTTTGATGAAATGCCTCAATAAATAAATTATGGATTGTGATGTTGGTCATGTATTCAAGAAAGTCATGCTTTATCAGTTTCTTTCCATTGAGTCCTAGGGGTACTTATACCCGACAATTTAGCTGTGTGCCTAGAGCCAGTGTCATGTTTTCACGATATATTCAGTCAAGCCATGTTTAGTAGAATTCAGTCAGTCATGTAACTCAGGAAAACTTAGAAATCTCAGTAATCTCAGAAAGCTTAGTAATACAGAAATCTCAGTAATATTCCGTTAGTCAATGAAACTCAGTTAACTCAGTACAGCTCAGTAATTAATGTATAGTATCTATTCATATGGGAGTAGAAATTAGCATCGAGTGAACCCAAGGATGAGAACACACACTGTTAGATGAGGGTGTGATTTCTAGAAGTGATCCTTGCGTTCCAAAACTATGTAGCCAGCAGAGGTTGAGTCATAAACACTGTCAGATGAGGTTTGATGAGGTAGATAAGAATTATCAGATGAGGGCTCCACCATTCTTTTTTAGGGACACTGTCAGATGAGGGTCACTCACAGCTTGTCCTTACCGGTGGTGTAGTATTGACACCCTTCCAATTGGGGTTGCAGATTGGACACCAACTCAGCTATAATGCAGTATTTGGGGCATGTCGATTAGATAACTACTTCCCACAGTTTCATCTACAGAAATTAGAACTGTCAGATACAATTATTCAGTCTCAGTAATAGAACTTAGATAGTTCTACAAAATTTAGGACTATCAAATATAATCAACTCAGAACAGTACGAAACTTAGTTAGTTCTATCATATTTAGGACTTTCAGATACATTCACTCATGTTATCAGTTATATCATTCATCAAAACTCAGTTACCAGTTATGTTAGTTATCAGTAAATTCATGTTATCAATTATCTCAGTTATAGTTACTATATATTCATACATGCATTCTCACATTCATATTAGTTAGTTTGTTAGTATTTTTCATGAATATAAACCCCATGCATTCAGCCTACTTCACATGCATACCAATACATTCAAAGTACTAATATATTTGTGCTATGGTGTCTTATACCATAGGTTCAGAGACACGAGCTACAGAGCATCAGTAGATTCCAGTCTCAGTACTTAGAGTTAGCAGTAAGTCCTCATCTTTCAAGGACATAATCATTAATTTATTACCTCATTAATTTATTTATTAGTTGGAGTTAGTTGGGGACATGTCCCATCAACTCCTTATTCAGACAGTTCAGTCATGATTTAGAGCCTTTTCAGACTATAGTATGTTTCACACAGTTTATTTAAGTTGTTTTGGGTATTTCATACCCTACCCAAATGTTATATTTTTATTAGATATTATATCTCAGTGTTGAACCTTATGGCCTTTCAATTAATGTTTTCATATTATACAACATATTATGTAGTATACAGGTAAAGATATCAGTCATGGGTTAGCTTGTGGTTCTTCGGGGTCATGAGTATCGTGTAGAGTTTCGGGTACCAAATTTGGGGCATTAAAAACTTGGTATCAGAGCCTAAGGTTCAATAGTATCGTAGGATGTCTGAAAGCCTCATCTAGTAGAGTCTTATGCATGGGTGTATTGCGTGCCACATTTATGTGCAAGAGGCTATAAGTTGTTTTAGGAATAGTTTCCCTTCTTTCAGTATTCATGTCGTGCCAGTGAGCATAGTCTTAAGTCAATATATCAGCCTAATATATTTATTCTTTTCTTCTACAGAACATGCCTCTAAAAATAAGAAATGGGAATCAGTCAGTCCCTCAGCCCGAAGTACATTTGGCAAACATGTTTCTCATGCAGAGTTCAGAGCTATATTCACTACTCTTACCCAATCAGTTTCTGCTCAGAATGAATGAACAACTGTCTTTCTAGAAAACCCAGTGGCTAATTTAGTTGCATCTATAATTCAGGACTTCACTCAAATGAATCCTCCATCCTTTCTCGGGTCTAAGTTAGATGAGGATCCTTAGGAATTCATCGATCAAGTTCAAAAAGTAACTGACATTATGGGGGTGTTAGTTGTTGAGAGTGCTGAGATAGCTATATATCAGTTGTAGGATGTTTCTCACACATGGTACAAGCAGTGAAAGTCAGAAAGGCCAGATGATGTAGGGCCTATTGAGCGGGAGAAGTTTGTAACCACATTCTTAGAGAGGTTCTTTCCCCTAGAGCTGAGAGAAGCTAAACTGTTAGAATTTATCAACCTTAGGCAAGGCAATATGACGATGAAAGTGTATTCTCTTAAGTTTACTCAATTAGCCAGATATGCTCCTCATGTGATTGCAGATAGCAAGTCTAAGATGAGTAAGTTTTTTCTAGGGTGAATGATAGTGTGGTCAATGAGTGCAGGTCCACGATGTTGAATAGTGACATGAACATTGCCAGGCTTATGAATTATGCTCAGCAGATAGAGGGGCAAAATATTAAGATAAGGGAAAAGCAGAATAAGAGAGCAAGGACAGGTAGTTTCAACTTTACTCAGCCCAAATCAGAAGGAGGAAATCGTTCTCAATTTCGTCCTAAGTCAGCAGTTCCAACTCCTTCTTTATCTAGTACTCTAACTTTGAAGTTCAGGGATGGTAATAGAGATAGGGCGCTAGGATCAAAGTCTCAATCCAGTGTTAGCAATACCCGAACTAATCCCCTTTGTTAGACTTGTGGTAAGAACCACAAGGGTGCTTGCATAGCTAGTAGTGATGTCTGTTTTGGATGTGGTAAGCCAGGCCACAGAGTCAAAGATTATCCCCAGTCAGGTTATCAGGGTCAGCATAACCATTGCTCAACTCAGTCCGATCACCTAAACTAGCAGGATGCCACCTCCAGCACAACTACTGGGCAACTCCCAAACAGACTTTATCTTCTTCAGTTTCGGCAAGATCAAGAAAATTCTCTTGATATGGTTACTGGTAGATAACAGATCTTTCATGTTCATGTTTACACTTTGCTAGATCTAGGAGCTTCTTTGTCTTTTGTTACTCCCTTTATAGCAGTTGATTTCGGAGTCAGTCCTAAAATTCTAGCAGAGCCCCTTTTAGTTTCTACCACAATGGGTAAAACCATCGTAGCTCGATGGGTATGCAGAAACTGCCCAGTTATGATATTTTAGAAAGTCACTTCAGCAGGCTTAGTCGAATCATAGATGACTAATTTTGATGTCATTCTTATCTTGGATTGCCTTTATTGCTGCTTTACCACAGTCGACTGCAAAAACAGAATAGTTTAATTTCAGTTTTCGAATGAACTCATCTTAGAGTGGAAGGGTAGTGTATCCGCTTTTAGAGGTCAGCTTATTTCCTACCTTTGGGCATGGAAAATGATATCTAAAGGATGTGTCTATCATCTTGTTTGAGTTAAGGACACTACTTATGAAACTCCCAGTCTTGAATCGGTCCCAGTAGTGAATGAATATTCAGATATCTTTCCCAAAGATCTTCCAAGAATTTCTCCTAAAAGGGAAATAGACTTCGACATTGATCTTCTTCCAGATACTCAGCCTATTTCTATTCCTCCATACAAAAGAACACCAACAGAACTCAGAGAATTGAAAGAGCAGTTGAAGGATCTCTTAGATAAGGGATTCATCAGGCCCAATGTATCCCCATGGGGTACAACAGTTTTATTTGTGCGCAAGAAAGCCGATTCTCTCAGAATGTGTATTAATTACCGTCAGCTCAGTAAAGTCACAGTCAAGAACAAGTATCCTCTGCCCAGAATCGATGACTGGTTTGACCAACTTTAGGGTTCCAGTTATTTCTCTAAGAAAGACCTCAGATCCAGCTATCATCAGCTCAGAGTCAGAGAATGTGATATTTCAAAAATAGCTTTTCATACTCGGTATGGTCACTTTGAGTTTTTGGTTATGTCCTTTGGTCTTACTAATGATCCAACAGCTTTCATGGACCTGATGAACCATGTGTTTAAGAAGTACTTGGACATATTCATTATAGTCTTCATAGATGATATTCTGGTTTATTCTCATAGTGAGCATGATCATGTAGACCATCTTAGAATCGTACTTCAGACTCTTAGAGATCTTCAGTTGTTCGCCAAATCCAGTAAGTGCAAATTTTTGCTAAGGTCAGTAGAATTTCTTGGTCATATCATTTTCGGTGATGGCATTAGAGTAGATCTTCAAAAGACCAAAGCGGTAAGAGACTGGCCCAGACCTATCTCTCCATCAGATATCAGGAGTTTCTTGTGTTTGGATGGCTATTACAGATAGTTTGTTGAGGGATTTTCTTATATTGCATCTCCTATGTCCAGATTGACTCAGAAAAAAGTCAAGTTTCAGTGGTCAGATCCTTGTGAGAAGAGTTTTCAAGAGTTGAAGATGCGACTCACCTCAGCTTCAGTCTTAGCTCTTCTAAATGGTTCAGATGGTTTTGTAGTGTATTGTGATGCATCCAGAGTGGGTTTGGGTTGTGTCCTTATGAAGCATGGTAAGGTCATAGCCTTCGCCTTCAGATAGCTTAAACCCCATGAGAAGGATTATCCTACTCATGATCTTGAGTTAGCAGCCGTAGTTTTTGCCTTGAAGATTTGGAGGCATTATACATATGGTGTTTATGTAGATGTGTTCACGGATAGTAAGAGCCTTAAATATATTTTTCTCAGACAGATCTCAATCTTTATCATAGAAGGTGGTTAGAGCTCTTGAAAGATTATGAAATGAGTGTCCTTTATCATTCGGGAAAGGCCAACATAGTGGCGATGCTCTCAGTATACTATCCATGGGTAGTGTTGCTCATGATGAGGACAGTAAGAAAAAGTTAGCTCAGGAAGTCTATCAGTTTTCTAGACTAGGCGTTCACCTAGTCGATTCAGAAGAGGGTATGTATGGGTTCAGAGTAGTTCAGAATCATCTCTAGTTTCTGAGGTGAAAGTAAAGTAAGACAGAGATCCCAGACAGGTCAAGTTGAAAAAGTCAGTCAAGGATCAGAAAGTAGAGGTTTTCTCCCAAGGGGGAGATGGTGTTCTACATTGTCAGGGTCGTCTGTGTATTCCAGGTGTAGATGACTTAACGCAACGAATTCTTGTAGAAATGCATGGTGCGCACTACTCTATTCATCCAGGGGCCACAAAAATGTACCGCAACTTATGGGAGATCTATTGGTGGAGTGGGATAAAGAGAGATATTGCTGATTTTGTGGCTAAGTGCTCTACATGTCAACAAGTTATGATAGAGCATCAAAAGCCTAGTGGGTCATGCAAGAGTTTAGTAATTCTACTTAGAAGTAGGAAGAAGTAAACATGGACTTTGTGACGAGTTTGCCTCGACTCGTCATCAGGATGATTCAGTGTGGATTATTATAGACAGAATGACTAAATCAGCTCATTTTCTACCTGTCCATACCTCTTATTCAGCTGAGGACTAAGCCAAACTCTATATCAGAGAGTTGGTCAGATTGCACAGTGTTCCATTATCTTTCATCTCATACAGAGGTACCCAGTTCACCTCTCATTTCTGGAAAGCATTCCAAAAGGGTTTTGTACCCAAGTTCATCTCAGTACAACCTTTCATGCTCAGATAGATGGTCAAAAAGAAAGGACCATTCAGACCCTAGAAGATATGCTAAGGGCGTGTGCAATTGATTTTAAGGGTAGTTGGGATGACCAGTTACCTTTGATTGAGTTTGCATACAATAATAACTATTATTCCAATATTTAGATGGCTTCATTTGAAGCTCTCTATGGTAGAAAGTGCAGATCTCTAATCGGTTGGTTTGAAGTTTGTGAGGCCTCAGTCATAGGGCCTGACTTAGTATTCGATGCTTTAGAAAAAGTCCAGTTGATCAGAGAAAGCCTCTGAGATGCTCAGAGCCGATAGAAGTCTTGTGTAGATGTGCATGGAAAGGATCTCGATTTCAAGATTAATGACTATGTCTATCTAAATATATCTGCCATGAAATGAGTGAAGAGGTTCGGCAAGAAGGGAAAGCTCAGTCCCCGATATGTCGTTTCTTTAAAATTCTCAGTCGCTTTGGCATGGTAGCTTATGATCTCGAATTACCTTCAGATCTAGCCACAGTCCATCCAGTCTTTCATGTCTCCTTGCTCATGAAGTGCACAGGTGATCCATTAGTGGTAGTCCCTATTGAGGGCATCGACATTCAGAACAACCTCTCTCATGAAGAGATTCTAGTAGAAATTCTAGACTATCAGACTTGTAGATTGAGGAACAATGAAGTCCCTCTAGTCAAGTTCTTTGGAGAAATCAGTCCATTGAGGGAGATACTTAGGAACTAGAAGCATACATGTGTACCAAGTATCCTCACATCTTCTCTGCTAACTCAAATCTAGCTCAAGGTAATAGTTCTCCTTAAGCTTTTCGGTTTTCATGTCCAGATTTTAGTTATAACTTAGTATCAGTCTCATGTTCAGGATTCCATTTTTTTTAACTTGGTACTAAGTACCATTGCATATTCATTCATATGTTCATGCATCAGATTAGTCATGTGTTCATGCATTAGACATGTATTCCCCTTGTGAGAAACTCAGTTATCAGAAATCTCAGTCATGTGATCATAAGTCAGTTAAGTCATGAAATCATGCATCAGATATGCATGCTCAGTATAAATCTCATACATGTCAGTAATGTTTCAGTTGTTCATGTTCAGTATGTACTTCAACCAATCATTTCTCCCATCTCAGTCAGTCTCATTTGAGGACGAATGTTCCTAAGGGGGGGATATAGCAATACCCCAAAGTTTTCTAACTAATTTCATCCCAAGAATGTCTAGTATTATCTTCTAAATTGAATGATATTTATTCCATGGATAATTTTTAAGATTTTACTTTTTATCATGTGGAAAATTCAATAAGCTTTCCATTAATATAAGATTCACCTAAATCTGATAACCGGGTAAGAAGTTATGACTATTTCAAGTTCCCATCCTAAAACAATGCCATATTAGTCAGTGGCCGCCGTGCCACAAGAGAAAATGACATTTGTAAAATTCCAGTAGGGGCCCGCGATAGTGGCGCATCGTGCCAAACTTTTAGGTCGCAAATGAAGTGGCAACGTGATGGCTCCGCATTGCGTCATTCCCCTATTTTTCAATTGTCAAATTCCAGTGACACGACGTGATAGTGTCGCATCGCGCCTGGGGTCCAGATCAAGTACACGTGATTTTTCCATTCTTCACCCAAAATATACTAGTTTCTCTCATTTTTCTCTCAATAACAAACTAGGTTTTCAATTTGGGATTCAATTTCAAGAAAATCTCTCCATCAATCTTTGCTAAATCAAGAACTAATGCGTTGTGTTGATTTATGTATTCCTTTCATCCATAAATCTCAAGAACCCTATTTTAAATTATGAATCATGATTATTATGTTGTGGGTTGCTCAAGCTATGTGATGGTTGTTGTTTGATTCCCATGTTCGGATCCTTATGTGAAATTATGAAAACTACGTTAGCATATAAATTGAAATCCATGAATTTGGTAGTTTATAATTTGTGAAATTTGATGATTTCACCTGTTCCTTAAGTTGTGCATGTAAGGCGTTTGATAAAATGCCTGAAGGGATTGAAATTATGCACTATAGCTAAATTGTGACCCAAATGACAATGTATGCTTTAACCTTATGTTCAAAATGACTTCCATGTTATTCTTATGTATTGAAATTGCTTGTGGGATTTCTCATGAGTTAGCCTTATGAAATTATGCTATGTATACATGGTATCTTATTTATGTACCAAGCTATGATAATCAAATGCCCATGAAATATCTCCAATTATTGTATTATGGTTTGTTGATGATTGGTCATGCATTCAAGAATCTCATGCCTTGTCAGTTTCCTTCCATCGAGTCCTGGGGGTACTTGTACCCAAAAAATATAGCTGTGTGCCTAGAGTTAGTGACATGTTTCATGATATCCTCAGTCAAACCATGATCTATAGAACTCAATCAGTCATGTGACACAGGAAATCTCAGTAATTCAGTAATCTCAGTACTATTTCGTCAGTCAACTGAATTCATTTAATTCAGTTCAGAAATTCATGTTCATGTCTATTCAGATGGGAGTAGGAATTAGCACCGAGTGAACCCAAGGATAGGAACACACATTGCCAGATATGGGTGTGATTCTTAGAAGTCATCCTTGTATTCCAGAACTATGTAGCAAGCATAGGTTGAGACATCAATACTGTCAGATGAAGGTTGATGAGGTGGATAATCACTGTCAGGTGAGGGCCCCACCGTTCTCTTTTAGAGACACTATTAAATAAGGGTCACTCACAGTTTGTCCTTACCAGTGGCGCGGTATTGACACCCTTCCAATTGGGGTTACATATTGGACACCAACTCAGCCATATGGCATATTAGGGGCATGCCGGTTAGATAACTACTTCTCACAGTTTCAGTTACAGAATTTAGGACTGTCAGATATAGTCAACTTAGAACAGTACAGAACTCAGCTAGTTCCATCAGATTCAGGACTATCAGATAAAATCACTCATGTTATCAGTTATATTAGTCATCAAAACTCAGTTATCAGTCATGTTAGTTATCAGTAAACACATGTTATCATGATCTCAGATATAGTTACTATGTGTTCATGCATGATTCTCACATTCATATTAGTCAGTTAGCCAATATTGTTCATGCATATGAACCCCATGAATTTTGCCTAACTCACATGCATACCAGTATATTCAAAGTAATGATGTATTTGCGCTATGGTATTTTATACCATAGGTTCCAAAGCACGAGATCCAGAGCATCAGTAGATTCCATATATCAGCAGTCAGTTAACAGTGAGTCCTCATCCTTTGAGGACATAACTATTTTTTTATTATATCATTAATTAGTTTATTAGTTGGAGTTTGTTGGGGACATGTCCCATCAACTCCTTATTCAGACAGTTATGTTTTAGCGGCTTTTCAGACTACAGTATGTTTAGACAGTTTTGTTTTGGGCATTTATACCCCATCCCAGATGTTCTATTTTATCGGATATTATGTCACAGTTTGAACCTTATGGCCTTTCAGTTCATGTTTCCTCATTATACAGTATATCATGCAGTATACAGGCACAGATATCAGTCATGGGTTAGCTCATGGTCCTTCGAGGTCATAAGCACTGTGTAGTATTTTGGGTACCAGATTTGGGGGGTTACTAAGTCATCAATGAATACAATGATAAAAAAATCCAAAAATGGATGGAAAACCCTATTTATCAAATCCATGAATGCTGCCGGGGCATTGGTCAACCCAAAAGACATGAATAGGAACCCATAATGACCATACTGGTTCCCGAAGACAATCTTAGGGATATCTGCTTCCCTAATCTTAAGCTGATGATAACACGGCCAAGATCAATCTTAAGAAATACTTCGCACCTTGAAGCTGATAAAACAAATCATCTATCCTAGGAAGAGGATATTTATTCTTTATGTCCGCCTTATTCAACTGACTATAGTCAATGTACATTTGAAGGAAACTATTCTTCTTACGCACAAACAACACAGGAGAACCCCAAGGAGACACACTAGGATGAATAAAACCTTTATCTATGAGATACTTCAATTTCTTCTTAAGTTCCTTCAACTCCACCCATTATATAAAGAGGGATAGAAATCGAACGAATGTTCGGAACAAGATCAATCCCAAAATCAATTTTTCTATTAGGAGAAATACCAAGAAGTTCATCGGGAAAGACCTCAGGGAACTAATTAACCACGAAAATAGATTCTAGAGGAGGAACTTCCCTAGTTAGAATCTTTAACTCGAACCAAATAATACAAACACCCTTTACAAATCAACTTTTAGGCCCTAAGATGAACCTCCCGTTAGGCACTAAAGAACCCTCTTCTCATACAATGATCGACTCATTAGGGGATTTAAACATGACCTTATGGGCCCGACAATCTAAAAAAGCATAGTATGAATGGAACCAATCCATCCCTAGAATAGCATCAAAATCAACCATATCTAACTCTATCAAGTCTACCAGAGTTTCTCTACTACCAAAAGATACCAAACATCCCCTATAAACTCTTTTAACAACCATAGATTCTCCTACCAGGGTAGAAATAGAAAAAGGAATAGACAGACACTTAGGACCAAAACCAAAATACACTACCATAAATGGGGTCACATTAGAGAGAGTGGACCCCAGATCAATCAAACAATACACATCACGAAAGAAAAGTCTCAACATACCTGTAACAACATCTGAAGATGCCTCAAACTCCTGGCAAGTACCAAGTGCATATAAGTAATTCCAGCTAGTGCCGGTACTATAAATAGAAGTAGAAGCAACACCCTTCGATGCAAAAGTAGAAGTAGTATTAGGGTCTTTGTGGGCCCAAGAAGCCACTAAAGAGGGGTACTCTCGCTGTACGTGCCCAATCTGACCATATTTAAAATATATCTTTCTCCTCTTCTCACATTGTCCATGATGATACTGGCCAATATAATCTACAAGATGGGTAGGACGAAGCCGACTGGGCCCCACTAGCCTGAGATAGGGCACCTTGAGCCCTAGGAACATTACCACTCTAAAAATGTCTAGACCTTAACGTCCTCGAGTAGGGATTACTATATATAGAATAGGAATTAGGACTCACCCAATTCTTTCTCTTAGACCACTTACCACTAAATTGTGGGCCTCTACTTTGATCAAAAAATTGAGACCTCATGCTTTGCCTCTCATCAATCTCAACTTGTTTTTTTATCTTCCTCTACTTATTGGATGTACACAACCAATCTAGATATATCCATATATTTGATCAACAAAGCTGCCTTACTCTCAAGGAATAACTCACGAGATAATCTCGAGGTGAACTTCCTTATCTGAGCCTATATATCTGACACCATCTCGGTAGCATAACTAGATAGTTGGTGAAACTTCATGGATATTGCTTGACTGATATTTTTCCTTGCTTTATATTACCAAACTCCTCCACTTTTGGTTCCCTCAACTCTAGAGGTAATAAGTGGTCCAGAAAAGCATTAGTGAAATCCTCCCACAAAGATGATTCATCAACATCACCCCTTGTCTGTTCTCATTCCTCGTACCATTAGAATGACACGTACTTCAACTGATAAGATCTAAACTCCACCCCTTCTATATTAGTGGTATGCTGTAATACCCCATACTTCAACCTAGCTTAAAAATCATCCTAAAAATATTAAATACTTGATTTAAAGGATGAATCCACTTTTATACATGTGGAATTTTCAAGATTATGACTTTTTGTTGTGTGGGAAATTTAATAAGCTTTCCATCGATACCAAATTCGCCTAAATCTGGTATTGGGATAGAAAGTTATGGCCAAAATATAGAAAGTTGTCTGAATTACCAGGTACGACAAAAAAGGCCAACGGACCATTGATCTAGCGATGGACCATCGCCCAAATCATCTTAGTGAAGGCAGTGAGTCGACCTTCTGGCCAGGCATGATGAAAGGGCTGACGGACTATCGAGCTAGTGACAAACTGTCACCCAAAATATTGCAACCAAGGCAGAAAGATCACATTCTGGCCTAGTACGATGGGAAAGTCGATGGGACATCGAGCTAGCAACAGACCATTACCCAAGCCGTCGCAGATCCTGTTCAAAAATTTAAAGCCATTTTTATAAGGGTGTTTGGGTCTTTTCCACCCTTTTTAATACCTAATTATACCAGACCAGGGCTCATAACTTCATTATTCATCTACAACATCAAATTAGGATTTCTTTTAAAAGATCAATCCCCAAGAACAAAATCCCAACCCATCTTCAAGAAACTAAGAGATTCGAGTTCTTCAAGTCCAAGAACTTTAAGAAACTCACAATCAATGTATGTCAAGTGTTGATTCATGGGTCCTTTTCACCCATGATGCTCAAGAATCTCCTTTCGAATTCTAAAGATTGTGTATTTATGAATGTTCATGATTTAGTTAAATTGAAATTCATGTCCATATTGTTGTTAGGTTTTTTTGATTCATATTTTAAATTACATGTTCTAATAATTGATCCTAGTATGTGATGATTTGCATAATATTAATGATAAACCCTTCAAATTGCAAATTTATTTATGCAACCATGATAATTAGATGCATTGATGATGGTATAACCAAAGTATGCTCCCCATATGCTTGATTAAATGTCTATGTGAAGGAAAAAGTGCCATTATAGTATGATAGTATGAAATTCCCATTCATGTTCAAGTTAATGCATGTCAAGTGTTTGATGAAATGTCTTAGTCAATGAATTATGGATATATGTGTAGCCATTGTTGTTCTTTTAAACTTGTGCCATGAATTACTTTTATGATATCGAGTCCTGGGAGTAATTATATCCGACAATTTAGCTGTGTGCCTAAAGCTGGTGTCAGTTTCATGATAATCTCAGTCACGCCATGATCAGTAGAATTTAGTCAGTTACATGACTCAAGAAAACTCAGAAATCCCATGAACCCAGTCAGTTAACAGGATTCAGTAACATTCCATCAGTCCATGGAACTCAATAAACTCAATCCATTTTATCTCAGTATAATCAGTTCAGTGTCTACTCAGTTGGGATTAGGATTTAGCACCAAGCGAACCCAAGGATGAGGGCACACGCTGACGGTAGAGGGTTTGACATTTAGAAGCAATCCTTGCATTCCAGAACTTTGTAGCTAGCATAGGTTGAGATATCAATACTATCAGATGAGGGTTGATGAGGTGGATCAACACTACCAGATGAGGGTCCCACCATTCTCATTTGGGGACACTACTAGATGAGGGTCACTCACAGCTTGTCCTTACCAGTGGCGCTGTATTGACAGTATTATAATTAGGGTTACAGATTGGACCCCAACTCAACTATAATAGCTTATAAGGGGCATGTCAGTTAGATGACTATCTCCCACAGTCTCAATCTTAGTAAAAGAACTCAGATAGTTTTTCAGATTCAGGACTATCAGATACAGTCTCCCAGTTCAGCATGGGACTCAGCTAGTTCCATTAGAATTAGGACTATCAGACACAGTTACTCAGTTAATACAAAACTTATGTTATCAATATTTAGATTCAGTATTATCATGACTTCAATTATAGTTCACGTATTCATGCATGTATCATCATGTAGTTATGTTCGTGTTTATGTCAGTCAGTTATAGTTCATGCATATGAACCTTTGCATTCAGCTTACCTTACTTGTACATTCTCATGTACTGGCACATACTTTTCTTTTGCGCTATGGTGTTTTATTCCATAGGTTTAGAAGCACGAGCTCCAGAGCATCCTTAGTAGATCAGTCGTTCAACAAATAGACTAGCAATGAGTCCTCATCATTCGAGGATGTTATTAGTTGACTATTTCATTCTTTCAGTACTTTGTTTATTTTAGTAGCTGGAGTTAGTTGGGGACATGTCCCATCAACTTCTTATTCAGATAGTTTAGAGGCTTTCAGACTATCATGTTCACATAGTTATTTTAGTTATTTTGGTATTGATATATCGTATCTCTAGATGTTATGTTTTAATAGATTTTGAACCTTATGGTTTTTTAACCTTTTATTCTACATTTATACAGTATATTATGCAATGCTCAGTTACAAATATCAGTCATGGGTTAGCTTATGGTCCTTCAGGGTTATGACCATCGTATTATCTTCTGAGTACTAGATTTGGGTGTTACAAACTTGGTATCAGAGCCTAAGTTTCAATAGTGTCCTAGAAAGTTTGAAAGATGCATCTAGTATAGTCTTGTGCATGGGTGTGTTGCGCGCCACACTTATAGATAAAAGGCGATGAAATATTTTAGAAATAGTTTCCCTTCTTTCAGTATTCATGTTGTGTCAGTGAGCATTTAATTCTTAGTCTAATCCATTTCTCCTTTTTTTGTTTACAGAACATGCCTCCCAAAAGAAGAAACAAAAATCAGTCATCCCCTCAGCCCATCCAAGCAGACCCCTTGGATGAACATATTTCTTATGCAGAGTTCAGATCTGCATTCATTACTCTTGCTAATTCAATTGATACTCAGAATGAACGGCCAACTGCTGTTCTAGCCAACCCAGTGGCCAATACTGCTGCAGCTTGGATTTGGGACTTCACCGGAATGAATCCTCTATTCTTTTTTATGTCTAAGTCAGTTGAGGACCCTCAGGAATTCCTTGATCAGGTTCAGAAGGTTATGGATATCATGTGAGTTGCTACTAGTGACAGTGCTGAGCTAGCTGCATATCAGTTGCAGGATGTGGCTTACACTTAGTTTAAACTGTAGAAAGCAGAGAAGGCAATAGATGCAGGGCCTATTGAGTGGAAGGAGTTTTCCACTGCCTTTCTTGATAGATTCTTTCCCCTAGAGATGAGGGAGGCTAAGGTGTTAGAATTTATCAACCTCAGAAAGGGTAACATGATAGTGAAATAGTATTCTCTTAAGTTTACTCAACTAGCTAGATATGCACCTCATGTGGTGGCAGATAGCAGGGCCAAGGTGAGTAAGTTCATTTCTAGGGTGAATAATAGTGTGTTCAATGAGTGTAGATCCGCAATGCTGATTAGTGAGATGGACATAGCCAGGCTTATGATCCATGCTCAATAATAGAAGAGTAAAAGATTAAGATGAGAGAGAAGTAGAATAAGGGAGCTAGAATCGCTACCTTAAACTTTAATCAACCTAAGTCAGAGGGTGGTAACCGTTCTCAGTTCTGCCCAAAGTCATCCATTCTATCTACTTTCTCATTCAGTGCTCCAACTCCTAAGTTCAGGGATGGTGACAAAGATAGGGCGCCAAGCTCTAAGTCTCAGGGCATTATTAGAAGTGCCCACACCTATCCTCTTTGTCAGACTTATGGTAAGAGCCACAAGGTTATTTGCAGGGCTGATAGTGATGTTTGTTTCAAATGTGTCAAGACAGGGTACAGAGTTAGGGATTGTCCTACTCAAGATTTCAGGGTTAGTAAAACCGTTCCTCAGTTCAGTCCGGTAGCCCGAATCAGCAGGGTGCCACTTCTAGCTCAACTAGTGGGCAAGACCCAAATAGACTTTAAGCCATCCAGTCCTGACAGGATCAAGAAAAGTCTCCTAATGTGGTCACTGGTACCTTACAGATCTTTCACTTGTGTGTTTACACTTTGCTAGATACAGGAGCTTCTTTGTCTTTTGTTACTCCTTATATAGAATTTGATTTTAGAGTTAGTCCCAAAATTCTAGCAGAGCCCTTCTCAGTCTCTACCCCAGTGGGTAAAACCATCATAGCCCGGCGGGTATACAGGAACTGTTTGCTTATGATATTTCAGAAAGTCACATTAGAAGACTTAGTCAAATTAGAGATGACTGATTTTGACGTCATTCTTGGCATGGATTGGCTTCATTCCTGCTATGCCACAGTCGACTGTAGAAACAGAGTGGTCCAATTTTAGTTTCCAAATAAACCTGTCCTAGAGTGGAGGGGTAGTACTTTAATATTCAGAAGTCAGGCTGTTTCCTACCTTCGAGCATGGAAAATGATATCTAAGGGATGTGTCTATCATTTTATTTGAGTTAAGAACACTAGTTCTGAAACTCCCATTTTGAATCAGTATTAGTAATGAATGAATACTCAGATATCTTTCCTGAAGATCTTCTAGGAATTCCTCCCGAAAGGGAAATAGACTTCGGCATTGATCTTCTTTTAGATACTCAGCCCATATCTTTTTAGCCATATAGAATGGCACCAGCAGAACTCAAGAATTGAAGGAACATTTGAAGGATTTCTTAGATAAGGGATTCATCAGACCTAGTATGTCCCCATTGGGTGCACCAATCTTATTCGTGTGAAAGAAAGACAGTTCTCTTAGAATCTATATTGATTACCGTTAGCTCAATAAAGTCACAGTAAAAAACAAGTATCCTCTTCCCAGAATTGATGATTTGTTTGAGAAACTTCAGGGTTCCAGCTATTTCTCAAAGATAGACCTTAGATTTGGCTATCATCAGCTCAGAATCAGAGAATGTGACATTCCAAAAATATCTTTCCAAACTCAGTATGGTCACTTTGAATTCTTAGTCATGTCCTTTGGTCTTACCAATGCCCCAACAGCTTTCATGGACTTGATGAACCGTGTGTTCAAGCAGTACTTGGACATGTTTGTCATAGTCTTTATAGATGATATTGTTGTCTATTCCCGTAGCGAGCATGATCATTCAAACCATCTCAGAATAGCATTGCAGACTCTCAAAAATCATCAGTTGTTTGCCAAATTCAGTAAGTGCAAATTTTGGCTAAGGTTAGTAGAATTTCTTCGTCATATCATTTCTGGTGATGGCATTAGAGTTGATCCTCAAAAGACCAAAGTAGTAAGAAACTGGCCTCGCCGTGTCTCTCCATCAGATATTAGGAGTTTCTTGGGGTTGGATGGCTATTACAGATGGTTTGTTAAGGGAGTTTTCTTGTATATCATCCCCTATGTCTAGGTTGACTTAGAAGAAAGTCAAGTTTCAGTGGTCAGATCCCTGTGAGAGGAGTTTTTAAGAGTTGAAGACTCGACTCATCGCAGCCCTAGTTTTAGCTCTTCTAGATGGTTCAAATGGGTTCATGGTGTACTGTGATGCATCTAGAGTGGGTTTGGGTCGTGGTAAGGTCATATCCTATGCCTCCAGACAACTTACGCCCCATGAGAAGAATTATCCTATTCAGGACCTTGAGTTAGTAGCCGTAGTTTTTGCTATAATGATTTGGAGGCATTACTTGTATGGTGTTTATGTAGATGTGTTCACATGTCATAAAAGCCTTCAGTACGTATTCTCTCAGAAAGATCTTAATCTCCGTCAGAGAAGGTGGTTAGAGCTCCTGAGAGATTCTGACATGAGTTTTCTTTATCATCCGAGAAAGGCTAATGTAGTGGTCGATGCTCTCAGTAGACTGTCTATGGGTAGTATTGCTCATGTTGAAGACAGTAAGAAGAAACTAGATCAGGAAGTTCATCAGCTTACCAGACTAGGTGTCCGCTTAGTCGATTCAGCCAAGGGTAATATATGGGTTTAGGTTGAGGTTTTCTCCCAAGGGAGAGATGGTGTATTGTGTTGTCAGGATCGTCTGTGTGTGCTAGGTGTAGATGACTTAAGGCAATGAATTCTTGAAGAAACGCATGGTGAGCATTGCTCGATTCATCCAGGGGATACTTAGATGTACCGTGATTTGCAAGAAATCTATTAGTAGAGTGGGATAAAAAGAGATATTGCAGTATTTGTGGCTAAGTGATCTACATTTCAGCAGGTTAAGGTTGAGCATCAGAAGCCTAGTAGGTCAATGTAGTAGTTCAATATTCTCACTTGGAAGTGGAAAAAAGTGAACATGAACTTTGTGATGGGTTTTCCTCATACTCGTCATCAACATGATTTAGTCTGGGTCATTATAGACAGGGTGACCAAATCAGCTCATTTTCTTCTAGTTTGTACCTCCTATTCAGCCAAGGATAACGACAAACTCTATATCAAGAAGTTGGTCAGATTGTATGGTGTTCCATTATCTATTATCTCAGATAGAGGTACTAGTTCACCTCTTATTTCTGGAAAGCATTCCAAAAGGGTCTTGGTACCTGAGTTCATCTCAGTACAACCTTTCACCCTCCGACAGATGGTCAAGAAGAAAGGACAATTCGAACTTAGAAGATATGCTAAGGGAATGTGAAATTGATTTCAAGGGTAGCTGGGATGATCACTTGCCTTTGATTGAGTTTGAATACAACAACAACTATCATTCTAGTATTTAGATGACTCTATTCGAAGCTCTTATGGTAGGAGATACAGATCTCTAATCGGTTGGTTCAAAGTCAGCAAGGCCACAGTAGTAGGGCCTGACTTGGTCTTTGATACCTTAGAGAATGTTTAGTTAATCAGAGAGAGGCTCAAGACAATTCAGAGCCGATAGAAATCATACGCAGATGTGCGCTGAAAGGATCTCTAGTTCAAGATTGGTGATTATTTGTACCTAAAAATATCTCCTATGAAGGGAGTGAAGAGGTTCATCAAGAAGGGAAAGCTCAGTCCCCGATATGTTAGTCCCTTGAAAATTCTCATTCGCTTTGGCAAAGTAGCTTAGGAGCTCTAATTGCCTTCAGATCTTCCTTCAGTGCATCCAGTCTTTTATGTCTCCTTGATTAAGAAGTGCATAGGTGACCCAGCAGTCGTAGTCCCTATTGAGGGCGTATATATTGAGAATAGTCTCCCTTATGAAGAAATCTCAGTCAAAATTCTTGACTATCAGATTCATAGACTGAGGAACAAAAAAGTCCCTCAGTCAAAGTTATTTGGCAGAATCAGTCTATTGAGGGAGCTACTTCGGAAGCAAAAGCAGATATGCAGACCAAGTATCCTCACTCCTTCTCCACTAATTCAGACCCAACCCAAGGTAATAGCTTTTCTTAAGTTCATTCAACTTATGGTTTAAATTTCAGTTATAAACTATGCTCAGTTTTCATTTCAAACTTGGTATCTTTACCCTTACATATTTAGTCGCATGTTCATGAGTCAGTTTAGTCATGTATTCACACATTAGATATGCGTGATCAACTTATCAGTAATCTTAGTCATGCATTCATGTATCAGCTCAATCATAAAATCATGCATCAGATATGCATGATTAGCATGAATCTCAGTAATGTCAGTCATGTAGTCATGTTTCAGTTGTTCATGTTTAGTATGTACTCTCATGAACTCAGTCAGTTAATAGGATTCAATAACATTCCATCAGTCCACAAAACTCAATGAACTCAGTACAGTTTGTCTTAGTATAATCAGTTCAGTGTTTACTCAGTTGTGAGCAGGATTCAGCATCGAGTGAACCCAAGGACGAGGGCACACACTGACAGTTGAGGGTGTGAGCCTTAGAATCAATCCTTGCATTCTAGAACTATGTAGCCAGCATAGGTTGAGATATGAACACTATCATATGAGGGTTGATGAGGTAGATCAACACTGCCAGAGAAGGGTTCCACCATTTTCATTTGGGCACACTGCTAGATGAGGGTCACTCACAGTTTGTCCTTACCAGTGGCGCGGTATTGACACCCTTCCAATTGGAGTTACTGATTGGACCCCAACTTAGCTATAATAGCTTATTAGGGGTATTTTGGTTAGATAACTATCTCCGACAGTCTCAGTAAAAGAACTCAAATAGTTCTTCAGATTCAGGACTGTCAGATACAGTCACCCAATTCAGTATGGGAGTCAGTTAGTTTCATTAGAATCAAGACTGTCAAACACAGTAACTCAGTTAATACAAAACTCATGTTATCAGTATTCAGATTCAGTATTATCATGACTTCAGTTACAGTTCACGTATTCATGTATGTATCCTCACGTAGTCATGTCCGTGTTGATGTCAGTCAGTTATAGTTCATGCATATGAACCTTTGTATTTAGCTTATCTCACTTGCATACCAGTATATTCTTATGTACTGACACATACATTTTTTTTGCGTTATGGTGTTTTATACCATAGGTTCAGAAGCATGAGCTCCAGAACATCCTTAGTATATCAGTTGTTCAGCAGACAGACTAGCAGTGATTCCTCATTATTTGAGGATGTTATTAGTTGACTATTTCATTCTTTCAGTGCTTAGTTTTATTTCAATAGTTGGAGTTAGTTGGGGACATGTCCCATCAACTCCTTATTCAGACAATTTAGAGGCTTTTAGACTAGCATGTTCAGACAGTTATTTCAATTGTTTTGGTATTGATATACCGATCTCCAGATGTTATGTTTTAATAGATTTTTGAACCTTATGGATCTTCAACTTTTATTGCTCATTTATACAGTATGTTATGCAGTGCTCAGTTATAGATATTAGTCATGGGTTAGCTTGTAGTCCTTCGGGGTCATGAGCACCGTGTGATGTTTCAGATACCATATTTGGGGCGTTACACATGCATAACTCTAAAAATCTTTACCATATTATCCAAAAAACTTTAAGGATCTTCATATACCTCAACACCAATAAAGGTCGAAGGACTCAACCTCATAAACTGGAAAACCTTTGTGGCCTCAGAATATGGTGTAGAAGATGCACCACACTAAGCCTGAGAAGCTACCAGCTGAGTAATTATATGAATCAGCTGAAAAAACTCAACATTGACATATTATCATGAGGAACCGGAGAATTATTAAAGGGAACCGGTGTAAATCCTGGAACATCAAGTACCAAACCCCTAGACTGAGTATGGACTCCATAAGTAGAGTAAGTCCCATCAACATTGTCCCTAGTCAGGACAAAAGGGTTTGCATGAACTTCAGATCTTCTTAGAGGCATGATGTGAAAGACGAGCAAACAGAGATTAGAAGGATCCAAGACCTTAAATCTATAGCTCGAGATAGTACAATAATATAGTGAAATATTCCTAAATGGCTTATAGCCTATCTCTTATAAGTGTGGCGCGCTACACACCCATAATAGAGGCTTTACTTAACACAACTTTAGGGACACCCAATTGACCATTAACCTAGGCTCTGATACCAACTTCACACGATCCAAAATCGGGCCTTTTTATATGGGCATCTCAAACCCAACAAGGATTGAAGATCACCCCGTTAACCCATCCTAATGATTACATCAATCTACAAGCATCGGATCAATCACTTTGAGGGCATACCTTTACCATGACCAAAACCTAAGTGAAAACCATAAATATTAGGGTTACTCATGAACTACTTGTTAAACCACAATCAATAAGAACCCACATGTGCTAATCATCACCAATAACATGTATAAACATAAGTTTAAACAAGAGAAAACATTACCTATCACTATACATCAAAACCCTTAACATTTGTTTCAAAACCACCATTAAAGATTCATAAAAAATGTTTGAATAAGAAGATATTTGAGAAATAATAATAAGGAAAGAGTCACATGCGTAATACAAGATGATTCAAGAAAATATTCTTGACACCTTTAGCCTTTAGATGAGCACTCTTGAAACCCTAGCCTCCAATCTTGTTGAAGAATATTTGAGAGTGTTTTGGAATCTTTTTGAACTTGCATATGTGAAGAATGAAGAGAAAAATGAGATTATAAGTCATGGGTTATAAGGCTTTAGGGGTGGGAAATGCCTAAAATGCCCTCAACTTAAAAGCTAAAAATTGCACCTAAGTGGGTATGAGTTCCACACCCAAGCTGTACCCTAGGGTACGAGTGGTACCCTAACTCATATCCTAGGATTCACCATGGACCCTAAGCTATTCAACATCCGACCATGCTAAGCTAAGTCGTATCTTATGGAATGAATGGTGCCCTAAATTGTACCTTGATCCGTACCTTGGACAGATTCAACTAGGCTAAGCATATGACATCTTACGACTAGGAAACATACGTCCCATACCTCAAAATACGACTTGGGATAGGCTAAACCATACGTTGACCAGAATGTAACCCCCACTACACTGCCTGACATATGAGTGAGAGGATCCCAAATTGTATCCTAGGGTACGACAAGTACCCTTGAGTCATACCTTACCCAGAAACTTCAACTAAGGGAACTTCTCTAAGGGTCCAAAACCTAGGTGATTCAAAGAACCTCCCTATAAAATATGTTATTCCTCATGGGAAAGAGTTAACACTACTTTATTATATATTAATTTATGAGATACTCTATAACTCTTGCCTTAGAGGAAAGACTTAGCTCAAGGATTCTCAAACAACAACAAATTATGACCTATGAGCAATACTTGACATTACCACATTGTGTCTTGATTCATGAGGTGTTCTATAACTCTTGCCTTATAAGCCAAGCTTATCGCAAAGGATTTCCAAACAAGAAGTCACGCCCTTAAATTTACTTCTGTGTCAATGAAAGAAGGTCCAATTTGCAGATTATCCAACTTTTTGTTCATTAGCAAAATATAATAAGAGTTGAGAAAACAAAAAAAATAAAAAAATGAAAGAAGAAAAAAAAAGTTAAGATAAAAAAGAAGAATAAAAAAACAAAAATAAATAAAGAAGGAGAAAAATAAAAATAAAGTTTGAGAAAAAAAAAGAACAAAGATAAAAACAAACAGAAAATAAAAATAAAAATTGAGATAAATGAAGTAAAAAAAGAGAGTAATAAAAAAATAATGCTTGAAAAAAAAGATAAGAAAAAATTAAAAAAAAAATAAAGATTGAGACAAATGAATTAAAATATGAAAAGAAAAGAGGAGAGAAAAAATAAAAAATCAGTAAAAATAAAAAATAACAAAAAATAAAAATTGAAGTTGAGAAACTAATGAGCATGGAAAGTATAAAAATACTTAAGGTGTAGAGGGGTAAAAATATACTTGCTCTATTCATAAAAATAAGTAAAAATTACTTAAATATAGGAAAATTGCTCTCAAATATACCTAAACATTGACGAATTTTCTCATAAAATGACTGAATTTTGCGGGGATTCCTATGACCCTCGTAGAACTTTACGGGAGTCTTATGACCCCCCTAAGGCTATTTATTAGAATTTTTTATTTTTATTAACTTATAAATATTACTAAAATACACTAATGAATAGTTCAGGAAGGTCATAGGACTCCTACAAATTTCAGGTGTGTTATAATAAATTTTATTAAAGTTTAGATATATTTGACACTATTTTTTCTTAAATATACTCCCTAATTTTCTATTATTAGATAAAATCTCAACTACCAAAAGTAATTACAAAAATTTCTTTTTCTTCTTTTTCTCTCTCCAAAATTCATATACATAACTGACCTACCTTTTTCTTACGACCAATGCTCCTCACAGTGTGCGTAAAATCAAGGAATCACAATCATAAGATTTCTATTTTTGAATTCACAAACGTGTTATTCTCAAACTACTCAACATCACTTTCACCTAATACTGACAAACTCCATAAAGAATCTTCAAATTTTTTCTGATGTTAGTATAATTTCATAATTTTTTTTTACTTTACTAAATAAAAAATCAGCGAGTTATTGTATTTCATGTTCTCCATTCACTAAATAAATCTTAGTAATGGAGTCCGCTCCGTCCTAGGAGTAACTCAATTAGATGATAATGAATAAATAAATCTTATAATTGGGCTTGTTCGTGAATTTCTGATAATGAGGATTTCAGTTTTAGAGAAAATAGATCTAAACACCGAAATGACCCCGCCAAGATAAAGAAGTTGAGTAAAGTTGTTGGTATAATCTTTAAAAAGCAAGTTGCAAAATCTTTAAGGAAGAAAAAATGTGAAGATACATCATGACTCAGTCTTCCAAATGTACTGTCTTTTGTGGCCGAATCTGTAGATTTTTTGTCAATATCATATTCTTATATATAACTATAAAGTATTCATTGTTGTTATTTCAACCTTGATTCATAATTTTAATTATGTATAGAGTTCCATACGCTGTTTGACAATTGTTGTTATTTTCACCCCTTATACATAACTATGTGATGTATATGGATGCATTACTTCTAATCTGATACATTTCATAATTATGTATATTGGTTGGGGGTTTCTGTAACCTTGATGTTATTTATTTCTGATACATAACTATGCTATGTATATGACGAAATAAATAGTGTTATGTCCAATATGATACATAGCATTATTATGTATATGGATAGATTTACTATACATACATGATGATTTTTCATCCCTAATACATAATTATGTTATGCATAAGAATGGAATAACTGAAGTTATTGCAAATTTGATGCATAAAATACTTATGTATAGTTATGTATATCAAACTTAATTATGAACAAGTTTGTTTATTATGCACCTTCAATTATTAAATTTGATTTAAGATTTGATTAATGTTGATATACATTGTTTATGATGACAGAGAATGAAATACCGAATTAAATAAGTTTCGCTTCATTTTTTGCATATTGATAGTTCACACAATCATACATTTGGGACATATTAAAAAATTATTTGGGTGAAGAAGTACTTAGGCTATTTCGCCAGACATTCTTTGGGTATTTCTCAATATGCCTTTATGCAACTTCGAAGGCCATATATCAAAATGTCTGCCTGATGCTTGAGATAGAGTAGGATAATGCCAATGAAATCCGTATATATGTCAAGGGAACTATTCTTAAGTTTAATATTTTGAGTTTTCTCTCATCATCGGTCTTAAATGTATCGATAAAATTGAGAATTACCTGTATCCTAGCTCTTCCAAATATACTCTAATAAAGTACTTCTCTAAGGCAAAAACTGGAATAACCAAACTTATTTTGGTCTAATATTTTAAAATAAAAAACTCTGACAATATTCGAGATGCTTTGCACATGGCTATATTGTATTTCATACATACGTTTTTGATTTCATAATTACATAATGCACCAATTAGTATAGCAGAATTTCTGATGGTGGAGGATGGCCGTTATAAATAATTTTCATGAAGTAAGAGCGCGTTTGAGGAACCGATGACAATGTGATGATAATTTTTATGGAAAAACAGATATAGTGGTTAGGAGGTATGCCTCACTTATTGAATGTATTGATGTATGAATACAGTTCTGAATTTGAAAAAAGATTGTTATCCGATAGAGTAACATCATTTTGAGAATTTTTTACTGATTAGTTGTCGGAGTCACATCGAAATATGAGTTCATAGTTGAGATGTTCAGTAGCGTAAATCTTAATAATTATCTAATTGTTTGTGATTTATTCCAATACATGTTCTCTAATCACCTATGGATGTAAGATTCATTAATTAGTTTATTATAATATTATACAATTTAAATATGAATAAAATAACCCTATCATATTTTATGTCTTTGGATAGTGGTAATTAGCTAAGAGGAACCAATGGTTGCTTGCTACATTCAATCTTTTAGCTTTCTTATATTTATATGTTCTTATATTGTTATGGTTTGTTTATAAAAATCTATATCCAATGCTTGAGGAAGTTTAGACGCTTGATTTATCAATGTGAGAGGGTATTAAACTACGTGACTCTACTCTATTATCTGTACTGATCACGTTGGAAGATCGGCACAGAAAAATAATTTCTAATAATATGTTGTCAGCTTTTGACTCAGGACCTCAAGATTTTGAGGATTTTAGTACAATACAATCAAATGAAATACTGTTCAGGATAGGACACATTACTGATACATCAACTGTACCCTTTTCAAAAAGGAGGAAGATAGTAAGTTTTGATAAAAAATCAGTCTAAGTGTTAGAACAGGAGAAATTTACATCACCTAATTCAAGAGGAAAAGTATTCGGGACATCAAAAACTGTCAATGAAGCCATAATTAAAGCACCTGAAAAGTCAATAGGTGTTTATCCATAGCGTGACACAAAGAAGACATTTCATGAATCTTTCAGCAAGCCCGAAGATCAATATATAATAAAAGCCGATGTAGATAAGATAAAATCATATGTACAGTCTTATGTAAGTAAGATTTCTATTGTGTTAATTCAATTGAAATAATTTAATCCCCAACTCATATACTTTTTGTTTATGTGTGAAGGTTGATAAAAAATTAAGAACCTTCGAACATTACTTATTAAACAACACGCCAAAGTGATCCAAACTTTAACACAGAAGCAAGACAAAAAATGATAAAATTTTTCAACTTGAATTTTCCTACATCTTAACTTTTGAAATTGTTTCTATTACTACTTATATAGGTTGAGGAAAAGATCGATAATATAATCGGAGATGAATTCAAATAAAAAAAGATGATGCAGATAAGTCAGAGAGAAAGGATAGTCTTAAGTTTCAAAATTGTAAGATTGTTTGTTTCACTTTTTAATTAATTGAATTTTGTTATAACATATTGATATATTGTTTGTTGTTTATCAGGATGATAATGGAGTAGTGTGCAATCAAAAATCTCTCAATGGATGCACAAGTCGATGTTGAATCCATCAAAACTGATTATCAAGATTGTGTCAGTTTAAATCGTGAAACTACAAATACTAGTGACATCCACACTGAACAAATGGTAAAAACACAGTGTTATGTATCAGTATAAAACTATTTTTATATAAGTTATGTATCTTTTAAATTACTAGTTGTTATATATTTCATATACACATTAATAGTATATTCCTAATAATACATCAGATACATTACTAGTAATATATCTGATACATTAACAGATTTATTAGTGTGAGAATGTACTAACAATAAGCAACTCATATTGTTTACAATAAAATATTTAATTTATCTTGGATATTTTATTGATCAAATTTATCTACTAGGATGATTCACAGACACATTATTTAAATTTGTACAAGATGCCAAAGAAGAATTGATAGCTGAAATGTCAATCCCACTAATTACAAAGCCACTGAAGGTTGTTAGCCCGATTTTAATGACTGATAATTAGTATATAATATCTGATAGTCAGCTTTCACCTAATTTTTCTTGATTCCTAAATTCGTATTCATGATGCCTTAAAAACACCTGCACAAAGGACTACATAGAAATCAATAATTTTTAAGTCACCATATTTAATTGAAGTTGATTCAAGCTCAAAAGACAATGACAGTTCTGTTACTGATTTGCAGCAGAAGAATGCATTTGACGGGTTCAGGGTATCTGAGAAGTTGTTGAGTGGATTAATAAAATTATACTCATCATGAATTATGAAAGGGTTGTTGAAGTATCCTGCTAATAGGTACATTTTGAATATGTTTTGTTAAGAGGATCATATAATAAAATTATGTTTACTTTTATTTTTGATAATTAATGAATTAGAAAATTAAAGGATGATCACTATAAAGCAAAATCATCCGTTCATGAATTCAAAGAGCTGAATTTCATTGTTGCTTATCAACAAAGAAAGAACTGATTCTACATGATGTAACAACCAAACACATGTTGAATGATGAGGTACATAACTGTGAATTATCTTTTGTTATGTATCTTTATATATAGTCAACTGATCATACTTACCAATTTTGATGAATTGATTATGTTACATATATTATATTTGTTTGTATATGAAATAAATAGATAGTGTTATGCATAAATTTGATTTAACCGATATGTATCTATTATACATATACATAGCAAGGTACCACATTGCAACATAAATATTAGTTCTTATATATGTAGAAATATGAACATTTGAAAATGTTAAGTTATTGATAATTAAATTCATGGCATTGACTTGTATGTAGTAATGTATTAGGATATGTTCAATGTCTTTCTATATAAACTGATAAATTGTATATGTATGTAGAATGGATTCTTAAAGATTTCAGAATGTTTGTTATTCAATATATATACATAGCCAACATATATACATATATGAAATGATTAGTGTAACTGATATTAAATATTGCTCAATAATTGTATATTCATAACTGATACATAGAACATTTTATGTATAATATATATTTTGTTATTTCTATAACTGTGCAGAATATTAATGTGATCTTCTACCACCTTTACAAGAACTCAAAGCAATAAACTGGTCAACAATACAAATTCACGACTGTCAATTACTTGTTCAAAAATTACATTTAGTATACATATCATAGGTATTATCTAGATGCTTTTTGTAAGATTATTTCTATGCTGGAGGCTATGCGCAATCATGTATTATTGCCAAACATGAGGAATCAATAATAAATATTATCAAAGAATTCAACATCCCTATTGGATTGCCTTGGAATATGATGGAAGATATGTATGTCCTGATATATTATGATGGAGAGTTTTACTGAATGTTGACTGTTATTGCACTAAAAAAAAACACGTATAAGTTTATGACTTATCATCCACTCCAACACATAGGGACCCATCACCTAAGATTCATAAGTTGGCAATGATGTTGTCTACTTACATGACTTATAGTGAATTTTTAGAACAAACTAAATGTACTGATTGGGAAAATCTGAAAGCATACAAATATGAAATGGTCAATGCACACATATTATGAAACAACATTTGTTTGGAGTTGAGTGTGGAAAAAACATTGTCCAACAAATAAGTGGTAGTCTGTAAGAGTCAGTTTAATTATGTATATCTAGCATGTATTAATTTATAATATTGCTTATTAGTAAATAAATTTATTTTATTCAAATTAAATTTACTATTCAGGGACTGTGGCAAATTTGTAGCTGAATATGAGGATATTTAAGTGAAGAATTTTCAGTTTCTTTGATTGATTTTGAAGTAGAAACTCAACGCTTGAGATATGTTGTTTTATTATGAAATTACGGATTGATCAAGGCTAAGAAAGTCTATGTTAGTGACAATGATGATCCTTCAAGATCACTGAAAAGTTACCTTTCACCTTTCATTGAATCAGAAACTGTTAGTTTAGAATAGTTTGAAAGTTAACTTTTCTTGAAAACAATTTGATTGCAACTGTGTTTTCAAAAGAATGGTGAAGACATATTTTTTTTAGAAATATGGTGAACATATTTGTTTTGGGTTATGGACAAACTGATTATAATTGCATTACATTTTATCAAAGTCAATGATGTATCTTCTTTTATGTTTGTGCATTATGTTCGCAACATGTCTGTGTGCTAATTTAACATTATAAAATATGAAGTATGTCCAGTACATAAAACTTTAAGTTGGTAATGTATGAGATACATTACAGTGTCTCTAATACATTAATAATTCTATACTACTTATGTATATACTTCACTAATACTATGAATTTAATATGAAAAAATACATTTTCTAACTCATATATATCAATCAAAATTAGATTTGCTATTTTTAGTACGATTTTAAATTTTGGTGTGCTAAGTTCGCATTAGAACATGTTAATTATGTTCTCTATAGGTAAATATCAGTCGGTAATGTATAAGATATATAACATATGTATCATCTATAATGTAATGTACGCAAAATCTTATTATATTAAAACGTAAAATGTATCATATACATAATATCTGTATCTGATACAATGTGTTGTACAAGAAACTGAACTTTAATAAGCAATTGTCTGTACAATTATGAATTACAGGAGTGATAATTTTTTGCTTTCTTAAGTTAAACATTTTTAGTAAATGAAACTATTAATGGCTAATACATCAAATCAATTTTTATATCAATCAGAATGTGCTATTTCGATTAGTAATGCATATGCATCATAAATTGGTTGAATTATATAGGGTAGATAACATATTATCAATTTTTTATGTGTCAAATACATGAGTAAGAATTCATTAAGTAGCTATGATCTATGTATGTATTAAATTTATTATTTTTTGTTGTCTATGTATTATGTATATATAATCAACAAATGTCAAACAATATGAGCATATCGCAATGTAATAATACATAATACTAAAATATTTTTAAAGATAACTGAAGACGGTGAAGAGGAAAATCTAAAGTTAAATTAATAAAATTCGAATAACTGATGTTATAATCATTACATGAAATTGGTTAAAGAACGTTTAACGTTGTTCAAACCAATGAAAATAAAACTGACGATGAACATCGTAGGTGAATCAGGATATGTATCTGCCAACACAAACTTCAGTTCTCCTTTAAGAAAATCACAAGTGTGTCTATTATGATCCACACGTCCGTATCGTCCACAACAGTTTGTACTTGATGACAGAGTTTCACTTGATTTCTTATGCCTCCATTTATTTATCTTTTTAGGTGGTATATTATACTTTTATGACAGTACTTCTTCCTTGTATACATATTTAGGCACATTCCAGTCCTTCATATCTGACATCAGAATAATTGAAACTTCATTTGTCTTCATTAAAGTGCTAGGCTTATAGTAATCAGTGTAATATGGCCTAAAGTCATCTACATTTTTACTCTTCAAAATTGAAAGTGCATGAGGACACGATATCTCATCAACTTAAAATCATCCACAGTTGCTTATTTCACACTCAAGATCAATAATGTACCTTCTACTAGATTCATATACAAAGCAAACATAATTTGAGGAAGCCTTAACCAAGCAAACATAAAAACAACAATACATATGATAAATTAATGAAATCTGTATTTAATTAAAATTGTAAAATAAATAAAATTTAATAAAGAAAAAAATATCATACTCCTATTTTAGAACATACCGTCATTCGAAAAGCTTTCGCACCTTTAAGGATAAATTTTTTTCCAAACCTTCTTCCTAAATCATCGTTGTATATGATGTTATTTTCCTATTTTTACAGTTTCAAGACCCAAATAAAATTCTTGCTTCTTCTAGAAATTCTAAGATAGGTAGTTCTCGCATCTCTACCAAACAATTATTTATACATTCAGCAATATTAGAAGTCATCATCCTACCTCTATTTACTGGTGCATAAGATCTAGACTATTTTCATAACCAGCTTTATTTAGGTAATCCTTCACCCTACGATCCACATGACCAACCTTTGTCATATGGTAATCGAAATTCTCTTTTCTATAAGCTTTCGCCATAGAGTAATATAAGTCACTATGTCTGTTTTTGTTTTTTTAAAAGTGAGTACAAATATTTTTTCAAAGATGTTAAATGCATTCAAAATGGGGGACATTAGAATACCCAATTCTTATGTTTTTTTATGATGCTTTTATTTTGATCCTATACAACACACATGTTATTTTATTTTTGAAATACATATCTTACTCCCACCTACTCTCCTACTCCCCTCTCTCCCCTATCTGTATAGTTATTTTGGATATTTGTGAGGTACGAGAGTGAGTCACATAGTTCTTAACATTTTTCATATCAATAGCAGTTTCTGCTGAAGCAATTATAATAGCTTCAATATCCATTAATTTTACACCTTCTAACATCTCGACTTTTTGCGAGAGAGTGAAACAAGTGAGAATCCAGAAATCAACAAGAACACAATGTATGATAGGAAATCAAAGGATTATTTTTTCAAGATCTTGACCTTAGCTACTTTGAATATATTGATATTAGAGTGAAATATAACCCCCAATTTATGTTCGAAGGGAGTTATATATTTTCTACTTTTTCGTCTCATGATAGAAAATGATTGTCTCTTATTTGGCCTTTGTTCACCCCCTATCCTAATCCCCTTCTAAAAATTAATTATATTTATTTACTTTGTGGAATTATTTTCAAAATATAATTTTAATTTTAAATACTATTTTTTATATAATTTTTATTTTAAATTTTAATTAAATCTATGTTTTAAGCCCTTATTTTTTACTCTATTAAATTAGATAGAGGAATGAAAAATAAGCGAACAGTATTACAATATCTGAATTAAAATTCATGGACAAAGTAAAAGTTCATACAATAATTTATTTGATAAGAGTTATTTATAATATTAATATTAAAAATAAATAAGGGGTAAATTGAATGAGCGTCGTCTCTTTAAGTTTAAGGATCGAATGAGCGTATTCAAGTTAGAGAAGGGTTGTTGAAGTATCATGCAAATAGGTAAAATTTTGAAGATATTCTGTTAAAATAATCAGATAATAAAATTATGCCTGCTTATATTATTTTTGACAATTAATGAAATAGAAATTGAAGGATGAGCGCTACAAAGCAAAATCATTTGATCTTGAATTCAACGAGCTAGATTTTGTTGTTGCTCATCCACAAAAAAAGATCTGATTCTATGTGATTTTGCAACCAAACACATTCTGAATGATGAGGTATATATTTATGGATTATCTTTTGTTATGTATCTTTTTCAACCATCCAACTGATCATACTTAATAATTTTGATGAATTGATTATGCTACATCTATTACGTTTGTTTTTATATATGAAATAAATAGATGGTGTTACGTATAAATTTGATTTAATTGATATGTAGCTATTATACATACACATAGAAAGTTGTCACATTACAACATAATTATGAGTTCTTATGTATTTAGAAGTATGAACATCTGAAATTGCGAAGTTGTTGGTAATTAAATCCATATGCATTGACTTTTATATAGTGATGTATTAGGATATGTTTATTGCCTCTCTATATTAAGTGATACATTGCATATTTATGTAGAATGGGGTCTTACGTTTTTCAGATTATTTGTTCTTTAATTCATATACATAGCCAACATATGTATATGAAATGATTCGTGTAATCGGTATTAAATATTGCTCAACAGTTGTATATTTATAAATAATACATAGAACATTTTATTTATAATATACATTTTTTTAATTCTTTAATTGTGAAGCATATTGATGTGATCTTCTATCACCTTTGCAATAAGTCGAAGCAGTAATTTGGTCAACAATACAAATACACAACTGTCAATTGCTTGTTTAAAAATTACATTGAGCAGACATACAGTAGGTACTATCTAGATGCTTCTTATAATGTTATTTCTACATAAGAGGACTTTGCACAATCATGTATTATTTCCAGACATAAGGAATCAATAACAAATATTATCAAAGAATTCAACATCCTTGCCGAATTGCCTAGACATATGGTGGATGATGTGAACGTATCAGTAAATTGTGATGGAGAGTTTTACTTGATATTGGTTGTTGTTGAACTGAAGGAAAGAAACATATAGATTTATGACTTACTATCCACTTCAACACATAGGGACCCATCACCTGAGATTCATAAGTTGACAGTGATATTGCCTACTTACTTGGTTGATAATGAATTTATGGAATAAACTGAACATACTGATAAGGAAAAACTCAAATCATACAAGAATAAAATGGCCAACACATATAAATTATGAATCAAAATTCATTTGATGTCCAGTATGCAAAAAACACTGCCCAACAAACAAGTGGTAGTCTATAAGTGTCACTTTAATTATGTATATCTAACATGTACTAATTTATAATATTGCTTATTGCTGAATAAATTTATATAACTCAAGTTACTTTTACTATTCAGAGACTGTGGCATTTTTGTAGTTAGATATGCAGAGTATTGATATGTCATCAATTTGACGACTTGTTAGCACTTTTTGAGCCTAAATTATCTTGTTTTTCCATTGATTTGATGGTACTCTCTTACGTAATGCCCATTTATGTAGGTAAAAGTAAAAAAAAATGATTGGACAAGTCATTCAAGTCATTAAGAGTCCAAATGTGAAGGAAATGAGTCATCCGCTTTTCATTCGCTTCACATCTGCTTTGAAGCTGCTAGCCATCTGCTCTCTATCTATCTTCATCCGCTTTGGATCTGTTCAAGCAGATGAAGAATAAGGTGGAAGTTTTGTAATTTTCATCAAATGTAGAGTGAGTTTAAAATGAGTCTTTTAGCTCATTTTTCAAGACCTAGTTTTCATCTCTTAGCAAGATAGCCTCCTTTTTAGCTCTTAGCTTCTGTCTTCTCTTTTAGCACTTACCTTTAATCTTTTGAGAATTTTATACTAAGCTTGAAAGAAAAATACATGGTAGTGATTTTTTTTTGAAGAATTATTGAAACCCCAAGTGTGGAATTACATTGTCTCTATCTCTCATGGATGAGGTTAATGATAACTTTGGTATATTCTTATCCCTTTTTCTATGAGTAGCTAAAGTTGAATCTTGGGGTTATGCTTACTTGGATAGTGGTAGTGCATAGATTTTATCTAATTATTTTTCTAATTAGTTAGTTGTGATGGGTGTTGCATTTCTTTCATAAATTAATTGAAAGATGGGGGTTACAAACTCCAACCACCCTAGAACCCATGCCATTCATAAAAGAGGACATGGGTGAGGAATAAATGCAACCAATAACTTGATTTATTTCATTTAATGATATCTCTTAGGAATAAGGATGTCAATTGAGGCAATAGATGTAGAGAATTGTCACACTTTTAAGGTGTTTGAAAGAACCCATTCATGAAATTTGTTGTTGTAATTGAAAGATTGACACTAATACATTGACATCTAGCCTACCCATGACTTTTAGCTAAAAGTTGAATAAATGGCCAAATACCCATGCATGATCCCACACCTATAATTGCATAACCCCAAGTCTTATTCTCAATTGAATTTAGTCTTAGCATTTTTCAACTTCAAGCTAGTGCACTAAAATTGAAGTAGTTGTCATTTATAAATACGTTCAAAATAAATCCCCCATTTACATTTATGCTTGCTTTATTCACACTACGGGTCATCTTTTAGTAGACTATTAATACTCTTGAGTTTTGAATTCCTTTCTTTCACTCCTTGTGGATTTGACCCCAACCTAAGTTGGGTTATTATATTGACAACGATCTCTTACACCCATTCAAGAGTGCAATTAGAGCGTTATAAAAAATGACGCCGTTGTTGGGGAGTGAAATATAGTTTTCACTCTTGTAGTGTTTTTAGTTGCTTTAGGTTAGCTGTAATGTTTTATTTTACATTGTTTGGTATTTTTGTTCTTTCTTAGGTGCGTATAATAGTATACACAATACTATGAGCCAATACGATAGTAATGCCAGGACGGTTGATGGATATCTTGAGGATGCGGATCACCTCGGTGATGTGGGCCAAGCTAGTGCTATTTGTATTCCACCGGCAGAAGGAAATAGAGTATTTCACGTTACTAGCGTGATGCTTTATTTGCTTTAAATGAAAGGGTTATTTGGAGGCCAAGCTCATGAGGATGCTAATATAGACTTGAAGAATTTTATTGTTGTGTGTTCTCCATTTGACATAGCCCACATGTCTCAAGAGTCAATCCGGTTGCATATTTTCCCATTCTCTTTGATGGGAGAAGCAGTTTTATGGTTGCGGTCTTTGTACGTGGGATCTATCACTACATGGAGTGAGCTCATGGAGGCATTCTTGGAAAGATATTTTTCTCCTTCTTGGATATTGCAACTAAGGGATTAAATCATCAACTTTTGCCTACTTAATGGAGAACCATTATATGAGGTTTGGAAATAATTCAACAACTAGTTAATGCAATGCCCAAATCATGAGGTTCCAGATAAGATGCTTCTACAAATTTTCTATAGGGCATAGATCAATTGAACAAGATGGTAGTTGATAATGCGGCTGGGGGTTCTTTTCTTAGACTATTGTATGGTGTTGCATCAACTTTATTCAATCAAGTCACCAAGAAAAGTAGAGGGTGGCACACAAGAGATACTGAGGTGGCCGTGGGGGCTCCCTCCACATCTTTTGTGATCCAAGAGCAAAAGAAAAAACATGAAGAAAGAGATGTAAATATGGCTAAAGTAATAACACAACTTGATCTTCTTACAAAGCATGTGATGGGGAATCCTCCGAAGGAGGTTAACGTTGTTGCTTTTAAGAGTGCTAAAGCTTATGATGATGAGGAAATGGAGTCTCTTGATGTAGAAATTTGGTTCTTGTCGAACCAATCGGGGGGTTCCTACCCTACCTACCAAAGGCAAGGTGGGAATCAAGTTTGGAAGGAAAGAGATCGTGATAGAGATTGGCATGATAGAGATTGTGATATAGATCATGATTAGAGAGATAATGAAATAGATTATGATTGGTATGTACTTCCGCATGATCGGATAAAGGTTAAATAGTCAAGTTTCATTGACCCAGATAAGCTTAAAAGTGAAGATGTCCTTGCTCGGATTTTAATGGGTGTTGAGGGGATCGACAAGATAGTAAGAGAAATAAAAGGTGATGTCTCACAACTAAATCAAATGGTGACATCTCACTCGGCCTCTATCAAGCAACTTGAAACTTGATTGGGCCAAATCTCGGCACAACTTAATGCAAGACCAAAGAGTGGATTACCTAGGGACATGATTGTCAATTCTAAAAATGATGCTCACATCATGGCTATTATCACGAGGAGTGGTCAAACTCTTTGTAAAGATGTTGTTCTTGGTGAAGAACCCAATGAAAAGGCAAATAAAGAACAAGCCAACGTAAAGAGAAAATGGATAAAAGAGACAATTGATAATGATCTAAAGCCTAATGAGACAAGTGTTGAATGGCTAACAGTAGTTGAAGAAAATATTGAAAGTGAGAAAACTCAAAAGGTTATTGAGGATGATACTCCAAAAATGGATGAAACTCTAATTGTTCCATTACCACAAATAAAAATTCCTCCCCCATTCCCACAAAGGCTCAAAAAGAAGGATGATGATACCAAGTTCAAGAAGTTCCTTGCAAAGTTTAGCAATTTATCAGTGAATATTCCGTTGCTAGAAGCCTTACAAAAAATGCTCGGTTATGCTAAATTTATGAAAAACTTCGTTACAAAGAAGCGAGTCATAGATTTTGAAACAATTTAGGTAACCTACAATTATAGTGTAATAATGTCTAGCACAATGGTGGTGAAAAAAGAAGATTCAGGTGCATTTACTATTCCTTGCACAATCAGAGTCTACAAATTCAGAAAAGCATTGTGTAATCTTGGGGAAAGTATTAATTTGATACCATTTGTCATGTTTCAAAAGTTACGCTTGGGTGCTCCTAAGCCTACCACTATGAGGCTTCTAATGGATGATTGTTCAATCAAAAAGACCGTGGGTGTGTTGTATGATATTTTGGTGAATGTTGACCGGTTTATCTTTCCAGCCAACTTCGTTATTCTTAATTGTGAGTTTGATCATGAGGTCCCTATCATTCTTGGTAGACCATTGTTAGCTACCGGAAGGGACTTAATGGATATAGAATGTGGGGAGATAAAATTTTGGGTGAACAATGAAGAAGTATCCTTCAATATGTGTAAGTCCGTGAAGCAACCTATGGACTTGCAAGTTATTTCGGTGATTGATGTGGTTGATGATGAGGTGGATAACACCTTTGAAATGGATCTTGAGAATAACCCCTTGGTAGTTGTATTATGGAACTTCGAAAGTGATGTGGTGGCTCATTGATCGGTCTTGGATCGTACACCAAGAACCCGGTCAAATTGTATCTTGATTTGAAAAACTGTGAGAGTCCACCCGCCAAGCCGTCTATTATTGAACCACCTCAAATCAAACTTAAGCCGTTACCATCCCATCTCTAATATGTTTTGTTGGGTGAGGATAATACATTTCCAATCATTGTAGTGGGTGATCTTGAACCTTGTCAAGTGGATGCCTTGAAATCAATTGAGAAAAAGTTCATTCGTGCCATCGGACGGACTATTGCAGACATTATAGGCATTCCTCCCAGAATTTGTTCTCTTAAAATCAAGTTAAATGTTGATCATGTTCCTAGTGTGGAACACCAAAGGAGACTCAATCAACCAATGCAAGAGGTGTTCAAGAAGGAAATCATTAAGTGGCTTGATGCAGAAGTTGTCTACCCAATTTCCAATAGCACGTGGGTGAGTCTGGTCTAATGCATTCCCAAGAAGGGTGGCATGACGGTGGTCCTAAATGAGAATAATGATTTTGTACCTATGCGTCCGGTCATGGGTTGAAGAGTGTGTATGGATTATTGCAAATTAAACTCGTGGACCGAGAAAGACCATTTCCCATGCCCTTTATGGATCAAATGTTGGATAGACTTGACGGTCGAGGTTGGCATTGCTTTCTTGATGGTTACTCGGGGTACAATCAAATTTGCATCACCCCGAAACACCAAGAAAAGACCACTTTTACTTGTACCTATAGCACATTTGCTTTCAAGCATATGCCCTTTGGGTTATGCAATGCGCTGACCATATTTCAATGATACGTGTTGTCCATTTTCGCCGATATGGTAGAGGATACAATAGGGGTTTTCATGGATGACTTCTTCATGGTTAGGGATTCATTTGATTCTTGCCTTTCTCACTTAAGTAAAGCACTTAAATGATGTCTGGAGACTAATCTTATTTTGAATTAGGAAAAATGTCATTTCATGGTCAAGAAAGAGGAAAAACTTCGATTAGGTGGATATTGCTCTTACAAGAGTTCGATTTTGAAGTGAAAGATCAAAAGGGGTGCAAAAATTAAGTAGCCGACCACCTTTCCCACCTTAAATCCAATCATGAGAAGTGAGGTGAGATTGATATTGATGACAACTTCCCCGATGATCTAGTCATGTCACTTTTGGGGAGCATTACACCTTGGTATGTGGATTATGCAAACTATATTATGAGCGGTGTACTTTCAATGAGTTAAATCATTATTGAAAGAAGTGGTTCTTATTTGACGTGAAAAAGTATTTTTAGGATGAACCATTCTTTTTCAGGGAGTGAGTGGATGGTGTGATCCGTGGTGTGTGATAGAAATAGAAATGATAGATATTCTTGAGTCTTGTCACTCTTGTCCGTTCGGTGGTCATCATGGTGGGATCCGAACGGCCTCTAAGATTCTTCAAAGTGGATATTATTGGCCTACCCTTCATATAGATGCTTATGAAATGGTCAAAACATGCCCTCAATTCCAAATTCAAGGTGGTGTTTCGTGGAGGCATGAGATGTCACTTAAACCCAATCTCGAGGTTAAACTATTTGATGTATGGGGGATCGACTTCATGGGTCCCTTTGTGAGCTCATATGGTAATAAATATATTTTGGTAGCCGTCGATTATGTCTCAAAGTGGGTGAAACCCATTGCTTTACCAAACAACGAAGGCAAAATTGCCACTTTTTTTCTTGAAGAAGTACATCTTTACAAGGTTCGGGACTCTAAGGGCAATTATTAGTGATGGCGACTCTCATTTTGGTAATCGTATCTTTAGTTATTTTCTTGATAAGTATGGGGTGAAGCATAAGGTTGCTATTTCTTATCATCCCCAAATTAGTGGCCAAGTTGAAGTATCGAATCGTGAAATCAAGACCATCCTTGAGAAAACCGTGAATGTTGTTCATACGAATTGGGCAAGGCAACTCGATGATGCTCTTTAGGCATATAGAACGGCCTATAAAACTCCTATCGGTATGTCCCCCTTACCAATTGGTATTTGGGAAGGCTTGTCACTTACCCATCGAATTAGAACATAAGGCTTTATGGCCTTTGAAGAAGTTGAATATGAATTGGGAGGACACTTCAAGATCGAGAGTAAATCAACTTCGTGAGTTGGAAGAGTTTCGACTCAAATCATATGAGAGATCCATGTTGTACAAAGAGAAGATGAAGAGGTGGGATGATGCCAAAATTTTAAAGCAAGAGTTTCATGTGGGTAATGATGTCCTCCTCTTCAATTCAAGATTGAAGCTCTTTGCGGGAAAGCTTAGATCGAAGTGGTTGGGCCCGTTCGTAATCTCAAATGTTTATCCTAGAAGAGCTATTGAGTTGGAAGATCACGAGAAGAAGAAATTTATGGTGAATAGGCAATGATTGAAGCACTATCATGTGGGTGGACCCAGAGCGACTAAGGTTGAATCGCTTTGCTTTAAGGATCCAAAATGATGATCAAGTGATGTTGTGCCATGACTATAACTATGACGCTTCTTGGGAGGCAACCCAAGATTTATTTTTTATGTTTGTAATATTAATTTTAGTTTAATGTTGTTTGATGCAGGTAATATAATAAAATTTGGGCGTGAGAAGATTGGCTCAGAGGCTCAAAACTAAGCTCCGAACCATGAACTTGTGAAGGAAAATTAATGCCTTAAACTGGAACAACCTGCGCTGCACCTGCTTGAGTAGGTCAGCCGTAGGTGCAAAACTTTTGGGATACAGATAACCTACTTTTGGAATAAATTTGCAGTAGCTAAACTGCTTGATTCTGTGCCGGGCTTGCTGCACAGTCCAGTCGCTTATCAAGCACAGATAGAACGCAGGGTAGGCTAGTTTTTGGTGCAGTAATCTTTCCCGACCTGCCATAGAACTGCTCCAGTAGTCCAGGCATAGGTCCATCACACCTTAATAGTAGGTAGCTGGTACTTACTGTCCTCAAATATGCTGGAATTGCTTAGGCAGCCCAGCCGCAGGTTCAACGCATATGGGATGCAAGTTGTGTTTAAAAGTCGTTAAGTTGTAACAATGGGTTGGATCTTGTTGGGCTGACCCAACCCGGTCAACCCAAAATCTTTTAAAAACACTTTACAGCGCTAAAACAGTCCAATCTTGCATATTTTTTTCATCACATCTCCCTTTAAATGACATTCTCCCTTTCTTTAACAAGAAAATTTGAACTACCAATAATTGAGATAACTCCTTTAGACTTGTACTTCAATTTTTCTCCTCTCTTAAATCAAGAAAGGAAGGTATGTTTTCTCATGACTTCCCTCTTGAATTCTTTCTTAAGGGATGGACCTAATACTTGATCCTTCATGATAGTTGGTCATTTAAAGTTGGTTTTTGTGAGCTTATTGAGATGATTAATACATGTTGGAATAATTAGATTGTCATGGGTGCCTTGTTTCACTAGTTTGATTCATGATATTCACTTAAATGAAGTTAGTGCACCATGTGCTTGATAAATGCCCATTAAAGCCTTTCTTACTTATTTTGTGTGGTGGGTGGCTCAAGTATGATAGTATGAATACCTTGAATATATTTGGATATGATTTGGTGAGATGTTCTTGCTCTTTTGTGCTCTTATTCTCTTTCTCCAAGTTCTTGGTTGGCATGCCTACTATGTGTTTGTTGAAATGACAATAAGAGAGGAATGTGTTGTATGCTTGTGATGGCTAATGTGACTTTCCTTAGGATATGGTGTGGTCAATTTTTATGCGTCGTTTTGGGTCTAATTGAACCTAATAATGAAATAGTTGGTAGTCATTAGTTGAGAGAGATTGTTGAGAAATAGGGCATCCATGGTTCTTTTTGGTCACTAAGCCTAATCGAAAAACATGAATGTTTTCCTTGACCTATGATAGATTGCATGACATCATTCTTAAGGGTATTGGTCATTCTTGTTTCCATTGAAGGTTATGGATGTCCTATGAGCTAGTTTTTAGAAATGTGAAGAATATGAGACAATGTCGTACCTAAACAATTAAGTGTTGTAGTAAATGAAACCCATGGACTCTAGTGATGAGTTACCTTGCATCTTTCAACAATTTTATTTTCTTATCTTTATTTTCTTTCTTAACTTAAGAAATTCAAAAAAACATGTTGTACCTTTTGTCTTCTGTTTTGGTTTTGTTTTGTTTCTTTCCCATAGGTATGTCTCCAAGGAAAAACTTGCACCGAGAATCTAGAAAGGGTAATGCCCCGGATAAAGGTAAGGCAAAATCTACGTTCTGAAGGGGTAAAGCACTGGTCTCCAAAGATACTCCAAAAGTCCAAAATTCCAAAGCTATCAATGATCGTGCACGGGAGGTAAGAAAGGAAGCGAATTAAATTTAGTTTGGTGTAGAAGGTGTGAAGGAGTTATATGATGAGTAACTACTCGGGGGTTCAATCCTGAGAAGATATTTAGCATGAAGGGAGTGGACACCTATTTTCCCAAATTATTGCCAAAATTGAAGAGTGGGGTTGGGAACTCTTCACAGATATGATGCCCCCTTCTCACCCATTATGCTATTTCCTAGCGATTGTTAGGGAGTTCTATGCTTCCTATGTTGTTAGGTATAATGAACAAAAATACAAAATTCTAATTACCTCACAACCTTGCCTCGAGAGTGTATTGGTTCGAGGAGTGAAAGTCCTTGCATTGCCTCGGAGTTCAATGAGATCTATTTTGCTTGTGACTTAGATTCCATAGTGTAGTGCAAGAGGTTGATATTTAGCGGACCTCAAAGTTATCCATGTCTTTCTAGGGTGATTTCAAAGGGTCTTCCTCCATGGGATAATGGTGTGGGTCAAATCAAGAGGAGAGATCTTTTTGTTCAAGCCAAACATTGGCTTGGATTTGTTGATAACCATCTACTTTTCTCAATAAATGACCAAGATATCATGGTTGATAAGGCCATCATTTTCGGGTGCATCATGGATAAAATTGCTATCAATCCAGGAGAGTTGCTAGTGAAGATGATTAAGTTTAGGGCGAAGCAACCGGGTACTTTATTGCCCTTTCCGACACTCATATCCATGCTTTATCTTCGGTTCAAAGTCCCGCTACTCTCTAAGATTAATCATAAGGTTATATTCACTGACGTAATTGATATCACATAGTGTAAGGATGAGGATAACCCTATGGGCTTAAAAAGGAAAGTTTTGGTTTTGGTAGACTCGGGTACGGAAGGATTGCCAAGCTCAGAGGGGGTAGAGATTTCTTTAAATTCTATACTTAATGTCAAGGCCCATCAAGATTCTGTCTATAATCCTCTATCACCGAGCACTGCACCACCACCTCAGTCCACACAATTGGTATGATCTTCTACGTTGATCTTTGCTAAGGTTGTTTGTATTACTTTGGCAAACAATGCTATACTTACGTGATTGGTGGCGGACATTCCCCAGTTTATTCAGGCTGCTATAGCACTTTTTTGTGACCGTGTAGCGATGTTAGAGCAGAGGATGACCATGCTTCAGGCGAGGAGAGATTGTGAGGGGGTGGTATCTGTGAGGGCAGACCGACCTTGATAGTTTACTGGTGGAGATTCACTCCGAACAACCCTCCTTCAGTCTTGATGAGGTGGAAATTTCTTTGCCACCGGAGACTTCAGGCCCAGTGCTTCTATTTGAGGATTTGTTTTGAGAGGGTCATGAGGACATTGATGATGAGGTCGAGGTTGATCTTTTAGAGGGCCAACCTAAGACTCGACAGGTTGAGCTCACCATGCAGTTATCCAGGGATGGAGAGTATGCACGAAGGGTTGGGGCTAGTTCTAGAATTGGACATGATGATGAGTCACCCTTCATAACAGATTCGATAAGAGGATCCCAGTCTAACGAAGCTCCCATTAAGATAGTGCAATCATTCACCGATAGGGATCTGAGCACCTAGTGTGCCACAGGGAGTCTCTACCCTCCTCTACTCTCTTTTATCTTTGCATGGGGGACAGTTCAATATTTTTAGTGGGGGATCAGGTGTGGTTATTATTCATTCGATTGTCAGTACCTACTGTCTCAGTTTATGGCATGTGGTTTGATTGACTGTGGAGACATATTCTATTTTATTACTTTCAATGTTTATGGCATTTTTTTTCATTTTATCATTATTGACATTATTCTGGATGGGCCCTTGTTGGGCATTTTGATAATGATGTTAAATATTGTCGTTTTGTTTTTGAATTGGTGTCATGCGCTTAATTTAAATGTGGTATCCGACTGTGCGCATTGCTCTTGTTGCCTTTTGTATATACATGTCTAATAAATTTCAAGGGTTTTCTTCGAACCTCGGTTCTTTCCTAAGGATCAAATTTTTATTTTCTCTTTCTTTTGATCTTTTATTTTTAGTTTAAGTTTAGTTTCTTTGCCAAACTGAGTGATAATTCACATATGAAGGATGGCAAGGCGACATCCTTAGGTGAACTATCTAGTCATTTTGGTTAACTAGGAAGAAGCAAAAATTTGAAAATACTTTCAAAATGTCATTGGCAAGGAATAAAATATTTTTGAGAAAAAAAACCAAAAATATAGGTGTAAGATCAAGGATGTCTTGAGTTTTCTTTTGGGTGAGACCATTAAACTCAATTTTTGTCTCTCTCTTTACAAGAATGAGTCGGTGACTCAGAATAACTTATGAAGCCCAAATTGCTCAAATTGGTTGGGAGACTAACTTTTTGCTGTATGAGTATGATGCCATGAGTGGTGATATTTTTGAATAATTCTTGTGCATTTGTGTAGTCTAGAACTTACCCCGAGTGTATTCAAAGCAAAATTCTAGGAAAGCTTGGTTTGGAGGATGACCCAAGGCCCTTTTTGACCTATCTCATAGCCAAATTCTCACCTTAACATTGTTCCCTAGTTAACCATTCAAACCTTTTTTCCCTTTGTTCTTTCTTATTGTAATGATAACCATGCTAAAACACCTAAACCATTTTAAAAACCTCTCTTTTGGCACTTAATCTCCTTTGATGCGTTGCATGATTCTAGATAATGGATTATAGGCAAAATCCTAAGTTTGGGGGGTTGTGTTTTGGAAGAAGATGATCATAGAAAATATAAGAAAGGTCTATGTAAGGATGTCAACACATGTGCTTAAAAGACGAGATGTGCTTGATGATAAAATTAAATAGCCTAGCTCATAGAACTTGAAAAAAAAAAAGAAAAGAAAAAAGAAAAATTGAGTGAGTGAGGGGCTAAGAAAGGCTTATAGGTAGAAAATCTTTTGAAAAAGTCAAATAAGTGAAAGAAATAAAATGGTGGCTTTGAATGGGTTGGTAAATGCTAAACAAATAGTTAGGAAAATATGGGAAATGATTTGAAAAAGAATAAGGTGGGTGGTTTGAAACTTTTGAGGGTTGAAAGGATTGAGCGATTGCATTGAAGGAGTCCATTTAGTCACTTGATCCATATGGATTCCTTCCCGCACCTTAAACCTTCATCTTGACCCATAAGACCTTGGTGATTCAAAACTAAGTAAATCTACATTAGTGGCTGAATATACAAAGGGCAAGCCTATGGTTCTATTCAATGTACTTGAATTTCTTTGTGAGAGTGAGTGTGAATTCTTTATTTATTTGAGTTTCCTTAAGTATTGAAATGTCTTTGGTGTGTGGAGCTAACTCTTGCATATGAGCGGCATCGATACTTTTGGGTAGAGGGTGATGTTTTCCTATCGGTTTGGGCAAATAAGTAAAGTAAGTTGCATTGTGAAGATTGAGACAATCTTTGATGATTTTGTGTCTTATATTAAGATGTTTTGTGATTTGGAAAATTCATTTGATACAAACTTGCATCCTTGCTTCATAAATATGCATTTATTGAAAAGTTTTAGTTTACTTGTTCCATGACATGTGTGGAAAGTGTTTGTAGATTTTTGTTAGCCTATTCCTTTAGTATAGCTTTCTTCTAGGTGGATTTGAGTTAAATACCCTATCTCATTGAATTATTTTTGGTTGATTAAGGACAAGAAATAGTTTAAGTTTGTGGGGTTGATAAGTCATCAATTTGATGACTTGCTAGCACCTTTTGAGCCTAAATTATCATGGTTTTCCATTGATTTAATGGTACTCACTTACGTAATGCCCATTTATGTAGGTAAAATTAAAAAGAGAAGATTGGGCAAGTCAATCAAGTCATCAAGAGGCCAAATGTGAAGGAAATGAGTCATCTACTGTGCATCCTTTTCATATCTGCGCTCTGTCTGCTCTTCATCCACTTTGGATCCGCTCAAGAAGATCAAGAATAAGGTTGCAGTTTTTTAATTTTCATCAAATGTAGAGTAGAGTTTAAAAGGAGTATTTTAGCTTATTTTTCAAGACCTAGTTTTCATCTCTTAGCAAGATAGCCTATCTTTTAGCTCTTAGCTTCTCTTTTCTCTTCTCTTTAGCACTTCTCTTTTCATCTTTTGAGAATTTTGTTCTAAGCTTGAAAGAAAAATACATGGTTGTGATTTTTGTTTGAAGAATTATTGAAACCCCAAGTGTGGAATTACATTGTCTCTAACTCTTATGGATGAGGTTAATGATAACTTTGGTATATTCTTATCCCTTTTTTCTATGAGTAGCTAAATTTCAATCTTGGGTTATGATTGCTTGGGTAGTGGTAGTACATGGGATTTGGCTAATTATTTTTCTAATTAGTTAGTTTTGATGGGTGTTGCATTTATTTCATGAATTAATTGAGAGTTGGGGGTTGCAAACTCCAACCACCCTAGAACCCATGCCATTCTTAAAAGAGAGGACATGGCTGAGGAATAAATGCAACCAATAACTTGATTCATTTCATTTAATGATATCTCTTAGACATAAGAATGTCAATGGAGGCAATAGATGTGGAGAATTACACACTTGTGAGGTGTTCAAACGAACCCATTTGTGAAATTTGGTGTTGTAATTAAAAGATTGACACTAATACATTGACATCTAGCCTACCCATTACTTTTAGCTAAAAGTTGAATAAATAGCCAAATTCCCATGCATGATCCCACACCTATAATTGCATAACCCCAACGCTTATTCTCAATTGAATTCACTGTTGGCATTTTTCAACGTCAAGCTAGTGCACTAAAATTGAAGTAGTTGTCATTTATAAATACATTCAAACTAAATCCCCTATTTTAAATTTATGCTTGCTTTATTCACACTACAGATCATCTTTTTTTAGACTATTAATACTCTTGAGTTTTGAATTCCATGCTTTCACTCCTTGTGGATTCGAGCCCAACCTAAGTTGGGTTATTATATTGACAATGATCGCTTACACCCATTCAAGAGTGTAATTTGAGCATTATCAAGTATTTGAGTAAAGGAATGTCAGTTTCTTCTATGGGTTTTAAAGTAGAAATCAGCGCTTGATATATGCTGCGCTATTATGAAATTACGGAATGATCAAGGCTAAAAAGGCTATTTTCATGACAATGATGGTCCTCCAAAATCAAGGACAAGTTATGTTCCACCTCTCGACGACTCAAGAATTGTTAGTTTAAAATAGTTTGAAAGATAACTTTTCTTCAAAATAATTTGGTTACAATTATGTTTTCAAAAGATTGTTGAAGACATGTTTTTTTAGATGTATGATGAATATATTTGATTTGGGTTATGGACAAATTAATTATATTGTATTAGGTTTTATTCAAGTCACTAATGTATCTTCTTTTATGTTTGCGCATTATGTCAGTAATATGTATGTGTTTTAATTTAACATTATAAAATGAGAAGTATGTCCAGTACATGAAACTGTAAGTGGGTAATGTATGAGATACATTACAGTGTCTCTGATACTAATAATTTTACACTACTTGTGTATATGCTTCATAATACTATGAATTTAATATGAAAAAAATACATTTTCAACTCATACATATCAATCAAAATTAGGTTTATCATTTTAGTATGATTATGAATTTTTAGTGTGCTAAGTCGGCATTAGAACATGTAATTATGTTTTCTACTGGTAACTGTAATTTAGCAATGTATCAAATACTTAACATATGTATCAACTACAATGTAATGTATGCAAAATTTTATTACATTAATACGTAAAATGTATCATATACATAACATTTGTATCTGATATAATGTGATGTACAAGGAGCTGAACTTTAGTATGCAAATTTTAGTACTATAATGAATTACAGGAGTGCTAAGTTTTTATGTTCTTAAGTTAACCATGTTCATTAAATGAAATTGTTAATGGGTAATATATCAGACCCATTATTTTATGTCAGCTACAATGTACTATTTTGATTAGTAATGTATAGGCATCATAAGTTGGCTGAAATATAGAGGGTACATAGCATAGTGAATACATAATTAAGGATGCATTACATCATAACTTAGCTATTTATGTATTCACTGTGTTATGTACCCTCTATATGTAATCAACGAGAGTCAAATTATATGAGTATAGCACAATATTATCGTACATAACAATAAAATATTTTTAAAGATAATTGAAAATGGTGAAAATGCAAATAAGAAGTTAAATTAATAAAACTCGAATAACCGATGTTATAGTCATTACATGAAATCGTTTAAAGAAGATTTAACGCTATTCAAACTAATGCAAATGAAACAGACGATGATGCATCATAGGTGAACTGGGCTATGTATTTTCCAACACAAGCTTCAGTTCTCCTTTGAAAAAAATCACAAGTGAGTCTGTTGTGATCCACACGTCCACATCATCCATAACAATTTGTGCTTGATGATAGAGTTTTACTTGATTTCTTATGCCTCTATTTTTTTGGCCTTTCAGGTGGTCTTTTATACTTTGGTGGTAATACTCTTTCCTTGTCTACACATTTAGAAAAATTCTAATTCTTTATATCTGGCATCAAAATAATTGAAACTTCATATGTCTTCACTAAAGTGTTAGGCTTATAGTAATCAACGCAATATAGATCAAATTCATCTACATTTTCTGTAATACTCCTTACTTTTTCCTAGCTAATTTCATCTCAAGAATGTATAGTATTAGCTTCTAAATTGAATGATGATTATTTCATTAGTAATTTTCAAGATTTTATTTTTTGTCATATAGGGAAATCAATAAGCTTTCCAGCGATATAAGATTCGCCCAAATCCGATAACCGGGTCAGAAGTTACGACTATTTCAAGTTTCCATCGTAAAATAATGCCATATTGGTCAGTGGCGCACCGCGCCACAAGATAAAATGAAAATTGTCCTTTTCCAGTGTCTCAGCGCAATTTCCTCTGCGTCGCTCCAAAGTTCCAGGTCGCAAAAGAAGGAGAAACGTGATGGCTCCGCGTCGCGCTATCCCTCAGTTTCCCAATTGTCGAATTTCAGTTACACGGCGCGATAACGCCGCGTCTCGCCAAGGGTCCAATTTGGAAATGTTTTACTAAAATTACAAGACACGTCGAGGGTTAAAAGGGTCAATGTTTCACCCCTATTTAAGCCCTTTAACACGTGATTCAACCACTTTTCACCCAAAATACACTCTCTTCTCTGAAAAACCTCACAAGAACAGCCTTGGGCTTTTCATAGAAGATTCAGAATCAAGAATTTCCTCCATCAATCTTTGTGTATTGACGAACCAAGATATGCATATTTTTCATTCATGGACTCCTTTCGTCCATGAAGCCCAAGAATACCTTTTATAAATTCAAGTTTATGGATTTTCTTATGAATTTCATGATTGGGATGCTCTTGTTCATGTGGATAATGAGAAATTGAATTCTACTCTATGTTGGGTGATAAATTCTATGTGGGTTAAATTATTATAGATATAGATTTATGCAAACCTATGACTAAACCCTTGAATGATGAAATTAGAATTGAACCACGATGTTTAATTATTGTACAATGATGTTTACATGTGCCATGTCTACAATATATTTGATTAAATGTCTAGATGAAGAAAAAGTGCCTAACTAGCATGATACCATGAAGTCCTCATGTATGTACAAGTTATGCCTATCACATGTTTTGATGGAATGCTTCTATAAATGTATTATGGATTATGATGTTAGTTATATGTTCAAGTAAGTTATGTTTGGTTAGTTTCCTTCCATCGAGTCCTAGGGGTACTTGTACCCGAAATATTAGATGTGTGCCTAGATCCATGACATGTTTCCATGATACTCTTGGTCAAGCTATGATCTTTAGACTTCAGATAGTATTATGACTCAAGAAATATCCATGATCTCATAAACTCGGTCAGTTGTCAGATGTCAGTAGTATTCTGTCAGTCAACGGAAGTCAGTAACTCAATGAATATTCAATTCAGTAAATCATGTTTAGTGTCTATTCAGATGTGAGTAGAAATTAGCACTAAGCGAACGGAAGGGTGGGAACTCACTTGTTATATGAGGGTGTGATTCTTAGAAGCAATCCTTGCATCCCAGAACTATGTAGCCAGCATAGGTTGAGACATCATAGCCTGCTATATGAGGGTAGATGAGGTGGCTTAGCCTTCTATATGAGGGTTTCCACCGTTCTCACTAGATTTACCTATTATATTAGGGTCACTCACATATTGTCCTTACTAGTGGTGCGGTATTGACACCCTTCGAATCAGGTCATAGATTGGACCCTAATTCAGCTATAAAGCATTATTTGGGGAATGTCGGTTAGATGACTACCTCCTACAGTCTCAGTATCAATCTCAATAAAAGAACTCAGATAGTTCTTCAGAATTCCGAATTGTCAGATACAGTATGGAACTCAGCTAGTTCCGTCAGATTTAGGACTGTCAGATACAGTCACTTATGTTATTAGTTATACTCAGATTCAGTTATCATGTTATCACAGTATTAGTGTCAGTTGTTATGTTTCATGCATGTATTTTCATGCTCATGATAGTTAGTCAGTTATTATTATTATTATTCATGCATATAAACCCCATTCATTTAGCCTACCTCATATGCATACTAATACATTCAAAGTACTAACGCATTTGCGCTATGGTGTCTTATACCATAGGTTCAGAGACACGAGCTCTAGAGCAACAATAGATTTTAGATATCTGCAGACAGTGTTAGAAGTGAGTCCTCATCTTTCGAGGACATGATTATTTCCCTATTATCTCTTTAATCAGTTTATTAGTTAGAGTTAGTTGGGGATATGTCCCATCAACTCCTTACTCAGACAGTTCAGTCAGTTAGAGGCTTTCTAGACTATCATGTTTCAGACTTTTGTATGTTTAGTTTTGTTTTGGGTATTCTATTACCCCACACATCTGTTATATCATTTAGACCATGTTCAGTATTGAATCTTACGGCCTTGCAGTTCATGTTTCCGAATTATAAAGTATTTTATGCAGTATACAGGTACAGATATCAGTCATGGGTTAGCTTGTGGTCCTTTGGGGTCATGAGCACCGTGTAGCATTCTGGGTACCAGGTTTGGGGCATTATATTTTCACTCTTCTAAGCTGCAATTGTGTGAGGACACGATATCTCATCAAGTTGAAATCGTCTATAGTTGCATGTTTTATACTCAGTGTCGATAATATACCTTCTACCTGATTCATATATGGAGCAAACATAGTTTGAGGAAGACTTAACCTGGCAAACATAAACACAACAATACATATAATAAATTAACGAAATCTAGATTTAATTAAAATTGAAAAATAAATAAAATTTAATAAATAAACAAATATGATATGCCTATTTTAGAACTACCTTCATCCGAGATGCTTTTGCACTATTAAGATTAAGAATTTCCTCTAACCTTCTTCCTGACGCCATTTTAATATATGATGCTATTTTTTTTATTTTTACAGTTTCAAGACCCAAACAAATTCTTGCTTCTTTTAGAAATTTTAAGATAGGTAGTTTCCATGCCTCTACCAAATAACTATTTATATATTCAACAATATTAGAAGTCATCATCATACCTCTGTTTACCGGTGCATGAGATTTAAGTCGTATTTCATAACCAACTTTATCTAGGTAATCATTCACCATATGATCCACATTACCAACTTTTCCCATAAGGTAATCGAAATCCTCTTTTCTATAAGCTTTCACCATAGTATAATATAAGTCACTAAGTCTGTTCTTGCTTTTTTGAAAGTGAGTACAAACATTCTTCCAAATATACCAAATGAATACAAGATGAGGGCATTATAATACAAAATACTTACGCTTTTTATAATGCTTTTGTTGCAAGTCGATACAACACATATGTTGTCCCGTTCTCCGAATACACATCATGCTCTCACCCACACTCCTACTCCCCCCATCCCCATTTGTATAGTTATTTTGGATATTTGTGAGGTACGAGAGTGGGTGACATAGTTCTCAACGTTCTTAATATCAGTAGCAGTTCTTTCTAAAGCAATTATAATAGCTCCTACACCCATTTATTTTTTACCTTCTAACATCTCGACTTTTAGCTAGAGAGTAAAACAAGTGAGAATCCAAAAATCAACATGAACACACTGTATGATAAAAAATCAAAAAAATATTTTGTAAATATTGTGACCTTAGATACTCTGGATGTATCAATATTAGAGTGAAAGAGCACCTCTATTCTTGGTCGAAGAAAGTTATATATTTTCTACGTGCTCATCTCCTGGTAGGAAATAATTGTCTCTTATTTGTCCTATGTTCACTTATAACGAGTTGAATTTTTGGTGAATTATGTGAAACATGTATTTTTGTGTGAATTAAATATTTTACCCCTCTTCATGGTTGTGTTGTAGTAATTTTGGAGTATGAAAATGATTGGCATGGTTTCCAATGCATTTTGATGTAATTTATGTGATATTATAATTTTTGGTGACTTGAGAAGTCTTATAATTAATTTCAGTCAATATTTTTTTGGTTTGTGTATCGGATGGAAAAATAGACAGCACCATAAGATCTAGAAAATCAATTTAGGATGGTAACATGGTTGATGTGGTTTTACGATTTTTAAATCTCATTTTGACCCTCGATTCAGAAAGTTATGATTTTGGATTTTGGGGGTTAACTTTATGAAAACAAAACATCTGATATCGCCATTGAGTCTAGGGCATCGAGTTTGACTTGGTAGCATATTTCATTCACATTCCTAAGATTCTAGATGAATTCTGAGGGGTCCGTAGAGACTTGGACCTTATATATACCCATGTTTTGTTATTTCTCTTCATTTTTGGGACTTAGAGCTTAGGTTTTTACACTTTTGAGCAATTTCTTTCATTTCTAAGTTTGGGTAAGCTTCTAAACACCTATTTCAACTACTTTACTCTAATTTTACAATCTATTTCTTATTTTAACATAGATTAAGTGGAAATTAGGGATTTTGGCTTGGAAGGCCCAAAATTATATTTCTTCAATTTAAACCCTAATTTTAACCTATTTTCACTTGGGTAAGTTTCTAATATTATTATTTCTAATTTTCTATCAATTTTATCTTCACAACAACTTCGATTCTTGATTTTTAAAATGAATTTCGGGGATTTTACGCGGTAAAGCTTGAAATTAATTTTTCTTTGATTTGGACCTAGTTTTTAAATTTGTTTTTTCTTGAGTTTTCAGTTGTAGACTCCTAAAAATATGGGAACATATTTTTGAAATAAAATCATGATTTTGCCCTTCATTTTAGAAAATCCATTTTGGGGGTTCATTTTGACCTCGACCTAAAAATAGGCAATATGAGTATCATTGGATTTATTTTGATGCATAGATTCTATTTTTTTTATATTTTAGTTGATTCTGATTCCGTTCGTGGGGAGTAAGGCTTTGGATCAAAGGCTTACAGACTAATTTTTGACATTTGAGGTAGGTTATAGCTAAAATTCTTTTAGACTGAGCTGGGTGGTTAATGGTGATACAAAATCATGATAAGGGTGTGGGAACTAATCATGAAAATTTTATTGTGTTGTGCCCGTGTGGGGGCCTATATGTTGTTGTATTTGGCTGTTTTGGAATATTATTTTCTATGTGTGACCATGTGGGGTCTTATATGATATTGTTGGCCTTGTATATTATATGTTGCTAATGAGAAAGCCTAACGTGGTATCAATTCTATATTATGATGTATTCATACTCTATTGTCATGTGAATCATGTTGGATTTCATGGATGAATGAAATATTAAGTGGATATTTGGCTCACTTGGTTGGTATGTTGGTTGGATACGGAACACTCATGTTAGTTGGTTGTGAGCATTTCATCCTTATATCATACTTATTCATAAAACATTGGTACCATTGTGGAAATACTGGAAAGACTGAAAACATTGGCTTTTTCTAACAAAAAATATGATATCTTACAAAAACCCTCCCAGAGGGATGTGTCGAGGAGAAGATATAGATATGGATTTTATATGAGCTAATGAACCCCCCATTGTTCCTACGCCTAAATAATTTTCCTCGGTAGGTGTATACGGAGGTTGTGCTATAATCTCGTGCATTATATCATCATCATCATCATCATTTTCATTGTACTTACCTTATTGTGCCTATGTTGTGATTGTGTATCTGTCATTGACTTGTTATCTATCCATTTTCTCTATCTGCCTCTACTTGTACTTGATGTTCACATATATATGTACGCTTCTTTTCTCTACTTGGATATGATATAAATGTTTACTTGTAATTTACTGTAATATATATAAGTATTATAGAACTGTTAGTGCAAATAGTGTAGGCTTAGTGAAAATAGTGTAGGCTACCATTGTGGGACATTTTTTTATTACAGGTTACGTGCCCATAGTGTGTATTTTGTATGTTTTATTATCGACCTTGCTTAGTTGTCCTATGATGCCTACTAAGTACAAGTGGACTATACTTACCCCTACTGTACCCTTTCGATGCAAATTCTAATTCGAGTGTGCACCACATTGGTTGATTCAAGTGATATTTGAAGCTTTATTAGGTAGCGGCTGATTTTATGCATCTGGAGTCTACTAATATCTTTTCTTACTAGACTACATCTTTATTAGTATTCACAGATAGAGTTTTTCCTATTTTAGATAACATTTGTATTTGGACTTCGAGTTGTACTAGTTATGTTCTTACACTATGAGAACAGGTTTTGGGAGTTTGGCATGATGTCTTTGGTTTTACATTTTTTGCTTACATTATGTTGTTGTGGTTCGACTTTGGTCCAGGAGCCCTGCCTTGGTTATTGGTGTTATTTTTCCTTTTATATCAGTTTGGATGATAGGCTTACTTATCAAGGCTTTCCTCAACAAGTGCCATCATGACCTTGGTTTTTGGATCGTGACAAATTGGTATTAGAGATAGGTTTATTGGTCTCATTGGCGTAAGAATGAGATGTCTAATAGAGTATCATGGATCAGTACATAAACGCCCATATCTATCTACGAGAGGCTATAGGATGTTTTTCAAAATTTTCTCTTATTTTATTCCTAATTATGTGGATTTATTTCATACCTTGTGTTCTAAGTCATGTTTTACCCTTTTCTGTGCAAATGGTGTTGACTAGATCTCATGCAGTTAGAGATGTAGAGCTTTCATCCAAAAAGAGAGATCAGTCTAGAGGGCGAGTTGTGAGTCGCGGATGGACTCGAAGTAGTGGATGGGCACATGGATCTGCCCCATCTAGGAGTAGTGCTTAAGGACCCTCCCCTGAGCTTTGTGTTAAGCATGTTAGACGTGTGGTTTCTACTTTGGTTCCACCAAGTTCTTCTAGCCTAGTCTTGGAGGGATTATTGATTCGCTTGTTGACCCATTTAGAGGGTGCTCTTTTGAGTATGCCTGGTGTTTCCACAGCTCTGAGTATTGTACCCCCCTCTATGCAAGATTCTATTTGTGGTGTTCTTCCAGCTCCGAGTGTGGATCATCCAGTTGCACCTAATTCTGCTTTTGGTACTCCATAAACTTTGAGTGTTATTCCTCCTTTATCACTTGTATCTAGGTATGGTATTCTAAGATATAGATTTCAACCTTCATCTATGTTTCCCCTTCAGGTGGGATATCAACCTGCCAGATTCACCATGCCTTCTTTTATTGGAAGTATAGTTATGTCTTTTGAGGATAAGAAGAGGTTTGAGAGATTTACTCATTTGGGTCACCCCTAGGTTCAGTGGTGTTGTAGGTATATAATGACCTAAAATTTGATGAAATATGTGAATTATGTGTTTCTATATAATTGGACTATTTTACCCCTCTCCATAGTTGCATTATGGTATTTTTAGGGTATGGGGGTGATTGGCACAGTTTCCAATACATTTTAGTGTCATTTATGCGATATTGTGAGTTTTGGAGGTTTTGAAAGCTCATTATGGATTTTTGTGGTTATCTTTCGATCCATACAATAGATAGCTGAACAGACTATGCCAGCAGATACGAAATGTCAATTTTAGGGTGGTAACATATTTACTCTGGTTTTATGGATTTTAAATCGCATTTCAATCCTCGGTTTAGAAAATTATGATTTTGAGATTTGGGGATCAGCTTTGTGAAAATGTCATCTTTTTGAAAATATAATATTTTAATTAAGTTTAGAGCATCAAATTTAGTATAGTTACGTAGTTCATATGCGTATATCGAGTTCTGAATGAATCTCGAGGCCTTAGTGGAAACTTAAAAATATTCCAAGTTTCAGCTGTCTTCTGGTGTGCACGTAATTCCATAGGGTAGTGCAATCGCAATACCTTTTATTGTGATTGCATCATCTAGTTCTGGCACCAGATAGTGTAATTTAAGTCTGCATGCTGGGATTGCAACATCTAAAAGCCTGAAAAGGGTGTAAATAGAGCCCTTAGATCGCGAATTGGCTCATTTTCACCTTGCCTCTTGAGAACTAAGCCCTGAAATAGTTTGAGAGATTAAAAGTGAAGCTTATGGGTAATTGGGAAGCTATATTAACATTCATTTCTTGATTCTTTTACAGACTTAAGGTAAGAATTAACCCTTTTCTTAGTTGACTTCTTGATTTATTTCTCAAAACTCCAAAATCTTAGGACTTGATTTTAAACCCCAATTTCACTCCTTTTCACTTGAATAATGCCCCTAATCCTATAATTACTTGTTCCTCCTCAATTTTACCTTCAAAACAACTTCAATTGTTGATTTTAAAACTGATTTCAAAGGTTTTACCCGGTAAAGTTTAAAAATAGTTTTGATTTGGACCTTGTTTTTAGCTCAATTTGACTTGGGTTTTCAGCTGTAATTCCATAAAGTTTGGGGAACCCCCTTTTGAAATAAAGTTATGATTTTGCCTTTTTTTTCCAAAAATCCATTTTGGGGATCCATTTTGACCCTAAACCAAAGTAGGCAATATGGGTTTCATTGGCTTTATTTTGAAGCATAGATTCTATATTTCTTTGTTTTAGTTGATTTCAAGATCATTCGTGAGAAGTAAGGTCGTGGTGTGAAGTGTTACAGACAAGGTTCGGCATTGAGGTGGGTTATGTCTTAACACTTTCAAACTGGGCTAGGTAGTTAATTTTATACAAAATGAATGTTAAGGGAATGTGAACTAATTATGAAATTGGCTATCTTAATGTGTTATGTCTATGTGGGGACCTATATGTTATTTGCTTGTTGATTTTAAGATATTACGTGACATGTGTGACTGTGTGGGATCCTATATGATATTGATAGCCTGAAATACATGTGAATAATTATATTGTGTTGTTAGAAAGCCTATTGTGGTACCGTTGGTGTATTGTGTAATATTCATACTTTATTGGCATGTGAATCATGTGGGAATTTATGAATGGTTGGAATAACGAGTGCATAATTGGCTCGCATAATTGGTATATTAGTTGGTTGTGGAAATATGCATTTTGGTTGGTTGTGAACATTGTATCATCATTCACATGGCATTACACACATAATTTCACTTGTTTATTGTATTATTTATATATATGCTTGTTGTTGTTGAATGTGTACTTGATTTGTGTCTTATATTATGTATGTGCTCTGGAAATACTAAAAATATTAAAGACTCTGGAAATACTAAGAATAATTGATTTTATAGACCTTCTCCGATGGAGGTTCCAGAGAGGAGTCGTAGATATTGGTATCGAATATTGGATATTATAGACATTCTCCGAAGGTTATGTTGGAGAAGAGTCATGGATATGGTAGTATACGGGTTGACGAATTGTAACATCCCAAGTTTTTGCTCAGTAAAATTTTTTGAAATTTTATTCTCACTATCTTGACTATGACTTACCCTTATAAGTTGTAGGGAGTCTTGACTAGTCGTTGGACTCAAATCGTAACCTAAATAGTAAGTGTATGGCTAAGTTTTGCTCTAAGTACGAGTGGCTCACTAATTGGTGCAAATTATAGGATATCTAGTGTTTACCCCAGATAGGTTCTATGTTGGCTACGACTAGACCCTACGATTCGTAGGGTCCCCTTACGAGACGTATCAGTTGAGTCATAAGGTCAACACTATATGGTTGCCCGAGAAACTATCTTGGCTACAGCTTGGGGTGACGAGTCATAACGAAACCTTACAAGTCGTATAGTGACCATAGTCACCGACGACTAAATGTTATCTTTTTAACTAAGGGAATTTTAGACAATTCCCATCCTACCCAATTAAAACCCCATGTTCATAAAACACTTAAGGAGGTTATTTCTTCTTCATAACCTAACCAAAACACTTCCAAAACAATGCTAGTCTCTCAAGCAGCCATACTTAGGGTTTTCATGAAGTAGGTCATCCAAGGGCTCAAGGATGAAATTCTGTCCATAAACTTGGATATTTCAGGCATGTTACTCTTCCCTAATTTCTAATTTGTTAATAGCATATGTTTTAAAGTGTTGTACATATGGTATTGATGATGGTTTTGAAACATGGGTTGAGGGTTTTGAGTAACTGTTGTTAATGTGATGTTTCATGTTTGTCCCTGCATGGGTTATGTTTAAATGGAGGTTTTAAAACCAATTTGATGCATAGGTATGGTAAATAACTTAAGGGATTGTGATTTCCCTAAACTTGTGACTTTTTAAGTGGTTATGACCTCAACCCTATACTGTGAAATTGGTTTTTAAATATGAAAGCTATGCATATTGAACTACTTTTGAACTCTTGCATAAAGTGAAAAAGACAATAACACATAATCATTTTGAAATTAAACCTTAAGTGGTTGTGTAATTTCCTAAGCTAATGTATAATTGAACCAAATAGGTTGTGAATTCCCCCAAGTGATGGAATTAGTTTTGCATGTTGATGTTACCTTGTAAGTGTAATTGGTATAATGATACCAACAATGTATGCCTTAATTTGTAATATGGTTCCATGAATAGGAATATGTGATAATTATTTTAATTGGACTTTAATGAGGGTTTTGTAGATGAGACATGAAAGTTGAGGTCCTGAAGGTCTAACATTGGAAATCCTAGTTGTCGCTACGGGGTCTAAATTACCGGGTAGTTCAAGTCCCCTTTATTATTATTCTATAATTAGGAGGTTTGAGTCCTCCACATTAACTACGTTATTTGGTTCTTGTGTTACCTTGATATGTTAGGAGGTTTGAGTCCCCCATCGTACATATGTATACTCTCTGGTTCGTACGGCCACATGCACTGGGGCCCTACCATCTAGGGGAGACCTGGGCCTATATAGCTCATGGGTGCCTTCTTATGTTATAAATGCTGAGCTACATAATCCAAGATAAAGTTTTAAAGTGCATGTTAAGCCTCGTTCCCAATCCCAATATGTTATATATATGTGTGTATATGTATTTGCTCATGTACATTGGTTGTAAATGATTTTGAACGGTTGATCATGACATTATGTTATCCTTATCCTGAGTTACATGTTAGTATTCACCCCACTAACCGTCTCTAAATGTTGTATCCCCACGCGATGTAGGCACCAGAGATACCTCTAGTTTTTCTATGTAGAGTTAGTTGGATCGGCTTAGTTCGTCGATTCATTATCGTGAAGTAGTGAGATTCTATTATTCAAAAGACTTAGACATTTCATCCGTTATTATCATAAACTACAATTAAGAGTTTTTATTATATTTTTATTGTCATTTGTCAGAGTCGGAGACATGTCCTGACTAAGACAGGTGTTGGATTTCTTTGCATAGAAGCTTTATTGGACTACTGTGGACTTGGGTAATGTTTGTAGATTGTTTGGACGATTACCGGTTATTGGTTATAGACATGATTTAATTATTATCAAGCTATTTCTTATGCTATCTTGTTATATGTTAGAAATTCATCCAACCTTAGGGATATTGTGTTCACTTGGTTAGGTGTAGGGGGTAGTCTCTGGTCCATCTAGGACTTAAGATGCCCGTCATGGCTAGGCCCTTGTTCAGGTTATGGCATGAACCCTCCATGTGTCCTACGTCAGGAGGCTTGCCTCCCTAGGTGTATACGGGATAGTATATTAGTTGACGAACCCTCCATGGATCCTACGTTAGGAGACTTGCCTCCGGAGGTGTATATGGAGGTTGTGTGACAAGCTTATGCTTCACCCTTATTATAATTATCATTATTTTTATCAACATCATCATCATTCTTATTGTGTTTACCATTATGGTTATAATGTGATTGTATTTCTGCTTTGACTTAATACCTATCTAATTATTCTATCTTCTTATACTTGTACTTAATATCCTGTATGTATATTATCCTTCTTTGTCCTACTTGTATGTGGTATATTGTATACTTTGGTCTTTTTTGTGTTTGTTGCAATATATGTGATATATTAGAACTATTAGTGCAAGAGGTATGAGCTACCATTGTGAGATATTTTTTTACTGCAGGTGACGTGCCTTTAGTATGTATTTTGTATGTCTTATTTTCTACTTTGCTCGATCGGCCTATGATATCTACTGAGTACAAGTGGACCGTACTCACTCCTATTGTACTCTTCTGGTGCAGATTTAGGTTTGGGTGCGCCCTAAGTTGCTTGATTTTGGTGATTATTGGATATTTCAAGGTAGTGGATGATTTTCAGGTGTTCGAATGTCTTTTACTATCTTCTCTATCATTATACTATGTATTTACTTATTTTCAGAGATAGAGTTGCATTTATTAGATTCTTCCGTACTTTATTTGGATTAGAGTTGTGCTAGACACGTTCCTATACTGTTGGCAACGGGTTTTGGGAGTTATGGATGCATTGTTGATTATATTCTTTTTGCATTTGTTATACTTATATGGTTCATCTACGTTCTAGAAGCCTTACCTTGGAGTTATTTCTATCTTTTTCCTTTTGTGTATTAGTTTGGGTGATAGGTTTACTCGTCAAGGTTCGCCACAACAAGGCTATCATGACCCTTGATTTTGGGTCATGATAGGGAGAGGATGCTTATGAGTTCTTGATTTACTATCGTGAGAAGTTGCTTAATTTGGTATTGCTTGAGTTGCATAGTGTCACATATACTACTTATCAGTTGAAAGATACTACTTTATCAGTTGAAAGATACTACTAAAGATTGGTGGAGGTTGCTTGCTAGTGTAGACCTCTTAATTCTCCCAAAATGACTTGGGATCAGCTTGTTTAGGCCTTTTCGAAGAGCTTCGTGCCTTACAGTCTGAGGGACCGAATAAAAGATGAGTTTGATCACCTGGAGCAGGGCTCCATGACTGTTGCAAAGTATGAGGTATGCTTCCATGCCTTGTCCAGACATTCCTAAAGCATTGCCACCGAGTTTGAGAAGATTTAGAAGTTCATAATGGGTTGGATATCTCTATTCAGTTAGTTATAACTAAGATGTGTAACGACCTAAAAATTTGATGAAATATGTGGAATATTTATTTCTGTGTGATTTTACTATTTTCCCCCTCCCCATAGTTTCATTTTTGTATTTTTGGGGAGTGGGGGTGATTGTCATAATTCTCGATGTATTTCGGTGCCTTCTGTGTGATATTTTTAGTTTTTGGAGGCGTAGAGAGCCTTATTATGGACTTATGTGATTTTCGTTTGATCCGTGCGACGGATAGCTTACCGGAATCCGCCAACAAATCCAAAACATCAATTTTAGGGTGGTAACATATTTAGTTTAGTTTTATGTCTTTTAAATCTCATTTCAACCCCCAGTTTGGAAAATGTTAATTTCAGATTTTAGGGGTCAATTTTGTGAAAATGACGTCTTTTTAAAAATCCAACTTCTCCAATGTGTTCGAAACATCGAATTTAGTGGGGCTACATAGTTTATTTGCGTAAATTGGGATCTAAAAAAATTTAGGGCACCCCATCGAAGTCGTCTGGGACTTAAAAATCTAGTGCAACAGGTTAACTGGTGCACAAAGGGTAAAATGCATGTGGTTAGTGCGTTTAAGATTTAAAGGGTAAAACTCATTTTTAAAGTGCGATTTATGCCCTTTTTGTGACAAGTAACCAGGTGCAGTATAAACAAGCCCTTTTTACCCGATTTTAGCTCATTTTCACCTTGCTTCTTGAGAGTTAAATCCTAATATAGTGCGAGAGCTTAAAAGTGAAGTTTTTGGGTGCTTTGGAATCTAGATCAACATCTATTTCTTTATTCTTTAATGGATTTAAGGTGAGATTTGATCCTTTTCTTACTTAAATTCTTGATTTCTTGATACAAATATCCCAAAAACCTTATTTCTTTATTTAAACCCCAATTTCACTCCTTTTTACTTAAATAATGTTCCTAATCCTATAATTACTAGTTTTTCATCAATTCCATTTTCAAACAACTTTGATTTTCTATATTAATGTGGATTTCAAAGATTTTACCCGATAAAGCTCAATAATAGTTTTTCCTTGATTTGAACCTCATTTTTACTCGATTTGACTTGGGTTTTCAGCTGTTAGATATCTAAGAATATGGGAAACACAGTTTTGTAATAAAGTTTTGATTTTGCCCTTTTTTGGAAACTCATTTTGGGAGTCCATTTTGAGCCCAAACCAAAAGTAGGCAATATGGGTATCATTTTCTTTATTTTAATGCGTAGATTCTAATATTTCTTAGTTTAGTTGATTTCAGGATCATTCAGAGAAGTATGGTTATGGGTTCAAAGTGTAGTGACTAATTTCGACATTCGAGGTAGGTTATGGCTTAACTCTTCAGACTGGGTTGGGTAGTTAAGTTGTATACCAAAATGCATTAAGAGTGGGAGCTAATCATGAATTATGGCTATCTATGTGTTGTGCCCATTTTGGAGCCTATATGTAGTATAATTGTTGACTTTGGGACATTATGTTATATGTGTGACCGTGTGGGGTCCTTTATGATTATTGATAGCCTTATAATCATGCGAATAACCATTTCTTGTTGATGAAAAAGTGTGTTGTAGTATCATTTATATGTTATGATGTATTCATACTTTTTGGTATATGGGAAAAGTAGAAACTCATGGATGATTGGAAATAATAAGTGGATACTGGTTCACATGGTTGTGGAAATTGTATCATGTTATTGTTACAGAAACACTCATTAAGATATGGATATATGGGTTGTATACGAGTTGAGGAACCACCCATAACTCATATATTAGGAAGCAGTAGCTCTGTAGGAGATATGATATATGGATTGCATATGGGTTGACGAACCCCCATGGGTCCTACATCGGGAAGCTTTAGCTTTGTACGTATGTACAGAGATTTTGTGATTGTCTTGTGCATCATCATCATCATGACCACCATCATCATCTTATGCATTGCATTTGCTTTATTGTGATTGATGTGGTGATTGGATTTCTATATTGACTTGTTATATGTCTACTTGCTCTATATCCTACTATTTATACTTGACCATCCTATATATACATGATCTTGTTTGTTTCTACTTACATGTGATAAAATGTATGTATGTATTCTACATGCTATATTATTATTGTATTTGTGATATAGTAGAATTATTAGTGCAAGTGGTGTGTGCTACTATTGTAGGATATTTTTTTATTGCGGGTGACGTGCCCTTAGTGTGTATTTTGTGGACTTTGTTTTCTACTTTGCTCGGTCTGTCTATGATACCTACTGAGTATAAGTAGATCGTACTCACTCCTACTGTACCCTTTTGGTGTAGATCCAGGTTTGGGTGCACCTCATACTACTTGATTCGAGTGATATTTGGAGCTTTTGAGGTAGTGGTTGATGTTCCTGGCATACGAATGTCTTCTATTACCTTTCTTATAGACTACATCTTGACTTTAACTTTTAGAGATAGAGTTTCTCTTGTATTTACACAGCTTATGTATTTTCTTGTATTTGAGTTGTACTAGATAATGTTCTTATACTATTGATACCTAGTTTTGATAGTTATCATTGCATTGTTATGTTTCTTTCATAATTATTATACTTGTATGGTTTGATTTCATTCGAGAAACCTTACCATTGGGTTATTATTGTCTTTTTCCCCTTTTTGTATTAGTTAGGGTGATAGGGTTTCTTATCAAGGTTTGTCATGATAAGTACTATCATGGCCCTTTGGATTTTAGGTCATGACTAATTGGTATTAGAGTAGCTAGGTTTAATTGGTCTCAACGGTGTAAGAATGAGATGTCGAATAAATTCTCATGGATTGGTATAGACATCTGTATCTATCTTTGAGTGGCTATAGGATGTCTTTGGGAAACTTCCCTTATTTTATTCCTTACTGTGTAAAGTTCTTTCATATCTTATGTTCTGAGTTGTGCTTTATTCTTTCGATGCAGATGGTGTTGACTAGGTCCCATGAGGTTAGAGATATAAAACCTACTTCCAGAGAGAGTTTAGTTGAAAGGGTGCGCCTTGAGTTGTAGATGGACTCGAGGGAGGGGAAGGGCCAGTGGTTCAGCCTAGTTTAAGAGAAGTGCTAGGGGACTCTCCCCTGAGCCTCATAATGAGAAGGTTAAAGATATGGGTCCTACTTTGGTTCTTTTGAGTTTGTTTTCCCTAGTATTGGAGGGATTGTTAGTGTGGTTGTTGACCCATTTAGAAGGTTCTCTTTTGGTTATACCAGTTGTTCCTTTAGTTCAGAGTGTGGATCCTCCCATTACACCTACTTTTATTTTGGGTACTCTTCAGACCCTGAGTACTATTCCTCTATTAGTGCCGACACTTGAGTATTTTGCACCAAGATTAGGCGTTTAGCCTTCATTTGTGTTACCTCCTCGATCTGGATCTCAGCCCGCCAGATTTTCCATGCCTCCTCTTATTGCGAGTTTGGCAATGACTCTTGAGGATCAAAAGAAATTTGAGAGATTTACCAGCTTAGGTCCTCTGAGATACAGTAGTGCATTAGGCAAGGATGCCTACAAGTTTTTGATTGACTTCCAAGAGAAGTTACATAACTTGGGTTCGCTTGAGTTTCACAGGGTGGCTTACACTATATATTAGTAGAGATACTATGAGAGATTGGTGGAGATCGTTTGTCAGTTGTAGGCTTGTTGATGCTTGTAAGTTGTCATGGGATCAGTTTGTTGATGCCTTTCTGGGGAGATTTGTATCCTACAGTTTGAGGGATTAGATGCGTGATGAGTTTAATTATTTGGAGCAGGGCTCATAACTGTTGTAGAATATGAAAGTCATTTTCATACCTTGTCCAGATATTCCTATACTAGTATTTCCACCGAGTTTGAGAAGATACAAAAGTTTTTGAAGGGTTTGGATATCTCCCTTCCATTGGCTATGTATTAGATAGTTGTATTTAGAGCATCTTTGGGTATCTCAGGGAGGCGCCAAGAAAGTGCATCATTTTGGTGATTTTATAGGTCAGGTTTCTCATGGTAGAGATTTTAGAGATTCTCATAGATATCAGGGTAGGTCAGTGCAGACTACTTTTCAGAGTTTGGGTGGTGGATCTTCTGGCTCAGCAGTACAGGGTGCTTGTCTGAGCTCAATTGTACCTTCTCCTATTGAGTTGGTCATAGAGGTTGCTGTGTGTGTGATAAGTTTGTCCATTTGGTAAAGGAAAATACCCACCGTGTGATTAGAGTTACTCCTATTTCAGCTATAAGGGGTAGGGGTGCTACAAGAGGTATAAGGGGTATAGGTAGTGGAGCTCGTGGTGGAGGATGTGGGGCTACTCATCTAGTTGGTCATCATGGACAATGTTATACTATACCAGTTAGACCTGAGGTAGAGACTTTAAACACTGTGATCACAGGTATCATCCCTGTTAGTTTCAGATCCATATTTGTGATATTTGATCATGGATTTACTTTCTACTATGTGTTTGTGTATTTTTCTTTGCGTTTCAATTCTATAAGTGAGCCTCTTGCAATGTCTAATTCGACATCTTCCCTAGTAGGTGATTCTTTAGTTGTGGATCGGGTGCACCGATCTTGAGTTGTGACTTTCTTTGGTCGTGAGACTTGGGTAGATTTGTGTTAAATGTGGTTAACTTCAATGTTATTTTAGGTATGGATTGGTTGGATCCCTATCATGTTCTCTTAGATTATTTTGCAAAGACTGTGACTTTAGCTTTGCTGGGTGTGCCAAGGATAGCTTGGAAGGGTTCGCTTCATTCAAGACCCAAGAGGGTTATATCTTATGTTCAGGCCTGTGATTGGTTGAGAGGGGATTTTTTGCTTATTTGGATTATATTTGTGATACTATGTTGTTTCACCTCCTTCCTTGGATTTTGTTTGTGTTATCTATGAGTTTATGGATGTGTTACCTATGGATTTGCCTGGCATGCCTCAGGATTGTGATATTGATTTTGCTATTATGTTGAGCCATACACCAAGCCCATTTCTATTCCTCCTTATAGGATGTAAGGCCCCGCAAAGTTCCCTCATAGTCTGAGTCTTAGGGCATGTCAAGTAAGGCGAGATTTTGGCCATAAAAGATTGAGAAGCCGCTTCCTAAGTGGGTATCATGTTAACCACATAGAATTTCCCTGATTTTGAGTTTTTATCACATAGGAAATTCAATAAGCTTTCCGTCGATATAAGATTTTCCCAAATACGATACCCAGGTAAGAAGTTATGGCTAATTTAAGCCTTTATCATAAAATTATATCATTTAAGTGATAGTGGCGCGTCGCGGAGGAGCCCAATTTTCCAATAGTCAATTTCCAGTGGAACCCCACGATAGTTAGGCATCACGGAGGAATTCTAGGTCCCAACCAGTGGGATAATGCAATGGCTCCGCATCGCGGGGACTCCCAGTTTATCACTTGTCAATTTCCAGTGAGCCAATCGGGTTCCCAGTTCAATATTTCCAGATTCTTGCAAAATCCAAAAATGAAACTTTGTACTTTTTCCAAGCCTATAAAACCATGTAAACACCAAATCAAGGCCATTTACAACCATCCTATGAGGTTTTCCTCAAGTTTTCTCACATGAAAAACCCTAAGTATCTAAAACCTCTTCCAAGAATCTCAAGAATCCACCATGGATTTTCTAAATTGAGTTAAGATTCAAGGTTCCCAAGTCAAGGGCCTCAAGAACCCTCAATCAAGAGCACGAATATAGTTCCAAAAGTGAGAGTTCATCCAAAGCTTCTAATTCAAGGTATCTGGGGTTTTGAACAAGGGTAACCATTTCACCCTTGTGCCCAAAAGGTTTATTTACATCATGATTTTCCTGAAATCTATGAGATATTTACATGAATTTGAATTGGGGTTTTCACCCATTATTATTAAATGCATTATCAAGATATTTCCAATGAATTAAGAGTCAAATGACATGATTTCTACATGTTTTCTTGAGTATTTACAGCTGGGTATAAAACCCATGATTTTACTCCTTGAGAAGCTAGTACTTGCAATGTTTAAAGTATTGAAGCATATGACTATATTGAGATTTTGAGATAAGTTGCTGAAATTCCCAGATTTCCACATGATTTATGAATCTATATGCTATATATAATGCTTTTGATAAGATTTAACTTAAGATTGAACTATGGGTTAGTAAGCCCTATTTGAGACTTGTTAATTCATGAACTCTTATGATACAAGCACCCGTGATTTGAGTACATTGAGATGATTGATAAATGAATTGACCTAATGGTCTTGAACTTTGACATCCACTTCATTATATGAGATTATCGATTTGATTATTGGTTTTGTGGTGAACTATGAGATTATTCTAAAAGTGGATTTTTATGAGATGAGCGCAGATAATCTAAAGAAAGTAGTATTTAGCACCGAACGGGTAAGTTACTATGGTTTCTTACCCTAAAACTACGTGCCACTGTAGGTTGGGCCTGAGGTCGAGTTTATGATGATTATGATTGGGCCTGAGGATGAGTTTAATTTAGTGATCACTAGATCTAGATTATACTCCCTGGCAAGAGTATTACGCTCCTCTCCAACGTGGGGTCTCTTCCTTTGAAGGACAAAATGTTGGACTCTATGTTGCTCGCATGGTTTATGTTGGTTTAGAGAACCTCCCTTGCCCTTCAAACTTTGAGATCAAATACTTATTTTCCTTTCCTATAAGCTATTTTCCTAAATGGTTGAATTGCGACGATGTTCCCTAACTAAAGTACTTTCTTTATGTGAGTTATTTTTCCTAAATGAAATTATCTTTCATTGTTATAGTACCTTTCATAAAGCTTTGAGATAAGTTGTTTCCATAAACTAGAATGCTTTTCCATTTGACATGGAATGATTTCCCTAAATCTTGAAATGAAATATTTTCCTAAGGTGAATGAAATGCTTTCAAGTATGTTTTCATGTCATATGATTCTGAATTCCAAGTATATGAGTTCTAAATAGTTATGAAATATTGAGCATTGAGAAGGTTTTACTCTCCATGAGATATATGCATGAGTTGAAATTATTGTTTGAAGTTCCTTACTTGTTGGCATTGAGAAAAAGAGAAGATTTCTGATTTTATAGTTAAAAAGTGATGACTCACGAGATTTGTGTTACATGCCCCATTCTACATTGACTTATGAGCTTTATATTTTATACTTGTTCAAGCCATGTGAGTCGTCTCATTGTGCATACATGATTTGATTGAATAAGATTGTTACTACTTTATACATATGTATCCACCCCTTCATACTAAGTACATTCTAAGTACTGATTCACATATATGTCTATGTGCTACATTGTGTCATAATGTAGGTTCAGGTGCTCAGTTCCAGCCTCACCAGTGATTCTCTGAGTACCTTACCTATGTTTTCTGCAGTGGTGAGTCCTCTTCGTCCGAGGGCCGATCTTCAGATATTTATTGTACTTGAGAGGCTAGGTTTTATCTTCAGTTCATTTTTAGTTAGTTGGGGAGCTATCCCAACGGCTCTCTAGATTTTTATTTGTAGAGGCTTGTCAGACTAGTGTCAGACTACTGTCAAACTTATGATGTATTGATGGCTCAGTATTATGGTTTTGTTGAGTTTCCTCTATATTGTGGTCATATGGACCAAGTACCTTTTTCATATTTCCTTTCATGTGATACGACTGTGCAAATTTGAGTCTAGTCTTATCTTGAATTAAGGTCATTGGTAGAAACCGGCTCTAAGGGTTATCTTAGGGATACTCATAGCCTTAAGCACCGTGTCACATCCCGGGAGACGATTTTTGGTCGTCACAAACTTGGCATCAGAGCCTATGGTTTCTAAGGAGTCCTAGGGAGTCTGATAAGACGCGTTGATTAGAGTCTTGATCATCGGTGTGTAGCGCACCACATTTATGCGCAAGAGGCTACGAGATGTTTTAGGAAAAAGTTGTTTCTTATTTTAGATTCTATCATGCCTACAGTTGTCCCTCTTATCTAATGACCTGTGCTTTTTTTTGTTTTCAGAAAATGCCTCATTGAAGAGTGAATATCCACAGAAACAATGATGAGCAACCCCCACCTGTTGATCCTTTGAATGAGATAATGTCTCATGCTGAGTTTAGGGCGGTGTTTCAGGCGTTAGACCAAGCGGTCACCACAAATGTTTGGGTCAATAACCAAGCTCCAGTTTCTATTCAGCAGGGTAGTGATGTAGCCGTGGCTAGGATTCATGACTTTATGCGGATGAATCTTCCTGAGTTCTATGGGTCCAAGGCGGACGAGGACCCCTAGTTGTACTTGGAGGAGATGAGGAAGATCACTGATGTGATGTATATTTTGGAAGAAGAAAGTGTTGAGTTGGCATCCTATAGACTGGAGGACATTGCTTATGATTGGATTGTATCATGAAAGAACGGTAGAGGTGAGAATCCACACCTATGACTTGGCAAGTGTTTCAAGATGCCTTCTTGGACCAATTCTTTCTGCTTGAGATGAGGGAGGAAAATATTGAGGAGTTCATAAACTTGAGGCAGGGCTCCATGACTGTTAAGGAGTACTGCTTGAAGTTCAATCAGTTGGCCAAGTACGCTCCTGATTTGATTTCTATCACCCGGGCTAGTATGAGTAAGTTTGTGACTGGTGCTTCTGGGATTGTATTGAAGGAGTATAGGGCTGCGATGTTGCATAAGGATATGGATCTGGCTAGGTTGATGACGCATTCCCAATAAATAAAGATGGATAAGCTGAGAGAGAGAGAAAGGAGGAGGGGTAGCAAGAGAGCAAGATCTGCTCAGCATGAGTTTAGCTGGCCTAGGCTCCATAGAGGGAGCCCCCCTCAGTTTTAGAGACGTCCATCGGTTCCAGTTCCTTGATCAGCTAGTGCTCCCGTGCCTAGTGGTAGGCGGGAGTAAGGGAGTAGACCTTTCTTGTCTGGGTTACAAAATAGTGTTGGCAATAGGCCTCATTATCCTTCTTGTGCTAAATGTGGTAGGAATCACCTTGGGGAGTGTTTTGGAGAATTGAGGGGTTGTTTTGGTTGTGGCAAGCAGGGCCATAGACTTACGGATTGCCCCCATGCTAGACAGGGGAACAGAGATGCCCGACCTCAGGCACAGGCTGCTAGTGCACTAGTTTCGGTACTTCATCCCTCCCTTGCTCAGGGCGCTTCTTCTAGTACTGCTGGCAGACAACACCAACAGATTCTATGCCTTACCATCCTGTCGGGATCAGCAGGACTCCCCTGATGTTGTTACTGGTATGCTTCGTGTCTTTTTCCTCGATGTTTGTGTTGTTGAACCCCAGGTCAAACCTGTCTTATGTGACCCCACTTGTAGCTGTGAATTTCAAAATAAGTCCCAAAAAGATTTTTGAGCCTTTCCTAGTTTCTACACCAATAGGGAAGTCTGTTATTCCTAAACAAGTGTATAGAAATTTCCCTATTACTGTGCTTTATAGAGTCATACTTGCGGATTTGATAGAGTTAGACATGGTAGATTTTGACCTTATTCTGGGTATGGATTGTCTTCATTCTTGTTATGTATCTATAGATTGTCATATCCGTGTGATAAAGTTTCAGTTTCCTGATGAACCAGTGTTTGAGTGGTCCGGGAGTTCGGTATCTCCCAAGAGTCATTTTATCTCCTATGTAAAAGCCAGAAAGCTTATATCAAAAGGTTGCATCTACCACCTAGTTAGAGTTAAAGACACTAAGTTCGAGATTCCAACTATCCAGTCAGTAGATATTATTAATGAATTCCCCGATGTCTTTCTGGAAGATCTCCCAAGGATACCTCCCGATAGAGAGATAGAGTTCGGAATTAACCTTCTTCCTGACACTTGGCCTATTTCTATTCTGCCATACCGCATGGCACCTGCAGAGCTTAAGGATTTGAAGGAGCAACTCAAGGACCTCTTAGATAAAGTTTTCTTTAGGCCCAATATTTCTCTTTGGGGCACTCCTATTTTGTTCACGTGGAAGAAATATGGATCTTTGCATATGTGCATTGACTATTGTCAACTCAATAAGGTCATAGTCAAAAACAAGTATCCTCTTTCGAGAATTGATTACCTATTTGATTAGTTGCAAGGTGAAAGTTATTTCTCCAAGATAGACCTTAGATCAGGCTATCATCAACTTAAGGTGAGGGAATGTGATATTCCAAAGATAGCCTTCCGGACCCGCTATGGTCATTTTGAGTTTCTAGTCATGTATTTCGAGCTAACCAATGCCCCGACAACCTTCATAGATCTCATGAATCGAGTGTTCAAGCAATACCTTGATACGTTTGTTATTGTCTTCATAGATGACATCCTTGTATACTCTCGCGATGAGAATGACCATGCAGATCATTTTAGAATTGTCTTAGAAACTCTTAGAGATCACCATTTGTTCTCCAAATTCAGTAAGTATGAATTTTGGATAAGCTCTTAGCCTTTTTGGGTCATGTTGTTTCAGCCGAAGATATTAGAGTTGATCCCCAAAAGATAGAAGCTATTAGAAATTGGCCTAGACCTATCTCTCTATCTGACATTAGAAGTTTCTTGGGTCTAGTGGTCTATTACTGTCATTTTGTTGAGGGTTTCTCTTCCACTGCGTCTCCCATGACCCGATTGACCTAAATGAAAGTTAAATTCCAATGGTCCGATTCCTGTGAGAATACTTTTCAGGAGTTGAAGACTCGACTCACTTTAGCCCCTGTGTTAACTTTGCCTGATGGTACTGATGGTTTGTGGTGTATTATGATGCCTTTAGAGTTAGTTTGGGTTGTGTGTTAATGTAGAGGGGTAAGGTTATGGCCTATGCCTCTAGACAGTTGAAGCTGAATGAAAAGAACTACCCAACCCATGATCTTGAGTTAGCTACTGTGGTCTTTACTTTGAAAATATGGAGACATTATCTTTATGGTATCCATGTTGATATGTTTACTGATCATAAAAGCCTGCAGTACGTGTTTACCCAGAAGGAGTTTAATCTTAGGTAGAGGAGGTGGTTAGAGTTGTTGAAAGATTATGATATAAGTGTATTGTATCACCCGGGCAAGACCAATGTAGTGGCGGATACCCTTAGTAGATTGTCTATGGGTAGTGTTGCGTATATTGAGGAAGGTAAGGGAGAGTTAGCTCATGATGTGCATTGTCTGGCTAGGTTAGGTGTTCTATTGCTTGATTCAACGAAAGGGAGTACATTGGTGAAGAGTAGTTCCGAATCCTCCTTAGTTTCAGAAGTAAAGTAGAAATGGGATATGGATCCTAGTTTGTCCAAACAGAAGGAGTTAGTTAAGGACCAAAAGGTTGAGGTTTTCTCCCAAGGGGAAGATGGTGTGTTGAGATTCCATAGTACTTTGTGTGTCTCGTATGTCGATGATTTGAGGTATAGGATTATGGATGAAGCGCATGGTGCACGATATTCTATTCATCTCGGTGCTACCAAGATGTACTGTGACTTGTGGGAAATCTATTGGTGGAATGGTATGAAGAAGGATATATCCGAGTTTGTTGCAAGGTGTGCAACATGTCAACAGGTTAAGGTAGATCACCAAAGACCTGGTGGTATAATTCAAGAGTTTGTGTACCCACTTGGAAGTGGGAGATGGTTAATATGGACTTCGTGACCGGGTTGCCTCTTTCGCATCGTCATCATAATTCTATTTAGGTTGTTATGGATAGGCTGACTAAGTCCGCACATTTCTTACCCGTGCATACATCTTGTACTGAGGATTATGCTAGATTGTATATTCGAGAGTTGGTCAGGCTGTATGGAGTTCCCTTGTCTATCATTTCAGATAGGGGTACTCAATTTACTTCTCAGTTTTGGAGGGCGTTTCAGCAGGGTCTTGGCACCCAAGTTTTTCTGAGATCAATGTCTCACCCGCAGACAGATGGTCAGGCTGATAGGACCATTCAGACCTTAGAGGATATGTTGAGGGTGTGTGCTCTTGATTTCAAAGGTAGTTGGGATGAGCATTTGCCATTGATAGAGTTTGCCTACAATAATAGTTTCCATGCTAGCATCGAGATGGCACCGTTTGAAGCCTTGAATGGTAGGAGGTGTAGATTACTGGTAGGTTGGTTTGAAGTAGGTGAAGCTACCGCGATTGGACCTAATGCAGTGTTCAAATCTATGGATAAAGTTAAGCTGATTAGAGAAAGGATAAAGATCTCTCAGAGTCGTCAAAATTTTTATGCAGATGTGAGGAGGAGAGATCTTGAGTTTGAGGTGGGTGATTTGGTGTACTTGAAGATATCAACCATGAAAGGGGTGAAGAGGTTTGGTAATAAGGGAAAGCTTAGTCCCCGTTATGTTGGCTCGTATCGAGTTTTGAACCATGTTGGTAGAGTGGCCTACGAGGTTGAGTTGCCCTCGGAGTTATCTGTCGTTCATCCTATTTTTCTTGTCTCTATACTTAAGAAGAATATCGGTTATTCTATGGTGGTTGATCCTTCAGAGAGTGTTGATATTCAGGATAGCCTTTCCTTCGATGAGATTCCCGTGGAGATCCTAGATTTTCAGATCTGTAGACTAAGGAACAAAGAAGTTCCCTTGGTCCAAGTTTTATGGCAGAACCAGTCTGTTGAGGGTGTTACTTGGGTGGCGGAGGCATACATGCGAGCCAAGTACCCACACCTCTTTTCCGCGAGTTCAGATCAATCCGAAGGTACTATTCTTCCTTGATCCAGCTCTTCTAATCTAAAGTTCAGCTATGCGTCTATCCTTGTATGAGTTCTTGTTTTTTCCGAGGTATTCATGAGTTTAGAAAGATCTTGAACCATTTAGCAATTTTTTCAGCTATGTGCACCTATTTTTCCTGTATTCCTAGCCTAACTAGCGACATTCGAGGATGAATGCTCCCAAGGGGGAGATATTGTAAGGCCCTGAAAAGTTTCCTCGTAGTCTGAGTCTTAGGATGTGTCAAGTAAGGCGTGATTTCGGCCCTAAAATATTGAGAAATGGCTTCCTAAGTGGGTATTGTGTTAACCACATAGAATTTCACTAACTTTGACTTTTTATTACATAGGAAATTCGATAAGCTTTTCGTCGATATAAGACTTGCTCAAATCCGATACCCGAGTAAGAAGTTACGAGTAATTTAAGCCTTAGTCATAAAACTACATCATTTAAGTAATAGTGGCGCGTCGCGGAGGAGCCTAATTTTCCAATAGTTAATTTCCAGTGGAACCCCGCGATAGTGGCGCATCACGGAGGAGTTCCAGGTCCCAACCAGTGGGACAACGTGATGGCTCCGCGTCGCAGGGACTCCCAGTTTACCAATTTTCAATTTCCAATGAGCCACCGCGATAAGTGGCATGTCGCGGTGGCCTATGAAATCGGGTTCCCAGTTTAATTTTTCCAGATTCGTGCAAAAGCCAAAAATGTCACTTTGGACTTTTTCCAAGCCTATAAAACCGTATAAACACCAAATCAAGGCCATTTACAAGCATCCTATGAGGTTTTTCTCAAATTTTCCCTCATCAAAAACCCTTAGTCTCCAAAACCTCTTCCAAGAATCTCAAGAATCCACCATGGATTTTCTAAATTGAGTAAAGATTCAAGGTTCCCAAGTCAAGGGACTCAAGAATCCTCATTCAAGAGCATGAATAGAGTTCCAAAATTGAGAATTCATCCAAAGCTTCTAATTCAAGGTATGTGGGGTTTCGAAAAAGGGTAACACTTTCACCCTTGTTCTCCAAAGACTTATTTACATCATGATTTTCCTAAAATCTATGAGATATTTACATGAATTTGAATTGGGGTTTTCACCCATTATTATGGAATGCATTATCTTGATATTTCCCATGAATTAAGAGTCAAATGGCATGATTTCTACATATTTTCTTGAGTATTTATAGATGGGTATAAACCCTATGATTTTACTCCTTGAGTAGCAAGTACTAGCAATGTTTGAGATATTGAAGCATATGACTATATTGAGATTTTGAGATAAGTTGCTGAAATTCCCATATTTCCATATGATTTATGAATCTATGTGCTATATATTATGCTTTTGATAAGCTTTAACTTGAGATTGACCTATGGGTTAGTAAGCCCTTTTGAGACTTGTGAATTCATGAACTCTTATGCTACAAGCACCCATGATTTGAGTACTTTGAGATGATTGAGAAATGAATTGACCTAATGGTCCTTGAGCTTTGACATCCACTTTACTATATGAGATTATCGATTTGATTATTGGGTTTGTGGTGAACCATGAGATTATTCTAAAACTGAGTTTTTATGAGATAAGCTCAGATATTCTAAAAGGAGTAGTATTTAGCACTGAGCGGGTAAGTTACTATGGTTTCTTACCCCCAAACTACGTGCAGCCATAGGTTGGGCCTGAGGACGAGTTTATGATGATTTCGATTGGGCCCAAGGCCAGTTTCGTTTAGTGAACACTAGACCTAGGTTATAATCCTTGGCAAGAGTATCACGCTCCTCCCCAATGTGGGGTATCTTCGTTAGGAGGACAAAATGTTGGACTCCATGTAGCTCGCATGGTTTATGTCGATTACGAGAACCTCCCTTGCCTTTCAAACTTTGAGATCAAATACTTATTTTCCTTTCCTATAAGCTATTTTCCTAAGTGGTTGAATTGCAAAAATATTTCCTAACTAAAGTATTTTCTTGATGTGAGTTATTTTTCCTAAATGAAAGTATCTTTCCTTGGTATAGTACCTTTCATAAAGCTTTGAGATAAGTTGTTTCCATAAACTAAAATGCTTTTCCATTTGAGATAAAATGATTTTCCTAAAACTTGAAATGAAATGTTTTCCTAAGGTGAATAAAATTCCTTCAAGTATGTTTTCAAGTCATATGATTCTGAATTCCAAGTATATGAGTTCTAAATAGTTATGAAATATTGAGCATTGAGAAGGTTTTACTCTCTATGAGACATATGCATGAGTTGAAATTATTGTTTAAAGTTCCTTTCTTGTTGGGCATTGAGAATAAGAGAAGATTTCCGATTTTAAAGTTAAACAATGATGACTTACGAGATTTCTGTTACATGCCCCATTCTACATTGACTTATGAGCTTTATATTTTATACTTGTTCAAGCCATGTGAGTCGTCTCATTGTGCATATATGATTTGATTGAAAAAGATTGTTACTACTTTATACATATGCATTCACCCCTGCATACTCAGTACATTCCAAGTACCGATTCACATATATGTCTATGTGCTACATTGTGTCATAATGTAGGTTCAGGTGCTCAGTCCCAGCCTCGCCCATGATTGTTTGAGTACCTTGCCAACATTTTCTGCAGTGGTGAGTCTTCATGGACCGAGGGCCGATCTTCAGATGTTTATTGTACTTGAGAGTCTATGTTTTATCTTCATTTCATTTTGAGTCAGCTGGGGACCTGTCCTAATGTTTCTCTAGATTTTGATTTGTAGTGGCCTGTCAGACTAGTGCCAGACTTGTGATGTATCGATGGCTCGGTATTATGGGTTTGTTGAGTTTTCTCTATATTATGGTCAAATGGAACGAGTATCTTTTCCATATTTCCTTTTATATGATACGACTATTCAAGTGTTGAGTCTAGTCTTATCTTGAATTGAGTCTCATATGTAGAAACTGGCTCTAAGGGTTAGCTTGGGGCTACTCGTAGCCTTAAGCACTGTGTGACGTCTCGGGAGGGAATTTTGGGTCGTTACATAGGATGACCCTAGTCGAGTTAAAGAAATTAAAGGATTTGTTGCAAGAGTTAGTGGATAAGGGATTTATTTGACCTAGCACATCGCCTTGGCGTGCGCCTTGATTATTTGTGAACAATAAGTATGGGTCTATGCGTATGAGTACTTATTATCGATAATTGAACATGGTGGAGGTTAAGAATAAGTATCATCTTCCTCACACTGATGATTTATTTGATCAATTTCAGGGTGGGATTTGGTTGGAGTCTGTTTCTTTCTTGGATCATGTGGTGACTAATGAAGGTATTATGGTTAATCCATCCCCCGCCTGCTAAGATTTAGAGTTTTGTTGGTTTGGTTTGTTATTATCGATGTTTTATTGAGGGTTTTTCATCTATTGCAGCTCTATTGACCAAGTTGACTTAGAAGAAGATTTCTTTTCAGTGGTCTGATGCTTGTGATGCAAACTTTTAAAAGATCAAGGATTTGTTGACTTCAGTTCCTATTTTTTGCTTTTCCTAAGGAGGGTGTGGGTTTTACCATCTTTTGTGATGTTTCAGGTGTTGGGTAGGGTGTTTTGTTGATGCAGAAGGGTAAGGTGGTTGTGTATGCTTCTCATCAGTTAAAGATCCATAAGAGGAATTATCCTACCCATTATTTGTAGTTGTGTCAGGTTATTTTTGCTTTGAAGTTGTGGAGGTACTACTTGTATGGAGTCCATTGTGAGATTTTCTCGAATCCTCATAGCCCTTAATACTTCTTCACCCAGTGAGATCTTAATATAAGGCAGCATCATTGGATCGAGTTTCTTAAGGACTATGACTTGGCTATTCTCTATCATTTGGTCAAGGCTAATGTGATTACGGATTCCTTAAGCCATAAGTCGACTAGCATAGGTTTCTTGGTCCATCTTCTGACCCAAGAGAGGCCTTTGTCCTTAGAGGTTCAGTCTTTAGCTAACTAGATGGTTAGGCTTGATATTTTGACACATGAGTGTGTTTTGGCCTTCATGGAGGCTAGGTCTTCTTTGATGGAGTAGATTCGAGCTCTCCAGTTTTATGATGCAGGTTTAAGGCCGATTTGAGATAAGGTGTTGAATATCGAGGATAAGAAAGCATCACTTGATTCAGATGGTATCCTAAGGATTGATGGTCAACTTTGTGTGCTGAGTGGATGATTAGGTTAGATTGATTTTGGAGGAGGCCCATTGTTCCAGGTATTATATCTATCTGGGTGTGACAAAGATGTATCTTAATTTGAGGCAGCTCTACTGGTAGAGCAATAGAAAAGGATATGATGGAATTTGTAGTTTATTATCTTTGTTGTTAGCAAGTGAAGGCCAAGCATATAATATCGGGTGGTTTGCTTCAGAGGTTGCCCATTCCCAAGTGGAAATGGGAATGGGTCATGATAGACTTTGTGACTGGTTTTCCTTGTACTTCTCATGGTTTCGATAACATTTGGGTCATCATGGATTGATTGACCAAGTCAAACCATTTCATACCAGTACAGGTTCATTTAGTACCGAGAGATTGGCTCGTATGTACATTTGTGAGATTGTGTGTTTGTATGGTGTGCCATTGTCTATCATTTCATATCATGGTTTGGTGTTCACACCTCACTTTTAGAGGACATTTTATGATGAGTTGGGCACTTGAGCTGATCTTAGTACAACATTTCCCCCATACTGATGATAAGTTAGAGCGGACTATCTAGGATTTGGAAGATATGCTCCGTGCGTGCATGATGTACTTTGATGGCTAGTGGTAGAAGCCGTTAGGTTTAGCAGATTTTGCATATAATAACATCTACCATTCCAGTATCAATATGTCTTTTTTTGAGGTATTGTTGCTCACCAGTTGGTTGGTTTGATGTTTCTAAGGTCATACCTCAAGGTACAGACTTGTTTCATGAGTCCTTGGATAGAGTCCAGATCATTCAAGATAGGCTTAGAGTGGCTCATAGTAGGCAGGAGTGATATTCTGATTGTAGACTTCGTGCCTTGAGATTTAGTGTTGGTGACTATGTTCTCCTTCAAGTTTTGCCCATAAAGGTTGTGATGAGGTTAGGTAAGTGGGGCAACCTTAGACCTTGGTATATTGATCTATTTGAGATTCTTTGGACTGTTGGTGATGTGGCCTATGAGTTAAATTTGCCCCCAGATCTAGTGTTTTTTCATCCAGTTTTCTTGTCTCTATGCTTCACCGTTACATTCTGAATGAGTCCAATGTCATTTTTTAGGAGTCGGTTCAGTTAGATGAGTGGTTTTCTTATGTTGAGGAGCAAATCTCTATTTTGGCTAGGGATGTTAGATGGTTGTTCTCTAGAGTTATCCCTGTGGTTGAGGTTCAGTGGCGGCATTGACTTGTAGATGAGGCTATATGGGAGGTCGAGTTTGATATGCGTAGTTCATACCCCCAGCTCGTTGTTGATTCAGGCATTTCCTTGCCTTAATTCGAGGATGAACTAGATTTTTAGTGGTGGATGATGTAAAGACCTGAAAATTTGATGAATATGTGTTTTTGTATGATTTGACTATTTTACACTTCCCCATAATTGCATTGTGGTATTTCTAGAGTGTGGGAGTGATTAGCACCATTCCTGATGTATCATGGTGCCTTCTATGTGATATTGTAGTTTTTGGAGGCTTTGAGAGCCTTATTATAAATTTACGTGGTTATCCTTTGATCAGTGTGACACATGGCTAAACGAACTGCACCATAGATTCAAAACATCGATTTTAGGGTAGTAAAATATTTGGTTTGGTTTTACGGCTTTTAAATTTCATTTTGACTCTAGGTTTGGAAAAACGTGATTTCGGGTTTTGAGGGTCAACTTTGTGAAACAATGTATTTTTGAAAATTTGACTTCGCCAATGCCCCCAAAACATCTAATTTAATGGGGTTATATAATTCATTTGCATACATTGAACTCCGAACAAATCTCAGACACCCCATCGAAGTTCGTCTGGACTTAAAAATCAAGTGCACCAAGTTAACTGGTGCACAAAACAATGTGGTGAATGTGTTTTATTCCTTAAAGTCTAAAACACATTTGGCAAGTGCGATTTATGCCCTTTTTGTGACAGGTAACCTGGTGCAGTATAAAAAGGCCCTTTTTACCCGATTTTAGCTCATTTTCATCTTGCCTCTTGAAAGTTACACCCTAAAATAGTGTGAGAGCTTAAAAGTAAAGCTTGTGGGTGCTTGGAAAGCTAGATTAACATCTATTTCTTCATTCTTTTATGGATTTAAGGTGAGATTTCACCTTTTATTACTTTAATTCTTGATTTCTTATTCCAAAAAAACCCAAAAACCTTTTTTCTTGATTTAAACTCCAATTTTACTCATTTTTAATTGAATAATGTTCCTAATCCTATAATTACTAGTTTTCATCAATCCCATCGTCAAATAAATTCAATTTTTTATTTTAACGTGAATTTCAAAGCTTTTACCCAATAAAGCTAAAAAATAGTTTTTCTTCGATTTGAACCTTATTTTTGACAAGATTTGACTTGGGGCTATATGTATAACTGGCACATGTTGTCTGCGCAGTGTTTTTATCTTGTGTAACAAACTTGCAGTTGTTATTTTGTAGTGATTAGGACAGCTGGTCCAATGATCTTTCAGCCCTAATCATCACAAATCTATAAAAGGAAATAGATTCCTCTTCATTAGGCATTTTTTGGCAACTAAAAAGAGCAATGAAAAGCAGCAAAAACCCTATTTTAACACTGCTCAAGATCTTAGCTATTTATGAGAGCTTAAATTAAAAATTGTTCTTAAGTACTGATTTGTAATCGAGCTACTCATGCTATAAGAGTATTTTTTTTTAGAGTGCTTAGGTTGAGTTATCTAAGTTTGTTATTGATTAGAGCTAATCAACGTAAAGGGTCCTTGGTAGAGTTACCAAGATGAGCTTGCAGTAGAGTTGCTACCAGCGAAAGGAGCCTAGAGATAGGCTGAAATCTAGACTGTAATTAAGAGGTTTATCATAGTGGATTTATTGAGTTTCTTGTGTGGGAAGATGTGGTTTTTCCCTTTCTGGGTTTCCACATAAAGATCCTGTGTTCTTACTTTCCTGTACTGTCTTTGTTTTTCCAACACCTCATAGTTGCTTTACTGTTCTATCACTTGTGATTGACTTTGAGAGACCTGGTCTCTCACTGTGTAGTGCAATCCCCAAGGGTTCTAACAATTGGTATCAGAGCAGGTTCACTCTAAAAGGTTTATACCTAGAGTGTTCTGGTCATCATGACTGTTATAACTAAAGTAGAGATAGAAAGAAAAGAAACAAGAAGGTAGAGATTCTTTACCTTGAAGGCTTTAGAGTCAGACCTAGGTGAAGAAGACTCAGATGTTGCACTTTTAGCAAAAAAAAATTATTAGGGCTATAAAAAGAGGTGGTCAGCTTAGCAAACAAAATGGTATTATTAAAGATTGTCACAAAAATTGTAGCTCTGAAGCATTCATCAGAAACTACGAAATGCAAGAGAATGATCTGGTCCCTAAATGTCAAAAAAGAAAACTACAATTGAGTATGTTGTAAAGCAAGCTTTGATAGTATGGGGAGATTCTTCTAGTAAAGCTAATTAAGATGGGAAGATTAGAGATATATCTAGGAGTAGTGGAAGACAATCTAGTTATCTATGATTCCATGTATGCATTCATGGCAAACTCAGAAGATGAAAAAGAAAAAGTGGTAACACTTTTTTACGTAAACGATGACCTAGATAACTACTCTGCTAAGAAGTTAAAAAAGGATTACTGGTGTGTTGATAGACTCTATATGTGAATTAATATCTAAGAGGAATGTATTAGAGAAGAAAGTAAAGGATTAAGAACATGATTTGATTGTTTTTACTCTCCCGATATCTGAAACTGAAGAGTTCTCCACAGAGATAAAACCTGAAAACCAGAGTTTAATGAGTAATCTGAATAAATTAAATGATAAAGATGAAAAAGGTAAGAAAGAAGCTTCATGGATTCAAACCGATCTTGAAGAAAGACTATGGGATTCTCAAAATTACCTTATGTCTACACTTCATAGGAATGAAAAGTTAGAGAGGGACCTTGTCCGCTTGAAAGAAGAGTTGAACAACTTTCTTAAATGGACTACTTTCTCACTGATTCTTTCTAACCTGACTAGTCAACGTGTAAATGATGGTAGAGGACTAGGGTATCAAGGAGATTGTAGCCTAATGTGTCTCAATGATTGTAGCGTAATGTGTCTCAACAGAAGACTGTTAATAATGTTAAAAGCGTAGAAAGCAAACTCATATGCATTCACTGTGGAAGAAATAGACATTCAAAAGAGAGATGCCAGTACTAGCTTAAGGCTAAATTGAGGAATACTGAATATATTCAGTAGGAGAATGTACATTCCAAGGGCTTTAAGTCTCTGAAAAGGGCGAAAGAGAAGCTATCATTGCATAGATAGGCCAAAAAGAAGTTGATCACGCCATTATCCTCCTACTGGGAACTCAAATTTAAGTGGGTTCCTAAGCCCAACTTGTGATCATGATCCTAGAAATGGAGTCAGGAATGGTTTGTTAATAGTATGTGCTCTAAGCTCAACATTAGAAGACCTGATTGGATTCTCTCTCAAGACACTTCAAAGTAAAAGTGTCTCATTGTGTAATAGATTATTTCAAGGGACCTGGTCCCAAATAAATTCATCTTAGGAGAAGAAACTTGAGGTAGTATAAGTGAAGTACAGTCTGGGACCTGGTCCTCAGACCTATTCTAAAAGAGCTAATTGAGACTGAGATTGATCAAATACCCTAACCTAATGTCTGAATTAATGTCACTCCTAAAAATTGCTTACGTCAAGATGCCAGGTATCTATGATAGAATAGGTTCATACTTATCTAACTCAGTATCTTACCTTCACAGGTATACACCTATGGGGATAGCTTTGGAGGAAAATAGTTGAAGTAACCACAAGTTGAAAATTCACTCAAGTAAGAGAAGGACATGGTCCTATCTCTCAGGCGAGTACCAAAATAATGTGCCTTAAATTTATTTATAAAATTTTTGTTTAAAACTACAATATGTCCTATCTCATATGAACAAAAGTTGTCAATATGTTTCAAATGTGAAGAGTCACACCGCTGTCATCAAACACATATATTCAAAAGAGTATCTTTTAAAAGTCAAACGGTCATATCTTCAATTATAAGTTAAAACCCTCTTATTCTCTTCTCAATTAAATTAGAACATTATTCTCTTCTTAATACTAAACTTGTCCTTTTCTTTCCCTTCCCTAAAGTTCAAAATGGTTGAATGACGTTGGGTGTATTTATGCATTCTAGCGTCACTATTCTAGCAATTTTAGCCTTATTTTAAGGAAGATTCATGTTCTATATGGTTTGAAAATGAGATAAATATGTATCAAAGTGTTAAAGTATGTTTTATGATGTTTAAAGTGAGTTCGAAACAAGTTTGTACTTAAAAGATTCATTTAGAGTTCAACCCTAAAAGCTAGCGTTACTCGCTTAAGCTAGGTGTTTGTCTAGTTGATTCCAGTGGATTCTATTGTGTATAAGGTGTTACAAATGGTTTTAATGGGTGATTATGAGCTGAATAAATTGTTAGGAGTGATAAAAGATCAATTTGAATGAGTGTACAGCTTGAACAATAAGTGAAAGATCTATGCGAATTAGCTTAGCTCAACTCTTATTTTGATTCGTTGTTATGGATGTAGTGTTGTATTTTTCTATTAATTAGTTTTGTGTGATGATGTAGGATTATTTTTTATCTGAATATGATGATATTTTGATGTTAATAAGGCTTGGAATTGAAGGAAAAGATGCCACAAGACAAGGGATCAAGAGGGGAGACTCAACACTTAACCAAATTTTAGAGAGCAAATTCCAAAGGCTTAGGGCGATTTGGAGGCGCAGCCTTGCCTTGAGCAGCACTCTAACCAGGGACAAATCCCACCTAGAGCGGGGATCAAACCAGGGAGATGCCCACCTAGTCCCGGGTTCAATTGCTGAAGGTTTTCTTGTCCAACACGGAATGGGCTTACTCTTATACTATAAATACATGTTGTATCACGTTTTACAAATCCTTTTGAATATTTTGGAGAGCAAAGGACTGCTACAACTTCTTCATTAGGTTTTTATTATTTTTATTTAGTTCATTCATGATTTTAGTTGTTAATTACTATTTTGTGATTACGATTATGACTAGGCGTGACTAAACGCCCTTTTCCGGGGTTAAGGACAAAGACATGATTACTTTTTGTTTTGAATTAAGTTCAATAACTTTTCTTATCATTATTGGTTGTGTGTTCATCTTTGATTTAAATATTTTAAGGATTCGCGACCCTTACAATATATCAATTCTCTACCTTTTGATCTTGGAAGAGGGAATAGGGAATAGAGCATGGAGATGAACAAAGTGTGATTTTTTATTATTTTATAAAATAAAGAATTGAACTGACCACCTAGTACAGGGATGCACTTAGGAGCCTTACTTGATTCAAGCATAGGATGATAGCTTAAATAACCTAATTGGATAATTACATCCCCGCTCAATGATGTAGTTGTAAGATTTAATTTAGATAAAGGATGAGAGGTTGGGAAACCATAATCGTGAAATTTACCCTACGAATCTACAACCAAGATAAGCTAGTTAATGAATGAAATATAATACATAGTATGATTGTCGCCGTGCTTTAACCCTAGGTTTTCTCCTATTGATTGTTTTAAGATCTTTACTTTCTGCATTATTTATTTTAATTGCAAATTACAATTTCTAAACTCTCTTTTGGTTACTCATGCACCAACTTAATCTAAATTGAGAACTAAAATAGAATTATTGCTAAATCAAGTCTCTGTGGGATCGATACTTGGCTTGTTGAAGGCCACTTTACTACTTTATAAGTCTATGTACACTTGCTTGTGTGCTATCAAGTTTTTGGTATCATTGTCGGGGAAATGTATTTGGCAATTGTTTATTTTTGTTTTAATTTTGGATTTATTTGGTGTTTTTATGCTTGGTCTTGGTTTTGTCATTGCAGGAAATAGGTTTCAAGGTTAGGAAGCTGGCAAGGGATAGGGATTTGGTTAAACCAAGCCTTAAACTCGAGCAACACTTCCATTAACAAAGGAGAGATGCAATCTGTCTCCAATTTCTGCAAATAGAAGAAGACCAAGTAGTTCTTGCTCTAATGGCTAAAGAATAAGAAGCATACAAGACAGTTAGGGAAGTGGTAGTCCCACTTCTGACAAACTTGACTTCTCCAATTTAAAGATTGGCTACTAGAGGGAATTTTGAGTTAAATCACAACATGGTGCAGCTTCTTATCAACAATGGACAGTTAACAGGGCTTTCACATGAGGATACACAAGTCTACTTACAGACCTTCATTGAGCTTTTAGATACATTTATTCCGACTGGGGTGAGTACAGATTTTGTAAGGCTGACGCTATTTCCCAATTCACTTTTGGGGGAAGCTAAAAGGTGGTTGAATACTAAAATAGCTAATTCAATCACATCATGGGATGAATTATCTATAAAGTTGCTCATCAGATTCTTTTTATCAGGAAAGACTGTGAGACTTCACAGTGAGATAGTGATCTTCAAGAAGAATCTAGATGAAAATCTATACCATGCTTGGGAATGATTCAAGGCCCTTCTTCAAGATTGTCCACATCACCAACAATCTAATGAGGTACTTGCTCATACTTTTGTATAAGCTCTTGATCATAATATGAAGATTATGCTAGATTCAGCCACAGGTGGTCAAGAGCTGGAAGAGTGTTTTTGATTTAAAAATCTATTAAAAAACAGGGATAGTAGAATTGGTGGAGTATGTAAGGCATCAGGGTTGGCATCTCCTACTAGAAAAATCAGCCCCCATGGTGTTTAAAAATGAAGTTAGAGAGTTTTACTATACCATAGACTTCTCAGAAGATGGCCTAAGCTTAACTACCCAGGTGCAAGGAAAGTATATCTATCTAGATGAAGAAGGAAGGAATTTATATGTACCTGTTATGGGAGTAAACTTTGTTGTAAAGTAGTATCGTACCAATGAATTTATGATTGAAGCCACAAAAGTTGGTGGGAATTCACTAGCTGCTGCAAATAAAATATTTTTAATCAATGAGTTTCAGCAAGTATATGAGTTCATCAATAAGTTTCTATTACCAATATTAGAGAAAAGGACCAATGCTTCTAGTGTTGACCTATTTCTAATAGAATGTTTGAGTAAATTTGAGTTGATAAGTGTACCTGCTCTTATGATAGAGCACACGAGGAAAGTAATCTATGAGAAATAAGGAAAGCATGGAATGCCTTACGAGTTCTTTCTAAATAAGGTGTTTGATCACTATGGAATAATTGGGACAAAGGGGACCCCTGGAACAGTCAAATAGAAGTTTAGTCTGACAACCTTGGTGGAGAATAACTGCATTGAAGAAAAGGTTGGAACTGTGTTTCAAGTATCAAAACTTTAGACTGCTCAAGAAAATTTGAACAATGAACTGCAAGAGTTGAGGATTCAACTAGATGCAAGGGACACTGAAATAGTTCTTCTAAAACTGCAAAATTAGAAGATGACCTTAAAAAGACCTGGTGCCACTAAAAAAATAACAACAGAGAATGAAAAGCTCAAAGGAAAAATTACAGAGTTAACTGGTAAAGTCTAAAGACTGAATGCTGAAGTAAAATCTCGCACCAAACAACTACTAGATGTTCATGCTGCTGCACCTTATAGAATGGACATGTTGCTAAAATCATTCTCCCCTAAAGCCCCTTCTACCTGATTCCTATGTGTTAGTCTCTTGAGCCAGTTTCCAGTATCTATTCCTATAGTGGCATTTGTAAATAGTTGTTCTATAAATTTTTGGTACATTGTACTAATACTGGTCTTATTGGATAATGAATGAATTTCTGCTTGTATGCTTCATTTGTTTTCTTTACGTTATTCTTTATGTTAGTATTGCCCCAGTGGCCATGATTTAATTAGTCTGTACTTATATTTACTTATGGTTTATTGTTAATCCTTTTTAATGATGCAAAAATGGGGAATACTAACTTTATGGGTAGGGAACAAGTATGATGGGTGGTGTGCAGGGACTAGGTACCATGTAATGATGATGACCAGGTACCATGTACCATAAAATAATAATGTAATATATGGTATGATAATAGGTGAAAGTAAGTGATGTGCTAAATAGATAAATAAAGGTGCATGATGATAGGAGGAAGAATAAGAGTTTGTGCTGCAAATGTCAACAAGAGACTAGGTCCCTATGTTGCATGATAATGAGAGAGAAAGCATGATGATTGGGGGAACATTCATCTTCAAGTAGTAATCATGTTGATAAAATATGATGAATGTGGACTGATGCTCAAAGTTGAATGGTTGGTCTGTCATTATCCAAGAGGGAAAAATTGCTATATGTAGTTTTGATAATGAGCAGCTAACTGCAAGGGACTAGGTCCCTGGATGTGCAAGATATAATACAATGCATTGTTTGCATAGTTTTATTATCTCGTGTAACAAACTTGCAGGTGTTATTTTGTACTGATTAGGATAACTGGTCTAATGATCTTTCAACCCTAATCATCACACAACTATAAAAAAGCTGCCTCTTTATCAGACAATTTTTGGCAATAAAAAAATGCAAAGAAAGGCAGCAAAAATTTTATTTTAACACTGCTCCAGATCTTAGCTATTTATTAAGAGCTTAAATTAAAAATTGTTCTTGAGTGGGTATTGATTTATAATCGAACTACTCACGCTATAAGATTAGTGTTTGTTTTGAGAGTTCATAGGTTAAGTTACCTATGTTTGTTGTTAATTAGAGCTAATCAGCGTAGAGGGTCCTTGGTAGAGTTACCATGATGAGCTTATAGTAAAGTTCCTACAAGAAAAAGTAGCCTAAAGGCAGGCTGAAATCTAGAATATAATCAGGAGGTTGATTATAGTGTATTTACTAAGGTACTTTTGAGAGAAAGCCATGAATTTTCCCTTTCTAGGTTTCCACATAAAAATCCTATGTTTTTACTTTCCTGAACTGTCTTTGTTTTTCTAGCACCTCATAGTTGCTTTACTATTCTATCACTTGTAATTGACTTTGAGAGACTTGGTCCCTCACTATGTGGTGAAAACCCCAAAGGTTCCAATAGTTTTCCTCTATAGATTCCTAAGAATATGGAAAACATATTTTTGTAATAAAGTTTTAATTTTTCCCCTCTTTTTCGAAAACCCTTTTGACAGTCCATTTTGACCCCAAACCAAATGTAGGCAATATGAGTATCTTTAAATTTGTTTTGAATCATATATTCTATATTTCTTATTTTTAGTTGATTTTAGGATTGTTTGTGAGAACTAAGGTCGTAAGTTCAAAGTGTAGCAGATCGGTTTTGGAATTTAAGGTAGTTTATGACTTAACTCTTCAGACTGGGTTGGGTAGTTAAATTGTATACAAAATTTATGTTAAGGGTGGGAACTTATCATGAATACTGTCTATCTATGTGTTTTTCCCATGTCAGGTCCTATATATAGTATAATTTGACTTTGAGACATTATGTGATATGCGTGATCGTGTGAGGTTCTTTATGATTATTGATATCCTTATAATTATGGGAATAACTATATCTTTTTGATAAAAAGGTGTGTTGTGGTACCATTTATGTGTTATGATTTATTCATACTTTTTGGTATATGAGAAAAAGTGGAAACTCATGGATGATTGGAAATAATGAGTAGATAATGGCTCAGATAGTTGTGGAAATTTTATCATGTGGTTAGTTGTGAAAATACTCATTGAGATACAGATATATGGGTTGTATACAGGTTGATGAAACCCCCATGGCTCCTATATCAAGAAGTTGTAGCTCTGTAAAAGATATAGTATATGGATTGCATATGGGTTGACAAACCCTTGTGGGTCCTATATTTGGAAATTTTGGCTCTGTAGCCTATACGGATACTGTGCGACAATCTCATGCATCATCATCAGCAGCATCAAATCATCTTCACCATCACCATCTTATAGATTGTATTTGTTTTATTGCGATTAATATTGTGATTGGTTTTCTATATTGACTTGTTATAGGTCTACTTTCTCTATATCCTGTTATTTATACTTGACCATCCTATATATACATGATCTTCTCTATTATTACTTACATGTGATATAATGTATATTTGTACTCTACATATTGTGTTGTTATATTTGTGATATATTTAGAACTGTTAGTGCAAGTGGTGTGGGCTACCGCTGTGGGATATTTTCTGATTGCATATGACGTGCCCTTACTATGTATTTTGTGTACTTTATTTTCTACTTTTCTCAGTTATCCTATGATACCTACTGAGTATAAGTGTATCATACTCACTCCTACTGTACTCTTCTGGTGCTGATCTAGGTTTGGGTATGCCCCAAGGTTCTTGATTCGATGATATCTAGAGCTTTTGAGGTAGTGGTCGACGTTCTTAGCATCTGGATGTCTTCTATTACTTTTCTTATAGACTATGTCTTCAATTTTATTTCAGAGATAGAGTTTATTTTGTATTTGGATATCTTATGTATTTTCTTGGATTCAAGTTATACTATATAATGTTCTTATGCTGTTAACACCTAGTTTTGGGAATTATGGATGCATTGTTATGTTTCTTTCCATAATTATTATATTTGTATGGTTTGGTTTCATTCTAGAAGCCTTACTGTGGGGTTATTATTTTCTTTTCCCCCTTTGTGTAATAGCTAGGGTGATATGCTTACTTGTCAATGTTTGTAGGGACAAGGGCCATCATGACCCTTTGGATTTTGGTTCATGACAAGATAGTTATATTTGGAGTGTCGTTTTAAAGTATAGTAGATCATGCTAAGATGAATGAGGGTATTCATCGAGCATTTCAAGAAGGCGCTAAGAAAGTGTATCATTTTGGTGAGTTTAGAGGTCATACTTCTCGAGGTAGGGATTCCAGAGGTTTTTGTAGATATCATGGTAGACTAGCGCAAACAACCTTGTAGAGTTTAGGTAGTAGGTCTTCTGATTTAACAGTTCAGGGTGGACATTCTCGTCAAACCGTACCTCTTTTTATTTAGTCGGGTCGTAGAGTTTGCTATGTTTCATATGAGACTGGCTATTTGGCTAAGAACTATCCTTGATATGTGTTCAGAGCTACTCTTATTTCAGTTTTGAGAGGTATAGGTTCTACTTAAGGTGAGAGAGAAAGAGGTAGTAGTGCGCGCGGTGGTGGTTGCGGGGCTACTTAAGTAGTTGGTGGCCATGGACTATAAGACCCTTGAAACTTCAATGATTTTATTTTTGACCTTTCTATTCCCAAAACATCAATTTTTGACTTAAATTGTGTTTAGGTATGTTAATGAGGTATCTTAGAAGAGTTTTGGAATTTTCAAAAAGAGTTCAGGGTCATTTTGGAATTTCGAGGCAGTAAGCCTCTCAGATATTGTCATTTCATAGAGGCTACCATTGTGATATTGGCATGGCATAGAGGATAGTCCCCACGATATTAGGGTGCCATGCCAAGGCCAAATTTTTATGCAGTTTATTTTATTCACTTGGGGTAAGGGACCAAATTAAATCCCCATGGTTTTGAATTGATTGATCATACTATATTTTTATGAATTTGAACTACTTAACTATATGAGTGTGGGAATTAGAATGGGGAACATGGGTTTTCTCAAACTTGATGGTTTAATAGTTTTGAATTGGCTTTACTCTCTACCCAATTTATGAAATTTGATTTGAGACATGGATATATGTATAAATTACTTTACTTTTGAAACCTTGCATTATATAAAAGGTTAATGAAACATAAATTTGCTTGAGAAAGGCCTTGGTGGTCATGGATTGATTTTGAATTTGAACTTTGGAGTCTAGTTGGCTAAATGGGTTTGAGTCCCAATTAGCTAAAGATTTTGAATTCATATCTGCTGATGGGTTAGAGCCTTGTTAGCTAAATGGTTAAAGTCCTATTGGCTGATGGGTTAGAGTTCCAGTTGGCTAAATAGGTCAGAGTCTTATTGGATGATGGGTTAGAGTCCCAATTGGCTAATGGGTTTGAGTCTTATTGGCTGATGGAAGGATCCTAATTGGCTAAATAGCATGGTTTGGCATAATGACAGTGGCTGGCAAGTGTGTTTATTTGGTATGATGATACCATTCGATAAATGCCTTAATGCATGACTCCTTGCTAAGTGGTTGGGAATGTGTTTAAATTTTTAATTAGGCTTAAAGGTGGTTGTATAGATTGCCATGGAAAGTGGAGGTCCTGGAAGGACCAATATTAGAAACCATATTTGCTGATGTGGGGGTCATAATAATTGTGTGCATGTGTCATACTTGATACATATATTTTGGGGGGATGGCTAGTTGCACTGATGGCTTTAGATTTCCCTTATTTTCTCTAGTTCATGTGGCTAACACGTACTAGGGCCCATCTAGTGGGGGAAGATGAACCTATATAGCTTGTGGATGCCTTCATGATGATTGAAGCTACACAGTCTAAGTTAATGATTTTAAAACCTCATGATTAAACCTTGTTTCCTATCCCAACATCTTACACATATACATACATGAATGTGTGCATATGGTTTTGAATAACATTGAACTAATTTGATCATATCATTATTTTACCCTTATCCTTGAGATACATGTTAGCGCTCACCCCGCTATATTGTTTCATAATGTAGGGTCCTAAGACATTTTCTTTACCCCTGTAAGGTGTTAGATGGATTGTCACGCCTGTCGAGTTGCTTTGAAGTGGTGAGCTTCCATTCTACAAAAAGCCTATCATTTCTTAGTTTTTTCCCTTATGTTTTTGACTATCTTTTGGGTCCCTTTTTGGCTATAGTCAGGGGCATTTCTCGGCCTAGATGATATTTAATTTTGTTAGAGGCTTCATGTAGAAAACTGTGGATTGGGAATTTTTGAACTCTTATAACCGCTACCTTGGTTTATTTATCTATCATTCATTACTATTAATTGGCTTCCACATTGTTATTATTATAATTTTATGCTTATGAGGTTAGGCGATGGGGTGGTCTCTGGTGTGGGTCATGACAAGCTTGGTATCTAAGCATGATTTAGAGTCGTTGATGTCCACAAAGCTGTGTTGACTAGATTACATTTTATTGGTATGTGGCGTGTCACACTTATAAGGAGGAGGCTACGATGCATTTTAGAATGTTTCCCTTTCTTGTGTTCTATTTTTAGGTTATAGAGTCTAGTTTTATGAATTTCTCTAAGTCCTGGCGTCCTCACGTTCTAGATCATGCCTCCCCAAATATATGATGCTCATAAAAACTCTATTAGGAACTTTGTCCTACCGAAGGATAATATAGAAGGTACTCGCCCAGTATATGGGCGCAAACCCAATTTAGGGTCCTTGCTCTAGACTGTACTACCCCATGCAGAGTTCCACCAGTTCCTACTAGCTCTCTTCAGGCTCCCCAGGTTGATGATACTCATGCCCTAACACCTTCGGGTGATGTGTCTAATGCAAAGTTTTGTCGGTCTATTTATTTTCTTACTCAGTTGGTGGCATCACGGTCTTGCCAGTTTGATCGTGTGGGTTTCGTTGCTCCTTCTTTTAAGGTCACTAGAGTTGGACAATTTATGAGGTTAAATCCCTCAACCTTTATTGGCTCTAAGGTGGAGAAGAATCCTCAAGGTTTTGTGGATGAGATGGAGAAGGTACTTTGAGTTATGCATGCTACAGATTTTAAGGGTGTAGAGTTTGTTGGGTACCAGCTGAAAGACGTGGCATATCAGTCTATGTAGGAAGAATTTTTTAGGGTTTTTCTTGATCTTTTCTTTCCTTAGGAGTTGAGAGATGCTAAGGCTGAGGAGTTTGTTAATCTAAAGCGGGGCAGGATAAGTGTGAAAGAGTATGCTTTGAAATTTTATCAATTGTCTCGCTATGCTTCGGAGTTGGTATCTAACATAAGGGATAGGATGAGAAAGTTTGCTTTGGGCTTGTCATGGGACTTGCTTCTGGAGTGTAAGGTCATTATACTGAATAATGATATAGATATATCTAGACTTATGGTGTACATACAGCAGGTTGTGGATGAGAAATAGAAGCAGGCAAAAATGGAAAGCAAAATAAGAAGTTCAGGTATTCAGAGCAAGATGGAGGACAGCAGAATAGTGGAAGAAATGGTGGACACTAGACTAAGAAAAAAATTTAGGTAATTCATATTCATCTACTAGTGCTCTTTATGCTAAGCCATCGTGTGATTGTCATTTGTAGGCTAGCATTGGTTTTATGGAAAAGATGCCCAGTCTCAGGCTAGTGGTGCTCGTTTAGTCCAACCTTGTCCTCTTTTTAATTTTTATGGGTTGTTTCACTGTGGTTAGTATGATGAGGGGAGGAATAGGTGTTATAATTATGGCCAGCTTTGTCACATACGGGAAATTGTCCTTCAACAAAGGTAACCATGGGATCCTAATAAAGTCCTTGTTTCTATATCTTCAGCTCTTGCACCAAAAGGTTCTACTGCTGGTTCCATCACTGGTCAAAATCATCTTTATGCTTTTGCTACCTATTAGGAATTTGGTACTTCTCCTAATGTTGTCACTAGTACCTTATAACTTTTCTCTCATAATATGAGTTGTTTTCTTGATCCAAGTTCTACCCTCTTTTATGTGACCCCTTATGTAGTTGTGCATTTTAGTTTGGTCCAGAGATCATTTTTGATCCCTTCTTTATGTCTACTCCAGTGCGTGATTCTACTATGGCTAGAAAGGTTTATAGGGGTTTTGTGGTGTCTATCTTTCATAGGGAGACATGGGTGGATCTGGTAGAGTTAGATATGTTAGATTTGATGTGATCTTGGGGGATGGATTTGCTCCATTAATGCTATGCTTCTTTGGATTATCGAACTCGAAAGGTCAGTTTCTAATTCATTAATAGACCGATGATAGAATAGGAGGGAAGTTCCTTAGTGCCCAAAAAAAGGTTTCTCTATTATGTTAGAGCTCGGAATTTCATTTTCAAGGGGTGTCTTTATCATCTAGTTTGGGTTAAGGATTCTAATTCTGACTGTCTTTCTTTGCAATCTGTCCCTTTGGTTAATAAGTATCCTAAAGACTTTCCTGATAATTTTCTTAGAATTTTTCCCGATAAGGAAATAGACTTTGGATTGATCTTTTACCTGATACTCACCCTATCTTTATTCCTCCTAATAGAATGGCTTCAGCTGAATTAAAGAAGTTAAATAAGCAGTTGAAGGATCTCCTTAATAAGGGTTTCATTCGTTCTAGTGTGTCCCCGTGGGATGCTCTTGTTCTTTTCATGCATAATAAAGATGGGTCTTTACGGATGTGTAAAGACTAACGATAATTGAATAAGGTTACCACAAAGAATAAGTATCCTTTTTCTAGGATTGATGATCTATTTGACTAGCTTCAGGGTGCCATAACTTTTCTATGATTGATCTTCATTCGGATTATTATCACTTGAAGATTCAGGAGAATGATATTTTGAAAACTGCTTTTCAAACCCGGTATGGACACTATGAGTTCTTGGTAATGTCATTTGGATTGACTAATGCTCCGGTTATTTTTATGGATCTCATAAATCAGGTGTTTGGGCAATTTTTGGATCTGTTTGTGATATTGTTTACTAATGACATTTTGGAGTATTCTAAGAGTAAGGAGGATCATGCCAATCATCTCTGAATTGTATTACAAACTCTTAAGGATCAATAATTGTATGCTAAATATTCTAAGTATGAGTTGTTGTTGGATGCTATGACTTTTCTTGACTATGTTATTTCTAGTGAGGGGATCAAGATGGATCCAAAAAATGTTGAGGTGGTTAAGAAGTGGCCTAGACCCATAACTCCAACCAGTATTCAGAGTTTCTTTGGCTTGGATGGGTATTATATAAGGTTTGTGGAGACTTTTTCTTCTATTGGTGATCCATTGATGAAGTTGACTCGAAAAAAGGTTAAATTTTGTGGTCTGATGCTTGTGAGGGTAGCTTTGAGAAGATGAAAGATGAGTTGAATTTTGTGCCTATTTTGACCTTACCCAAGGGTACTGATGGTTTTTTTGTTTATTGTGATGCGTCTCTTGTGGGACTGGGGTATGTATTGATGCAGCATGGTAAGGTTATGGCTTACGCTTCCCGACAACTTAAGGTTCATGAGAAAAATAATCTTATGCATGACTTGGAATTATTGGTTGTGGTATTTGCCTTGAAGATTTGGTATCACAACCTTTATAGGGTTCACATGGACATTTATTCCAATCATAAAAGCTTGCAGTACATGTTTATTTAGAAGGAGATAAATCTTAGGCAAAGGCAATCGTTTGAACTACTCAAGGATTATGATATGAGTTATCACTATCATCCAGGTCAAGCTAATGTGGTTGTTGATGCTGTTAGTAAATTGGCTATGGAAAGCTTATCCATATTGATAATAAGAAGCAAGAATTAGTGAAGGACATCCACCAGCTGGCTAACTTAGGAATTCATCTTTTGGACTCTGATGATGGAGGGGTGATTATTTAAGAGGTGGTGAAATCATCTCTTAGTGCTGAAGTGAAAGAGAAGCAGGTTTTGGATCCCATTCTTATTTAGGTTACAGATGATATGGGTTAGCAAAAGGTTATGGCCTTTGAGATTAGTGGTGATGGTACTTGAGGTACCAAGGTAGATTATGTGTTCCTGATGATGGGTTGCATGCGAGAATTTCAATTGAGGCCCATGAGTCTACGTGTACAGTTTATCTGGGTTCGACCAAGATGTATTATGATTTAAAGAAGATCTATTGGTGGAACCACATAAAAAGAGATATGGCTAAGTGTATGGTTTGTCAGCAATTGAAGGTTGAATACTTGAGACCTGGTGGTATGTCTCAAAAGATTGGGTTGCCTGTATAGAAGTGGGAGATGATCAAAATGGATTCATTACATATCTTCTGGGATCTCAAAATTAGTATGATTCAATTTGGGTCACTATGGATAGACTAACCAAATATGCTCACTTTTTGCCTATTGGACTAATTACTCTGGTGAGGATTATGCTAAGTTATTTATTCAGGAGATTGTGAAGTTTCATGGAGCACCGGTTTCCATTATTTTAGATAGAGATACATAGTATACATCTTACTATTGGTGTTTCTTTTATAGAGGTTTGGGGAGTAAGGTGAACCTAAGCACTGCTTTCCACCAGCAAATGGATGGACAAGCAGAGAGGATTATTCAGACTTTTGAGGATATGCTAAGGGCTTATATAATTGATTTTGGAGGTAGTTAGGTGGATCACTTACCTCTCATTGAGTTCACGTACAACAATAGTTATCATTTGAGTATTCAGGTGGCAACATTCAAGGCTCGGTATGGTAGGAGGTGTAGATCTCTTATAGGATGGTTTGAGGTTGGTGAGACTAGGTCTTTTTTCTTGACTTGGTTCACCAAGCTATCAGGAAGGTGAAAGTTATTAGGGAAAGACTTAAGACTACTCAAAGCCGCCAAAAGTCGTATGTGGATTTTAGGCAAAGATAATTAGAGTTTGATGTAAGCAATTGGGTGTTTCTAAAATTTACTTTTATGAAAGGGGTGATGAAGTTTTGGAAGAAGGGGAAGCTCGGTCCGCATTATTCTGGGCCATAGCAGATCTTAAGAAGATTTAGAAATGTTGCTTGTGAGTGGGATTTGCCTACAAGTTTGGGTTCCATTCATCCCGTATTTTTTGTTTCGATGTTAAAGAAGTGTGTAGGTGACCCTTCCATGGTAATTCCTGTTGAGGGTATTGGTATTTCAGATTCCTTGTCTTACAAGGAAATCCTATTTGAGATATTGGATAGGAAAGTTTGGAGATGAGGACAAAGGATGTAGCTTCAGTGAAGGTTCTTCAAAGAAACCAAAAGGTATACGAAGCTACTTCGAAAGCTGAAGAAGCTATGAAGGTCAAGTATCCGTTCTTGTTCCCCCTGTCGAATGAAGGTTCTTAATGTGTGATTCATGTTTCCTATATATTATTTTTCAAGTTTATCATTTGATTCTAATATATTATTGCTTTTCTCATTCTACAAGTGTCCTAACTCATCATTCGAGGATAAATGATCCAAAGGGGAAGGGGGCAATGTAATACCCTTGAAACTTCAATGATTTAATTTTAGAACTTCTCCGGTCCAAAACATTAATTATTGACTTAAATTGTGTTTAGGTATGTTAATAGGGTGTCCCAAAAGAGTGCCAAACTTTTTGAAAAGGGTTCGGGGTCATTTTGGAATTCTAAGGCAGTAAACCTTTACGATATCATCGTGTCACAAAGGCTACCCTTCACAATATTGGTGTGTCATAGAGGATAGTCTCCACAATATTGGTGTGCCACGCCAAGGACAAATATAGGTGCAGTTTGTTTAATTGACTTTGGGTGGGGGGCTTTTCAATCTTTTTGCTCATGCACGACCCTTAAATATAAAATAAACTTATTTTCATCAGTCTTTCAAAGATCAATTACTCCCTTTCACTCTCAAACTCAAAAACCAAGAAAAACTCAAGTGTTTCATAAAGAATTCATCATCTGGACTCCAAGCTCAAAATTTGCTTTCAAATGCTTGTGTATTTAAGGCATGTATCTCTTTCCTAAATTGATTTATGTAAAAGCATGTATTTCATTGTTATTCATGTGGTTTAATTATTGGATTTTGAATATGGGTTAAGGTATTTGGAATGGTTATTTCATGAATTGAATTCCCAAAGTTTTGAATTGATTATTTATACTATATTTTCATGATTTTAAACCACTTAAATGCATAAGTATAGGAATTGGAATGGGGAACATGGGTTTCTTCAAACTTAATGGTTTAGTGGTTTGGAATTGGCTTTAACCTCAACCCAGTTTGTGAAATTTGGAATTTGCATTCGCATTATTATTATTATTATTATTATTATTAGTATTAGTATTAGTATTATTATTATTTCTTTATGATTATAAGGTTTGGCAGTGGAGGTGGTCTTCGGTCCATGCCAGACTTAAGATACCCATCACAGCCAGGCCCTGGTGCGAGTCATGACATAGATAGTGTTATACTATACCCGCTAGACCAGAGGTAGAGGCTTTCGATGTTGTTATCATAGGTATCATCCCTATTTGTTTAGAACTTTATCTATGTTATTTGATTCGGTATCAAGTTTTTCCTATATGTCTGCATATTTTTTTTTGGGTTTTGATTTTTCTAATGAGCCTTTTGCCATGTCTATTCATTTATGTACCTCTGTAGAAGACTCTTTAGTGGTGGATTGAGTGTACCGATCATATGTTATGAATTTTGCAAAGTATGAGACATGGTTAGATTTTCTTGTCTTAGATATGGTTGATTTTGATGTTATCTTAAGTACAAATTAGATAGATCCTTACCATGTTGTTGTAAATTTAGAGTTGTGCACGATTGTTTTTGTCTTAAAGTTGTGGAGGCACTACTTGTATAGAGCCTATTTTGAGATTTTCTCAAATTATCGTAGCCTTCAGTAATTCTTTACCCAGCGAGATCTTAATATGAGGTAGTGTCGTTGGCTTGAGTTACCTTAGGATTATGACTTGACCATCCTCTGTCATCCAAACAAGGTTAATCTAGTTTCAAATGCCTTGAGCCGATCAACTAGCATGGGTAGCTTGGCGCATATTTAGACCTAGGAGAGGCCTTTAGCCTTAGAGGTTCAGACTCTAGCTAACTAGATAGTTAGGCTTGACATTTCAACACCTAGGAGTGTTTTGGCATTTGTAGAGGCTAGGTCTTCTCTGATGAAGTGGATTTGAGTTCATCAGGTTGATGATGTTGGATTGAGATTGATTTGGGATAAGGTGTTGAGTGGTGAGGCTAAGGAAGCCTCACTTGATTCAAATTATGTCTTGAGGATTAGAGGCCGAGTTTGTGAACTGAGAGTAGGTGATTGGGTTAGATTGATTTTAGAGGAGGCCCATTATTTCAGATATTTTATCATCTAAGGGTGACTAAGATGTATCGTGACTTAAGATAGTATTACTGGTGGGGTGGTATGAGGATGGATATAGCGGGTTTTGTAGCTCAATTCCTATCTTACCAGTAGGTGCAGGTCGAGCATATAAGACTGGGTAGTTTGCTTCAGAGGTTACCTATGCTTGAGTGAAAGTGGAAATAGATTACTATGGACTTTGTGACTAGGTTGCCTCATACTTCTTGTGTTTTTGATAGTGTTTGGGTCATCGTGGATCAGTTGACTATGTTTTCTTATTTCATTGTGATACAGGTCAATTTTAGTACCGAGAAATTGTCCCATATCTACATTCATGAGATTGTGAATATTTATGGCGTTCTAGTGTTTATTATCTCAAATTTAGGTTCAGTATTCACATCTCACATTTAGAAGACTTTTCAGGAGGAGTTGGATACTCGAGTTGATCTTAGTATTGTATTTCACCCCCAGACCAATGGTTAGTTTGAGTAGACTATTTAGGTTCTAGAGGATATTCTCTGAGCTTTTCTGATGGACTTTGGTGGTTAGTGGAAGTAGCATCTAGCCTTGGCAGAGTTTGAGGTTTCTAAGATGTGATCTCGAGGTATGGACTTACTTTATGAGTCTTTGGATAGAGTTTAGAGCATTCAGGGTAGACTTTGAGTGGTTCAGAGTAGGCAAAAGTGTTATGCAGACTGTAGACTTTTTGCTTTGAGATTTGGTATTATTGATGATATTTTCCTTTGAGTTTTACCCATGAAGGGTGTGATGAGCTTTGGGAGAAGGGGTAAGCTTATCCTCAAGTATATTGGACTATTTGATTTTCTTCGAACTCTTGGTGATGTGGCTTATGAATTGGCTTTGCCCCAAAATTTAGCAGTTAGTCTAGTTTTGTAAAACATCCTAGTTTTCGTCTCTTGAAAATTTCCTAAGCTTTAAGCTCACCGTCCTTATAACGACTTTCCATATGAGTCATATGGTATGGGTACGGGTCAGGTGACCCAAATCATAAGGTGTCTAAAGAGTGGACGTTGAGTTTTGTTGTGGATACGACTTAGTGGGTACGATTCGTATGTTGATGTGATGAGTGAGATGAGTTCCAATCATATGTTGTCCAGTGTCTAACCCTTGAGGTCCTATCTTGGATACTTATTAATGATACTAGTCATACTGTTTGGTAATGAGTTGGGCAATGTAGTCATATACTGGACAAAATGTGGTGTCTAACTTTCTATTCTGGTTACAACTGGATGGTACCAGTCATATGATGTGGTGACGAGTTGGAGGGATAACTCGTACGCACCAGCAGAAATTTCTACAGTTTAAGTTAGGGGTATTCTGGATATTTTCTCTCTTAACTGCTTTTGAGCCCACGACATAAAACATCTTTTGGGACCTCATTAACCTCGCATTCTCAATCAAACACTCTTAAACATCTCTTAAAATCTCTCTCAAGCTTTTGGTTTAAGAAAAACATAGGGTTTTTTAAGGCAATCAATTAAAACTCTTAAGGGTGGTTTCTCTCTATCTTTATTGGTGTCTAAGTCATATTAATCCTCCCTCATTGTTAGCTCAACTAAAAGAATGTTTTAATGGATAGTTTTCATGGTATTATTGTGGTAATATTTGGGTTTTGAAATATATGTTGGAGGTTTTGCTTGTTCTTGGTTGGATACTGTTTTCCTATGTTTTTTTTATGGTCTTTATGTTATAATTATGGTTTAAACATGTGGTTTCATGGGGATGGTCAATTGATACATAGTTTTTGGTTTTGGAAATCTTATGTCCTCAAAATGTTTGTTAAAATGCCTATGAGAATGATTTTGTCACATAGTTTGACTATTATTGAAAACTTTGCATTGTATAATATGGTAATGAAATTCAATTGGTTTGGTCAATTTTAAATGGTTTGGAAAGTCCTTGGTGGCCATGGCTTTGGTTTACTTAGAAATCTTGTGGGATACATAGGAATCCCTTAAGTGTTGGCTAGTGACATTGCTTGAAAGCTATAGTCAGTATGCCGATACCACTTTATAATGCCTTGATATTTGACTTCTGGAATCGATGGCTTGATTTTGTAGTAAATTTTTTAATTGAGCAATAATGGCAGGTTGTGATAGCTAACTGTGAAGTTGTGAGTCCGATGGACGGAAACTGGGAACTCATGTTTGTCTACATGAGGGTTGGTCTAGGTGACCATATGCTTGTAGGGTACACAAGAATCCCCTATGTTTATATTTGTATCTATGTATCATGGAGGGCGAAGGGTACATGGGAATCCCAGGCCCCTATGATATCTCTGGTTCGTGTGGCTACACGCACTGGGGCTAGTTCAGGGGGTAACACTGGACCCATATAGCCTGTGGGTGGATTATGATGGTAAAGCTACACAACCTAGGTTAAAAATTTAAATGCATGCTAAACTCAGTTCCCTTTCCAGGTATGGTAAATATATATGTATGTGATTGCATATGGTTATTTACTTTAGTTTCAAATAATGGCTTTATTTTATCCTTATTCCTGAGTATATGCTAGCGTTCACCCACTAACCATCTTCAAATGTTGTATCCCCACACAATCCAGGAACCGGTCATACTACTCCTTCTGCTCAGTGACTTGGATTCGGGGATAGCATTCATGTCAGACTGAAGTGATGAGCTTCAATACTTCGGAAGACTCTATTTCATACTATGGACTTTCTAACAGTATTTTTTTCTTAGACTTTGGTTTTGGCTATGGTCGGGGGCATGTACCAATCAGATATTTTTGATTTTCTGATAAAGTCTTTGTGTGACTACTATGGGTATGAGCAGTGTCGGTATTAGTATCAGCCTAGGTATTGGTATTGCATTGGGGCTAACACTGATTGGGTATTTGATTGGATATTTTGTTGTTTATAGTTATGAACATCATTAAATGACTTTCAATTAATTTTTTTTATCTTGTGATATATTTAGAATTCATCTGACATAGGGTGTAGGGCGATTATAGTTTGGTATTGGGGACGGTCTTCGGTCCAAGTCGAACATGAGATGCCCAACATAACTAGGCTCTGGTTCAGGTCGTTCTAGATTGGTATTAGAGCCCTAGGTTCATGGTCAATTGGGAGTCCACAAATCCTTGTTGAGTATAGTCTTTTTTAAGGGTGTGTAGAGTGCTATACTCATAAAGGAGAGGCTATGAGGCAATTAGATATATTTCATCTTCCTGTGTTCTGTTTTTAAACTGTAGAGTCTAAGGTCCTAAATACTCCGTTAATTCCTATTTGTTAGCTTTTCACATCATGCCTCCTCGACCATCTGAAGCTCATGAAATGTCCTCTGTCCTACCTAAAGATAAAATTGATGGTACCCGTCCTACTTATGAGGTCCAAACTCGGTCAAGGGGTCCAGTTAATAATTGTCCTTTTAGAGTTCCACCAGGTCCCTCTAGTTTTTCTTGAGCTTCTCAGGCTGATGTGATGAATGTTGAGTTTTGTTTGTTTATTCATATATTGTCACAGTTGGTAGATTCTCAGGCTAAGCTTGGCATATCAGTTACTCCGTCATCTGAGGTCTCAAGGGTTGGCCTGTTCATAAGGTTAAAACCTCTGACCTTTACTGGTGTTAAGTTTAAGGAGGATCCATAAGGTTTTCTGGATGAGATGGAAAAGATCTTCCTTGTTATATACACCACTAATGTGGAAGGCATGGAGTTTGTATCCTACTAGCTAAAGGATGTGGCATACCAGTGGTATAAGGAATGGGATCAGTAAAAGGGTAACGATGTTGAGTCAGCCCTATGGATGGATTTCTCTAATGCTTTCTTGGACCGTTTCTTTCCTCAGGAGTTGAGGGAAGCAAAGGCGGAGAGTTTGTAAATCTAAAGCAAGGCAAGATGTCAGTCAAAGAGTATGCCTTGAAGTTTCACCAGTTATCTCGGTATGCCCTGGAGATAGTTTCTAGCATAAGGAATAGGATGAGAAAGTTCGCTTTCAGGTTGTCTCAAGACTTGATATTAGAAAATAAGTATGCCTTGTTGATCAAGGTCATGGATATCTCTAGGTTGGTTGTGTACATGTAATAGGTGGAGGAAGAAAAGAAGAAGCAGGTTGAGATAGGGTAGAGGCAGGGTAAGAAGCTTAGGTTCTCTGAATAGGGTGGTAGCCAATAGTAGAGTAGAAGGGATGGTGTAAAGTGGCCTTAGAAAAGGTTGGGAAATTTGGGGTCTTACTCGATGGCTAGTGATCCCTACCTAAAGTCACCGGGTCATAGGCGTTTCCAAGGTGGCAACAAATTCAAGACACAGGGTGACCAATCTCAGGATAGTGGGACCTAATCAGCTCCATCATACCCTTTCTATAGGTTTTGTGGTAGATTGCATCTGGGTTTCTATGTGAAGGGAAGGGACAAGTTCTTTAGTTCTGGTTATTCAGGGCATATGGTTAGAAACTATCCTGTTGGTAAGGTTGCCTCTTGGGAAAACAAGGTCCCAGTTGACTCTTCATCAGCTCTGGTACCAAAGGGTACAACATCTTTCTCCGGCACTGGTTAGAACCATGTTTATGCTCTCGCTACACGACAAGAGTTTGAGGTATCTCCTGGCATCATGATAGGTATGTTGAAACTCTTTTACCATGATGTGAACTATTTTCTTGATCTGGGGTCCACTCTCTCTTATATGACCTATTTGTGACTATGCATTTTTGTCTTTTTCCTGAGTGTGTTTCTAATCCTTTTTCTATTTCTACCCTTGTGGGTGACTTTGTAGTGGATAAGAGAGTCTATAGGGGTTGTGTGGTATTTGTCTGTGGTCAGGAGACTTTGGTGGATCTGTTTGAATTAGATATTGTGGATTTTGATGCCATATGTAGGATGGATTAGTTGCACTTGTGCTATGCTTCTCTAGACTACTTAACCCTTAATGTCATCTTTAAATTCCCTAATGAAATAGTTTTTAAGTGGGAGAGTGGTTCCCTAGCTCCTATAGGGAAATTTATATCTTATCTTAGAGCTTGGAGATTAATCTCTAAGGGATGTCTCTATCATCTGGTTTGGGTTAAAGATTTTAACTCGGAGGGTCCTTCTTTGCATTTTGTCTCAGTGGTGAATGAATTATTGACATCCCCCCTAGTAACCTTCCTAGCGTTCCCCCTAATAGGGAGATCGAGTTTGGGATTGATCTTGTTTCAGGCACCCATCTAATTTATATTCCTCTATATATAATGGCTCCAACTGAGTTAACGGAGCTTAAAGAGCAACTAAAGGATCTTTTACACAAGGGTTTCATCCATCCTAGTATGTCCTCGTTGGGTGAACCTGTGTTATTTGTGCGTAAGAAGGATGGTTCACTTTGGATGTGTATTGATTACCGACAGTTAAATAAGGTGATGGTAAAGAATAAGTACCTTGTTCAAAGGATAGATGACTTATTTGATCAGTTGTAGGGTGCTAAGTTTTTCTCCAAGATTGATATTCGATTCGAGTACCATCAGTTAAAGATTAGGGAGGTGGATATCCCTAAGATTGCCTTCTATAGCTGATATAGGCATTTTGAGTTTCTGGTTATGTCTTTTGGGTTGACTAATACCCTGGCGGTATTCATGGATTTGATGAATGAGGTCTTCCGTTAGTTTCTAGACTTATTCATCATTGTTTTTAGAGAAGATATTCTGGTGTACTCTAAGAGCGAGGTGGATTATGCAAATCACCTCCACATTGTAGTGCAGACCTTGAAACAGGAACAGTTGTATGCCAAATTTTCAAAATGTGAATTCTGGTTGAACATTGTCACTTTTCTGGGTCATATCATTTCCAATGAAGGGATCATGGTGGATCCACAGAAAGTTATAGTGGTAAAGAAGTGGCCTAGAACCATGACTCCAATCGATATTCGGAGCTTCTTGGGTTTAGCGGGTTACTACCAGAGGTTTATGGAGAGTTTTTTTACTATGGCTGCCCCATTGAGTAAGTTGACTCAGAAGAAGGTAAAGTTCCTATGGACTGATACTTGTGAGGGTAGTTTTGAGAAGCTGAAGGATAAGCTAACTTTTGCTCCGATCTTGACTCTACCTGAAGGCACTAAGGGATTTATGGTCTATTGTGATACATCCCATATGGGGCTTGGTTGCATCTTTATGCAATATGGCAAGGTGATAACTTATGCCTCTAGACAGTTGAAACTGCATAAGAGGAGTTATCCAACTCGTGACTTGGACTTGCTTGTTATGGTATTCGCATTGAAAATCTGGCATCACTATTTGTATGGGGTGAATGTAGAAATCTTTTCTGATCATAAGAGCCTGCAGTTGTGTCTACTCAAAAAGAGCTTAAACTCAAGCAAAGAAGATGGCTTGAGCTTTTCATGGACTATAATATGAGTCTTCACTACCATCCTGGTAAAGCTAACGTGGTTGCTAATGCTCTTAGCAAGTTATTCATGGGAAGTCTATCCCATATGGATAAAGAAAGGTGGGAGTTGGTGAATGATATTCACTATTTGGCTAACCTTGCAGTTTTCCACTGGGACTCCAAAGATAGTGGTGCGGTTGTGTAGGAAGTGGATCAATCATCTCTTGGTGTTGAAACAAGGAGAAACAGATGTTATATCTTGTCTTGATAAGAATCAAGGGCGATATAGGTGGATAAAAGGTATTGGCCTTCGAGATCAGTGGTGATGGTACCTTGCGGTATCAAGGGAGATTATGTGTTCCTGATGTAGATAGTTTGTGAGAAAGAATCTTAGTTGAGGCATTTGAATCGCTCTGTGTTGTTCATACTTTTTCGGCAAAAATGTTTCGTGACTTAAGGATATGTATTGGTGGAACAATATGAAGAAAGATGTGGCAAATTTATTGGCCAAGTGCATGGTATGCCAGTAAGTAAAAGCTAAGCATATGAGGCTCGAAGGATCGTATCAAGAAATCAAGTTACCAGAGTAGAAGTGGGAAGTAATCAACATGCATTTTGTTGCTAGTCTTCCTAGGTATCAAAATCAATTTGATTCAGTTTGGGTCATCATGGACAGGATAACAAAGTCGACTCACTTTTTGCCAGTAAGGACTAATTTCTCGGTTGAGTACTATACAAAGTTGTCCCTCCAAGAAATTGTAAAGTTGCATGGGGTACCTATTTCTATCATATCGGATCATGGTACGCAGTTCTCATATCACTTTTGTGCTCTTTTTAAAAAGGCTTAGGGACCAAGGTGAGTCATTGTACTATTTTTCACCCGCAATTAGATGGGAAAGCAGAAAGGACTATTCAAATATTGGAGGATATGCCTCGTGTTTGTGTCATTGACTATAGTGGTAGTTGGGTTGAGCATTTTTCTCTTGTAAAGTTTGCGTATAATAATAGCTACCACTCTAGCATTGGAATGGATCCATTTGAAGCTTTGTATAATAGGAGGTGTAGATCTCCTATTGGGTGGTTTGAGGTTGGTGAGGCAGATATGTTTGGCCCAAATTTGGTTCACCAAGCTATAGAGAAGGTAAATGTGATTCAAGATAGTTTTAAGGCTTCCCAAAGTCACCAAAAGTCCTATATGAATATGCACCTAGAAAGTTGGAGTTTGAGGTTAGGGATAGGGTGTGACTAATGGTGTCTCCCATGAAGGGAGTGATACGGTTTGGAAAGAAAGGGAAGCTCAGCCCCCGATATGTTAGTCCATACTTGGTCTTAAGAAGGGTTGGCAATGTGTCATATGGGTTGGAGTTTCCTTCTAGTTTGAGCTCCATCCACCTAGTATTTAATGTTTCTATTTTGAGGGTGCATAAGTGAACCATTGCAAATTGTGCCTATCAAAGATATTGGTATTTTAGATTCTCTATCTTATGAAGGATGGAGATCTTGGATCGATAGGTTCGTCGGTTGCAAACCAAAGATATAGACTCGATAAAGGTTCTATGGAGGAACCACAAGGTTGAAGAGGCTACATAGGAAGCTGAAGAGGACATAAAGTCCAAGTATTCATTCCTATTCCCAGTTCTGGAAATTTGTGCTTAAGGTGTGTGTTGATTCTTAACCCCTTTGTTTTATGTCTTTGTTAAAGGTAAAAAGGTAAATTCCTTGGTGTTCTATTTGTTGTCTTAAAGGTAAGAGTAGAGATATTTAGGGGTTTAATCATGCTTGTACTGCCTTGTTCCGTTATTCAAGGATGAATAATCCAAGTGGGAGAGAATCGAAACACCCTAATTTAGGCCCTTGAAAATTTCTTGAGCTTTAAGCTTATCATCCTTGTAACGACTCACCATATGAGTTGTATGGTATGGGTACGGGTCAGGTGACCCAACTCGTAAGGTGTCCAAAGAGTGGTGGTTGAGTTTTTATTGTGGATATAGCTTGGTGGGTACGAGTCGTATATTGATGCGATGAGTGAGGGGAGCTCCAATCGTATGTTATCCAGTGTCTAGCCCTTGAGGTCCTATATTGGATACGACTTAATGATACTAGTCGTATGGTTTGGTAACGAGTTGGGCAAGGGATTCGTATATTGGATAGAATGGGGTATCCAACTTTCTGCTCTGGTTACAACGGGATAGTACTAGTTGTATGATGTGGTGACGGGTCAGAGGGACAACTCGTACCCACTTGCGAGAATTTCTACAGTTTGAGTTGGGGGTATTCTTGATATTTTCCCTCTTATCTCCTTTTGACCCCATGACATAAAACATCTTTTGGGACCTTATTAATCTCCTATTGTTATCAAACACTCTTAAATGTCTCTTAAAAGCTCTATCAAGCTATTGGTCAAGAAAAGGCTAGGGTTTCATCAAGGCAATCAATTAAGACTTTTAAGGGTGGTTTCTCTCCTTCTTTCTTGGTGTCTAAGGCCTATTACTTATCCCTCATCATTCGTTCAACTAAAAGTATTTTTTAATGGATAGTTTTCATGGTATTATTGTGGTAATGCTTGGATTTTGAAATATATGTTGGGGGGTTTTGGTTGTTCTTGGTTGGATAATGTTTTCCCATGTTTTTCTTATTGTTTCCATATTATAATTATGGTTTGAACATGTGGTTGCATGGGAATGGTCATTTGATACATGGTTTTTGGTTTTGGAAATCTTATGCCCTCAATATGTTTGTTAAAATGCCTATGAGGATGATTTTATCAATAGTTTGACTATTATTGAAAACTTTACATTGCATAATACAGTAATGGAACCTAAATTGGTTTGGTCAATTTTAAATGCTTTGGAAAGGCCTTGGTGGCCATGGATTTTGTTTAATTGGTAATTTTATGGGGTACATAGGAATCTCCTAATGTTGGCTAGTGATATTTCTTACAAGCTAAAGTCGGTATGAGGATACCACTTCATAATGCCGTGATACTTGACTTCTGGAATTGGTGGTTTGATTTTATGCTAAATGTTTTAATTGGGCAATAATGGTGGGTTTTAATAGCTAATCGTGAAGGTGTGAGTCCGATGGATGGACACTGGGAACTCATGTTTGCCGACATAATGATTGGTCTTGGTGACCATATACTTGTGGGGTATATGGGAATCCCCCAAGTTTATACTTGTATATATGTATCATAGAGGTTGAAGGGTACACGAGAATTCTCAGCCCCAATGATATCTCTAGTTTGTGCGGCTACACACAGTGGGGCCCATTCAGGGGGTTACACTGGACCCATATAGCTCGTGGGTGGATTATGATGGTAAAGTTTCAAAACTTAGGTTAAAGTTTTAAACGCATGTTAAACCTAGCTCCCTTTCCTGGCATGGTATATATGTATGTATGTGATTGCATATGGTTATTTACTTTGATTTTAAATAATGACATTATTTTATCCTTATTCCTGATTATATGCTTGCGTTTACCCGCTAACCATCTTCGGACGTTGTATCCCCATATAATGCAGGAACAGGCCATACTACTCCTGCTTAGCGACTTAGATTAGGGGACTACATTTATGTCAGACTGAAGTGGTGAGCTTCCATACACCGAAAGACTCCATTTAATGCTATGGACATCCTTACAATATTTTTGTTTCTTAGACTTTGATTTTAGTTATGGTCGGGTACTTGTCCTGATCGGATGTTCTTGGTTTATGGATAGAGGCTTTATGTGACTACTATGGGCATGGGCGGTTTCGGTATTGGTGTCAGCCTTGGTATTGGTATTGGCATTATGGCTGACAATGTTTGGGTATTTGATTGGATACTTGTTTGGTTATGGTTATGAACTTCTTTAAATGCCTTTCAATTAATTTTTCTTATCTTGTTACATGTTCGGAATTCATCTGACATAGGGTGCAGGGTGATTATGGTTGGGTATTAAGGGTGGTCTCCAGTTTGGGTCGAACTTGAGTTGCTCGACACGACTAGGATCTAGTTTGGGTCATGTCATTTTTCATGTTTCTATGCTTCACCATTATATTCTTGATGAGTTTCACATCATTTGTTAGGCATCAATTCAGTTAGATAAGAGATTGTCTTTTGTTGAGGAGTTTATCTCCATCTTGGCTAAGGATGTTAGACGGTTTCATTCTATAGTTATTTTAGTGGTTAAGGTTCAGTAGAGACATAGTCCTGTAGATGAGGCTTTACATTCTATAGTTATTTTAGTGGTTAAGGTTCAGTGGAGGCATAGTCCTGTAGATGAGGCTACTTTGGAGGTCGAGTCTGATATGCGTAGTTCTTATCCTCAGCTTTTCACGGTTTCAGATATTTCTCTTGCCTTTAGTTTGAGCACGAACTAGATTTTTAGTGGTGGATGATGTAACAACTTGAATTTTTGATGAATTATGTAAAATATGTGTTTCTATGTGAATTGATTATTTTACCACTCCTCGTGATTACGTTGTGGTCTTGTTAGAGTGTAGGGATGATTTGCACTGTTCTCGAGCATTTTGGTGTGATTTATGTCAAATTATAGTTTTTGGTGGCTTGAGAATCCTTATAGTTAACTTCAGTCAATATCTTTTGATCTATCCTTCGGATGGCAAATGGGTTGCGCCAGCAGATCTGGAACTTTGATTTTTGGATGGTAACATTTTTGGTATGGTTTTATGGCTTTTAAATCTCATTTTGACCCTCGATTCAGAAAGTTGTGATTTTGTTTTTCTAGGGTCAACTCTATGAAAATGATGTTTTTTCCAAAAATCTGATATCGCCATTGAGTTCAGAGCATCGAATTTGATAAAGAAGAATATTTTGTTTTCCTTCACGAGATTTTGGATGAATGTCGAGGGGTCAGTGGAGACTTGGACCCTATATATACCCATGTTTTTCCATCCCCCCCTCCACATTTTTTAGACTTGGAGCTTATGGTTTCACACTTTTTAGCAATTTCTTCCATTTTTAAGCTTGTATAAGCTTTGAAACACCTATTTCAACTACTTTACTCCACTTTTATCATCTATTTATTGTTTTAACATGTATTAAAGTGTAAATTGAAAATTTGGCCCAGAAGGCCTAAGATTGTATTTCTTCGATTTAAACCCCGATTTCAACCCATTTTCACTTGGGTAAGATTCTAATCTTATTATTATTATTATTATTATTATTATTATTATTATTATTATTATTATTTTTCTATCAATTTCATCTTCAAAATAACTTCAATTCTTGATTTTTAAAATGAACTCTATGGATTTTATCCGGTAAGACTTAAAATTGGTTTTTCTTCGATTTGGACCTCATTTTTAACTCATTTTTGCTTGGGTTTTTAGCTGTAGACTCCTAAAAATATGGACAACATATTTTTGAAAGAAAACTATATTTTTGCCTTTCTTTTTTGAAAATCCTTTTCGGGGGTCCATTTTGGCCCAACATAAAAATAGGCAACATGGATATTGTTGGCTTAGTTTTGATACATAGATTCGTTGTTTTTCATATGTTAGTTGATTCTGAATCCATTCATGGGGTGTATGACTTTGGATCGAAGACTTACAGATTGATTTTTGACATTTGAGGTAGGTTATGGCTTAACTTCTTTCAGACTAGACTGGTAGTTAATGTTGATATAAAATCATGTTAAGGGTGCAGGAACTAATCACAAAAATGGCTAAGTTTATTATTTTGTTGTAACACCCTAGAGTTTGGTCTTGAAAAATTCCTGAGTTTTGAGCTCACTTCTCTGATTACGACTCACCAAACGAGTGGCAAGGTCTCCTTACGGGTTGTTGGGATCGAGTCATAGAGTGACCAGTGAAGGTTGACTTTGTTTCTTCCTTGGTTATGATCTGAACATTATGAGTCATAAGGACTTATTACGAGTCGTAAAGTATGACTAGTAGGAAAACTAGTGTTGGTACCAAACTTTTTGTCTTGATCACGACTAAACTCAACGACTTGTATGGTGAGGTCATGAGTCGTAGGGTGTGAATCATGAACAAATGATTGTGATGGTCTAATCTTCTGCTCAGGGTACGATTAGGACCCTATGAGTCATAGTGTGTCCTCACGAGTCATAAGGTGACCCGTGGTCCCTAGAGATAATTTTTAGTATTTTAATTAAGGGCACTTCAGACATTTCTCTCCCCATTTAAGAACCACGACTTAAAAATATATTGAGGACCCTATTTTTAATATTTATCAAATCAAAACTCTCCCTTATCTCTCTCAAACCCCTAAGTCAAGAACACTAAGGTTTCTCAAGGAATTAGCAATTAGAGGTTCCAGGAGTTGATTTCTCTGTATAATTCTTGAAATCTCAGGCATGTTACTCTTCCCCAAATCTTATTTTACTTAAAGCATATGTTTAAATAGTTACCCATGTGATTTAATTGTGGATTATGAATATGGTCTTGAGGTTTTTGGAATAAATATTAACTCCCATGATTTTATATGCATTGTTTGTGCTTTATCAATGGTTTTTGAACTAATTGGGTGCATAGGTATAGGAATTGAAAAGAGGGTCGAGGTATTCCCCCAAATTGATGATTTTGGATTGAAAATTTGTTATGAAAATTATGTTCCCTCAATCCATTTGTGTAATTGGTTTGGAAAGATGGTTTGTCATATAATTTGGCTTACTTACCTATACTATTGCATTGGACAAATAGTTAAATTGATAAACATGGATTTTGAAGGACTTGCTAGCCATGATTTGATTTTAAAATTGGAAATTCAGGGGTCGAGGCATTCTCCCGGGTTGAATTAATAAACCAAAAAAGGGTGGAGGCATTCCCAAAATTTGATTTATTGAACAAAAGGGATCATTTTATACCCACATATCTATTTAATAAACAAAAGAGATCAAGGAATTCCCCTAAGTTAATGAAATTAAAAAGGCATAATTATAAGCTCGCAAGCATAGGGGCATGACGATACCTATGGTGTGCCTTAGTGGTCCATTCCTTGGTTAAATAGATAGGTTATATGAAACTTGTTTTAATTGGGCTTAATAGGAGTTATGTAGCTAAGCCGTGAAGGTGGAGGTCCCAAAGAACTGATACTGGAAACTTGCATTTGCCGGTGTGAGGGTTGGTCTTGATGATTGTGTGCATAGTTCACACTATTGATATTTATCTGTATTCTGGATTAATGTGGGTCGGGGCATTCCCTGGTCATCCTTGATACCTCTGGTTCGTGCGGCAAACACGCACTAGGGCCCTTTTAGTAGGGGGAGCTGAACCCATATAGCCCGTAGGTGCCTTTTTTATGACGGTTAAGCAACATAGTCCATGCTAATGCCTTACTTTCATGCTAAACCTTGTTCCCTACTCCTGCATGTTATATATATGCATATATATATATATGTACAATGTGTGCATGTGGATTTTACTTTGGTTTTTACTTGGCATTATTTTATCCCTTCCCTAAGTTACATGCTAGCGCTCAACCCGCTAACCATCTCTGGACTCTTTATCCCTACGTGATGTAGGAACCAAAAACCTTTTTTTTTCCTATGTAGTGATAGGTGATCTTAGACAATTCGTGAGTTATCTTGAAGTGGTGAGCCTCCTTCTTTTACTTTTTGGTTTGTTTCGTGTCATAGACCATTTCTTATGGTTTCTTTTGGCTATCATCCGGGGCATGTCCCAACTTAGATTGTTTTTAGTTAGTAGAGGCTTTGATAATACTGTGGATTGGAAATGATGTTGTATATTTTAGTATTTATCTTGAGTTAGATATTCATCTATCTTGTTACATGTTTGTAATTCATCCGCTATAAGATGTATTATGTTCTTTTTGGCTAGGAAAAAGGTGTGGTCTCCGGTTCTCGGCGGACTTGAGATACCCATCACGGCCAGGCCCTTGTTCAAGTCATAACAATTTGGCATCAGAGCCCTAGATTCATGGTCAATTAGGGGGTGTCCACAAAGCCGTGTCAAGTAGAGTATCATTTATGGGTGTGTAGCGTGCCACACATATTAGGGAGAGGCTACGAGGTATTTAGGAATGTTTTCCTTCCTTGTGTTCTACTTTCAGACTGTAGATTCTAGGATGTTGAAATCTCCTCAAATTCCCATTTGTTTATATTTCAGATCATGCCTCCCAGAAGATCTGATGCTCGTGGAAACTCTTCTGTCTCACCTGAGGACAATGTGGATGGAACTCGTCTTGTTTATAGGGTACAAACCTGGTCTAGGGTCCCTAATTCTGATTACACCCACGAAGTCCCATTGGTTCCCTTTAGTCCTCCTCAGACTCCTCTGGATTATGTGTCTAATATTGAGTTTTGCCAGTCGATTTATTTTCTTACTTAGTTGGAGGCCTCTTAATCGCGCTAGTCTGAGCGTGTTGCTCCTATCACTCCTTTCTTTGAGGCCACAAGGGTTATCTAGTTCATGAGGTTAAGTCCTCTGACTTTCACAGGTTCTAAGGTTGAGAAGGATCCTCAAGGGTTCATAGATGAGATGGAAAAGATCTTTTGAGTGATGCATGCTTCTGACATAGAGGTTGTGGAGTTCACTGCATATCAGTTGAAGTATGTAGAATATTAGTGGTATGAGTAGTGGGAGTAGTTGAGAGAGGGTAGTGCTGAGCCGGCATTATGGGATGAGTTTTTTTGGTGCTTTTTTGAATCGCTTCTTTCCTTAAGAGTTGAGGAAGGTGAATGATAAGGAGTTCATGAATCTAAAGTAAGGCAGAATGACGGTAAAAAAGTCTGCCTTGAAGTTTCATCAATTATCCCACTATGCTTCGGAGTTGGTGTTTTCTATAAGGGCTAAGATAAGAAAGTTTGCTTTGGGCTTGTCTGGGGACATGGTATTTGAGTGCAAGGCCATCTTGCTGAATAATTACATGGACTTCTCTAGGCTTGTGATATATATACAGTAGGTTAAATACAAAAAGAAGAAACAAGTAAAAATAGGGAGAGACAAAGTAAGAAATTTAGGTATTCTGAGTAGGGTAGAGGCCAGCAGAATAGGGTAGAAATGGCAAGCGGTGGTCTAAAAAGAAATGGGGAAATTCCTATTCTTACTCTATGATGATTGCTCCATATCCTAAGTCATCCGGTGATCGCTGCTTCTAGAGCAACAATGGGTTTAAGGTACAAGGTGCCCAATCTCAGGCCAGTGGAGGTCAGTCAGCTCTATCATTCCTCTTTGCAGATTTTATAGATATTTGCACCATGGCTTTTATGATGAGGGGAGGAATAAGTGTTTCATATGTGGCTAACCTGGCCATATTCAGAGAAAATGTACTTTAGGCGACATCGCTACTGGAGCTAATAAGGTTCCAATTACTATGTCTTTAGCTCCAACACCGGTGGGTGCTACTTCTAGTATCGGCACTAAACAGAATCGTCTATATACTCTTGCTACCTGTTAGGAATCTGAGGCTTCTCCTGGTGTTGTCATTGGTACATTACAACTCTTCTCTTCGAATGTGTATTGATTACTTAATCCGGGGTCTACTCTTTCTTGTGTGACCCCTTATGTGGTTATTCATTTTGGTTTTGGTCCTGAGCGTATTTTGGATCTCTTTTATGTGTCTACCTTAGTGGGTGATTTATTTGTGGCAAAAAGAGTCTATCAAATTTATGTGGCAGCTATCTGTGGTAGGAAGACGTTAGTGAATCTGACAGAGTTAGATATGTTATATTTTGATGTTATTCTGGGGATGGATTGGCTCCAATCGTATTATGCATCTCTTGATTGTAGAATACGAAGGGCCAGTTTCTAATTCCTGATGAATAGTTCTTTAGCACCTAAGGGAGGGTTCATTTCTTATCTAAGAGGCCAGAAGTTGATCTCCAAGAGGCGTCTATATCATCTAGTTTGGGTTAAGGATTACAATTTAGAGGGACATTTTTTGCAATATGTCCCTGTAGTCAATGAGTTTCCAGAGGTATTCCCTAATGATATTCCTGGTATTTATCCCAATAGGGAAATAAACTTTGGGATTGACCTTCTCTCGGATACCCGTCCTATCTATATACCTTATTACAGGATGTCTTCGACTGAGTTAAAAGAGCCTAAGGATCAATTGAAAGATCTACTTGATAAGGGTTTCATTCGCACTAGTGTTTCTCCGTAGGGTGCTCCTATGCTTTACGTGCATAAAAATGATGGGTCCCTTTGAATGTGTATAGACTATCGGCAGTTGAATAAAGTGATTGTGAAGAATAAGTATCCTCTTCGTAGGATTAATGACCTATTTGACTAACTTTAGTGTGCAAAGTACTTTTCTAAGATTGATCTTCGGTCGGGTTATCATCAGTTGGATATTAGGGATGTGTATATCCCTAAGACTGCTTTCCAAACCCGATAAGGCCACTATGAGTTCTTGGTCATGTCTTTTGGATTGACTAATGCCCCAATGGCATTTATGGATTTATGAAATATGTTTTCCATTAATTTCTAGACTTATTCATCATTGTTTTTATCAATGACATCGGAGCTTCTTGGGTTTAGTTGGGTATAATAGGAGGTGTGTGGAGAGTTTCTCTTTGATTGTAGCTCGATTGACTCAAAAAATGTAAATTTTCTGTAGTTCGATGCTTGTGAGGGTAGCTTTGAGAAGTTTAAGGATAAGTTAACTTCGACTTCAATTTTGACCCTACCCGAGGGTACTGATGATTTTGTTGTATATTGTGATGCTTCCTGTATGGGAATAGATTGTGTTGTGATGCAGCATGGCAGGGTAGTGGCATTTGCTTCTAGGCATCTTAAGTTGCATGAGAAGAATTATCCAACTCATGATTTAGAGTTGTTGGATGTGGATTTTTCTTTGAAGATTTGGAGCCATAACTTGTATTGAGTTTATGTTGACATATATTCAGACCATAAGATTTTGCAGTACGTGTTCACCCGAAAAGAGTTAAATCTCAGGCAAAGAAGATGGCTTGAGCTGTTGAAGGATTATTATATGAGTCTTCACTATCACTTGGGTAAAGCTAATGTGGTTGTTGATGCTCTTAGGAGGTTATCTTGGGGAGCTTATGTAATGCCCTGCACTTTCCTAAGCTAGAAAGCGAACCATTGTTCGTACATATGAAAACCCCAATTTTGTAAGCTATATTTGGGCACATGAATTACCAAAAGTACCATAGTTATAAGAGAGCTTATGATGTGTTAAGTGTGGTTATATGAGTCACTTAAGGTAGTAAAAGCTAAGAGTTTCGAAATCCATCAAGTTTTAGTGTTTGAATTCGCAAGGGTCATCTTTGAATGAGCATAACTTGATAAATATGTGGTATTTCGGCATATTTCTACCTACCAAATTATAGAGAATCGAATTATCTTTCCAACGATACCAATTTTATCAAAATTTGACACCCGAGTAAGGAGTTATGGCTTTGCAAAGTAGAGTGCATCGCCTAACCAATCACACATGGCTACTAGAATAGGTGTGCGATAAGCAATGCAGCGCATACTTAAATGTGTGCGATAATCAATGCGGCGCATACTTAAATCTGTGCGATAAGCAATGCGGTGCATATTTAAATCCGTGCGATAAGCAATGCGGCGCATACTTAGTGTTTCAGGTAGTAAAAACACTCTGTTTTGAGTTATTTTGAGGGCAATTAAGTCTTTTGGCACTCGTTACACACCCCTAAACTTAACCTTACGAATTTAATAGATTCTAACACATCATAACCCTATTATCAGTCTAAGTTCATCATCCAAGAGCACTAAAGGAGAAACACAGTTAGGGTTGCACAATCAACATTGAGGGTCCAATCTTTCAATGAATCCGTTACCATAAAGGTATGTGGGGTTTTCTAAACAAGAACATCCTTTCGTTCTTGTGCCCAAAATTAGTATTATTTTACAAAGATATATGATTTTACATGATTTGATATGAATTTGAGATAGAAACTATTATCCTACGTTCTTGTTCAAAAACCTATTATATTTTTATGATGTCTTGAAGATAAATTCCTTGAGTTTTGATGTTAATATCATGTTTGAAGTTGAATCTCTAGATTTTCATATGAATTATGCATGTTTGCTACATAAAGTGTGAATCTTGAAATATTTTGCTTAAGTATTAATATATGGGTTTTGAACCCTATTTGAGAATTATGATTTTTGTGAAAGTAATGTGTTATGAACACCTTGAGATTTGAATGATTTGACCTTTTGTTCTTAAAAGAGTTATTTTTGAACTCGAATGAGAAAAGAAGTCCACATTTTGATTTATTATGAAAAAGGGGTAGCATAATGGCTCCTGTTGTGAATTACTGAATTATTTTGTGGTGGATTTTCTTTGAAAAGATCTGAGCTAAGTCTGGGAGTAGTCTTTAGCACCGAGTGGGAGGTATAGTTGTGTTGGTACTTTCCTAAAACTACTTTCCCCCGTAGGATCCGGAATCGAGGCTGATTATATGTAGTGATCACTAGTTTTTGGATTTGATACTTATAGTCCTACTTCGATGACAAGAATAGGACGGCTCTCCCCAACGTGGGTTGTACATTGGACTCCCTGTGGCTCACATGGTTTATGTTGATTAGGATATATCCCACTGTGTGTATTTCTTCTTTCTATCTAAGATAATGATATAAGTTTGAAAGGATGGTTTTCCTAAAGTTATTGTTTCCGAAATGATTGCAATACTATATTCTAAAGAGAACTGTTATGAGATTTGGTTACCTTGATTGCTTGAAACTGTGATGAAATGAATTGAGAACTTACTATGATGACTCGCATGTTTTACTTGAGATATCTTATTCTATCATGATTATGATGATTTTATTCGATCTAGGCGAGTCTTTTATTATATCATGCATATTTCCTATAAATGCTTATGATATTGATCATTTAAATTTCATACACCCCCATATGCTCGGTACATTTCCATGGTACTCACCCACATCTTCGGATGTGGGCTACATTTTCTCAGACTGTAGGTTCGGGTGCTCAGTCCCAGGCTCAGCAGTGATTTTCCAAGCATGCTGATCTACATACTCTGCCATGGTGAGTCCTCATGATCCGAGGACATGAAATTCAGACTCCTATTTCATTCGAGTTGTTTATTTTTTTGGCACTGAGTATGAGTCAGTTGGGGCATGTCCCAATGGCTCTCTGATTTTGTTGATTTTTAAAGGCTTGTCAGACTAGACTAGATGGTTGGAGTTGTCATGAGATATCGTATTTTGTTACTTTCTGCATTTATCTATTCTAGTGTTTTTGAGACTTGAATGATGACGCTTAGATGTTTTCACTATATTGAACATAAAATAAGCTTGTGATAGTGTTAGATGGCTCAAAGGGTTAGCTTGGGACTACTTGTGGTCTCAAGCACCATGTGATGCCTCGGGACCTATTTTTGGGCCGTTACAGCTTACCTCATGTTGATGAGGGCAGCGGGGTTTGGTGAAGGATATTCATTGTTTGGCTAATCTTCGAGTATGTCTTTTGGATTCTAAGGATGGTGGGGCGATCGTTCAAAGGGTGGTGAACTCTTCTCTCGGTATAGGGTGAAGAAGAAACAAATTTTGGATCCTATCTTGATGCAGATCAAGGATGATATGGATCAGCAGAAGGTGATGGCTTTTGAGATTGGTGGTGATGGTATCTTGAGGTACCAAAAGAGATTGTATGTTCCCGATGTTGATGGGCTGTGAGAGAGATCTTGGTTGAGGCTCATGAGTCGAGGTATGCTGTTCATCCTGGTTTGAAAAAGATATGCCATGATTTGATAGAGATTTATTGGTGGAACAACATGAAGAGGGATGTGGCCAACTTTGTAGCCAAGTGTATGGTTTGTCAACAAGTGAAGGTGGAACACTTGAGGCCTGGTGGTTTATCCCAAGAGGTTGAGTTGCCTGTGTCGAAATGGGAAATGGTTAACATGGACTTTATTACCAGTCTTCCATGGTATCGCCATTAATTTGATCAGATTTGGGTCATCATAGATAGGATGACCAAGTCTGCTCATTTCTAGTCTGTAAGGACTAATTATTCTATGTATGATTATGCTAAGCTTTTCATCCAGGAGATTGTCAAGTTTTATAGTGCTCTAGTTTCCATTATATCTGATCGAGGTATGCAGTTCTCATCTCACTTGTGGTGGTCATTTTAGAGAGGTTTGGGAACTAAGGTGAACCTTAGCACCTTTTTCCATCCTCAGATGGATGGACAATCTGAGAGGACTATTTAGACCTTGGAAGATTTGCTAAGGGCTTTTGTGATTGACTTTGGAGGTAGTTTGGTTGATCATTTGCCTCTCATAGAGTTTGCATATAATAACATCTATCATTCTAGAATTCAGATAGCCCCGTTTAAGGCTTTGTATGGTAGGAGATGTCATTCTCCTATTAGGTGGTTTGAAGTTGGTGAGAATAGATTGTTTGGTCTTGACTTAGTTCGTCAGGCCATGGAGAAGGTAGAGGTGATTAGGGATAGGCTTAATACTGCCAAAAGTCCTATATGGATGTGAGGCGCAGGGAGTTGGAGTCTGGTGTTGGTGATTGGGTGTTCTTGAAGGTATCTCCCATAAAAGGGGTGATGAGGTTTCGAAAGAAGGAGAAGCTCAATCCCCGTTATGTTGGCCCATACTTGATTTTGAGAAGGGTGGGCAATGTGGCTTATAAGTTAGATTTGCCTTAGCGTTTGGGTATTTATCTTTACTTGGTTGTTTTTTTGGAAAGTGTTCGCCCTTATCGAAACCCCAAATATGGACCTAAAGCAGATGAAATCCACATAACATAACCACAATTCTCATGGAACATAGTCCCTATTTCAGCAGTAATCAATGTCTCAGGGACACTTTATATTAATGGGAAAATCAAGAAACCAAGAAGAGTAAAAAGAGGACCATCTGTTTGCCTAGTGTCCTCAACACCAAATGGAAAATTAGTGGCAAAAGTGAAACTTATTTGGAATTATTTACTCTAGGAGATAGAGGAACATCATTAATCCCTATGTACTCTGCACTATTATACTCCCCCATTGGTATTTCATATTCTCTTTGAGCTGAAACCCTCAATTTTTGGATTTTCCAATAAATCTTTTCTTCAAACACTAGATACTATAAGAACCAAACGTCAAAAGAAACAATTTTTTTCAACAATTTATAACATGGGGTTGTTCAAGAAAGCAATTAAATCACAAAAACAACATTAAAATAATTGATCATGACAAAATTACACAAAGAGTCACCAAAATTTATAGTTCATCTATCAATTTCATAATACACTAGCTAACTAAAGAAACCAAACATCAAAAAGAAATATTTTTTTAACAGTTGATAACATAGGGTTGTTCAAGAATGCAATTAAATTACAAAAACAATAATAAAACCATCAATCATGAAGAAATTACATAAGAGACAAAGGTAGTATAACGAATCATCAATACCAAAAAGATACTAGCATTACCTTCTGGGGGAGGGGGCATTAGCTGGGGAGATTTCGTCGGCTCTTTGGTTGTCGACGGATGTTATGGTTGTCAGAGGTGGTGGTGCGGACAGCTTGGACAGCCGGAGGAGGAAGGAAAGGTGGTGATGAAGGACGTCGCCAGCGATAGAGACGCTGAAGAAGGCGGCCAAAGTTTAGAGAGAGCGAGAGAGGAGTGACGATGAGATTTGGCTGAAATTTTGACTGTGAGATTAGGGTTTTTGGTATTTGGGTGTTTTTCATATGAAAAATAAGATTTAATATCAGCCGTCAATATCATGAGATCGACGATTGAGATTAAAATTTAAGAGGAAATTAAAAATTGATTTAAAAATGAATCAAATTAAATTCAAAAATAGGTTAAAATTAATATTAATTAGATATAAAGTTGGCTAAAATTTAAATAAAATTAAGAAGATAATTTAATTGACTTATACTGCTATTTAAATATAATAATAACAAATAAATAAATATTATAAAAATCGATAATGAATTTGAAATAAGTTGGGCATAAATATTATAATAATAATAATAATAATAATAATAATAATAAATCAAGGTGAAGTCTTTTGATTGTTTTCTCTATGAGATTTCAAGAAAACAAATACAACAACTAACCCAATTTAGTCTCACAAATTGGGGTCTGTGGAGGGTACAGTGTACATAGAACTTACCGCTAAGGTAGATAGGTTATTTTTATTAGACCCTCAGTTCAAGAAAAATAGTCTGAAGCAGTTCAATTTCAAAAAAAAATAATGAAAATTGATTTAATATCGATCGTTGATCAAATATGTTGAACAGTTGAGATTAGAAATTGGGTTAGAAGAAAATTGAATCAGCGATTTCGATTGAGTCAAATTAAACTTAATTGACATAAATTGAGTATAAATGGCTATAATTTAAATAAATTAAGAAAATTGAATTAAATTAGGTTGATATTTAATAAATATAGTAACTATATAAAATTAATATTAAAAAATAAATAAAATTACTATTTTCAAATTAATTATAAATAAATTATGTAAATAAAATTAATGATGCCAATCGCATAATTATGTTAATGCATTTCGTATATTACAAACAATTTTTGGTTAATTAATTTTTGAATACGGTATTATACATATATATCTCGTAATACAATGTATTAATCTGATGAACTATCAATTAATTAGCTTCATTATTATAACTTCAATAGTGTATTATTACCTCAATCATATGATGTTAACATATTATTCAAAATATTTGGATATATAGATTCAGTTAACTAGGTCTTGAATACTATGTACATCACTACACGAGAGATACATATATATAAATACATATATATATATATATATATATATATTTGATTGACCATTAACTTCGAAATATGTACTATATACATCACATACACGAGTATATTACCTCGTAATAGAACGTATTTCACATATACTCTCATTAATTATCTTAGGCCAATAAAATTTTACCTCTTTAATTCTTTGGTGATAACATAACGAGTCAAGGTAAGGTTTATTCAGCCCGAATACATCTGTGATACCATCTATGTCAACAAAGTAATTTTAATTTCTTGAGCGTCTTTTGCTTGATCATAATAACGAGGAAAATAATAAGACTTGATATAAATTTGGTTTAAAAATGAACCAAATTGAATTCAAAAATCGATTAAAATTGACATCAATTAGATATAAGGTTGGCTAGAATTTAAATAAAATAGAGAAGACAATTGAATCGACTTAGGCTGCTATTTAAACATAGTAATAATAAATAAATATTGATCAAAGGCTAAGATTTAAAGATAAAGAATTTGGTTTAAAAAATTGAATGAAATTTGAAATTGTGTTCAATTGGACACAATTTTGGCTAGGATTGAAATAAATTAGATAAAATTAGGCTAAAATTGTTATAAATTTGCAAAATTAGGCTAGAAAAATAAATAAATTGGAAAGCATTAAATTGACTAATGTTGCGGATTGCTACAATAATAATAATAATAGTAAAATAAATAATATAATTATTCTCAGACTAATTATGAATAAATTGTGCAAATAAAAATACGACACATAATATATTACTTTAAAATCAACGATATCAATAATTCAAAATAGATAACTATAAATTATGAATATAAAATTTAAAATTTCCAATAATAATAATAATATACAATGTATTAGTAATTTATGAGTGTGAATACTAAATAAAATATTAACAAATTACGTAAAAATATTACATTTAAATTGATAAATTGCAAAATATGATAATAAGAGTAATAAAATACTTTGTATATTTTTTAAATCATGAATGTGACATGTCAATATTTGGTTGATACAAGAATAATGTGTAAAAATATATCAATATTTGAAATTAATGATTTTGACAAAACAACAGCCTAGAAGGAGTATCAGGCGGTGAAAATTGGGTGTCAACACATACAAAACCAGAACCTTTGACTTCAAAATGATCGAGTGGGGACCTTTGCAAATGAAAAAAGTATCGAGCTTACAGTAAAAGCTAAAGAAACTAACCTTTGAGTTCGAATATCTCTCAAATAATTGAAACTTTGATTCCGAGTCTTCTCTTTGTCTTCTTAGAGAAAATTAATTTTTTATTTTGATTTTTCAATATTTCAGATCCGTTTTGATTTTAAATTTTAGAAATTCGGTTAAAACGGTTTGGTTTTTTATTTTTCAAAAAAATTGGTTAAATTGAAAAACCAAAATTATATAAATAATATATATATTTTCTTATATATATAAATTTTATATTTATATATCTATATTTTATTATTATTTTATATATTCAGTATAAATAATATTTCTTTATTAGTTAATTTCATTTCATCCATGTTGAGTTATTTATATTTGAAAATGAAAAATAGGTTTGAAAAAAATTATATTTTTCTAAAAAAAATCATAAATTTTAAATGCCCGGTCATGACAAAGAAAGACTCTCTACTTTAATCTTCAAAATCGAAATAAAAATTTAAAATAACTTAACTAAATTTATAGAAATCGAATCAAATCAAATTTATTTTTGTTTGATTACGGTTGTCATTTTTGTCAATCCGAAAATCGAAAAACCGAACCGATATAAACAAGAAAATCGAACAAACAGAATAACTACCCCTAATCTCATCATTTATATAATTTTGAAACTACTTAATACTTTCAACTCAATGTAAAATAAAATAATTTTTTATTACATTTCGTGATTATGATATCTCATATCTTACACCTAACGACTCTTAAATGTATATTATATTGATGTATTATAATGTCATGCGTACTATGATGTCTTACAATTATATTTAAATTAACCAATATAAAACACGCTCTATTTGAGCCCTGAGTCGTTCTTCGCCCTATCTTAGGCCAATGAAATTTCACCTCTTTAATTTTTTAGTGATAACATAACGAGTCTAGCTAAGGTTTATTCAGCTTGAATACATCTCTGATACCATCTATGTCAACAAACTAATTTTAATTTCTTGAGCATTTTTTCTTGATTATACGTGTCCACCAATTTAATGTCTAATTTCTTTTTTTTTTAATTATTTTTTTAATCTTCAAGTTTATCCTTTTCCTATTTAAATTTTTCAAGTCACAAAAATCCTACGTAAGTCCCCAAGAAATAATTTTAGCTAAATTTTTAGCAACACAATTCCCCAATAATTTCCCAAGTAATAATTTCATAGGTAAATTCCCAAGAAATAATTTCAGCTATATTTGTAGCAACACAATTGATGTTGGGTGTAATTATGCATTCTAGCATCACTATTCTAGCCTTTAAGCCTTGTTTTGAGGATAATTCATGTTCTTAACATGTGGATAATGATATAAATGTGCATCTAAGTGCCCATTTAAGTCTTTACAATGTTTAACGGTGTTTTCACATAAGTTTTCATTCAAATTGATCATTTAGAGTTCAACTGACAAAACTAGTGTAACTAGCTTGAGCTAGGTGTTTGTCTAGTCTATTGTGTTGGGTTCTAACGTGTTTAATGAGTTACCAAGGTTGTTATTGTGTATTTATATGTGAAAAAAACTTATTTATAATTTTCAAGGGTCAATTGGATCAAGACAAGAGTCAAAACAATAAGCTTAATATCAAAGTGAATGAAGTCTATGCTTAGCTCGTGTTTCTAGTTCACCGTCTTGGATGTTCTGTTATTTTAATCTCTAAATTATTGTGTTTAATGCTATAGGATGCTTGGAAAATAGATTATGATGATATCTGAAGGATAGATAAGCTTCAAATCAAGTGTAAACAACTCAAAAAGGATTGGAATGGATCACGGAAGCACAATATACAACTTGACGCAAATTTGGACACCTGAAATATCTAGGGCGAGTGAGGGAGAGTGAAAGGCCTCTTGGAGCGTGAAACACTCCAAAAGATTCAAAAGGCACCCAAGTAGTGGACCAATGCAAATTATGCGCGACGCGCTGCTCCTTTAATGCGATAACTAACATAGCGCGTCACTGTTTCCACAGACAACCAAAAATTATATCCTTGTTCAACACGACATGGGCTATTTCTTCTACTATAAATAGGAACTTATACACATTTTTAGTTATTCTTGGACGTCTTTGGAGATTGAGAGGATGCTATAACTTCATCTTTTAAGGTTTTATTATTTTAGCTTAGTCCATTCATGTCTTTATTGTTAATTACAATCTTGTGATTAGGATTATGACTATGTGTGGCTAAACGCTCTTTTTCGGGGTTAAGACCAAGATCATGTCTACTTTCATTTTGAATTAAGTTTTTTGAATTGCTTATCATCATGGTTGTTTGTTTATCCTTGTTTTAACTATTTTAAGGATTAGCTACCCTTAGAATACATATATTGTCAACCTTGTGATCTTAGGAGAGGGAATAGGAAGATAGAGCATGGGGAGAAACAAAGTATGGTTCTTATTTCTTTATAAAATAAGGATTTTGAAATTATATCTAGGACAGGTATGTACCTAGAAGCCTTACTTGATTTACACGTAGGATGATAGCTTAAACAATTTAATTGGACTGTTATATCCCTGCTCAACAATGTAGTTGTAAGGTTCAAATTAGGTAAAAGGTTAGAAGTAGGGAGACCATAATCATGCGATTAACCCTACGAATTAAAAACTAAGATAAGCAATTTAATGAATGAAGTTCAATAACGTAATATGATTGCTCGTAAGCCTTAACCCTGGATCTCTACCCATTGATTGTCTAGAGTCATTACCTTTACGCATTAGTTTAGTTTCTTTTTAGTTTTCAATTCTAAAACTTTATTGCTTATTTTTTTCTGAATCATTAAACTAGAATTGGTTAGTTGTCAACACAAATCCCTGTGGGATCGATACTTGGCTTCTTGAAGGACACTTTACTACTTGGTATACCACGTACACTTCCGTGTGCGCTTGGGCACTATCAAGTTTTTCATACTGTTGTCGGGGACTTGTAAATTGGCAACTATCTTATTTTTAGTTTAGATATCATGAGTTGTAACTAGTTTAGTTTTTTCTAGGTTTATTTTTAGTTTCCTTTATTTCTCTTTTTATCACACTTATTGATATGTCAGCTTGAGATAGATGGTTTTCGAGTGATGGCAATTTTTATTGGTGTATGGTTTATGGCAATAGTGGTCATTCTGCAGATATGTGTGATGTCAACCCCAATTTAGTAATGTTTGTGGTCTATGATCAAAGCCAATACTATGTGAACACCTACAATTAGCGGCAACAAATTTAGCAGCCGCAGGTTCAGAATAACCAGGCCTAGATTCAAATGAGCAATTTGGAAGAGATGTTGAAACCACTTCTAGTTGATCAAGCACAGTTGATAGCAGATATAAAGAGAATGAGGCCATTCTAGGGAGTCAGCAGATTGACATAAAGAACTTAATGATGCAGATAGGGCAAGTACAGCAGGTACATAATACCAGAACTCAAGGTGATTTGCCAAGTGATAATGAACAATTAATTGCAATCACTTTGAGGAATGGTACAGATCTCAATGAAGAACCTCCAAATACAACTAATGAGGTAGATGCAGAGTTAACTTTCCAACCTATTATAGACATAGTTGCTGATAATTCGAGAAAGTTCGAGTACTTGAAAACTAAAATTATTGAACAGGATAAGGAGATACCACCACCACCGTATGAATCGCAGCTACTAAACTATCATCTTTCTTTTGAAATTGAAATTGAGAAGGTGAATATACATGAGGGTGTTTAGGATAGTGTAAATTTCGAAAGGGGACTGGTTGGTCCTCACTCAAAGATCTTTTCTACATTATTCTTAGATGATGTCTTCTCAGTGGAATCATCTAAAGTAGTGGAAGAGTGTGAAGATGAGGAACAAGAATCCTATTTTCTTAATTTTACCCCAGATAAATAATATAAAAATATACCTCACCTCAAGGCCAAGTGGTTTACCATGCATCATCCATTACTCGGTTCATTTATCTTTGTACCACCACCCTATGAGCGAGGCAAAAAAAAAGGATGCAAAGTTGGGGTTGAAATTTATATCCTCAAGGTGGAGGAAAAAATTGATTGGGTCTTGCCGCGACACTAAATTAGGTGCTTCTTAGGAGGCAACCCAAGTTAAGTAGGTATGTTTTATTTTTAGTTTTTAGTTTTTATTTCACATAGTTTTTTTGTTTTTGTTGAGTCGCAGATTTATGGGAAGTTTGAGTACCGAAAATCTGAGCTAAGGAGCATGGTAAAGACTGATTGTGGGGTTCCACAAACCTCCTTTATGTTTAAAGATGATAGTATCTAGGCCTAGAGGCCTCGGGGAGTATTTCTATCTCTTACTTTTAAATACACTTTGGGGACAAAGTAGATTTTTAAGTGTAGGGTGGGGAAATTCCTAATTTTTGGCTCAATTTAAATTTTTTTATTCTTTTTAGTGCTATTTTTGATTACCTGGTGCAAGTTTTTTAATTGTAAAAGCATGTGTGAATTGCTACTTTTGAGACTCTTGGGCTAATGATTATGACTCTTGTACTTGTGGCTTAAATTTGAATTCATGCTATTGTTTGTTTTAGAGTTTATAATGATCCTATGTAAGTTGAGCATGTGCCATATTTGATGTAAGGTTTTTATATATTCCTTGTTGCATGTGATGTTTAGAACTTGTCTGGTGTGTGTGCAAAGCGAAATAAAGAGTGTTAGTTTAGGAGATGATTTAGGTATTTCTTTGATAGCCTTGTTTTATACCTTCTTTTTACCTACCCTTATGCTTAATCCTAGACAACCCCATTGAGCCTTTAGCTTTTTCTTTGGAAGCCTCATATGTAGCCTAATCCCTTCTTTGATAGACTTTAATTTGATCCAAAAAGCTCCTAGTTGCTTTAATAAAAAATTAATTGAGTAAGGAGTTTGAGAAATAAGAGGAGAAAAGGTGAAATTGAAGCCCCTTAGTAAGTGCTATTAGTGTTCAAAAAAATTGATATGAGTTGTAGTGAGGAGTTGAATAATGAAAAGAACAAAAATTTGTTCATATTAAATGAGTTGTACATAGAATCCTCCCACCATAGTGTATGTAACTGAGCTTAATAAGATGGGGTGAAAATAAAAAAAGAATGGGGGAGACAAAAGTGGTGAAATTTGGTTGTTGAATATTGGTTTTGAAAGGTTAAAGTGATGTATTAAAGCGCTTAGGAAAGATAGTTACTATTCTTGGCCAAAATAGTCCCTACCCGTCCATTAGCCTACATTACAATCGAAAAAAGATGTATTTGATAATAAACTTAAAACTTTGATATTAGTGGAGTATGACACTAAGGGAAAGCCTATGGTTCATCTAGTGCAACTTGTGAATTCCTTGTGAGACCGAGCAAAACTTGATTAGTATACCCATTGTGTTCTAAATTTTCATTTTTTTGAGTGATTATGGGTAACTCTCTTTTTGTATGGTGTCTTATATTGAGCAATATTCATGAGTTTGCCATGTGTTGAGTCAATTCTTGATGCTAGAATGTTTTGAAGTAGGATTCTTGAGCTTTCAATTGTGTATAACGTGCTTAGTATAGAAACTTGCATTCCATGTAGTCATTGTAGTACTATATTGAATGTATTTATTATAGGAGAAGTTTGGAGTATCTTCATCGCATAGTGTTTATTGTTAATAGTTGTTCGAGAACAAACAAGGCTTTAAGTGGGGGGGGGGGGGGTGATGTTGGATGTATTCATGCATTCTAGTGTCACTATTTTAGCCTTTTGAGCCTTGTTTTGAGGATAATTCATGTGATTAACGTGTGGTTAATGATATAAATTTGCATCTAGTGTCCATGTATGTTTTTACAATGTTTAAAGGTTTTTTCACACAAGTTTTGATTCAAATTGATCATTTAGAGTTCATCCGAGAAAACTAGTGTAACTAGCCTGAGCTAGCTGTTTGTCTAGTCTATTGTGTTAGGTTCTAACGTGTTTAATGAATTCTCAAGCTTGTTATTGTGTATATATGTGTGAAACAACTTAGTTATAATGTTTAATTTTCAATTGGATCAATACAAGAGTCAAAATAATAAGCTTAAGATCAAAGTGATTGAAGCCTATGCTTAGCTCGTGTTTCTTGTTTACCATCTTGGATGTTGTGTTGTTTTAAGCTCTAAATTGCTGTTTTTAATGATATATCATGCTTTTTGAATGTATTATTATGATATATGAATGATATAAAAGCTTCAAATCAAGTGGAAACAACTTAAAAAGGCTTGGAATGTGTCACGGAAGCACAATACACAACTTTACGCAAATCTGGACACCTGAAATGTCCAAGGTGAGTGAAGGCGCTTGGAAAGGTCTATTGGTGCGTGAGACACACCAAAAAATTCATAAGGCACCCAAAAAAGTGAACCACTGTTAATTAGGTGTGACACAATGCTTCTTCAATGCGATAACCAATGCGGCGCGTCACTGTTTCCATAAACAGCCAAAAATTGAATCCTTGTTCAACACGGCATGGGCTATTTCTTCTACTATAAATAGGACCTTATACACGTTTTTAATGATTCTTGGACATCTTTGGAGATTTAGGGGCTTCTGTAACTTCATCTTTTTAGGGTTTTTTATTTTAGTTTAGTTCATTCATATCTTTAGTTGTTAATTACAATCTTGTGATTACAATTATGACTATATGTGGATAAACACCCTTTTTTTCAGGGTTAAGGCCAAGATTATGACTACTTTTATTTTGAATTAAGTTTTTTGAATTGATTATCATCATGTTTGTTTGTTTATCCTTGTTTTAACTATTTTAAGGATTAGCCACCTTTAGAATACATATACTGTCAACCTGGTGATCTCGGGAGAGGGAATAGGAAGATAGATCATGAGGAGAAACAAAGTATGATTCTTATTTCTTTATAAAATAAGGAGTTTGGAATTAGCGTCTAGGACAGGGATGTTCCTATAAGGCTTACTTGATTCACATATAGGATGATAGCTTAAAGAACTTAATTGAACTATTACATCCCCGCTTAACGATGTAGTTGTAACGTTCAAATTAGGTAAACGGTTAGAGGTCGGGAGACCATAATCATGTGATTAACCCTACGAATCAACAACCAAGATAAGCAATTTAATAAATGAAGTTCAATAACATAGTACGATTGATCGTAATCCTTAACCCTGGATCTCTACCCATTGATTATCCGTAGTCATTATTTTCCGCGTTAGTTTAGTTTCTTTTTAGTTTCCATTATAAAACTTTATTGTTTATATTTTTATCAATCGTTAAACTAGAATGGGGTAGTTGTCAATACAAGTCCCTATGGGACCGATACTTTGCTTCTTGAAGGCCACTTTACTACTTGGTAGACCACGTGCACTTGCGTGTGCGCTTGGGCGCTATTAACAATCCCCTAATAATTTCTCAAGTAATAATTTCGCAGGTAAATCCCTAAGAATAAATCCTCAGTAAAATTCACAGCACAAAATCCCCAAATAAATTCCCAGGTAATAAAATTCATTACATAAATTTCCACCAAAAATCTCTACGCAAATCCGTAGGATAAATTACCTGAGAATTTTCCTATGGATTTAGAAAATATATATATTTGTCCATATACCTGCGGATTTACCTAGAGATAAAATACCCTCCAATATATTTCCCCAGGTAATGTCGCAAGTAATAATTTTGTAGGTAAATCCCCAAGAATAAATTTCCAGCAAAATTCGTAGCACAAAATCTTCAAATAATTTCTCAGGTAATAAAATTCATTACATAGATTTCCACCAAAATATCTCTATGTAAATCCGTAGAATAAATTACCTGGAGATTTTCATATGGATTTAAAATATATATATATTTGTGGATATACCTGCGGATTTACCTAGAGATAAAATACCCGTCGATATATTTCCCCAGGTAATGTTGTAATTACGAAATTTGCTCAATATGGCACCAAATTTACCTGTGGAATTTCTTGCAAATATATAGTTCGTAGATAATATATTTTAATTTTGAGGAATTTAATATTTTCGTAGGTAAATCCGTATGTATTTCCTGCGATATTATTCCCTAGGTAAAATCCACATGTAATTTAGAGTTTTCTAGTAGTGTCCAATACCAAGGCCGACACCAATACCGATCCCGCACATACCAACCCCCAGAAGTACCACAAAGCCTCTATCCGAAAGAATAAAAAAATCTAGTTAGGACATGCCCCCAACCATGGCCAAAACCAATATCCAAAATAAAAGATAAGTATCTAAATAAATCCATAACATGAAATGATGCCTTCCAAAAGAATTGAAGCTCACAACTTCAGTCCAAATGCTGATACCGAATCCGCGTGCTAAATAAGAGGAGTAGAATGGGTGGTTCCTGCATAGCATAGGTATACAGCTGCCAGTAGACGGGTTAGCTAATGACCATTAGCATGAAATTCAGGATAAGGATGAAATAATGTCAATCATAAAACCAAGTGAAACCATCCATAATGCATACAACCATACATATATAAGTGTCGGGAAAGTGAACCAGGTTTGGCATGCATTTAAAACCTTTACCTGGGTTGTGTAGCTTTCCCGTCCTAACTACCCATGAGCCATATGGGTTTAGCTCCCCCCGCTGAAAGGGCCCCAGTGCGTGTAGCCACACGATCAGGGAATATCCCATGGGATGACTAGTACATCCCTGAATATAAAATGTGACACTCACACGTGGTCATTGAAGACCTCTTATATCAGCAAATATGAGTTTTCAATTTTGGTTCGCCCAGGACCGGCACCTTCCACGGCTTAGCTGCACTCCCCACCATTAATTCCAATTTAAAACCATGTCCAAATAATCCATTTACCATTTATTAACCAAGGCCAATACTAGTGGTATCGTCATACGACCCCATTACTTGCAAGTAATATCCATAGACAAACCATTTAAGTTAGGGGACCTTAGGTGCCCTTCCAATTTCCATAATAAATCCACTAGGGAGACTTCCATGTTCTCCACAAGCTTAACCAGTTAGCCTTTAGATTTTTCAAACCATTTAAACCATGAATAAATCCTTTATCTAGTTTAAAACATGCAAGAGTTCCATTAAAAGAAGTCAATTCAATGAATATATCTTTATAAGTATTTCATCAAACATCTTGGGGACATAATATAACCAAAACCAACTCCAAAGACCATTAAACCATTATCAAGCAATCCAATTGTCCAAAACCACCACTAATGCATATAAAAGCATAATTAAAACCATAGTAAACCATAACCAAGAAATTAATATCAAACCCCCAAATAATAGTTGAAAGCCAAAATCATGAAATAGCAAAACCATGAAATCAATCATATAAACCATGCCTTTAATTGAAATTACAATGAGGGAAGAGAATCATGCCTTATACATAAGAATTGATGGAAAAAAATTACCAAAGCAATTCCGAAAGAAATTCGTAAGATGAAACCCTAGCTTTCTCGCACCAAAAGCTCTTGAGAAAATTATGAGATGTTTTAGAATAGTTTATAAGTGTTAATGAATAGAATAATAGGGTAAATAACCTCCTAAGTGTATTAGAATTTATGGGTCCTTGTTAGGGTAAGTAGAGAAATGTCCAGAATACCGACACTTAAATCCCTTAAAAACTCGTCACAGGGATACGACTGACTTATATGAGTCGTATCCTCCTATACGATCGGCATCCACTACTCGTATCCAAGACTCAACCCTTGGATCAAACACTTTCCAATATACTACTCATCCAACCAAGTCGTAACCACAGCATATGATCCGTACCCATGACCCGTATCCCTAGTAGAATAAAATACCAGGAGGATAAAACACTGCCTACCATACGAGTCCTTGATACGACTTGTACCAAGCCCTATGACTCATACCCCTAAGTGATACCCATTTCAGTGACCAAAAACATCCCACTAACTAACACTAGTCAGCATACAACAAGACCATACCACTCGTACCCCAACATACGGCTCGTACCCATGAGTCGTATTGGGTTCGGAGAATGCATTTCCAGGAAATTTTCTAAGCGTAAAAACCCAGGATGTTTCATTACTCAAGAACTATTTGTTAAAACATAACAAACCAATAACCACACATGCAAACAATTACCAAAAGCATGTAAAAACATAGTTTAATCCTATACCAAAACATATGCACCAAGACCCTCAACATATATTTCGAAACTACCTTTTATGATCCATAATACAGTGTTTAAAACACAATACACATGCCTTTAGTTGAAACTAACAATGAGGGAAGGAGTACATGCCTTATACATGAATATTCACAAAAGAAATCTTGACCTTTGAGCCCTTTGAAGAACATATGAAGAAACCCTAGCCTCCAATCTGCAAGAGTAAGTTTGAGAGAGTATTTGGAGTGTTTTAATCTTTTAACAAGTGTTATGGAAGACCACTAAGAGTTATATAACATGAGAACATAAGGGTTTTGAAGTAGGAAATGTCCGGACTACCCTAACTTAAAACCTAACTATGCTTTAGGGTACAACTCACCCTAGCCATCCGTATCCTAGGGTACAATTGGTACCCCCAACTCGTACCCAAGACCATGCCAAGACCCTACCTACATGTTTCTATACAACTCATACCTCCCTAACTTATACATAATGGTACGAGAGACATACCTAATTATACCTACCAACCATACCATGGGCAGTTTCCACAAAACCAAGACAATATACGACTTACCTTGCACCACCCGTATGCTCTTATATGATTCATACCCTAGTGAGTAGTACTTGGCCAGTAGCTAAGACAACCATAATGCCTAGGGTACGAGTGAACCCTCAAGACGGCCCCTAACTTGTATTAAAGGGTACAATTGGTACCCTTGAGTCGTACAAAGTCCAGTGAGTCCAAAACCAAAGAAATTTTACAAGGGTCAAATCCTTGTGGTGTTATAGTCTCCCCCACTAGGATCATTAGTCCATGAATAACAGGTAGGGGTAGGAACAAGCATGAGGTAACACATTATCACACATCAAACTTTCCTCCAACCGAGATATAGGACAAGAACACAACCCAAGATAAGAAGATCATTATACACCTCAAGCAAAATTTAGACCTTAACACTTTCATTCCGACCTCTAAATAAGTTAGAAAACAAAGATACAAGAGGAACTATTCCTCACCTTTAACCAAGTTAAAAAACTAAGATGTGTTGAAGAGCACACACCTTACGCATGAATTTTTAGAACAAGGAACCAACGTGGTTCCTTGAACTCCATGTCCACTTCCGCCTCTCAAATGGCTTTATCAGGCTTTTAGTTCCACTATGGAATCTTTACCAAAACCATACCTTATTTGCTCTAAACCGGTAAACTTACCAATCCACGATCCTCATCAGGACCTCCCCAAAAGAACAAAGAACCCACGATACTAATACCACCCAAAGAAACCAACCAACCAAGGACCATCCACACCTTACCCAAATGCAAACTTATAGAGAACCGACTGAATGGACTTATACAAAGGAAGGTCCAATTAAACTTAGAATTTAACAAGACACACCACTGCTAAAGCTTGATTCTAGATATACACCACCGACTCTACGTTCAAGCCTACACAAAGCGCGAAGAAGCTAACTTAGGACATGGGCTTTACTCCTTACATTTATCTCGAAACACTACTCCACTTCCACTACTATTATATGGAAACCATGAGTGAAGGACATGGACAAACTATATCCAACCACTATAACCGAAACCCACCAAACTATAACTGAACACCTAAAACCCTACACTACTATTCCATGAAAACAATTCATAAAACCATGCCCTATAACATATCTCAAGTACCCAACACAACTATTGGTATATCTACCAATCACAACATTCAAGCCTACGATAAATATCCCGCAGTACGATCTATCCATCAAAAGATCTAGCACCCTTTACAACCTCCATAAGGTTTTCACCACCCTTTCCTTTCCTAACCATTTCCCAAGACAATAATCTTACCTTAGCTTCCAAAACCTTAACTCTGGTAGTCACCCTAGACTCTCCCCCACTTAGGGACTTCTATATTTCTCATTCCATAACACTACTATACTATCCAAGCCCCTACCATCCTAGCACAAGAAGGATCATTTAAGGAATCCAAATTATGAGAATTATCCAGGCCACCAAGGCAAGACAAAGACCCCTAAAACAAGATAGGACACCATAGGAATAAAGTACTTCACTACAATCACCTAGATTATAATGGAGAATCATCCCGACCAAACCAAATCGAAAAGGAGACCTTAAGATTGGACACTGAAATACATACAACCATATATACCATAAGTAATGTAATATAAGTCAAAACTCATATTTAGGGAACAGGGCGAATACCAAACGCGAACTTTAGGCATAAGTACTATAAGAATAAATGCAACACTACCAGAGTACCCTCTTAACCGAGAGAGATAAGTATCACCAGAATATGTAACCCAACCTTTCCTTGAAGTCCACCGCTATAGGAAAATTTTAGACTAACCATCAACCTTCACCCCATTACCCCTACAAGTACCATACTCCACTCCAATAGGTACCACTGAAGACATACGCCAGGGATGCTTGGTTCTCCTATGTCTAAAATCCCATTCACCCCAATGCAACGTAGAGCTCACCACAGACATGCAAAAACCATGAGACCAAATTGACTCCAAGGTTTCCAATTAAACCAAAACCATTTAAAATCAAACCATGTCTACAAAGGCATTTGAAAAATCATTTGAATCCCACCAAAACCAATTCATTTTCCTTTAATTATTTATGCAATGCATGGATTTAAGAATAGTCAAACCATATGGTAAAAGTATATTCTAAGGCCATTTCACAATCAGTTTTAAGGGCATAAAATTTTCAAGACTAAAACCAAGTAATTAGGGAATCCATAGTACCCCAAAATCTATTTACCATTCCCATGCATCCCTCAATGTTCATAAATATTTATAAAACATGAATAATACAACATAATCCATAGAAAATCAATTCAAATTAGTAATCATATTAAATCCCTCTATTGTGCCAAAACCTATTTTCAAAACCATAAATTTAATAATTAATTTCATGCCAACAATAAAGTACAAGTATAGCGACAAAGACATGTGCAGGCTTTATGATCCAACCTATCTAATGATTTGACCCCCAATCCATGGCCTATAAGCCATAACTTTCCCACTATCGTATTCATCAGTCATCAACCTCATCCAACCTACCAATTTACCTTTATAATTTATGCATTGCTATCCCGAGCTAACATACTCTCTTTACTGTGATCAAATATCTAGGTTCAAGATTAGGATCTACCAGCCATCATTTAGTACTATCAAAGTACCCTATATAGAATGGAATATACACATAAGGTCCACCCTACAAGGGTGACACCCCAAACTCCTTAGTCACCCTCCAATAACCTATCCATTTCCTACGAAACCATTTTCTTTATGAAAACAAGGAAGCACCTCACAAAAAAACACAAGAATAGATGGGACCTTTATCTAAAAGACCCTTTAAATTCTCCATAAGCTCCTTTAACCCAACCGAAACCATTCTATAAAGAAAGAATAGAAATTGGACAAGTGTCCAAAACAAGACCAATCCCAAACCAACCTCCCCATTAGACAAACACCATGAGGGTCATCAGAAAAGACCCTAAGAAGTTCATTGATCACCAAAACTGAATACAAAAAATGACCTTCCAGGTTAGAATCTTTAACCTAGACCAATCAATAATAGAGATACCCCTTTGGAGACCAATCTCTAAGCTCTAAGATAAAATATAACCTTTCCCTTAATACTTAGGGAACGAAACCATCCTTCCACTCTACAACTGACTCACCATGAAGCCTAACGACAACCTTTAAGGATCCGATAATCTAATGAAGGATAGCATGACTGCAACCCATCAATTCCTCGAATGACATTGAAAACCACCACATTCGAGTCAAGCAAATCCACTGACACCTCTTTATTACCAGCAAACACCATACACCCCTTAGAAAGGATTTTTTCAATATATTAGTGATGGTATCACAAGATGCCCCAGATTCTCGAGGGACAGTAATATCACTGAGACGATCCTGACTAATGTCAGAGACCGAAGCAGAAACCCTGGGTGCAGGAGCTAAAGAAGTAGCAACCAATATCCTATTTGCCCAAGTGGCAACCTTTATAGGACATTTCCGCTATGTAAGACCCAACTGATCATAACCAAAACATTGATTCCTCCCTTTCTCACAACAACCACGGTGCGACCGACCATAAAATTTTTAAAAAGGATAAAGTTTTATAAATATTATGCTCCATTGGCCTGAGATCGGGCACCTTGTGCCCTATAAGCATTTCCAATCAAAAAAAACTTGCCTCCCAAGGGATTTGAGTAGGTAGCACAAGCCATAGAATAAGAGTTATGAACCACACAACTCTTTCTATTAAACCATTTATCACTATACCGTTGGTCTCTCTTTTGGTCCTGGAAATTGAGATCCCCTTACCTTGCCTATCTCCAACCTTATCTCATTCCTCTCCGTACTAATAGGACAAGACTAATGTGATAGAGTTATCACCATCTGGGTTAATAGTTTAATAGAATGACAAAACTCAATATTGGTAAACTTTTTTTAGAGAAATAAAGAATAAGCACCACCTTCCGAAATAGGGTTAATGGAGACCGAAGGGACTCCATGGATAAATCCAAAATCTGTAACCCTTGAGTTGGGACCAGATCTATTCATGTTGTCCTCAAGTGGGACAAATGAGTTTCCAAGAACCTTGGGATCATTGAGAAGGCCTAATTCGAAGAGTGAACCAAGAAAGATTCAGAGAAGAGTTCAAGAAATTAGACTCTATAGCCCAAAAGTAGAATATCCAAGAAAAAAAAAAATCCTAAATGCCTCACAGCCTCCTAATTATAAGTGTGGTGCACGACACACCCATAAGCAAGACTCTACTCGACACGACTTTGTGGACACCCCATGACACCAAAACCTAAAGCTCTGATACCAACTTGACACGACCTAAACCAGGGCCTTCTCATAACGGGTAATCCTAAGCCTAACCAAAATCGGGAACCACCCTCGTTACCCAACCTAGCCAATAATGCATACCTTGAGTCAGCTGAAGTCCAAACATATAACAAGATAGCATATCTGACCACGTGCTGACTTTGGGATTAGTCTATATCTGAGACCAACCCAACCAAGTCCAACCACCCAATAACCAACCAAACCAATGCCGAAACCATAAACCAATACCATGATAATAAGCTAATGTATCTATGTATATGTATATACAAAAATAACCCATACCATACCTAAGTCCACAGTTTTCCATTCAAAGACTCTAGACTAACCAAAGAGTACCTAGTCAGGACATGCCCCCGACCATAGCCAAAACCAAAGTCTATGAAAGACAAGAAGTATGTAAAGTACACTATGACATGAAGTAGATGTCTTCTGAACTATGGAAGCTCACCACTTCAATTCAACATCAATTGTCCCCAAATATGATCACTAAGCAGGAGAAGTAGAATGGATGGTCTCTGCATAGTTTGGGTATACAACCGCCAGTAGATGGGTTAGTGGGTGAACACTAGCATGCACTCAAGATAAGGATAAAATAATGCACTTATAAAACCAAGTAAAACCATACATATACACACAACCATATATACATATATATAACCATGTCGGGAATAAGGACCAAGTTTAGCATGCCATTAAAAACTTTACTTGGGCTGTGTAGCTTTGCCGTCCTAAACCATTCATAGGGCTATATGGGTTCAGCTCCCTTATAGAAAGTGCATCAGTGTGTGTAGTCACACGACCAGGGAGGAAAACCTGGGATGACTAGTATATCCCCTAAATATAAAGTGTGGCGTCATGCACATGATCACTAAAATCAAACCTCGCATCGACAAATATGAGTTTCCAATTTCGGTCCCCTTGGGACCTCCACTCTATTGCTTTGCTTAATATCCCACCATTATTGCCCAATTAAAACCATTACCAAGTGACCAACCAATCGATTTACCATTTATTAAACAAGGCAATTTAGTGGTGGTATCATCACACCGACCATACTTGCAACTACTATCAATAGCCAACCATGTTTAGGTTTAAGGGGACTTCCAAGTTCCCTTCCATTTACCATAATTAACCACTTGGGGGACTCCATGTACCCCACAATAATAACCATTTAACCATTTACCTCTCCAAGACACGTATACTATTTATACCATTTAAAACCATTTCCAAACAATTTTAGATCATGCCAAACATTTAAAGCATTTATATCATTTAAACCATCCTAATCTATTTAAGGTTCCATTACCAAACCAAACCATGCAAGAGTCCCAATGAAAGTTCAACAATAGAGTTAAAACATTCTTTAAGGCATTTTATCAAACATGTTGAGGGAATACCTTTACTAAGACCAAAATCAAAGCATAAACCACCATAATTAGGGTTACTCAAGACCCATTTGTTAATCACAACCAACCAATAACCACATATGCAAACCATTACCAAAAGCATATAAAAACATAGTTTAAACTAATACCAAACCATATGTACCAAGTCCCTCAACATATATATATTTCAAAAACTACCATTCATGATCCATAAAACAATGTTTAAACACAATACATATGCCTTTAGTTGAAAATAACAATAAGGGAAGGAGTACATGCCTTATACATGAATATTCACGGATAAAATCTTGATCTTTGAGCCCTTTGAAGAAAACATGAAGAAACCCTAGCCTCCAATCTTCAAGAGTAAGTTTGAGAGAGTATTTGGAGATTTTTAATCTTTTAACAAGTGTTATAGAAGGCCACTAAGGGTTATATAACGTGAGAACATAAGGGTTTTGAAGTAGGAAATGTCTGGACTACCCTTACTTACAAATAAAGACAAGCCATGCTCTAGGGTACGACTCACCTAGCCATCCGTATCCTAGGGTATGAGTGGTACCCTAACTCATACCCAAGACCATGCCAAGACCCTACCTACTAGTTTCTATACGACTCACACCTCCCTAACTCATACCAAATATTACAAGTGACACACCTCATTATACGCACCAACCGTACCATGGGTAGATTCCACAAGATCAAGATAATCATGCACCATACAACTTTCCTTGTACTACTTGTATGCTCCTATATGATTTGTACCCTAGTGTGTCATATCTTAGGAATTATCCAAGACAACCATACTACCTAGGGTACGAGTAAATCATCAAGATAGCCCCTAACTCATACTCAATGGTATGATTCATACCCTTGAGTCGTACCAAGTACGGTGAGTCCAAAACCAAGCAAATTTTGCAAGGGTCAAATCCCCAGGGTGTTATAAGAAGCATAGGCCACCACCCTACCATGTTTTATCAACATAACATCAAGCCCAATATGATAAGGATCACAATACACTACGAAACCATCATTAACCTTGGGCAAGGTCAAAATTAAAGGTTGAGTCAATTTATCTTTCAACTTCTTGAAACTACCTCCATACGCATCCGACCATAAGAACTTGACCTTATTCCGTGTCAACATAGTCAATGGGGTAGCTATAGTCAAAAAACTCTCCATAAATCTCCTATAGTAACCGAATAGACCTAAGAAGCTCCAAATATCAATTGGAGTCGCAGGTCTAGGCCACTTCTTAATCGCCATAACCTTTTGAGGATCTTCCATAATCCCTTAACTAGAGTTAACATGACTAAGAAAGGTCACAGCTTTCAACCAAAACTCACACTTAGATAACTTGGCATACAAATGATGATCCTTTAATCTTTGTAATATGACACGGAGGTGATCGATATGATCAGCGTCACTCTTAGAATAGACCAAGATATCATCAGTTAAGACAGTGAAAAACAAGTCCAAGAACTGACGAAAGATCCTATTCATCAAATCTATGAATGCGGCTGAGGAATTTGTCAACCCAAAGGACATGACTAGAAACTCATAATGACCATACCAGGTTTTAAAAGTTGTCTTAGGAATGTCTACTTTCTAAATATTAAGTTGATGATAACCCAACCTAAGATCAATCTTAGATAAATACTTTGCACCTTGAAGTTGATCAAACTAATCATCGATCGTAGGAAGAGGACATTTATTCTTTACAGTCACTTTGTTCAACTAACGATAATCAATGCGCATACGAAGGGAACCATCCTTCTTGCACATAAACAACACAAGAGAACCTTAAGGAGACATACTAGGAAAGATGAAACCTTTATCTAAAAGGTCTTTCAATTGCTCCTTAAGATCTCTGAGCTCCTTCGGAGCCATTCTATAAGGAGGGATATAAATCGGAGGAGTGTTCGGAACAAGATCAATCCCAAAATCAATTTCCCTAATGGGAGAAATACCGAGAAGATCATTAGGGAAAACCTTAGAAAACTCATTAACCATGGTAATAGATTTTAGAGAAGAACCTTTCGAGTTAGGATCTTTAACTCAGACCAAATGATACAAACACCCCTTTAAGATCAACTTTGGGGCTTTAAGATAGGAAATGAACTTCCCCTTAGGCACTAAAGAACCCCCTTCCCATATAATGACTAGATCATTAGGGAATTTAAATATGACCCTATAAGTCCAACAATCGAAGAAATCATAACATGAATGCAACACATCTATCCCCAGAATAATATCAAAATCAACCATGTCCAACTCTATTAAGTCCATAAGATTTTCTCTACCACTAAAAGATACCACACACCCCCTATAGACCCTTTTAACCACCATTGAGTCTCCTATCTAGGTAGAAATAGAAAAATGAACTGACAGACTCTCAGGACCAAAACCAAGATGCACAACCACAAATGGGGTCACATATGATAAGGTAGACCCTATATCAAGTAAATAATATACATCATGGGAGAAAAGTTTCAACATACCCATGACAACATCGGGAGACGCCTCCGAATCCTAATGAGTAGTAAGTGCATACAAGAAATTTTGGCTAACGTTGGTGCCAGAAATAGAAGCTAAATCAGAAAAAGCACCTTTCGGTGCAGGAGTAGGTGAAGTAGCAATTGGGCCCCTGTTGGCCTAAGAAGCCACTAAAGAGGGGTACTCTCACTACAAGTGCCCAATCTAACCACATCTAAAACATCTATTTTTTCCCTTCTCACACTGACCACAATAAGGCTAGCCATAAAATCTAAGAGGTGGGTAGGATGGAAATGACTGAGCCTCACTAATCTTAGATTAAGCACTTGGTGCCTAGAACCCACCACTAATCTAAGATCGATAGTAACCCGATAACATTAGGTAAGGAACACTAGCCGAAGAGAAAGAACTAGAACTCCCTTACTTCTTTCTTGGCCACTTGCTATCGCCTCTACCATTTTGCTCGAAGAGCCTAGATTTCTTCATTACCTTTTACTAAACTCAGGATATTTCTTTTTCTCCTCCTCCACTTGTTGCATATACACAATCAACTAATTATCCATAGTTTTGATCAATAAAGACGCCTTAATCACAAGCACCAACTTATGGGATAATCCCAAGAAAAACTTACGCATTCTATCCCCCATGCTAGAAACCATCTCGAGAGCATACCAGGAAAACATATGGAATCTCAAGGAATACTCCTGAATAGACATCCTCTTTTGCTTCAAGTTCACGAACTCCTTCGCTTTCACTTCCCTAAACTCTTAAGGAAAGAAATAGTCTAGGAAACCCTCAGAGAAATCTTCCCATATAGTAAAACTCAACAAACTCAACCTCTGAAGCATACATGATTTAAAAACTCTTCTCTATTTTATCATTGAAGTCTTGAGAATCCTCCTTAATATTTTTACCCGTGAATATAGGAGGGTTCAACCTCATAAATTGGCCAACTCTTATGGCCTCAGAAGAAATAGCAGTCGACTTACCACGCTTTGATTGAGAGGCTACCAATTGAGTCAAGAGGTTGATAGAGAGATGAAACTCAATATTAGTAGCATCTCCGTAAGGTGACAGACTATGAGGGTCACTCTTATAGTCGGGGTTGGTGAGGACAGGTGAAACCCCATGAGGATGGTCAGATATTGCAGCCCTAGCCTAGGTCTAGAGCCCAGAAGTTGGATGAGCTCCATCCATAGGGCCTTTAGTTGGGGCCAAGGTGTTTGACTGAGTATCAGATACTTAGAGGCATGACCTAAAAGACAAAAAATAAAAATCAGAGATATGCAAGACCCCAGACTCTATAGCTTGAGATCAAAACACAAGAAAGATAAATAGTCCTAAATGTCTCGTAGACCATCTCTTATAAGTGTGGCACACCTCACGCCCATAAAAGATGCTCTACTTGACATGGAATTATGGATACCAATTGACCATGAACCTAGGCTCTGATACCAACTTGACATGGCCTAAAATTGGGCCATGTCATGTAGTTATCTCAACCCCAACATGGACTGGAGATCTCCCTATTAACCCAACCTAACGTTCATATCAAACCACAAGTGTTAGATAAACTCTGACCATATATCAAAGTAGCTAAAGAAAATAAGACTAATAGTCATAACCTAAGAAATATCTAACATTCCATTAATGCCAACATTTTCAACCAACATACCCAAGTCCACAGTCATCTATAATGTCTTTACACAAATTCGAAGTCTATATAAGTATATGTCGATATATTCCCTCGCTAATAGAAAAAACAAAACCCAAGATAAGTCTATGTCATAAACTAAAGACTATGAAATGTATGACTTATGGAGTATGGAATCTCACCACTTGAATGTAAGCCACACAAACTGCTCGAACAACTGTCACTACACGGAAACAAAAGAGGAAGCACTGACCTCTATGCCACATAGGGTCATAGAATCCAGAGATGGTTAGCGGTTCGAGAACAAGCAAATAACTCAAGGATAAGGGAAAAATAGCATCATCATTTTAGGCCAAGTCAATATATCATATTCAACCATATTTGTATACATAATCATATATGTAGATATACATAACATGTTGATAATGTGTCACAAGGAAACAAGACTTAGCGACACTCTTAATATACTCATTCACATGTCATGTGGTGGAGGAATCCGACCTTTCACACTTATATATTCAACCATTTATTATTAAGAAAAGGACTTTAACCTCATATATTCCTATTAGATGAGGGACTTCAACCATACACATCTTCATTGGGCCAGGGGACTCTAACCTCATGCCCTTTTATTAGGCACAGAACTTTAACCTCATGTATTTTCATTAGGTAAGGGACCCTAACCTCAAGCAGTATTAAGTAAGGGACTCTAACCCCAAGTGATATCATTTGGCATGGGACTCTAACCACACGTATTTTGATTAAGCAAGGGACTTTAACCTCAAGAATTTTTATTAGGCAAGGAACTTTAACCACAAGCCACTTTAGTAGGAAATAAAATTTAACCACAAGTCGTTGCGACTATCATTGGTTCCCATTAGGATGCTAACCCTTTGCCCATACGTAAATATTCATTCACTTCAACACTTAGGGACTCTAACCCATTTGACCAATTTCACACCCTACATGACCACAAGGTCTTCATGGAAGAATTTCTCATTCAAATAATTCAATAGGTCAATGCCTTGATTCAATTCAATTTATGGCAATAAATGCCCTTAAAATCCATTCATCCCTCATTAGCACTCTCATACCATAATTTAGTTAAAATATAATCCAATTTTGTGTTTAGAGACTTTGACCCCCTCTCCTCTCATTTTTGCCATTAAACCAGTAAGGTCATAATTTAACCTATTATATGGCTAAAAGTATCTTTACCATTACATTTATCAACCATTCATACTCATTGGTCCATTTACCTAGTTCAAAACATCATCACCATGTGACTAGTCATTTCAGTTAGATATTTTCACAAATACCTTGTGCGCATACCTCTTTATCAAGGCCAAATTCATGGTAGAATTCATCAATATTAGGGTTAATCAATACCAATTTGTTAAACTATAATCAACAAGTACCCACATATGCAAATCATCACCAATAACATGTATAAATACAAGTTTAAGTGAGAACAAATATTATTCATCATTAGGCAATAAAACCCTTATTTGATTTCAAAATCACCATTTTCAATTATTAATCCAGGTGTAAAATACATGGTTTTTCACTTATTTAACAAGGTAAAGAGTTACATGCCTTAAATAAAGTGATCCACCAAGAAACTTGACTCATTTTTGCCTCTAGATGAACACCCTTAAAACCCTAGACTCCAATATTATTTTGAGAAATGTAGAGTGGAATTAAAATGTTTTGGTCTTGTAAGATGAGGGTTTAGGAGGCCACAACACATTATATAGTGAGGGTACTTAAGGGTTTTGGGTGGGGAATAACCATAGAGCTCTTTGCTAAAAGATGGAAAATGAACCCGCAAGAAGGTATGACTTTCTCAAGTCAATCATACCCTAGGGTACAATTGGTACCCTACCTCATACCCAAGGCTTCACCAAGGACCCCTACACTAACCAAGACATGACCATACACCCTTGACTCATATTTAAGTGTACGATTGGTACCCAAAACCATATATAACCCATACAAAAAATAGTCCACTATATCTCAAGTTTCATAATCTATATGACTAGGTAGAATATGACTTATACCCTGATGTACGACCATGGAGAGGCTAAGTCATAGCTAGGATAGTGAGTAAATCTTTCTACACTGCTTAGGGTATGAGAGAGGTCACTAATATAGTATACAAGGGTATGAATAGTACCCTTAGTCCTTACCTTACATACTAGTACATTCAAAGTACTAATTGCATACCTATCTTTTGCACTATGTTGTCTTATAACATAGGATCAGATGCACAGTTTCCCAACCATCCATAAGCAGCTCAGTAGTTCCCCATATCAGTAGTGGTAAGTCCCCATCCATCGAGGATGCAATATGTTATTTTATTCATTTTAGCATTTTAGTATCTTTCAATTAGTTGGGAGTTTGTCCCATTAGTTCCTTATGTTTCAGAAGCTTTTAGAAAGATAACCTAGTTTTCCAGTGTTTACCAGATATTTTAGACTTGTCTTTTATATTTTTAGTATTCAGATTGATAGTTCCTTATTGGTTTATCTTCCCTACATGTTATATTACTTTCATTTCATTCAGTGCTCATAGCAGGTACTAGACCATGGGTTAGCTTGGGGTCACTTGTGGCCTTAAGTATCCTGTCATGACTAGGGGGTAGCCTCAGGTCATGACAGTAAGAATTATCTTATTACTTAGCTAATTAGATGATATTACCTGATTAGATCCTCTTAGTATCTTTATGACTATTTTCCCTTATTATCTTAATTTATGGTACTAATATCTAGTTAAGACGTATATTGTTAAGCTCGAGGTTATGGTTATGATACTAGTTGAACACCAGGTTGTATTCTATTCTCTGAAAAGATGTTTATTATAGATGCTTGGGGATTTAAGCTAGTATTGTCTTGATACTAGTGATGGCATGCATGTATTTAGTCATATTTATACTTATTTAGTGGTTGATTCCATCTACCACCTTGGTTTTACTACTATTTCTAAAAAGGGATTTATCCCTACTTTTCTTAACTTGAAAACTTATTCTTTGAAAATGGAAGTTCTATCCCTTATTATTAATTTCTAAAATTTTGAATTAAGCATATTACTTTAAAAATTAGACCAAGGCTAATTTAGGTCCATTATTGATCCATTCTCCTTTTATTAGTACTTATTTTCTTTGGTCAGAGGAGTTTTTTTATCCTTTCTACATTATTAGGACATTTTAGTCATGATTTTGATCTCGAGCAATGGATTTAAAAACTTACATTTATTAAGCCTCAATTCAGGTTTGATCATAATTATTATAATATTATTTCTATCTAGTATTGGATGGAGTATATTTGTTTGATGGTTACTGAAAGTTCTGGTTTGGTACCAGATAACTTAGATGGGTATCTCGAGTCCCCTAGGGATTCTTCTATCTGGGGACCACATACCAAAAGAGGAGATATTCATAGGTCCTACCTTTTAAAAGGGTGAGCCAAAGGAGGTGCATATACTTAATACATTTTGGTGCTCAATCATTATGGTATATCATTTACATTTTATCTGATCATTCATATGCATTGCATATCACCAGTATAATTATTTAGGACCTTTAGCTATTGGTCTAATAGGGGCTCGGATAGGTATAGGTTATGGTTCTTATTTTCTAAGTATTTTTTGTACCTTCTAGGCTTTTAGGGGGCCATGTATGTTATTGGCTGTAGATTATCCAATTAGATAATGTTTGGTTATTATTACATAGCTCATACCAAGTTGGTTACTCGTTGGTACCCTAGGTTGTTGGTATATTTCTGACTCTTTTTTCCTTATTGTGGTAAGATTATCGATAAATCATCTCATGCTTACTTAGATTTTTTACTAGAGACCTGATTAGACTAGAGTTAGATTTCATACTATTTATGATTTTGGTGACCCCCTTCATAGTAGTACCTTTATGTTGGTTTATCTGCATAGCATAATTGTACATCCATTCTTCAATATCCATTATTAGTCTATCATTCCTTTTTTCATGCTACTTTTGTCTATTGTATATCTCATTCTTTATTATACTATTGTATATGGAGTAGCTACTTATGGAACTGTGTTGTGTCCCTTATTAGTGGTAGTAACTGATATTAACCCTTACTTTTCCATTACCATCATTATGTTTCTTTGCCTAAGTATTTGTATGTAGTTTATATTCCTACTTTACATTTTATTTATAATTGCATTATCTTTAGTGCTTAGTCAGCCAATGCATATTGAGTACCTTGTGTTTGGTACTTGTACTACACTTCTATAGCATATTCATCATTGTATGAGTTCTTGTTGATGTGTGCATCATACCGAGTAGCCATGGATCAAAATTTTGAGGTGAGCACCTGAAATTCAAAGTTATTCCTTCTCTCCCTATTATTATTAGACTAATCTTTATTTTTGTAATTCAGTGACTAATTTGCATATATTTACTCTATACTCCACTTTGTACTCCTTTTGTATTAGAGGCTTTTGTACTAACTTCACTAGGTTTTGGGGATGTATTTACTTCCTTCTTTTCTTCTTTCTACTTTAGTTAGTTTTCCTTCCAAATTTCTTAATAGTCTGTTACTAGTTGTTTAAGACAATGCGTTGTCTTACCTACTGGCAGGTTATGATGGTGACACATCTCGACCGGGGGCCTTGTCTTAATGGGCGTCCCAAGTCTGATCGGTATCGGGGACCACCCCCATTACCCAACCCAACCTCCATCCATCTATCTTGAGTTGGCTGAATTTCGAGTATATAACAGGATAGTGTAATAGCTCACATGTAGACTCTAGGACTGGATTACAACCATCCCATACCATCCCAACCGAGTACAACCATCCCATACCAACCACCCAAAAATACCAAACCATTCCAAAGGCCATAAACCAGGCCATAACAAAATAAGTTCCAAAATATAATATAATTAATCTCAAAATAAAATATGATGGAAAAGTGAGAAGTTATGTCCAATGATGTCAGCCTACCAGCTTATTCCAATGCCAAGGCCGAAACCAATACCGATACCGCCTATTACAACCCATAGCAGTACCACAAAGCCTCTAACCAAAAGAGTAATAAAATCCAGTTGGGCATGCCCCCAGCCATGGCCTAAACCAATATCCAAAATAAATGCAATATGTCTAGAAATATCCATAGCATGAAATGGAGTCTTCAGAAAGGATGGAAGTTCACCACTTTAGTCCAAATACCGATCAACAAGTCAATCACTATATAGGAGGAGTAGAATAGATGATTTCTGTATAGCATGGGTATACAACCGCTAATAGACGGGTTAGTGAGTAATCGCTAGCATAAACTCTGGATAGGGATAAAGTAATTCCATTTATAAAGCCAAGTAAAACCATCAATATGCACACAACCACACATATATACATATAACCATTCTGGGAAAGGGGACCGGGTTTAGCATGCATTTAAAACCTTTACCTAGGTTGTGTAGCTTTGTTGTCCTAAACCACCAGGGGCTATATGGGTTTAGGTCCCTTGCTGAAAGGTCCCCAGTTCGTGTAGCCACATGATATAGGAAGAAAACCTGGGATGACTAGTACATCCCCCAAAATATAGTGTGACATCATACACACGGTTACCAAGACCAAACCTCACATCGGTAAATATGAGTTTCAAGTTTTTGTCCTCCTGAGACCTCTACCTTATACAGTTTTCCTACACATCCCGCTATTATTGCCCAATTAAAACCACTACCAGGCAACTAATCAATCCATTTACTATTTATTAACCAAGGCCATTTAGTGGTGGTATCGACTGACCATACTTGCAAGTACTATCTATAGCCAACCATATATAGGTTTAAGGGGACTTTCGAGTGCCCTTCCATTTACCATATTCAACCACTTAGGGGATTCCATGTACCCCACCAGAGTAAACATTTAGCCATTTACCTTTCCAGGCTATTTGAACCATGCATAATTCCTTTACCGAGTTTTAAAACAAGCAAGAGTTCCATTAAAAGTATTCAATGCAAAGAAAACATTATTATAGGCATTTTGTAAAACACATTAGGGGCATAATATAACCAAAACCAATCCAAATTACCATTAAACCATTCCTATGCATTCCAATTTTCCAAAACCACCATTAATTCATATAAAAACATGATTAAAACTATGGGAAACCATAACCAACCATTTAATATCAAAACCCCCTAATCATATTTGATAACCAAAATCATACAACCAATGAAATCATGAAAACATTCGTAAAACCATGCCTTTAGTTTGAATTAAAAATGAGGTAAGAGAACATGCCTTTAACCAAGATGATCATGGAAAAAAATCAATAAAATAAGCTCTAAATTGACTCTCTAGTTGAAACCTTAGCTTTCCTTGCCCAAAAGCTCTATAGAGAATTATAAAGTATTTTAGAAGAGTTTGTAAGTGTTAATGAATGGAATAATAGGGTAAATAACCTTCCAAGTAGGTTAGAAGTCGTGGGATACTATTATGATAAGTGGGGAAATATCTGAAATACCCTCACTTAAGTTGCATAAAATCCTATCCCAGGGGTACAACTGACCCTCACGAATCATACCCTCCAATAGAATTGGTATCCTCCACACGTATCCTAGCCTTACCCTTTAGATCCAACACTATCAAACATAAGACTCATCAACCAACTCGTATCCAAAGCATATGATCTGTACCCTTCAACTGTACCCCTGGCAAATTAAACCCAAGGAAAATTTAGACACTATCCCTTATACGAGTCTATGGTATGACTTATACCTTGGCTTACAACTCATAGTGAGCCACTCATACTCAAATCTAACCTAAGTAAATATTCTAAGATTAAGTTAAGGAACCAAATAATCCGTATCCACCAAAATTATAACCCTAAGTTGCATCCATTCCAGTAACCAAAATCTATCTCACCAACCAATACTGGTCAGTTTTCGACATGACCATACCATTCATACCCCAACATATGACTCTTACCCATAAGTTATATTGGGTCCAGAGACCAAATTTCTAGGAAATTTTCTAAGGTCAAAACGCAGGGTGTTATAGTCTCTCCTACTAGGAACATTCATCCCTGAATGACGAACAAGGTAGGGTTAACCACACGCATGAGTCATTTGCATTATCAAATGTATTTCTAATCTTTAACAAAGTTTAAAAACAAAGAGGAAAATATATTAATCTTTCCTTTATCAATCTTAGAAAATAGAGATGTGTTGAAGAAACATACCTGCCGCACGAATCCCAGGAGCAAAAAACAGAAGCAGATATTTAGACTTTAGAAAACATAGCAGAAAACAGGATTCAAAAACCAATGCTTTGAGTTGCTCTATATCTTTGATGAGTTGATAAGTTGGAGTCCCTAAGTAGTAAAATAACTAAGTGTTGGATAAGTAATGGGTTGGAGTCCCAAAACCAATGAAATAAAGTAGTTGGTCAATGATTATCATGGTATCCATTATGTTATGTCCTTATTGTGTGCTTGTTTATAACTTGTGTAAAGGTTTCTTGAAGCATATTGATGTGTTAAATTGTGTAAATTATTGCCTTACTTTCATTCTCGAATGAATGATCCCAAGTGGGGAAGAATTGAAACACCTAGACTTTGAGCCATTCAGAAACAACAACTTTTGGTGTCTTTGGGTTGGGTACGACTTGGGACTTGAGTTATACCCTTGGTCATATTAACACCCTTCTCACCTCCCCTTTTATACCTTGAGCAGTACATTAAGGAATTATACTGTCTTCTATATAACAAGGTCATCCCTTAGTCATAACCAATGCATATAAGTCATATACTACTCAATCGTATAGACTAAAGTCTTAAAACTGAGTAGACTATTCTGGTCATGAGTGAAGCTTATGACTGAAGGGTGAGTCGTACCCTTTGGTTATGACTAAATGGTGCCCTCTCGTACCCATAATAGTATGGTTGAATTAGGAAAAGCCTAGGGTACGAATTAGGGTACCACTCGTACCTTAGGTCACGATTCCTATAGAAATTGTAAGGAGTTGTACCCCTGCACGAGTGGAATTTCCATCTTGTAACCAAGGAATTTTTGGTCATTTACCTTGACTAAAACCCTAAACCCTCTCCATATATAAGGCATTGTATTCTCCTAAGTATTTATTTACAAGACTCAAACACTACTAAACACTCTAATGGCTTCTTGAACAAGGTAGAGGCTAGGGTTTGGAGGTGTTCATCTAGTATCAAGGAAGAGTCAATATTGTTGGTGTGTCATCTTGTTTAAGGAATGTATCTCTCCCCCTCTTTAAATATCTCTAAGACCTATGTATTTCATAATTGATTAGTAAGTGTACATGGTGATTTTGAATTAAATGAAAAGGGTTTTGTTACCTAATAATAAATAGTGATAATTCTTACTTATACTTGTGTTGATACATGTTATTGATGGTAGATGGTATATGTGGGTTCTTATTATATGTTTTTTAACATAAGGGTTTTGATTAACCCTAATCTTGATGATATTTACCATGAAAATAGCCTTATTGAAGGTACACAGCTAAGGTGTTTGTGAAAATATCCAAGTGAGTTGTTTAGTAATAAATTGGTGGTATAATAAGCTAGGGAAATGTCCTAATGAGTGCAATAATTTATAATGATATTGTAAAAGGTATTATAAGCCACGTAATATGTAAAGATAACCTTGTTAAACTAATGACCAATAAGAGGTTGAAGTTCCTAAATATGATGTTAAACTTGGATTATGTGTTGAACCCAATGAATGAGAACGTAGTTAAAGTCCCTTGCTTTAATGAATATAAGTATGGATAGAGTTCCTTTTGGAATGAATATGTATGTGGTTAAATTCCTTGGTTAATGAATGAGTAAGCATGGTTGAAGTCCTTTGTCTAAGTATACGTGATTGTGGTTAGAGTCCTATGCATAGTGTGAAATTTTGAATTTGTAAGTGTGGAGGGTCGAAGTCCCCCACTTCATACCTAATTAATGAATGCTCGAGAATTTTGATGGGCCTTGATATCTTGATTGGTATATGGTATATACATAGGTATGGATAGGTGTATGAATGTGATATATTGACTTTTTGTTGATTGATGATGTTATATTATCACTTGTCCTTGAGTTACATGATAGCATTCCAACTCTTAACCATCTCCGAATGCTACATCCCCATGCGATATAGGACCCAGAGCGTCTTCTTCTTTTCCTGCACAGTGATTAGACAATCAGGCAGTTCGTGTATTGACCTGAAGAGGTGAGCTTCCTTACATTCTAAAGACATCCATATCTTAGTCCTTAGCTTTAGACTTATTTTAGCTATAGTCGGGGGCTTGTCCCAACATATACATTTATTAACTTTAGTTTGTATAGAGGTATTGTGAACAACTTTGAACTCGGGCATATTTGGATAGTTTGTTGACTCACATGAAGTGTTTAGACTTGATTAAGCTATGACTCATAATATTTTTTCTATCAGATTAAATGGTTGGATCTTATCTTACCCCTGTGATATTGATGAATAGGTTGGGTTATGGGGTGACCTTCGATACATATGTGCTTGAGGTGCCTATATAACATGGCCTAATTTTAGGCTGTGTCATTAGGCCAGAGTTGGATTTGTTGGTATGAAACAAGGCTCTTTATCAATTTTAGAGTATAATCTTGGTCTTATCAAGTAGGCCTGGCATACTTTATTGTTTCCTATTGAGCATGAGTTAATGAATGAATTTATCAGAGGATTAGCTTTACCATCCCACTTGGCATCAGAGAATTTGATACCAACTAGTTCTACCTTCTATAAGTTTGTTGATCATAAGATAACTATAGAAAGGGTATGTCTTGAGATATATGGGAGTTGGCAAAAAGAGGCCCTATCGGTAGGTCAATTTTAGTAGTATTTTATTTTAAGGTAGGGATCCTCCCAATAGAGGTCAACATTACTTATAGCCTATCAAGTTCATATAGGTATCTCCTTTAGTATAGGTAGATCTCACATAGTTCGTTGTGGTCTTATGGATAGATTTTTTGTCAGACTTTATGGGGTATTCCATATTGATCTTTAGGATATAACAGTTGTTCTAGGTTAGTAGGTGTAGTACATTAGAGTGTTCTAGGGGCATCTTTTGACTATGGTGAGTTTTCATGGTATTTGAGTGACCCAAGTGTGTATGGGTCATCCAGTTAGGGTTAGCTCGTGTTTTGTGATAGGTTAGAGCTTCGTGGGTTTGTTATGACTACAAAGAGCTAGGTCATTGGCCAAAGATTGTCCCAATGTGGTATTATTGAGAATTCAATGAAGACACATTAGTCTCACGTGATTAAGGCACCTTTTATTAGAGACGGTGTCATTGGTATTTCAGTTGGTCATTCTAATGCTCACCTCAAGGTCGGATACATTTAGATTCATACTTCTTTGGGAAGTTCAGGGACCATGTCTTCAGATTTAGTTGTTATATGTATGATTTGATTTACTATCTTATAGTTTATATTTTAATTGAGTTGGGATTTTCATACCCAATGGTGTTCGTATGCCTTAATAATACTACGTTGATTGTTATAAGCCTTTTATGGACCTATGTATATATAAATACTCCCGTGTTATTTTCTCTTAGAAGTTTATTGAGTGGATCAGTATTGTGTTTAATCTTGGTGTAGCACTTGGGTAAATCCCATTTTCTCTAGCATATTACCTTGATCTAATCCTAGAGTGGTACTGGTTGTTTTTCATTTTGTGCCTCCTATATATTATACTACTGTTATTATGGTAGTTGATTTAACTTTGATTGATCATAACTTGGCATATGGCTACACTAGCGTTATCTAATTAGTATCTGTTTTATGTTATTATTTTCTGTTTTGTTTAGAATATTGGTTGGTTGGTTTTTCCGTTTATCAGCAAGGTAAGATCTATCATTGAGGGGGTTTTGGGAAGAAAGGTTTTGCCTTCCATGTTTTTGTAGTGACTATATCATTGGTGATCCTTTTCTATACCTTCTCTAAATGTTGATAATTTGAGGTTTGTTCTTTTGATTTTTATAGTTCACCACCTGGTAGTTTCTTGATCTTGGTACTGGTGTTGGGTAGGGTACTTTGTTCTTCTATGAAGTGATTAATGGTCTCATTGATTTCAGGTTGGTGTAAAATAGGTGAATTCAAAAATTTCTCATCTCCGGTATTTGTTTAGCCTAACATGATTTGGTGTGATTCTTTGGCATGGTGGTATGTTCTTGTGTATCAGCTATGGGTAACCAACATGGATTCCTCTTGGCATTAAGCATTTGTTAGGATAGATTAAGTATCGTCTTCACTAGATTTAGGCTAAGATCATATTTTCTAAGTAGCTCAAGATTTTGCCACGATTAATTCTGCTTGCAGCCCCAGTAAGTACTTAGTCATACCTTGATGTGTTATGTCCCTCAGCAGATGTGGATTTGATCCCTTGTGTCTTTAGCCTATGGTTTGCCTTAGTTGTGGTTATGTTCTATGGAAAAATTACTATTTTATCTCTTTCGAGAACCAATTAGGCATTTGACATTAGAGAACACTTATTGTCTCCAAATGCAATTTTGACTTTTTAAATAATGACTTGAATGTTTTGATAGATCTTGGATAATAGATGTTTAATATAATTAGACTAGTTTGAATAGTTGAGGCCAAGTCATTTAGCTCTGGCATTGATATTATAGAAATGGATTGTGTACCTTAGTTGCAGCTCCATTTCGACATTTGACTCAATTGAGCCTACATCGATAAGTTGACTAGGATTATCACTACCTATAGACATAACTTTTTTAATTTAGGGTGATTATATTAAACAGAAGTACAAAAGAAGGTTCTTTGGCACATGGTGTTGCTTTCTACTATTTTTCACCTTGGTTCTCAATTTTTGTCAGAATTTTGATTATCTACTCAGCAGAAAAATGTATCTGAGTTAGGATTAGTATGGTTTCACCCATAATTGGTGGGGAATTCTGAAGCGTATTATTCAATTTTGAAAGATTTTGCTTCTAAGTCATCATTGTTGATTTTGAGGATCATCCACACCAGTTAATGTATTAGAAAAGATCTCAGACACTGGCCATCATCATTAGAGTATTTTGGTAGACCTTTTTGGGCATTGTTCGTATGCTAGTTTGTATGTGTTTTCAATAGGTAAACTTTAGTCATTTAAGGTTAGAGTGATGTGATTACGTGGCTAGGGCTCGAATGATATTTCATAGATTCTATGTAGTTTAGATTTGACATCAGGTTTGGAAGGCAAAAAATGTTAGATTTGAAGTTTGGAAGTGGTTACATGGTTCATGTCTTGGTTTGTCATTAGCTGTCATGACTCGACTTCTAGACCATGATGGAAACTGCTATACCTTCCCATAGGTAAGCCAACCCGTAGTCCAGAACTGCTAGTAACAGACTATAAAGAGAAAAGGATGAAGATAAAGGAATAGATAAAATAAAAGACTAATATATGTATACACAACCCCAAAACCTGGTGGAATCAGTAAAAAAGCTTCTAATGTAATAAGGATACCAAAATAAAGTACTAAATAAATATACATGTACAACCCACCTCTGAATACAATATAAAGATTAGTCTAATCTACAAGAGGGACTCAAAACACCAGGATCTCACCCTAAGTCTCCAAAATATAGTTGCTTTGCATAACACACAAAATAATGGAGAGAACCCATACTATGATGTAGGCTGCAAAATTGTAGTATCAGTACAAAATGTTTGGTACTCAGTAGGCAACTATCGATTGAGCTCTAATGATGATTAAAATATAGATAATATGCAACCAGGAATGTAAACTACAACCAAACATCCAGGAAGCTATTATAATAAAACTAGGGAGGAAATAAGGATGAACTATCTTATTTTAACCGTAATAACACACTAAAGCACAAAATTGTATATCACTGTCTAATGTATAAATAAAGTGTAGGAGAAGGATATATAGTAGTATACAAGGCCAAATAATAGATATACACCATGAATAAATGAAGGAAGAGAGGGATATATGGTAATACTATATCTAGATACATACATACATATATATATACACACACATGTATATACACAAGACTAACTCAAAGGTACAAACTAAGGTAGTCATAGTAGCATCTGAAGGCCTTCTATACTTAGTAGGGACTAGTGCTAGACTAAGAAGGGCCTATAACCAAAATATCCAACCATGAGTGACTTATCCATAGTAAAATAACTATAAGAAAAAGGAATTATAATCATACCTCGAATCTTAGTACCCATATAATAATCAATCTATCACGAACTAATCATTATAATACCAATAAAGTAACTCGATAGTCCGGACAAACAATACCGAAATTATGCCCCATAATCAGGAAGGCTCAATTAGCACACAACAAATAACACTTATAACCTATACCTATGCAACTCTCCATAAGACTAATAGATATAAGAATCAAACAACATACTGGTGATAGGAAATACACATGTAGGAATGAATGCATGTAAATCCATGATATAATAATCGAACCAAATACCATAACGTAATCCAGTGTATGTAGTCCTCCAGCTTGATGGCAGTCAAAGGTAGGACATACGAAAAACTCTTTTCTCTTAAATGATGACTCATAGAGGAAGGGGCCGTTAGGGGGTTCGGGAGTACCTATAAACATCAACCTGGTCCCAATCTAGGATTTCTAAACATCATAATAATCATTAATCTACTCCATCTAGTACTAGAGAGATGTATATATATAATAAATATATGGTCTCAAACTGTGTCTTAAAGAGTGTAAGTCTCAAAATTTATTGCCAGGGATAAATTTTGGGACTAAATCATCATAAAGTGTAGAAAGGGTCAAAATCTCTCTCGAATGAAGTAAATAGTCTTGATAAAACTATGAACAAGAATCTATCTCGGTCAAATATCTAAAATATCATATTTAGTTAAAAATCTCATAAATCATCCATTAAGGTGGTACAATTTCATTATGAAAGAATTTTTTTTGAAAGCAAAAAGTTGGAAGAATTTCCCTTTTAGGAAAATAGTAGTAAAACCAAGATTTAGTTGGAATAGTACCATTAATTGAGCATAAATGTATCAAATCTATGCAATGCCATCACTAGTATCCAAACAATATATTTATAAGAACCTAAACCTCCATAAACTATAGAGGCACCATTTATAAGGATAGATCACAACCCCGAAATACAACTAATATCATAATCATGGCCTTGGGTCCAATAATATGTATCTGGCATAACCATGATACCATAATAAAGGAATTCATAATAAACCACGGAGTCAAGTAGTAAAACTTATACTAAAAGGGACTATCATCCCCAACTATATCTAACAAGCTACTAACCTTGGTTAATAGGATCCTATAAGAATAACTGATATTTTGTCTTCTCGATTCACTCTTCTATCCTAAAACTCATTATTTAGGCTAAGTTATGATAGTCTATCTATAATTATATCCTAACACCTCTATCTAATTTACAACTTATATAATACGCTATCTCATAAAGAAGAGTAGAAAAAAGCCTACCTAAATGCCAAATCACAATTCCATGAATTGCTTACGAATCATCTGCCTTTACTCCACTATCCCAAAATGCTGCCATGCTATCAAAATAGTAATTTACACATCATAATGAGTAAAATAAGACCCATATTTCTATATTAAGGGTCGGGTCAAAATTCAGGTTAAGAACAGGCCTATGGAGCCACAAACAAAATTCAAAATTAAATCCTTCACGAGGTCCTAGAAGGTCAAGTAATGTGTGCTCAAAAGTTGAGCACAAATGGTGCAATAATCAGAGATCAAATCAGCCTCTGAAGATAAGGGATTTTAGGACCTAATTTCTAAGAATTTACCATGAAATAGACTGGAAATTGATGGAAAAATTAATGGGAAATGACTATGGTATGTTATGCTAGTAGCTTCAATGGATGATTCCCCATTTTTTCCTCTCTTTGAACACTCAAATTGGTTTCAATATATTGAAGAAAATGGCGGATATCCGGTAGAAAAAAGGAATTAAAAGTTCCCAAGTGTCGTTAAAGCGGACAACTTGGTGCTAAAGTTTCTACCGCTAAAGTGGCATCTTGATCGCTAAAATGGTTTGGTAGCTTGGCATGGGTACCGCTAAAGTGAAACCAATGGAGCTAAAGTGAAGTCCGCTTAAGTGGACCCTTTGAAGCTAAATCAGGACTATCCAATTCCAAAGGTAGCTTAAGTAGCTTTATAGATGCTAAAGCACACGCCGGTAAAGTGGCTCCCTTAGCTCTCAAGCGTCGCATCAGGTACCAGGTACCAGATTTTCTAAGTCCAAAAAGAGACTTTGACTTGGTGTTTGGGGTTCATTCAGAACCCCACGAACACAAACAAACTATGTCATTGATAAGTCATAAATTTGATGATTTTCTAGCAGCTTTTAAGCCAAAACTATTATGCTTTTTCATTGATGAGAAAGGAAAGATGAGAAAATCATTCAAGTCAAAAAGAGAAGAAATGTAATCAAAAAGAGTAAAATTTGAACTACAGGCCCAGAAATCGACCCTCCATTACTGCGATCGTGGCCAAAAGGTCGCGATAGCATCCAGTCAGCATGAGGTCAATTGCAAATTAACTACCGCGATCACAACAGACACGAACGCGATCAAGGAGTGGCGATCGCGGTTAAGCGAAAAAGATTTAATGGCAAAATTGTAATTCTCCTAAAAAACTAAGAGCAAGGTGGAATTTTTGTAATATTTGTCAAATTTGGAATTTGGGGTCAATTTAAGGGGTTTTGTAGCTCATTCTCATCCATCATTCTACAACTCTACATCCCATCTTTAGTATAGGGTTTTTGTAATTTGTTGGAGCTTAGAGCAAGACTTATACTAATTTATAGCTAAGAAGACATTAGAGTGACTTCTAACTATAGATTTGGTTTCACCCATTGAAGATTCATTGGATTCTAAAGTGTGGTTTGCACTCTGTTTATTTTCTTATGGATAAATTTGATGAAAATATTGGTTTATTTGTCTTTATTATCATTATGAGTTTCTAGATTTACCTCTTGGGGTTATGCTTGATTAGGGTTCAATTGTGTGGGGGTTGTGATAGTTTTTGTGTAGATTTGACTTTGTTGATGATGGGTTCTATTATTGCTTAATTAAATTGATTGGGATTTGATGGGTGAAATCCCCAAATACCCAAATGGGTTTGATAGATAAAAGCTCCAAACTCTAGAAAGCTTAAGGCCATCTTCGAAAGAAAGGTTTTGGGTAAAGTTTAGGAATCCATGTCATCCTCGAAAGAGGGATGTGGAGACCAAAGTAATGGTAGATAATTATGTGTGTAGTTTGCTAATCTATCACTATGTTAGACTTAAGGGTGGTTGTAAACTATACTATACCATGGGTATCATCCTAGAAATAGGGATGCCTTGATTAAGGTATTGGGTGGTTTTGATTGATACACTTTTTAGGTGCTCGAAAGAGCCAATGGGTGAAATCTTTGTGATTTTGTGGAAAAACTAGCCTCATGGACAATAGACCTAGCCTACCATATCATCAATGATTAGAATTTACAGAGAATTATCATGTTTCCATGCACATTTTGCCCCTAGGAAAGCATAATCCCAAGATTCATTTTAATTGATTGCACTCTAATTGTTCTTAGTCTCGAATTAGTCCCTTAGAAGCCCAAGAATTACATCGGACTTGACACGATTGAAAACCCCCAAAACATTTTTGTACAGTAGGTTTGAATTGGGCAAGCATTTTTATTTTGAACTAACTAAATCACTACCCACATTGTTCCTCATAGATTAGACCCCGACTCTTAGTTGGGTATATATATATTGACAACGATCGCATTGCACTTAAATCGGCGTGTAAGTTGAGCGTTATCAGTCACCATACCAAATTTGATGTTATGAACTCAATGGACCCATCAAAACATTCATCCGATATCTTTTAGACTAAATGTGGGGCCCATACCTATAGATCCATTTTTCATACACTTGACCGAATAACCCAAAATGAGTCTGGAGGCCTCGAAACCTGATCCAATGGTCCCCTTAGACTAAAATTAATGTTCTGGAGTTGATGGCACTATCAGAATTCTCATCCTAGGTCACTTACTAGGAGTTTTGGTCCGATACCTAATCCTAAACAATGAAAGCTCCAAAATAGGGAAATGAGCCTAATACCCAAACGAACTATCTGATAATCGAACTAACAGTTCTACCAAGTAATAAATGACCTTTAACCATTGTGGGAAATCTAGAAACACCAGAAATATATGCAAATCGAGGAAATGACCTAGAGGGTCATTACAATATACACTACTAAAAGGACTTTCATTCACAAAAATCAATGAATAGAAAGAGCATAAAAGTTCAAAAGGATAAGGCATTGGGCCCACATGCTCTAAGCAAGACTTCCCAGATAACCTCTAAGATGAAACAATGCTCAGAGGGATTTTTCCACAAGTATCCCTTTTTCACCTAACTTCCCTTCCCCACTTCTCAAATAACCAAAGCTTAACCTCAAACACCAACATGCCTCCAACTAAACAAAGGAAATCTTATGCATGAAAATTCAAACAACAACACGTTGATACTACGCTGATACTAGCACAACCAAGCAAAGACTCAACGAAGCCAAAGGAAATTCAAGGCATAAGCCATGCGACAAAGTCTAATACTCAAACATAACCTTCCTTTGTCTTTCTAAACTAGTTATCCACAACAAACTAAGAAGATAAACTGTGTTGAATCCAACTCAAGCATACTACTCTTGTTGAGTAGTCATCAAAAATACCAGCGATAACTGAAAGTCGAGGTCAAGGATGAAGGAACCAACAATATGCCAAAGGAATGGCATTTGAACACCTATCAACCATAATCCACCTAAACTAAAGAAGACAGAATAGGTAGACAAAGAGTAGGTTAGCTAGCTTATAGATGAAATCCGAGCAAAGATGAAACTGGAAATAAATGTTTCACCCAAGCTCTACAACTTCCAGCTAATATCTCAATACCAAGGATGAACTACCCGATCCCACTATCCAAAAGTACTTTAATGATAGGTAAGCATCCATACTTCAAGTCCACTATAGCTGTCAGTCTACCATTCTAAGGCACCAAACCCAAACCTAAGCCAACAAGTCTAAATCAAAGGTAGACACCCAACTCACCATCGCTATGAAAGATTAGGCATATCCCTATTGGGTCATGATAGAACCTAAGTCAAAATATAGTTGAAGAACAAAATCACAGCATACAACAAAGCATAGGCTGAAAAAATAAGCAACCAACTCCATATCTACTGGAGGGCATGGACTACCCAAGCACACCTAAGAATCCACTAACGCTACAAACTATACTTGAGATAACCAAAACTCTAGAAACTCGCGAACTATAACCTTAGTAGGTTATTTCAATAGTCCAAATCATAGAAAGAATACCCAAATCTCCAACTTAAGAAGCGGTCACAGAAAAGATTATCTATCTCTACCCCCCTTAACTACACTAGAATAAGAACCGCATCACTGCAAAAAAAGTATCAAACTCCCAACTAATATCAAGATCAACTATTACCAGGAGACAGACCCAACAAACCTAAAAGGAAAGTCTAAGACTTCTTTACATCAACATCGAGACCACTACCAAACGATGAACTAGAAAACTTGGAGAACGGGTCCCCAATTGGTCAACCTCAAAAATAAGCTATATAACAAAAGTACCAACTCTAGAACCACAATAGAACTACGAAAGGCCAACTTACCTTCAATGCTATAACCCAATAAATAATCATTATAGCCTTACCAACAGAAAAATAAAGCAAACAACCTCACCTTACTAAAAAAACAAACCCTAACAACTAAGCTAGCCGCTCGAGATAATGAATAAGAACCATGAGGAAAGGAATTCTAACTAAATAATGCTAGTCTATCCATTATTCAAGAAAGAATTGATCAATATCAAATCATGTAAATAATAACAACAATAATAGAAACACCAGCTTATGGAGTAAGTGATACCAAAAATGAAAATCTAGAGCAAGTACCACTCTAGGTCCTTAAGAAGGCCACTATGGCAAAGTAAATGGGACATGAATACAAATGCTAAACCCATTAGGAAATATCAATACTGATCCACTCTATCCACTACTAAAAGAAATCATCTATAAGGGTAGTCATATAATCATGAACTCTACACCAACGCATAGAACAATCAATATAAACCTACCACAACACATAATCAGTGATGGGTATGAAAAAACCAATACACTCGAATAAAATGATAAAGGTAGAAAATACATACATATATATGTAGGGGTGTATTTACACATACAAGACTAACTCAAAGGTACAACCTAAGGTAGTCATACTATCATCTTAAAGCCTTTTAAACATACTAGGGACTAGTGCTAGCCTAACCAGGGCCTATAACCACAATTTCTAATCATGAGATACTTATCTATAATAAAATAACTATAATAAAAAGAAATTAAAATCATACTTCAAATGTCAGTACCAGTCCAATAATCAACCTTTTACTAACTAATCATAATAATAACAATAAATTAACCAGCAAGTCCAGACAAATAATACCTAAACTGGGCCCCATAACTCAGAAGGATCAATTAGCACACAAAACACAACAAACAATGATCATAACCCATACCTATGCAACCTTCTATAAGGCTAATTTATATAGGAATCAAATAATATGCTGGTAGTAGGAAATGCACATTTAAGAATGAATGCATGTAAATCTTCTCCAGCTCTACGACTCACAAAGGCAAGACATATAGTGACCTTTTTCTCTAGCATAATGGTGAATGGAGTAATAGGACCCTAGAGGGTTCAAGAGTACTCATATACACCAATCGGGTCCCAATCCAGGATTTCCAATTATCATCATCATCAATCTACTCCGTCTAGTATCAGAGAAATATATATATATATATATATATACAATAAATGAATAGAGTAAAACCATGGCTCAAAGAGTGTAAGTATATAAATCCATTGCTCAGGGTAAATTTTGGAACTAAATTATCATAAAAATGTAGAAAGGGTCAGCACCTCTCTCAGCCAAAGTAAATAGTAGTGATAAAATTGTGGACCGAAATCTATCTCGATGAAATCTCTAAAATATCATTTTTAGTTCAAAAGATCATAAATCATCCATTAAGGTAGTATGAATTCACTAGGAATGAATCCATTTCTTAAACAAAAAGTAGGAGTAATGTCACGACCCAATTCATGAGTTATGATGCCACCTACTCTATACCGCCAGTAGGTAACCCAAACTATAACCCAAAGCTAGACACGATGGGTTAATGTGGTAGAAAATGCCCACAAGGTAAAAAAACAACAAGTGCAACTATTAAATAAAGCAGGGTATCGGGAATAGATAAAAGATAGTTAATACATAGATTCCATCCCACAACCTAGTAGAGCCAGTACAAAAGCAACTATAGATACAACCTAAGTGTTTAAAATAATCAATACAATTTATCTTGAAATTGAAGAGTAGACATAAGCATGATAGAAGGAAATGGATGACTCAGAATCTAAGAGCTCACTCTATCTTTGAAAATCAACACAGCATAAATGACAATCAATGGTGGCAACTAGTACTCAAATATGCACCAAAAAAGTATAGAAGTGTAGCATGAGTACTAAAACCACAGGTACACTGTAGGCATCATCGGCCGACTGAGTTAAATAATGATATAAGTATGATAAAATGCAAAATAACATAGTTAAGTCAAGGTAAGGAAACAAATAAAAAATGACTCCAACATCACTATATAAAAATAAGTAGATAACCGGAATACTAACATAACATAAAATAAAGCTTCAGCACAAGCAATCATAACTATAAATTTTGCCCCCATAAGTCAATTAGTGCGAAAAAATAAATAACCCATCACAAGCCCCCATAAGCCTAAAAGGTACAAACAAGAGAGTATAACCCGCTACTGTCATTTATCAACTCTCATGATACATCTAGAATTCTTCCATACCATGCCACACCCTATCAATTATTTACCCATTAGCCATCTATTTATTATCTAACCACCAATTATCAACTAATCATTATTATCAACTAATCATCACTTATCAATTAATCACTATTTATCAACTAAGCACCATTTATCAACTAATCATTACTTATCAATTAATCACGGCGTCACTAGAATTCACTCCTATCATGCCACATTATAGTCATTTCTTAACTTTTCAACTTAGCTAGAAGCACTATCGTTAATTTCACACCCTGATATCATTATATCATAAGAAGTATATTATCATGGTATAATATATACATCCGAAATCAAATCGGTAAGTATAATCAAAATAATCATCATCGATGTAATTCTCTATATCATCACCAATACCATCAATATCATAGCCATCCTCTGGACTTGCACCAGGTATAAATAACTGATATCACCATTATTATTCGGACTTGAACTGGTAATTGCATAATTTATAGCATAATCAATAATCAGATTTATACCAATACCTGTATCATCATTACCATGGACAATGGAATAATTATTAGAGTATTCAATTGCATAACCTCTAACATAACTATTTAGCATGATTACTAATCATAATAGAAGCATGATGCATAATCAATAGCATAATCGCCAGTATAGTAAATAAGCATGATCCTTAGTATAATCAATAGTATATTCGCTAATATAATCAATAAGAATAATCTTAAGCATAAGTTCTAATATAGCTAATAAGTATGACCGATAACATAATCATTAACATAATTGCCAATATAATCAATAAGCAAAGTCTTAAGTATAATTAATAGCATAACCGCTAATATAGCCAATAAGTATGATCTTTAGCATAATCAATAACATAATCACCAATACAATCAATAATAATAGTCTTTGACATAATCATTAATATTATCACTAATATAAGTAACAAGCATAGCCATAAGTATAATCAAGAGTTTATTCGCTAAAATAGCCAATCACTTAATCAATGGCTTACCCAATGGCCTAAACAATAGCCTAATCAATGGCTTAATCAATATCATAATCAAGCGCTTATTCAATAAAATAATCAATAATATCATCATTTTCTTAATTAATGAGTTATTAATAGAATAATTAATAAGTGTTACTCCTAATATCAATCTATCATAACTATCAAGTACCAAGGCATCTCAATATCATTGAAATAAACATTTCCTAGATGTGCACAAGCATATAAAAGGTCTTTAATAGCTAACACAAATCTTAACTTAAGGTGGGTCAAAGGGCACATTTCTAAATCCTCAAAATCCTTTACCAATAAATGGATACCCCAAACTAAGCTAAGGTATATAGATAAACCAGTAGATGTTGAATAAGCCATAACTATCCCTAGGATAGTAATTCCTCCAAATAGGGAAAAACTAAGTCAATTCCACCTAAGGTAAATATAATAGGGTAAGTTTCACCCTAAAATCAAGTTACTTATGAAATATCCTCGTTGGTTGAGTAACGAAATTATTCCAAACCTAAATAAAAGCCTACAACTCCTAAGGTATGTTTAACTAGGCTAATTATTCCCAAAGCGATATCCAAAATAGCCTAAATGATCCAACTAACCCAAGTATCATAATTTATCATACCAATGCCTAAAAACTATACTAAATCTAATACAATATCATGAACATACTATATATTATTTAATCTTACAAGGGGTAAAACCTAGCCTAGTTAGACGTCGAACAAAGCTAAAAAGATCCACTAAATCACCATTTTTTTCTTTATGAGAAGCACCCTAAAGATGCCAAGCCATTTAAATCACATTATACTCATCAATATGAGAATAATGATACACATATTTCACTATTTGCTTTAGGTCCAAAAATCATACCAAAATCACATGTGGGTCACACTTACAAAAATTGCATTTCCAAAAATGGACCAATATTCACTCATGCTCAAGGAGTTATTATCCTCAAAAAGTGGATGAAATTTGAGCTAATTTAGGGCTAAAATCAAGCTTCCAATGTTTTGGGATTTTTGAACAAAATATGAGAAAATCTACCATTGAAAGGGTGAAATCTTACCATAAATTGGAAGATAATCGCATTTATTAGTGTTAGCCAAGCTTCCAAATAACCCACAAGCTTAAATTTTAAGATATATAACTATTTATAGTTTAAGACACAAGAGAATTCTTGATAAATGGGCAAAAACTAGCTAAAAGGGTCTATATATAGCTATCCTAGGGATCAGGGTGTCACTATTTCGATTGGGTATCGCAATCGCGATCTGGCCTGCATAATTTGCATATTGTGATTTCAATTTACCCTTCATGATTGCGATCTACATAAAACTTAGTTGGTGATTGGTATTTACCTTTTACAATCGCAATTGCACCAATGACCTAGTGCATCAGATTTTTCAAAGTTCGAAATAGACTTCGATCGAATTTTTTTGGATTCTTTCAAAACCCCATAGATGCAAAAAAAAAACTAGATAACACACCAAAGTAAATGTTCCAGACTCAATGGCGTAGTCAAAATTTTCCACCCAGGGTTGTTTTTACAAAAGGTGGGTCCCACATCGGATTTCCATTTTCCTAACTTTTAAACAAATTGGTCGCAATGAACTCAGATGCCTCGAGACCCAAACCTAGAGTCCTCTAGCCTCAAATAAATATTTTGGATCTTTTGGAATAGACAAAAGTTTCATTCAAGGTTTTTTGGATGAAGTTTTTGCCCGATGGCCATTTGAAACCAACAAAGACTTCAAAGTAGAGAATTAGCACTGAAAACTAAATAAATTACCTGATAACCGCACCGTCAGTTCCAGCAAGTCATAAATGACTTGGGGAAAACAAAGAAAATAGATAATGGTGTAAATAAGTGGAAATATATAAAATGACACAAAGGGTCATTACAAATAATTCCCTTAGTAGTAAAACCAAGATTTAATTAGAATCATACCATTAAGTGAGCATAAATATACCGAATTGATGCAATGCCAACACGTAATGACTCTTAAGATAATTTTTTATATTTCCACTTATTTTCACCATTAGATATTTTTCATAGCTTCCCCAAGTTATTTATGACTTGATGTGACTGATAATTTAGTTACCGAATAGTTTATTTGGTTTTTAAAGCTAATTTCCTATTTAGAAGCTATCACTGGTTCAAAATGGCCACCATGCAAAAACTTTAATAACTCAATCTTATATGAAAATTCTAACTATGCCAGCAGCTTCAGAATATTGACTTTATGCTATGTAGACCTTTGGTTTTGGGCCCAAGGCATCCGAGCTCATTTCGACCTATTGATCAAAAAATTGAAAAATTAAAAATAAGGGTGAGGGACCCACATTTGGTCGAAATGACCTTGGATGTAAAATTTGATTACGCCATTGCAATTGACAAATCTAATTTAGTATGGTTACTTAGTTTATTTATGTATACGGGATTCTAAATGAATTTCAAGCACCTAGTTGGGTCCATTTTGGACTTGAAAAATTTGGTGATCAGCAATCTGATGGCATCACGATCACGCCTCTTTGGACCATGATCACGACTTTGTTTGCAGCAAAGATTCTACAATCATGAAGAGGTGTTGCAATTACTGCTTGTCTGACAGACGAGAGGTACCACGATCGCATGGCCTCAGATCGCCTTAGTGATTGCTGAAAGCCTAGTAAAAGTATAAAATGACCCCTTTTTAATGATTTTTTCTCATTTTTCATCTTTCCCCTTGAGAGATAAACCCTAAGCTGGTATGGTAACTTAAAATAGAAGTTTGTTTCTGTTTAGAAAGCTTGGATAACATCTATTTACGTGATTATCATCCGATTTAAGGAAAGAATTCACCCTTTTCTTGGTCAAATTTGTTGATTATTTTCTCAAAACCCTAAAATCCTTAGGGATGATTTTATCCTAAATTTAGCTTGGTTTTTACCTATTTTTGAGTGTAATGATTCCTTGAGCTTGTATAAATATTAGGTTGGTTTTAAAATGCATTTTCCATAAGTGGGACCCACATGTGGTTTTTGAGGTAATTTTTGGACTCAAAGCACAATGGTTCAATGGGTATTGTTATGCTCATAATGATGAGTAGATTGTATTTTTTATAGCTTTTAATCTTGAAGAGGATTCTCAAAAGGAAAAAACAAAGGTTTAGCGATTCATTGAGCTTTCTTCGATGTCATGGTGGGCTAGGTTTATCCCTTGTTAGATTGAGATATGTCACAGTATTCTTATGATATCTTTTTAGAAAGGGATAGGTGTTAGATATTGTATTGATGAAATGCAAGACTTGGGATTAGTTGAGTCGTTTAGGCTACTTGACACTATAAGCTTGAAACAAGAAGCACCCTTTATTTTCGTGAATAAATTTCCGGAGTTGGAAGTTCATATTCATCTTCCATTTTTAGGTATGTGGGGCTTTGAACAAGAATAATTCTTCTGTTCTTGTGCCTGTATCTTTAATTTTTATTATGAATTATTATGAGTTTGGCAAATAAATTTATTTCCAAGATATCCTACCATGAGATTTTGATTAGGTATATATGTAAATTGTTTAAACTTGCCAATTATGATTATTTAATGGATTTATATGGTTATGTAAGTTGAATTATGTCTAAATAATTCAAATATGAACTTATAAAGATTTGTATTATAAGTTTTGAATCACATGAGTATTTGACTATTTTTGTTCTATGAATTGAGATTTAATATTGGGATTCTTGGTGTTTTAATCAAAAAATTGATATATTTGGAACATGTATCCATGTTTTAAGTTCAAGAATGAATTATTGGTATTTTCAAGTGTTTTTGAGTCATGTGTCAAATTTGGAGCTTCCTTATGACGATTTGAGTTACTGGGTATATTGATATTGATGTTGCAATGCGTCTTGGTATTTTTTAGATGGTTTTGATGAGCTAAATTATTGAAAATATTATGTATTACGTCTTCATATCCTTATCGAAATGTCGAGTCAGTTATGGTTCAATGCATTGATACCTTGTTGATATTGAGGAAGATTAAAATATTTTGAGCTAAAATATGTTGGGTTAGGAATCTTCAAATTGATATGATTTGATAAATGAGAAAGAGATTTAATTTGGTCTTTATGATAGAACTTTGTGATGTTGTGGTGGATTTCCTAACGCGTTCTAAGCTTGTCGGGGAGTAGTATTTAACACCAAGAGGGAAATTTGGTATTTTCCCAAACCTATGTGCCACCGTAGGGTTGTTTGATGATGATATTATTGGCCAGAGATCTCTATGGAAAATAGTATGACGCTCCCACCAATGGGGGTTTCAAACGTTGGTATTCCACGTAGCTCACATAGGGTTGTCGGTTATAGGAAACTCCCGTGTCCATAAGATTAAGTTTCTTGAATTACCAAGTCACTCTGAGATTTGAGTCAAAGAGTTGAGATGTTTATGATGTTTTATGGTCATTTATGATGATTTATAATTACCTATGATAATTTTTGATGATATGATAATTTATGATGATTAAGGATGATTTATCAAATTTATGATTTATAATGATTTATGCGGATTACGAGATTTTATCATATGAACTATTTATTATGAAATTATGAAAAGTATGATTTGATATAACTCAAGCCAAGTGAGTCATCATTGTCCGTATGCATGTTTTCATGAAATTGATTATACTATTTATATTGTTCCATGCACCCCCACATACTCAGTACATTTCAAAGTGCTGACCCAGATATTTCCATGGGCTACATTCTTACCAAAATGTAGGTACAAGCTGTAGAGTACATATCATGTTCAACTTGGTTGTAGCTCTCGATCGGCAGGTGATTAGTCCTTTTGATTCAGGGACTTGAGTTATTCAAATTTGAGGTGTATTATATTTTCTATATTCAGTCGTATTGAGTAGGGGTAGTTGGGAGTCATGACCTGACTATCTTTGGGATAGTCAATAGTAGTCAGTGTATTCAATTTCAGATTTGTAAATATATGAGCATAATTGTGACCGTGTAAATTTACTTTCATGTTTATCAGACTAAGTTATGGGTTGTTTCCGCATTATTCCTTCTATTTTATGTATTTTATTTAGTTGCTTTGGGTTATGCCAGATGAAGGGTTAGCTTGGGGTCACTTGTGACCTTAAGCACTGTATGACATCTCGAGATCCGATTTCAGGATGTTTCAAGCTTGGTATCAGAGCACAGAGTTCAAGTGTCCTAGGGTGTCTATGAAGCCATGTCTAGTAGAGTCTTGCGGACCGGTATAGAGACATCTGTACTTTTTTTTGAGAGTCTAGAAGCATTTAGGAAAATATTCCCTTTCTTTTAAGTTGTAGATCATGCTGTAGAAAGGTTCCTTAAGAAATTCATACAGGTTCATATCTTGCATAAATTGGGCCATTTTGCCTTGTTCTAAAATACCGGATATAGTCAAGCGTAAATCCTTATAGATGGTGCTTTCTTAGATAATCTCCTCTGATATTACGGACTTGTAATTGCGCTAGAAAAAAATGATTTCATTATTGCTCTTGAGTTCCGAAAATTGAGGTGTCATATGTACGTTCTTGAAGGCTATACATTAAGCCTATGTCGGAAGTGTTTTTAGATTTGTCCCTAGAATTCATGATGTGATTTCGTATTTTCCTTATTCGTGTACTAATGTTGAGATAGGGTGATTAACTAGTTCCAATTTCCTCTCTTGATTATATTCTTGGGTTTACTAGCAAAGGTTCCATAGCTTCCAAGATGTACCCTCATCCCTCTTGAGTCGTTCAGTTAAGGTAAAGCAAGACAGAAATTCTCGGATCCTTGATTATGGTGTACCAAGCTTTTATTTCTTGAAAATATTTTCTAATCATCTTTTGATGAAAACTTAAAGTCTAATGAAGCCGTGTGGGGCTTATTTCGATTCACTAGCATAATTGTTTTGATATTTATTTCCTTTTTCAAAATACAAAACCAAAGTTTAATGAAGCTGTGTCAGGACTATTTTGATCCACTAGCAGCTGGTTGTTTACTCTGTTGTTCTTGCATTGATTGGAATTGGGGGGTTGGAAACGTGGTTGAAGGCGGTCTTAATAAATTATTATGTCATAGGCCATGGAATTATGGATGATTATTGTCGTTATGAGGTTTTGGTGGACTAGTATGTTTGGGGTGTTTGATAGATGGAAATGGTTGTTGAGATTGTTGTTAATCGTAGTCAGAGTGAGTTTTTAAGTTTGTATAGCGGGTGACGAGAAAAATAAATTTAATGATTGAATTGCTATGACGTTAGTGATAGGGAGGAGATTTAGTAGGTTTGAACCGTACGTACGGGAGCTTAAGTCTATTTGTTTGTGATTAAGTGTGATATTGTGTGTTGAGGTAGTAGTATGATCAAGGTGTTATGGGGAAATTTTTAAGTTATTATATGTTAAGCGGTTAGTGTTATCCTTAATCGGGTAAGTATGAATGATGATATATGGTATACAATGTAATTATGAGTTAACTTGGGCATTAAAGGTTAAAGAGGGTGTTACTTTGAGATGTGATGTTAGTAAAGCACGAAGAAGTTAGTATGGTTTAGTGAAGGTTTGATGTATCCATGGTAAGTGCTAGAATCTAAGCTGTGGAGTGCATTAATTGTTGTATGATAACTTTTAAAGTTGTCTAAGTTGGTGGGTATTTGAGATTTATGTTAAGATTGGGTTTTGCGCTCGCGGGTGTAGTAATGCGGGTTAAGTTATGGATCTTGTGTATGGGTATATACGGGGACCCTGGAGTAAAGAGAATGCCATGGACTAGAGTTTGTATGGTGATTCATTGACTCGGAGTGTTGGCTTAAGTCTTAGGGAGAAATAGTAGAAAAAAATTAACTAAGTTAAGATTGTAGGATTCAGGTAGGTGTATCGATGGGTTGCAAGTTGGTGGTGAGAAGTAGTGGTGTTGATCCTATTTTACCCCAGCCTTTTCAATGACTTCTATATTTTCTCATGCCTTATGTTTCATTCCCCAATCATAATACATGTTCATGCATATCATAGGAAATCATGTATTCTAGGTCTCATTCGAGGACAAATGTTCCCAAGGTGGAGATATTGTAAGACCCCACAAAATCCTAAGCTTAACTTAGTCTTTTAAGCTTGCTAAGGGGTCCAAAGTTAGAAAATTTCAGCGAAGTATTCAGACATAGTGTCATTTCTTCATTCGTAAGTTGGCAATTCTATTTCATGACCCTTATGACCTTAAAGTGTCAATCTTTAGGTCAATTCATGATCAGGAATGTCAGTAGGTATTTCTTGATGAGTTTTGTGTTTTTCAGACCTTGTTTAAACCACATTTGGGAATCCGAAATAGTGCATCGATGTGATCTTGGCGTGGAGCATCCGCCATCGTATCGATCAATATTTTCCTTAGCTCCCAGTGCAATTTCTAGTGAATCGATACGGACTCGATGCGGTGTTTTGGCTATCGCGTCGATGCCAATGACGCGGCACATCAATCTATGTATCGACAGTTCAGTTTTTAGTCATTAAAAATTTGTGTCCTCAGCAGTAATAGGATCTTTTTCCCACATTTATCAGCACCTAAAGCACGAAATTAAGCCCCTTTAGAGGCTAAATTCATTCATTATTCTCAAACAGCTCAAGAACAAAAATGGTAGGTGATTGAATTTAAAATTCAAGGCTTAAGATTGAACCATTAATCATAAAAAATTTAGAAACCAAGGTATATAAAGTGTTCATCCAAGGGTTCCTTCCATCCTTGGAGTCCAAGAAACTCTTTTAAATCTCAAGTTGTTTGATTTCATGATATCCATGATTAGAATTTATGTGTATTCATGATTATTATTTGAATTAGGTTCTTATTTCATGATTTATTACACGTTTCGTGTGGCATTGATTATTATGTGTGTAGATTTGTTTAAATCCATGATTGAAACCTTGAAGTTGTGAAATTGTAATTGAATCATGAGACTCAGATGCTGTTTAGTGTTATGTGCCTATACTATGCCCGACAAGTTTTTGATAAAATACCTCTATAGATATATTATGAACTAGTGTGAATTTATATACTATTCAAGATCATGTGATGCTTTACTTTTGATGGCATCGATTCCTGAGGTATTTAATACCCGATAATTTAGTTGTTTACCTAGAGCCACTGTCAGTTACAGAATAATCTCAGTAATGCCTTGATCACTAGAATTCAGTCACGTACGATTAGTAGTACTCTCAGTCAGTTATAGGACTCAGGAAAATTTAATAGACTTAGTATCTAGTCTAGTTGTAATGCCCCGAATCTGGTACCCGAAATGCCACACGGTGCTCATGACCCTGAAGGACCATAAGCTAACCCATGATTGATATTTGTACCTGTACACTACATAATATACCGTATAAATGCAGAAATAAAGGCTGAAAGCCCATAAGGTTCAAAGATCTAATAAAACATAACATCTGAAGATATGGTATAACAGTACCAAAAAAATTAAAATAATTGTCTGGACATGCTAATCCGAAAGCCTCTAAACTATCTGAATAAGGAGTTGATGGAACATATCCCCAACTAACTCCAACTACTGAAAAAAATTAATTAATGAGATAATATAGTAATGGTCATATACTCGAAGGATGAGCACTCACTGCTAACTCTAACTGCCAAGACTGGAATACAACTAATGCTCTGGAGCTCGTTCTTCTGAACCTATGGTGTAAAACACCATAGCGTAAATGCATTAGTACGAATGCATGTACTGTTATGCAAGTGAGGTCGACTGAATGCAATGGTTTATATGCATGAAAAATACTAGCTGACCAAAAACATGAACGTGAGAATACATACATGAATACTTGAACTGTATCCGAGATCAAGACATCACTGAATATAAATATTGATAACAAAGGTTCATATAACTTTTGCACTATTATTTGAATGACTGTGTCTGACGGACCTATTTATGATAGAACTAGCTGAGTTCTATACTTAACTGGGTGACTGTATCTGACAGTCTTGAATTCTATAGAACTATCTGAGTTCTATTACTGAGACTGAGACTGAGATAGCAACTATGGGAAATAGTCATCTAACCGACGTGCCCCAAATAAAAAAATATAACTGAGTTGAAGTCCAATCTGTAACCCAATTGGAAGGGTGTCAATACCGTGCCACTGGTAAAGACAAGTTATGAGGGATCCCTCAGCTAATGGATACTCTAATGAGAATAGTGGGCCCCTCATCTAACAGGTTAATACACCTCATCAACCCTCATCTAACAAGTTAGATGTCTCAACCTATGATGGCTACATAGTTCTGGAGTGCAAGGATCGCTTTTAAGAATCACATCCTATACTAATAGGTGAGTTCCCATCATTGGGCTCACTTGGTGCTGAATTCTATTCCCATATGATTAGACACTGAATTAATTTTAATGAACTCATTGGACTGAGTTTACTGATTTTCGTTAACTGATGGAGTATCACTGGCATTTGATAACTGACTGAGATTGTTGAGATTTATGAGATTACTAAGATTATTGAGTTTTCCTGAGTCATGAGACTAGCTGAATTCTATTGAACATGGCTTGACTGAGAGTATCTTGAAAACATGACACTGGCTCTAGGCATATAGATAAATTGTTAGGTACAAGTACCCCCAGGAATTGATAGCATAAAACTGACAAGACATGACACTTCTTGACACATGACCATAGTCAAAATTCATAGTACAATCATTGGGGATATTCTTGAAGTATTTGCATGCCACAAGCTCACATATGAATAGAAGTACATGTAAACATGTCATAATTTTATAAGCCTAATCTCATGAGCATTACATCAATCCATCACAAAGCATAACAATAACATGGGAGTCATTTGAACTTAAGGGTGAAACGTAGGTTCATCATTTTGGTCACAATCGAGTCATAAGGCATGTTTCCTATTCTCTTAAGAATTTTATCATACACTTTGCCTGCATAACTATAATCTTAGGCTTGGACATTAAATAAATTCATCATGGTTGCATAAATCAACACAATTTAGTAGATTTCAATCTACATACTAGTATAAATTCATGAAAACACATTCAACAATTCCAACTTGGGTATCATACAAAACCTCAACATGATCATAATCAATCCACAACATAAATATTCACAATTTATAATTTAAAATTATATTCTTGGGCTTCATGGATGAAAAGAATCCATGAATGAACACTTGACTTACCTGGGTGGATGATTTCTTAAAGATTTATAGAGGAAATCTTGAATTCTTAACTTGGAATTAAGCACCAAGGGTTTTTTGTTCTAGGGGATTGACCTTTGAGAGAAAGCCTAATTGGATGTTGTGAATGAATAATGAAGTTATGAGCTATTGTCTGGTATAATTAGGGGTTAAAACGGGTGAAAAAAGACCCAAATACCCTTTTAAAAATGGCTTTAAATTGTTGAACGGGATCTGTGACATCTCATGCGACGGTTCATCAGTGGCTCGATGCTCGGTCATTCTGACCGTCACACGTGGACCAGAATAGGGACACACTGCCTTAGTAATAATGGCTTGGGCAATGTTCCATCACAAGTTAGACGGTCTGTCATCCTGTCTGTCGCATCTTAGCTAGAAGATTGATTTACTACTTAGCTGTGATGGTTTAGGCAACGGTCCATCGCTAGATCGATGGTCCATCAACCTATCCATTGTACCTGGGAGACTCTGACAACTCTCAGTAAAATATATATAACTTTTTAATCCGATACCAGATTCGGACAAAATTGGTATCGTTGGAAAGCTAATTCAATTTCCCATATGATAAAAAGTTAATATTAGGGAAATTCTATCTTATTTAAATATTAAAAATTTAAGAATTCATCACTAACTCTTCTAGAGACTAGATTTGACTTAAAAATATTTGGGGTATTACACCAGTCTAGTTTAGTATTCAGTTCAGACCTTAGTAAACTCAGTCAACTAGCAGAATTTAGTAGTATTACGTTAGTGAACTGAACTTAGTAATTTCAGTAAAAGTTCAGTCAATGGTAGTATGAACTAGGAAAATCAGTCTAGCGTGTATTTAGTTGGGAGTAGGTGATAACGCTCAAACTACAGCTCTCGAAAGAGTGTAAGCGGTCATTGTCAAATATATAACCCAACTGGGTTGGGTATCGATCCCACTGAGAATAGCCGGTGAATAAGTAAGTAATGATTATTAGACTTTTGGTGAAAGTCTCATAAAAAGGGGGGATTTTAACGTGCAAATAATGTGAACAAAATAGTAAAGTAAAAACAGAAAATAGCAAAGTAAAAAGAAAAAATGTTTGGTAAGATGTTAAACAATGAGAATTGAGAGTTGGGGTTATGTCCACCTGATGAGTTATACGTCTCTATTGGCTATGAGTTATGCGGAATCCAGACATGCATGTGCTTATAGAGAATTGTATTCTATGGTAAATCCAAGTGTCTTTCGACCTATCAAGGAATATTTCACTTTAACTCTTTTGAGCTTAAAGTGTATCTAATGGTACAAATTCTACAAGAGGTTAATACAGTTACGACACTAACTTTTTAATAGGGGTTGGTGCCCTATTATCTTGACATTATCTCTTTTTCAGACATATAACTTTTCTTTCGAACAAGTTAATGCTATAGTGGCATATTCTATGCATTTGCAACCACAAGAATTTGCATTAAGATGAAGAGAATAATGATATAAGCAGCATACATGTCACGAATTCACAAACTCATAGCAATAGATAGTATCTCATAAGGCTTCCATAACCCCAACAGAGAAGTTTAGCTATTCATGAGTGCCACGGAAATCAAAATAGACATTATCATTATACCAAAATAAAGATCTCATGTGTAGTAGGGGTTTGGTATGGCGTTAGGCGTGACTTCCCTTTTAGAATAGCGTTTCTCTTGTTGTAGAAATTAAGAATTGAATAGATAAATAGAAGAAGAATGTATGAATTTCGAAATTGTTGAGGAATTGAAAGATTAATTGAAGAATGAATTGAAAGGTAAGATTAATAGAAAGATGAATAAAAATCTCTAGCCAAATAGGGTATTTATAACACCCATATCCTATTCCTACTAAACTACTGCATTACTTAACCCAATTCTACTGGGTTACTGCATCATTATCCTAATCCTAATAAGTTACTGCTAGTCCCCAAAGTCTTTAGAATTGCTGTTTTTACTCGGGACAGGTTTCCCATGCGTCACTTTTGGTCCTTGGCGTCCAAGCTTTCCCTTTCTTATTTCGTGAATCTTCCTTTGGCGTCAAGTTATCTATAAAATACTGAATTCTGCATCATTTATACCCTAAAACTTGCTAATCACGTTTGTTAGCTCAGTTAGAGGAAAAAGGACTAAAAGTGCATGAATTATATAATTTGTCCTCAAAACTTAGCTAAAATATGGGTAAAATATAGTACTTTAGGCGTGTAAATTCGCCTATCATCAATACCCCACACTTAAAGCTTTGTCCATCCTCGAACAAACTATCATGTCCATCTAAACATCTACTTAGGGTTTCACAGTAACAACACAAAATATTCATCAAGACAGGCACAACAATTATCAACAAAGAGTAGTTTTATGATCATTAGTAGAAACAATTCAACCTCCAATATAAACTCGTGATGGTGGTTAATAAGTTAAGGCTCAAAGAATCATATACAACTACCCAAAACTCATCAACCATGCGTGTCTCACAATATATTACCAATAATCACTCACAAGTATAGTATATATTTCGAACATGGGTATAAGATTATCCTTGCTCTCACTCTCACAAAGAATTCATATGCTGCAACTGATGACCATAGGCTTGACCTTAGTGTAATGCTCCACTAAATATCAGAATGCTAAGCTTAGGGTCAACTAGGTCTTTTACTGGTTCTAATGTAGGCTAAGGGACGGGTAGGACTATTTTTCTAAGAGCTTTAATACATCACATTAAGCTATTAACACTTTCTTTTAAACAACCTTTCTACTTTTTTTTAATCTCTCACCCCTTTTCACTTCTTTTGCCATTCCAACATAACTATCTTTTTATTTGATCATAAACTCAATTTATCTTTTTGTTTTTCTATTTCTTTTTCTTTTCTTTTCTCTTTTTTTTTATAACACACCTCTATGATAGCCACTCTATAACACATTCAAGTACCAATACATTCTATGGCATCATACTCACCCAATTTCCTCTATCATATGACTTTTTCACTTTAAAGCACTTAGGAATTTGGATCAAATTACGGTCTTGAAGAAAAATGGATTAGGCTTACATATGAGGCTATCAAAGAAAATAGGCTAAAGGCTCAAAGGGGTTTAACTAGGATAAATGTTCATGGGTAGGTAAAAAGAAGGTAAACAATCATAGGCTGCCAAAGAAATGCCTAAATCATCTCCTAAACTTGCACTCTTTATTTTCGCTTCACACACACACCAGGCAAGTTCTAGCATCAGCCACAAACATAGAATATACTATTATCTCACACACACAATGCACATGGTCGACTTTATTGGGAGTAGTATAGACTCTTGACCCAATAGTTAAAGGAATTAAACCATACAATTATCACATAGTGAGTCACAATTAGTGCCTAAATGTCTCAATAGTAATGATTTTATCACAGACTCTTGTTATAATACCATGCTGCCTATTAGAACAGTTTCATGGAAAAATAAAAATTTAACTACTAAAAAAACAGAAATTTAACTAAAACAAACAAACAAACTTAAATAAATGCAAATGTAGATAAAGAAGGATAGCATGCAAATACCGGCAGCCCACACTTAGACGGGACACACTGCCCTTAATGAAAAATAAATAAGAAGAATCTGGTTAGTCGGACTCCCCCTCTATGTCTGGGGTCATACCCCCTTCGTCGAAATCATCATTGGAGTCGTCTTCATCAGAATTCTCCTCTACGTTGGAGTCTGGTATTCTGCGTCATCATCGGTTGGCACATCATCATCAAGAGGTTCCTCAAAGTATACACCTACTCCACACATCGCCCTTGCATGCTCATTCATTGGGTAGTCATAATCCAGCTGTTGGAGCTCTGGAGCAGTTGGAACACGGCCCCCGCTCATCATTGTAAATCGAGTCATGCCATAAAGATGGTGAAAGAAACTCTGATTCTGAGCATGTCTCTCTGCATTAGTAAGGTTGACGCCATGAGTGGATTCAACATCTTTAACTTTTGTGAGGTCAACCTTCTTCGGGTTGTGTGGGAGTTTATGATCAGCTGGTTCCTCTTCGATGTCCTCCTTCCTCAATATTGCAGTCAACAAATTGCCAAAGCTTAAGTGGGACCTCTTGTGTAGCCTGGCTTTCCGCATTGTAGATCGAATAATTTCCCCTATGTTGATAGGGAAATTCGTCATCAATGCATATAACAAGGACACTCTATCTCGTGTTATATTTATGTATTGAGTCCTTGGAATCAGGCAAGAGTTGACTATGCGTAACCATATCCTAGCTTCCCTATTCAAGGGAGCATATGAGAAGGTGTTGTGTCGACCGGTGTCCTTGTGTCTGCTCTATCGTGCCATAAATCTTGTTCCACAAAGTGTGTGTCGAATAGCCCTGTACAGAGCTCTGTTATATAGCTCCTTGAATGGTGATGGATCAACAGATGGCAAGCCTAGAAAGGAGTTGAAGAATTCCACATTTAGTTGCAGAACTTGGCCCCGAATCTTTACCTCACTCCCTGTAGTTTTTGGTGACCATTTGGCTTAGAATTATCGTGTTAAATCGAGATTGCACTCTCCCATATCTCGGAAGATGAAATCAATATGTAACACCATTATCTTGGCCAACATACGTGGTTCTTTCTTTGCTAGGCTCTCCTTGTTTATCAGCTCCACATGAACATATTTTTTCTCTTTATTGTTCCTAGACCATTCCTTTCCTTCCTCCTCTAGGACCCATTTATTTCCAAACATGCGGCGTGGTACTTGCAGCGAGGAGGATTCTCCTTGCTCTTTTCATCCTCTTTTCTTGACTTTTTGTGAAGTGGTTGCTTTATCTTTTCCTTGTCTTGCTTTTGGTGCCATTGTACCTGAGATTAAAACAATATTCATGTTAGCTTCATCTCGGTGGATACAATCAATAATCAAGCAGTAGTGGCACCACCCCACACTTATTTTGTTGGCACAAACTAGTGATGTGAAAGTTGTCAATTACTCAAACTTCATCGATATACGTTTTAGGCGCTATATTCCAACAATATAATCAGTGCAGTCATACTTCATGAAATCTTGGAAAGACTTTACATGTTTGGATTGATGTATCTTAAGACTACTACATAGAGATTGAATCAAGTTAAGATCATCCTTACGTACTATTTCACTAACTTAGTTGTATCACAACAAATCAACCACATTCAAATCACCAAAACTACTTCAAGATTTAACAATTCATAATAAGCGTAGTAGTGCAGTACTTACGGAATATAAATGAAGAACAAAGAAGTACTTACTTGATTGATGGGTTTGGATGATGTTCTTGCAAGATAAGAGAGTATAAAATTTTTTTTGAGAGGATTTGGAGAGGTAGGCGGCGCTTATGCTAGGTTTGCAATGTATTTTTGGTCTAATACTAAGTTCCTTATTTATAGGACAAGCTTGGGTCAGATTTTGACCCATTTAAAATCGGATTTGGAGTCAAAAAGTGACCATAGGCGGCGCCTAATGCTTTGCCTATGCTTGGCATAGGCGACACCTTTTGAAAAGCATTGTTGAGCATAGGTGGCGCCTATGCCATGGCATATGAGATTCAGAGAAAAAAGGCATTGGCATAGGTGGCGCCTATGCTATGGCATTCTTAGGCATGGGCAGCGCCTATGCTATGGCACTCTAGAATCTGTGAGCTTAGGCCATAGCATAGGCCTTGCCTTGTTCGTGGCCTAGTTTTACATACGCCTTGCCTTGTTTGTTGCCTATATTATCATAAGCAATGCCCAACCCATAGCCTTTTGCTTATTCATTCCTAACTTAGCACCTTCAAGATGCAATACTTCCAAATCAAAATTTAAAACCAATCTCCTCCTTTGCACCTCTTGCACCTACATTTACTCAAAAACAACAAAAACGATTAGAACGATGTGTTGCCTCCCATCAAGCGCCTTAGTTTTGGTCGTGGCTCGACAAAATCCTAAGAAAACAAAAACAATTAAAAACAATAAAAAACGATGGGTTGCCTCCCACCAAGCGCTTGATTTATTGTTGCGGCACGACATAGCTATCTCGATTACTTAGACTTCATCGAGATAGATGGGGCATCATTTTCTAAATGGATTCAGATGATGCTGATACTTACTTGTAGGAATGCAATCTTCGTTGCTATGACTCTTGTGCATACATATCCCAGGAGGGATACCAATTATATCATCAATAGTCCAACCCATAGGTCTCACGTATCTTTTCAGAGCAGAGATGATAGCCTCTACGTGCTGTTTACTTGAATCATCCGCCACACTCATCGGAAGTGTATTTCCACTTCCCAATAATGCATACCTAAGATAATTGGGGAGCTCTTTCGATTCTAGCACTGGTGGCTCTTCAATGGAAATCTTCGCTGTTGGTGATGGTTGATTCTTAAGATCAAGGTTCGGCTGCTTAGGAGTATGAGAATAGGACTCTATTTCTGTTAGAGCACACATAGTTTCTTTATAATCTTTATCGCCCTCATGCTCAACATTCAGCAGCGCAGCAGACAATGGATCAACAGTAAGCTATTTCTCTACAAATACTGCTTTCTTATCCACATAATGAACATCAGCTACAGACAACACATTCATATCGCTGGGCTGCTTTATTTCTTTGCATATATCAAAGCAGACTACTTCGTCATTCAATCGAAATAAAAGCTCATTAGCTCTCATGTCAAAAAGCACACTTCCTATTGCAAGGAAAGGACGTCCCAAGATTATGGAAACTTCAGAATCCACCTCACAATCCAGAATAACGAAGTCTGCAGGAAAGATGAATGAAGAAACCTTCACCAACACATCATTCAAGATACCCACAGGTCGTTTTACCAACCTATCAGCCATTACGAGCCTCATATTGGTTGGTGTCGGATCGCGTAACCCCAACTTCCTGTAGATGGATAGTGGCATCAAATTGATGCTAGCACCCAGATCGCACAATGCCTTGGAAAAATTCAAAGATCCAACAGTGCAAGGAATAGTGAAGGCACCAGGGTCGGCCTTTTTCTGAACTAGCGATCTTGTAGCGATTGCACTGAAATGGTGAACATTATCTGCCGGCTCATAGCTTACAGCTCACTTCTTTGTTAAAAGGTCCTTCATGAATTTTGCATACCCAGGTATTTGCTCTAGTGCCTCCACCAACAGAACATTAATGGTCAGCTGCTTTAACATCGTCATGAATTTACTGAACCTTGTATCATTCGCCTTCTTCTTCAATCTTTGAGGAAAAGGTGGTGGTGGAAGTGGAATTGTTTTCTCCATAGCTTTCTTCTCCTATTGTTTCAGAATTTTTGTCTTTTCAGGCTGCAAACTACTAGGGGTGACGCCATGGACGTCTCGGTCAACTTCTATGGCATCCTTATCTTCTTTATTTTTGGCCACTTGCTTGCTTTGGGATGAATTTTCCAGCACCTTACCACTCCTAGTAGTAATAGCCATGCATGATCCATCCTTTCTTGGATTTTGCACAGTGTGGCTAGGTAAAGTGCCAGCCTTTCTTTGATTGAGTGCTGCTGAAAGTTGGCTCAATTGCTGCACTATTTGTTTTATTGAAGTGGAATGTGAGTCAACCAATTGCTTCATAGAGGACAAATCATGTATTACCTCCGTTACTCCCGTTCTGGTTGCCTCCACTCCTTTCAACAATTTAGCCATCATATCTTCCATATTTCCGAAACCAGATGCAGTGGCATCACGTCTTCCTGGGGGAACATACAAACCATTCTTGTCATTCTTGTTCTTCCAACTACATTGGTCCTTGTTTCCAGATTTATCATAATAGTTCCGACCTTGGTTTCCTTGGGCATTGCCTCGGAAACCCCCCTGATTGTTTAAGTAGTTAGCTTCTTCTTTCGAATCAGATTCGTCTCTTCCTTTTGACTCAACAACTTTGACTTTTTTGGTCTTCCCTGATAATATATGCTTTGTAAGAAGATCCACTTGTGTTTTTAGATGCGCCATATCTTGATTACGTTCTTCATCTCTTCTCCTTTGTTCCACAGTTATGCCAATAGTAAAAGTGGGGCTTGCTACCTCAAAATCCCTGGTATGCCAAGCTCTACTTTGCTTGGTCATCCGATCTAGCATATTGCTTGCCTGACCAAAGGTGAGGTCCATAAATGATCCTCCAGCCGCATTATCCACCACTGGTTTAGTTATTGAATTCAAGGATCTGTATAGTATCTCTATTAAGTGGAAATTGGTCATATGATGGTTTGGGCACTGCATAAGCTTCGTCTTGAACCTGTCCCATGTTTTATGAAGAGCTTCGGTTGGAAGCTGCTGAAAGTTACTGATTTCATCTCTCAATTGTGCTCTTTTGGATGGCGGAAAGAATCTTTCTAGGAAAGCGTCTTTCAATTGCCTCTAATTTGTAATAGAATCAGGAGTCAGCCCATTCAACCATAGAGTTGCCTCCCTAGACAGAGACAATAGAAATAAGTGTAATCGAATTGCATTCTGACCAATGCCAGGATTGTCAAACGACTTGCATTTAGAAATAAAGTTGATCAGATGCATATTCGGATCATCGCCTTCTAGTCCACCAAATAATCCCTTGAGTTGCAATAACTGAATCATGGTGCTTGTGATGTTGAACTTGGCTCCGGGTGCCAATGGTGGAGGAATAATGGCTCCTGTGGCTTCGGCTCCATCAAGATCATCATCATCATCGTCGAATGCTGGTTGCATGGGTTGGCATTTATGCCTAAACCTAGCTTGACGATCTCTTCTGTTGGCAGGTGTTACTATCTCAGCATCACGCCTAGGGTTTAGTAACTCGTCATCACCTAGATCCTCATCATCAGGATTTATTGCTCGCCCAGGGTTATCAATATTCTGTTAATTCACTTGAGCGGCGGCTAGAGCATCTAGCTTGCCTGTTCCTGTTGAGCAGCCATTCTTACATTTTCCTGTTGTGCCTCCATTCTGCCAATACATTATGTTTAAGGATTGATAGGTAATAACGGTTGACCAGAACTTCGAGTATGGGGCATGCACTGAATAAAAACCTGCAGTAAACAAAAACAAAAACTAAAAGTATAAGTACGAGAATCTTTGACCAAAGGGTCTAGTAATTATCACAAACTTAGTAGACAATCGTATTCCCTAGCAACGATGCCATTTTTTGACAACGCTCAAACTACAGCTCTCAAAAGTGTGTAAGCGGTCGTTGTCAAATATATAACCCAACTGGGTTGGGTATCGATCCCACAAAGGATAGCCGGTCAATAAGTAATGATTATTAGAATTTTGGTGAAAGTCTCGTAAAAAGGGGGGATTTTAACGTGCAAATAATGTAAACAAAATAGTAAAGTAAAAACAGAAAATAGCAAAGTAAAAACAAAGAATGTTTGGTAAGATGTTAACCAATGAGAATTGAGAGTTGGGGTTATGTCCACCTTATGAGTTATACGTCTCTATTGGCTATGAGTTATGCGGAATTCAGACATGCATGTGCTTATAGAGAATTGTATTCTATGGTAAATCCAGGCGTCTTTTGACCTATCAAGGACTATTTCACTTTAAATCTTTCGAGCTTAAAGCGTATCTAACGGTACAAATTCTCCAAGAGGTTAATCCAGTTACGACACTAACTTTTTAATAGAGGTTGGTGCCCTATTACCTTGACATTATCTCTTTTCCAGACATATAACTATTCTTTCAAACAAGTTAATGCTATACTGGCGTATTCTATGCGTTTGCAACCACAAGAATTTGCATTAAGATGAAGAGAATAATGATATAAGCAACATACGTCACGAATTCACAAACTCATAGCAATAGATAGTATCTCATAAGGCTTCCATAACCCCAACAGAGAAGTTTAGCTATTCATGAGTGCCACGGAAATCACAATAGACATTATCATTATACCAAAATAAAGATCTCACGTGTAGTAGGGGTTTGCTATGGCGTTAGGCGTGACTTCCTTTTTAGAATAACGTTTCTCTTATTGTGGAAATTAAGATTTGAATAGATGAATAGAAGAAGAATGTATGAATTTTGAAATTGTTGAGGAATTGAAAGATTAATTGAAGAATGAATTGAAAGGTAAGATTAATAGAAAGATGAATAAAAATCTCTAGCAAAATAGGGTATTTATAACACCCATATCCTATTCCTACTAAACTACTGCATTACTTAACCCAATCCTACTAGGTTATTGCATTATTATCCTAATCCTAATAAGTTACTGCTAGTCCCCAAAGTCTTTAGAATTGCTGTTTTTGCCCGGGACAGGTTTCCCATGCATCACTTTTGGTCCTTGGCGTCCAAGCTTTCCCTTTCTTCTTTCGTGAAGCTTCCTTTGGCGTCAAGTTATCCATACAATGCTGAATTCTGCATCATTTATACCTAAAAACTTGCTAATCACGTTTGTTAGCTCGATTAGAGGAAAAAGGACTAAAAGTGCATGAATTATATAATTTGTCCTCAAAACATAGCTAAAATATGGGTAAAATATAGTACTTTAGGCGTGTAAATTCTCCTATCATCAGTAGGATTTAGCACCAAGCTAGCCTAGGTAGTGGAGCATTTATCCCAGCAGAAGGTTTGACCCCTAGTAGCAATCCATGCGTTACAAAACTACGTAGCTAGAGTAAGTTGAGATGTCTTTCTGCTAGATATTTTGAGGGTTGATACATCTCATACGAGTGTTTCCTGCCTGTGAGGGTTGATGAAAAAGCTTCCTGTCAGAGAGGGTTAATTTACAACTTCTCTTTGCTCATGATACGGTATTGACACCCTTCCAACTGGGGTTAAAATTTAGACCCCAATCTATCTAAAAAGGGGCATATTTATTATATGATTACCTCCCACAGTCTTAGTTTTAGTTTCAGTCTTAGAATAGAACTCAGTCAGTTCTACAGATTCAGGGCTATCAAGCACAGTCACTCAGTTAAGTATGGAACTCAGTACAGTTCCACAAGATTAGGACTGTCAAATAAAGTCACTCAGTTATCAGTTACACAGTATCAATAAATTCATATTTAGTGCATCAGTAATTTAGGACTCAGTATCCAGTGTTATCATGATCTAGTTACAGTATATGTATTCATGCAGATACTCCCATCTAGTTATATTAATATCATTCAGTTAGTATTGTTCATGCATATCACCCATGCATTTTATCCTGCCTCAGTTTGCATACCAGTACATTCAAAGTACTGACGCATACATTTCTTTTGCGCTATGATGTTTTATATCATTGGTTCGGACGCATGGGCTCCCGATCATCCCTAGCAGTTATAGATTTTCAGCAGTCAGAGTTAGTGGTGAGTCCTCATATTTTGAGGACATTATTATTTCAGTATTTCAGATTATTTCAGTAGCTAGAGTTAGTTAGTGACTTGTCCCATCAACTCTATGTCTCAGACAGTTTAGAGGCTATTTAAGACTGGAGTATTCTCAGACAGATGTTTTAGATTTGGTATTGTTATACTGTGTTTAGTTTTATTTCATTATTGAACTTTATGAAAAGTTTTCACCTAATTTCCACATATTTACAACATCATTATTCACTTATTGCCACAGGTACCAGTCATGAGTTAGTGTGGTACTTTGGGATTTTAAGCACCGTGTAGTGTCCGGGATACATACTCGGAGCATTACATTTTGGCCTTGGGCTTTAGGAATAGGTTATACTCCTTGATATTAGTAGATCATTTTTGTGAATATGTGTTGCATTGTTATTTTAGAACATAATCAAGTTGAGTTCATAAGAAAAATCAATGCTTAAGTTCGTTGAGCATTGCTGAGCATGGATTGAAGTAGGTGATGCTTGAATGTAGTTGAAAATTCAATCTAGTTTTAATGTGCGTGCTAACTATTTCTTCGTAAGATTGTACAATGCATGTTGAGGGTGTTAATTTACTGTATGATATTACACGCGTTGAGTATATAAATAAGATTTGTTAAGGACGTGTTGGATGGGCAAGTGTCATTGTATTGGTTTACATTGTGATTATGCTTGTTGTGACATGAGTTTCTACAACGAGAATTGATTGGTAAAAGTTAATCGTGAGTCTATTGTTAGAATTTATGAGGATAAAAGGGAAGTGGCATAAAGGTAGCATAATACTATGGGGGATAAGGGGGTATAACAAGGGTTTGGGATAAGGATGGTGATATTTGATGTCGGATATTTTTCTATGGCACTTATATGCCGGTTATAAAGTGGTATATGGACAGAGGACATCTTCTTCAAGTCATGGCTAATGGAAAACTATAAGACCCATATTATGTGAGTACACAGTACTGGTGAGTTTGACAATTCCTAGAGTGTATCAGGTTATGTTGTTGTTGATATATTAGGTTCCCCGAGTGAATCAGATAATGTCATTATGTTTGCATAGTTCCATGAGTAATCCGGGATATTTATTTACCTGAATTGTGTATGTACTTGCTGAATTCTAATGAAAAGAATAAATGTGGAAAGATTGAGTTTATTGTTGTTAGTCATGTTATTGATTTGGTGAACTCTATGTCTTATACTTGCTTGAATTATTTATATTGTTATGACATGGCCCGACCCCGAGCCTTGTCGTAATGGGCATCCCAAGTCCAATCAGCACCAAGGAGCGCCACCTATTACCCAACCCTACCACCTATGTCTAGCGTTAGATGAACTAAATTTCAAAAAGATAACAATATAGCATTATTGTTCTCTTTAAGACTCTGGGAAAGGTTCACAACCATTACTGACCCAACTGAGTCCAACCATACCTGACCAATCGCACAACCATACCAAACAAAACCATAGACAATAAACCGAAAGGAATACCAAAATATAATATGAAAATCAATCCCAAAATGTAATAGGATAAAACAACCAACAATATTGACCTATGATTTCAGCCCACCAGCTTAATCTGATGCCAAGGCTGACACCAATACCGATCCTGCCCATACCAACCCCCAGAAGTATGACAAATACTCTATCCAAATGTGTACAAAAATATGGTTAGGACATGCCCCTAACCAATATCAAAAATAAAAAAAACATGTCTAAAGAAATCCATAACATGAAATCATTTTTTCTGAAAGGATGGAAGGTCACCACTTCATTCCAAATTCTAATACCAAGTCTACATGATAAATAGAAGGAGTACAATAGTCAATTCCTATATAGCATAGGTATACAATTGCTAATAAACGAGGTTAGCGAATGACTGCTAACATGAATATAAAGATAAGAATAAAATAATGACAGTAATAAAACCAAGGAAAACCATCCATAATGCATAAAACCATACATATATAAGTGTCGGAAAAGGGACCGGCTTTAGCATGCAAATAAAACCTTTACTTGGGTTGTGTAGCTTTTACATCCTAATGACCCATGGGCGATATGGGTTCAGCTCCCCCTACTAAAAAGGCCCCAATGTGTGTAGCCGCACGACTAGAGAATATGCAATGGGGTGACTAGTACATCCCCCCAATATAAAATGTGGCACACACACATAGTCATCAACACCCCTCATATCGGCAAATATGATTTTCTAGTTTTGGTCCCCTCGAGACCGCCACCTTCCATGGCTTAGCTACATACCTTGTCACTAATGCAAATCATTTAGTTTAAGGGGACCTTAGGTGCCCTTCCATAGACCATAATAAATCTATTTGGGAGTATTCCATGTTCTCCATAAGCATAACCATTTAGCCTTTAGCCTTTTCAAACCATTTAATCCATGCATAAATCCTTTGTCCAGTTTAAAACATACAACAGTTCCATTAAAAGAAGTCAATGCAATGAACATATGTTTATAAGCATTTTATGAAACACCTTGTGGGCATAATATAACCAAAACCAATTCCAAAGACCAGTAAACCATTACCACTTAATCTAATTGTCCAAAACCACCATTAATGCATATCAAAGAATAATTAAAACCATACCATAGGAAATCATAACAAAGCATTCAATATCAAAACCCCAATAATAGCTGAAAAGCATAATCATGAAATAGTAAAATTGTGAAGTCAATCGTATAAACCATGCCTTTAGTTGAAATTATAATAAAGGGTGAATCTGATGATAGGCGTATTTACACGCCTAAAGCACCTTAATTAACCCATATTTTAGCTAAGTTTGGAGGACAAAATATATAATTCCTGCACTTTTAGTCCTTTTTCCTATAAGTGAGCTAACCAACGTGATTAGCAAGTTTTCAGATATAAATGATGAAGATTTCAGCATTTTATGGACTGGTTGCCGCCAAAGGAAGCTTCACGAAAGAAGGAAGGCAGCTTTTGGAAGTCTATGGACTTAAAGTGACGCATGAAAACCTGTCCAGGGGAAAAATAGTATTTCCAAAGACTTGAGGATCAACAATAACTTAGTAGGATTAGGATAAGGATGCAGTAACCTAGTGGGATTAGGATAAGTATGCTGTAGCTTAGTAGGAATAGGATATGGGTGTTATAAAAACCCTATATTACTGAACTTTTCAGCAATTCATTCTCTTTCAATTAACTCGTATTCTCTTCCATTCTTAAAGTCATTATTGACATTATTCTTCATCTATTCAACATTTAATTTTCACAACAAGAGAAACGCTACTAGCAAGGATTTCACGCCATAAGTAACGCCACTTACATACTTCGCGTGAGATTGTTATTATCTTGGTATGATGATTATGCTTATTGAGTGTTCCGTTATACTCATGAGTAGCTAAACTTCTCTGTTAGGGTTATGGAAGCCTTATGAGATACTATCTATTGCTTTGAGTTTGTGAATTCGTGATGTGTATGCTGATTATATCATTACTCTATTCATCTTAATTGAATTCTTGTGGTTTCAAACATATAGAATACGCCAGTATAGTATTAACTTGTTCGAAAGAAAAGTTATATGTCTGGAAAAGAGAGATTGACAAGGAAATAGGGCTACCAACCCCTGTTTAAAAGTTAATACCGTAACTGGATTAACCACTTGGAGAATTCGTACCGTTAGTTATACGCTTTAATCTCGAAAGAGTTAAAGTGAGATAATCCTTGATGGTCGAAAGACACTAGGATTTACCATAGATTATGAAACTCTATAAGCGCATGCATGTCTGAATTCCGCATAACTCATAGCCAAAAGATACTTAGAACTCATAAGGTGGACATAAACCTAACTTACAATTCTCATTGATTAAAACCTACCAAACATTCCGTTTTTACTTTACTATTTTATATACTTTTACTTCAAGCATAAAAACCCCCTTTTTCAAAGAATTTCTGACAAACAGTCTATTAATAGTTGCAACACTTAGTGACCAAGTATTCCTTGTGGGATTCGATACCCAACCTAGTTGGGTTCTATATTTGACAGCGACCGCTTACACCCTTACGAGAGCTGTAGTTTGGGCGTTATCAAATTTTGGCGCCATTGCTGGGGAATACGGTTGTCTACTAAGTTTGTGATTGTTATTAGACCCTTTGATCAAAGATTCTTGTATTTTACTTTTATTTGTTGTTTTTGTTTTATTCAGGATTTGTTCAGTGTGATGATAGGCGAATTTACGCACCTATATCAATATATTTTGCCCATATTTTAGCCTACTTTTGAGAACTAATTATATATTTCATGCACTTTTAGTCCTTTTTCCTGTAAATGAGCTAACAAACATGATTAGGAAAGTTTCAGGTATAAATGATGCAAAATACAGCATTTTATGGCTTACTTGACGCAAAAGAAAGCTCACAAACGAAGTGGAAAGGAGCTGGACGCCTAAAGGACCAAATCTGCTGCATGGAAAATCTGTCCCGGGCTAAAACAGCATTTCTGAATACTTTGGGGACTGCATGGAAAATCTGTCCAGGACTAAAACAGCATTTCTGAAGACTTTGGGGACTTACAGACACAAAGCTGGATTTTGACAATGATACATTAACCTAGTACAATTGGGTTATGTATTTCATTAGTTTATTTGGATTAGGAGAATGTTACATTAACCTAGTACAAATGGGTTAAGTATTTCCTTAGTTTAGTAGGATTTGGTTATTTATTTCATTAGCATAGTAGGAGTAGGATAGGAGTATTATAAATACCCTATCATGCTAGAGATTTTAATCAAGTCCTCCCTTAGTGGAGGCAACTCCTCCCTTAATTCAAGAAATTCATTCTTAAACTATTAATTTTCTTCCATCTCTCTCATCTTCCACCACAAACATTCAACTCTTAAATTCCACAACAAGAGAATCGTTACTTGCTACGGAATCACCAAAACCACACGCCAAACACCTACTATTCACGCCATCCACCATGCAAAACGTGATATCCTTCGCATTCATGGGTAACTAAATCTCTTAGTTGGGGTTATGGAAGCCGAATGAGTTACTATCTATTGCTATGAGCTTGTGAGTTCAAGACAAGTAAATTGCTTATATCATTATTCTCTTCATCTTAAATCTACATCCTTTGCGGTTCAAACACAAGAACACGCCATTCTAACATCTAACTTGTTCGAGAGAAAGGTTATTTGTCTAGAAAAGAAGACGCATAGACCAACGCCAGGCTAACATTTAACTTGTTCGAGAGAAAGGTTATTTGTCTGGAAAAGAGATAATGTCAAGGTAGTAGGACACCCTTTCCTATTAAAAAGCTAGTGCCGTACCTGGACTAACCTCTTGGAGAATTCGTACCGTTAGACACGCTTTAAGCTCGAGAGAGTTAAAGTGAAATAGTCCTTGTTTAGGTCGAGAGACGCTTGGATTTACCATCGACTACAATTCTCTATAAGCAATTGCATGTCAAGACTCTACACACTCATAGCCAATAGAGACGTATACTTCTGAAGGTGGACATAACCCCAACGCTTCAATTCTCATTGTTTACAACCAACGTGACAATATTTCTCTTTTACTTTGCTATTTTTCAGCTTTTATTTCATTACTTTGGTTACTTATTACAATCCCCCCATTCTTACGAGACTTGCATCAAAAGTCTAATAATTTCACTTACTTGTTGACCAAGCTATTCTCTGTGGGATCGATACCCAACCCAGTTGGGTTCTATATTTGCTAACGACCGCTTTACACTCCCACGAGAGCTGTAGATTGAGCGTTATCAAAAATTGGCGCCGTTGCCGGGGAATACGAGTGTCAATCAAGTTCGTGATAATTACTAGACCCTTTGGTCAAAGATTCTCGTACTTTTACTTTTAGTTGTTGTTTTTGTTTTTTTTAGGTTTATTTAGTGCATCAATGGAGGCACAACGTGAAATTGAAAGGATGGCTGCTCAAGTGCATCAACAGAATATTGATAACCGTAGGCGAGCAACAAATCCTGACGATGAGGACGATCTGGATGGACCTGGTGCCACCGGAGCTATTATTCTTCCGCCATTGGCACCCGGAGCAAAGTTTAATATCACTAGCGCCATGATTCAGCTTTTGCAACTCAAGGGATTATTTGGTGGACTAGCAGGCGATGATCCGAACATGCATCTGATCAACTTTATTTCTACATGCAAGTCATTCGACAATCCTGGAGTTGGACAGAATGCAATTCGATTACGTCTATTTCCATTGTCTCTGTCTGGGGAGGCAACTATGTGGTTGAATGGGCTGACTCCTGATTCTATTACTCATTGGAGGCAATTGAAAGACGCTTTCCTAGAAAGATTCTTTCCGCCATCCAAAAAAGCACAATTGAGAGATGAGATCATAAATTTTCGACAGCTTCCAACTGAAGCTCTCCACGAAACATGGGAGAGGTTCAAGACGAAGCTCATGCGGTGCCCAAATCACCATATGACCAATGACCACTTGATGGAGATATTATACAGAGCTTTGAATTCGGTGACTAAGCCAGTGGTTGATAATGCGGCTGGAGGATCATTTATGGACCTCACCTTTGTGCAGGCAAGCCATATGCTAGATCGGATGACAAAGCAAAGTAGAGCTTGGCATACCAGGGATTCTGAGGTAACAAGCCCCACTTTATCTTTTGGCATGACTGCAGAGCAGAGGCGAAGACAAGAGGATCGTGACCAAGACATGGCTCACATGAAAATGCAGATGGATCTTCTTACCAAGCACTTATTATCAGGGAAGACCGAAAAAGTGAAAGCTGTAGCGCTAAAAGGAAGAGACGAATATGATTCTGAAGCGGAGGCCGACTACTTGAACAATCAGAGGGGTTTTCGTGGGAATGCCCAAGGAAACCAAGGTCGGAACTATTATGATAAATCTGGAAGCAAAGACCAGGGTAGTTGGAAGAAAAATAATGAAAAGAGTGGTTTGTACGTTCCCCCTGGTAGACGTGATACCACCACATCGAATTCTGGGAGTATGGAAGACATGATGGCTAAGTTATTGAAAGGAGTGGAAGCAACGAGCGCAGGAGTTAAGGAGGTGATTGATGATTTGTCCTCCATGAAGAAACTAGTTGATTCTCATTCCACTTCTATCAAGCAACTAGAGCAGCAATTGAGCCAACTTTCAGCAGCATTCAATCAAAGAAAGGCTGGCACTTTACCTAGCGATACTGTGCAAAACCCAAGGAATGATGGGTCATGCATGGCCATAACTACCAGAAGTGGTAAGGTGCTGGAAACTTCAGCAAAAGGCAAGCAAGTGGTTGACGAAGTGGTACGGTTTGATATATGCAAAACAATGAAGCAGCCCAGCGATATGAATGAGTCATCTGTAGCTGATGTTCATTATGAGGATACGAAAGCATTATCTATAGAGAAACAACCTACTGTTGAGCCATTGTCTGCTGCGCCACTGAATGTTGAGCATGAGGATAATGAAGATTATGAAGAACTTATGGGTGATCTAACAGAAATAGAGTCTTATACTCCTAAGAAACCGGATTGTGATCTCAAGAATCAACCAACAGCGAATACTCACTTTGACGAGCCACCAATGCTAGAATCGCAAGAGCTCCCCGATTATCTAAGGTATGTGTTCTTGAAAAGTAGAAATATACTTCCAGAGAGAGCAGATGATTTAAGTGAACAGCACGTAGAAGCTCTCATCTCTGCTCTGAGGAGATACAAGAGAGCTATGGGTTGGACTATTGATGATATAATTGGTGACTATCCGGAGAAACGTATGAGCCAGCTCGAAAAAGATCGCATGACCACAGGTAAGCCTCATTGTCGTCTAAATCCTTTCAGAAAACGATCCAACACTTACCTCGACGAAGTCTAAGTACTCGAGATAACTATGTCGAGCCACGACAATAAATAAGGCGCTAGATGGGAGGCAACCCATCGTACTAATCGTTTTCATTTGGTTTTGAGCAAAAATAGGTGCAAGAAGTATGCAACGAGGAGATTGATTTCAATTGACGATTTGGTCGCATTGTATGGTAAAGTCGGTAAGTTAGGAATGGTGATGCATAAGGCTATGGATTGAGCCTTTCTCACGTCATAATAGGCTTCGAGAAAGGCTAGGCCTTGGTAAAAATAGGCCACGAACGATGCACAACCTATTCTATCGCCTAAGGACTCGGAATCTAGTGTGCAATACACTATGCGCCGCCTATTCCTAGGTGTGCTTTTGACTATGCGCCGCCTATGCTATGGCATTTGAGATACTGAGACCAAATGCCATACCATATGCGCCGCATATGCCTAGATATGCCATACCATGTGCGGCGCATATGTCCCATTATGCCATGGACAATGCGCCGCATATACATGTGTTATGCCGAGGGATATGCGCCGCATATAGGGTGATTTTGTCCCCAAATCCGATTGTAAATGGGTCATAACCCGACCCATACTCTTCCTATATAAAGGGGACATAGTTTTACAACACAACCACATTAGAAAACACCCTAAAGGCGCCACATAACCTTCCAAATCTTCTCAAAATTTTCTTCTTTTGCTCTTCTAATTCACAACACCGTCTCCACAAGCTTCAAGCAAGTAAGTACTCTCTTATTCTTCATCGTAAGTACTACGTTGCTATGCTTATTATAAATTGCTAAATCATATAAGATTATTGGTGATGTTCATGTGTTTGAATTGTTGTTACATAATCATGTGAGTAAACATATACGTAGGGAATTCTTGACTTATTTCCGACTTGAATTTGGTTTCAATAGCATTGTTATGATATTTGCTGAATAGATATGGCTATGAATATTGCTTAAGAGTTTTGTTTGGATGCTTACATGTTAGACTATTCCGGCCATCGGGATAAGATTATAGTACCTATCGACTTAGGAGGTTGTGCTTGTTGTAAGAATAACTATTCCATGTGGTAACCCCTATGTCGTAGTGTTGCTATATCTACCATGAAAGTAGTCCAATGGCTGCAAATAAGTGATACAATGCTGATTTTCTTGTTGGAATTCAATCCTAAAACGTATGTCGACGAAATCTGAGTAAATCGACTACGTTCACCTCACTGATTTGTGCAACAAAACTAAGTGTGGGGTGGTACCCCTAGTACTTGCTTATAGATTGTATCAAGTGAGATTGTGCTGCAATTAACACTATTTCAAGTCTCAGGTACAATGGCACCTAAAGAGAGACCAGGCAAGGAAGAAGGCTACCATTTCCCAAAAGGGCAAGAAAAGAGGCCGCAAGGAGCAAGGAGAACCCTCCTCGCTGCAAACACCTCGACTCACGCTTGGAATTAAGTGGGATACTTATGCGGAACTTATGAGGATGATGACTCTTATGATGATCCCAACGCAAGGGGTATGACCCCAGACATAGAGGAGGAGTCCGACTGACCAGGTTCCTCGTATTTATTTTCCACTGAGGACAGTGTCCCGTCTAAGTGTGGGGTGGCATTGCATGCTATACTTCTCTGTTTGCACCTATGTTTGTTTGTTTACTTTGTTTATTTGGGTTCGTTTCTTTTTTTTTTTTTTTCGTTTGACGTTTTTTTTTAGTTTTTTTTAGTAGTTAAAATTTTTCTAGCTTCGCATGAAATTATTTTGATAGGCAGCATGAGATTATAACAAGAGTATGTATTACAATTGTGACTATTGAGACATTTAGGCTCTAGTTGTGACTCATTATGTGATATTGTGTGATTCAATTCCTTCACTTGTTGGGTCAAGAGTCTATATTACTTCCAATCAAGTCGACCATGTGCCTTGTGTGTGTGAGATAATAGTATATTCTATGTGTGTGGCTGATGCTAGAACTTGCCTGGTATGTATGCAAAGCGAAAATAAGGAGTGTAAGTTTAGGATGTGATTTAGGCATTTCTTTGGCAACCTATATTTGTTTACCTTCAGTTTTACCTACCCATGGACATCATCCTAGTTAAACCCTTTTGAGCCTTTAGCCTATTTCTTTGACAACCTTGTATGTAAGCCTAATCCATTTCTTTCAAGACCGTAATTTGATCCAAATTCCTAAGTGCTTTAAAGTGAAAAAGTCATGTGACAACATAAGAGGAAATTGGGTAAGTATGATGCTTTAAATTGTAAATGGTGCTTGAATGTGTTATGAAAAAGAAAGTGCTATCATAAGAGGTATGTTGTGAAAAGAAAAAGGAAAAGAAAGCTGAAAAGTAAGTTGCTCTTAAAACTGAAAAACAAAAGAGGAGAAAAAGGGTGGTAGAACAAAAGAAAGAAGAAAGGTTGAAAGAAAAAAAAAAAAAGTGTCATAGATACAAAGTGATGTATTAAAGTGCTTAGGAACTTAGTCACTATTTCTGGCCAAAATAGTCCTACCCGTCCCTTAGCCAACATTACAACCATCTAAAGACCTACTTGATCCTAATCTTAACATTCCGACATTTAGTAGAGTACTACATTAAAGGCAAGCTTATGGTCATTAGTTGCTACATATGAATTCTTTGTGAGAGTGAGAGCAAGGACACTTTGATACCCATGTTTGAAAAATATGCTATATTTGTGAGTGATTATGGGTACTATATTGTGAGACACACATGGTTGATGAGTTTTGGATAGTTGTATATGATTCTATGTACCTTAACGTTTGCATGCGAGTTGATCACCATCACGAGTCTATGCTTGAGGTTAAATTGTTTCTACTTATAATCGGAAAGCTACTCTTTGTTGATAGTTGTTGTGCTTGTCTTGAAGAATGTTTTGTGTTGTGGCTGTAAAAACCCTAAGTTGATGTTAAAAGGACATGATATGTTGTTCGAGGACGAACAAAGCTCTAAGTGTGGGGTGTTGATGATAGGCGAATTTACGCACCTATATCAATATATTTTGCCCATATTTTAGCCTAGTTTTGAGAACTAATTATATATTTCATGCACTTTTAGTCCTTTTTCCTGTAAATGAGCTAACAAACATGATTAGGAAAGTTTCAGGTATAAATGATGCAAAATACAGCATTTTATGGCTTACTTGACGCAAAAGAAAGCTCACAAACGAAGTGGAAAGGAGCTGGACGCCTAAAGGACCAAATCTGCTGCATGGAAAATCTGTCCCGGGCTAAAACAGCATTTCTGAATACTTTGGGGACTGCATGGAAAATCTGTCCAGGACTAAAACAGCATTTCTGAAGACTTTGGGGACTTACAGACACAAAGCTGGATTTTGACAATGATACATTAACCTAGTACAATTGGGTTATGTATTTCATTAGTTTATTTGGATTAGGAGAATGTTACATTAACCTAGTACAAATGGGTTAAGTATTTCCTTAGTTTAGTAGGATTTGGTTATTTATTTCATTAGCATAGTAGGAGTAGGATAGGAGTATTATAAATACCCTATCATGCTAGAGATTTTAATCAAGTCCTCCCTTAGTGGAGGCAACTCCTCCCTTAATTCAAGAAATTCATTCTTAAACTATTAATTTTCTTCCATCTCTCTCATCTTCCACCACAAACATTCAACTCTTAAATTCCACAACAAGAGAATCGTTACTTGCTACGGAATCACCAAAACCACACGCCAAACACCTACTATTCACGCCATCCACCATGCAAAACGTGATATCCTTCGCATTCATGGGTAACTAAATCTCTTAGTTGGGGTTATGGAAGCCGAATGAGTTACTATCTATTGCTATGAGCTTGTGAGTTCAAGACAAGTAAATTGCTTATATCATTATTCTCTTCATCTTAAATCTACATCCTTTGCGGTTCAAACACAAGAACACGCCATTCTAACATCTAACTTGTTCGAGAGAAAGGTTATTTGTCTAGAAAAGAAGACGCATAGACCAACGCCAGGCTAACATTTAACTTGTTCGAGAGAAAGGTTATTTGTCTGGAAAAGAGATAATGTCAAGGTAGTAGGACACCCTTTCCTATTAAAAAGCTAGTGCCGTACCTGGACTAACCTCTTGGAGAATTCGTACCGTTAGACACGCTTTAAGCTCGAGAGAGTTAAAGTGAAATAGTCCTTGTTTAGGTCGAGAGACGCTTGGATTTACCATCGACTACAATTCTCTATAAGCAATTGCATGTCAAGACTCTACACACTCATAGCCAATAGAGACGTATACTTCTGAAGGTGGACATAACCCCAACGCTTCAATTCTCATTGTTTACAACCAACGTGACAATATTTCTCTTTTACTTTGCTATTTTTCAGCTTTTATTTCATTACTTTGGTTACTTATTACAATCCCCCCATTCTTACGAGACTTGCATCAAAAGTCTAATAATTTCACTTACTTGTTGACCAAGCTATTCTCTGTGGGATCGATACCCAACCCAGTTGGGTTCTATATTTGCTAACGACCGCTTTACACTCCCACGAGAGCTGTAGATTGAGCGTTATCACAGTGCATGCCAAATACTCGAAGTTCTGGTCAACCATTAATACCCATAAATCCTGAACCACAACTTATTGGCAGAATGGATGCACAACGTGAAATTGAAAGGATGGCTGCTCAACAGAAGCAGGCCAGATTAGCTGCATTGGCCGCTTCTCAAGTGTATCAACAGAATATTGATAACCCAGGGCGTACAACAAATCCTGATGATGAAGACCTTGGTGATGATGAGTTACTAAACCCACGGTAGGCTGCTGAGGTGACGACACCCATGTAGAGGAGAGATCACCAAGCTTGACTGAGGCCTGATGGCCGAGCTATGCTGATTCCTTTTAATGATGATGATGATGATCTGGATGGAGCTGGTGCTACAGGAGCTATTATTCCTCCACCCTTGGCACCTGGATCAAAGTTTAATATCACTAGCACTATGATTCAACTATTGCAGATCAAGGGATTATTTGGTGGAGTTGCAGGTGATAATCCGAATATGCATCTGGTCAATTTTATCTCTATATGTAAGTCATTCAACAATCCAGGCGTTGGACAGAATGCAATTCGGCTGCGCTTATTTCCATTATCTCTATCTGGGGAGGCAACTCTTTGGTTGAATGGGCTGACTCTTGATTCTATTACTAATTGGAGGCAATTGAAAGAAGCTTTCCTAGAAAGATTTTTCCGCCATCCAAGAGAGCACCGTTGAGAGATGAAATCAACAATTTTTGATAGCTTACAACTGAAGATCTCCATGAAACATGGGAGAGGTTCAAGAAGAAGCTTATGCGGTGCCCAAATCATCATATGACCAATGTCCACCTGATGGAGATATTATACAGAGCTTTGAATTCGGTGACTAAGCCAGTGGTTGATAATGCTACGGGTGGGTCATTCATGGACCTTACTTTTAATGAGTCAAGTGGTATGCTAGATCGTATGACAAAGCAGAGTAGAGCTTGGCATACCAGGGATTCTGAGGTAGCAAGCTCTACTATATCTATTGGCATGACTGCAGAACAGAGGCGAAGAGAAGAGGAACGTGACCAAGATATGGCGCACATGAAAACACAGATGTATCTTTTTACCAAGCATTTATTATCAGGGAAGACCAAAAAAGTCAAAGATGTTGCGTCAAAAGGGAGAGACGAATCCAATTTCGAGGAAAAAGTCAACTACTAGAATAATCAGGGGGGTTTCCAAGGCAATGCCCAAGAAAACCAAGGTTGGAACTATTATGATAAATCTGGAAACAAGGACCGTGATCAAGGTAGTTGGAAGGATAAGACTGACAGGAGTGGTTTGTATGTTCTTCCTGGAAGACGTGACGCCACTGCATCTGGTTCTGGAAATATGTCCATGGAAGATATGATGGCTAAGCTGGTGAAAGGAGTGGAGGCAACCAACATAGGAGTAACTGAGGTAATAAATGATTTGTCCTCAATGAAGCAATTGGTTGACTCGCATTCTACTTCAATAAAACAGCTGGAGCAATAATTGAGTCAACTATCAGCGATAATCAACCAAAGAAAAGCTGGCACTTTACCTAGTGACACTGTGCAAAATCCAAGGAATGATTGATCATGCATGGCTATTACTACCAGGAGCGGTAAGGTGTTAGACAATCTATCTAAAAGCAAGCAGGTGGTTGATGATATAGAGGAGATTGTTATTGACGCAGATTGTGATGATTCTGTAAAAGCTGAATATCAGAATGAGCGTGTTCATGAGAAAACTATTCCTCTTCCACCCCACCTTTTCCTTAAAGATTGAAGAAAAAAGATGACAAAACTCCTGAAAAGGATGATAATCGAAAGCAAGATAAAAAGGAAATGGTGGAGAAAATGATTCCCCTTCCACCACCATATTTTCCGTAGAGACTGAAGAAGAAAGTGAATGATACAAGGTTCAGTAAATTTATGACTATGTTAAAGCAGCTGACCATTAATGTTCCTTTGGTGGAGGCGCTGGAACAGATGCCGGGGTACGCTAAATTCATGAAGGACCTTTTAACAAAGAAGCGGGCAGTAAGCTATGAGCCGGCAAATAATATTCATCGTTGCAGTGAAATAGCCATGAGGTCCTTAGCACAGAAGAAGGCAGACCCTGGTGCTTTCACTATTCCTTGCACAGTTGGATCTATAAATTTTGCTAAGTCATTGTGAGATTTGGGAGCTAGCATCAATTTGATGCCACTATCTGTCTACAGAAAGTTGGGGTTGGGCGACCCTACTCCAACCAATATGCGGCTCGTGATGGGAGATAGGTCGGTAAAATAACCAATGGGTATCTGGAATGATGTGTTGGTGAAGGTATCTACCTTCATTTTTCCTGCAAACTTTGTGATTTTGGATTGCGAGGTAGATTCTGAAGTTCCCATAATCTTGGGACGTCCTTTCCTTACAACAGTAAGTGTGCTTATTGACATGAGAGCTAATGAGCTGTTATTTCAGTTAAATGATGAAGTGGTCCATTTTGATGTATGCAAAGCAATGAAGCATCCCAGCGATATGAATGTGTTCTCTATAGATGATGCTTATTATGAGGATGAGAAAGAATTATTTGTAGAGAATCCGCTTACTGTTGAGTCACTATCTGATGTGCTGTTGAATTTTGAGTGTGAGGAGGCTAAAGAACATGAAGAAACCACTTGTGCTCTAACAGGAATATAGTCATATTCTCATGCTCCTAAGAAATTGGACCTTGATCTTACAGCGAAGACTTCCATTGAAGAGCCACCAGTGCTAGAATCGAAAGAGATCCCGAGTTACCTAAGGGATACGTCTTTGGGAAATGGAAATACACTTCTGGTGAGTGTTGCGGATGATTTAAGTGAACAGCATGTAGAGGCTCTTATCTCTTCTCTGAAGAGGTAGAAGAGAGATATGGGTTGGACTATTGATAATATAATTGGTATCCCGCCTGGGATATGTATGCACAAGAGTCATCTTGAAGAAGATTGCATGCCTACAAGTAAGTATCAGCATCATCTGAATCCATTCAAACAATGATGCACCATATATCTCGATGAAGTCTAAGTAATCGAGACAGCTATGTCGTGCCGCAACAATAAATCAAGCGTTAGATGGGAGGCAACCCATCGTCTTTAATTGTTTTGTTAGGAGTTTGTTTTTGTAGTTTAGCCAGGACCAAAACTAAGGCGCTTGATGGGAGGCAACCCATCGTTCTAATTATTTTTGTTGTTTTTGAGTAAGTGTAGGTGCAAGATATATAAGGAAGGAGGTTGGTCTTGAATTTTGATTTGGAAGCGGTTCATGTTGAAGGTGGTAAGTTAGGAATGAAGAAGAAAAGGCTATGGGTTAGGCATTGCCTATGAAAATCTAGGCAACGAACAAGGCAAGGCCTATGTAAATCTAGGCAACGAAAAAGGCAAGGCCTATGTTATGGCCTATTCCCTCAGAATCTAGAATGCCATAGCATAGGGACCGTCTATGCCCAACAATGCCATAACATAGGTGCCGCCTATGCCAAAGCCTTTTGTCTCTGAATCTAGAATGCCATGGCATAGGCGCCGCCTATGCCCAACAATGCCATAGCATAGGCGCCGCCTATGCTTAACTAGGCTTTGCAAAAGGCGCCGCCTATGCCAAGCATAGGCAAAGCATTAGGCGCCGCCTATGCTCACTTTTTGGTCTCCTAACCCGATTCCAAATGGGTCAAAACCCGACCCAAGCTTATTCTATAAATAGAACCTTAGTCTTAGACCAAGAATACATTGGAAATCCAATCTAAGCGCCGCCTACCTCTCCAAATTCTCTCAAAACTTTTCTTTTTTCTCTTTTAACTTTGCAAGAAGATATTCCGAGGCCATCAACCAAGTAAGTACTTCTTTGCTCTTCTTTATATTCTATAAGTATTACAATAATACGCCTATTATAAGTTGTTAAATCTTGAAGTAGTCTTGGTGATTCGAATATGTTTGATTTGTTGTGATACAACTAAGTGAGTGAACGAATACATACGGGTGTTCTAGACTTTGTTCCAATTTGTAGTAAATTGTTATACATATTCATCTTGTGGTGGAATCAAAATTGTAAAGTTAATCACATAATCATGTAAGTTGAATGCTGGAATATTTTGAAAGGCTTGATCATGATTGAATACAAGCATGAGATGTTGTGATTATTTCTATACCATAAACTTGATTCAATCTCTACATAGTCATCTTGTTCGAAGAGTGCCTTAATGAAAACCATAAAAGCACGGTCAAGATTACATGAAATAGAACTGAACAAGATAGTTAAGATGACCTAAAAAGTATGACTGTACTGAATATACTGTTGGAACATAACACCTAATTGTATGGCGATGAAATCTGAATAACCGACATCGTTCACCTAATTAGTCATGCCAACAAATTAAGTGTGGGGTGGTACCACTATTGTTTGTTTGTCAACTGAATCCTACCAAAAGAAAGATAACATGACATTATTTTTAGGTTCAATGGCACCAAAAAGTCGACCAGGAAAGGAAAAAGCATCCACCTCACAGAAGGGGCATAAAAGAGGAAGAAAAAACCAAACTGAATCCTCCTCACTGCAAATACCATGCCGCATGTATGGGATAAAATAGGTCCTAGAGGAGGAAGGAAAGGAGTGGTACAGGAACAATAAAGTGAAAAAATATGTTCATGTGGAGTTGATACAAAAGGAAAGCCTAGCAAAGAAAGAACCTCGCATATTGGATAAAATAATGGCGTTACATCTGGATTTCATTTTCCGAGATATGGGAGAATGCAATCTCGATCTAACACGATAATTCTATGCCAATTGGTCACCGAAAACTACAGAAAGTGAAGTAAAGATTCAGGGCCAAGTCCTACAACTAAATACGGAGTTCTTCAACTCTTTTCTGGGTTTGCCATCTGTTGATACATCACCACTCAAGGAGCTTTATAACAGACCTCCGTACAAGGCAATCAGACACACACTCGTGGAACAATATCAATGGCACGATGGAGCAGAAACAAGGACAACGGTCGGCAAAACACCTTCCCGTATCCTTCCTTGAATAGGGAAGCTCGAATATGGTTACGAATAGTCAAATCTTGCCTGATTCTGAGGACACAGTACATGAATATTACACGAGATAGAGTGTGCTTGGTGTACGCATTGATGACGAACTTCCCCATCAATATTGGGGAGATTATTCGATCTTCAATGCATAAGGCCTGGCTGCAAAAGAGGTCCCACTTCAGCTTTGGCAATCTGTTGACTACGATATTAAGGAAAGAGGACATCAAAGAGGAATCTGCAGATCATAAGCTTCCACACAACCCAATGAAGGTTGACCTCACAAAGGTTAAAGATGCTGAATCTATGCATGGCATCAACCTAACCACTGCAGAATGACATGGTTGTGATGAAAGTTTCTTTCGCCATTTTATGGCATGACTTGATTTACCATGATGAGCGGAGGTCGTGTTCCAACTGCTGCAGAGCTCCAACAATTGGATTATGACAACCCAATGAACGAGCATGCGAGGGCTATGTTTGGATTAGGTGTGTACTTTGAGGAACCTCTTGATGATGATATGCCAACAAATGATGATCGCCGAATGCCAGACTCCGACGTAGAGGAGAACTCTGATGACGATGACTCTGATGATGATTTTGATGCAGGGGGTATGACCCCAGACATAGAGGATGAGTCTGACTAACCAGGTTCTTCTTATTTATTTTCCATTGAGGGCAGTGTGTCCTGTCTAAGTGTGGGGTGCTGGTATTTGTATGCTATACTTCTTTATTTGCATTTGCTTATTTATGTTTGTTTGTTTTATTTGTTACTTCTTTATCTGCATTTGCTTATTTATGTTTGTTTGTTTTATTTGTTTGTTTTAGCTGTTAGTAGTTAATTTTTTTTTTTTAAACTTTGCATAAAATCATTCTGATAGGCAGCATGGTATTATGATAAGAGTCTGTGATAAAATCATTACTATTGAGACATTTAGGCTCTAAATGTGACTCAGTATGTGATAAATGTTGGTTTAATTCCTTCATCTATTCGGTCAAGAGTCTATACTGCTCCCAATAAAGTTGACCATGTGCCTTGTATGTGTGAGATGATAGTATATTCTATGTTTGTGGCTGATGCTAGAACTTGCTTTGTATGTATGTAAAGCAAAATAAAGAGTGTGAGTTTAGGAGATGATTTAGGCATTTCTTTGGCAACCTATACTTGTTTACCTTCTTTTTACCTACCCGTGGACTTCATCCTAGATAACCCCCTTTGAGCCTTTAGCCTATTTTCTTTGACAGCCTCATATGTAAGCCTAATCCATTTTTTTCAAGACCATAATTTGATCCAAATTCCTAAGTACTTTAAATTGTAAAGTTATGTGATGAAATAAGAGGAAATTGGGTGAGAGTGATGCCTTAGAGTGTATTGGTACTTGAATTTGTTATGAAAAAGAGTGGCTATCATAGAGGTGTGTTATAAACAAAAGAGAGAAGAAAAGAAAAAAGAAATAGAAAAACAAAAAGATAAGTTGTGATTATGATTAAATAAAAAGATAGTTATGTTTGAATGGAAAAATAGGTGAAAAGGGGTGATAGATGAAAGAAAGGTAGCAGAGTTGTTTGAAAAAAAGTGTAAATGGCATAATGTGATGTATTAAAGCGCTTAGGAACATAGTCACTATTTCTGGCAAAAATAGTCCTACCCGTCCCTTAGCCTACATTACAACCTGTAAAAGACCTATTTGATCCTAAGCTTAGCATTCTGATATTAGTGAGTATTACACTAAGGGCAAGCCTATGGTCATCAGTTGCAACATATGAATTCTTTGTGAGAGTGAGAGCAAGGAAAATCTTATACCCATGTTTTGAAAAATGAAATACTTGTGAGTGATTATGGGTGATATGTTGTGAGACACACATGGTTGATGAGTTTTGGGTAGTTGTGTATGATTCTTTGTGCCTTAACTTTTGGATACAAATTACCCATCATCACGAGTCTATGTTGGAGGTTGAATTGTTTCTAGTAGTGATCAGAAAACTACTCTTTTTTAATAATGGTCGTGCCTGTCTTGATGAATATTTTGTGCTGTTACTGTGAAACCCTAAGTAGATGTTTATATGGCCATGATATTTTGTTCGAGGAAGAACAAAGTTTTAAGTGTGGGGTGTTGATGATAGGCATATTTACACGCCTAAAGCACCTTAATTTACCCATGTTTTAACTAAGTTTTGAGGAGAAAATATATAATTCCTGAAATTTTAGTCCTTTTTCCTTTAAGTGAGATAACCAACATGATTAGCAAGTTTTCAGGTATAAATGATGAAGATTTCAGCATTTTATGGACTGGTTTCCACCAAAGGAAGCTTCACGAAAGAAGGAAGGCAGCTTTTGGAAGTCTATGGACTGAAAGTGACGCATGGAAAACCTGTCCAGGGCAAAAACAGTATTTTCAAAGACTTGAGGATCAACAGTAACTTAGTAGGATTACGATAAGGATGCAGTAACCTAGTAGGATTAGGATAAGTATGCTGTAGCTTAGTAGGAATATGATATGGGTGTTATAAAAAGACTATTTTACTGAACTTTTCGGCAATTCATTATCTTTTAATTAACTCGTATTTCCTTCCATTCTTAAAGTCATTGTTGACATTATTCTTCATCCATTCGACGTTTAATTTTCATAAAAAGAGAAACGCTACTAGCAAGGATTTCACGCCATAAGTAACACCACTTACATACTTCGCGTGAGATTGTTATTATCTTGGTATGATGATTATGCTTATTGAGTGTTCCGTTATACTCATGAGTAGCTAAACTTCTCTGTTAGGGTTATGGAAGCCTTATGAGATACTATCTATTGCTATGAGTTTGTGAATTCGTGATACGTATGCTGCTTATACCATTACTCTCTTCATCTTAATTGAATTCTTGTGATTGAAAACATATAGAATACGCCAGTATAGCATTAAATTGTTCGAAAGAAAAGTTATATGTCTGGAAAAGAGAGATTGACAAGGAAATAGGGCTACCAACCCCTGTTTAAAAGTTAGTACCATAACTGGATTAACCTCTTGGAGAATTCGTACCATTAGTTATACGTTTTAAGCTCGAAAGAGTTAAAGTGAGATAATCCTTGATGATCGAAAGACACTAGGATTTACCATAGAATACGAAACTCTATAAGCGCATGTATGTCTGAATTCCACATAACTCATAGCCAATAGATACTTAGAACTCATAAGGTGGACATAACCCTAACTTACAATTCTCATTGATTAAAACCTACCAAACATTCCCTTTTTACTTTGCTATTTTTGATACTTTTACTTCATGCATAAAAACCCCCTTTTTCGAAGAATTTCTGACAAACAGTCTATTAATAGTTGCAACACTTAGTGACCAAGTTTTCCCTATGGGATTCGACACCCAACCTAGTTGGGTTCTATATTTGACAACGACCGCTTACACTCTTACGAGAGCTGTAGTTTGGGTGTTATTAGAATCATGCCTCATATTGAAGAATTTATGGAAATAAATCACCAAAACAAGCTCCAAAGAAATCTGTAAGCAGAAATCCTTGCCTTTTTTCCCCAAAAGTTCTTGGGAGAATTAGGGAGTGTTTTGGAATAGTTTCTAAGTGTTAAATAGAATAATAGGATAAATAACCTCCTAAGTGTATAGGAAGTCATGGGTCCTAGTTAGGATAAGTAGGGGAATGTCCTGAATACCCCTACTTAAATCCCTTAAAACCCATCACAAGGATATGACAAACCCTTATGAGTCATACCCTCTTATACAATTAGTATCCACCACTCGTATCCGAGCCTCAACACTTGGATCAAACACTTTCCTGTATACGACTCATCCAACAAATTCATAACAACGGCTTATTATCAGTACCCAAATCCCGTATTCCTGGAAGAATAAAATACCAGGAGAATCAAACACTGCTTACTATACAAGTCCTTGATAGAACTCATACCAAACCCTCACGACTAACACCCCTAAGTCGTACCCATTAAAGTAACCAAAACCATCCTACCAACTAAGACTTGTCAGTAAACGACATGATCATACAACTCTTACCCTAGTATATAAACCATACCCATGAGTCATACTAGGTCCGGAGAATGGATTTTTAGGAAATTTTCTAAGGGTTAAAACCCAGGATGTTTCAGTCTACCCCACTAGGAACATTCATCCCCGAATGACAGACAAGGTAGTGGTAACCACAGATAGAGTTATTTGAATTATCAAACGTCCATTCTATAAAGTTATAAAACAAAGATGCAAGGATGTTAATATTTCCTTTAACAAAATTAGAAAATACTGATGTGTTCAAGACACATACCTTCCGCACGAATCCCAGGAGTAGAAAACAAATGTGGATACTTGGACTTCATGTACTCTTCTGCTTCCCAAGTAGATTCTTCCACCTTATGGTTACACCATAGAACCTTAACCAAAGCCACATCTTTGGTAGGCAACTGGCGAACTTACCTATCTAATATCTCAATTGGAACCTCTTCATAAGACAGAGAATCCAAAATACCCAATTCTTCCAAAGGAACAATCAAAGAAGGATTACTAAGACACATCCTCAACAAAGAAACAGGAAACATAAGATGAACCAAACTTAAGCTAGATGGTTGCTTTAATTAATAAGTGACATTGTCAATTCTCTGAAAAATCACATAAGGACTAACAAACTGAGGACTAAGTTTCCTCTTTTTAGAAAACTGTACCACTCCCTTCATGGGATACACCTGGAGGAACACCCTAACCCTGACCTCAAATTCCAAGTCTCTACATCTAACATCCGCATAGAACTTTTGAAAATGTTAGGCAGCTTTAAGCCTATCCCAAATCACCTAGACCCTCTCCATCACTTGATAAACCAAATCTGAACCAAACATGTTTGATTCTCTAAGCTCAAACCTCCCAATAGAAAATCTACATCTCATATCATACAACACCGTGAAAGAAGCCATACCAATACTCGAATAATAACTATTGTTGTAAGAAAACTCCACCAAAGGTAGATTGTCAATCGAATTACGACCAAAGTCAATCACACAGGCCCGAATCATATCCTTCAATGTCTGAATAGTTTTCTTCGCTTGCCTATCCGACGGTGGATGAAAAAAAGTACTCAGATTAGCTTTACTCCCTAACCTTTTCTAAAAGGACTACAAGAAATTGGACGTAATATGCGTACCATGATTAGAGATAGTAAAAAAGGTACCCCATGCAACTTCACAATATCCTGAAGATACAACCACACATAATACTCCACCGAAAGGGTAGTCCACATTGGCAAGAAATATGTAGACTTGGTCATCCTATCCACGATGACCCAAATCGAATCATACTATTTTTGAGATCGAGGAAGACAGGTAATAAAGTTTATATTGATCATTTCCCACTTGTATTCAGGAAAATCAATTTCTTGATACAACCCTCCCAGCCTCATGTGCTCAACCTTGACCTGTTGACATACCATGCACTTGGCCACGTTATCTGCAGTACCCCTTTTCATGCCACTCCACAAGTAGACATCCTTGAGATTATGATACATCTTATTCGAGCCTAGATAAATAACATAGCGCAACTCATGTGCCTTAGACAAAACCCTTTCCCTCAACCCATCGACATCAGGAACGTACAAGCTTTCTTAGTACCATAATGTACCATCAACACTGATCTCAAATACTACTATCTTTTGCCCACCAATGTAACTCTTGATTTTCATCAAGACAGGATCCATCACTTGTTTCTCTTTAATCTCTGCACCAAGAGATGATCAAACCATTTGCTGCACCATGACACCACTATCCTTAGATTCCATGAGACTAACTCCAAGATTATCCAAGCGGTGAATATCCTTTACTAATTACCACTTTCCATCCTCCACGTGATCTAAACTCCCTTCGATAACCTTCCAAGAGCATCAGCAACCACATTAGCCTTACCTAGGTTGTAGTGAAGACTCATATCATAATACTTAAGAAGATCATGACACCTCCTCTTCCAGAGATTAATCACTTTGTAAGTGAATACGTACTAAAGACTCTTGTGATCAAAAAATATATCCATGTAAACACCATGCAAATAATGTCGCCATATACTTAAAGCAACCACAACTGCCAATAACTACAATACATGTGTAGGATAATTCCTCTAATATGCCTTGAACTGTCTGGAAGCATAGACGATCACCTTCATATGCTGTATCAAAACAGAACCAAGCCCTAACCGAGAAGCATCATATAAACCACAAACCCATAATTTCCTTCCTGCAAGTCAGGATTTTAGCAACTCCTTTCAAAATCATCCGAAAAAGAACACATAACCTTTTTCTGAGTAATCTTAGTCAAAGAAGCAACTATCCAAGAAAATCTTTCCACAAACCACCAATAATACCCAGCTAAACCTAGGAAGCTCTGAAAATCAAATAGTGTCGTGGGTCTAGGCCACCTCTTCACCCTAACAACCTTTTCCAGATCCACTATAATCCCTTCACTATAAATAATATGGCCCAAGAAAGTCACTACATTCAACCAGAAGTGATACTTATAAAACTTGGCATACAATTGTTGTTCCTTTAAGGTTCTACAACACCATACCAAGGTAGGTAATATGATCCACCTCACTCTTCAAATAAACCAAAATATAATTAATAAAACAATGAAGAAGAGATCCAGATACTTCCTGAATGCTCTATTCATCAAGTCCATAAATGCTGCTAGAGCATTAGTCAACAAAAATGACATCACCAAGAACTCAAAATGCGCATATCGAGTATAAAAAGTCATCTTAGGGATATCCACCTCCCCAATTTTAAGGTGATGGTAACTAAATCAAAGATCTATCTTAGGGAAGAGGATATTTGATCTTGACCATCACCTTGTTCAACTATTTGTAGTCAATGAACATTCGAAGGGAACCATCCTTCTTAAGAACAAACAACACCGTCGCACCCTATGGAGAAATACTTAGACGAATAAAACCCGTGTCTAAAAGATTCTTAAGTTTCTGCTTGAGTTCCTTCAACTCAAACGGAGCCATTCTGTAAGGAGAAATAAAAATTGGACAATTGTCCAGAAGCAAATCAACACCAAACTTTATTTCCCTATCCAGAGAAAAACCAGGAAGAACATCTAGAAATACCACTAAAAACTTATTAACCACAGGGATCGAAGACAAAGAAGGACCTTCCAAGTTAGAATCTTTAACCTGGACCAAGTGATAAAGACAACCCTTAGAGATTAACCTTCGAGCTCTAAGATAAGAAATAAGCCTATCCCTGGTAACTAAGGAACTAACTTCCCATTCTATAGCCAGTTCACCAGGAAATTTAGAAATAACCCTATGTGTCTGAAAATCCACAGACGCATAACAAGAAAGAAACTAATCCATACCTAGAATTACATCAAAATCTACCATATCAAAGCTAAACAGATCTACCAAGGTCTGCTTGTTACCAATAGCTATCACACACCCACTGTAGACTCTGTTACCAATAATCAAGGCACCTACTGGGGTAGAAATAGAAAAAGCATCCGAGATAACTTCTGAATTAAAACCAAAAGTCACAACCACATATGGAGTCACATAAGAAAGAGTGGACCCTGGTTCAAAAAAATTATATATGTCACTAAATAAAAGTTGTAACATATAATTAATTACATCAGGTGATGCCTCAAATTCCTGTCGGGATGTCAAAGCATATAACCTGTTCCAACCGACATAGAACCATAACAGTAAAAAAAAATAGATGCCACCCTAAAAAGTGTAGAATTAGAAGATGAAGACATGAGAATATTATTTTACCCCATAGCAACATTATTGATCGGACAATCTCTAAGTAGATGGCCTAACTGGTCATACTTAAAGAACTTATCCCTTTCTTCCTTGTAATAAACCTGATAAAGAAGATCACAGAATCGAGAAAGAGGACACCAAAAAACTAAATGACCTTTACTTTCCTGAGAATGGGAAACCTATTCCTGAGAATTGTCAGCACCTTAATGACGGTTGTCTCTTGACTGACAAGGAGCACTAGAAGAAAAGGTTCCCAAAATCCCTTTCTTCTTTCTCTGCCACTTTTCACCATCCATTACACCTTAATATTGAGCACCTCCGTGATAAAAAAATCTTCTCTTGTTTTCCTACCTATCCCCTAACTATACCTAAATCCTCTTCTTTTTCTCAACCTGTTGTATATGAATAGTTAGCCTCAAGATGTCAATATCTTTAATTAGCAAGGAAGTCTTTCTCTCGAGAACTAAATCTCTATTCAAGCTAGAAGCGAACATCCTTATTCTCGACCTTATGTCATCCACCAAGTGAAGAGCATAACTTGATAGCTGATGGAACTTCAAAGCATATTCCTTTAACAACATCCTCCCCTGCCTGAGATTCACAATCTCCTCCATCTTTGTTTCCCTTAATTCTTAAGGAAAGAACCGATCTAAGAAGGTATTAGAAAAGGCCTCCCATAACCCCTTTCTCTTCCATATTACCTCTATCCCTATTATACTTCTCATACTTCTGATAAGTAATATCCTTGAGCTGATAAGCTTTAAAGTAAACCCCCTTTATATTAGTAGCCTGTAACACTTGAAAGATATTTTCCATCTCATCCAAGAAGCATTGTGGATCCTCCTATACCTTTACCCTAGTTAAAGTATAAGGAACCATCTTCATAAATCAACCAACCCTTGTGGCCTCAGAAGACAAAGCACTGGTAGCACCCTACTTATCTTGAGCAACAACTATTTAGGCAATGGCATGAATAGACTGATGAAATTATGTGTTTATCACATTGTGCTGAGCTACCTGAGGAGAACTAGTAAAAATAGGAGAAAATCCAGCACCATTAGGAATAGAACCATAAGATCAAAGATGTACTCCAGACGTAGGACGTACCCCTTCAGCATTATCCCAAAATAGGATGAAAGAATTTTCTTGTGTTCCAGATCAAGGAGGCATGATCTGAAAGAGGAACAAAAATGGATTAGAAGAGATTCAGGATTGGGATTTCAAGCTTAAATATAGAATACCAAGAAAGTGAAACATTCCTAAATTTCTTGCAGCCTTTTTCTTATAAGATTGGTGCGCTTTACAACCCCAAAAGAGACTTTACTCGACATGGCTTTTAGGAATTCTGAGTTGACAATGAACCTAGGCTCTGATACCAACTTGATACGACCTGACCTCATTCCTTGTCATAATGGGCATCCCAAGTCCAACCAGGACTGATAACCGCCCCCTTTTAACGAACCCAACTAACTATGTCGAGCATTGGATGGGCTGATTTCAAACATATAACAAGATAGCATTTTTATTCTCATTAAGACTCTAGGATAGGGTCACAACCATGACCGACCCAATCCAGTCGAACCATACTACACAAACCACTCAACCATACCAAACCAAACCATAGACTATAAACCAAAGGGAATACCAAAACATAATTTAAAAATCAATCCCAAAATGTAATAGGATGGAACAACCAATTATATTATCCGATGATGTCAAACCACCGGCTTATTCCAACGCTCATGCCAACATCAATAATGATCCATCCCATACCAACCCCCAAAGTACCTTAAAGGCTTTATATAAAAGATTAAAAAAATCTGGTTAGGACATACCACTAACCATGGCCAAAAGCAATATCCAAAATTAACGCATAATGTATAAAGAAATCCATAACATGAAATCATGACTTTTAAAAGGATTGAAGCTCACCACTTCCATCCAAATGCTGACACCGAGTTCAAATGCTAAATAAGAGAAGTACGATGGCCGGTTCTTGCATAGCATGGGTATATAGCTGCCAGTTGAAGAGGTTAGTGAGTGAACACTAGCATGAATCTTCGGATAATAATAAAATAATGACAGTCATAAAACCAAGTAAAACCATTCATAACACATACAAAAATACATATATAAGTGTCATAAGAGGGACAGGGTTTAACATACATTTAAAAGCTTTACCTGGGTTGTGTAGCTCTGCCATCCTAACCACCCATTGAACATATTGATTTAGATCCCCCTACTGAAAGGGCTCTAGTATGTGTAGCCGCACGACTAAGAAAAATCTTATGGGATAACTAGTACATCCTTAAAAATAAAATATGATACATGTATATGGTCATCAACACACCTTGTATAGAAAAATATGAGTTTTTGATTTTGGTCCTCCCGGGATTGCCACTTTCCACGGCTTAGCTATTGTAATGCCCCACATTCCAGACTATATGAAAATTTGTCATTCATATGCGTAAATATTCCAAAATCCTTGAATCCCATGTAAATTTAGTGTGTTAATAAATTATGTAGTGTGGGAATCTAATTAATCATGAATTTAGACCATAGAGGTCCCCTAAATCAACGACAAGTTGAAAGCTTTTCTATCATGCAAGTTTTAGTGAGCGTCAAAACTTAGGTCAACTTCAATTAACAATAACTCTTTTTATATATTGAATTAGGGGACCTAATATATGTAAAATGAAATCTCTTTGAATTATATTTCCAAAAATACTAATTTTTCCAAAATCTAATACACGAGCAAAAAGTTATACCTATTTTACTCAAGCATGTCAGCCTGAAAAACTGAGTGACAACATTCATCATAACTTATCACAAGTGTGACGACTTATCACAAACGTCGTCAGCCGTAGGCGTAATGTATCCCCCAGTGATGGCATTTCTGATAAGTTTTCACAAGTGTGACGACTTATCACGAATGTTGTCAGCCTTAGGCAGAAACCAGCTCCCAAGTGATGACATTTGTGACGACTTATCTCAAATCTAATGATATTTCAGCCTTGGCCATCAACTAAGATTTTTAGCAATTGGGAAGTGGTTTTGTAAGGGTATTTTGGTCTTTTCCTTAACCTCCCACAACTTATAAACCTCAAGGGACATAACTTTCACTTATTTTTTTAGTTAAACATCTCCAAAACCCTCTCTTACACTTTCAACCATAAGATTAGAGTTTTTATTAAAATTATCTCCCAAAAGAAAGATTCAAGCCTTTTTTCCAAGATAATCAATAATTAAGTTTCCCAATCTAAGAACTCGCCAGCAACTCATCAATGTTTCCTTTCTAAGGTATGTGTAGTGTTCATCCATGGAGCTCGAGATCATGTTTTAAATTATAAATTATGATTTCTTTGTTATGTTATGACTATATTTATGTTGATGATTGTTTTTTGGAGTTAAGGTTGTATCTTGATGTATTTTTCATGAAGCATGTAAGTAGGTTAGTTGAAACCCATGAATTTTTGTTGAATTAAGATTGTCGAATTGATAAGTATACCTATGCCCAAAGTTGTGCATACAAGGTGTTTTATAAAATGCCAAAAATAATAAAATCCATGATTTTATTACTTAATAGTGCTTAAATGACAAGTTCATGTTCTATTCCTTATGTTTCCATATGAATTCCATATTATTGATATGTGTTGTTGTTTTGAGTTGTTGTTGTGATATGGAATGTCCATGGTATTGAGGTATGCAAGTACACCCATTTTATATGTCTTCCCTTTCATGTATAAGGTATTGAGAACCATGTGTAGTATGAAATCCCCTACTTATGGTATTATGAATTGTGGATGTTATTGTTATGATCAAGAAGTATCATGTGTGTCAGTTTTCTTCCATCGAGGCATGGGGGTACTTGTACCTGAAAATATAACTATGTTCCTAGAGCCGAGTCAGTTCAAGATAATCTCAGTCATGCTATGATTAGTAGAACTCAGTCAGTTATAGAATTTAGAATTCTCAGACAGTTATAGAACTTAAGAAATCTCAGTAATCTAGGCATCATTATCATTCTAGCATTAGTTTAGTACTCAGGTCAGAATTCAGTAGCATTCAAAAAATTAATTCATAACTTAGTATCATTTGGTGAGATAATAGATTCAGTAGTATTCTGTTAGATAATGGAACTAAGTAAACTCAGTTAGCTCAGTCAAGTAAAAAACTTAGTAATAGCTTCAGTCCAGTTCAAGTACAAGTTCTAAGAATTAGTTCATAGTCTTTCAATTAGGAGTAGGAGCTAGCACCGAGCGAGTGTAGGGATGGTGGCTCCCTATCTGAGAGGGAAATTCATTAGGAGAAATCCCTGAACTGAAAAACAGTGTAACCAGTGCAGGATGTAGGAGTCACCCATCAGAAAAAGGCTTGTCACCTATTAGAGAGGCTTAACTTTTATACTACCTTAGGCTTGATTTCCTATGAGGGTCATCCATCAGATAGGCTTGGCCGGAGAGGTCTTTACTCATGCCACGGTATTGATACCCTTCCAATTGGGGTTATAGGTTGGACCCACCTGTTTAGCTTTGGGGCATGTTTGTTAAGTGAGAACTCCCACAGTTATAGTTTCAGTATCAGTCTTCAGAGTAGAACTCAAAAATTAGGACTGCCAAATACAATCATCAATCTCCGTAAGAAACTCAAATAGTTCCACAGATTTATAGGCCACCCACTAGATAGGCTTAGTCTAACATAAAGTTATTCAATATCAGTACTTAAAAAGGTCACCCATAAGAAAGGCATGATCTTAGTCTCACATATAGTTGAGTATTCTCAATATCAGTTCCAGAGATCACCCATTAGTTAGGCCTGAACTAAAGCTTAGTCACTCTTAATCATTATTAAAAGATTTAGACTGTTAGATATAGTCGCTCAGTATTAGTTATAGTGGTTAGGACGGTCATCACAGACATATCAGTTATATTAATCGTCTTAGCTTACGTTATCAGTATTCAGTTTAGGACTGTTAGACAAAGTCAATCAAACCAGTTCTTCATAATTCAAACTGTCAGGCATAGTCATTTATCTATTCAGTAGCTCAGTATCAGCAAACTCATGTTGTCAGTATTCAGACGTAGTAGTTAGTATCACCACGAGCACAAATTCAATTACTTACTCATGTATGTATTCTCATGTTCATATTAGTCCATATAAACCCCTTTACATTTAGCATACCTCACTTATATACTCAGTATATTCATACTTACTGATGCATTTATGCTATGGTTCTTTCTCTTATGTTACACCATAGGTTGAGAGGCATTAGTTCCAGAGCAACAGTAATATTACAGATTTTAACAATTAGAGTTAGCAGTGAATCCTCATTCTCTGAGGACATGATTACTACTTTATTACTTTACTATTTCAGTTTGGCTTTCATTAGTTGAGAGTTAGTTGAAGATATGTTCCTTTCACTCCCTACTTTAGATAGTTAGAGGCTTTCAGACTAGATTACAAAAAAGATTTAGACTTCAGTATTTCAACTTTGTTTTAGGTATTATGATACCACTTTATTCAGACATTTTTATTATTCAAATTATGTTCAGTATTGAAACTTATGGCCTTTTAGTTCATATTTTCACATTTATATTCATATATTTTGTAGTGTACAGTTTCAAATATTAGTCATGGGTTAGCTTATGGTCGCTTAGAGTCATAAGCACTATGTAGCATTCTAGTTCAGAAAATTGATGCGTTACAAACTTAGTGTCAGAGCCTAAAGTTCAATATAGTCCTAGGAAGTCTGAAAGCCGCATCTAGTAGAGTCTTGTACATGGGTATATTTTATGACATATTTATGTATAGGAGGCTACAATATGTTTAAGGAACAGTTTCCCTTCTTTCAGTAGTCATGTCGTGCCAGTGAACAAAAAGCTCAAGTTTAACTCTCATTCTAATCCTTATTCTTCTTCCACTTATAGAACATGCCTCCTCATAGAAATAATTCTCGTAGGAATAACAATCAACCACCTCAGCCCAAAGAACTTCTAAATGAGAATGTGTCACATGCAAAGTTCTGGGTAGCTTTTTAGGCGCTAGCCCAAGCTATGACAACTAGTGTTCAGGACAACCGTCAGGCTGCATCCCCACCTTAGCAAGATGGGGATTCAGCCACATCTAGGATCAGAAAATGTATGAGAATAAACCCGCCAAAATTCTTTGGTTCAGTAGTAGATGAGGACCCACTTCTTTATCTAGAAGAGGTAAAGATTATCACCCAAATTATGCATGTGTAAGAGAGAGAGAGTGTGTATTTAGAATCCTATAGTCTAAAATATATTGCTCATGATTGGGTAGTGTTATGGAAGAAGAGTAGAGGGGAAGATGCAACTCCTATGACTTGGCAGATATTTCGGATACCTTCTTAGATAAGTTTTTCCTGCTATAGATGTGAAAAGATGAGGTAGAAGAGTTTATGAACCTGATACAAGTCTCCATGAAAGTGAAGGAGTATTGTCTTAATTTCAACCAGTTAGCTAAGCATGATCCTAACTTGATAGATGTCCCTATGACGAGTATGAGTAAGTTTATAACTGGTGTGTTCGGGTTGGTGTTAAAGGAGTGTAGAACTACTATGCTAAATAAATACATGGATGTTTCTAGGTTAATGATGCATGCCCAGCAGATAGAGGCAGATAAATCTAAGTAGAGGGAGAGATCTCAGTAAAGTTAGCCTTCTTAGTGAGATATAGAGTCCCAAAGGGGATATACCCTATAATTTCTCCATGATTTCATGTATTTAAACATATTTAATTATATGTCCAAATGTTTCTCACAAAGCTAGTATCAGTTATCAGTACATATTCATTCAAGTATTTAAGAGTCAGTTCAATCAAGTATTTATGTATTAGATAAGCATGCTCAGAAGTAGAAGCTCAGCTTATCAGTGTATCCAGTTATGCATTCATAAGAACTTCTCAGTCATGTGTTTCGTGCATTAGGTATGCTTGCTCAGTATAAGAATTCCGTCAAATAGTCATTCATCAGATATAGATGTTCAACATGAATTTTCAGCATGTCAATAATTCTATCCATATAGTCATGTTTAAAAAATTCACGTCCTTTTAGTAATTTTAGTCTATCAGTATTCTCAGTCTATCAAGTTTTATTCGGGGATGAATGATTCCAAGGGGGAGATAATGTAAAGCCCCACATTTTAAACTAAAATAAAAATCCATTATTCATATGCGTAGATGTTCCAAAAGCCTCAAATCCTATGTAAATTTAGAGTGCTAATTAGTTATATAGTGTGGGAATCTATTTGATCATGAATTTAGATCATAGGGGTCCCCTAACTAAAGGACAAGTTGAAATCTTTCCTATCATTCAAGTTTTAGTGAGCGTCAAAACTTAGGTCAAATTCAATCAACCATAACCCCTTATATATATTGAATTAGAGGACATACTATATATAAAATGAAATCTCTTTTAATTATTTTTCCAATGATACCAATTTCTTCAAAATTTGATACCGAATCAAAATGTTATACCCATTTTACTCCAGCATGTCAGCTTGGAAATCAGAGTGACGACATTTGCTATAACTTATCACAAGGGTGATACCTTATCAAAGACGTCGTCAGCCTTAGGTAGAATCTAGACCCCAGTGGCGATATTTCTGATAACTTATCACAAGTGTAATGACTTATCACGAATGTCATCATCCTTAGGCAGACACCAACTCCCAAGTGACGACATTTGTTATGACTTATCATAAATCTGATGACATTTCAGCCTTGGTAGTCGGCTAAGATTTTCATCAATGCCCAATTTAAACCATGTCCAAACAATCCATTTACCATTTATTAACTGAGTACAATATTGGTGGTATCATCATACCACCCCTTACTTACATATAAATCCACAGCCAAACCATTTAGGTTAACGGGACCTTAGGTGCCCTACTATATACCAATTAAATACACTTGGGAGAATTCCATGTTCTCCAAAATAATAACCATTTAGCCTTTATCTCTTTCAAACCATTTAAGCCATGCATATATCTTTTGTACAGTTTAAAAGATGCATGATTTCCATTAAAAGAAGTCAATGCAATGAATATATCTTTATAAGTTATTTATCAAACATCTTGGGGGCAAAATATAACCAAAACCAATTCTAAAGACCATTAAAACATTACCATACAATCCAATTGTCTAAAATCACCATTAATACATATAAAAACAAAATTTAAATCATAGAAACCATAACCAATCATTCAATATCAAAACCCGAATAATAGTTGAAAACTATAATCATGAAATAGTATAACCATGAAATCAATAATATAAACCATACTTTTAGTTAAAATTATCATAAGGGAAGATAATCATGCCTTATACCAAAGAATTTATTGAAATAAATGTCCAAGATGAGCCCCAAATCATTTCGTAAGATGAAACCCTAGCCTTCTTGCCCCAAAAGCTTTTGAGAGATTTTATAGTGTTTTAGAATAGCTTCTAAGTTTTAGTGAACATAATAATAGGGTGAACAACCTCCTAAGTGTATTATAAGTCGAGGGTCCTAGTTAGGATAAGTAAGGAAATGTCTAGAATACCCCTACTTAAATTCCTTAAAAACCTATCATAGGGATATGACTGACCCATACAAGTCGTACCCTCATATACGATCTGTATCCACCACTCTTATCCAAGACTGAAACTTAGGATTAAAAACTTTCCAGTATACTACTTATCCAACGAATTCGTAACCACTGTATACAATCCATCCCTATAACCGATATCCCTAGTAGAATAAAATACTAGGAGAATCAAACACTGCCCACCATACGATTCCTTGAGATGACTCATACCAAATCCTTACAATGCACACCCCCAAGTCTTACCTATTCCAGTGATAGAAACCATCACACCAACTTACACTGGTCAGCATACCCATGATATTTCAGTTGAAAAGGCTAATTGGGTATTTAATTGTTAGGTCTTACATTGTTGTACTTAGGGGTGGGCATTCAATTTGTTCAGTTTGATCGTTGAATATCGGTTCGTTTTTTCAATTTTTGAATTGCAAAAAATGAAAATCATAACCAAATTTTGGTTTGGTTTGATTAGTTTGGATTTTTGTTTCGGTTTTAAAGATTAAAGTAGTGAGCATTTAAAATTGATGATTTTTCTAGAAAAATAATCTTTTTTTGAAACCTATTTTTATTCCCAAATATAAATAATTAAATACACATGAAATAACCATAAATTTCTACCTCGTTGAGTCATCGCCGCTGGCGTGACGACAGTGGCCACACTCGGCAGTGACTGCCGATAGTACTGACAAATTGAGCAAATGACTGCTGACTACCATTGGCAATGTTGAAATTTCAAATGAACTGACGAATCTAGGATAGTTGAGTGTCGTTGCAGCCTTTATGTTAATATTAGGGGCTAAAGCAAAGCAGTATATTAGGATTTAGAGTTACTAAATGATCATAGTTTATATATTTATATGTTATATCAGATTATATTATATTTTTAGTATATTTACAAATATAATAAAATATATATATAAATTATAATATATTATTTATATAATTTCAGTTTTTGTTTTTTTTGATTTTTTTTTTTGAAAATCCAAAAAGCAAATTGTTTAACTAAATTTCTAAAATTTGTAATCGAAATAAATCCGAAAAACCAAAAAACCAAAAGACGGTTAAATTTTGGTTCAATTTTTTGGTTTTTCCAATTTAAGCAAAAATATGTCCAACCCTAGTTGTACTTGTTTACAAAAGTGTTAGTTATGTATACATATTTTTTATTTTTTATTTTATCGATGACCCAACCAGTAAATAACTATTTTTTATTTATATTAGAACTGTGCTCTTATTTTTGTTTAGTGCAGAACATCTTCCAGCGACTTCATCAAGACCTCAGTGTTAGCTTATGGTTTTCCTAATTCAAGGGTGAGTTACACTTTTTGGGTAGCCATGTGTCATCATACTTTTAAATCTTGTCCACTTTCTTAGGACATATATGTTTTGCTATCCTATTTTTTTTGGGTTGAACCCATTGCAGACCTTAATAAATGTTTATGGTACAATGACTTTCAGTTCTTGGTGGTGTTATAGTCATTTCGTATCTTTGCATTTCTTGATTTATCAAATTATTTGAGGCATTTTTTTAATGAATAGAATTATTATTTCTCTTTTTAAACATCTGTTAAGTTCAATGATTCTCCCACTGAAGGAATTCTGTGGGTGCCAATGTCGATATGTTTTGGGCCATGACAATAGCTTAATGGAATGTCTTTCAGATTTATTAAAGCTTATCTCTTCTTGAGAAAGCTTGTTGGTTAATTCACCAATATTACTTTTATTCTTAATAGTGTTATAGTTAGAAAACGTCCAATTCAGAAGGCAATAAATTAAGAATAAACTGAATCAAAAAATATCTCATTAACTTTTATCCGCAAGGTCTAAAGTATCATTGCAACCTTAGTAATGATATGATTTTTCATACTACGTGAATTACCAAACTTTATGGTGATGATTGTATCCATCAAATCTCCAACAAAAGCCATATTAGTAGAATGAATCATGAACATTAGGCATTCTTTTGCTAGGGTAATTTATAAGTATTTTAGTCATGCCTTATCTATCTTTATTCATTGTTTTGAGATAAATACATTAAATACTCCAAAATAATACTCATTTTGTATTTTGAAATCAATTCAATATGCTATTTGTTTTGTAGGTAAAAATGATCAAAATTTCACTACTAAGTGTTGCTCATACAAAAGAGCATCATCGCATGAGGCTAAGCATGAAATGTTCTTCCTCGTGGCATGACCCCCATGACGAGGAGACTAATAAAAATCAGGATTTCTAAAATTTTATGTCTGTAAAAAGGACTCTAAAGGATTGATCTAGAAATTTTGCGAAGCATATTGAAGTATTAATAATATTCCCCAAAAAAGGTTCCTTTGTTATGTGAAAAATTGTGATCTTGTCCAAAGAACCATATTCTACACATACAGAGGTTAGTGAATCATTAGGGTAAATTACCCCCACTTTTTTCTTATTTATTTTTTAACTACACAATGTCTTGAATATTAAGTGGTTGAGTTTCGTTCGACTTCAAAAAATTGGTTTTGGTCTTAAATTCAAAGAGTTCCTTTCAAAATAATGTTGTGTTTGGACTACAAGTTGTAAAGGTTTTGATAATGAAATTTGTGCTTTATATGAGTTTGAGACGTATTTTTCATAATCATCGAACAAACTAAAAGTCCCATCTTTGTGAAAAATATAGTTTTCATCCTTGAACTCCTCTTTAAAAATAAGATGATTAATTTCCAAATTTAATACTTTATATAACCGAATTCAGTCAAAATCCCAAGCTTGATTTTGATGCTTTGGGGAGAAAAACACCTTTAAACCCAATTGTCTCTCCCTTATAAACCTAGATTAATATTGTTGTTTGCTCAGAAAGAATTTAGTTCTCAAAAGGAACTATTGTGGTAAACCCTTACAATTAAGTGTTCACTCTTTACAATGTAAGGTGTAAATCCCAGGTTCTTTCCTTATGAATTGTATAATAATTTCTTATCATAACATACTACTAGAATGCACATACCTCAATTATGTTATGATCTCATCTTTAGTAACATGATTGTAAACATAAATACCCTAAAGAAAACCAGTCAATGCCCAAGCTAATCTAGGATAAATTTTACATTAGCTCCAAAGAAAAGTATAGATCTAAAGGTGATTAAATTAGTAAAATCCTTGTATTCAAACATCAAAATCAAGCAGAAAAAAAAAGTGAGAGATGGAAAAGGAGGAAAGAACCTAACATTCAAAACATCAAATAAAGAAAAAGATAAATTACCAAGCTGATCAATGGACAACTAGAACCTAAGAAGATTTAAAGAAGTGATCAATTGGTTGAATAAATGTTTCCTTAGGAACCACAACTTGGGAAGATAGAGAAACTGGAATGGCTATGGTTTATAGAAAATAATCCAAGAATAGAAAGAGAGCACAATCTATCTATGCCTTTCTTATCAGATTCTCCTTAATTGAGACACCAATGGAGGAGCTCTAAGCCTTATCATATGAATCAAAGGAATCCAAAGCTTTGAACTTGTGAACTTGGATATCGTATAATTATTTATTGAGGTCTAGTCTTTCTTAAATGTCCTCCAAATCATTCCTTCAAGTGCTTAGTTGATCTATGACCCTTCGAAGCATTTACCTAACTAGCATATTCATACTTGGCAATTTAATTGACCCACACATTCTGCCTCGAATGTTCAATCATTTGTTGATACATGGTTTCATCAAGTTAGATTTGTAGGTTTGTCTCTAAAGTTGTTAAAGCAGCAGACCTAACATTAAGGTCCTCTCTATTTTCTCATAGGTCTATAGCTAGGGGTGTTCATGGTTTGGCTAAAAATCAAACCGACTAAAAAATAAATATTTGATTTGGTTTTGAATTTTATAACCTAATAATATTTGGTTGGTTATGATTCTACAAGAAAAATAAAAAAAACATCCAAATCAAACTGATTTATTATATACATAAATTTTATAATATTTGAATATATATATTATTAGCTTTTCATAAACAATTATGAGTATTTTGTATCTTTTAATCATTAATTTGGTTTTTGTGTACTTATTTCACATGCAATACAATACTTTTAAATCTCATTTCTTAAAAAATATGCTTAATCAACACTCTAAGTCTAATAATTTTTTATATATATGTGTGGGGTGAAAGGGATATTGTCAGTTTTTAATTTTCTCTACTAAGACATCCATCAACTCATCAATAACTTGCCAATTTGATTATCTATAGGCTTATCATTCTATTTAAAGATGTAAACTTCCTCTATAGATACTAGACATGTGAAATGAAAAAACCTCTACAATTATGCAATGTAAACATGTGAAATCTTTGGAATAGTGTTGAAAAATAATAGAAGATTCATATACATTAATCTTGTGATAGTAAAAAGAAATTTATTTATTCCTAACATTCATTTGAAATTGATGTCTCATGTCCTATTGTTTTATTATTATAGATTTATCACTGGCGAATCATAAATCAAAAAATCAAACTAAACCAGACCAAACCGAGAAGAACCAAAACGGTGGTTTTTCTATTTTATTCAGTTTAATTTGGTTTTAGAATTGTTAAAATCATATTAATTGGTTTGGTTATAGTTTAAACCAAAAACTAATCCAACCCGAACCATGAACACCCCTATCTGTAGCCCCTTCTCTAAGTTGATTCACCTTCTCTTGAAGAACAGATTGCTTGCTTTCTACAAGTTAACCATTATATCCAGGTCTTAGATTTGTATGGTGAACTTGCACTCCTAAGCAATAAAAGTGTACAATGTGTCTTGAGTATGAAAGTATACTCCTTATGTTGGGAAAGACCATATAAGCCCAACAAACCTACTTACTGATAATATTAGCATCCTTCAAGGACAAACACACCTCAAATTTTAGGGCTAGTAATTTGGATTTTAACTTATTTTAGCCTGAAAACTCTGATATATCACCAAATCGATTGTGTTACCTTGCAAAGTAAGAAACTAAAAGTTACCAAAAAAACTGCAAAGAGTATAGATATATAATATTTTCTAAGGTTAAGCAATGACCTTTGTAGAATCATGAATTGACTTAGTCATAATGCCCTCTATTAGTCCATTGTACATTTTTTAGTAGTCTTCAAGACCTATGGGCCCATCAAATAATAAGTTAGAGAGGTCGGTCATCAATGAAAAGAAATCTCTTTTAGAACTTAAAAGAGTAATTGATTTCATGTCTCTCTTAGATGAAGGCTCGAGACAATCAAGAGTGGGAATTAAATCTGCACGAGCACTATGAACAACTAAAAGTAATTTTTTTTAGAACTTAGTGTCCCTGCTGTTGTAATTTCTAGGGTCAGAGTATTGTCCCAAGACTGATCCATAGCCAGTGCATTGACTTTGTCATGTGTTTCAACATTAATCGACACCTATCCGTGGTCTAAATCGTTATTTTTATTAGAAAGAATATTCTTATGTACCTAGAAAGACAAATAATAGAAATCCCATTAGAATAAATTACACTTGTAAATGAAATTAAGGTGCTCGATGGTGATAGCCAAGATGACTTAAACCTACTTACTGATAATATTCGCATCCTTCAAGGACAAACACACCTCAAAGTTTAGGACTAGTAATTTGGATTTTAACTCATTCAGCTCTAAAAATACGTCCACTTATTTTAGCTTGAAAACTCTGATATATCACCAAATCGATTGTGTCACCTTGCAAAGTAAGAAACTAAAAGTTGCCAAAAAAACTTCAAAGAGTATATATATATATTTTTTTCTAAGATTGAGCAATGACCTTTGTAGAATGATGCATTGACTTAGTCATAATGCCCTCTATTAGTCCTTTGTACATTTTTTAGTAGTCTTCAAGACCTATGGGCCCATCAAATAATAAGTTAGAGAGGTCGGTCATCAGAGAAAAGTAATCTCTTTTAGAACTTAAAAGAGTAATCGATTTTATGTCTCTTTTAGATAAAGGCTCGAGACAATCAAGAGTGGAAATTAAATCTGTAGGAGCACTATGAACGACTAAAAGTAGTTTTTTTCATAACTTAGTGTCCCTGTTGTTGTAAATTTTTGGGTCAGAGTATTGTCCCAAGACTGATCCATAGCCAATGCATTGACTTTATCATGTCTTTTAACATTAATCGACACCTATCCTTGGTCTAAATCGTTATTTTTATTAGAAAGAATATTCTTATGTACCTAGAAAGACAAAGAATAGAAATCCCATTAGAATAAATTACGCTTGTAAATGAAAATAAGGTGCTCTATTGTGATAGACAAGCTGACTTTGTTGCAAAAATATCGGATGAAGTCAACTACTCCCCAAATGGCCGATCAACCTATATCAAGCTACACACTCGATACCAGTAGCAGAATCTTGAATGGCTAAGAAAATTATGAGGGATCAAACCCAAGAGTGAATTGGTATACATACACAAACAAGTAGGATTCCCTTTTAACTTAGATTTCATTCCTCTAAAACATTTGATAAAATCTCAAGGATAAAAAAGGTCGAGAACTCCTTTATGAGCTTGTTTTGATCACTAACTTTTGGCTCAAACATAGAAATATGATACTTGAAGAAGTTTCAAGTTTTGAGGATTATTATATCTTTCATAGTAATAGAGCATTATTCAAATTACTCTCATTTCTTCTTGGGAGAAAAAGGGCCCTGTTCCACTGAAGACTCTTCCACAAAGGTGATATGTTGGTGAGTGGTGGTAGAATTAAACAAACTTACTAATGACATCAGTTCATCACCGACGAGAAAAAATGGCTAGGTCTTTCCATAATCAGAAGGAGGGAGATTAAAGAGGACAAAAGTAGAGAGTAAAGACATAAATAAACAAAAATGGGGTTTCAAGAAAATTAAGTAGAACAAATCTCTAGAAGTAAAACTTCAAAGAAGCAAAGATCTTAGAAAACAAAATACTCCCTCCATTTAAAAAAGAATGACCTAATTTCCTTTTTAGTATGTTTTTAAAAGAATGACTCTATCCTTTTTAGCAACTGTTTAATTCACAATTATCATGTGACATGTTTAAGGCCTGCAAGATTAAAAGACATTTGATATAGTTGACATATTTTAAATTTAAGACTACAAGATTCAAAAAGTTTCTTTATTTTCTTAAACTTCATGTCAAGTTGAAATAGGTCTTTTATTTTTAAATGGAGGGAGTAAAAGAATAGAAGTGGAAAGGGTTTTTTCTAATTGAGTAAAAATTAAATGATTTTGTATTTAGATAATAAATTTGATAAAAATGGTTGTAATTATACAATGAGTTGAATGCCTTTTTTACCCCTTCCTAGGAGCTCCCATCACATGGTGACTCAAACTCACAACCCCTGGGTTAGAACTGAGAGGTGTTTACCATCTGAGCAACTCCCTCATAGTAAGTTGAATGACTTTATATGCAATTAACCAACTTTAAAGGTTAGAGTTGTTGTTGTTGTTGTTGTTATTACTATTGTTTTTGTTGTTGTTGTTAATGCTACTTATAGTCCATTTTATATGGTATTTTTAATTTGACCATATCCCTTTTGAAATTCACCTACTCCTAGAAAGTCAGAAGCCTTTTGGCATGACCCATAATCCGAGGTCATAAAAGCATCTACCTCGTCCTTACCTTTGTAGGCAATCCCAACAACAAAAAACGAATAAATATAGAAAAGAAAATAATAGAGAAAATATAATACAAGACTTAGAATAACATCAAATAAATACGATATCAAGAAAAATCTCAGAAATAGCATCTCAAATCCACTAAAAACTAGTGTCATAAGTAATGAGCAAATTTATATGTCATCAGAATACATAATACAAGCATTTATATGTCTCAAAACTGAAATAAAGACAACACAACAATAAAGAGAAATGTAGAACATTCCTCAAACGGGTAGCTCACTATGACATTGAAGTACTCTAAACTCATACATAACAAGCTTTATGGATCGCACTAGCTCTATTATCTATACCAATAAGAAATAGAACAGTAGAAGTGAGTACAATCTACTTCTACTAATAGGGCATCATAGGTCGACCAAACAAAGTAAATAACTAAACATATAAAGGAAACTATGAGCATGATTTTCATCTATATATAGAAAAGTTTCTAATGGCGTCTCAAGTTGTACAACCCACAATAGTATAAATAGTATAATTACAATAACAATATAAGACGTGTTAACACAGCAGATATATACATATATAAGTAAGACAAAAATGCGCAATGCCAATCACATTAGAGAAATGCAGGTGATTTATTGCAATAAAAATACAATGTTAAAATGTTCATTGTGTATATTGTCATGACCCAATTTCCTCAGGTCATTATGACGCCTATCATAACCCCCTACTAGATAAGCCAAAGTGTAGTCTTGAACGGCTAGTAACAGACCACTCAATAATGTAAGAAAAAGAACGTGGAATAAATGAAATAAAGATCAATACAAATAGAATCCCAAAACCTAATGGAATTAGCACAAGAGCTTCTAATATCATAAAAGTACAAAAGTGAAATAACAATGGAGCAATACTGATACAACTTATCTCTAAATACAATATATAGATTAGACTAATACATATAATAGAGATGAGTAATACTCCAAACGTTAGGAACTCAGTGTAAATATCTGAACTGTGGCTGCTCCACAAAATGCATACATCAACGACGATAACCGGTACTACGATCTGCATATTGTAGAAGTGTAGTATGATCACCAAATGGATGGTACTCAATAGGCAACTGCCATCTAATCCCCAAAGATACAGAAGATATATATAGCATATAACAAGAACAAAAACTACACCCAAAATCCAGAACTCATATAATAAGTCAATGAGAATAGTAAGGGATAACTATCTTGTTCAAGTCTAACATAACAAGACTAAGGAAGTATCAGGGTGAACTATCTTATTATAGCCACATTTAATAAGCATCAAAACTATACCATATATCCTTGGCCAATATATGAATAAAGCACGAAGAAAAATATAGCAATATACAAGACCAAGAAATGAATAAACAATATGAACAAATAAATGAAGAGATATAGGTAGTGCCATCAGTTCTTATAGCTGTATATATATATATATACACATGTAAACAAGAGGTCATCTCATACCATATCATAGATCATCATATCCTCATTCTAAGACCTCATTATGATACAATCAAGATCTAAGGCGATTATGTTCAGGGTTTATAACCCATATGGCTAGACATGAAATAATTATGCATAATAGTGAAATCATAAGATAGAAGAGGTCAAAAAATACCTCAAATCTCGATATAGGATCAATGACCAATTTTTCATAAGCTAGCCATAATAATGATCAAAATAATGATAATACCTATATCAATAATAGCGTGACTTACCGGCTACTCAATACTACCAAATACCTAACCGAACCTAAGTGTACCTCTACCACCCCAAACTTGGAAAGTTCAACCTACATATAACAAGGCATGTTCTTTACCTATATCTATGTAACTATCCCATAACGACTGATAGACATTGATGCATACTGGGTATAGGCGATGTGCATGTAGGAATGAAAGAAAGTTACACTATTAATATCACAATCTCATCCTCATAACCATCTCTTATCATAAATGTTATCATCATGTCCATTATTAGCATAATCAACCTTTGACCTTGCGGTGTATGAATATATATCATAACAGTATACTCTATCCTTGTCGTGTATCAATATATCATAACAGTATCCTCCGGCCTTGCCATGTATCAATATATCATCAAAGTATTTTTAGACCTTACCAGGTATCAATATATGATCACAGTATCCTCCAACCTTACTGGTATCAATATAAAAATAAATATTAATACACTTATATTTATAGACATATAATAGGTGCACAGGCTTCAGATGTAGCAAAAAGGATAGTTAATCAACATGTCTGTTAATATACTCATAATCATAATTATATCATCGTAAAATATCTAACTTGTCAATATTTCCCAACTCTTCGTTATTAGCTAACCAACGCTTATGATTATTAAACCACAATTTCTCTAGTCTTTACATGACCTCTATTTATTAGCCTAAACATTATCCTTCCCATAATCCTTATTCATTGGATAGAAACTAATCATTATATATTAAATAACCAATATCCAACATCTAGTTAAGATTCAGAACTAGACCATCATTGGTATTTATCCACCAATCAACATTATCAACTAATCATCCTATATTCGTTCATCATTATTTGTCAACAAACAACTATTTATCATCTAACCATCTTTTATTCACTAAAACCATACACTAGCTAACCACCATTTACCAACTAATTCTCATTTATCAACTAATCATCATTATTAACTAGTCGTCTCTTATCACTAACAACTCTTACTATCTAGCCTCAATAATACACAACTTTTTTCTTACAACTAATTGACATCATGAACTTAGTCATCAATATCAACTATTCCTTTCCTATACTAAACCCTACATCATCATTAGCCACGTATCAACTATCACTAGCTACCATATTTCAACTAAGGTTCATTAAATAGAATATTAGATTTCTAACCATCAAGTGCTATAGTCACCTAATAGATAACTAGCTACCAAATAGCTTAACCCTTAAGTAGGAAGAACAGTCATAAGATCATATTCAAACTATAATCAAATAAATTACCAATATAATAATCATGAAGTACCAGATATATGCATACTATCACCAGTAATCAATTAGTAGAATAATAAGCATTATTCCGCATCTTCCTCCATCACATACTGGGTAGATATGTAGATAAACATATATATGCATACTCATAAACTAAAATTGCATACTTTACAAGGATAAACAATTCTAGATCATCCAATCATTATCATAACTTAGACTAACAATATGTTTAGAATAATCACAACATTATAATCATGCCTTTGGACCATATACATATCCAGAACTCATATCGATAATCATATTTATAAGTCGTAGCATATCTCTAATCATCTCACATATTGGAGGCATAATTCAATAAGTATGGAATTATCTCTCACATAGGAGGCATGTCTATATAGGAGGCATAATATCAATAAGTTTGTAATCAGCTATCATATAGGAGGCATCTCACATCTAGGAGGCACAATATCAACAGGCACATAATCATCTTTCACATAGGGGGCATAATATAAATAAACATGTATTCATCTGTAAGATATCTCATATCAATAGTTCATACATCAGGACTTATGACAAATATCACCTCTCCCGTCCAATTGTCATATCTAAGACGAGTATCATCTCTATAGGTCCAATAGGCATAACTAAAAGAAGATAGCATCTCTATAGACACAACATCATGTATAAGAGGAATCATATCTGTTTAGGCACAATATCATATCTAAGAGGAAAATAATCTCTGAGGACCCAACATTATGCCTAAGATGAAATATCATCTCTTTGAGCCAAATATCAATTCTAAGAAAGATTAACATCTCTTTAGGTCAGACATCAGATCAAGAAGGAAGTGGGATCTCTATAGGCCCAAATATATTTATCTAGGGGAAATACATCATCATTCAATAAGCCATGGAGTAAACTTATACATTGGCTTACTAGTCTAAACTATGCCTAACATCCACAACTAGGTCAACAAGGTTGACACAAGTCTTAGCCTAAGTGGGTTAGACAATCCCTCTTCTAATCCTCATTTTCCTTATTTAGGTAAACTATGTCCAAAACTGGGATAAGGTATCTAGTTTAACTTCTAGAAGTCAAGAAAGCCATAACTAATCCTAAGAAAGGAACTTCGATTTGAAACAAGGGTACTCAAGTCAACTCTACCCAAATTATGATTTCAATACTGCCATACTAGTACAATAAGATTAAAATATACTAATAATGCTCCCAAATCTAAAACCATATCCTAAACCTAATATTATACCGTATCCATGATACAAACTAATCTAAACTAGGGAAAAGGCAATAGAATTCTAAAATGTTACAAACATACCATCTTACGAGTACAAAACCCTCTTCTAATTTTCAAACTTCAACAATCAAGGCTAAGTTATTCTACTTATAATCAAACATAACATCCAATTTCACATGCAATATATATCACATATCATCTACGAACAAAAGTAGACAGAAGCCTACATGAAAGACAAACAACAAAACCCCCACCATGCACCGAATGCTCATCGTCATTCTGTAAGCCTAAAATACCAACACATTATCAAAATAGTAATCTACTAATCAATACAAGTCTAACAATACCCATATTGCACTATTGTGCTTTGGGTCCAAAAATGACACCAAAACCCCCCAAATGGGTCCAACATATGGAAAATAAGTTTTCGAGGCCAACTTATTATTCAAATACCATTAGAGAGTTATAACCCTCAATAATCAAGTGAGTAAGATTATTTGGCCTAAAATCATGCCCTCGAGATAATTAGAGTTTTGGGTAAAACAATCAAGAATTTAACACTAAAATTGAAGGATTCATAACATATATTCATTATTAATCACGAATTTGCAGGTTATTTAAGACCCCAGTCAACACCCAAGACACAATTTAAGGGCTATACACTCTATTAATGTTTATGGGTCTCAAGAAAATAGATAAATAGCCAATTCTAAGCCAAAAAGAGTATTTCAATAATCCTTTCCCTGGACCTCAGATAGAGTGATCGCTTACCCACACTAGCCGCGATTGAGGCATCACGATCGTGATATGGCCTCTGTCATCATTGTACCTTGCTGAACTACAAGATAATTGAAACTTGGAATTTGATTCCAAGTATAGGCTAATGCCTTGGGATGCATCCAAAATCCAATTTTTGCCAAAACTAAATATGTAACCACACTAAATTCAACATTTCAAATTCATTGGAAAAGTTAATTTTCAATCTGAGGTCATTTTAAATGGGTCCCACACCAAAACTTTTAGATATTCAAGTTTTTGATCGATAGGTCAAAATGAGCTCGGGTGCATTGGTACCCAAACCAAATGTCTACCTGGCCTAAAATTTATATTTTAAATTTGCTGGCCTAGACAAAATTTGTATGAGAGGTCATTTCACTAAATTTTTTGCCTGATGGCCTTTTGGAACCAGCAAAGACCTCTTAATAGGGAATTGGTTTTAAAATCCTAAACAAACTGCACGATGACCGAGCCGTTGGGTCCAGTGAGTCATAAATGACTTAGAAAAGCTATGAAGAAGCTCAAATGGTGAAGATAATAATATATATGGAAAATGAGTTGAAGGTTCATTACATTGTCCACTACTAAAAGGACATTCATCCCTAAATGTCAATGGATAGAAAAAATATCAAAAGCTCAAAGGATGATATACTTATTACCTATGCCCCAATTATAACTTCCCAGATAACCTCTGTAGAAAGAAAATGTTTTTAAGTGATTTTACCACCAGTATCCCTTTTTTAACCAGCACTGTCGTTCCACTTTCAAATGGCTAAAATTCAACTTTAAATCCCCTTTTTTTGCACCTCGTTGCCACTCAAAACTAGGAGAAAAATCACCGGAATCTTGCCAAGGTGCTCTCATCATGGATAACTCAAAGAACAGAAGCTGACCTACTGAAATTCCAAATGATAGACATGAGAATAAGCTCATAAGGTGTTGTCCAAGGAAACAAATGGAGATAATCGAGGAATTCAATCTATGCTAATGTTGAAGCAGTCAAGATAAAAATCAAACAAAAATCTTAAATTCAAGGTATAACTACTCAATACTGAATATCCCACTTTAGGATGTCTTATTTACCGAGAATAAAGTTATATTGAATCTAACTCTAGTATATTACTCCCATTAAGCAAATCACTCAATGATGCCTCATTTATTGACAATGAAGTCATATTGAATCCAACTCGAGTATATTACTTCCATTAAGAAAAGCATACAAAATTTCTAAAGAAAACTAAAATAACCAATACGGGGTCCATGACTATCATTTACACACTTATCAACTATAATCCAACTGATGTTGGGAATACCGAATAGGCAATTACGGAGCAGGCTTAACCAGCCTATGAATGAAATTTGATCAAATACAAGTCTAAAACAAAAGTTGCATGCAAGCTCCACAATAATAAGCAAAAATCTCAATACCAAGGATGAATTTATCGATCTCAATCTAAACAAAAACTAAAAATGGATAGGAATTAATTATCTAAATTTATTATACTTCTAAATCTATATTCTAAAAAGTTGACCCTAAACTTGTAGCAATAGGACTATATTAATGCCAACTATCGGAACTCGACTCTAGAAGACATATCTAAAGAACATAAATCACCATAAGGATAAACACCGACTGAAAATGCAAGCAACAAACTCTATCTCAGCTAGAGGGTAGTAAATATAGACATAAGACAAAAATCATGCCAAAGGATGAATTACGAGATAAAAATGCAAATAACCCACTCTATGTCCACTGAAGGGCATGAACAATCAAAACATGCTAGAAAAAAAATCTTCCCATGGCTAAATACCACACCAATATTGGAAAAGAACTCTAGGAACTCGAAGAAAGGCTAGTTTAGCCAACAATTAATCAATCTAAAACTCTATCGCTAAAAAGAATAGACACACAAACAGATCATCAAGGAGGATCACTCCACCAAGCTTCACTAGGCCGAACAAATGCTTAAATGGGGATATACTGAATCCACCTAAGAATCACATCATTGAAGAAGGAATACCAATCTTATAACCAATTTCAAAGTTGAGAACACTACCAGAGAACCAACAACTCAAGCTCAGGAGTTTCCAATTTACCAACTTAAGGAGTGATCACAGGAAAGGCCACCAGCCTCTAACTCCCCTTAAGGCAAAACCATATCATAGGAAAGCACTATCTAATCTCCACACTAATATTAAGGAAAACCCATTAAAAGGGAACCAACCTAACAAATCTAAGAGATAAATCCATGACATCTCATCATCATTATGGAAATTGCTATCGGATAATTGAATAGCCACAAATGAAGAATGGATATCAAACTGGTCCATATCACAAATGGATTATATCATATGGAAAAGCCAAAACAAAAGTCTTCATAAACCAGGAGGCAAGTTTATGAATCTTGAATTTAATAATAGGTAACATAACTAAAATACCGACTCAAAAGCAACATAGAACCATGGAAGGTTGACTCACCTTTGATACCATATAAATTATCTAACTAATCTAATATAGATAACTAAGAGGGAACACAGTCACCCTCGGTGAGCTAGAGGAAAGAAATCAGTAAATTGGGATATATCTACTTAAACTATCGAATACTATTACAAGAAAATGAAAGTCTAAGTAGATAACACTAGTCTATACTGCTACCCAATGAGGATCAAATTTATCAAGTAAAAACATCATGTAATAATATCAACTAATATCAATAACCTCACACAGTGGTAGCAATAGCAACAACAATATCAAAATCAATATATTAAACAGGCAGTACCAAAATGAACATCAATATCATGTACCCCTAAAGGGCCACAATAGGTCTAATATGCCCAACAAATAGTAGTCGAACCTAAAGCTACACCCATAGGGGAAAATAGTAATACATATCTACTCTATCCACTACTAAAGAAATAAACCATAGAGTAGCAACATAATCATGAATTAAATAATAAGGCACATAATAACCGATATCAATTCATCAAGGCATATAGTCACTAATGGTTATAAAACCCCTAATACATATAGTAAGAGATAAAGGTTGGAAAGAAAAGTACACTAATCATGGTGAAATCCATAATCACATGCCTGAAAGGCATAGGGGAAATAATTTTAAATGTGTATAACTCAGACCGACTGACTGAATCATCAAATGAGGTGCCAAATACACTATCTCTAACTAAATATGCCATAATATGATGAGGATAGTATAAATAATCTAAAAAAAATAGAAATCCCATGTTGGGGACACTCCCTAGACTAGTAGTCGATCTCTCTACAATCATAGCAACTCCTGAAGAATTAATATGGAGATAACAAAAAATGAGCCCAAATGGATGATCGACTAATGCTGAGGGAAATCGGTAATATTATGCTAATACTTCTAAAATCATAGCTTGTATCAAGAACTGTAGGCTAGCGGGGAAAATATATGCTAACTCAAGCTGATTATCCATTGCATACCTAGGGCATTCTATAAACCAGTGTCTTGTCACAACAAAACTAAACCAAGACCCTTGAATACCTTGCGATACTGCCCCTCATAATCTAGAATAGTCTCCATTGCCCAAAGAACCATATCATTCTCTACAAGTATGATAGGGACTTTTCCACTATGATTATCGAAAATAATATGAGAACTACTTATAGTATGGAATATTGCCTGTGTAGAGCTAATCAGTTACGGGTAAAGCTAAACTCCATTGGAAGAATCTTCACTCTTTGATAAATTACCAATAGAACATAATTCTAATGGCATGCCTCTAGTCTCCATTTTCATAAGTCTCCATACATTCTCTCCATGGTCCTCTCATAATTAGCAACTTAAGGAAAGAAAGATTTAGCTACTATCAAGTGATTGGATACCAAATGGGGTAGCAATACTAACCCTCTAATATATCCATGAACCAATATTCATCTCAGAAGGATGTGGCATAGGAAAATGCTTGGACCACATAAGAAATCCAATCTTGTACTTAAAGCTTGTAAAGAGCCCTAATGAACACCAATAGAACCAACTCTAGTCTAAGAACTGCTCAATGAATCAAATGCCATCCATCTGAAAGGTCTCTATAACAAGACTCAAATCCCAATGCTGATCCATAAAGTTGATGTAGTCATGAGCTTTACAAAAGCCTGAGCTGGCCCAAATACTTTTTGGCTACCGCTAAACATAGTTGATATCCATCTCTGACTCTCTAGTCCAATGTTGTGCTAGAACTTTGGAAATAAGTACTGAAGTCGTAACTATATTTGTTGATAATATCGCATAATTCTTCGGGGATAGAATAGAGTCAAATAATGTGTTCGAGGTTCATAGGAATGCAAACACATGATAATTAGTCAAGAAGTAAATTTCCTAAAATATTACTGTAGCCTCTCGAAGTAGGTTATATATATCTCTTCACTGATCCACAGGACTTTACTAAACACTTAGTTCTAGTACTAATACACCGATGAAACCTAAGATCTGATACCAATTTATTATGACCTAATTTTATCAGGCCATGATGACTCCTACCATAACACCTAGTAAGCGCACCAACTCATAGTCCAAAACGGCAAGTACCAGACTACAAAATAATATAAAGAAAAGAATACAGATTAAACGATATTTAATAAGAATGTTAGAACTTGCTTTGAAATAAGAATTCATTCTTATACATATGGTATTTCTATAAGAGCCTTGAGTATGTCGTTTCTCAAAAAAATCATTAGAGAATTCGTATGGTTTTTCTCAAAAAGATCTCAATCTTTGTCAGAGAAGATGGTTAGAGCTCTTACAAGATTATGACATGAGTCTCTATTATCCAGGAAAGGACAATGTATTGGCCGACACTCTCAGTAGACTCTCTATGGGTAGTATTTCTCATGTTGATGATAGTAAGAAGAAGTTAGCCCAGGAAGTCCACCAGCTTACTAGACTAGGCATTCTCTTAGTCGACTCTTCAGAGGGCAGTGTATCATTTTAGAGTAGTTCATAATCATCTCTAGTTTCTAAGGTGAAAGAAAAGCAAGATAAGGATCCTAGCCTTGTCAAGCTAAAGGTGTTAGTTTAGAATCAGAAAATAGAGATTTTCTCCCAAGGGGCAGATGGCATCCTCCATTGTTAGGGTCGGCTATGTGTTCCAGGTGTAAATGACATAATGCAGTGAATTGTTTCAGAAGTGCATAGAGCGCACTACTCTATTCATCCAGGGGCCACAAAGATGTACCGTGATTTATGGGAAATTTGTTGATGGAGTGGGATAAAAAGAGATATTGCAGTGTTTGTGGCTAAGTACTCTACATGTTAGCAAGTTAAGATAGAGCATCAGAATCTATTAATCCTATGAAGGAGTTTAGTATTCCAACTTGAAAGTGGGAAGTTGTGAACATGGACTTCATGATGGGTTTACCTACAACTCATCGTCAGCATGATTGGTTTTGGATCATTGTAAACAGAATCACCAAATCAACTCTTTTCCTTCCAGTTTATACCTCTTATTTAGCAAAGGTTTATGCCAAGCTCTACATCAAAGAGCTGGTCAGATTGCTGTTCCATTGTTTATTATCTCAGACACAGGTATCCAGTTCACCTTTTATTTTTGGAAAACATTCCAAAAGGGTCTTGGTACCCAAGTTCATCTTAGTACAGCTTTTCATCCACAGACAGATGGTCAAGTAGAAAGGACCATTAAGACTTTAGAAGATACACTTAGGGCGTGTGCAATTGATTTCAAGGATGTTGGGATGACCACTTGCTTTTGATTGAATTTGCATACAACAATAGCTATCATTCCAGTATTCAGATGGCTCCTATTAAAGCTCTCTATTGTAGGATATGTAGATCTCCAATCGGTTGGTTCAAAGTTAGTGAGGACTCATTCATAGGTCCTGACTTAGTATTCGATGCCTTAGAGAAAGTTTAGTTAATTAGAGAGACTCCAGGCTGCTCTGAGTCGACAGAAGTCTTATACAGATATTCATAGAAAAGATCTCAAGTTTGAGATTAGTGACTATGTCTACCTTAAGATCTCTCCAATGAAGGGAGGGAAGATATTTGGCAAGAAGTGAAAGCTCATTCCTCGATATGTCGGTCCCTTCAAGATTCTCAGTCATTTTGGAAAGGTAGCTTATGAGCTCAAATTGCCTTCAGAGATAGCCTCAGTTCATCCATTCTTTCATGTATCTTTGCTTAAGAAGTGTATAGGTGACCCATTAGTCGTAGTCCCTATTCAGAGCATGGATGTTTAGAACAACCTCTCTTATAAAGAGATTCCAGTTGAAATCTTAGACTATCAGACCCATAGATTAAGGAACTAAGAAGTCACTCAAGTTAAAGTTCTTTGGTGAAATCTGTCCGTACAGGAAGCTACTTGGGATGTAGAAGCAGATATGCATACCAAGTACCCTTAACTTTTTCCCATCGACTCGGATCAAACTCAAGGTAACATTTCTTATTAATCCTACTTAGTTTCATGACTAGTGTGCATCACTAACCTAATATACTATGATAATCTTGGTATCAAGTAGCACCGTATATTAATCCATGCATTCGTGTATCAGATCAGTTATATAGTTATACGTCAGACATGTATTCTCATTGTGAGAAAACTTAGTTCTTCAGAACTTTAAGTTTTCCATTTATGAATTAGTTATGCATGCATCAGATATACATGTTCCGTATGTTATGTTCAACTTGTCTGTCACGTCCGTCATAAGATTACGTTCCAGTTATTCATGTTCAGTTCTTGTTCAGTTTATAGTTTCCCCTCTCAGTCAGTCTCATTTAAGTACGAATGTTCTCAAGGGGGAGATATTGTAATACTCGTGCTTTAACATAGCCTGAAAATCCTCTCAAGAATATTAGAAATTGTTTTGAAATAATAATTCATTCTTATGCACATGGTATTTCCATAATTTTCACTTCCTATCACGTGATAAATTGAATAAGCTTTCCATCGATATATAATTTGCCCAAATCCAACACCCAGGCAAAGAGTTAGAGCCTTTTTAGTGAGACAGTGTTTGACGTGAGCCTTCAACGCGTCGCGAGGATAGCTTAACTAGAAATTGTCTAATTCCAGTGTTTCTCCACGATACAGGTGTGTCGCGCCAAGCTTCCAGGTCATAGATAGGTGGGAATGTGATAGCTCCATGTCATGCCTTCGTGTAGTTTCCCAATTGTCAATTTCCAGTGACACGATGCGATAATGCCGCGTCGCGCCAAGGGCCCAACTTGGGAAATTTTATTGAAAATTTAATAATCTGTCCAGGGTTAAAAGGGTCAACTTCCTACCCTTATATAATCCCTTTAACACGTGATTCAACCATTTTTCACCTAAAACATGTTATTTTTCTCAAGTTTAACTCAAGAACAAGCTAGGGTTTTTATTGGGGATTCAAATTCAGGAAGGTTTCACAATCAATCTTCACAAAATCACGATCTAAGGTACGCATAGTGTTCATTCATGGACTCCTTTCATCCATGATGTCCAAGAATCCTTTTTAACTACAAGTTATGGATTTTCTTCATGTTTTCATGCTTTGTATGTTCTCTTTCATGTTGATAAATGAGGATTTGATTTCTATTCCATGGTTTGATGATAAATTCCATGTGGGTTGATTAGTATAGATAAAGACTCATGAAATCTTATGACTAAAACCTTGTATGATGAAATTGGAATTGAACCATGTTGTTCAACTTCTATACCGTGATGTTTACATGTACTATGCCTACCATATGTTTGATTAAATTCCTAGATAAAGGAAATTTGCCTAACTAGCATGATATCATGAAAATCCCCATAAACGTACAAGTTTATGCCTATTAGACGTTTGATGAAATGCTTCAATAACCGTATTGTAGGGTATTATCATGTATTCAAGAATATCAAGTCATGTTAGTTTTCTTTCATTGAATCTGGGGGATACTTGTACCCAAAATATTAGCCATGTGCCTAGATCCATGTCATGTTTTTACGATACTCTCAGTCAATCAATGAACTCTTAGACTTCAGTTAGTCTTATGACTCTGGAAAAATCACCAGGATCTCATGAAATCAGTCAGTCAATGAAATTTAGTAAATTTAGTCCATGTTCAGTTTAGTAAATCATGATCAGTGTCTATTCAGATGGGAGTAGGAATTATCATCGAGTGAAACCAAGGATAGGAACTCACCTATTATATGAGGGTGTGTTCTTAGAAGCAATCCTTGCATTCCAGAACTATGTAGCCATCAGAGGTTGAGAAATCATAGCCTTCTATATGAGGGTAGATAAGGTGGCTTAACCTGTTATGTGAGGTTTCCCACCGTTCTCACTAGATTTATATGTTATATGAGGGTTATACACATGTTGTCCTTACCATTGGCGTAGTATTGACACCCTTCTAGGCAGGGCAAATAATGGACCCCAGCTAATCTATAATAGCATATATGGGGCATTTCGGTTAAATACTACTTCTTACAGTTTCATGTTATAGAATTAGGACTGTCAGATACAGTCAATCAGTCTCAGTAATTGAACTCAAATAGTTCTTCAGATTTTAGGACAATTATATAAAGTCAACTCAGATACAGTACGGATCTCAGATAGTTCCATTAGATTCAGGACTATCAGCTACAGTCATCCACGTTATCATTTATACTCAGATACAGTTATTCATGTTATCAGTCATGTCATGTTATTAGTATTCAGATTCAATCATCACGAATCACATTGTCAGTTACAGTTACATAATTATGTATGCATTCTGATGTTTATGTTAGACAGTCAGCTAGCATTAGCATGGATGTGAACCCTTGTATTTTGTGTACCTCACATCTATACTCGATACATATGTACTGACGCATTTGCGCTATGGTGCTTTTTTATGTTACACTATAGGTTTAGAGACACAAGTTCTAGATTAGTAGTAGAGTCCAGATTCAATAGTAAGAGTAGAAGTAAGTCCTCATCTTTCGAGAAGATAATGATTTTCTAGTATCTCATTGATTAGCTTATTAGTTGAGTTAGTTGGGGACATGTCCCATCAACTCCTTATTCAGATTCTTCAGATAGTAGAGACTTTCAGAGTAGATGCAAACTAGATACAGACTATCATGTTTTAGACTCCAGTTTTGTTTTGGGTATTCTATTACCCTAGACAGATGTTACATTATTTAGTTATGTTCATGATCAAACCTTATGTCCTTTTTGTGCATGTTTCTGCATTATTATGTTATGTTTTGCAGTATATAGGTACAGATATCAGTCATGGGTTAGCTTGTGGTCCTTCAAAGTCATAAGAACCATGTAGCATTCCGGTTCAGCAAATTAGGTCGTTGCAATAGTAGGATCTAAAAAACTGGTGGTAGTAACACAAGATCTTCTACAATAATAAAAATTATATCTAAATACAATATAAAGATTAGTCTAATACATAAGAGAGAAATAATTAATACTCCAAATGTTAGGAGTTCAGTTTAAATCTCCTAACCATGGCTGCTTAGGATGATGCATACATCAACAACGATAAACCATACTATGATCTGCTGGCTGCAGAAGTGTAGTATGAGTACCAAACGAGTGGTACTCAGTAGGAAACTACGAATTGAGCTCCAAAGATAAAGCAGATATGTATAGCATATAAACAGAATTAAAACTACACCTAAATTTTAGAACACATATAACAAGTAAATGAGAATAATAAGGGACAACTATCTAGTTCAAGTCTAACATAAAAAAACTAATGAAGTATCAGGTAAACTATCCTATTCCAGCCATATTTAATAATAATCAATATTATACCATATATCGGAGTCCAAAATACTATTTAGGTTTGAATAAAGATATATTGCAATATATAAGACAAAGAAAAGAAAATACAATACGAAAAAATGAAGGAAACGATCTACGGCAGTGTCATCACTTTATATATATATATATACATATAAACATGAGGTTATCTCAAACTATATCCTAGATCATCATATCCTCATTCTAAGACCTCATTATTATACTATAAAGATCTAAGACTATCATGCTCAGGGCTTATAACCAACCTAGCTAGACATGAAATATTCATGCATAATAGTGAAATCATAAGATAGAAGAGGTAGAAAACATACCTTAAATCTTGATGCAGGATCAATGACCAATCTTTCATAAGCTAGCTATAATAATAATCATAACAATGATAATAACATGAATAATAGCGTGACTAATCAGCTACTCCGGATAACCCAATACCTAGCTGAGCCTGTATGTATCCCCACTGCCTCAGTATCGGAAGGTTTAACCAACATACAACCACAAAAGGCATATTTTTCACCAATATCTATGCAATCATTCCATACCGGCTCATAGACTTAGGTGTATACTGGTGATAGGCGATGGGCATGTAGGAATCAATGCAAGGTACAAAATCAATATCACAATCTCATCCTCATAACCATTTCTTATTGTAACTGTTGTCATTATGTCCATCATTAATATAATCAACCTACGTCCTTGTCAGGTATCAATATATCATAACAGTATCCTCCGTCCTTGACGGGTATCAATAATTATCACAGTATCCTCCGAACTTGCTAGGTATAAATATAAACACAAATATCAATACAAATATAGTAAAAACATATAATTGGTGCATGGACTCAAGACGTGAAAAAATAAGGGTAAATCTACAAGCCTATTAGTATAACATAATTATAATCACATAATCATAACATATCAAACTTGTTAATACTTCCTAACTATTTGTTATTAGCTAACCAACACTTATGATCATTAAACCACTAATTTACTAGTCTTCACATGACCTCTAATTACTGGACTTAATATTATCCTTCCTATAATCCTTAATCATAGGATAGATATTAATCAACCAATACCCAACATCTTGTCAAGATTCATCATAGACCATAATCATTATTTATCCACAAATTAACTAATCATTCTATATTCATCAATCATTATTAGTCAACATATTATCATTTATCATCTAACCATCTTTTATTCACTAACACCATTCACTATCTAACCATCGTTAACCAACTAATCCATATTAATCAACTATTCATCATTATTAACTAGTCATCTCTTATTACTAACATATCTTACTATCTAGCCTCATTAATAAACAACTCCTCATTTAAAAACTTATCAACATCATGAACTTAGTCATCAGTATCAACTATTCTTTATCTATGATAAAGCAAACATAATTATTAGCCATATATCAATGATCTCTAGCAACCATATTTCAACTAAGCAAGGTTCATTAACTAGAACATTAGATTCATATCCATCAAGTTCTGTAGTCAACTAATAGACAACTAACTACCACATAGCTTAACCCTTAAGTAGGAAGAACATTCATAAGATCGTATTCCAACTAGAATTACATCAATTACTGATATAACAATCATAAAGGTAACAAAACTATGCATGTCATTACCAGTATTTAACCAGTGGCATAATAAGTGTTATATTGTATCTTCCTCTATCCCATACCTGAAATATGTGTACATAAACATATATATGCATACTCATAAATGGAAATTACATCCTTTAAATGGATAAACAGTTCTCGGATATCCAATCATTATCATAAAACAACCATTGGCCCAATATTATGGAAAGAATAATCATAACATCCTAATCACAGCCTTAGTCCCATACACATATCTAGAACTCACACTGTTAATCATATTTATAATTCATAGCATATCTTTAATCATCTCACATATTAGAGGCATCACGCATATAGAGGCATAATATACGTAAGCATGTAATCATATCTCAGATAGAAGGCATCTCATATATAGGAGGCATAATATCAATAAGCATATAATCATCTCTCACATAAGAGGCATCATACACCTAGGAGGAAGAATATCAATACGTATATAATCTTCTTTCACACAGAGGGAATAGTATTAATAAACATTTAATCATCTATAAGGTATCTTATATCAATACGTCATACATCATGACCTATGAGGAGTATCATTTCTCTTGGGCAGTTGTCATATCTAAGAGGAATATCATCTTTATAGGTCTAATAATTACAACTAAAAGGAGATAGCATCGTAATAGTCCAAATATCATATATAACAGAAACCACATCTCTATAGGCCCAACATCATATCTAAGAGGTAAATTATTTATAAGGACCTAAAATTATGTCTGAGAGGAAACAACATCTCAATGAGCCAAATACCAAGTCTAAGAGGGAACAACATCTCTATTAGTCAGATGTTATATCAAGAAGGAAGTGGTGTCTCTATAAACCTAAATATCATTATCTATGGATAATACATCATCATTCAATATGCCATGGATTAACCTTAATCTATGGTTTTCTAGTCTCAACTATGCCTAACATTCACAACTAGGTCCACAAGGCTAACGCCAGTCTTAGCCTAAGTGGGCTAGACAATCCCACTTATAATCCTTAATTTCTATAATGAGGCAAACTATGCTAAGGTATCTAGTTCAACTTATAGATGTCAAGAAAGTCATAAACAATCCTAATATAGGAACTTCAACTAGAAACAAGGATACTCAAGTCAACTCTACCCAAATTATGATTTCAATACTACCATACTAGCCCAATAAGATTAAAATATACTAATTATGCTTCCAATGCTAAAAGCACATCCCAAACCTAACTTCATACTATATCTATGATATAAACTAATCTAACCTAGGGAGATGGAAATAGAATTCTAAAGGGTTATAATCATACAATCTTACGGGTCCAAAACTCTAACTAATTCCTAAATATCAACAATCAAGGCTATATTATTTTACTCATAATCAAGCCTAACATTCAAATTCTCATGCAATCTATATCGCACATCATCTACAAAGAAAAGTAGATAGAAACCTACATCAAAGTCAAACCACAAAACCTCTAACCACTCACCAAAACCTCATCTTCATTACACGTGCCCAAAATCCCAACACACTATAAAAATAGATATCGACTCAACAATACTAGTCTAACGATACCCATATTGCACAAGTGGGTCCCACATATGAAAAATGAGTTTCTGAGGCAAAAACCCCCAAGTGAGTCCCACATATGAAAAATAAGTTTCTGAGGCCAACCCATTCTTCAAATAGCATTAGTGAGTTATAACGCTTAATAATCAAGTGAGTATTAAGCTTATTTTGGCTAAAATTATACCCTCAATCCAATTGGGGTTTTGGGTCAAACAATCAAGAATTTATCACTAAAATTGAAGGATTCAGACCTTTGATTTGATGTTAATCCCAAATTAACAAGTTATTAAGACCCCAATCAACACCCAAGACTCAATTTAAGGGCCACATACTCTAATAAGGTTTTTTGATCTCAAAACAATAGAGAAATGGCCAATTATTAGCCAAACAAAGTATTTAAACAATCCTTTTCTAGACCCTCAGATAGGGAAATCGAGGACCGGTACTATCCATAATCGTGGCATTGCGATTGCGATAAGGCCTCTGCAATCACGGTACCTTGCTACACTACATGATAGTTGAAACTTTAATGCATCCAAAATCCAATTTTCATAAACAAAATATGTAACCACACTAAATTCAACATTTTAGATATGTTATCAAAGTTGAATTGTCAATACAAGGTCATTTAGACCAAATATAGGTCCTACATCCAAAGTTTTAATTTTTCAACTTTTTGATTAATAGGTTGAAATGAGCTCAAGTGCATTGGGATATGAACGAAACCTATATCAATCCTAAAATAAATATTTTAGAACTACTAGACCAGTTGCAATTTGCATTCGAGATCATTTCTCTCGAGTTTACATCCGATGGCTATTTGGAAACAACTAAGACTTGGGGTTCTAAAAACCAAACGAACTGCCTGGGTATCAAACCGTCAATCCTAGTGAGTCATAAATTACTTGGGTTAGTTATGGAGAATATCAAATGATAAAGATTAGTTGAAATATAGAGAGTGACCTGATGGGTAATTACATATACACCTTTCAATCCTAAGCTTCTAATAGAAGACCCATGAGGGGCTCACAACCCATATGATAGCATAATATCATCAATCAACCTTTCTAGAACATACCTTGGCTAAGGTATTTTATAAAGTATCTTTTTTATTTAAAAATTATCATTTATCAATGGTACCAATACCATGTATATGGATGAATGAATGAGTACGCATACTCATGAACAACTCAATAATAAATCAACTCAACAATGTTATAAATGAGCTCAAGTAACCTTAAATCTCATTAGATCATGATACAAGATGTAGACTCAAATTTTAATGAATTATGTTAAATATGTGCTTCTTTATGATCTGACTATTTTATCCCTCCCCATGGTTGTGTTGTGGAATTTTTGATAAGTGGAAATAATTAGCACTATTCTTGATGCATTTTGGTGTGTTTTATGTGATATTGTAGTTTTTGGTGGATTCAAGAGCCTTATAGTTAACTTCAGTCAACATCTTGTAATCTATGCATAGGACGACAAAACATATTGTGCCGACAGATCCAAAATATTGATTTTATGGCGGTAACATGGTTGGTATGATTTTGTAACTTTTAAATCTTATTTCTACCTTCGGATCAAAAAGTTTTGATTTTGTATTTTAGGGGTAAACTTTATGAAAATGACATTTTGTCAAATATTTGACTTCGTCGTTGAGTCCAGGGAGTCAAATTTAAAAAGGTAGCATAGTTCGTTTGCAGCCATAGGATTCCAAACGAATCCTGAGGGGCCCATAGAGACTTGGAATGCACAAGGTCCCCAATTGGTGCACCACTCAACAAGTGAACCCGCGATCGTGAAGCTAGTGTCACAATCATGATTGGGAATGTCGGTCAAGTGTCACGATCGCGACACTTATTCCATAATTACGATACCCCTATCAGCTAGGTATCCCGATCGCAACACCTGGTCTATAATCATGATGCTTGGGTATATAAATATTCATGTTTCACTATTTTTTTACCATTTTTGAGACTTAGAGCTTTAGGTTTCGTGATTTTGAACAACTTTCTCAACTTCTAATCTTGGGTAAGCTTCATAACACCTATTTCAATTATTTCCTTCAATTTTTATCATTTATTTCTTATTTTAAACTTTAAATAAAGTACGAAATTTGGGAATTTTGGCTCGTAAGGCCTAAAAATAGTATTTCACAAATTTAAGCTCCAATTTCTACCTATTTTCACTTGGGTGACTTTCTAATCCTATAATTATAAGTTTTTCCTCAATTTAATCTTCAAAACTAATTCAATTCTCAATTTTTCAAGGGATTTCATGGATTTTTACCCGATAAAGCTTTAAAATGGTTTTTTTTCGATTTGGACACTCTTTTTAACTCATTTTTCTTGGATTTTTAGTTGTTGATTACTAAAAATTTGGGAAATATGTTTTTGGAATAAAGTTATGATTTTTCCCATTTTTTAAAAAAAACCTATTTTGAGGGTCCAGTTTGACCCTAACTTAAAACTAGTCAATATGAGTATCGTTGGCTTTTATTTGACACGTAGATTCTATATTTTTACGTTTTAGTTGATTCTAGGAACATTAGAGAGGAGTGAGTCTTTGGGGTTGAAGGCTTTTTTTTGGTTTTCAGCATTCAAAGTAGGTTATGGCTTAACTTCTTTTAGACTAGGCTAGGTAGTTAATCTTGATATAAAAGCATGGTAAGGGTGTTGGAACTAATCATGAAATATGGATATCTTATTCTGTTGTGACCATGTGGGGGCCTATATGGGATGTATTTGGTATTTTTGGGATATTATTGGCTATGTGTGACTATGTGGTGTCTTATGTGATGTTGATAGTCAATATGCATAAAATAATCATATCATTCTTGATGAAAAGCCTATTGTGGTTTCAATGGTGTATTGTGATGTGTTTATACTCTTTTTACATACAAATCATGTTGGTTTTCATGGATGGTTGGAAATATTGTATAGATATTTGGCTTACTTGGTTGGTATATTGATTGGATATGGAAATACTCACTGTGGTTGGTTGGGAGAATTACATCCTAATATCATGTACATTCATGAAACATTGCTACCACCATCGAATGCTGAAAATACTGAGAAAAATTGGCTTTTTTAAAAAAATTAGTGATATTTTATAAAACCCACCTCGAGGAATATACTGGGGAGAATATATTTATATAGATTATTTATAGGTTGATAGAACCCCCGTGGGTACTATGTTGGCAAGTTTTAGCTTCATAGGTGTATACAGAGGCTGTGCAACAATCTTAAAGGTTGTGCGACGACCTCATGCATTATATCATCATCATCATCATTATTCTCATTATTTTCATTATACTTACTTGATCATTCTTGTGATGTGATTGTATTTCGGCCTTAACTTGTTATCTATTACATTTTTTATATCTTTCCTCAATTGTACTTAGTCCTTGTATATGTTTTCCTTTTGTGCTTTACTTGTATTTGGCATATCATATACTTATGGCTCTTTCTCGTATTATTGCAATATTTGTGAGTATTATAAAGCTGTTAGGGCAAGCAACGTGGGCTATTATTGTGGGACTTTTTCAGATTGTAAGTGAGGTACCCTTAGAGTGTATTTTGTATTCTTTATTATCTACTTTGCTCAGTCGCCCTATAATAGCTACTGAGTACAAATGGACCATATTCACTCTTATTGAGCTCTTTTGGTGTAGATCCTATTTTGAGTATGCCTTACGCTGGTTGATAAGGGTGATATATGGAGTTTTATGAGATATCAATGGATTTCATGCATTCGGAGTCTAGTACTACCTCTTCTTATTAGACTATGTATTTATTACTATTTAGTTATAGAGTTATTCCTATGTATTGTGTTTTCTTGAGTTGTACTAGTATTTCTTACATTGTGACACCATGTTTTGGGAGTTGTGACATTATTGATTACACTTTCTTTTTGCTTATATTATATTAATTATGGTTTGGATTTGTTGTAGAAACCTTGGCTTGGGTTTTTGAATGGTAATTTCTTTTTTGTATCAGTTTGTGTGATGAGCTTAATTGTCAATGTTTGCCATGATAAGTTCCATCAAGAACCTTAGATTTTCAGAGCATCCAGGTTTATTAGTCTCAATGTTATAAGAACAGAATGTCTAATATAGTCTTACGAATTGGTATGTAGATGTTCGTATATATCTTCTAGAGGCTATAAGATGTCTTTAGGGAATTTCTAGGATTTTTCCCTTATCATGCTTATTTCTTTCATACCTTATGTTCTAAGTCTTATTTAACTCTTTTCTGCGTAAATGGTAATGAATAGGTCTCATGAGGTTTGAGATGCAAAGACTTTATCTGGGGAAAGAGCCTATAATGCCCTGAGAATACACCCTAGATGCCACATGGTGTTTACGGTCACAAGTGACCATAAGCTAACCATGAACTAGTATCTAATGTGAGCACTGATTAATAAAAACAAAATAGCATATGCGAAATATGTGAATAGGCCATAAGGTTTTAAATAGGGAAAAGTCATCATTTCCACCCTAAAATATACTCGAAAAGCCTATGACACACCTAAACTATTGGAGTGACCTAATACATACCTAAACTACTTAAAAATGAAATTTTTTACTCACTAAATCTGATGTGGAAAAAACATAATTATTTAATTAAAAAAGGCGTGTCTAAATTAAAAAATAACACAAGAAAAAAAGAAATTAAAATATTCTCCATCCCAGCCCCAACGTCCCTCTCAGCCCCACCGTCCAACATCCATCTTCATCTTCTTCTCCAAATTCAAAAATCCCAGACTGAAAATTCCAATCCATTTTCTGCTTCTTCTCCAAATTCAAAAATCCCCTAGCTAAAAATTCTGATTCCAAATTATGAATTTCAATCCATCTTCTTCTTCTTCTTCTCCAAATTCAAAAATCCCCAAACTGAAAATTCCAATTTCAAGTTGCTAATTCGAATCCATCTTCTTTTTCTTCTCCAAATTCAAAAATACCCAAGCTGAAAATTCCAATTTCAAGTTGCTAATGAATTTTGAAAGGTTAACAATGGCTGAAATTTCTCCTTCTTCTACTTCCCCCAATTCAATTCCACCATCGAACCTAATTATCGACCCCGTCAGTGCTACAAATCAAGCAACCGCCGCTGGTGATGAAATTGACATAATTTCGGTGCCTTGCCCAGTCGTGGTTGTAATCAATCCTACTTTTCTATATTCTATCAATTTAAATCTTAGTTTGAGTGGATAACACAACTCTTGATCATGCATTTTGGTTGTATTTGAAGCACTGGTGAGCTCTATTAATGGGAGATTGTCTCAATTTTATCTATCTTTGTTTTTGTCTTACTTGGTTTCATGGAAAACTTAAAAAATGCATACAACAGCTTTCAATGTTCTTAATTTTCTCATTTTTATAATAAACAGATATAAAGAAGAATTGATCTTGTGTAAGCTGAAGCATAAAGGAGGAACATTGAAGAAACCTCATACCAATAGGGATTTCAGTTATTAAAGAAAAAGAAAAAAATTTAAACTAAAAAGAAAAAAGAAAAATTTATAAAAATAATAGATTTATTATTTTTTTCGTATTATACTGGTGTGGCGCTGATGTGGCAGGCTCATGTAAAACACCGCACCACATGCAAGTGGTATAATACTTACATGGTGTAGAAAATTTCTCTTTTAAGTAGTTTAGTTGTGCATTAGGTCACTCCAATAGTTTAAGTGTCTTAAATTTTTCGAGTATAGTTTAGGGTTGAAATAATGACTTTTCCCATTTTAAGTACTAAAACATCTCTGAATCATAAATCTGGAAAACAGCTATCGGAAAATAACTATTTGAAACTGATAAAATAATGGCAAAATGACTGACCGTTTGAAGTGTTTGAAAGCCTCTAAATCTGACTGATTAAAAGTTTATGGGACAGGCCCCAACAAACTACTGAACTGAAAGCATGAAAATAAATATAGTTTGTCTTTAAAATATGAGGACTCACTATGACTGCGACTACTGATGTGCGGAGATTTCTAAGTGCTGTTGGAATACTTATCATCTGAACCTATGATATGACATATCATACCACAAGAAATGAGTATGCGGTCCATACATTGAATGTACTAGTATGGTAAATGAGGTTAGGCTAATATGCATGATTTATGTCCGTGAATAATAACTGACTGTATGAATAGCATGGGATAACTAAATATGAAGTAATAAATGGTTAAATAATATGATATAATAGAGTAAAAATGTATAAAGTAAAGACTGATGGGGTAGAATGAGATTTACTAAATATACATGGGTGACAGCTTTAAAATATGAGAATGCATGAAAACTATAAAATCTAAGAATGCATGAAAAGCATATAAAATGATTCAAATAGTCTGTAAACTCAAAATACTAAAATTAAATAACTGAATAACTATATTTGTATGCTATGGTCAATGCAAAGCTGAACTGAAGTATATTGAATACCTAACTGAGACTTTGGGAGCTATTATCTAACTATCACGCCCTAATGAACTAATTTAGGGTTAAATTAGTGACCCCAGTTGGAAGGGTGCCAGTACTATGCGATGGGTACTAACACTGGTTGTGTGGATCCACTAAAGTTTTGTCCCAAAGGACTAAGGGTTACCCTCAACTGGCATGTACCTGTAATACCCTGGGAAATTTGTCGTTGAAATTTTGTGCATAAATATATTGGGTTCTATCTTCTAGAATGAATTATAAATTTTCATGAGGAATGTCTAAGAATATGAGCCACCATTGCGTAGAGTATCAAATAATCTTTCTAACGATATGTGGATCATCCAAAACGGACACCCGAGCGTCAAGTTATTAACATTTCGATCGAACTATGAATAGTAGTGAACAGTAAAACGTGCAGGAAAAGGTACTGAGGCCAGGTGTATTTTTTCTCCAACTTTAAGCAATCATAACTCCTTGTACATAATGATCTGGGCTATCTACTATATATCAACGGAAATCGCTATGAGTCCTCTTTCCAATGAAAGTAGTTTCATCCAATTTTTCTATTGGAGCAAAAACTTATGGTCGATCTACTTCAGCCTATCAAAAGTGAATTTTTGGATCAACTTCAAATAATCATAACTCATCATACATAATGATCTGGGTGATATACTATATATCAATGGAAATATATGAGAGTACTCTTTCTAATGAAATTGGTTTTATCTAATTTGGATATCGGAGTAAAATGTTATGGTTAATCTGCTTTAGACTATCAAAATAGTCCACCAAAGGACAGATTCGAGAATTATTTGTTTTTTAGGGGCGATTTGGTCATTTACCCTCACTGAAAATTTGTCCAAACCCTATATTAAAGCCTATATGAAGCATTATATGTTATATTTTATCAAATTCCCTCAAAAAGAAAACCCTAAGCTCCTACATCCAACTTCAAGAACCTCAAAAGCTTACCATTAATTCTACAAATTTATTCAAGATTCCAAGTTCCTAGTTCAAGAACTCCAAGAACCATCATTCAAAGGCACGATTAGCATCTCAAAAATGAGTATCGATCAAAAGTTCATCATTCAAGGTATGTGGGGTTTTTCTACAAGAACTCTCTTTCGTTCTTGTGCCCAAAAGTAATTTTCTTTACAAAGGCATGATTTTTATTTGATTTTTATGAATTTGAAGCTTGAACCCATATCATATCATGATTATTATGAAATATTGATATTTATTATTTTGAAAGATGAATTTACATATGTGGAGATATAAAGCATGAATCTTGAATGATATTTATCATGATTTTGATATTTGGGTCGTGAATCCCCATTGGAAATTGTGTTTTTCTTAGAAAGTGTGTATTATAAGCACGTTGATGTTAAATATTTGAGATATTTTGAATGATTTGACCTTTTGGTATTAATGTAGTTGTTTTGAACTCGAGTGTGAAAGAAATTCACAACATGGTTGATTTTGATAAGAGTAATGGCTCCCGATGTATATTTATATATCACTGAAATTGTTTTATTATGGATTGTCTTTGAAATGATCTAAGCTAAGTCTTGGAGAAATCTTTAGCATCGAGTGGGAGGTATAAAGCGACCTTACTTTCCTAGAACTATGTGCTCCCGTAGGAGTGAACCTGAGGCTGTTTTATATCGTGATCGCTAGTTTGTGTGGATTTGATATCGATAGTCCTACTCTAATGGAAAGGATAGGATGAATCTCCCCAACATAGGTTGTACGTTAGACTCCATGTAGCTTACATTGTTTATGTCGGTTATAGGATCTCCCAATGTGTGTGTGTTTCCTTGTGTCCATAGTGAATGGTGAAGTGATTTGAAAGTGGAATTGTGAAAGTTATTCTTTCGAAAGATTTAAATGATAATTACATTATGAGAATTGATATTCTTGATAAACTGATAGTGATTGAGAAATTCTATGATGACTCACATATGGTATAGTACTTATTTCATCCTCTCATGATTATGATGATTTTCTTTGGTCTATGTGAGTCTTCCATACATCTTGCATATTTCTTATAAATATTAATGATAATGATGTTTATACAAATGCATACACCCCCATATACTCAGTTTCTTTCCATGGTACTGACCCACATCTTCGGATGTGGGCTACATTTTCTCAGAATGTAGGTTCAGGTGCTCAGTTCTAGGTTCAATAGTTATTCTTCGGGCACGCTATTCTACATCCTCTGTTGTGGTGAGTCCTCATGTTCCGAGGATGTGATGGCTGATGTTATTTTCATAAAATTATTTACATTTGATAACTGAGTATGAGTCAGTTCGGGCATGTCTCAATGGCTCGCTAGTTTTATTGATTTTCTTAGAGGCTTGTCAGACTAGTATAGATATTGGGAGTTGACTAATAAGTCATATTTTGCTATCTTTCTAAAATTCTTTTATTCTTGGATGATGATTACTCTGTTGATATTTGAGGGTTATTTATGGAAACCCCATTGATTTATGTTGAACTGAATGAAAATGGCTCAAAGGGTTAGCTTGGGTCTACTCTTAGCCTCAAGCACCGTGTGATGCTCCGGGACCTATTTTTTGGGGCGTTACAGTACCCTTATGAGATCAACCCTCAAATAGCAGGTTACTGGCAACATAGTTATGGAACGTATAGACTGCTACTAAAGGTTACACCCTCAACTGGTAGGTGAGCCCCCCTTTCCTAGGTTTGCTCAGTGTTAAATCCTAATCCCAACTGAACTTACTTGGAATACTAAATTGTTCTAAGTTTAACTGATAATGATGACTGACTGAACTAATAATGGTCATAAACTCTCAAAAACTATTCTGAAGATACTGAGACTAAGTAAACTACTATGTTTCTGGGTATTCAAAACCCCCCAGGACTCGATAGTAATAATATCAAAATAGTAATAAAACTTTAAGGACATAATGTTAAGGCATTTATTCAAAATTCATTCTTGTTGGCATTTCATCAAACACTTGATATTCATAGTTTAAGCCATGTATGGGAATAGTTTAAAGCTTGTAGTAATAGTATGATTTCAACATCAACAACACTAATTATGATTTAAATCAGTGGATAATATTATTCAAATGTGTGGGGTTTAATAAAAACGACAATTTCTTGTAAACATTGTATAGAATAAAAATTGATGGTTAGAATCACAATTAAAATCACAATAACTTTTAAAAATCACAACTTTGAATTTGAAATTAGATCCTTGGACTCCATGGGTGGAAGGGACCCATGGATAAACATTTAACATACCTTAGTTGGTGACATTGAGAAAGTTCTTGATGGATTCTTAAAGCTTGATATTGAATGTTGAATGAGTTAGGGTTTGTTCTTGAAAGAGAGCTACTTTAATTTGAGTGAATTGTGAAATAATGAGCAATAATGCTTTCTTGGGACTTAAGTATAGCATTTAGACTGAATGGTGTGAAGGAAAAGGACTTAAATTCCCTTGGAAAATTAAGAAAGATATGCTCATTTGAAGATGACTATAGAAACATTCTTTTCAAAAAGCCAATCGTATGGTATATCTTGATTTATCTAATAGATTAGAGTTATTTGAGGCCTTAATACAAATAAACCTCGCTCATAAAACTACCAAAGCAGTATAATTTATTTCTCATGAACTCAAAGAATGGTTATATTATTGGTTTGGATTATTGGGGTATTAAATTATCTTCCCCTTGGGAATATTCATCTCAAATGAGGCTTGTTAAGCTGGAGTACTTAAGATCTGAGATCATATACTAAACATGAATTAATGGGAACATGATAACATAACTGAGTCTAAAACATAATACATGAACTATATATCATGAATTAAACTAATTTTCTTGAAAACATACGATGACATAAGAATAGTTATAAAGATAAGATTGGAACAAGTGAGTCAACTTATGAGTACCCATTACTTCAAGCTAGATCTTGTTATGAGAAGAGAAGATTAAAGGTTTAGGACATGAAATCTTGGTGGATTATATTACATTACCCCCTTGGGATATTATGTTCCTCGAAAGACACTGACATGGCTGAAATATTGAGATGATACACAAGACACTTACCAACTGAGTCATGACAGGATATCTGGAATATGAAACTAATGCCTGAACTGAACTGAAGTTACAACTTGCATGTTCATGAAGGAATTTCCTCCTTAATAGGAGAGATGAAAACTAGGGGAACTTGTCTGTATGACTGCTAAATAGGATTACTGGATAAACAAACTAAATCATGCTAAAAACTTACACTTAATTGGATTATTTCTTCGACACTCTTTCTGCGAAGTTCTAAAGACTTTAGGGACCAAATAATTTTGTTATGGTCTGAATAGGAAATCTGACTAAGAAATCACAACATGGCTAAAATTTGTAATATAGGACACAGGCCTACGAAATATCAGCTAGGATAGAGTTACTGAGCTTTAAGCACTGCAAGTGTTAACTTACAATCTTATCCACACTTCTAAAGAACTCCCTCAAATATACTTTCTACATTCAACACCACACTTCACTTGAGGCTACTGACAATACTCACACGGGGACTGACAACTCTATCTACTGAGTTTTGATCTGGACTAAATTCTACCACTGTGTTCAAGCCTGCACGAATCTATGAAATGCACACATAATACTGTAGTAAAATTCAGAGTCATGAATTCAATACTTTATGAATTTACATAGCTTACTATCACTTTAATAATTTTGATTACTCCTTCAACTAAATACAACCTCTTGCTAACCCCTCTTAATGCGTACTGTCTTAATCCACTTTCATACCAACCCGCATTCAAGCCTATATTTATAACTACAACCTCATGTAAAATAAGCATGCAACAATCTTTCCTGAACATAGAACATTCAATTTCTCACACCTATACAAATTTCTAATCATCAATATCCTTTAATAAGGGAAGGTCATTGAAAAGTTAGGACATGAGATCTTGAAGCATGGAAGAAATACCATGCATAACTTGGATATTTATTTAGGTCCTAAGGAATATAGTATAAACGACATGAATTCCTTAATAAGGTCTAAATTGAGGACATACATGGTACAAATATGAATTTCATGGATCATTAAGAGTGTAGCATAAGTCATGGAAACTAAGCATTTTGTAAAATATGAATACATGAGTCATGAAATGCATAACCTGAGTTTGGATTTTATGAATTCATAGAACATGATTCGTACTGTGAGGTGAATTGGAACTCCTCATAATAGAGATTTGGAGTGTTCATGATTCTTTATGATGAGCATAAACATTGAGTATGATTATGGAACTGACATATAAGGCATGAGCAGATATCGCGATGACTGAGGAACCTTGCACTGAGATAAGAATGGTTTGGGCATCATCCTCTCCTACTTCTTTTCTACACATACTGACATCACTACTAGAATCTGAGAGCCTGACCTATTTACTTGTTCTATCATCTCCCCTTGGATTAAAACCATCATTCTAGGTCTAGGAACTACTCAATCAATATCTCTAACTAAACTATCTCCATTTTATACTAGAATCTGGGATATAATAATATGCATAAATGATAAGCTCACCCTGAAAGACTACACCTGATAATGTAAAACCCACTGCTAGTACTTCCTTCTGAGATACAACTCTTGGTTTTCTATGCCCCCAAGAATCATCATATAAAAACTTAAACACTAAATTAGATCTCTTAACTTTCCCTTATATTACCTCAATCCTCAAAGATTCAAACTTAGAAACTAACACTTAACATGGATATCCCCAAACCTTTAATGAACCATATTACTTTCATCATATCCTACAATTATCACATCTCAAAACTTATATTTTCCCTACACCATGGGAATTACCATTACACCAACATCAAAAACATATAATTTCTAATAAAAAACTTGAATTCTTGCATACACTATTTCAAAACTACTTATTCACCTTTCATACAACTAGCCCCATGGAATATATACTCTATTTAATTTGGATAACACTACCTCGTGTGGCTATGCTAGACTTACCCTTGGGGAAGATGTACAAAAGGGCCCTAATAATGAAATTAGAATATATATATACATATATATATATATACTAGGTTACAAAAGAAAGCAAGGCTCTAAAGTTTAATGAAGCATAAACACAAAGATAAAGACCCATAATGTACTTGTATCCCCAATAAGAGGACTTTCCTGATCATGACTGGACTGGAGTGCATAAATTCTATTCTGGCATTAACTACTGAGGGCAATGGAAGTTGTGACCTGCCGAGTCTAGAAACTGAATAAAATTAGAGGACGATTGGACAGACCTTGTTTGGGCAAATCGTTTTTCCTCTGAGACATTACTCTATACTCTTGCATTATGTGGCCTGGATACGACATAAAAAACATACATCACTGCCAAATATATACACACAGATAATTTCTACCACATTCCTTACAAAATGGATGAAGATGACCCTTGGTCACACTACCCTAAGTTTTGGAGCCTGGTGCCCTATCTCGACTATCACTCCTTAACTTTGGTATTATCACTTTAGCTAAAGATGGAACTGGGGATGAACACTTTTGACTAAAGTAAGAACGGTTACCATCCTCTTTCTTTGACTTAAAACTACTTGTTCTAGCCCTCTTGTTCTTCCTCTCTTTCTTTTTATGCTCCCTCCTCTCACTCAGCTAAACATGAACCAAAACCCGAGATAAAAAAAAAGCTTACAGATTAATCTAAGAAACTAAATAAGCTAAGGTAGTGAAAGCAGCTCTGAATTTTGTGTGAGAGACAGGCTCATTCGGGGATCTTCATGAATAAGTAGAGGTGTAGGCTAATTCCGATTTCTTCTCTTGTTTTTCTTTCTGGAAGGCATTTTATATATACCAAAGTATGGATGATTTAGAAAAAGAGTTTAAATAGAAATAACACTCTTTCATGCAATATAAACACTGAATGAAATAAAACTTTTTCTTAAACTTCTTATAGCTTATTTTCCATAAGTGTGGTGCACTTCACACCCATGCAAAACACTTAATTTGTCATGGCTTTCAAACTCCCTATGAAACTCTAAAACCTTAGGATCTGATACCAAGTTTTTAACTCCTTGGGAGTACACCATAGATGTCACACGATGCTTTTGGTCATAAGTGACCACAAGCTAACTTATGAGCTGGTACTTGCTGTAAGCACTGATTGATATCAATAAAATAGCATATGCCGAATATCTTAATACACCATAAGGTATTAATTACTAAGATATCTCTGAATCATAAATCTGGAAAATAGCTGCAAAAAATAACTGGTTGAAATTGATAACATAATGATAAACTGACTGACTGACTAATTGAAGTGTCTAAAAGACTCTAAAATTGACTTAATAAGAGTTGATGGAACAGGCCCCAATTAACTACTAAATAGAAAGTAAGAAAATAAATATAGTCTGTCCTTGAAATATGAGGATTCACCACGGCAGCTACTGATGTGCTAAGTAGGTTAGGAGCCCTAGCATCTGAACCTATAATATGAGACATTATAGAGCAAGAAATGAGTATGCGGTTAGTACTTTGAATATACTGGTATGCTAAATGAGTTTATGCTAATATGCATGGTTTTTGTGCATGTATAATAAATGACTGAATGAATAGCATGAGATAACTGAATATAAAGTAATAAATATCTTATTAATGTGAGATAATTGTTTGAACATGAAATAATAAAATACTGATGGGGTAGAATGAGATTTATTGAACATACATGTATAATAGTTGTAAAATCTGATAATGCATCAAAACTATAAAATCTAAGAATGCATGAAAATTGTAAATTCTGAGAATTCATGAAAAAGTATAATATAATTCTGGAAATAGTGTGTAAAATGAAAATATTGAAATTCAATAATTGAATAACTGATATCTATATGCTATGGTCAATGCAAACCTGAACTGAAGTGTACTTAATACTGAACTGAGTCTGTGGGAACTATAATCTAATCGACATGCCCCAATGAGCTAATTTGGGGTCCAACCTATGACACCAGTTGGAAGGGTGTCAGTACCATGCCACAGTTACTAACACTGGCTATATGGATCCACTAAAGTATTGTCCAGATGGACTAACGGTTACCCTCAACTGGTAGGTACCCTTATGAGATCAACCCTTAATCGGCAGGTTAACATCTCAACCTATGTTGGCTACGTAGTTATGGAACACAAGGACTACTACTAAAGGTTACACCCTCAACTGGCAGGTGAGCCCCCATCCCTGGGTTTGCTCGGTGCTAATTCATACTCCCAAATAAGCTGACCTGGAATACTGATTTGTTCTAGGTTTAATTGATTATGATAACTGACTGAACTGATAATGCTCATAAGATATCTGAAACTATTTTGAAGATACTGAGACTAAGTAAATAGCTATGTTTTTGAGTATTCATAACCCCCAGGACTCGATAGAAATAATAGAAAAATAGTACTAAAACTTTGAGGACATAATGTGAAGGCATTTATTCAAAATACATTCTTGTAGGCATTTCATTAAAAACTTGATATTCATAGTTTAAGCTAAGCATGGGAATAATTTAAAGCTTGTTGTAATAGAATGATTTCAACATCAACATCAGTAATTATGATTTAAATCAGTAGATAACATTATTCAAACATTTGGGTTTTAATAACAACAATAATTTCTTGTAAACATGGTATAGAATCAAAATTCATGGTTAGAATCACAATTAAAATCACAATAACTTGTAAAAATCACATCTTTGAATTTGAAATTAGATCCTTGGACTCCATTGGTGGAATAGACCCATGGATTAACATTTAACATACCTTAGTTGGTGAAATTGAGAAAGTTCTTGATGAATTCTTGAAGCCTGATCTTGAATGTTTAAAGAGTTAGGGTTTGTTCTTTAAATAGGGCTACCTTAATTTGAGAGAATTGTTTAATCATGAGCAAATAATTCCCTCTTGGGACTTAATTATGTGTTTGGACTAAATTGGGTAAAGGGAAAGGATTTAAATTCCTTTAGGAAAATTAAAAATTGAAACTAGACTGGAAATCCCAATTTTGACTACGGTGCGATGCGGTGCTATCGCGTTGCGCCACTGGAAATGAACGATCCCAATTTGGCACCTTAGCACGATGTGGATCCCTCTCGGTGCCCCACTGGAAAAGGAAAAATATGAAATTGCACCTTAGCATGATGCAGTGCTTCACTGGAAAAAAGAAGAACATGATTTTTCCCATTACCGCGACGCGGCCTAATCGCGATGAGCTACTACGTTTCACTAAAAGTGCCATAACTTCTAATTCGGGTATCGGATTAAGGAAAACTTTGTATAGCTAGAAAGAAAATTCAATTTCATTCAATTTTATGGGTCATGATCTAAAAAATTCTCAGTAGAACAAAAGATATGCTTGTTTGAAGATGACTATGGCAATATTCTTCTTAAAAACTCAATCGGTAAAGAATATCTTGATTCATCTAATTGCTAAGAGTTATTTGAGGCCTTATTACACACCAAACTTGCTCATAAAAAATCCAAATCACCATAATTTATTTATCATGATATTAATGCATGGTTCTATTATTGGTTTGGATTTTTTAGGTATTACAATATATCCCTCTTCGAAACATTCGTCCACGAATGAGGCTGGTTAAGCTTAGAGTACTGAAGAATCATAGATCATATAGTAAACGTGAATGAATGTTCAACATAAGAACATAATTGAGTCTAAAACATGATACATGAACTGAATATTCCTTGAAAACATATGATGACATGAGAATGGTTAAGGCTAAGATTAGAACGAGTGAGTCTACTTATGAGTACCCATTAATTAAAGCTAGATCTTTTTACGTGAAGAGAAGATTGAAGGTTTAGGACATGAAAGCTTGGGGATTATATTAAATCTCCACCTTGGGATATTATGTTCCCCAAAAGAAACCGACATGGATGAAAAACTGAGTAATGACTGAGACAAGACACGAAATACTTATGAACTGAATCATTACTGAATATTTGGAATATGAAACTTATGCCTGAACTGAATTGAAGTTATGACTTGCATGGTCGTGAAGGAATTTCCTCCTTAATAGAGAGATGAAAAACATAGGAACTTGCCTGCCTGACCGCTAAACTAGATTACTAGCTATAGAAACTAACTTATACTGAAAACTTACACTAAATTGGAGTATATATTTGACACTCTTTCTGTGAAGTTCTAATGACTTTAGGGAGCAAAGAATCTTGGCATGGTCTGAATAAGACATCTGAATAAGAAATCATAACATGTAAAAAATTCTATAATATAGGACACAGGACTATGAAACATCAGCTAGGATAGAGTTACTGAGCTTTATGCACAACAACTACTATCTTAAAACCTTAGCCACACTTCTCAACTACTCCCTTAACTATATTTTCTACATTCAACACCGAACTTCACTTGCGGCTACTAAAAATATTCACATAGACACTGACAACTTTATCTACTAAGGTCTGAGCTGGACTGAATTCTCGCACTATGTTCAAGCCTACTCAAATCTTTGAAATGCACATATAACATTGTAATACTTGTCTAAGTCATGAATTCAATACACTCTACTTTTTCATAACTTTCCATCACTTTAATAATTCTAATTACCCTTTTTACAACTAAATACAACATTTTACTAGCTACCCACTAAGGCGTACTGCATTTATCTAGTTACACAAGAACCTGCATTCAAGCCTATCTTCATAAATATAGCCTCATATAAAACAATCATGCAAAAATTTTTCCTTAAGATGGAATATTAACATTCTCATACCTAAACAAATTTCTCATCTTAACCATTATTTCATAAGGGAAGGTCATAAAAATATTAGGACATAAGATCCTGAAGCATAGAAGAATTACCATCCAAACTTTGGCGTTTAACTTGGGCCTGAGGAATAGAGTATAAACAATATGAGTACCTTAATGAGGTCTAAACTGAGGACATACATGACATAAATCTGAATTTCATAGTTCATTAAGAGTGTAGCATGTGTCATGGAAAATGAGCATATTATAAATCATGAATACATGAGTCATAAACTGTATGACCTGAGTTTGGAGTTTTTGAATTCATGGAACATGATTCATACTACTGGGTGAACTGGAACTTCACATACTAAAGACTGAAAGAATACATGATTATTTATGAAATGCATGAAAATGGACAATGATTATGGAACTGACATGTAAGGAATGAGTAGATATCATAATAACTGAGAACCTTGCACTAAGATAAGAATGGGTTGGGCATCATCCTCTCCTACTTCTTTTCTATACAAACTGACATCACTACTAAGATCTGAGAGTCTGACTTGTTTACTTGTTCTATCATCTTCTCCTTGTCTTAAAGCCATTATTCTACGTCTGGAACACTTAATCAACATCTATAAACTGAACTGCCACCACTTTAGTCTAGAATCAGGGATATAAGAATACCGATAAATGATAAGCTCACCCTGAGAGACTACACCTAATAATATATAACCTACTGCTAGTACTTCCTTCTGAGCTACAACTCTTGGATTTCTATAGCCCCCAACAATCTTCATATAACAACTTAAACACTAACTTAAATTTTTAACTCTGCCCTTGTTAGCTCAATCCACAAAGATTCAAACTTAGATTCTAACACTTAATATGGATATCCCCAAACCTTCAATGAAGCATGCTACTTTTATCATAACCTATAATTATCACTTCTATAAACTTATATTTTCCATACACCATGGGAATTACTATTATACCAACGTCAACAATATATAATTTAGAATCACCAAACTTAAATTCTTGCATACACTAATTCAAGCCTACTACTATCCCATCTAGATATGCTAGACTTTACCCTATGGGGAAGATGCAGAGAAGGGCTCTAACACTAAAATTAGCAACTATATATGTATTACTGCGTTATAAAAAAAGGCTCTGGGTCTAATAAAGCATAAACACGGAGATTAAAGACTTGTAAATATCCATATCCCCAGCAGAAAGACTTTCCTTATCATGATAGGACTGAAGTGCATAAATTCTTTTCTAGAGTTGTCTACTGAGGGCACTGGAAGTGGCACCTTGCTTAGTCAGGCGACAAAATGGAATTGGAGGACAGTTGGACTGACCTTATTGGCATAAATCCTTTCCCCTATAAGCCATTTCTCTACACTCATCCATCATGTGGACTAGCTTACCATATCTAAAACATAAATCACTGCTGGATCTATACACACCTAGGTGATTTCTTCCACATTCTACACAAAGAGGATGTGGGCGACCACTACTCACACAACCCTAGGTTTTAAAGCCTGGCACCCCATCTCAATTATCACTTCTGAACTTTTGTACTAGCACTCTAGCCAAAGACAGAACTGGGGCTAACAACTTCTTACTGAACTAAGAATGGTTACCATCCTATGACTTTGACTTTAAACTACAAATTCTTACCCTCTTGTTCTTTCTCCCTTTCTTTCTATGCTCCCTTCTCTCACTCAACTAACCATGAACCAAAAGCCTAGATTGGAAACAATCCTATAGATTTCTCTGAGAAACTACAAAATAAGCGAAGGTAGTGAAAGTATCTTTGAATTAAGCATGAGAGGCAGTCTCATGCTGGGGATCTTCCTGAACAGGCAGAGGTGTGCACTGAAGTATGGATGAGTTAGGAAAAGAGTTTAAACAGAAATCATATTTTTTCACATGACATAAACACTAAAGGAAGGGAAATTCTTCCTAAAACACCTTATGGCATCTTGTCCATATGTGTGGTGTGATGCACACCTATGCATAAGACTCTGCTTAATGTGCCTTTCAGACTCTCTAGGACACTTTAAAACCTTAGGCTCTGATATAAAATTTTTAATATCCCAGGAGTACACCCTGGTTACCACAATGCTTATCGTCACAAGTGACCACAAGATAACCCATGAGCTGGTACCTACTGTGAGCACTGATTAATAATAATAAAATAGTATTTTTGGAATATCAGGATATACCATAAAGTTTTAAGTACTAATATATGTCAGAATCATAAATCTAGAAAAATACTACCAAAAAACAACTGTCTAAAATTGATAAAATAATGACAATGTGACTGACTGTCTGAAGTACCCAAAAGTCTCTAAAATTGACTGAATAAAAGTTGATGGGACAAGACCCAACAAAATCAAATTAAATATTGAAATGAAAGCATGAATGTAAATATAGTTTGTCCTTAAAATATGAAGACTCACCACAACTGCTGATATTAATTTTGTAGGATGTATAAGTGCGGTCGAGAACTTGAGCATCTAAACCTATGATATGAGACATAATAGCGCAAGAAATGAGTATTTGGTCAATAGTTTGAGTGTACTTGTATACTAAATGAGGTTGGGCCAATATGCTTAGTTTGTGTGCATGAATAATAACTGAATGGATGAATAACATAGAAAAATTGAACATAAAGTACTAAATGATTGAATAATGTGAGATAACTGAGTTAACATGCATAAAGTAAAGACAGATAGGGTAGCATGAGATTTACTTAATATACATATGTGATAGCTATAAAATCTGAAAATGCATAAAAACTGTAAAATATGAGAATGCATGAAAAGCATACAATATGAAAAATCACAATTAAAATCACAGTAACTTGTAAAAATCACAACTTTTAATTTGAAATTAGATCCTTGGACTCCATGGTGGGAGGGACCCATGGATAAATATTCAACATACCATAGTTGATAAAATTGAGAAAGTTCTTGATGAATTGTTAAAGCTTGATCTTGAATGTGGGATGAGTTAGGGTTTGTTCTTGAAAGAGGGCTACTTTAATTTGAGAGAATTGTGAAATAATGAGAAAATAATGCACTCTTGGGACTTAAATCCAGTGTTTAGAATAATGGGATGAAGGAAGAGGACTTAAATGCCCTTGAAAAAATTACAACTCAAAACTGGATTGGAAATCCCAATTTTAACCTAAGATGCAATGTGGTGTTATCGTGTTGCACCACTGGAGACAGATGATCCTAATTTGGGACCTTGGCGCGACGCAGTGCCCCACTAAAAAAGGAACGAATGTGAAATTCCACCTTGGTTCGATGTGGCACCATTATAGTGCTTCACTAGAAAAAGAATAAACGTGATTATAGGCATCACCGTGATACGGACTAATCGCAATGAGCTACTATCTTTCACTAAAAGTGCCATAACTTCTCACCCAGGCATCGAATTAAGGCGAGATTTGTATCGCTACTGAATTTGGTGGGTCTTGAACTGGAAAAAATTCTCGGTATAACAAAAGATATTCTGGTTTAAATCTAACTATAGCAATGCTATATTCTGCTTTGAAGTTGACTATAACAACATTCTTCTTAAGAACTCAATTGGTAAGGGATATCTTTATTTTTCTAATCTCTAGGAGTTATTTCAGGCCTTAATACACATCAAAATTGTTCATAAAACTACCAAATCACTATAATTTATTTATCATAAGATCAAACCATGGTTTTATTATTGGTTTGGATTTTTGGGGTATTACAGAGCCTTATCTAGAGGGAAAGTTATGTGTCCTGGATGAACTTGAGGTGGAAAAATAGAGGCCTATGTAGATCACATACTTTGTTATTTGATATTTTGAGTTGGTGATCGTGTATTCCTTTATGTGTTTCTTCTGAACTATGATGAGATTTCGTAGAAAAGGCAAGCTCAATCCTAGATATATTGGACGTTTTGAGATTCTTCGTATAACTGGTGAGGTGGCTTATGATGTAGATATATCTCTAAATTTTTCCATTGTTCTTCCAATTTTCTAAGTTTCTATGTTGCGGTGATACATTCCTAAGCCATATCATGTGCTCTGATGGGACTCAATCAGGTTGAATAAATATTTGACCTTTCTAGAGGAGCCAATATATATTTTGGCTAGTAATGTCAGGCAGTTGTGAACTAGAGATATTCTTATATTTATGGTTCAGTGATGGTAACACCTTGTAGAGAAGGCCATTTAGGAGATCGATAGAAAAATACAGACTCAATATTTTCACCTAATTCAAACTTTAGGTATATCCTAATCCTTAACTTTTAGGGATAAAAGTTCCTTTAGTAGTGGATATGTTGGATATGTAATGACCCTTGAGGTCATTTTCAATATTTTAGCATATTTTCATTGTTTCAGCTTTTCTACAGCTTCCCCATATCATTTTTATATTGCTTGGACTGACAAATCCGTTATCAGGCAGTTTGTTTAGTTTTTAGAGCCATTTCCCTATTTAAAAGTCTTTGGTTTTTACAAATGGCCAGAGGGTGAAAACTTCAGTAAAATGACCTAGTATTCAAATTGTTATTGTGCCAGTAGCTCTTGAATATCAATTTTATGTTAAGTAGAACTCTGGTTTTGTTCTCAAGGCACCTGGGCTTATTTTGACCTATTGGTCAGAAAGTGAAGAAAATGACATATGGTTATGTGACCCATATTTGGTCAAAACGACCTCAGATGAAAAATTTGAGTGCATAATCATGTACAGAATGTTGACTTGATGTGGTGCATCATTTATTTTCTTATACAAGATTCTGAATGAATCTCAAGCACCCGGTCAAGTACATTCTTGGACTTTGAAAATCTAGTGCAATAGGTTTATTGGTCCAACGTGATTGCCATTCTTTGGATAATGATCGTGACTCCATTTGTAGAAAATATGTTGTTATCGCAAAGAGGTGTTGCAATTGTGACTCATATAATAGGTGGAAGTACCACAATTGCAAGACCTCAGATCACGATAGTGATTGCCTAGGCCTTGGACTGAGTATAAAATTGCCTTATTTTCCCAAATTGTGGCCATTCTTGATCATTCTCTTGAGAGCTATGAACCCTAAATAGTGTGACGGATTAAAATTGAAATTATATTTTGGCAATTATATTTCAATTTAAGGTAAGAATTCACTATTTTCTTGGGAAAAATTCTTGATTATTTGCTCAAAATGCCAAAATCTTCAAGGCTTGATTTTAGCCACAATTTAGATTGGTTTTCACCTATTTTGGATAGTAATGATTTCTTAAGTTTCTAAGAATATTGGGTTGATTTTAAAAATGTGATAATTGTAAGTTGGACACACATGGGGGTTTTGAGGTGATTTTTGGACTTGAAGCATAGGTATTAATATTCTCATATTGATGAATAAAATATGTTTTTGATAGCTTGGCATCTTAAGGAGACTTCTCAAAGAGGAAAAATGATGGTTTAGCAGTTATTTATCTTTCTTCCATATCAAGTTTGCCTAGGTTTATCCCTCGTTAGAATGAGCTATGTTACAGTATTCTTATGATATTGTGTTGGATTGGGGATGGTTTTAGGTGTTGGATTGAAGAAATGTAAGGCTTGGGTTTAGTTGGACCGTTTATGCTAAATTAAAACTATAGCATTAAATTACTTATTTGTTTCCTTATACCTTAGGAGAATTGGACTCGAGTACTTATGGATGGCATGAGGATTCCTTAGTTTGTTCAAAACAAAGTAAAATGCAAAGTTAATTATGCTTAGTGTAAGATTGGCCTTAATTGCCTACATTAATGATGGTCGCCTTAGTTCCCATTTGAATCAGTTTGAGTATTTCAGAAGAACCTCTGCTTTAGTATTAATGGTGGATTATAATAGATCTAACCATACATTTAGATACCATTGCTTAGTCTGGTTTAGTTTTTGACTTAGAATGTAATTTAGGGATTTAGAAGTGGGCTCTTTCACCCACCATAAGCAAAGATTGATGAACAGTTATATTGAGCTTATTAAATTCTTAGAGGATGCCCTTTTGAGGAAATATTAAGGAACATTAGTACTAGTTGGTTATGATGGATGGAGTAGAAAGAAATGCCTAGATGACTATGCCATATGTATGATTTATGGATTAAGAGTATGACGAGTTACAAATTATGCTATTCCTTTGTCTATTGATTGGGCGCCAAATATACCATTGGGTGTGCATTGGACTATGATGTTGTCTAAACTAAATTATGTTATTGACTATGCTATGAATAAGCTAAAGCTATAGATTATGCTTTGGATTAGCTATTGCTCAAGCTATTGATAAGTAATTGCTCATGATGTTGGTTATGACTATGATCATGCTAAACAATTATTCTAGTAATCATGTCAGAAAGCATGCTTATTAAAGATATTAGCAATTGTGCTATTATTTGTGATATATTGTCATTCTGATTTATTTAATTATGTTGTGCCAAGAATTATGTTAGAAATCTAGAAGTTTGACTATATTAACAATTATGGCATTGATTATATACCTGGTTAAATTTTAGAAGTTGATGTTGATATTGATTATACCCGACAAGGCCGGAGGATGTTTCTGATAATATATTGATGTCTGACAAGGCCAGATGATATTGTGATGGCATATGCCCTGTAAGGACGGAGGATATTGAGATGACATATTGATGCCCAACAAGGCCGGAGGATATAATGATGAGATATTGATACCTGACCTGGTTGGAGAATGATTATGATGATATTGATATCAGTCAAGACTGGAGGTATGATTGGTGTTCCTATATGTACATCTTTGAGTCCGCCTATGACTTATTTATGGAAACTATATTTTATGCCTACTAATATGAAATTTGGGTATGTTGTTAACATTGGTGATGTCGGTTATTTGATATATGTTTAAAAAGTGGTATAGTTGATGATTAGAACTAAATATGGAATAGTGGTGGATGTTGTTAAGTTTACTAATAATGACTAGTTGACAAACAGGGATTAGTTGGTTAATGATGATTGGTTGATAAATGATGTTAGTTGATAAATAATGGTTATCTAATATATTATGATTAGTGGATATATGGAGAATAGTTGTTAGATGATGACTAAAGACTATATGATAACTAGAAATCAAAGAGATTAGTTAATAAGAGATCTCATAAATCGGTAACTAGTAAGTATCGATGACGATTTTGTCAAACGATGGTAACATTATGGAGAATAGAAATATTCTCAAATATTGGTAAATTGTGAAATATTATAAATGACCTATTGATGATAATTGTGGGATGACGGCTAAATAATGATGAAAGTTGGCTATAATGTTTGTTGGTTGCTTTATTCTTCTCCTGAGTGTACTCTCCATTCGTATGGCAGGTTGTGACGTGTTCTTCACTTTTCTGCACCAACTGGCATATGGGATCCAATTTTGTCGTTTCAGGTTGCTTATGTTAATGTTTTATAATACGTTATTATTCCAAATTATTTACTTATTATATTCTTGCTAGAGGTGGGCGTTTGTTTTTTTAATTTTTGGTTATGAAATTAGGTGCACCAAAAATCGAACCAAATTAGTACGATTCGGTTTGGTCTATGTAAATTTTTGGTTGGGTTTATATCGGTTTAATAATTTTGATTTTTCGGTTGTGGGCCTATTTAATGGGATAAATTATATTTATGAATTGAACTATTTTTTTAATGTTTTAAATACTTTCTAATTTTCTTATTTAATAATTTCTGGGTGTACTAACTAGTAAACATAAAAAAACTTATGTTGAAGTAATGTCATTGTCCAATAATGATGGGAATAAAGTCTTCGACATTGTCTTTAGGATGTCTCTGTAAGGTTATGTTATCATATTATAAATTGATAGCGTGTTTTTATAATGATTACTTATATGTGTAACTCATTCTAGAATGGTTTTATATCCAAGAACAAAATCACTTATGTTTCCTGAAGACTAGAAAACAACAAGGCAAGATAACACATCAAGAATGTTGAAACAAACATCAGATAGGAGAGTTCAATACCAAGAACCATTAAAAGAGAACTTGTCAAACATAAATCTTGGATTGACCTCTAAATATTGATTATGCAAAAGACAGACATTACCATATCTATCAAGAAGAAGAACAGAGAAAACTTTGGCACCATAATTAGTGACCTTAATAGAAAAAAATCCCTTCTTGATCATATATATTCCTATATTTTGAGTTGTAATGTTAGCAACATCCCATAGATGTAGAATGAAGAACAAACAGATCAACACAATAATCTTGGAAGACATGCCACCAATTTTTTTTACTTGAACAATGGAATGACGTCATTGTTCAACTTTGTCAACTTTTTACCACAAACACCAATAGAAATAAAATAAATTTATAAGAAAAAAATGAAACCCGAACCAAAAAATCAGAAAACCAAAACTGAAAAAAATTGAAATATTTTGGTTCGGTTTGGTAGTTTGATATTTTGTATTTATTCCCACCCCTAATTCTAGCGGTGATAGATATGTGTTTATGCCTTATGTTATATTGTTATTTTGATTTAATTAATTATTATGTACAACGATGTAGGAGATGATTCAAGTTCTTTTGTGTACCCTGATTTAGTTATGCTATCTTGTATTTTATCATACTTATATCATGATTTAGCTTAGTCGGCCGATGATGAATACATAGTATCCATTGTTTTAGTACTCATACTACACATCTATACCTTTTTCGTACAGATTTGAGGATTAGCCGTTGTTGTTTTGCATTTGTACGGTGACTAATTTATTGAGATAGGGTGAGCTTTTGGAGTTTGATTCTTCCATTTCCCCCTATTTTTTTAGTCTTTTGTTTTGAGAAAGATGTATTGAATATTCTAGACTTTGAGTTGTATTAATAATATTAGATGCTCTTATAGTGGCTCTACCAGGTCGTGGGATTGATATCTTTTATTGACTATTTTATCTATTTAAACTCTTTGTTTATTTATAAATTGTATTCTTGAAATTTTGCCTATGTTGGGCCTTTCCTACCAAATTAACCCATTGTGTTAACTTTGAGTTATGGTTTTGCTTACCTACTGGCGGGATTTAGTATGTTCCATCATGACTCATAAATTCGATCGTGACATGTGGTATCAATGGTATATTTTGATGTGTTCATACTCTATTGGTATATTGTGATGTGTTCATACTATATTGTTATATATATCATGTTGGTTTTCATAGTTGGTTTGAAATATTGAATGGATATTTTGTCACTTGGTTGTTATGTTTGTTGGATATGAAAATACTCATTTTTGTTGGTTGTGAGCATTACATACTCAAATCATATACATTCATGAAACTTTGGTACCACCATGGAAATACTAGAAACGCTAAGAAACACAAGCTTTTCTGACAAAAATGTGACATACTATAAAACCCTCCTAGAGGGATGTGCTGAGGAGAAGATATAAATATGGGTTGTATATATATAAAAGAACCCTCCATGGGTCCTATGTCGAGAAGCTTTAGTTTTGTAGGTATATAGGAGGTTGTACGATAATCTGAGATGTTATGCAATGACCTAGTGGATTACATCACGATCATCATCATTCTCATCATTTGAATTGTACTTACTTTATTATGTTAGTGATGTAATTGTATTTCTTCGTTGATTTATTACCTATTCCATATGTTATATCTTCCTTCACTTGCACTTGATGTCCTTGTATATGTTGTCCTTTTGTGCTTTACTTATATTTGGTATATTGTATACTTGTGGTCCTTTCAGCTATTGTTGCAATATATGTAAGTATTATAGAATTGTTAGTACAAGAGGTATGGGCTAATATTAAGGGACATTTTTCAATTGAAGGTGGAGTACCGTTTGTGTTTATTTTGCATGCTTTATTATTTACTTTGCTCAGTTAGCTTATGATACCTACTGTGTACAAGTGGACCGTACTGATCTGAGGTAGATTTATGCACCTCAAAGTTATTATTTGGTCTTAATTATTCATGTTTTTATAATTCTTGTATTTAATGAGTAAATCTTGATATAATTGAGCATTTAAGTGATAAAATACTTGATTATAATTTGTAAGGTGTGTTTCAAACAAGTTTGAAATCAATTTGGTCACTTAGAGTTTAGACTAGGAAATTATTAGTACTAGCTTGAGATATGTGTTATTCTAGTTCATCTTGATGGATTTTAGTGTGTGTAATGAGTTACTATGGATATAAGTGTGTAATTCTGTTTATAAAAACTTGTTTATATTATTTAAGTTTCAATTGAAACTATCCAAGAGACAAAACTCTAACTTAAAGATCGAATGGACAAAACTAGTACTCTTAGCTTACATTACTAGTTCATCATCTTAGATTGTAGTGTTGTTTTAAGCTCTAATTCGTGGTTTATTATTATATAGTATTCTTGGTGATTTAATAATTATTGTATATGGATGATAAAATAGCTAGAAATAAATTAGGAACATCACCCAAAGCTTTCTTGAGATTCTTGGATTGTGATGCTAAACTATTGGTTGCTTTCTTGAATAAGATGACCTTAATTTGATGTTCTTGGGAACTTTCATGAGCTTCTTGGATTAGAAATCTTAGATTCTTGCTTATTTTAAAGAAGGGGTAATGGAGTTTTGAATTTCTTGGAAGATGATCTTAAGATGAAACCATAATATTGTTCTAGTGAATAAAGAGGATTAAAGGTTGCTTAAACTGATTTATGATGATTAAGTACGTGATTTTGATTATTTAGGTCGTGGGAGGTAAAGAAAAAGTCCAAAATACCCTTACTAAACCGCTTCCCAATTACTGAAAATCTTGGCTGACGACATTTGTTATAAGCTGTCAGACTTGTGATAAATCGTCACAAATGTTGCCACTTGGGAGTTGGATTTTATGGGTTTCTGCCTAAGCCTGACGACATTTTGTGATAAGCCATCTGACATATGATAAGTCATCACAAATGTCATCTCCTGGGGCTGGAATTTATGGATTTCTACCTAAGGCTGATGATATTTTGTGATAAGCCATCACAGACGTGATAAGTTATTAGATATTTCGTCACTCAGTTTTCCAGGCTGACATGCTAGAGTAAAATGGGCATAACTTTTTGCTCCAATATCGTATTTAGGCAAAATTGATATCATTGGAAAGATAATAAGAAGATATTTCATTTGATATATAGTAGGCTACCAATTTCATCTTATAAAAGGAGTTATAGTCGATTGAAGTCGACTCTAGTTTCAATGCTCACTAAAACTCGAACGATAGGAAAACTTTCAACTTAACCTTGAGTTAGGGGATCTCTATCATCTCAATTAATTCTCAAATAGGTTCCCATACTAAATAATTGATGAAAATGCAAAATTTTCGTAGGATTTTATGGCTTTTGGAACATCTATACATAGAAAAAACAGTCTTTGTTCTACCCCGAAATGCAGGGTGTTATATTATCACCCCTTGGGATCATTCATCACCGAATGTTTCTCTTTAGGTTAAGAATACGAAGAAAACTGCAGATACACAGTTGAAATAACTTATTAAACTTAATCTATATCTTTCTAAACTTTGGCATACTTCAATGAATGCATATACTCATGATAAAAATAACGATCTAACTAAATATTTGATTAGAGAGGGGCTGAATGACCGAAGGCTATTGCCTTCGTCTGAATATGAGATTACTTGCCCTTTTTACTTATTTTTGAAGAGCTGACTCATCTTGAGGGTGTAGAATTTTATTAATGTGCTCATGGTCCGATCGTACTGATAAACTGTGAGGGGATAATTTATGCAGGCATAAATTATGAGAAAACAAGGCTAAGATCACACAATGGGTATCACAGTGTCTGAGCTAAAATACTTGGAAAACGAAGTTTGTTTGGTGAATATTTATGAACTGAATCATGACTAGATATCTGAATTCTGAAACTGATGCCTGATACATATACTGAGCTGAATTCGCAATCGCAAAACTATTCAGAATTACCGTACTTATGAAACTTCAGGTAGTAAAACTAGGCTAGTTCGAAAAAATGAAAATCAATTTAAATCTATGCGCCCGATTGTTAAACTGACCTGCTGTCTATGCAAAATGAATCATACTAGATACTCATGCTCAACTTGAGGGTTTCTTCAACACCCCTCTAGGGAGTTCTAACGATTTGAAGGAGCCAAGAATTTTTTGTCAAGATCAAAACAAGACATCTGAATAAGGTATTACAATATTGCTACAATTTCATAGCTTGGAATGATAAACCTTTGAATCATAGACTGGGGTAGAATTTACTAGTCTTTAGGCAATGCAACACCTTACTCAAAACTAAGACACACTTCCAAAATATTTTGTCAACTAATCTTTTACCTTAAAAACCATACTTATAGATTCATAACAAGGCCGTTGATATTTCCTTCTACTTATGTCTAAACTAAAATAAATTCCCTCACCATCTTCAAGCCTGACCCAAAATCATAAGGTATACCACATAACACTATACTACTAGTCTGAACTGTAATTCAACACACCATGCACTTCACAACTTCTCATCTCATAAAAATCCTTATTACTACTCCAACAACCACATTCAACCTCACACTAGTCATTTTACTAATGTGCAGTGCATTCATCTAAATATAAAAACATGATGTTTAAGCCTCACTTCTATAACCACATATGCACTTTTAAAGACACTCCCCGAAAATACCTTTGTTACAACTTACAAATCTCTATCAAGAACAACTTCCATGCACTATTCCTAAAAAGACATACATAAGATTTTAACTACCCATACATCTTATATAAAACTTCGACTAACCATGACGGGTATTAATGACTTGGCTTTAATATTACTTCACACTTTACCGCCTTAGCTAAAATAAGCATACAACGATCATCCAGTAAAAAGAAATATTTACTCTCTCTCCCATCGAGACAACTGATTATCATCACCATCTTGATAAAATAAAAGGTAATAGAAGCTTAGAACATGAGGACCCAAAATATGAGGGGATACTTATCAAAGAAGTATGATCTGAGGACATGCAAGATATAAATCTGAATTTTGCTGATCATTAAAAGTATTGCTTAAGTAATTGGACCGAGCATACTGTAAAGCTTGTGTACATGAGTCATGAGCTGCATGGCATAAATTTGAAGTTCATAACTTATGGAATGTGAGTCCAACTGCTGAAACGATTGGAACTCCTTATTTTTTAGAACTAGGAGAGTACATAATTCTCCATCATATGCATGAACATGAATTAAGATCATGTAACTGAGCGTAAGGCATGAGTAGGTATTGGGACAACTAAAAATACTAAAATAAGATTGAGTCAAGCATTAATCTTTCTCACAACTATTCTACAACTTACTGGTACATCTACTAGAATTTGAAGGCTTGACTTGGTTACTTGTTCTATCATCTCCTCCTTAGATGTAATCCATCACTCCAAGGCTGTGAACCACTATATAAACTCTAGTCTAACCACAATCACTTTACTCTAGAATCTGGGATATAGCAATGCACATGAACAAAAGAACTTAACCTTAACATTTCAACAGTACTACCGACCCCACAATATATAATAAAACTCAAAAATAAATAGTGCAGCCTCATAGCACCTTGGGAGTACTTCTTCATCATACATACAACATCAAACTTGATTTCGAATCAAGTAAGCTAATTCTCTTACATACACTTTTCAAGCGTATTATATTACTTCCATATAATTAGTATTATTATCCAAGAAATCATCACATCCACCTTCATGACCACCAATCATTCAAACTTAATACATAGTGTTGTTCACACTTGGAAGCTATAAGATAAGACATCAACAATAACTAGCCCACTTGAACCTCATAATAATGATAATCAATCATAAGCATATGGCCTATCTTATTTACATTCCATTACCACATCCTCCTTCTACACATCATTACTACCCACCTATCTATACACTTAAACTTCTTTTGTAGCTTTATAAATTTCAACCAAGACAAAAACAACAAGTTGGTAGTGAATCGAAGTAGGCCTCACTAGACTTTGATTTTTCAACAAAACAATGATAATAGGTTACAAGAGATAGAAACTTGACACACAATATTCAATGATCAAAGAATACACACCTTATTCTATCTTACTTGCATGAATCATAAGAGTGAGGACATAACTGAGATCTTGAGAGACTTATAATACACTAGAATGCTACTCTCAAGCTGCTTTGTGTGACTTCTGAAGCTTCTTGCTAGACAATCTGAGAGAGTTATCTGATGAGGAATATGAACTTACTAATTATGTTATCTCAAGAATAATTCATAAATAGGGAAGTATAGCTTTACATTATAGATTGTGACGAGGAATTTGGAAGTACATCTTACTTGGGCTTAGTGCACGAGTTTTATGAATCATGAATAGAGAACTTCAATCATCGGAACTTAAAAGCACTGATGGGATACTTTCTAGCTTTCTTACATTCCGATAACTATCTGTGGAGAAATTCTTAGAAAACACTATCTATAAAAATTTAAGCTTGATTGTTTATAATATCTTGAAACTAAGGCAGAGATGGCTCGAATAGGGTACAACAACAACAACAACAAACCCAGTGTATTCCCACCTAGTGGGGTCTTGGGGGGTAAGATGTACGTAGTCCATACCTCTATCTCTGAAGAAGTAGAAAGGCTGTTTCCGATAGCCCCCCGGCTCAAGACACGAGACACCACACAAATATAAAGTAACGCACAGAACAGGATTTCATAATGTAAATACGACACCCATAAGTAGTAGGAAACATCGGAAAGCACCCAGATTCATAATAAAACATGGAACACCGAAAGCATAACAACAAGAAAAATAGGAATAGGAATAAAAGTAAGAATAGGAAGAATAACAGGAATAAAACCCCCACCAAATACTTTCCTAAGTGCCTTGGAGCCTTTTGAAGAAGAGTACAGACGTCTTCGTACAGTTCCGCAAGACTCTACAAGACACGGCTTCATAGACACCCTAGGACACTTTAACTCTGTGCTCTAATACCAATTTAGTAACACAAAAAATCGGGTCCCTATACATCACACGGTACTTAGGGTCATAAGTGACCCCAAGCTAACCCTTCTACTAGCATAACTCATAAGCAACTGAATAAAATGATTAAATATTCATAAAACCATTAAGAACATAAAACTTTTCTAAACTTGATCAATACAAATCTGAACTTTACAAGATTACAACTCTACTTTTACCAAAATAAAATTGAAACTGAATATATTAACTCTACTGACTGTCTATGAAGCCTCTACTAGTAGTGACATTAGATAGCTGAGTCATGACTTCCAACTATGCCAACTCAATAGGACTAAAATAGGAAAATAAAGAACTTCTCAAACTGTCTATCTAGATCGAACCCTTAAATCAAAAGGATTCATCACCTGCTGACTGGAAGCTGTGAGCTGACTGAATCTAAATGTGCATACTATGTCTTGTACCTATATTATGAGACAATGTAGCACATAGACGTATATGTGGATCAATACTTTCAGAATGCACTGAGTATAAGGGGGTGTATATAATTAAATAATCAATATCATAAATCCTAATAAAAAACATGCATACTAGTATAGGTGACTCACATAGCTTGAATTAAAACCATCATAATCATGAATAACAAAACAAGTAATGTAAATCACGTGAGTCATTACACTTCATTCTAAATCTGCATTCTTTCTTTATTCTCAAACATGTAAGATAGATAAAATCTTAAAACAACATCTTTCAGAGTATACACATTAATCTCATGAAAACTAGGAAATTCTTAGTAAACTTAAAGATTTTAACACTTGAGAGCCTTAGAAATCTTGGACCCATAGTTTTCAAAACACTTATACTTGTATCTTAGATAGAGTGGGGGACTACTTTGGGAGTTTCTTCTAACCGACATAAACCATGTGAGCTACATGGAGTCCAACGTCTTACCCAAATTGGGGAGATCTATTCTATCCTTGCCATCGAATAGAACCTTAGATTTAGTGATCACTATCTTAACCTACTTGGGGTATATCAAGAACCTACGGGGGCAAGTAGTTCTAGGGTATAAGATCTTGGGATCACACCCAATTCGCTGCTAAATACTATTTCCTTAATTAGCTTAGAACTTTAGAAAATCCACCTTAAAACAATTCAACAATATATATATATATATATCTTAAGGAATCCAAAATGCATCCTCTTTACTTCAAACTCAAGAATGTATATTTCTATTTTAACTTAAAATCAAAACTCACTTCTTGATATTCTTTATAAATCACTAACATCTAATTCTCCAACTCATGCTTTAACCATAAGGTTCAATTCACAATAATAGGACTTGAAATTCTCAAAATAGGATATAGATGTTGTATTATGCAAATTAAATCATAGATTGAAAATTGAAAACATTAATATGCTTAATAATATTACAACTCCAAGCTTGGGTAAGACATAGTTTAATAAAGCTCACAATATAATAACATGATAGGAATTCTCCATGAGTTTACGAAATACTTTAGAAAAATATATAGCTTTTGGGCACAAGAACAAAAGGGTGTTCTTGTTCAACACCACATACATTAATGGACTTGATTTGATGTAGAGAAATTGACCTTGAAACCCTCGTAGATGATATTAAAAACTTTCTTGAGATTCTTGGATTTTGATGCTAAACTATAGGTTACTATCTTGAAGAGGATGACATTAATTTGATGTTCTTGGGAAATTTCTTGAACTTCTTGGATTAGAAATGTTATATTCTTTCTTATATTGAAGAAGTAGTAATGGAGTTTTGAATTTCTTGAAAGATGATCTTAAGAGGAAACCCAAATATTTTTCTTGTGAATAAAGAGGATTAAGGGTTGTTTAAACTAATTTATGATGATTAAGTACGTGATTTTGATAATTTAAATCATGAGAGGTAAAGGAAAAGTCCAAAACACCCTTACTAAACTACTTACCAACTGTTGAAAATCTTGGCTGATGATATTTCTAATAAGCCGTCAGACTTGTGATAGGTCATCACAAATTTCGTCACTTGGGAGTTAGATTTTATGGGTTTCTAGCTACGTCTGATGCAATTTTTTTATAAGCCATCTGACTTGTGATAATTCATCATAAATGTAATCACTTGGGGATGGAATTTATGGATTTCTACCTAAGGCTGATGACATTTTATAGTAAACCATCATAGACGTGATAATTTATCAAAAATGTCATCACTCAATTTTCCAGGATGACATGCTGGAGTAAAATGGGCATAACATTTTTCTTCGATATTATATTTAGGCGAAATTGATATTGTTGTAAAGATAATTCCAAGATGTTTCATTTGATATATAGTAGGCCACCCAGTTCATCATATACAAGTAGTTATGGATGGTTGAAGTCCACTCAAGATTCGACGCTCACTACAACTCGAACGATAGGAAAGCTTTCAACTTGACCTTGATTTAGGGGATATCTATGATCTCAATTCATGATCAAATAGGTTCCCACACTACATAATTGATTAACATACCAAATTTGCATAGAATTTATGGTTTTTGGAACATCTACATGTAGAAATGACAATTTTTGTTCTAGCCTAAAATATAGGGTGTTATATTAACCCTGTTTTCTCTCCATTGTTGGTAAAGAACCTTTAATTTAACGTATTGTTAAATTTACTCGTTTACTCTCAAACAATCTTTTGGTTATGTTAGCACTAAATATTTCTTTAAAGTTGGACTAGAATTGGAAAGTTGTTTAAGACAAGTCACGGTTAGATCAATACGTGGATTTTTAAGGCCATTTTACTACTTGGTGGACCACGTACACATGTGTGTATGTTTTAGCTCAATAAGTGTTTAGTTCCATTATCAGAGACTTGTAATTTGGCAATCATCAAAGTTTTAGTTTGCTTTTTTATTTCTTTGGTGCTTTTCACATAGTCTTGGTTTTTCAATTTATAGGCTACCAGTTAAAAAGCTAGTTCCCTAGAAAGGGATCGGGAGTTGGTTGAACCAGACACCAAGCCCAAGCAATGGTTTCACCGATAAATGAGAAAAGTAGTAATTATCTACCTATCCCGCAAATTCATGAGGAATGAAATAGTCCTCTTCCCATTATTGAGTATCCACCAGCCCGTATGATAGTTCACAAAGTGGCAATCCCACTTGCGACTAATGTTACCTCCGTTATTCATAAATCGGTTTCTGGAGGTATATTTGAACTTAAGTAGAATATGGTGCAACTTCTGTATACCAGTGGAAAGTTTACCAAACTATCATATGAAGAACTACAAGTCCACCTGCAGAACTTTCTATAGATTAGTGATATATTCATCCCTACAGGTATGTCAATAGATTATGTGAGGCTAGCACTCTAACCCTTTTCACTTTTGGGGGAATCAAAGAAGTAGTCCAAATCTAAGTCGGCTAGTTCAATCGTAACTTGGGATGATTTATCCCGGAAGAACATCATCCACTTCTTCCCATCTAACAAGACTGTGAGACTTTGTAATAAGATTTTAAGTTTCAATCAGAGGCCAGATAAGAACCTATATCATGATTTAGAGAGGTTTAAAGATCTTCTTCGGGACTTCCCACATCAGCAGCAGTCCAATGAGGTTCTAGCTCACACTTTTATTGAGTCACTTTACCATAACATGGAAATTTTGCTAGATTTAGCTACAGGTGGTCAGGCTTTAGAAAATAATTATAATGAGATATGCACCTGATTAAATTGAGTTGTATAAGGAAATATAGATTGGAATGATGATACCTCAAGAAGTTCAATGAAAAAGGTTTTGGGTATGATTGAAGGTTATAACACAGTAGCCTTAGCTACATAACTTTTAGCTATGCATACTTAAATAATAAATTAATTCAAAGAGTTATGTGTTCTGCAGCCTCAGGTTAATGCGGTGCAACAGGCTTTACTATAGTGTGAGGTTTGGGGAAATAGAGGTCACTTTGCAGACTTATGTAGTACAAATCCTAAATCCATCAACTTTTTGGGAAATGCAAAGAAGATGAATTATAGTAATGCCTATAATAAAAAATGAAAGACTCAACCAATGTATCCTTAGGGAAACAACCTCTAAAACAATAAATGGCACACTTTTAGGAGTGGTAAAGAGTTAAATAATAGGACTCTAAAGATAAATATGACGGTATATACAGTGTTAGTTCCTCAACCGATTGCATATAGAGTTGCTGAATATTTAGGAAAGACTGAGTACCTCAAAACAAAAGTTATTGAGAAAGAAAGACCACTACCACTGTTCCTACAGTGGTTCTAGAAAGCAAAGGAGAATGCATGCTTTAAAAAGTTCTTTGAAATATTTAGAGAGCTTCACATTAACCTTTCTTTCTTAGATGTTTTGCAAGGAATGTCCAAGTACGCTATTTACTTGAAGGACATGGTGACTAATAAAGTTAAGCTACAAAATATTGAGATCGTGGCACTGACGGAGGTGTGTAGCTCTATGATAATGAAAAAGATGCCCAAAAACTTAAGGACCTAGGAAGTTTCACCCTCTTTATCCAGATTAGTGACGATGAAGTGGCAAGTATTTTGAGTGATTTGGGGGCGAGTATAAATTTGATGTCTCTATCTTTGCTCAAAACTCTTAGGTTGGGTACGCTGAGACGAAGCTTTTTGATGATCTACTTGGCAAACAAGACCATAGTTAACCCCCAAAGAAATAATTGAGTATGTGTTTATAAGGGTTGGTAAGTTTGTAGTTTTTTCTAATTTTATTATTAGGGATTTTAATGCAGATGGTAGGGTGCCAATTATTCTGGGACGTCTATTCTTATCCATCGGAGGATCGTTGAGACATGTGAGAAAGTGCACTCTCATAATAATATTATATGATGAAGTGATGGTTTTCTGAGTGTATAGGTCACTCAATCCACCTTTACAGTACAAATAGTTATGCATGATTGTAGTGATGGAATTGGATAAGTGTAGGATGGTCGAAAGTACACCATCGAAGGCCTTTTTAGATAGTCTCATTGAGTTTCCCATTCCACCACCTAAGATAGAATTGTTGATGATTTATGAGCCAAAAAGTCATAAATTTTAAAGTGTTGTTGACCTTGAGAGTACACATTCAAAAGTTTAAAAGATACTGAGAAGATGGCCCCCAAGCAGAATGAAAAGGATAAAGGTAAACAGTTGAGTTATTTTGTTGGGTCGTTCCATGACACTAAATCAGACACTGCTTGGGTGGCAACCCAAGTTAATTTAGGTTTTAGTTTTATCCTTTTAGTTTTATTACTTCATTTGGTTTTTATTTTTATTGAGTCACAAGTTGAAAAGAAGTCTGAGTATTGAAAAACTTAAGCGAAGGAGCATGGCAATGACTAAATATGGGATCCCCACACTCTTATGATGTTAAAATATTTTGCTATCTAGGCCTAGGGGGCAGAGGGAGTATTTTTTTTTCTTCTTTTAAATTCAACTTTGGGGACAAAATAGATTTTTAAGTGCTGGGTAGGGAAAGTCCTATTGTTGGGTGAAATGATGTTGTAGGATCTTAATTTCTAGTTATTTTTTCTAGGTTTTTCCTAAATTAAAAAATTTACCTAAAGATTTTATTTTTAGTTTTTAGTTAGTTGGGTCAGTCTAGATGCAAACTTCACCTACCTCATGGTTATTCTATTAAGTTATTTTCCACAGGGGTGACCTTTGAACCCAGTGTCCTTATTAGGAGTAAATTTTTAAATATTTTTGTTAGCTTAGTGAGATGTTATTTTTGGTGCTATATGTGATTGCATAATTGAAACACCTTGGGTTTTGACCCTTAGAAATTTTCTTGGGTTTTGTTAGCTTTTGGACATCACACGATTTGGGGTACTAGTCTTATGGTAGGGTATGGGTAGTATGTCCAGTCATTGGTTGTCTTGTGTTAGTGGTGTTGGATGGCTGAGCTTCTTAAATGGGTATGACTTTTGTAGGTACAAGTCGTATGGTGGGTAACGGGTCGTATGGTTGGGTTTTCCTACACTTAATTTGAAACTTAGTATAATAACTTAGACTTAAGTATTAGTGACATACCATGGGTCATGAGATCGGTTATGATTTTTATTGTCCAACTTATATATTGACCAGTGTGGGGTCTAAGGTAAGGCCTAGGGTACGAGTAACGGTACCTTAGCGTACGAATGGTATGGTAGAGTCGTACCCACCTGTGAGGATTTTATACAGTATAAGTTAGAGGTAATTTGGATATTTCCCCATATAACTCCGCAGGACCCCACTACTTAAAACATCTTTTGGAGATTCCGTTAACCTATTTGCAATCACTTACACATTTAGAAACTCCCTCAACTTCTCTCAAAGGCTCTTGGATTAAGAAAGGCTAGGGTTTCATTAATAGGATCAAATTGGGACTTGTAAAGGTAGTTTTTCCTCATCTTCTTCGTAATCTATGGAAACATACTCCTCCCTCATTGTTAGTTCCAATTAAAAGAATGTTTTATGAATTGTTTTCATGGCATAATTGTTGAATGGTTTTGGGTTTTCAAATATATGTTGGGGGTTTCGATCATAATGGGTGGTTATGGTTTTCCCATGTCTTTTACTTGTTGTTTGCATATTATAAGGATGGTTTGAACACTTGGTTTCATGGGAATGATTAAGTATCACTTGGTTTTGGCTTTGGAAACACTATACCCCTAATGTGTTTGATAAAATGCCTAGAAGAATTCTTTTACTATATTATTGGACTTTTAATGGAACTATTGCATGGTATAACTTGGTAATGGGACCTTAAATTTTTAACATAGTTTAGAATAGTTAATTGGTAAGGTCTTTATGATCATGGTTATGGTTAATTAAACATTCTTGTAGGGTACAAGGGAATCCCCCAAGAAAGCCTAATAGTGTACGTACTAGTGGGGTAAATGGGAATCCCCCAAGCAACTAAATAATTTAAAAATATGGGTATATAGGAATCCATTCTTCATTAAAGGTTGGTTAAGGAAATTTCTTGCAATCTATAGTAAGTACGACGATACCACTACTTATAGCTTTGGTTAATAATAAATGGAATGGTGGTTTGGTTGTGTGTTAATGGTTTTAATTGGGCAATAATGGAAGGGTGTGATAGCTAACCGTAATGGTGTGAGTCCAATGGACAAAAACTGGAAACTCATGTTTGCCGACATGAGGATAGGTCGTGATGACCATATGAGGTACACGGGAATCCCCTAAGTTACACTTGTAAATATGTATTATGGAAATCAAAGGGTACTTGGGAATCCCTTCCTCCTATCGTATCTATGGTTCATTTGTCCACACGTACCAAGGCCTATTCAGGGGGTTACACTCGACCTATATTGATAGTGGGTGGTTCTAGAACAGTTAAGATACATATACCAAGGTTAATAATTTAAAATGTATGCTAAACTCGATCCCCTTTCCCGTTATGGATTATATATATAAATATGTATAGATATCTATGTATATGGCTGATTGCTTGGTGTTAAAGGTTGGCATTAATTTATCTTTATCCTGAGTACTTGCTAGTATTCACCGGCTAACCCTTCTTCTGGCGGCTTCATCCCCACAGATGCAGGACAGACCCTTCTACTTAGCCTACTTTGTGATTGGATTCGGAATCAGCAATAGGATTGAAGTGGTGAGCTTTCTTACTTTGAAACGCTCCATGTCATATAATTGATTTCATTACATTCTTTGGCTATTTTATGGATTTTGGTTTTGGCTATGGTTGGGGGAATGTCCCAATCAAATAATGTTTTTCTTTTGGATAGAGGTTTTATTGTACTACTATAGGTTAGAATGGGCAGTGTCAGTATTGTTGTCAGCCTTAGTATTGGCATTGGTATTGGGGTTGATACCGGTAGACTATATTTGATTTGTGATAATTTATTTTAATTCGGATATACATATATTTTTATATTTGGAACTCATTTGGTATGGGACGTATGGATTGGTTTATGGTATAGTTTTGGTTAGGTTTGGACGATTGGACTTGTGTGGTTCGGTCACAGTCATTGACCTATCCTATAGTCTGGATTTGTACAGATATGCTACTTTTTTATATGTTTGGAATTCATCTAAATCAGGGTAGGCATTTGGATGGTTGGGTGGGTATGTATTTGGATGGTTGGGTTGGGTATGGGGGTGCCCCCTGATCCTTGTTGGACGTGGGATGCCTATTACGACAAGGCCTAGTTTGGGTTGTGTCAAATTGGTATCAAAAATTTAGGTTCATTGTCAATTAGTGAATCCACAAAGCTCTGTCGAGTGGAGTCTCTTTTGGGGTGTGTAGTCTGCCATACTCATAAGGGAGTGGCTATAAGGGACTTAAGAATATTTTTCCTTCTTGTGTTTTATTCTAAGTTAGAAGGTCTAAGGTACTTTCTAATTTATGTTTGTTCACCATTCAGATTGTGCCTCGACGATATGATGCTCACAGGAACTCTTCTATCTAAACTGGGGTCAATATTGATGGGGCATGTTCTACTCATGGGATCCATATTGGGTTTAGAGGACTAGTCCCTAATTATTTTGGATTTCCACCAGTTTCTTATGGTCCTTCTCAGGACAACATGACGAATGAGGAGTTTCATCGATCAATCCATATAATTGCTTAGATGGTGGCTTCTCAGGATGAACTTGGTGCATATGCTATTCCATATTCTGAGGCCACAAAGGTTGGCCAGTTCAAAAGATAAGTCCTCAAATATTTACTAGTGTTAAGGTAGAGGAGGATTCTTAGGGCTTTCTAGATAAGATAGAAATGATATTTAGGGTTATGCATACCATGAATGTGGAAGAGTTGGAGTTTGCAGCTTATCTGCTCAAGGATGTGGCGTACCAATGGTTCGAGAAATGGAATAGGGCAAGGGATAATGTTGAGGATTCATCTTTGTGGGAGACTTTCTCTAATACATTTATAGACCGGTTCTTTCCCCAGGAGTTGAAGGCAGTGAAAGTGAAGGATTTTGTTAATTTATAACAGGTGAAGATATCTATCAAGAAGTATTCCTTGAAGTTTCACCAGTTGTGTAGGTATGCTCTAGAATTGGTGGCTTCTATGAGGGCCAAGATGAAGAAGTTTGCCTCAGGACTATCTCAAGAGTTGATCCTTGAAATCTCAACTGAATTGTTGATCAAGGAAAAGGATATATATAGGTTGATTATTCATATGCAACAGGTAGGGGGAAATAAAAAGCTGGTTGAGATAGGGGAGCGATAAGGTAAGAAGTTCAGGTTCTCCAATCATGGTAGTGGTTAACAACAAAGAGATAGGGATTGTGGTAAGTGGCCAAATAAGTAAGGGGGAGTTTTGTTTCTTTCTCTACAACTAGTGACCCTTATATAAAGTCATTAGGTGATAGGCATCAACAGGGTGGAAACAACTTCAGGGCTTAGGGTTACCAATCTCAGGGTAATAGGGCATAGTAGAATTCATCATGTCCTCTTTGTAGGTTCCGCGGTCGGTTGCTTCTAGGTTTTTATTATAAAGGAAGAGTCAGGTGTTTGAAAAGTTATCAGCCAGGCCATATGCTTAGAAACTATCCAATCGGTAAGATTGCTTTAGCAGAGAATAAGTTTTAGATTTCTTATTCATCTTCTTCTACTCCTGCATAAAAGGTGTTTTTTTGTATTTGTTTCTGCTTCAGGTACCAGCATAGTTCATAATAGGTTATATGATTTTACTACTCAAAAGGAGTTTTAGGCATCGCCTGATATCATTACTGGTAAGGCACAACTCTTTTCTCATGATGTGTATTGCTTGCTTGACCTGAGGTCCACTCTGTCTTATATGACCCCATATGTGGTTGTGTATTTTAGTTTTTATCCCGAGGTTATTTTGGATCCTTTTTCTATTTCTATCCCAGTAGGTTACTCTGTTGTTGATAAAAATAGTCCATAGGGGTATGTGGTATCTGCTGGTAGTAGGGAACCTTTGTGGATTTTTTGAATGAGATATTATGGATTTTGATGTTATTCTGGGTATGGATTGGTTACATTCATACTACGCGTCCTTAGATTGTTAGACCCATATGGTTTTCTTCAAGTTCCCTAGTGAACCGATTATTGAATGGGAGAGTGGTAACTTAGCTCTAAAAGGGAAGTTTATAGCATATCTTAGAGCTGGAGATTAATCTCCCAGGGGTGTCTCTATCATCTAGTCCGGGTTAAGGATTCTAACTCAGAAGGTCCTTCTTTACATTCGGTTCCAGTGGTCAGTGAGTTTCCTGAAGTCTTTCCGGATGATCTCCCTTGTGTTCCTCCATATAGGGAGACTGAATTTGGTAATCATTTGGTTTTGAATGCTCGTCCAATATCCATTCCTCCTTATAGGATGGCTCAGCCTGATTTGGGGGAACTTAAGGAGAAACTTAAGGATCTTTTGGACAAAGGTTTCATCCATTTTAGTGTGTCCTCGTGGGGTGCATTATTATTATTCGTGCGTAATAAGGATGGTTCATTTTTTACGTGCAGTAACTGATGGAAGTTGAATAAGGTGACGGTTATGAACAAGTATCCTTTGCCAAGGGTACATGACTTTTTTTATTAGTCACATGTTGCCAAATTCTTCTCCAAGATTAGGGAAGTGGATATCTGATAACGCTCAACCTACACATCAAATTAAGTGCAAGGTAGTCGTCGTCAATATATTTACCCAACTTTGAAGTTAGGGTCAAATCCATGAGGAAAAATATGAGTGGAAATCAAGTTAATTTAGAATAATAAATACAAGTTAAATCCAAACCAATGGTACACAATGATAAAAATGGGGGGTACAAGTATCAACACTAATGTTTCTTTTTGGGTTTTTCATGTATAAATTTGAGGCTATGAATAATTAGATTTTTAACAATTAGGCACGGATCTTGGGATTATATGTTACTAAGGCAAGTGATATCTGGATGTTAGTGGTTAACTTCATTATTAGTAGAACAAGTATGGGTAGGTTTGGTTATAAGTTTTGATGCTAGTCTTTCAATAAAACACCAAACTTTCACTCATTGATTCTTTCGAATACCTAATAGTTGTATTCAACAATTGGTAGCCACAAGGCATCCCTATTTCTAGGAAAATAGCCATGGTATAGATAAATTCACAATCACCCTTATTTCTAAGATAGTGAAAATTTAGCAAACTACACACATAATTATATATCGTTGCTTTGGTCTCCACATCCCTCTTTCAAGGATAATGTGGATTCCTAAAGTTCACCCAAAACCCTTCTTTCGAAGATGGCCTTGAGCTTTCTAGAATTTGGAGCTTTCACTCATCAAACCCATGTGGGTATTCTGGGTTTTCACCCACAAATCCCAAACAATTTAGCGTAGCAATGATAAATCCCATAAACATGAACTACCAAATAAAAGAAAACATTAAAAAACCACACACACTATTAAGCCCTATTCACACATAACCCCAAGAGGGAGATCTAGCTACACATAAGATAAATAAGCATAGATATACCCAAAATCTCAATTTAAATGTCTTGTTGAAGATTAAGTAAATGTTACTTTAAACTTTGCACTTGCACAAATCAACAATGGTAGTGAGCTATCACTCCTCTTACAACGTCTCCAATTTATTCTTCACCCAAAATTTATACAATATTTTCTTCTCCAAGTATGGAAGCTATGGACTCAAGAGCTAAACCTAAAAATTGGGGAAGATGGAATATGATTCAATAATTTTAGCGTTTGAGTCATTGTCAAAATTAGTATCAGCCACGTACATTTCCATATTTACCCTTGGGATACATTCTTATGCTAGGCAATAATTGTGCAGGTTTGGCTGCGACCCCGGCTGCGTGACTGCGATTATCTTCTATGACCGCAGTTGACTGAGTTCTACTTGACTGCCGTGATTGTGGTCGCCAGGCCCCGACCATTATAACTGAGGCTAGTTCTTTCTCTTACTCTTCAGCTACACTTTCTTGCTCCTTATTGACCATTTTAAGCTTCAATCCACATATTTCTATCTTTTCAACTTTATGCTTGCAAAGAGTGGATATTAGTGCATTTACTCACAAATATGTCTCCTTTAGTCATTCAAAACAAGGTAATGTGCACAACTATTGAGTTCAAATGTGTGGTAAATTTACCACCCATCAACACCCCCAACTTAAAGCTTTTTCTTTTTCTCAAGAAACACTACCTCTCACCATGAGACACACTTAACTCTGCCCAAACTTTATACCTTAGAGATCATAATGACATCAACTTTAGTCACTACCACAATTAGCTTCATTACACATGGGCTAAGCTAATTTCCACTACATGCTTCAATAGACAATGCAACATTCAAGGATATATAGGACTTCAAGGACAACCCAAGAAACAACTACCAATGCTCTAGAAGTGTCTCACTTTTTGACAAAAAATAAGCTATACAATGCTCGGAAGGTGACAAAATTACCCACCTCAACTTGTTTCACATTCCGATCCTCACAAGAAAGAAAATTCCACACACTAAGCTACCAAATATGCAATAAGGAAATTTCAATGCAAAAAATCTCTCCCTCATAAAATAAATCTCTATGCAAGAAGTCATACCATAGGCTTTCACCTATTTTCAATCGTTACTACAAAAAAAGTAAATGGATAGAGATCTCAAAGTACTTTCTAATCTTGTAACATAGGTTCAGGTTAGGGCAGGATATCATTTGGGAACAACATGGAGACACCCTTCCTTTAACATCTACATGGCACTTTTAACTCCTCCTTTTTAACTATGGGCCACTCTTCTTTGGTTTCTCTCTTTCTATATGCCTACATTCCTATTCCTTTGTTCTCCCATTTTTTTCATTCTATTTCTTTTTTATTGCACTTTCCTAAAATTCCTTCTTTTATTGGATCCTTTCTATTTTCAATTATTTTATTTCAACACTTAGGCATATTCGGCATTTTACTAATACATAGTGGCCCCAAAATTTCTTCCATCAACTTTTACCACCCCCAACTTAGGCATTTAGCCTCAAGTTCCATCTTCAAGTTCAAGGATGGTAAGGTTCAAAAGAGGGATAAAAATAATGGTTCATGGTTTGTAATGAGTTTTCCAACAAAAGGGTCCAAAGGCTCAAAGTGGGTAACTAAGGATTACAATCATGTACGGGTAGGCTTTTTAGGATAAAGTGGCTTCCCAAATCACAAAGATGGCCTAAGATTATTTCTCCAACCAAATACAATCAAAATTATCTTTAAAGACTAATGGGGTGAGTTCTACATAACATAAGTATACAAGAGATAAATTCAAAGAGCTCACCACACATGGAAAGCAAATTTTGATAAGGGGGCTCAAATGTCCCTCCCGTTAGAGACTATTTTGGAGTATCCAATTCTATTCACAAGTAAAAAATTATGGATCCACAAAAAAAAGAAAAAGTTTTGTTACAAAAATTCTCAGGTCCATGCCCTTGATTTTTCTTTGAAAATTTTTGGATGGAGGGAGTTGTTCATTTCACATTAGCACCATACACCATTTGCTAAACTATGGTAACAACAAAAATCTTAGCCATACATTTTGGCTTAAAAAACCAACCATATGGCTATTTAGATTCGCCTATGACATAGAATGTGATTCCATATTTGTACTTTACAATGCTATAGGTACTCAAACTTCCCTTGCATTCTTGACATTTATGCCACGGTTACTCAGAATTCCCCTGCACCTATGCCTCAAAATCAAAATACGATGTTTTACCCTTAACAATGTTGCCACTTAATCTATCATAGGGAAAAGTTTGTTATGCATCATTAAAATCAAAATAAAAGTAATAAAAGTAAAAGAAAAACTAAAACTAAATACCACATGATAATCCATAAAATATGGGCATCGTCAGATTTCCAAAAGATGTAGCATCCCACAGAAAAAACAAAGTTATATCAAGAATATCATCTCGAAATAGTCAACATAAAAAGAAATATCCAGCATAACAATATCAAAACACTACAAATCTGGGGGCACCCCTAACTATAAGGAATTCATTGTCCTTACTGCATATGTAATAACGAAAGAGTAAAAGAGGTCTCGATAAATATACCTCTATACCATCACCACTAGCAACATTAGCTAGCAAATTAGTAGAGGCCTCGTCTTCACTATCCAACCTTAGTGAAGGTACTCGCTTATTGGGTTTGGGCACCTTAAAGATTCTCTTTAACCTCTTCCATAGCTTCTTGAAGAATTTATCTATTTTTTCTTTCTCTTCACCATCTTCTCATGTGAATCCTTGAGGTACCTGTATGATCCAGATAAGTATGAGTAGGCTCTCTCCAAACTAGCAATAGTGGCTCCCTACTTATACAGCTATGCCACGTATTTCTCATAATCTGACTGTGCTACATATAAATGAAGGGTAGTGGAGGGCTCTCTCGGTCCCTGAGGCAATCTAGACACTATATCCTTAACCTCCATCATCTAACTCGAGATGTTATCTAGGGGGTGGCTGATAAAGGTCTACAAGAATCTGTGTCCTGTTGGGCTGATTTTCTAAAGTTCGTCTTTCTTTTCTTGCTCTGACCTACGGCACCCTTACCCCTGAATTTAAGTGGGAATATGTGGAGGCCTGGGTGTACCCAAGTATCTAACTCATACTCTTCTACTTCTGCCCTCTTTCAAAGCTCAGTGATAAGGGAAGGCAAAAAAAGATGCGTACGTCCATGATTTTGGAAATATCTCTACTCTAAAAAACAATCTCACCCACATTGTGAGGGCTGTCAGATAGGATGAAAGCCACCATCCAAGCTCATAAATCTGTGACAATAGTCATTTGGGTGCATGGCGATACTCGGCTGCAAATCATATTCAGCCAAAGCCTGGCCTCTGTTGTGAAGTCCTTCATTAAAATATCTATCTTGGTGATAGACTAGGGAACTATTTTTCCAAGACATAAAATGTTTTCCATCCAGTTCCCTGGGTCACATGAACTTGCCTGGAACTTTCCTATTTCAGCATCTGGGAGCCCATATACCATATTAATCTACTCCAATCCAAAATTCACTTGCTAACCCTAAATTGTCATCACCTAGGATTGTGAGAGAAACTATGATGAAGTTTGTATAGAACTCATGCACTCATTACTCATTATCATAGCAGGTTTCGGGGGAAAATCACATTCATTGGGTCACAGTGAGTCTGGCATGGAATTCTAGGAGCTTCTCTTCTACATTGTCTAAGCAAATACCCCTTTCAGGTAGTAGCTTAGTCCTATGGAAATCCTGATAGTAGAGATGCTGGCATTGTGCGGTCATGAATTTGGTGTCATTACAATCTCCCATCTTTAGGGATAAGAACCTATAAGAAATATAACTTAGACTATCATTAGTATTATCAAACAAAAAATATGCTAGATCAAACAAATAAATGCATGTGGTAGTGTTATAAAAGACTTTAGGGAAGAAATATATGTGCAAAATATTTTTGGTTCCGGTAGACATTGCCCTCGTGTATGGAGATCACGGAGCAATGACCAGGACTATAGTTCAACAATTTCGGTCATCGAGACTACAATTGCGGTACCTAAGACTGTAGTCTATAGTTCTATGCTTCAGTATAAACTCATAATTTCAGCCCCACATTCATATTCTATTAGGCATGTAACAATTAAGACTAAGGGACTTAAGTCTACTTATCACAATTATATCCTCAAACTCAAAGAATTTAACATGGAATTCATAGGGGCATTGTATTGAAAACATGGTGTACACAATTATTTCAATCGTTTAAAGTTTAAATTTGGGTAATCAAGACTTCCCCATTAGTGTGTACACCAACTACAATTCCTAACCACAATAATAGTCACAAATAAGAATGCATTTAGTGATGAGAACATCATTTTAGGCCTCTTTTAAACTACAAGTTCTGAGCATATAATCATCTAAATCATGGAAGTTGAGACAACAAACCAAATTATATGATGCAATTGGGATGAATTGACATGTGGATATGCAATACAAAGCCACAAACTTGAGAGAATTTTGAGAGAAATTTAGAGAAAAACATATGAGGAAATAGAATTTTGATGGTCACTTAAACTGATTTAAATGCGATAGCAGTCTTAGCTCCACAATCACGATCACGCAACATCTACAATTGTGGTGGCATGGATCGTGATCGCAGTAACTGTGACCAAAAATCTGCTCTCCTACCCTTCATGTTCAGCCTAAATTAACAAAATCACATGTTTCTCTTTCAAATTTAATCAAAATTCCTATTAACACCAATATTTCATAGATTATGCATGCATAACAACAAAATTTAAATCTACTCTACATGCATAAATCAAAAGGATATGTTCTACTTTTTGTGGCATGATGGGTTGCCTCCCATCAGGCGCTTAGTTTAATGTTATGTCATGATGCCTCCATTGCTCATTTTTTTGTTTCCTCTTAGAGAATTTGAATCTCCATCCCTACTTTTGTTTAATTTACAATGAGTGACAGAGGGACAAAAGATTCACACCTTCCAAGGTGAAACTTGGAAGAGGTAAAGAAATAGCGAGCAAGCTCCGATCTCGCCATTTTGAAGACTTGAACATTTTACCCATCTTTACATCACACTTTTGGGTTGGATCCTTAGGTAAAAGTGATCATATAACTTGGCCATTCCTTGTACATTGTAAGTTGAGTTCCTTGGCTATTGATGGGTGGGGTTCCATATGCTCCTTTGGAATGGAAAACTCCAAAATATAAGAGTTGGACGCCTTCTCCACACGTTCCACCAGTTTTCTAGGCAGATGGATTCTCATCACATCCTCCAATCATAATGTTGAGAAGTGGTTTGAATGAGGTCCAACTCCTGATTTAAGAATTGTTTCCTCTAAAGCATCTTCACCCCAAAATGAGCTAGGGTCATCATAAGAGATTTGCCTTGCTTTTTCTTGAGACTCTAGCACTACTCCTTTTATTTTGGCTTTTTCTTCTTCATACTAATTGTTTGATCAGGAGGTTACCAAGGTTTCTTCACTACCAAACTCATCATCATAGCTTGGTTTCTCTTCTTGATGAACCTCCTCTTGGGAAACGGGCAATGTAGTGATTGTTTCAAGATTTTTTTCTTTGCTCATTTCATATTTCTTGACACTTTTCCATCATAATGCCTCTTAATACATGTCTTCTAGATTCTCCACTGTTGTATCCAATCGATCCAAAATTACTAGTAGTCTTGGGTAAATGCTATTGGACTCGGTATAGTTCTATTCCTTCTCTTCATTATAGGACCTATCAAGCTCATCAAAAGAACTAGAAACCCTATTAGCATTATAAGGGTGTAGGAACATTTGGACAGTCATCGCAATGTCCTTCTCGACCACTACATATATAACACTTATACTCTAAATAGGATTGAAATGGTGGGTCCATCTCTCTCCAAAAAGCATAATTACATTCTCTCCTAAAGTGTGGTCTATCATAAATTGGACATGGGTCATCACAAATGGATTCCCCACAATCAACATCATACTTATCAGAAGATGTCATAGAGAAAAGTAAAATAAAATAGAATCTACCTATAAAAAAATCACAAACAAATATATACAAGCTTGAATTCAAGCAAGCAAGCAAAAATTTGAAACTAACTTAATACGCCAAATTGTTCTATGGAAACGGTGCCATTTTTTAGAATGCTAACCTTACACATTAATTTAAATGCAAGGCGGTCGTCATCAGTATATTCACCCAACTTTGGAATCAAGGTCGAATCCACGAGGAATAATGTAAGTGACAATCAAATTAATTCAGAATAATAAATACAAGTTAAATTCAAACAAAAGGTAAAAAAAAGATAAAAATTGCGGGTACAAGTATCAACACTAATGTTTCTTTTTGGGTTTTTCTAGTATAAATTAAAGGTTATGAATAATTAGAATTTTAACAATTAGGCACGGATCTTGGGATTATATGTTACTAAGGAAAGTGATATGTGGATACTAATGGTCAAATTCATTATTAGAACAATTATGGGTAGGTTTGGTTATTAGTTTTGATGCTAGTCTTCTAATAAAATGCCAAACTTTCACCCGTTAATTCTTTCGAATACCTAATGGGTATTTTCAACAATTGGTAATGACAACCTCAATCTAGGAATCCCTATTTTTAGGACAATACCCATGGTATAGTGAACTTCACAATCACCCTTATTTCTAAGATAGTAAAAATTTAGCAAACTACACACATAATTGTCTATCATTTCTTTTGTCTCCACATCCCTCTATAATATATGATGTAGATTCCTAAAGTTCACCCAAAATCCTTCTTTTAAAGATGGCTTTGAGCTTTCTAGGATTTGGAGTTTTCACTCATCAAACCCATGTGGGTATTTGGGGCTTTCACCCAGAAATCCCAACTAATTTGGCATAGAAATGATAAAATGCATAAACATTAACTACCAAATAAAAGCTAACATTAAGAAAGCACACACACTATTAACCCCTATTCATGCATAACCCCAAGAGATAGATCTAGCTACACATAAGATAAATAAGTATAGATATACCCAAAATCACTATTGAAATACCTTATTGAAGATTAAGTGAATGTTACTTCAAACTTTGTACTCCCACAAATCAATAATACAAGTGAGCTATCACTCATCTTAGAAGGTCTCCAATGTATTCTTCACCCAAAATTTATACAATATTTTCTTCTCCAAGTATGAAAGTTACGAACTCAAGAACTAGACCTGAAAATTGGGAAACACGAAATATGATTCAATAATTCTAGGTTTTGAGTCATTGTTAAAATTAAGATCAGTCACGTGCATTTCTATATTTGCCCTTGGGTCGCATTCTTACGCTAGGCCATGAATGCAAGGGTATGGCTTCCACCCCATCTACGCAACTGCAATCATCCTCTGTGATCCTCGTTGATTAATTTTTTGTTGACTGGTGCGATCATGGTTTCCAGGCCGAAACCGTGGTAATAGAGGCTAGTTCTTGATCTAAGTTTTCAGTTGTACTTTTCTTTTCCCTTTTGTCCATTTCAATCTCCAATCCACATCTTTCTATATTTTTAACTCTATGCCTGCAAAGACTGGATATTAGTGCATTTACTCAAAAATGTCTTATTTATTCATTCAAAATAAGGTAATGTGCACAATTGTTAAGTGCGAATGAGTGGTAAAATTACCAATCATCAATATCCTAAGATGGGTTTCCATACTTGGTATAGGTACTTTAAGTTATTGGTGATGTTATTTAGTTGACGAATTCCCTAGTGGTATTCTTGGATTAGATGAACAGGGTCTTTAATTAATTTTTGGATCTTTTTATTATTGTGTTTATTCATAACATTTAGGTGTATTCTAAGTGTGATATGGATTAAGCCAGTAACCTCTGTATGGTGTTATAGAGACTTAATGACCAGCAGTTGTATACCAAGTTCTCAAAATATGAGTTTTGGTTTAACGTTGTCACTTTCTGGGTCATACTATTCCTAGTAAGGGGATCATGGTGGATCCATAAAAGATTGTGGTGGTTTGGAAGTATGTTATACCTATGACACCAGTTGAAATTCAGAGCTTCTTGGGTATTTTTGGGTATTACAGGATGTTTATGATGAGCTTTTCTTCTATAGCTTCCCCTTTGACTAGGTTAACTCAAAAGAAAGTGAAATTTATATGGTCCGATGATTGTGAATGAATTTTTGAAAAGTTGAAAGATAAGCTAACATTGGCACCAATTTTTACTTTGCCTGAAGGAAATGAGGGATTTGTGGTAAATTGTGATGCGTCTCAAGTAGGACTTGGTCCTGTTTTTATTCAACATAGAAAGGTGATAGCCTATGTTTCCCATCAGTTGAAGGTGCTTGAGAGGAACTATCCTACTTATGATTTGGAACTACTATTTGTTGTGTTTGTATTAACAATTTGGTTTCCCTATTTGTATAAAGTGCATGTGGATATCTTCTCTAATCATAAGAGTATGCAGTATGTGTTTGGAATAGTTAATTGATAAGGTCTTGGTGGTCATGGTTATGGTTAATTGAACATCCTTGTGGGGTAAAAGGAAATCCCCCAAATAAGCATTGTAATGAACATACTTATAGGGTACATGGGATTCCCCCAAGCAAATAAATAATCTAATCTACGGGTATGCGAGAATTCTTTCTTCTCTAAAGGTTGGATAAGGAAATTTCTTTCAAGCTATAGTCTGTATGATGATACCACTACATATAGCCTTCGTTAATAATAAATAGAACGGTGTTTTAGTTGTGTGTTAATGGTTTTAATTGGGAAATAATAGTAGGGTGTGCTAGCTAACCGTGAAGGTATGAGTCCAATGGACGAACACTAGAAACTTATATTTGCTGACATGAGGATTGGTCATGATAACCATATGGGATACATTAGAATCCTCTAAGTTACACTTATATATATGTATCATGAAGAGCGAAGGGTACTTAGGAATCCCCTACTGCTATGGTATCTCCGATTTATGCGGCTATACTCATCGAGGTCCATTCAGGGGTTTACACTTAATCCATATAGCCCATGGGTGGTTTTAGGATGGTTAATCTACACATACCTAGGTTAATGGTTTTAAATGCATGCTTAACCCGTTTCCCTTTCCCGGCATAAACTATATATAAATACGTATGAATATGTGTGCATATGTTTGTTTGCTTGGTTTGAAAGATTGGAATTACTTTATCCTTATCCTGAGTACTTTCTAGCATTCACCCACTAACTCTTCTTTGGGTGGTTGTATCCCCATGTAATGCAGGGATCGGCCATTATACACCTCCTGCTTAGTGATCGGATTCGAGATCTAATAATATATTGAAGTGGTGAGCTTCCTTACTTTGAAAGTCCCCAATTTATATCATGGATGTCTTTACATACTTTGGTTATTTCATGGATTTTGGTTTTGGCTATGGTTGAGAGCATGTCCCAACCGGATAATGTTTTTCTTATTGATAAAGGCTTTGTGGAACTACTATGGGTTAGAATGGGTAGTATCGGTATTGGTGTCAGCCTTAGTATTGGCATTGGTATTGCGGATGATACTAGTGGAGTATATTTTATTTATTATGGTTCCATTTTATGTTGTATGTATAAATTCATATTTTGAACTCATTCGGTGTAGGACATACCGATTGGTTTATGGTATGGTTATTGGTTGGGTCTGGATAGTTCGACTTGTTTTGATCAGGCATGATCATAGACCTATCCCAGTGTCCAGATTTTTATAGATACACTATCTTGTTATATGTTTGAAATTCATCCGCTTACGGTTTGCATTTGGATGGTTTAGTTGGGTATATGGGGTAGTCCTAGGTCCTGGTTGGACTTCGTATGCCCATTACGACAAAGACCCGATTCGTTTCATGTCAATAACTCAAGTGGCTGAGGTGTATAAAAGCATGTTGATTGTGTTAATTACTACTTTTAAGACACCTAGGCTCTATTTTATGACTTTTGTACGTTGTTGGCTTAATTTTAAATTCATGTGATTGTTTGGTTGAGAGTCTATGATGATCTTACTTGAGTTGAGCAGGCATTACTTGGTTAAGAGATGATACATGCATAACTATGTTTCATACTCTTTGTAACCGAACCTTGTGCATAATCCTAGTTGTTGACAACAACCTTTTGCCCTACACAACTAAGTTTAATTCTGAGTTTCTTCAATTTTTAAATAAAATTACAATATTTATTCTATCCGAATAAAACGCTTTTCAAAGTATCTATCTGGGTAATTTTACTATTTTGAGTAGAGATTATGTATTATCGTATTCAATCATACAAAATTAAATAACTTTGTTACTTAAATATTTATTTTATGAAATATCAAAATTTTAATCGAGGTTTATCTTGAAAATAATTTGAAATAGTTAAAATCTTGATTTAAATGCAATTTGCTCTTGAAAGTAATTTATTTGGATGAATATTTATTTGGTTTTTATTAAATCAAGATGATCGAGATTAAAGAAAGTATTAATTTGTATTCAATGTCAATCTAATTTAGTCGATCTATGAAATTTGGCAATAATTGAAATCAAATTGACCATAATTCAGTGCAATTGTCTAATAGTATTTTAATCTGACAAAAATTTAATAAGTCACTAAATCCTAAATTGATTGGGGTTATTTTTTTAGATAACCCCCAAATCCTTTTACCCTTTCCAATTTTTAAATTGGGAAACAAAAGTAGCCCGAGAAAACAATCAAACAACTTCAGCACATCCCCTCCAATATTAGCCCAAATCAGTAACACCACTGTCCAACCCATTGCAAATAATGCTAACAGCAAGGATGAATGGAGCCTTACCCAGCCTAGGCCAATTTTTTGTTTCCTCTTCAACAGAAAACGTCAACACAGTAACAATAATGCAACATCAGCACACACAAAAACAACTTCTTCAAACCCGTACCGAATTCCCCTCTAATAGCAACAACCAAAAGACTCCAAAAATAAATTCAAATCCCAAAATTAAAATTTGAAATTTGTAATTTTGTACTACATTGTACAATTCTCCCTCAACCTTATCCTTTTTTCATTTTTGAAATTCAAAATTTGAACTAGATTGTACAATTTCACCTCACCTTATCCTCCAACAAGCCTTACCCTTAATTTAAAAATTGTCGAAACACCCATATGTTCTTTCTCTCACATTGGTAGATTAAAAGAAATTCAATTATCATCCTTTCCTATAATACTGTCATTATTTTAGTAGAAAGCAAGTCACAATGAGTGGAAAAAAATTTGATCAAAGGTTTAAATTTTTTCTTAAAAAAAATATTCAAGCGGTAGTGTAATAGGGGTTCTCAAAAAATTGCTTTCTGGTGGTGATCAAGACCCCGAAGAAAGCTTGAAGTCCCATTTTGTTTCTCCAAAAAGGTAAATACACCTTTCCCTATTAATTTTGTTATCGTTTTCCTCTTTATCTACTTCCTTTTCATAGTTTCGTAGTTGTAATTTTATTTATTGGGATTGTTTGTTCTGACTTTCTTCTTTGTTTATTATTAGATAGATAAAGTTTTGACCTTTACTTAATTAAAATATGTACTCATGTATTATTTAAATTCATTATTAATGGATATGTTCACTTTTAGCATGTGAAATTGTTTCCTTTATGTTGAAAAAATAATAATCACTATGTAATTACCCGAGACCATCCCCTAGTCATTACACGATGCTCATGATCCCAAAGGACCACAAGAGAACCTTCTACTGATATCTGTACCCGAGCTCTGCATAATATAATATAATAAATGTGGAAAACTTGCCATAAGGTTCAAAACATCTATAATACTCAAAACTCAAAACTGAATACTGATACATTTGTCTGAAAATCCTCTAAACCGTCTGAACTATGGAGTTGATGGGACATATCACCAACTAGTCCGTCTATTGAAAATAATCTAAGTCTGATGGGATAATAAAATAAAGATCATCCTCAAATGAAGAGAACTCACTACTACGTCTACTGCTGCTAACTGGGACTGAGCTGCTAAGGGTACTCTAGATGTCATGCCTCTGAACATACGGTGTGACGTAAAACACCATAGCACAAATGCGTCAGTAGGCGAGAATGTATTAAGTATGAAAAATGAGGTAAGGCTAAATGCAAGGGCTTATTCATGAACAATTACTTAATTGAATAATCATGAGAGTACTGAATGAGGATATAAGCATGAATGCATAAACCATAACGGAAATCATCGTAACTCAAAATAATGAAACTTGGGTACTGCTTTACTGACGTCTGAACTCATTACTAATACTGAGATACTGAATAACTGAATCTTCTGATATTGAGATAAGTCCTCTCTAGAGAGTGATCTGGGAAAAAAATGATACTGAAGCTGATTAATTGAATTTACTCATATCAATGACTGAATTCTGAGCTTGCTACTATCAACTGACTGAATTTGGGATCAAACCTCTCTAACGAATGATCCCTGAACCTACTACTAATGATAAGAAAAGAGTATGTTTGATATCAGACCTATCTAGCAGAAGATCTCTGAATCTGATAATAAGAATACTCAACTGAATCTGAGACTTAGATCAGGCCTATCTAATGGGTGATCTCTGGATATGATAATGAGAATGGTCAACTAAATCTGGATGAGATCAAGACTATCTAACGGGTGATCTCTGGATTTGATAATGAGATTGATAAACTAAATATAATACTGAGATCTAGCCTATCTAACGGATGATCTCTGGATCTGATAATGAGAATGATCAACTGAATCTTAGACTAAGATCAAGCCTATCTAATGGGTGATCTCTGTAACTAATAATAAGAATACTCAACTTTATGATCTCTAGATCTGATAATGTTGATACTGATTAACTTTATGAGGGACTAGGCCTATCTACCATGTGGTCCATGAATCTATGGGACTATCTGAGTTTCTTACTAAGAAAGGTGATTGTATCTAATCTTGGTTTTTGAGTTCTACTCTAAAGACTGATACTTAAACTACAACTGTAGGAGTTATCACTTAACTGACATGCCCCAAATTTGAACAGGTGAGTTCCAACCTGTAACCCTAGCTTGAAGAGTGTCAATGCCATGCCACGAGTAAAGACCTCTACTTTGGTCAAGCCTCTTTAAACGGGTGACACTGAACAGAAAGTCAAGCCTAAGGTAGTATTATAGTCAACCCTTAATCTAACGGGTGACTCTTGGTCCTGCATTGTCTACGCAATTCTAGAGTTCAGAGATTGCTGCTAATGACTCTGCCTCTCTAATGGGAGGGTCATCATCCCAACACTCGCTCGGTACTAGCTCATACTCCCAACTAAAGGAATCTGAACTGATTCTTAACTAAAATTAAACTGAGCTGAATCAGTTACTGATCATATTTCTTGAATGGTCTGACAGATTTAAGCTGAGTTCACTTGGTTCTGTTATGTGATGGAATACTACAGAATCTCATTATCTGACTGAACGATATTGAGGTCTGAATTGATTACTTGACTGCTACTGAGGTCTGAACTAAACACTTTAATACTACTAGATCTGAGATGAGTATTGAACTAAGGCTAAAATACAAATGATACTGAAATTACTGAGATTTCTTAGATTACTTAAGTTCTATAACTTTCTGAGAGTTCTGAGTTCTATAACTCACTGAGTTTTAAGAATTGTGGCTTGACTGAGATTATCATGAAACTGACACTGGCTCTAAACTACAACAAATTTTTCAGGTATAAATACCCCCAAGACTCAATGAAATAAAAGTGAAACATAACCATTCTTGAATAATCCAAACCACAGACATTCATTGACCATCACAATCACTAAAGCATCTCTTTAAGCATTTAGAAATCATAAACATATGATACTATAGGGAGACATGCTATTGGCTCATACTCCATTGAACAAGGTCTTGAATCAAACACTTAGCATCTATAATTGGGGAACTTCATGCTAACATGTTACAATTTATTCACTAAGGCTTTTCAATAAACACTTGGCATGCATGAGATTGCACAAAATTGGGGATTTCTAGTCAATATGCTATAATGGCTCTAATTCCTTCACATAAGTATTTTATCTAACATATAGGGAACATATTTTACTTATTCCACAATGTCTACACTCAATTGAGTTAAACACATCATTTAACAAGCAACATGAAGAGGGTTTATCATGAATATCACATACTAGGGCCAAAGCTTGGAACCATGTAAACAAATCATAAATTAAAACTAAATATTAGCATGAACTTCAATTTCAACTCACATGAATCATGAAAACTTATAAACATAAGAATCTTTGATTTTAGAAAAGGATTCTTAGGCTTCTTGGATGAAAGGGACCAAAGAATCAACATCTGCATACCTTAGGAAATTTTTTCTTGAAGGCTCTTGGAGAGGTTCTTTATTTCTTGATTTTTCTTGAAGAAAGTTTTTTATTTTCTAGAGAAACCCTAATTTGATGTTGAAGATGAAGAATGAAGCCCTCAGATTCGTTCAAGATATATATATATATATATATATATATATATGGGTTAAAAAGGGTGGGAAAATATCGAAAATCCCTTTTTAAAAATATCTACAAAATACTTAACGAGATTTGTGATAGTCTGTCGCTAGTCTGATGGTACATTGGATCGTCTGTCATACGTTGGTCAGAAAAAGGCCACACTGCCTTTGTTGGGATGATCCTAGCAACACTTTATCATTTTGGCCATCGCACTTGGTCTAGAAGAGGAAGTCACTACCTTGGTTAGGACGGTCCATCGTAAACTTGGTGGTCCATCAACCTGTCCATCGCACTTGGGCGGTTCCGATAACTCTCAGTAAAATGGCCATAACTTCTCACCCTGATACTGTATTTGGTCAAAATTTGTATCGTTGGAAAGCTAATTAAATTCTCCACATGATAAAAAGTCGATATTAGGAAAATTATACATGGTTTAAAATCTTTCTCACATTAGAGAATTTTGTGGGTTCTTACACGTTAGGTTTGTTTCACCTTAATAAATTAGATAGATAAAATTTCATTCTTTACTTGATTAAAATACGTACTCATGATCGGTTTAAATTCATTATTGGTTTATATGTTTGCTTTTAGCATGTAAAGTTGTTCCTTTCTGTCAGAAAAGAATAGTTATTATGGTTAAGGGTCTGGAAATTGTTTCTCAATTTGAAGAAGTGATTACTTGTATCTAGATATTTGGTGTTATTTTTGAAAGGCATGTCATAACGTGTTATTATTATGGCCTAGTGATCTGCAAAATCACCACTTAAAGTTGAAGTTGACCACTTTGGCATACACGTGATAGTTAACTTATTCACATGTAGAAATTGTAATTCAAGTGCAACATTTAAGATCTAACTCCTTTATCGATTCTTAATTCTTTTGATTACAGAGTTATTTTTCTCCATGTTTATATGCCACGATGAAATTCTAAGTTCTTTTGATATTTGTTTGTAGTCATTATTTACTTATTTTCACAGTCAAAACTATCTTTGCTTTTCCCTTGTTTATATTGAAAAGATGTTAGGGTTGTAGATTTTGTTGAAATGGTGTAGAACTAAAATCGGAGTTGGCATAATTGGATATTTTTCTTTGAATTAATCTTTTACTATTTTTTCCTACCTTGTTTTGAATATAATTCGTCAAACATGTTTAATATATGTTATTTGCTTCACCTCACTTATTGATTTATTGCTTGAAGTATTTTTATGCTTTTGGGCGTCCGTGGTTATTCTTTTGCTACCATGAATTTTTTTTTCAAATCTATTAATTGACTCTATTTGATATTGAAAAGTGTTGTTGCATTAGTATGTCTTGTATTTCATATTTGAGATGCCACAAAAAGATTTCCTCATCTTATGCACATTTCCCTTTTTTTAATGATAACATTTCATAGACTATATCATATCATAGTATTTTTGGTACAAATATGTGTTTATCTATAGGCAATATTTGTCTAAATTTTAAGCAACTATGATTGTGGATCCATTCTTCTTTTTAGGTTCTAGTTGAGTATATTGAGCTAGATTAAATTTTTTGTAAGATTGTTTAAGAGATGGTTTAATTTCTTTTCGTTGGATAATTTTATTTTCTTTGATATCATAGTTTACCATTTATTTATACTTGAGAATGTAATCTTTTTCATCTCATCATTTATCTATTATGTGTAGGATTTTCAAAAACATATTAATTATTTTTGTTTTATCCTTTTCTTTGGATGAATCTATTTTAGAGTCCAAATGGACTCCTTTCCTCTTGAATTTCGTAATGAGTCATTGAGGCCCACCTCTCCTAGTTAAACTAGAAGTTTAAAACCAAAGTCGATTATATGACATGCGGGTGTAAAAAGATAGAAGAATAAGAAAAATGCGTCAAAACACATTGATGAGGTTGCTAAGAGACATGAAAATTCTCGATTTTTATTGCTATCTTATTCTTTATTTATTTATTTATCTATTTGATCATTCTTTTGGGCCTCGAAGCCAAAGTTGTAATTTAAAATGGGTGAAGTAGATCTTTGGCCTCAAAAATTTGAAAACTAGCTTAGGATAGGTTATGGGACAAAAGCCCAAATATTTAGATTAGACAAGTGAAGATGGACCAAAAGCCCAAATGAGCTTAGGACAGGTTTTATGATTTGGGCCTAATGGCCTAAGAATTTTAGTCTCCCCCTTTCTCCTTTATATGATAATTGTTTTTAGTTTCCTTAGACTTAGTTAAAAATCTCCGGTAAGTCGGCAAATTTTTTTTACACAAATATTGAAGACAATTTTTTCCTTAATCCATATCTTTTCAAAAACCAATTTTCCTTTTTAAAGTTAGTCAAAAAAGTTATTTTAAAATAGTCTGGATAACAGCAAGTTAGTGGATACTCTTGGTGCCTTAACAACCTTCCAAGAGTCTTAATAGGAACCACTTACTCAGAATTTTTAAACTTAAAATATTTATTCCATTTTGAATCTTTTAAGTAATATTTTAGTTTTTCTTGATATTTTCTCAAAACCTAAGAGGTGACTCTATAATTTCTTAAATTATTTTGAAATTTTCTTTAAATTTTTAAAATTGTTGAAAAGGTCAAAAATAATATTTTTCAGACCCTTTGAATCGAAAAGGGGCAAAACAGAAATTGCGAATCTACTGGGGATTTTAACTAGGTTCTACCAAATATTTGAATTATCTTCATTAACTAACTATTGTAATGTTTTGAACTATTTATGTTCTTATGTTTTTAAATTTTGTGAAATTAAACTATTGCATTTCATGGCATGCTTCCCATTTAAAATATATAAATTGTTTAGATTTTTGTGGATGTCCGGGCCCCTATTTTTGAAATCCAAATAAAGTCATAGGAATAAGATATTTGATTAGTATGTTAGGCATTTTATGGCTGTTCGCATTTTCAATTCCAAGTCATCCACTTGGGAACCTGGTTAAAACCCACTATAGACACCTATAATAGAGACAAATCACAACCCTATTTAGGCATAAGCCTAGGATGATCCAATACCTGAGGGGGGTATTAGGCCTATTAGAAAACCTATCTTATGTCTATTTGACCCTGAGTCATAACAGGTGATCATACTTTATATGTTAAATTGAAGGATATAATATCGAATTGTACAGATCATTATCCCTTGGTTCTGACGGTTTTATTTAGATAGTTTCCTTTAATCAAAAGAAAGTCTTCTTCGAGAGGATATGTGGACATTTCAAGAATTTTAAAAAATGAAGGACTCCCAAGTAGGTTTACTTTAGATTTGCTCCTTTGGGTGGGACTGATATTATGTATTCCCTCTTCTCCTCATTTTGTATCCCCATTTAGTTTATTCACAAAGTTTGTATAATATTTTTGAGGCAATAGAATGTATTACAGAGGGTATGCATGTCCTTCAAACGTTAGGCTTACCTTTGACTTAAAAGGTACCAAGTATGTTAGAGCGCGTTAAAAATTGTTTATATGCTAAAGTGTTTCACTATTTTGCTTGATCTTTATTTGCTTGATTTATTTCAATTATTACTTTAGTGAATTATTACAATTTATGAACTAACATTTTTATATTTTGAGTGTTTTTATTTTCTTTTATAAAAGAGAGAGTGATTTATGTTGATAATCAAACTTTCTCACTTCGCAAAGACTAAAAGAAAAGTAATCATTAGAGCCATCAGTCGAGAAGTAGAATGAAGATTCCTCAAAGGCGTACTTTTGAAGTCTTTCTATATTGCAATTTGAAGTTATGGTTTTCTTTATTGTAATCATACTTTCTTGTCATTATTTCCTTGTAATCGCACTTTATGATTTGATTTCTTTGTAATACAAACTATGTTTGACCTGAATTCTAAAGAATGGGATACATAGGTGGCCTATGTCGGCTTCGGTCAACCCCTAAGTAATTTTACCTTTTAAACTACAATGGACCTGAATTTCCAAGAATGTAATACGTAGGCGGTCTGTATTGGCTTTGGTCACGCTATCAAAAAATATTAAATCTCTTTTTATTTTATATGAACTACGTTTGACCAGAATTTCCAAGAATGGAATACTTAAGAGTGTTATGTCGGCTTTGTTCAATCCCTTACAAAATTTATCTTTCTATATTATGGTGAAACTATATTTGATCTAATTCCTACCTAAATGGAATACGTGAGCACCATACTAGTTCGATCATAGAAATTTGTGTAAATTTTTGAGACGATCCAAAAATTTTATCAAGAGGATCTTTCTCAAGTTATATGGAAATGATATTGAAGCATGTAACTGAGGAAAAAATTTTGAGAAGGTCTCAAAAATTTCACAAGAGATTGACAATTAATACAAAGTTAAACACCAGTCATTGCTAAAACTGAGATCGGGGCATAGATTTTGAGAAGTTCTCAAATTTCAAGCTACATTTCATCAGAAGAAACTCAAGTATTTTGCATTCTAGATCAGGGCATAATTTTTTTGGAGATCTCACAAATTTCATACTAATAATGTCATAAGTAAAAGAAAGTCTGAGATTCTCTAAGTTATAAACTATGACAGAATTTTTGAGGAAGATCCTCAAAAATTCTACAAAAGACTGCACTATAAGATTGAAAATTAGTGGTCAACAAGGTGCCTCGGGAGAGAAAGGCAATATCAACACAGTTGGTCTCCCAAACCCAGGGTGTTTTAGTCTCCCCCACTAGGAATATTCATCACCGATTGACAGACAAGGTAGGGCAAACACAATCATGATTCATTGCATTATTGAATATCAATACAACCTTTAACTAAGTTAGAAAATAAAGACGCAAATATATTAATAACTTCTCAGACGATAATCCATGGGGCCCACATTGGTTACTTTAGTTTTGACCTCGAGTTTAAGTTTTTTTGGGAATTTTGTAAAATTTACATATTAGAAGTAATATTTTTGAGTTGGATTCAGTATAACTTCATTCTCAATGGATGAGACATCTTGGAGTTTAATATTTAGTGATGAGTATTTATACCATGGATTTTAAGATTTTAGTTTGATTTTTATCCAGATTGGTTCCAGTATTGGCATGGATTTCATTCCTTGATTATCTCTATTTGTATGCCCAGTCAATACCTTATGTGTTTATTCTCTTGTTTTCCTGATGGACTTTCAGTGGATCAACTTTAGTTCTTTGAGTTCTCCATGATGAGACTATGTAGATGTGACTCAAGTGATTTTTCTCCTGGCTTGGAGTAGATAGTATGTACAAAATGGTAAAGAAAGGTTATTTTTGGATTTGGAGTCGATTTTATGACTTATGTCTTGGTTTGTTTTGGCTTGGATGGGACTTTGTTGATTTATGTGGATATAGTGGTGGTATTTGTGTGATATGGTTCAGATGTGCATGCATCAGCCTTTTCAGTTAAGTTGGAGGCCAGTTAGCAGTTAAGTTGAGTTGGCTATTTTGGAAGTAAAATGAAAGTGCTCGTTGAAAAAGGGATACATGGGGAGAAATCCCTTAGAAGTATTTTCTTTAGGTTGATGTTACCTAGAAATTCATGCATGGAGCATATGGTCCTAGTACCTTATCCTTTTGCGCTTTTCAGATTCTTTCTATCTGTTGACTTTCAAGGATGAAAGTTCTTGTAATAGTGGATATTGTAATGACCCTATAGGCCATTTTTAATATTTATGCTTATTATCACCGTTTAATCTTCTCCATATCCACCCCAAGTCATTTATTACTTGCTAGGATCGACGATTCAGTTATAGGACAATTCGTCAGTTTTTTAGAGCTAATTCCTTATTTTAAGGTCTTCGCTGGTTCAAAATGGCCACCAAGAAGAAACTTTAGTTAAATAATCTCAAATGCATATTCTGAATACACCAGTAGATCTAAAATATCAATTTTAGAATAGGTAGACCTTTAGTTCGGGTCCAAATGCACCCGCGCTTGTTTCAACCTATTGGTCAAAAAGTTAAAAATTGGAAAGAATGGGTGTGGAACCCATATTTGAGTTAAACAACCTCGAAGAGAAAATACAACTTTGTCATCGTATCCAGAACATCAATTTTAGGCTGGGTAGTCCCTTGGTTCAGATCCCAAGGCTCCCAGACTCATTTCAACCTATTGGGCGAATTTTATGAAAAGTGATAAAACTATTGCTATGTTCCCCACTGTTTCCCAAAACTATCTCCTATGAAAGTTTTATAATTCCAATGGAATTAGAATATGTATTAGACTCAAAATTCACTGTTGGATCATGTTATTTGGATTCCAGAAGAGTTCGGAGGGTCAAAATTTATTTTATAGTTTATTGTCATCTAGGGCAACCACCATCGAGTTCAAAAGTGTGCGATCGTGACCCATGTGATCGCAATAGCAACACTCGAGAACCTATAAGGGCTATTTAAAGGTCCCAAGATGCATTTTTACTATTCACCCTCATCATTTAGACCTAAAAACCCCAAAATGAGTGTAATAACTCAAAATTGGTCATGGAAGGTGACTTGGGAGCTTAATTATCATCTTGTATCGCGATTATCTTCAAGATTAAGGTAAGAATTCCTTGAATTCATACATGAATTTTCTAATTGGGACCAAAACCCCAATTTAGCTTAGGGCTTGATTTTAGCCCAAAGTATGATTAATTTTCACCCATTTCTTGAGGGTTATGATTCCTTGTTCATGTATCGACATTGGGTTGGCCTCAGAAACTCATTTTCCATATTTGGTACCTACTTGGTTGTTTTTGGACCCAAAGAACAATAATGAAATATGTGTATCATTAGACTCATATTGATGAGTATATTATGATTTTGTTAGTATGATGGTACTTTTGGGATTTTAAAGAAAAGTTGAGCGTATGGTGCATGATTTAGGATTTTACTGTTCGACAGTTAGGTAGGATTCTGTCTACTCTTCTTCATGGATGATATATGATATATATTGCGTTTGAATGTGAATGCCAAAATTTATTTTGGATAAAATGACTTAATATTGAATATATATGTAAGTTTGGGGATTAGATAGGGGTTTTGACCAGTATTTTGAATTACTTAAATACCTTTTAGAATCCTATTGTGTTCTCCCTAGTATTGAATCATGATTTGTATATTTAGCCTTTTTTGTCTAGTATGGTAGTGGTGAACCCGTAAGTTGGGTAGAGTTTACTTGAGTTCCTTTGTTTTGAGTCAAAATTGTTATCTTAGGATTGAATATGGATTCTTTGACATATAGAAGAACTAGATACCTTAGACTAGTTTGTGGCATAGTAAGCCTAATTATAGAAATTGTGGATTAGAAGTGGAATCATTCAGCCCACTTAGGCCTAAGCTTGTGTTAAGTCTTGTGGACTTAGTTGCAGATGTTAGACATAGATGAGGCTAGTAAACCTTAGAGTAAGGTTACTTGGTAATTTGGTAACTTGTATTGATGTTCCCAGATTGTGGTTTTTGTGTTATGGTTATGATACTCCTTGTGGAAGTGATATTGGGAATTTAGAGATGATATTCCTTCTAGATACGTTATGTGACCTATAGAGATTCTATTTCCTCTTAGACTTGGTGATTGGCCTATAGAGTGTCTATTTCCTATATTAATGATATTTGGACCTAAATAGAAGATTTTCTTCTTGGATATGTAAATTATCCTAGAGAAGTGATATTCCTTGTTATCATAATGCCTGGCCTATTGATATAATATATCCTAGAAATGATTACATGTTTAGTGATATTATACCTCCTATATGTGAGACGCCTCCTATATTTTAGATGATTAGAGATATGCTATGGCTTATAAATATGATTAATGATATAAGTTTTGTATATGAATATGGGCCTAAGGCCATGATTATGATGTTGAGATTATTATAGATAAATTAATGGGCCAAGGGCTGGGTTATGAGATGGATTGAATATCTGAGAAGTGAACTATGCATATGTTATTACACACATCTCTCCGGTATGGGACGAAAAAAGATGTGGTATGATGCTTACTATTCCACTAATTGAATATTGGTGATGGTATGCATAGATTTGGTACATTCATGATTATTATATCGATAATTAATGTGATTCTAGTTGAAATATGATCTTATAAATGTTCTTCCTAACTAAGGGTTAAGCTAAGTAGTAGTTAGATGTCTTTTAGGTGGATATAGTACTTGATCGATAGAAATTTAATGTACTAGTTAATAAACCTTTCTCAGTTGAAATATGGTACCTAATGATTAGAGTGGATATGTGGCCATGAAAATGGATTTATCTGTTATAATGATTAGTTGCTATTGATAACAAAGTTGTGATGCTGATTAGTTGTTATGTAAGGATAATGTGGCTTAATATTGCTAGACGATAAAGAAAGTTGGTGATAATGATGCCTAGTTAATAACGATGCCTAGATGAAGATAATAATGAGTTAATAATGTTAACTAGATAATAATGAGGATTAGTTGAATAACGAGGAATAGCTGGTTAACGATAGTTAGTTAATTATTAGTGTTACTTAATAAAAGATGGTTAGATGATAATTGATAATTTGTTGGCTAATGATGATTATCGGATATATATTAATTATTTAATAATAATGAATAGTGGAAAAATTGTGATTATGGTCCTTTGATGAATAGATAATTAGTGCTTTACTAATCATAACTGTTGGTTAGCTAATAACGAGTACTTAGAAAGTATGTAATAGATAGATATTCTATGGTGATATGATTATGTTTATGAGTAGTTTAGTGTATATTATTCGGTAATGACTATTGTGATGATATTGATACTCGACAAGGGCATGGATACATTGTAATGATGTTGATCCCTGATAAGGCCGTAGGATACATTGTGATGATATTAATACCTAGTAAGGCCGAAGAATACTGTTGTGATGATTCTTATACCTGGCAAGGCCTAAGAATACTATTATGATGATGCTCAAACCCAGCAAGGCCGAAGTATGTATTGATTATATGTTGATACCCGATAAGGATGAAAGATATATTGATGATATGTTGATACCCGGCAAGGCCAGAGGATACTATTGATGATATGTTGATACCGGCAAGGCCATAGGTGGATTACGATGATGATAGTCCTTATGAGCACAATTATGATAAGTTGTGATATTTATTGTGTAGTTTGCATTCATTCATATTTATATTAGCTGGTATGGGATGGTTGTATAGATATAGGTGAAGAATATGCCTTGTGTTATTTTATATTGATTGGACATTCCGATCCCTGGGGCGAAGAGGTAGGCTCTGGTAGGTATTTGGTTGTCTGGAGTAGCGAGTTATTCACACTATTATTGATATTGTTGTTATCATTGTTATGGTCATTATTATGGCTAGCTTATGACAGATTGGGCATTGATCTGGTATCAGGATTTGAGGTAAGTCTTTGGCCTCTCCTATCTTATGATTGCATTATCATGCATGATTATTTCATGTAAAGCCATGTGGATTAGAAACCATGATTATGATGGTATTTAAATCCTTATAGTGTTGTAATGAGGTCTTAAAATGAGAACATGATGATTATTTCATGTCTAGACATGTGAATTAGAAAACTTGAGCATGATAGTATTAAATCTAGATAGGACTATAATGAAGTCTTAAATGGAAGATATGATAATTTAGGTTACACTTTGATTTGACCTTATACTTATATGTTAATATATATACCTGGCTATATATATCTATGGGATAATTCTATATCTCTTCCCTTTTTTATTCATATTGTGTATTGATTCCTTGTCATTGTATATTCTATCTTTTTTTCCTTAATTCATATATTGGTCTGGGATATACGATATGGTATTGATATTTACAAATATATATGGAATAGGATCGTTCATCCTTGATACTTCCCTAACCTTATTATGCTAAGACTCTTGGACATGAACAGGATAGTTGTTCCTTATTATCTCATTGACTTGTCATATGATTTCTAGACTCTTAGGTGTAGTTTGCATTCTGTTTATATGCTTTATAAATCTGCTTTATATTTTGAGCTCAGTTGGTAGTATCCTATTAATTACCATTCATTTGGTACTCATACTACACGTTTACATCCTGCAGATCATAGTATGGGTTATCTCCGTTGATGTGTGCATCGTGTTGAGAAGCCACAGTTTAGACAAGTTATCTATCCTTGGAAAAGGATACTTGTTCTTAATTGTTACCTTATTCAACTTCCTATAGTCAATACACATCCGAAGAGAACCATCCTTCTTATGCAAAAATAATATCGTTGCACCCTATGGGGATATACTAGGATGAATAAACCCCTTATCCAGAAAATCCATAAGTTGCTCCTTGACTTTCCTCAATTCAGTCGAGGCCATTCTATAAGAAGGGATAGATATTGGACGAGTGTCTGAAACCAAATCAATGCCAAACTCAATTTCCCTATCTGGAGGTATACCACGAAGATCATCTGGAAAGAACTCAGGGAATTCATTTACCAGCACAACAAATAAAAAAAAGGTCATTCTGAGTTAGAATTTATAACCCAGGCCAAATGATAGCTACATCCTTTGGAGATTAATCTCCAAGCCCTAAGATAAGAAATAAACCTCTACCTAGGAGCTCGGGAATCACCCTTCCACTCAATAAGAGATTCACCAGGGAACCTAAAAACAACTTTATGGGTCCGACAATCTATGGATGCGTAAAAAGAGTGTAACCAATCCATCCCTAGAATAATATCAAAATCCACCATATCAAGCTCAATCAAATCCTTAAGTCTTCCTACTACCAACAAATACCACACACCCCCGATATAATATTTTAGCAACAACAGAGTCACCTACCAGGATAGAAATAGAAAAATTATCCAAAATAACTTCGGGATCAAAACCAAAACACACAGCCACATATGGGGTCACATAATAAAGAGTGGACCCCAGATCAAGTAACAAGTCTACATCACAAGAAAAGAGTTGTAATGTACCAGTTATGACATTGGAGATGACTCAAACTCCTATCCAGATACTAGAGCATATAACCTATTTCAACCAACACCAACACCATAAGTAGGATCCGATGCCAAAGTAGCGCCACTAGGCGAAGAAGCAGAAGATGAAGCAACCAGATCTTTGACCGCTCCTGAAGCACCTACTAACTAGACAGTTTATGAGTATATGGCCTGGCACATAATATTTAAAGCACTTGTCCCTACCTTCATGATAAAATCACTAATAAAGATAACCACAAAACCGGCAAGGAGGGTATGAAGAAGCCAAATTTGCCATACTTTCCTAAGATTATGCACCCTATCCCCAAAAATTATCACCACACTCCTGATTCCTATCACTCGAAGGCTTAGGGTAAGGAGCACTAGCAGAAGAGAAGGAACCAGAACTCCCTCACTTCTTTTTTTGACACTTACCATCATCCCGACTACCTTGCTATTGTCCACCACCCTGTTCAGAAGACCTGAACTTCTTATTTTGCCTTTTCCCAAATTTAGTCTATTTTCTCTTTTTTCCCTCCATTTGTTGCATATGAACCGCCAACCTAGACATATCCATATTCTTGATCAACAATACAGTCTTGATTTTAAGGATAAGATCTCAAGACAATCTAAAAGAAAACTTTCTCTTCCTCACCCTCATATTAGACACCAATTTCGGAGCATAACTTGACAACTGATAAAATTTCAAGACATTTATTTTCTCACATTTTCCCTTATCTCAGATTGACAAATTCCTCCGCCTTTGCTTCCCTCATCTCCAAAGGAAAGAAGCAGTCCAGAAAAGTATTTGGGAAAGTATCCCATAAGGACAACTCCTTAACATTACCTCTATCCCTATCCCACTCCTCGTACCACTGGTACACAATATCCTTAAGCTGATAAGCTGTAAAATTCACCCCTTCCATGTTTGTAGACTGTATCACCCTAAATATATTCTCCATGTCATCCAAGAAACCCTATGGACCCTTCTCCATCTTCACACCAGCAAAAGTAGGAGAATTCATCTTCATAAATAAGTGAACCCTTGTTGTATCAGTAGAAGAAACACCAGATATATCCCACTCAGCCTGAGCAGCAATTAACTGAGTAATAGGATAAATTGATTCACGAAATTTCAAATTCCTTACCTCACCCTAAAAGAGGACTTGTAGTAATCGGTCAAACTCTATAAATATTAGGGATTGGACCCCTAGACCGACTATGTATCCCCTGTGTCCCTTCTACTTTGTCCCCAGATGGGATCGAAGAGTTATCTTGCATATCAGATCATCGATACATGATCTGAAAAGTGAAAAAACTAGGATTAGAAAAAGATGTTAGACCTTGCATCTTGAAATAAAATACCAAGAAAGTAAAACAGGCCTAAATTCCATGTAGCCTTTCCCTTATGAGTGTGGAGTTATACACACCCCTAAAAGAGAATCTACTCGATATGGATTTGTGGACTTCCAATTGACAATGAACCTAAATCTTTGATACCAACTTGACACGACCCAACCAGGGGCCTTGTAGTAATGGGCATCCTAAGTCCAACTAGGACTGAGGACCACCACTAATACCTAACCCAACCGTCCAATGCATAACCTAAATCAAATAAATTCTGAACATATAGAAAGATAGCATCATTATGTTATCCAAGACTCTTGGATAGGTCTATATCCTTGACCACCCAAATCAGTTAAAACATTCAAACCGACCGATAGCCATAACCAAATCGTAAACCAAAACCAAAAACACTAACCAAACTAAGTTTCGTAACATAACATAAAAGAATATAATAGTGAGAAATTTTGTCCAATGGTATAATCCCCAATATCAATACCAATACTAAGAATGACACCAATACCGATCTTTCCTATTCCAACCCATAGAAGTTCCATAAAATCCTCTAACCAAATGAAAACCAACATCCAATTGGGACGTGCCCCCAACCATAATAAAAACCAATATCCATAAATAAACCAAATTGTATGAGATGGAAGCTCACCAATTCAATCCAAACGTTGATCGCAAAATTCGATCACTATACAGGAAGAGTAGAATGGCTATTTCCTCTACTACATAAGGATACAGCTGATAGAAGACGGATTAGCGATTGAACAATAGCATAAACTAAGGATAAGGATTAAATAATGTCAACTAATAAAACCAAGTAAACCATTCATATGCATACAAACCATACGAATATATATAACCATATCGGGAAAGGGGATTGGACTTAGCATGCATTTAAAACCACTAACCTGGGTATATGTAGCTTAACCATTCTTAATAACCCACAAGTTATATGAGTCTAGTGTAACCCTTTGAATGGGCCCCGATGCGTGTAGCCGCATGAACCGGAGATACCATTAGAGTAAGGGATTACTAAGTAGCCTTACCCTCAATAATACATATGCACAGTTTACTGAGAGGATTTTTTTGTACCTCATAGTATCATTTAAGGTCAGCATGACCTACCCCTTATGTTGGAAAATATGTGTTTCCAGTGTTTATCCATTAGACTTCAACCTTCATGGTTAGCAATCACAACCCCACCTCCTTTTTATTGCCCAATTAAAACCATTTCCAACCCACCACACCATTAATCCATTTATTATTAACCAAGTTTATTAATAGTGGTATCGCTATACCAACAATAACTTGCAAGTATTGTCCTTACCCAAACCTTTTGAAAAGAAGGGATTTTGGTATACCTATTTACCAAGTTAACTTAATGGAGTCCTATATACCCCATAACTTTTCCATTATCATATTTGCTCGGGGGATTCCATTATACCCCCAAAGGAGTTCAATTAACCATAACCATGACAACCAAGCCATTTTATTTAACAATTCCAAACCGTTTAAACTATTTATACCATTTTGGGTTCCATTACCAATCCATGACATGCAATAGTTTCATTAAAAAGTCTAACAACATAGTAAAAGCATTCTCATCGGCATTTTATAAAACATATTGGGGTCATAGTTTTTCCACAACCAAAATCAAATACCAATTAACCATTCTCATATAACCAAGTATCCAAACCACCATTAAAATATGTAAATACGCAATTAAAATATGGGAAAATTGTAACCAAGCCATTTTAACTAAAACCCACAACATATATTTTAAAATTCAAAATCATAAAGGAATCAAGCCATGAAACCAATTTACAAAATATGCCTTTAGTTGGAAATAATAATGAGGGAAGGAGTACATGCCTTAAATTGAGTAGATGATGGAGATAAATCACCAACACAAGTCCCAAATTAATCTTTATGATGAGGCCCTAGCTTTCTTTGCCTAGGAACTTTAGAGAAAATTAGAGAGTATTTTCTAAGTGTTAAAGAATATATTATTAGGGAAAATAAACACCCAAGTATGCTAAAAGTTATGGGGCTTAATTAAGTATGTAAATGTATTCATTAACCTCACTTAAACTGCATAAAATTCCCATCAAGGGTTACGACTAACCATACCAGTCATACCCACCAATACGAGTGGTACCCACCACTCGTACCCTAGGCCTCCCCTTAGACCTAACATTGTCCAAGGTAGGAGTCATCAAAACCAAGTTATACCCAAAGAATACGATCCGTACCCTTTACCCGTACCCTTGGAATAATAGAATCACAAGAGGTTTGAACATTGTCCACCATACGAGTCCGTGGCATAATTTATACCGTGAATTATGGCTCATGGTGAGCCATTAGTACTCAAATACAACTTACGTTACCAAGTCTAACATTAAGTAAAGTAACCAAACAACCCGTACCCACCGATATGACTTGTACTACTCAAGTCATATCCATTCCAGAAGAAAAATCCAATCAACCAACAAACATTTGACTGCATACGACCAAGGCATACCACTTGTACCCAAGTATATGACTGATACCCACCGGTCATATATTGTCTAGAACCCAGATATCCAGGAAATTTTCTAAGGGTCTCAAACCCAGGGTGTTCACCTATCCCTATTAGTTTTGCTATTTTTTTTCTTCATCTTCTTTGTAGTTTTGTAGTTTTAATTTTGTTTGTTGTAGATGACCTTGAAGGACATAGGATATTGTAATATTAATATTATGGATATTCCTATATTCATTGTATAAAATAAGGTAGCAATAGTTGAGTGTGGTTTTTTTTACTTCCTTCTTTGATTATTATTTGAATGATAAAGTTTCGACCATTACTTGATTAAAATATTTACTCATGTGTTGTTTAAATTCATTATTGATGGATATGTTCTCTTTTAGCATATGAAGTTGTTTACTTTATATAGAAAAAAGAACAGTCACTATAGTTTGTTTTGCCTTAATAAATTAGATGGATAAAATTCTATTCTTTGATTGATTTACGTGCTTATGCCTAATTTAAATTCATTATTGGTACATATGTTCACTTTTAGAATGTAAAGTTATTTCCTTTGTGTCGAAAAATAATAGTTATTATGGTTAAGGGTATTAAAATTATTTCTCAATTTGAAGTAGTGAATTAGTTGTATCTAGAGATTTGGTGTTATTTTTGAAAGGCATATCATAATGTGTTGTGTTTGTGGCCTAGTGATTTGCAAAATAAATGCTTAAAGTTGAAGTTGATTACTTTGGAAAACACATGAAAGTTGGATCATTCACACGTATAAATTGTAATGTGCAACATTTAAGATCTAACTCCTTTATTGATTCTTAATTCTTTTGATTAAAGAGTTATTTTTCTCCATGATTATATGCCATGATGAAATACTAATTTATTTTCATATATGTTTACAGTCATGATTTACTCATTTTAGTGGTCAAAACTATCTATAATTTTCTCTTGTTTAGATTGAAAAGTTGTTAAGGTTATAGACTTTTCTGAAATAGTGTAGAACTAAAATAGGAGTTGGCTGATAACGCTCAATCTACAGCTCTCGTAGGAGTGTAAAGCGGTCGTTAGCAAATATAGAACCCAACTGGGTTGGGTATCGATCCCACAGAGAATAGCTTGGTCAACAAGTAAGTGAAATTATTAGACTTTTGATGCAAGTCTCGTAAGAATGGGGGGATTGTAATAAGTAACCAAAGTAATGAAATAAAAGCTGAAAAATAGCAAAGTAAAAGAGAAAGATTGTCACGTTGGTTGTAAACAATGAGAATTGAGGCGTTGGGGTTATGTCCACCGTCTGAGGTATACGTCTCTATTGGCTATGAGTGTGTAGAGTCTTGACATGCAATTGCTTATAGAGAATTGTAGTCGATGGTAAATCCAAGCGTCTCTCGACCTAAACAAGGACTATTTCACTTTAACTCTCTCGAGCTTAAAGTGTGTCTAGCGGTACAAATTCTCCAAGAGGTTAGTCCAGTTACGGCACTAGCTTTTTAATAGGAAAGGGTGTCCTACTACCTTGACATTATCTCTTTTCCAGACAAATAACCTTTCTCTCGAACAAGTTAAATGTTAGAATGGCGTGTTCTTGTGTTTGAACCGCAAAGGATGTAGATTTAAGATGAAGAGAATAATGATATAAGCAATATACGTGTCTTGAACTCACAAGCTCATAGCAATAGATAGTAACTCATTCGGCTTCCATAACCCCAACTAAGAGATTTAGTTACCCATGAATGCGAAGGATATCACGTTTTGCATGGTGGATGGCGTGTAAAAGAGGTGTTAGGCGTGTGGTTTTGGTGATTCCGTAGCAAGTAACGATTCTCTTGTTGTGGAATTTAAGAATTGAATGTTTGTGGTGGAAGATGAGAGAGATGGAAGAAAATTAATAGTTTAAGAATGAATTTCTTGAATTAAGGGAGGAGTTGCCTCCACTAAGGGAGGACTTCATTAAAATCTCTAGCATGATAGGGTATTTATAATACTCCTATCCTACTCCTACTATGCTAAAGAAATAAATAACCAAATCCTACTAAACTAAGGAAATACTTAACCCATTTGTACTAGGTTAATGTAACATTCTCCTAATCCAAATAAACTAATGAAATACATAACCCAATTGTACTAGGTTAATGTATCATTGTCAAAATCCAGCTTTGTGTCTGTAAGTCCCCAAAGTCTTCAGAAATGCTGTTTTAGTCCTGGACAGATTTTCCATGCAGTCCCCAAAGTATTCAGAAATGCTGTTTTAGCCCGGGACAGATTTTCCATGCAGCAGATTTGGTCCTTTAGGCGTCCAGCTACTTTCTACTTCGTTTGTGAGCTTTCTTTTGCGTCAAGTAAGCCATAAAATGCTGTATTTTGCATCATTTATACCTGAAACTTTCCTAATCATGTTCGTTAGCTCATTTATAGGAAAAAGGACTAAAAGTGCATGAAATATATAGTTTGTTCTCAAAACTAGGCTAAAATATGGGCAAAATATATTGATATAGGCGCGTAAATTCGCCTATCATCAACACCCCACACTTAGAGCTTTGTTCGTCCTCGAACAACATATCATGTCCTTCTAATATCAACTTAGGGTTTTTACAGCCACAACACAAAACATTCTTCAAGACAAGCACAACAACTATCAACAAAGAGTAGCTTTCTGATTATAAGTAGAAACAATTTAACCTCAAGCATAGACTCGTGATGGTGATCAACTCGCATGCAAACGTTAAGGTACATAGAATCATATACAACTATCCAAAACTCATCAACCATGTGTGTCTCACAATATAGTACCCATAATCACTCACAAATATAGCATATTTTTCAAACATGGGTATCAACATATCCTTGCTCTCACTCTCGCAAAGAATTCATATGTAGCAACTGATGACCATAGGCTTGCCTTTAATGTAGTACTCTACTAAATGTCAGAATGCTAAGCTTAGGATCAAGTAGGTCTTTTGATGGTTGTAATGTAGGCTAAGGGACGGGTAGGATCAGCTATTTTGGCCAGAAATAGTGACTAGGTTCCTAAGCACTTTAATACATCACATTGTATCATTGACACTTTTTTCTTTCAACCTTTCTTTATTTTATTCTTCCACCCTTGTTCTCATCTTTTGTTTTTCAATTTTAAGCACAACTCACTTTTCAGCTTTCTTTTCCTTTTTCTTTTCACAACATACCTCTTATGATAGCACTTTCTTTTTCATAACACATTCAAGCACCATTACAATTTAAAGCATCATACTTAACCAATTTCCTCTTATATTGTCACATGACTTTTTCACTTTAAAGCACTCAGGATTTTGGATCAAATTATGGTCTTGAAAGAAATGGATTAGGCTTACATACAAGGTTGTCAAAGAAATAGGCTAAAGGCTCAAAAGGGTTTAACTAGGATGATGTCCATGGGTAGGTAAAACTGAAGGTAAACATGTATAGGTTACCAAAGAAATGCCTAAATCATATCCTAAACTTACACTCCTTATTTTCGCTTTGCATACATACCAGGCAAGTTCTAGCATCAGCCACATACATAGAATATACTATTATCTCACACACACAAGGCACATGGTCGACTTGATTTGGAAGTAATATAGACTCTTGACCCAACAAGTGAAGGAATTGAATCATACAATATCACATAATGAGTCACAACTAGAGACTAAACATCTCAATAGTCACAATTGTAATACATACTCTTGTTATAATCTCATGCTGCCTATCAAAATAATTTCATGCGAAGCTAGAAAAATTTTACTCCTAAAAAAAAACTAAAAAAAACGTCAAACGAAAAAAACAAAAAGAAACGAACTCAAATAAACAAAGTAAACAAACAAACATAGGTGCAAACAGAGAAGTATAGCATGCAATGCCACCCCACACTTAGACGGGACACTGTCCTCAGTGGAAAATAAATACGAGGAACCTGGTCAGTCGGACTCCTCCTCTATGTCTGGGGTCATACCCCTTGCGTTGGGATCATCATAAGAGTTGTTATCCTCAGACGTTCCTCATAAGTATCCCACTTAATTCCAAGCGTGAGTTGAGGTATTTGTTGTGAGGAGGGTTCTCCTTGGTCCTTGCAACTTCTCTTTTTTTTTTTTTTTTTTTTTTTTGCCCTTTAGGGAGGTGGTAGCCTTCTCCTTGCCTTGTCTCGCTTTAGGTGCCATTGTACCTGGGACTAGAAGTAATGTTAGTTGCAGCACAATCTCACTTGATACAATCTATAAGCAAGTACTAGGGGTACCACCCCACACTTAGTTTTGTTGCACAAATCAGCGAGGTGAACATAGTCGATTTACTCAGATTTCGTCGACATACGTTTTAGGATTGTATTCCAACGAGAAAATCAGCATTGTATCACTTATTTGCAGCCATTGGACTACTTTCATGGTAGATATAGCAACACTACGACATAGGGGTTACCACATGGAATCGATATTCTTACAACAAGCACAACCTCCTAAGTCGATAGGCACTATAATCTTATCCCGATGGCCGGGATAGTCTAACATGTAAGCATCCAAACAACACTCTTAAGCAATATTCATAGCCATATCTATTCAGCAAATATCATAACAATGCTATTGAAACCAAATTCAAGTCGGAAATAAGTCAAGAATTCCCTACGTATATGTTCACTCACATGATTATGCAACAACAATTCGAACACATGAACATCACCAACAATCTTATATGATTTAGCAATTTATAATAAGCATAGCAACGTAGTACTTACGATAAATAGGTGGAGAATAAGAGAGCACTTACTTGCTTGAAGATTGTGGAGAAGTTGTTGTGGATTGGAAGAACAAAGGAAGAAAATTTTGAGAAGATTTGGAAGGTTATGTGGCGCCTTTAGGGTGTTTTCTAATGTGGTTGTGTTGTAAAACTATGTCCCCTTTATATAGGAAGAGTATGGGTCGGGTTATGACCCATTTACAATCGGATTTGGGGACAAAATCACCCTATATGCGGCGCATATCCCTCGGCATAACACATGTATATGCGGCGCATTGTCCATGGCCTAATGGGACATATGCGCCGCACATGGTATGGCATATCTAGGCATATGCGGCGCATATGGTATGGCATTTGGTCTCAGTATCTCAAATGCCATAGCATAGGCGGCGCATAGTCAAACGCACACCTAGGAATAGGCGGCGCATAGTGTATTGCACACTAGATTCCGAGTCCTTAGGCTATAGAATAGGTTGTGCATCGTTCGTGGCCTATTTTTACCAAGGCCTAGCCTTCCTCGAAGACTATTATGACGTGAGAAAGGCTCAATTCATAGCCTTATGCATCACCATTCCTAACTTACCGACTTTACCATACAATGTGACCAGATCGTCAATTGAAATCAATCTCCTCGTTGCATCTTTCTTGCACCTATATTTGCTCAAAACACAATAAAAACGATTAGTACGATGGGTTGCCTCCCACCAAGCGCCTTATTTTTGGTTGTGGCACGACTCTTATTTTTGGATTTTCATTTATCAAAAAGAAAAAAATTAAAACGACGAAACGATAAAACGATAAAACGATGGGTTGCCTCCCATCTAGTGCCTTATTTATTGTCGTGGCTCGACGTAGTAGTCTCGAGTACTTAGACTTCGTCGAGATAAGTGATGGATCGTTTTCTAAAAGGATTTAGACGACAATGAGGCTTACCTGTGGTCATGCGATCTTTTTCGAGATTGCTCATACGTTTCTCCGGAGAGTCGCCAATTATATCATCAATAGTCCAACCCATAGCTCTCTTGTATCTCCTCAGAGCAGAGATGAGAGCTTCTACGTGCTGTTCACTTAAATCATCTGCTCTCTCAGGAAGTATATTTCTACTTTCCAAGAACACATACCTTAGATAATCGGGGAGCTCTTGCGATTCTAGCATTGGTGGCTCGTCAAAGTGAGTCTTCGCTGTTGGTTGATTCTTGAGATCACAATCCGGTTTATTAGGAGTATAAGACTCTATTTCTGTTAGATCACCCATAAGTTCTTCATAATCTTCATTATCCTCATGCTCAACATTCAGTGGCGCAGCAGACAATGGCTCAACAGTAGGTTGTTTCTCTATAGATAATGCTTTCATATCCTCATAATGAACATCAGCTACAGATGACTCATTCATATCGCTGGGCTGCTTCATTGTTTTGCATATATCAAACCGTACCACTTCGTCAACCACTTGCTTGCCTTTTGCTGAAGTTTCCAGCACCTTACCACTTCTGGTAGTTATGGCCATGCATGACCCATCATTCCTTGGGTTTTGCACAGTATCGCTAGGTAAAGTGCCAGCCTTTCTTTGATTGAATGCTGCTGAAAGTTGGCTGAATTGCTGCTCTAGTTGCTTGATAGAAGTGGAATGAGAATCAACTAATTGCTTCATGGAGGCCAAATCGTCAATCACCTCCTTAACTCCCGCGCTCGTCGCTTCCACTCCTTTCAATAACTTAGCCATCATGTCTTCCATACTCCCAGAATTAGATGTGGTGGTATCACGTCTACCAGGGGGAACGTACAAACCACTCTTTTCATTATATTTCTTCCAACTACCTTGGTCTTTGTTTCCAGATTTATCATAATGGTTCCGACCTTGGTTTCCTTGGGCATTCCCACGGAAACCCCTCTGATTGTTCAAGTAGTCGGCCTCCGCTTCAGAATCAGATTCGTCTCTTCCTTTTAGCGCTACAGCTTTCACTTTTTCGGTCTTCTCTGATAATAAGTGCTTTGTCAGAAGATCCAATTGTGTTTTCATGTGAGCCATGTCTTGGTCACGATCTTCTTGTCTTCGCCTCTGCTCTGCAGTCATGCCAAAAGATAAAGTGGGGCTTGTTACCTCAGAATCCCTGGTATGCCAAGCTCTACTTTGCTTTGTCATCCGATCTAGCATATGGCTTGCCTGCCCAAAGGTGAGGTCCATAAATGATCCACCTGCTGCATTATCAACCACTGGCTTAGTCACCGAATTCAACGCTCTGTATAATATCTCCATCAAGTGGACATTGGTCATATGATGGTTTGGGCATCGCATTAGCTTCGTCTTGAACCTCTCCCATGTTTCGTGGAGAGCTTCAGTTGGAAGCTGTCGAAAATTGATGATCTCATCTCTCAACTGTGCTCTTTTGGATGGCGGAAAGAATCTTTCTAGGAAAGCGTCTTTCAATTGCCTCCAATGAGTAATAGAATCAGGAGTCAGCCCATTCAACCACATAGTTGCCTCCCCAGACAGAGACAATGGAAATAGACGTAATCGAATTGCATTCTGTCCAACTCCAGGATTGTCGAATGACTTGCATGTAGAAATAAAGTTGATCAGATGCATGTTCGGATCATCGCCTGCTAGTCCACCAAATAATCCCTTGAGTTGCAAAAGCTGAATCATGGCGCTAGTGATATTAAACTTTGCTCCGGGTGCCAATGGCGGAAGAATAATAGCTCCGGTGGCACCAGGTCCATCAAGATCATCCTCATCATCATCAAACGGTATATGCACAGCTCGGCGTTCGGGCCTATATCTTGCTTGACGATCTCTTCTGTTTGCTGGTGTCGCCATCTCAGCAGTATGCTGTGGGTTTAATAGCTCTTCATCACCCAGATCCTCATCGTCAAGATTTGTTGCTCGCCTACGGTTATCAATATTTTGTTGATGCACTTGAGCAGCCATCCTTTCAATTTCACGTTGTGCCTCCATTGATGCACTGAATAAACCTAAAAAAAAACAAAAACAACAACTAAAAGTAAAAGTACGAGAATCTTTGACCAAAGGGTCTAGTAATTATCACGAACTTGATTGACACTCGTATTCCCCGGCAACGGCGCCAATTTTTGATAACGCTCAATCTACAGCTCTCGTAGGAGTGTAAAGCGGTCGTTAGCAAATATAGAACCCAACTGGGTTGGGTATCGATCCCACAGAGAATAGCTTGGTCAACAAGTAAGTGAAATTATTAGACTTTTGATGCAAGTCTCGTAAGAATGGGGGGATTGTAATAAGTAACCAAAGTAATGAAATAAAAGCTGAAAAATAGCAAAGTAAAAGAGAAAGATTGTCACGTTGGTTGTAAACAATGAGAATTGAGGCGTTGGGGTTATGTCCACCATCTGAGGTATACGTCTCTATTGGCTATGAGTGTGTAGAGTCTTGACATGCAATTGCTTATAGAGAATTGTAGTCGATGGTAAATCCAAGCGTCTCTCGACCTAAACAAGGACTATTTCACTTTAACTCTCTCGAGCTTAAAGTGTGTCTAGCGGTACAAATTCTCCAAGAGGTTAGTCCAGTTACGGCACTAGCTTTTTAATAGGAAAGGGTGTCCTACTACCTTGACATTATCTCTTTTCCAGACAAATAACCTTTCTCTCGAACAAGTTAAATGTTAGACTGGCGTTGGTCTATGCGTCTTCTTTTCTAGACAAATAACCTTTCTCTCGAACAGGTTAGATGTTAGAATGGCGTGTTCTTGTGTTTGAACCGCAAAGGATGTAGATTTAAGATGAAGAGAATAATGATATAAGCAATATACGTGTCTTGAACTCACAAGCTCATAGCAATAGATAGTAACTCATTCGGCTTCCATAACCCCAACTAAGAGATTTAGTTACCCATGAATGCGAAGGATATCACGTTTTGCATGGTGGATGGCGTGTAAAAGAGGTGTTAGGCGTGTGGTTTTGGTGATTCCGTAGCAAGTAACGATTCTCTTGTTGTGGAATTTAAGAATTGAATGTTTGTGGTGGAAGATGAGAGAGATGGAAGAAAATTAATAGTTTAAGAATGAATTTCTTGAATTAAGGGAGGAGTTGCCTCCACTAAGGGAGGACTTCATTAAAATCTCTAGCATGATAGGGTATTTATAATACTCCTATCCTACTCCTACTATGCTAAAGAAATAAATAACCAAATCCTACTAAACTAAGGAAATACTTAACCCATTTGTACTAGGTTAATGTAACATTCTCCTAATCCAAATAAACTAATGAAATACATAACCCAATTGTACTAGGTTAATGTATCATTGTCAAAATCCAGCTTTGTGTCTGTAAGTCCCCAAAGTCTTCAGAAATGCTGTTTTAGTCCTGGACAGATTTTCCATGCAGTCCCCAAAGTATTCAGAAATGCTGTTTTAGCCCGGGACAGATTTTCCATGCAGCAGATTTGGTCCTTTAGGCGTCCAGCTCCTTTCTACTTCGTTTGTGAGCTTTCTTTTGCGTCAAGTAAGCCATAAAATGCTGTATTTTGCATCATTTATACCTGAAACTTTCCTAATCATGTTCGTTAGCTCATTTATAGGAAAAAGGACTAAAAGTGCATGAAATATATAGTTTGTTCTCAAAACTAGGCTAAAATATGGGCAAAATATATTGATATAGGCGCGTAAATTCGCCTATCATCATTGGCATAATTGGACACTTTTTCTTATAATTAATCTTTTACAATTTTTTCTATCTTGTCTTTGAATATAATTTCTCAAACATGTTGAACGTATCTTATTTACTTCACCTTGTTTATTGTCTTATTGCTTGAAGTATTTTTGTGCATTTGGACGTCCCGTGGCTATTAATATACTAACATGAAATTTTTCTTCAAATATGTTGATTGACTCCATTTGGTATTAAAAAGTGTTGTTGCATTAGTATGTCGTGTATTTCATATTTGAGATATCACAAAAAGATTTCCTCATCTTATGCTCATTTCTCTTTTTTTTCAATTATGAAAACATGTCTTATACTATATCATATCATAGTTTTTGGTACAAATATGTGTTGATATATAGGAAATATTTTCCTATATTTTAAGAAACTATGCTTGTGGATCCATTCTTTCTTTTCAAGGACTAGTTGATAATATTGTGCTAGATTCAATTTTTTGTAAGATTGTTTAAGACATGGATTAATTTCTTTTTTTGTTGGATAATTTGGTTTTCTTTGATATCATTGTTTACTATTTCTTCATACTTGAGAACGTTATCTTTTTCATCTCATCATTAGTTTATTATGTTTATGATTTTTGAACATGTCTTAATTCTTTTTCTTTTAGCCTTTTCCTTGCATGAATCTATTTTGGAGTCCAAATGGACTCCTTTCCTCTTGCATTTTGTAATGTGCCAATGAGGCCCACCTCTTCGAGTCAAGTCTGAAGTTTAATCCCAAAGTCGATTATATGGCATACGAGTGTAAGAAGATAGAAGAATAAGAAGAAAACTGGGTTAAAACCCATTGATAAGGTCGCTAAGAGACATGAAATGTCTTGATTTTTACTATAGTATTATTCTTTATTTATATATTTATCTATTTGTTCATTTATTTGGTTCTTGAAGCCAGATTTGATATTTAATACAGGTGAAACGGATGTGGGGCCTCAAAGGCCCAAAAACTAGCTTAGGACAAATTGTGGGACAAAAGTCCAAGTATTTAGATTACGACAAGTGAAGATGGGTCAAAAGCCCAAATTAGCTTAGGACAGAGTTTATGATTTCTACCTAACGGCCTAAGTCTTTTAGTCTCCCCCTTTCTCCTTTATATGGTAATTGTTTTTAATTTTCTTAGACTTAGTTAAAACATCTCCATTAAGTCATAAAATTTATTTTTCACAAATCTTGAAAACACATTTTTCTGAATCGATTTATTTTCAAAAACCAATTTTCTTTATTAAAATAAGGCAAAAAAGTTATTTTAATATAGTCTGGATAACCGCAAGCTAGAGGATACTCTTGGTGACTTAATAACCTTCCAAGAGTATTAATAGGAACCATTTACTCGGAGTTTCAAAACGTAAAAAAAATTGTTTTGAATCTTTTAAGTAATATTTTTAGTTTTTCTTTATATTTTTCCAAAAAATCAAGTGACGACTCCGTAATTTCTTACATATTTCAAAATTTTCTGTAAAGTTTTCAAATTATTTAAAAGGTCAAAAATAATATTTTCCAAACCCTTCGAATCGAAAAGAGGCAAAACAGAAATAGCGACTCTACTGGTGATTTTAACTAGGTTCTAACCAAATAGTTGAATTAGCTTTGTTGACTAACTATTGTAATGTTTGAACTATTTATGTTCTTATGTGTTTAAATTCTGCAAGATTAAACTTTTGCATTTTATGGCATTCTTCCCATTTGAAATATATAAATTGCTTGGGATTTCTTGGATGTCCCATCCCCTATTGTTCAAATCCAAATAAAGTGTTGGGAATACGATGGTTTAGTAGCATGTTAGGCATTTGATGGTTGTTCGTATTTCCAAACCGAATTCGTCCACTTGGGAACCTAGTTCAAACCCACCCTAGACACCTAGGATAAAGCGAACCAAAAATCCTATTTAGGCATTACCCTAGGATGACCCAAGGATGACTAAATCTAACTAACTCTGACATGTATCTCACTTCTGTACTTTTTAAATTACTGTGCTCTGATACCATTTGTAGGGGGGTGCGGATAACTAGGCTAATAAATAGATTCATTATAACTAATGAATCTATTCTTTTTAGTGCGTGGATATTTTTTAGATTTTGTTTTAATAAATTATTCTTTTTGAAAGATGTATTCATTAATTTATTTGTATATATCTAATTCTAGATTTTCTACGTTATTTATTATCTTGTGTTGTTCTTCTCGTAGTGAGTTTTTTATATTATATAAACTGTCACATGTGTTTTTTTCTAAATCTTCTAAGGTTTTTTCTATCCATATTAACTTTTCTTTTAGATCTTCCATTATTTTCCTAATTCGGTTTCTATAATTAATTTCGTTATTTAGATTATCTTGGTTTTCTCTAGTTTTGCTAATATATTTTAACATCCACAATCTTGATCTGAATAATATCCTTCTGGGTAAATGTCTTCGTATATTTGTTCTAAGGCATTTATCATTTCAATTTCGTAGTTTATTACTTCTTCTAATAGCATTTTCTTAATATCTATTATTTCTATATCTTTAAGTGTATATAAGATTAAAACTCTAAGGTAGTCTAAATGAGCTATTTTCTAAAATTGATATTTTATAGTTATTTGTTTTATTCTTAGTAGTTCTTGCATATTTATATTAAGAGATTTTATATATTTTTTATTTTCCATGTATTTGTCTATATTTATTTTTATCTGTTTTTCTAGTAACTGTATATTTCGTATATCTTTAAAAGTTCTACGTGATCTTAACATAATAAATATTTATAAGAGTAGCTAGGTAGACATGGTATATAATTTACTCTAGTTATGTAGTATTCTCCAAATGCTTTTTCTAATATAATTTTTCTCATATCTGCAACATTTATATCTCTAAGTGCATACAAAATAAGTATCTTAAATTTATCTACCATCACATCCGATATATTATCATTCATTATCATAAAATTGTTTTTTTCAAAATATTCTCTTCAACCATGTACATAATAAAATATAGTCATCTCAGATTACTATATACTAGATTATTCTTAAATAACATGTTATTCGGTCACTATTAGCATGGTAATTCGGATACTTTTTCTCTTAAACAGCGCCTCGACTTTGGTTACTCCCCGCCACGGCTTCTTGCCTCATTGGTTTCACTTTTAGAATGGCATAGTTCTTAGGTATTTTTCCCCGTTACCACTTTGCTAATAAACTTCTTAACATATTATTCTTTGAATAATTCTACTATAAAGTAACTAATATGAATTTATTTTATCATATCATAATTGTTGGGAATTATGAATTTTGCTATTCATAATCATAAATAGATATACCTGTTCCGGTAGCTTTGATATTTTTGAGGTTTGTTGCTCCATAGCTTTTTCCATTGCAGTGTATATATTTAATTAACTGGGCTAAATATTTTTTACGGAGAGAATTTTGGCTAATATGAGAAGGCTTACCCCCTGCAATGCCTTCTGAGCTTTTATTTATAAGTGAACTTTACAACTTTACAAAGTATTTTCTACATGTGTTCTAAAAGATAAGACTAATAATGCTAAAGAAAACAAAAAAGGTTACAAAAAGTCCTAAAGGCTACTAAAGTCTACTACCTAAAGTCTAGGCCTAAAACAAAAAAGTCTTTACATAAATAGTAAAGCACAATTATTTTGAAGACTCTACGTAACTTGTAATAAATATCTTGTCTCCATGGTTTTTGTCGTATCGGTTGTATCTCCATTATTGCTCGTCTTATCTTTCCAGCTGGCGTTCTTATCTCTTTTTATTCTAGCTGAACTGCTGGGACATCATTATTTCCTCCATTACATTTTGAACATTTGTGGTCTGGATATTCATGTCCAATAGTCTTACAATATCTGGTTAATAATTCTTTCGAAATAAATTTTTCTCTAATAGCTCTAGATAGGTTCCGTTTCTGGTTTAAGCAACGTCATAATCCATTGCCTAATAGTTTCCATATCTGTTTCTCGTAACTCTTTTGAATTTGAATATATTAATACATGATTTCTTAAATAGTAGCTCCATATAGGATTTTGGTTGCAATATGTATTTGCTAGCTCTTGCAAAATTGTAGATAGTCCGATAATTCTTTTGTTCGCATAAAATTTTGGTATCTCGATTCTAGGTATCTCTGGTTGTGAAATAATATCTTGTGGTATAATCATATCTCGTATCATCCCTATCTTTACAACTTGTATAGGTTTTTTAACTTCATCAAATAATATCTCTGTTGGTGTCGTGTAAATTTTTATAAAAAACAATGTACCTTTGGTTATTCTTTTAAAAGTGATAAATGCTTCATATATCTCTGGTATGGTGGATATCTCAGTTCCGTCCGTGGTATATACGGTACTAAGTAGTCCATATTCGTAGCAAGTTTTAACTAAGCTTGGTTTGGTTTTAGGTAAGGCAATTAGTTTATTATATCCGGTCAATCTCTGGGTTATATAGTTTGTATCTGGTTCTTGGATATTTGTAGCTTTGGGGTTGCTATTTAAAAAGGTTTGTACATTGTAGATATTTTCTATGTATGTACGGGCTGTGTAGTTGTAAGTCTTTTTGTCTTGGTTTAAACTATCTCGGTATGTGGTAACTTGTGGGGGAATAAACATGGGGTATTTTGATGTATTTGGTGTATATGGTTTATCAAATAGCTTGTTTAGGTTCATATATTTTCTAACTCCTCTGCTTGTACCTGCAGAAGTAGATTGATAAACGTTAAGGGTTTTATGGAGTATCCCAACATCTCCTTCTAGCTCTGGAATTTTACTGTCTTCCGATCGACATAGCTCTGCGCATTGCTAAGTTAGCTGATTCATAGCTATAGACTTCAGTTTATCTTCACTAGTCTTTAGCTTTAGCTTTTCTATCTCAGTACCCATACTGTCCACTTTCAATGAAAGCGTAGTTAGGGCATTGAGTATCTTTTCAAGAGTATTTTCTTCTATCATTTCAGTCTATGTAACTTTGTCTTGATATGTAATTTGCAATAACATTTTTGTTAGTACTGATCACTTCTATTATAAATGTTAAATTTAATATGTTTAAAACTAGTCTCCGAATCTCTTTTGTTGTAACTGAATTTTGTATTTTCTTTGATAGCCACCAGCGTACCTGTGTATTATCTGTTCGCACAATAAATTTGTTATATACAATATATGGCTCAAATGCTAACAAACATTTATATAATGAACATAATTCTTTCCTATTTATTTCCCATTTTATTTCTGTCTCATTGAATGTACCTGAGTAGTATCTACAATGGTGTTCTTTTTTTTCTGCTTCATATCTATATTTAAGTACTCCTTCGTAACTATATTCACTGGCATCTACTTCTACTATATATGTAAATTTTCTATTTTCATCTGGAAATTGTAATTTTGGTAATTCCTTGCAAAGTAATTTTATTTTTTGAACTTGTTTTTTATCTTCTTCATTATAATTATATTCTATATCCTTTTTTAATTTTTTCTGTAGTGGTTTTAGATTTTCTGCTAATTTTGGAATATATTCTCTTACTCGGTTTACTAATCCTAAAAATGATTGTAATTTCTTTTTTGTATCTAATTCTTCTTTCGAATTTATTATTTTTTGTACTATATGTTGTTGCATTTTTACTCCACTTTTATCTATTTGTATTCCTAAAAATTCTATCTGGTTTTTCATAATTTCGGCTTTCTTTTCACTTAGACTTATTCTTGATTTTGCTATTATATCTGTAAACTGTTCTAATAATTTTATATGTTCTTCTTTGGTCTTTGTATATAATAATATATCATCTATGTATACTATGCAATTAGGTAATTGTTTAAAATAATTATCCATAAAATGTTGATATCTACCTGGTGTATTTTTATATCCAAAGGGTAATACATTCCACTCATAAAATCCTTGTGGTACCGTAAATGCGGTTAATTCTTTAGATTCTTCTTCTAACTTTAGATGGTAAAATCCTGATTTACAATCAAATTTGCTAAAATAATTATATCCTTATATCTGTCTTATTTTTAATATCTTATTTGGTATTGGATAATTATATGTTGTAGTTTTTGCATTTAAATTTCTATAATCAATGACCATCCTACTTTTTCCTCTTTTTCTTTCACTATGTTTATTTACTATAAATGCTGAACTATTATGTTTACTATTACTTTTTTGTATATATTGTTGTTCTAATAATTCATCTATATACATTTTAAATTCTTTAAAATCGTCAAAATTATATGTTAATGGTTTTTGGGTTATTATACTATTTTCATCTATTAATTCAATTTTTATGGTAGTTTTATGTTTTTCCCATCCTTTTAATGGATCTTCACTATATAATTGTTCTAATTTTTTCTTAACTATTTCTATCCTTTTTATTGAAAATATAGTTATTTCTGTTTTATTTATCGAAAATACTACTAATTCTGTTGTATCTTCAGTGGTTTTTGTATTTTCTAACTTTTGTATAATTTTTTCACTTCCTTTTATCCAATCAGTTTTCTTTCTTATTTTATTATTAACTCTTTTTGCTCTTCCTTTTTGTTTACATGGTGTTGTAAACCACCAATCGTTTCTAGTTATTATATGTGGGTATAGTTTATCTAAAAATGGCATTCCTAAAAGTATATCTTTTGATGTTAGTTCATAATTATAAATTTCTTCTATTGTTAGTATCTTATCCCATATTTGTGCTTTTACATTCCTAGCTTTATAAATAATTAAGCTTCCTTCATTATTAAATCCTTTAACTACTATTGGTATTTTTAATTTATCCCATTTACTTTTTGGTAAGCAATTATATCTATCATAGGCGTATAATATCTACTGTAATATCCTTCCATTATTATCTTCATTAATACGTATATTTTCATTTTATGTTATGGCTCTTTTTAAGAATAATCTTTCCCTATTATATGTTATGGCTAATTGTGTATGTTCTATATTATATGGCTTTACTTGTTCTAACCATTTTAGTCCTAATATTATATCTGTTTTTTGCATTTCTTCTTTTACTTCAAATTCTATTTTTATTTTTCAAATTCCTCCTATTATTATTTCTTTTTCTGCTATATCTTTACTATTTATTAAACTTCTCGGTAGATCTGGGCATCTATCATTATCAGTTTTTATTTCTTCATTCTTTACTAAACATTTTGCTATATAATTTTCTTCTTGTCCTGTGCTTAGTAATATTAAATATTCTTTTTCATTTATTTTTCCTGTTATGTAATATTGGTTTGAATTACTTATTGAATTTGTTTCATAACTTGTTCTTTTTGATGAGCTTGATGATTCTGGTTTTTCATTAGCTATTCTTTTTGTTGTACTTATTCTATCATTTACTATTTCTAAATTTTCTTCTATATCTATGTCTCTATAGCTATAATCACTATAATCTATTGTTTTTACAATTTGTTCAAATGGGCTATCTATTTGTATTTTATTAATTTTATTTTTTCCTGTTATTTTATGTTTTGTTGTTAATACATATAAATTTTTACATCTTGCTGTAAATATTTTACTTCCTGGGGTTAATTTTATTCCTGATATCTTCCAATATAATACTAGTGATTTATCTATATTTCTATATGTTACTGCAATTGAATAATTTGCACTTATTACCAAGGAGGTTAAGTTTAGATTTGCTCCCTTGAGTGGAACTGATATCATGTATTCCTTCTTTTTTCCATTTTGTATTCCATTTGGTTTATTCTTATTTTTTGTATAATATTTTTGGGGCAATGGAATGTCTTACAAACGGTATGTATATCCTTCAAACGTTAGGCATACATTTACCTTAAAAGGTTCAAAGTATGTTAGGATGCGTTAACAATTGTTTATGTCCTAAAGTGTTACACTATTTTGCTCTATCTATATTTGCTTGATTTGTCTAATATATTACTTTAGTGAATTATTACAATTCATGAACTTTTGAGTGTATTGAAAGGTTAATACATGCATTAGTTTAACGTGTACTGCTAATAACTTATTTGATATACTTTTTCACCCTATGTTAACTAAGCTTGCATTAGTTCTACACTCTATTGTATGTTGAGGTGTGTATTACTAATATTTCAAAATCAATGATATTAGCAATGTATACATTAACATAATTAAAGGCACTATTATCCCTCAAAAAAAATTTGGCATCCTTTCCAACAATATATATTGAGCGTATCCTTGTTTAAAAAAAATAATAAATTATTTAATTCATGTTATTTTTAATACATCAAATCAAACACTGCATAAAAAAAAATACAAGCATAACTAATGCAATCATAACTTACACAAGCATTACTAATACAAGTATTACTAACACATCATATTTTCCATTATTCATACTCACTCTACCAAACGACCGCTAAGCAGGTTGTTGTTCTTATTCCTGTGCTACTGTTGCTAGCAAACAACAAATGCGTACATCCATATTCTAAAACATTCATAAAATTAAAATATAAGAGTAGGTAATTTAAGTCGCATTTTAGCTCACTTTTTTTCTTACAATGGCATGTATTAACCTTCAAATACACTTTACCAAATGACCCCTAATGAATTATTAATTTTTAGCTTTTGAGTGTTTTTCTTTTCTTTCAGAAAAGAGAGACTTATTTATGTTTTTAGTTGACATGACCTGCCCTGGAGCCTTGTCATAATGGGTGTCCGAGTCTGACCAGGATCGGATACCACCCCTGTTACCCAACCCAACCTCAAGCTGCCTGCCCTGAGTTGGCTGAATTCTGAGTATGTAATATGATAGTGTAACAGCTCACATAAAGACTTTGGGATAAGATCACAATCGTGACCAACCCGACCGAGTGCAACCATCCCATACCAATAATCTATCCTTACCAAAAGAAGGCCTATAAACCATGCCATAACCAAGCATGTTCCAAAACACCATATAATTAATCCCAAAATGAAATAGGATGAAACAACCAACAATCTTATCCACTGATTTTAGCCCTTCAACTCATTCCAATGCCAATGTTGACACCTATACCGATCCTATCCATTCCAACCCATAAAAGTACCACAAAGCCTCTAACCAAAAGAGTAATGAAATTTCGTTGGGACATGCCCCCAACTATAGCCAAAACCAATATCCAAAATAAAATCAAAGTATGTAGCAGTATCCATGACATAAACTGGAGCCTTTTGAAAGGATGGAAGATCACCACTTCAGTGCAAATGTTGATCCTAAATCAATCACTATGTAGGAGGAGTAGAACGGTAAGTTCCTGCATAATGTGGGTATACAACTGCCAGTAGATGGGGTTAGTAAGTGTCTACGAGCATGATCTCAATGTAAGAATAAGATAATACCATTTATAAAAATAAGTAAAACCATCCATATACACACAACCATAAATATATATATAACTATGTCGGGAAAAAGGGACCGGGTTTAGCATGCCTTTAAAATGTTTACCCGGGATCTATATCTTTGCCATCCTATACAACGCATGGACTATATGGGTTCAGCTCCTCATATTGAAAGGGACTATTACGTGTATCCGCACGACCAGGGAAGAAACCATTGGTATGACTAGTACATCCCCATTATATAGTGTGACATCATGCACACGAACACCAAGACCAACCTCATATCGGCAAATATGAGTTTCCAGTTCTATTCCACCCAGGAACTCCACCTTCCACGGATTAGCTACACTTCCCACCATTATTGCCCAATTAAAACCAATTTCCAAATAACCAAACTATTATCCATTTACTAATCAAGGACATTGATATTGGTATCACCATACCAAACCTTACTTGCAAGTATAATCCCTATCCAACGATATAGAGGTTTCTAGGGACTTTCAAGTGCCCTTCCATTTACCATATTAAACTACTTGGGGAAATTCCATGTACCACTCAAGCATAAACATTAGCCATTTACCATTACCACCTATTGAAGCCATGCATAATTCCTTTACTATGTTTTTAAAACATGCAAGAGTTCCATTAAAAGTAGTCAACGCAATGAACATATCATTAAAAGAATTTTTTCAAACATATTGGCGGCATAATATGACCGAAACCAATTCCAATTACCATTAAACCATTCCCATTTAATCAAATTATCCAAAACCACCATTAATGCATATAAAAGCATAATTAAAACCATGGGAAACTATAACCAACCATTTAATGTCAAAACCTCCAAAACATATTTGAAAACCAAAATCATAATATAAATGAAATCATATAACCATTCATAAAATCCATGCCTTTAGTTAGAATTAACAATGACGGAAGAGAACATGTCTTAAACCAATATGTTATGGAAATAAATCACCAAGACAAGCCACAAATTAGTCCTTTAGTTGAAATCCTAGCTTTCCTAATCCAAAAGCTCTTGAGAGAATAATGCAATGTTTTAGAAGAGTTTCTAAGTGTTAATGAATGGAATAATAGGGTAAATAACCTCCCAGGTAGGTTAGAAGTAGTGAGGCCTTATTAGGATAAGTTGGGAAATGTCTAGAATACCCTCACTTAAGTTTTACCAAAATCCTATCACAGGGATACGAGTGACCCACATGAGTTGTACCCTCCGATATGATTGGTATCCTCAACTTATAACCTGGCCTTAACCCTTGGATCAAACACTCTCCAGCATATGATTAGTCCAGCCAAGACATATTAGCAACATACGATCAGTACCCTTCATCTTTACCCCGGGCAAATTTACACCCAAGGAAGATTTAGACACTGTCCACCATACGAGTCCTAGGTACTACTCGTACCCTGGCTTATGGCTCATAGTGAGACACTCGCACTTAGATCTAACCTAAGTAACCAAGTTTAAGACTAAGTTAATGAACCAAATGATCCACAACCACCAATACAACTTGTATGCCTAAGTTGTATCCAATCAGTAACCAAAATATATCCCACTAACCAGCACCGGTTAGTATATGAATGGACCAAACCATTCGTACCCCAACATACGACTCGTACCCATGAGTCGTATTAGGTCCAGATATTAGAATTCAAGGAAATTTTGTAAGGTCCAGAAACTAGGGTGTTTTAGTCTCCCCTACTAGGAACATTTGTCCCTGAATGACAAACAAGGTAAGGGAAACTACACACACGAGTCATTTGCATTATCTTATCAAATATATTCCCAATCTTTAATAAAGTTTGAAAACAAAGAGGAAAAGTTATTTGTTCCTTTAACAAACTCAGAAAATAAAGATGTGTTGAAGACACACACCTTTCGTATGAATCCCAGGGGAAAAAAATAAATACAGATATTTGAACTTCTTATCCTCTTTCACTTCCCATGTAGCTTTTTCCACATTATGGTTCCGCCAAAGAACCTTAACTAAAGCCATATCCTTGGTCTGTAACTGATGAACCTGCCTATCCAAGATCTCAATCGGGACTTCTTCATAAGTGAAAGAATCAGTGATACCCAATCCTTTCAAAGGAACAATCAAAAAAGGATCACCAATACACTTTCTCAACATAGAAACATGAAAGATAGGATAAACCAAGATGAAGCTAGAAGGCAACTTCATCTCATAAAAAATATCACCAACTTTCTGCAAAATATCATAAGGACCCACATACTAGGGACTGAGCTTCCCCTTCTAGCCAAACCACACTACTCTCTTCTTGGGAGATACCTAAAGGAAAACCTTATCCTTAACCTCAAAGTCCAAGTCTCGATGCCTAAAATTTGCATAGGACTTTTGGCAACATTGGGCATCTTTAAACCTTTCTCGAGTCATCTTCACCTTCTCTGTAGCCTGATAAACCAAGTCGGGACCATACATGTCTGCGTCACCAAGCTCAATGCAACCAATAGGAGATCTACACCTCTTACCATATAATGCCTCAAAAGGGGCCATACCAATACTAGAATGATAGTAATTATTATAATCAAACTCCACAAAAGGTAGATGGTAAACCCAATTGCAACCATAATCAATCACATAAGCCCGAAGTGTATTCTCTAATGTCTGAATAGTTTTCTTTGCTTGCCAATCCATCTGCAGATGGAAAGTAGTACTCAGACTCACCTTACTCCCCAACCCTCCCTGAAAAGACCACCAGAAATGAGATGTAAACTGCATGCCATAATTAGAAATACTGTACTGAAGATATATCTCAAGTATAATACTCCACCGAGAAGGTAGTCCACACTAGGAAAAAAGTGCACAAACCTCGTCATCCTATCTGCAATGACCTAAATTGAATCATATTGATTTTGACACCAACGAAGACTGTTAACAAAGTCCATATTAATCACATCCAACTTCTACTTAGGCAAATCAATCTTTTGATACAACCCTCCAGGCCTCATGTGCTGAACCTTAACCTATTGACACACTATGAATTTGTCCACAAAATCATCCACATACCTCGTCATGCCATTCAATCAATAGATTTCCTTGAGATCATAATACATCTTAGACGAGCCAGGATGAACAATATAGCATAACTCATATGACTCATCCCAAATCTTTTGTCATAACTCGCTGACATCAGGAATACACAACCTCCCTTGGTACCATAAAGTACCAATACCAATGGTCTCAAATACCACTACATTTTACCCACCAATGTCACTCTTGATTTTTATCAAGATAGGATCCAGTACTTACTTCTCCTTAATATCTGTAGTGAGAGATGATCAAACTAATGTTTGCACCACCATCCTTGGAGTCTAAGAGGCAAATTAAAAGATTAGCCAAGAGATGAATATACTTCATGAATTCTCGCTATCCTTCCTCTACTGAGCCAAACACCCCATAGATAACCTGCTAAAAGCATCAACAACTATACTAGCCTTACCTGGTTGATAGTAAAGACCCATATCATAATTTTTTAGAAGCTCAAGCCATCTTCTCTGCCTGAGATTAAGCTCGTTCTGGGTGAACACATATTGTGGACTCTTATGATTACAAAAGATATCCACGTGGACACTATACTAATAATACCACCATATTTGTAAAGCAAACACAACTGCCAACAGTTCTAAATTATAAGCAGGATAATTCATCTCATGTACCTTTAAATACCTAGAATCATAAGCAATCACCTTCGCATGTTGTATTAACACATAACCAATACCTACCCGAGATGCATTACAATAAACCACGAACCCATTATTGCCTTCTGGCAATATCAAAATTGGAGCCGAAGTTAACATATTCTTTAACTTCTCAAAACTCCCTTCATAAGAATCTACCAAGAAAACTTAACCTTCTTCTTAGTTAACTTAGTCAAAGTAGTAGCTATTGACAAAAAATTTTTCATAAATTGCCTATAATACCCGGCTAAACCCAAGAAGCTCCAAATGTCAAATGGAGTCATAAGTCAAGGCCACCTCTTTACCACAGTAATATTTTACAGATCCACTATGATCCCCTCACTAGAAATAATATGACTCAAGAAAGTTACAGAATTCAACCAAAACACACACTTGGAAAACTTGGCATACAACTGTGGTTCCTTTAAGGTCATTAACACCACACAGAGGTTATTAGCATGATCCACCTGGCTATTTGAATAAACCAAAATATCATAAATAAATACAATAACAAAGAGATCTAAATACTAACAAGAAACTATGTTCATCGGATCCATAAACACCACTGGAGCATTAGTCAATACAAATGACATTACCAAAAACTCAAAGTGACCTTACGAAGTATGAAAAGTTATTTTAGGAATATCCACCTCCCTAACCATTAGCCGATAGTACCTAAACTAAAGATCTACCTTATAAAAGAACTTGGCACCTTACAATTGGTCAAACAGATCATCTAGCCTTGGAAGAGGATACTTGTTCTAAAACGTCACCTTGTTCAACTCCCTATAGCAAATTCACATCCAAAGCAAAATATCCTACTTACGCACAACCAACACCGGTACACCCAAGGAGATACACTAGGATGAATAAACCCCTTATCCAGAAGATCCTTTAGTTACTCCTTGAGTTTTCTTAACTCAGCCAGAGCCATTCTTTATGGAGTAATAAAAATTGAATAAGTACCCAGAATTAGATCAATACCACACTCTATTACCATATTCAGAGGAAGACTAGGAAGATTATTAGAAAAGGCCTTAGGACATTCATTAACTGTTGGAACTGACTAGAAAGAAGGACCTTACGATTTAGAATTTTAACTCAAACTTTGTGATAAATACATCTTTTAGAGATTAAGCTCTAAGCTCTAGGATTAGAAATAAAAATCCCTTAGGAGCTAGAGAAACACCATCTCACTCTATAACTGGCTCACTAGGAAACCTAAAGATAACCCTATGGGTCTGACAAGCCAAAGACTCATAACAAGAGTGTAACCAATCTATATGCAAAATGACATTAAAATCCACCACATCTAAATCAAATAGATCCACCATGGTATGACCACACCCCATCATAGACTCTCTTAGCAAAAATTAATTTACCTACTAAGGTAGAAATAGAAAAAATATTCAACATAAATTCTAGATCAAAATCATAAGATACAGCGACATAAGGAGAGAGTGGACCCAAAATCAAGCAAATAACATATGTCACACGAGAAAAGTTGTAACGTACCAGTAACAACATTAAGTGATGCCTCAGATTTCTATTGAGATGATAAACCATACAACCTGTTTAGACCAACACTAAAACCAAAAGCAGTAACAGAAGAAGATGCAATACCACTAAGGGTTGGTTCATAAAATGAAGCCACATGAATCTTATTCGCCTTCGTAGCAACCTTATTAACTGGACAATCCCTGTCGATGGATTTTTTGGCCACACTTGAAGCATTTATCCTTTCCTTCATTGCAATAACCCTGATGAGGATAACCAGAAATCAAACAAGAATAGCTTGAAAAAACTGACTGACCTTCACTTGCTTGGTATTGGGCACCTTACGCTCAAAAATTGTCACCACCTTGATGACGTTTATCGCCTTACTGGTAAGAAGCACGAGTTTAAGAGTAGGAACCAGAACTTCCCCACTTTTTTTCAACCATTTTCTACTATCTCATCCACCCTAAGACTAAGTTCCTGGTCAAAAAAGCTGATCATCTTTCCCTACCTATCCCCAAACTCCACCTGATTTCTTTTCTCATCCTTTACTTGCGGAATATAAGTAGTCAACCTTGATATGTCCATACCTCTAATTATTAAGGAAGTCTTGCTCTCCAAAATTAGATCCTATTTTAACCCATAGGTAAACTTCCTCATTCTAGCTTGTATGTCAGCCACCAAATTAGGAGCATCCCTTGTCAATTGATAAAACTTTAAGGCATATTCCTTGATAGATATTCTCCCCTGCTTGAGGTTCACAAACTCCTCTATCTTTGCATTCCTCAACTCTTGCGGAAAGAAATAATATAGAAAAGCACCAGAGAAGGCATCCCATAAGGATAAATCCTCTATATCCCCTCTATCACTATCCTAATCTTTACGCCACTGATATGCAGCCTCTTAAAGCTGATAAGCTTCAAAGTTTACCCCCTTAACATTAGTATCCTGCATTACCCAAAATATCTTTTCTATTTTATCCAAAATTCCCTAGGGATCCTTCTTCAGCTTCACTCCAGAAAAATGGAAGGACCTATCTTCATAAATTGGACACCTTTGTGGCCTCAGTAGATAAAGCATCAGACATATCCTGCTCAGCTTTAGAAGTAACCAATTTATCAATAGCATGAATAGACTAACAAAATTCTAAATTAGTCACCTCATATTAAGGAGGACTAGTAGAAACTAGTGGAACTCTAGAACTATCATGGATAGGACCCTGGTATTGAATATGAACCCCAGAAGTAGGATGCACCCCTTCAGTATTACCCCTAGATAGGATAGAAAATTTTTTTGTGTTCCAAATCTACGAGGCATGATCTGAAATACGAACAAATAAAGGATTAGAGAAGATTCAATGACTAAGACTCCAAGATTGAAAATAGAATACGAAGAAAGTAAAACAATCCTAAATGTCTTGTACCTCTCTCTTATGAATGTGGCTCCCTACATACCCCTAAAAGAGACTCTACTCGACACGGATTTATGGATACCTAATTAACCATGAACCTGTACTTTGACAACAACTTGACATGACCCGCCCTGAGGCCTAGTTGGAATGGGCGTCCCAAGTCTGACCAGGACCAAAGAATACCCCCGTTACCTAATCCAACCTCCAACCACTTGCCTAAGATTGCTAAATTTTGAGCATGTAACAAGATAGTGTAATTGCTCACATAAAGAAATTAGGATAAGATCACAATAGTTATCAACCCAACTAAGTCCAATAATAATACAACCATACCAAAACAAGTTCCACAAACCAGTCCATAACCAAGGATGTTCCAAAATACCATATTAATAATCCTAAAATGAAATAGGGTGGAACAACTAACAATCTCATCCAATGATGTCATCCCTTCAGTTATTCCAATTCCATGACTAACACCTATATCAATTCCGCCCATTACAACCCATAGAAGTACCACAAAGTTTCTAACAAAAAAAGTAATGAAATCTAACTCAAACATGTCCTCAACCACAGTAAAAACCAATATCCAAAATAAAATCAAAGTATCTAGAAATATCCATAACATAAAATAGAGCCTTCTAAAAATACAGAAGCTTACCATTTCAGTCCAAATATTGATCCCTAGTCAATCACTATGTCAAAAGAGTAGAACGGTCGGTTGCTGCATAGCATGGGCATATATCTGCTAGTAGATAGGGTTAGCGAGTGACCGCTAAATGATCTCAGGGTTAGGATAAAATAATTATATATATATATATATAATCAAGTAAAACCATCCATATGCATACAACCATACCAATATATATTACCATATTGGGAAAGGGGATCGGGTTAAGCATGCCTTTAAAACCTTCACCTAGGCTATGTAGCTTTGCTGTTCTAAACCACCCACGAGCTATGTGGGCTCCGTTCCCCTATCTTAAAGGGCCATAGTGAGTGTAGCCACATGACCTGGGAAGAAACCCTTGGGATGACTAGTACATCCCCCAAATATAGTGTGACATCATGCACATGGTCACCAAGATCAACCTTACTTCGGAAAATATGAGTTTCTAGTTTTGGTCCCCCTGGAATCTCTACCTTTAATGGCTTAGCTACACCTCTCGCCATTATTTCCTAAATAAATAAATTTTTAATTAACCCAACCATTATCCATTTATAACCAAGGTCATTGATATTGATGTCATCATACCATCCCTTACTTTTAAGTATCATCCCTAGCCAACCATATAGAGGTTTAAGGGTTCATTCAAGTGCCCTTTCATTTACCAATTTAAAACACTTGGGGGGATTCCATGTACCCCTCAAGCATAACCATTATCAATTTACCATTCCAAGCAATTTAAACCATGCATAATTCCTTTAAGAAGTTTTTAAAACATGCAAGAGTTCAATTAAAAGTAGTCAATGAAATGAACATATCTTTATAAGTATTTTTTTCAAACACATTGGGGGCATAATATGATCAAAACCAATTTCAATTACTATTAAACCAGTCCCATGCAATCCAATTATACAAAACCACCATTAATTCATATAAAAGAATAATTAAAATCATAGTAAACCATAACCTACCATTTAATATCAAAGCTCCCAAATCATATTTGAAAACTAAAATCATACAATCAAGGAAATCATCAAAACGTTCAAAAAAATCATGCCTTTAGTTAGAATTAACAATGAGGGAAGAGAAAATGCATTAAACCAAGATGATGATGGAAATAAATCACAAATACAAGCCCCAAATTGATCCTTTAGTTGAAACCCTCATTTCCTTTGCCCAAAAGCTCTTAAGAGAATTATGGAGTGTTTTAGAAGAGTTTCTAAGTATTAAATAATTGAATAATTGGGTAAATAACCTCTCAAGTAGGTTAGAAGTCATGGGGACCTATTAGGATAAGTGTGGAAATGTACAGAATATCCCCACTTATGTTGCACCAAAATCCCATCATAGGGATACTACTGACCCACACTAGTTGTACCCTTTGATACATTTGGTATCCTCCACTCGTAACCTATCCTGAATCCTCAGATCTAATATTGTACAGCGTATGACTCATCCACAAAGTTATATTTGAAGTATACAATTGTACCCTTCATCCGTACCCTTAGAAGATTTACAGCTAAGAAAGATTTAGACACTGTTCACTATGCAAGCCGTGGGTACGACTCATACCCTAGCTTATGCCTCATAGTAAGCCACTTATACTCAGTTTTAATTCAAGTAACTAAGTCTAAGATTAAGTAAGGGAAAGAAACTATCCATAAAACTAATATGATTCGTACCTATTCCAGTAACAAAAATCCATTCTACCAACCAACACTGGTCAGTATACAACTGTACGATACCATCTGTACCAAAATATATGGCTCATACCCATGAGTCGTATTGGATCCAAAGATTAAAATTACAGGAAATTTTTTAAGGTCCAGCAGCAAGGGTGTTTCAGTAATCAAACTTGCTCGCTTTGCAAAGAATAAAACAAAGTAATCATTGGAACCATCAGTGATGAAGAATAATGAAGATTCCTTAAAAGTGCACTTTCAGCGTCCTTCTATCTTGCATTTTGAAGTTATTGTTTTCTTGCCTTGTAATCATACTTTCTTGTTATTAATTACTCTTAATTACACTTTATGATTTGATTTCTTTGTAATACGAACTATGTTTGACCTAAATTCCCAAGAATGGGATATGTAGGTGGCCTATGTCACCTTCAGTCAATTCTTTAGTAAGTTTATCTTTTCACTGTATGTACGAACTACGTTGGACCTAAATTTGCAACAATGGAATATATAGGCGGCTTATATTGGCTTTGGTTATGTTATCGAATTTATTAAATCACACTTTTTATTTTATATGAACCATGTTTAACCTAAAATTTCAAGAATGGAATAGTAGGCGGCCTAAGTGGGCTTTGGTCAATACCTTACAAAGTTTATCTTTCTATCTTCTGGTGAAACTATATTTGATATGATTCCTACCTCAACGGAATATGTGAAACCACACTAGTTAGATCATAGAAACTGGGGTAAATTTTTTAGAGGATCCAAAAAATTTATCAATAGGATCTTTCTTAAGTTACATGGAAATGACATTGAAGCATGTAACTAGGGCATAATTTTTTGAGAAGGTCTCAAAAATTTCTAAAGAAGTTGACATTTTCTTCAAATTTAAACACTAGGCGTTTCTAAAACTAAGATCGAGGCATACGTTTTGGGAAGTTCTCAAATTTCAAGCTACATTACATCAGAAAGAACGCAAGTATTTTGTATTCTAGATCAGGGAAGAAATTTGTAGGAGATCTCAAAAATTCTATTCTAACAATGTCATGAGATACAATGAAGTTTAAGTGTTTATATTTTATAAATTGGGGAAGAAATTTTAAGAAAGATCCTAGAAAATTCCACAAAAGACTACACTTCAAGGTTGGAAATCAAAGGTCAACAAGGTGAATCAGGAGGGCAAGGCAATACCAACACCGTTAGTCTCTCAAAACTAAGAATTTTTCTTTGGATGTAAGAATAGTGAAGTCATAAAGTTGACAATGCTAAGCATATCAAAGGACATTATCAGACCCATCATGTCCTAGCCATAATAAGCTAGACAAATTCTTTTATCCCTTTTCCTCTTGATTTATGTTTCTATTACTTTGTTATGACCTCTAATACTTTCTATAATTTTGAAATTAAATGATTGGGTGTAACAACTAAGATATGGAGATACTATTCAAAATACTATCTCTAAATATTCATGAGTCAAATGACTTTATCTTTAAACTCTATCTTTTGTTATATTTGGATTAGTTGTAATAAATTATTATGTTCTTAATGAGTGTTGTTTGAGTTATTCAGGTGACATATGAAAGATCACCTATAAGAACTAGAACAAACCAATCCGTTCAAAGGTTAAGGATTCAATCCAGAAGCTTAAGATGTATAAAAGTCCTTTTAAGGATTTTTTTTATTCAAAGGATGAAGTTAAGCATATCAACTTCTATTTTTCCTATATATTAGGGTTTTCTAATCTCAAAAAAATCTTATTGGATTGTCAACTCATTCGAGGTAACACATCTTGTTGTATTTAGGTCATCCAACCCTTTCAAGAGGACATACCGAATCGTCACTTGTTGAGGTAACATATCTTTTTATATTTGGGTGTTCCATCCTTTCAAAAGGACATATATTATTATGTTTGGATTTTCCATCCTTAAAAGGATATATTAGACCATCACTTTATTTGTGATATGTTATTATGTTATGAATTGTCGCCTCCTTAAGAGTGACATGTTATTATGTTATGGACCGTCACCTCCTTCAGTGTGACATATTATTTCTATTATGGAGTCACGTCCTTCAAAGTGATTTATTATTATGTTATAGATTGTCATCTTATTCAGAGTGATACATTATTGTGTTAAGGATTCTCACCTTTTTAAAAGTGACATGTTATCATGTTATGGACTGTCACCTCCTTCAGAATTACATATTACTATGTTATGAACTGTCATGTCCTTCAGCATGACATATTGTTTATGTTATGGACCATCACATATGTTAGAGTGACCTATCATTATGTTATGGATTGTCACCTCTTTCAGCATGATATATTGTTTATGTTATGTACCGTTACCTCATTTAGATAGACATATCATTATGTTATTGATCGTTACCTCATTTAAAGTGACATATTACTATGTTATGGACCGTCGCCTCCTTCAGCATGACATATTATTTATGTTATGGAGTCACCATTTTCAGGGTGATCTATTATTATATTATGGGTAGTTAACTCCTTTAGAGTGACAATTATTTTGTTATGGACCGTCACCTCCCTTAGAGTGACATGTTATTATGTTAAGGATCGTCACCTCCTTCACAGTGAGATGTTATTATGTTATGGATTGTCACCTCCTTTCAGAGTGACATGTCATTATGTTATAGAGTGTCACCTTCTTCAGAATGACATGTTTTTATGTTTTGGATCGTCACCTCCTTCAGAGTGATATGTTATTATGTTATGGATCGTCACCTCCTTCAGAGTGACATGTTATATGTTATGGATGGTCAACTTTTTCAATGTAATATATTATGGAGTGTGACCTCCTTCAATGTGGCAAACTAAAACCAGGTATACACGATTTCCCTTATATTGCATTTGATACTAATAAGTTTAGTACAGGTGATTAAAAGACATGTTGGACCCTCACTCCATTTAAAGTGTAATTTTACATTTAAGTTAGGTTTTACTCCCTTCAATGAGAAATGTTAGACTGTCACTCTATTGAAAGTGGCATGTTACATTTAAATTGGGTCTTCTGCCCTAAACGACGGCCAAAAGCGATGTCCAGAGTCGCTTTTTGGGAAAAAATCAATGAAAAAGTGATGATGTCACTTGTGTATAAAATGGGCCTATTGTTTTTTTAAAACGACGGCCTGCATAGATTTTTTTACTATGAAAAGTGTTGATTTTTCAAAAAGTAGTTATTTTTAGAAAAAATGATGTTGTGCGTCGTATTTATTCTACATGTGAAGAACAAATAATGAACAAAAAATGATGAACATCATCATTTTATTGAAGAAAAATAAATAAATTTTTTTCCTGAAAAAACAACACTATCCGTCGCTTTTTGAAAATAATAATATCTTTCTCTAGAAATATTATTTAAATGAATTTTAGAAAAGCGACGAACAATGACAAATTTCTTAAAATTTATTTTAAAAAATTTCATATAAGCGACGAACAAAAGGCACCCTATTTGTCACTTTTCTGCATTTTTTTGGATGCAGAAATTTGCATTTTCTGCATCTCACCTGCCAAATAAAAATGCAATTCAATATATACTGCCTCATGCAACAAACATTTCTAAAAGAACCATACAACGCACTATCTTATCAAAATATTTAAGCAGTACAAATCAACAACACGTAAACAATCAATCCAAAATCCAAAACACTTATTAATTAATCCAACAACATCCAAAACAGTTAGACAATCCTAAAGTTTTTTCATTAGAGTGTATAGGCATCCTAGATTACTTCTTAGCAGTTGACTTTAAACACTTGTCATGACGAGGCTGATCATCGTCCCCACCGAATGTCATCTATATGTAAGTTTTATCAAAACATATAAAAATCAAGTCATTAATTTATATTTCATATGACTACAATTAACTATTTTCAAGTTACTAGTACAAATTTTAAGTCACTACACTCAAACCATTTTCAAATAGCTAATTGACATTTTATTTCACTATACTTAACCATTTTCAAGCAAATAATTCACATTTAAAGTAACTACAGTTAACCATTTTCAATTTTCAAGTAACTAATTCAAATTTCAAGTAACTACACTTAACCATTTTCAAGTCACTACTACGTACTTCAAGTCACTATACTTAACCATTTTCAAATAACAAATTAACATTGGAAGTCACTACATTTAAAACATTTTTAAGTTACTAGTACACATTTTCACTACACTCAAACCATTTTAAAATAGCTAATTGATATTTTATTTCACTATACTTAACCATTTTCAAGCAACAAATTCATATTTCATGTAACTACACTTAACCATTTTAAAGTCACTACTACACACTTCAAGTCACTACACTTAACCATTTTCCAATAACTAATTCGCATTGCAAGTCACTACACTTACAACATTTTCAAGTTACTTGTACACATTTCAAATCGCTACACTTAACTATTTCCATTTAACTAAGTCACTTTTCAAGTCAATATACTTAATCATTTTCAAGTGACTATACTTTATTATTTTAACGTTATTAGTACACATTTCAAGTGACTACACTTAACCATTTTCAAGTCACAAGTTTACAATTTCAAGTAACTACACTTAACCGTTTTCAAGTCACAAGTTCACAATTTCGAGAAACTACACTTAATTATTTTCAATTCACTATATTTAATAATTTTCAAATAACTTATTCACATTTCAAGTCACTTCACTCAAAGCATTTTCATATAGTTAACTAACATTTCAAGTCACAATACTTTACCATTTTCAAGTAAATACACTTAACCATTTTCAAGTCACTAGTACACATTTCAAGTCACTACACTTAACCATTTTCAAATAACTAGTAGAGATTTGAAGTCACTACACTTCACCATTTTCAAATAACTAATTCACATTTTAAGTCACTACACTTAACCATTTTCAAATAATTAATTAACATTTCAAGTCACTATACTTAACCATTTTCAAGGAACTACTTCAGATTTCAAATAACTATTCTTAACCATTTCCAAGTAACTACTTCACATTTCAAATAACTATACTTAATCATTTTCAAGTAACTAATTCACATTTTCAAGTCACTAGTACACATTTCAAGTCACTATACTTAACCATTTTCAAGTAACCGTGCTTAACGTTTTTCAAGTCACTAGTACACATTTCAATTCACTACACCTAATCATTTTAAAGTCACTATTATATATTTCAAGACACCGTATTTAATTATTTTTAAGTCATAACTTCATAATTTGAAGTCACTAGTACACATTTCAAGTCACTATACTAAACCATTTTCAAGTAACTACGCTTAACTATTTTCAAGTCACCACACTTAACCATTTTAAAGCCACAAGTATACATTTCAAGTAACTACACTTAATCATTTTCAAGTCACAAGTTCACAATTTCAAATGACTACACTTAACCATTTTCAAGTAACTAATTCACATTTCAAGTAACTATACTTAATCAGACACGTTGGATCGTCACTCCGTTCAAAGTGGCATGGTACATTTAAATTACATTGTCCGCCCTTCAATGAGACACGTTGTCCTGTCACTTTAATTAAAGTGGCATGTTACATTTAAATTGGGCCATCCACCTTTCAATGAGCCATATTGGACCATCACTCGTTAAAAGTGGAATGTTATATTTAAATTAGGTCGTCCACCCTTTAATGAAACATGTTGGATCATCACTTTATTCAAAGTGGCATGTTACATTTAAATTGGTTCGTCTACCCTGTTATGAGAAAAATTAGACCATCAGTCCGTTCAATGTGGCATGATACATTTAAGTTAGGTCATTTGTCCATCAATGAGACTTGTTAGGCCATCACTCCATTCAAAGTGGCATGTTACATTTAAATTGGTTCGTCCACTCGAGAAACGTTGAACCATCACTCCATTCAAAGTTCCATGTTATATTTAAATTGGGCCGTCCACCCTTCAATGAGGCACGTTGGACTGTCACTTCATTCAAAATGGCATGTTACATTTAAAATGGGTCCTCCTTTCAATAAGACACGTTGGATAATCACTCTATACAAAGTGGCATGTTACATTCAAAATAAGTCATTCTTGTTTTACATGAACATGTAGGTTTTCACCCCATTAAAAGTGGTATATTTATGCAAATTGGTTCATCAACTATCTCAGCATAGCATATTCAAACAGGTTTGCACCAATTAACATTTGTGTAATGCTACATTTAAAACTAATCATTTGTTTGAGTTGTTGTCTAGAGAATCCAAAAGAATGAAATTCTCAAATCAAAACCACAAGGGTGGATGACTTCAAAAAGGGCACAACATAACGTTGAACTTTTTCTTAGTAGAAAAATAGGATATAGTCTAGAGATGGACGTCAAAATCTTTGAATATGAAATAAGAATGATTGCCACAACCATCAAACCACACCACTTTTAGAAGGCATGTGGTTATGTTGGGATATTCTAGTTTCAGCTTCATCTCCAAATATTTCTTAACCCATACCGAGAGTAACCTTCTCTTTCTTTCAAATTCGAGTGACAACATACTTAAAGTTTTGGAAATTATGTCCAGGTTGATTCTTACCTATGGATGTGAAGGGCTCCATATTCATGGTTTAGAGGTTACAACCTCTTTTTGATAACTCGAACAACTTGTCAGCCATTCCAAGCCAAAGATCATCTAAAATAAAATACTATCTTTTCTACCGATCGAGTCGAACTATAAGTAGTCTAATTCCCTAAATTTAAAAATATGTAGGTTGGGCACTATGTTGAAACTCAACTGCATTCCATCCTCCCCCTAAATCATTTTATTCCTCAGCTTTACAATTTCACCAAAATTTAAAAAATAAAATAGCTTGTGATTTCTTTGAAAGTTATTCTTTAAAATCAAGTGTTATGAACTACAAGTGGCCTGAATTCTCATGTAACCTGAGATATGTAGGAAACTTGATACTGGGGTCCGTCCATAACTCCTTACAACTCGTGTGAAAATCAACCTCTTTTTCAAAAGCAAATTTGTGGTTGGATAAAAATTAGGAACGTCAAACTCCCATTGCTGAGGGTTACTTGCATCTACCCTACCCAAAGGAAGGGGGTAGTTAGTGACACCAAATTTTTTCCCTCCACAACTAAGTTTAATTTTGAATTTTTTTATTTTTAAATAAAATTATAATATTTATTTTATATAAATAATAATCTTTTCAAAGTATTTGTCATACAATTTTCCTATTTTGAGTAGCAATTATATATTATTGTATTCAATCATACAAAATTATAGAATTTTTTTACTTAAATATTTTTTATGGAATATCAAATTTTAATCCATGATTATCTTGAAAATAAATTCTAATGGTTAAAATATGGATTTAAATGTAATTTTTTCTTGAAAATAATTTATTTGAAAAAAATACTAATTTGTTTTTTATTAAATCAAGAAGCTCGAGGTTAACCAAAGTATTAATTTGTATCGAATGTCAATTTAATTTAATATATCAATTAAATTTGTCCATAATTAAAATCAAATTGACCATAATTGCAATGTAATTGGCCAATTGATTTTTAATTTGGCCAAAAATTTAATATGTGGCTAAATTCGAAATTGATTGAGTTATTTTTTAGATAACCCCAAATTCCTTTTACCCTTCCCCTTTTATAAATTGGGAAACAAAAGTATCCCGACAAAACAATCAAACAACTTCATCCCATCCCCTCTAATATTAGCCTAAATCAGTAACACCATCGCCTAACCTATAACAAATAACATGAACAGCCAGGCTCAATTGAGCCTGACCCAGCCCAGGCCCATTTTTTGTGTTCCTATTGAACAGCAAACATCAACACAACAACAATAATGCAACATCAATATGCACAAAAGCAACAACTTCAAACCCATACCAAATTTCCCTCTAATACCAACAACCAAAAGCCACCAAAAAAATAAATTCAAAACCCAAAATTCAAATTTGAAATTAAAAGTTTCTACTAGATTGTACAATTCCTCCTCAACCTTTTTTTTTATTTTTTTTTATTTTTTGAAATTTAAAATTTATCCTAGATTATAGAATTCCACCTCATCTTATCCTCCGACAAACCTTACCCTTAATTTAAAAATTCCCAAAATACCCCTAAGTTCTTTCTCCCTCATTGGTAGATTCAAAGGAATTCAATACACATCCTTTTCTATAAATAATACCTCCATTTTGGTAGAAATCAAGTCTCAAAGAGTGAAAAAAACTTTTGAGAAAAGAGTTAAATTTTTTTTTCTAAAAATTTTCAAGCAGTAGTCTAATCGGGGTTCTCAAAAGATATTATTCTGGTAGTGATCAAGACTCCGAAGAAATCTTGAAGTTTCATTTTTCTTCTCCAAAAATGGTAAACACACTTTTTTCCTTTAGTTTTGATATCGTTTTCTTCTTCATCTTCTTCTTCATAGTTTCATAGTTGTAATTTTATTTGCTGGGATTGTTTGTCGTAGATGGCCTTGAAGGCCATAGGATATTGTGATATCAATATTATTGCTATTTGTATGTTCATTGTATAAAATGAGATAGCAATAGTTGAATGTGTTTTATTTACTTTCATCTTTGATTATTATTAGATGGATAAAGTTTCGACCCTTTCTTGATTAAAATGTACTCACGTCTTGTTTAAATTCATTATTGATGGATTTATTCGCTTGTAGCATGTGAAGTTATTTCTGTTATGTAGAAAAAAGAATAGTCACTATTTTTTGTTTTGTCTTAATAAATTAGATTGATAATATTTCGTTCTTTGCTTGATTAAAATAGGTACTCATTCCTTGTTTAAATTCGTTATTGGCGGATAAATTTGTTTTTATCATGTAAAGTTGTTTTCTTTATGATTAGTTATTATGGTTAAGAGTCTTGAAAATGTTTTGCAATTTGAAGTAGTGAATTACTTGTATCTAGCAATTTGGTGTTATTTTTAAAAGGCATATCACAATGTGTTATGTTTGTGGTCTAATGATTTGCAAAATCACCGCTTAAGGTTGAAATTGACCATTTTGCCATACACACGATAGTTGTCTCTTTCACATGTAGAAATTGTAGTTCAAGTGCTACTTTTAAGACCTGACTCCTTTATGGATTCTTAATTTTTTTGATCAAAAGAGTTATTTTTCTCCATGATTATATGCCACGATGAAATGCTAAGTTCTTTTGATATATGTTTGAGGTCATGATTTACTCATTTTTGTGATCAAAACTATCTATGATTTTATCTTGTTTAGATTTAAAATTTGTTAGGTTATAGATTTTGTTGAAATGGTGTAGAACTAAAATAGGAGTTGGCATAATTGGACACTTTTTCTTAAAATTAATCTTTTACTATTTTTCCTATCTTGTCTTTGAATATAATTTCTCAAACATATTTAATATATGCTTTTTATTTCACCTCGCTTATTGATTTAGTTCTTGAAGTATTTTTATGCATTTTGATGTCCCATGGTTATTCATATACAACCATGAAATTTTTATTCAAATTTGTTGATTGACTACATGTAATATTCAAAAGTGTTGTTGCATTAGTATGTCTTGTATTTCATATTTGAGATGTCACAAAAAGGTTTCCTCATCTTATGCTCATGTCCCTTTTTATTTCTTTAATGAAAATTTTTCTTTGACTATATAATGTCATAGTATTTGGAACAAATATATGTTATCTATAGGCTATATTTGCCTAAATTTTAAGAAACTATTTTTGTGGATCCATTCTTTTTTTTCAAGAGCAAGTTGATTATATTGTGCTAGATTCAATTTTTTGTAAGATTTTTTAAGGGGTAGTTTAATTTCTTTTTGTTTGGATAATTTGGTTTGATTTGATACCACAACAGTTTAATATTTCATTATGCTTGAGAATGTTATCTTTTTCATCTCATCATTTATCTATTAGGTGTAGGATTTTCAAAAGCATATTAATTTTTTTTCTTTTATGGTTTTCTTAGTATGAATATGTTTTGGAGTCCAAATGGAATCCTTTTCTCTTGAATTTTGTAATGGACCAATGAGATCCACCTCTCTGAGTCAAGTCCAGAGTTTAACCCAGAGTAGATTATATGGCGTGCGGGTGCAAAAAGATAAAAGAAAAAAATGGATCAAAACCCATTGATGAGGTCGGTAAGAGACGTGAAAAGTCTCAATTTTTATTATGGTCTTATTATGTAATTAATTATTTATTTATCTATTTGTTCATTAATTTGATCCTCGAAGCTAAAGATATAATTTAATATAGGTGAAGCAGATTTTGGGCCTCAAAGGTCCGAAAACTAGCTTAGGACAAGTTATGGGTCAAAAGCCCAAGTATTTAGATTAAGACAAGTGAAGATGGGCCAAAAGCCTAAATTAGTTTAGGATAGGGTTATGATTTAGGCCTAATGGCCTAAGTCTTTTAGTCTCCCCCTTTCTCCTTTATATGCTACTCCCTTCATTTAAAAAAGAATGACCTACTTTGACTTGGCACAAAGTTTAAGAAAATAAAGAAGACTTTTGGATATTGTGGCATTAAATTAAAGTTGTGTCAAATGTATCAAAATGCCCTTTAATCTTGTGGTTCTAAACATACCATGTGGAAAGTTAAAATTACAGTATTGCCAAAAAAGGAAAGGGGTCATTCTTTTTTAAACGGACTAAAAAGGAAAGTAGGTCATTCTTTTTTAAAAGGAGGGAATAATTTTTTTTATTTTTCTTAGACTTAGTTAAAAATCTCCTCTAAGTCCTCAAAATTTCTTTTGCACAAATCTTGAACGCAAATTTTTCCTTAATCGATTTATTTTCAAAAAACAATTTTCCTTTTTAAAGTTAGTCCAAAAAGTTATTTTAAAATAGTCCAGATAACTGCAAATTAGAGGATAGTCTTGGTGTGCTAACAACTTTCCAATAGTATTAATAGAAACCATTTACTAGGAATTTCTAAACTTAAAAAAAATATCTTTTAAGTAATATTTTTTATTTTTCTTGATATTTTCTCAAAAATCAAGGTAATTTCTTAAATTATTTCAAAATTTTCTTTGAAGTTTTGAAATATTTTAAAAGGTCAAAATTAATATTTTCCAAACCCTTCGAATCAAAAAGGGGAAAAACATTAGTTATCCCTGTTAAGCCTTTAGCTTATAATTTGTCAGCTTTGTGTGTAGCTCGTTGCCTTTCTTTGTCTAATGTTAATTTGATACAAAGATCCTAAGAGCTTAAGCGAAAACTCAATGAGTTAAGGAGCGTCAAAAAAAAAGTAGGGAAGAGGTGAAAATGAAGCCCCCAAGAACTAGCTATTGGTGTTGAAAATTGATATGTGTTGTGGTTGGGAGTTGTGTAATGAAGAGAATAAAGATTGTTCAACAGTGAATAATGTATTAATAGATAATACGCCCACTATATTGTATGTGAATTAGCTGAATGATCTGGGGCAAAATAATAGTAGTGCGTAGATAAATGTGGTGAAAATTGGTTGTTAATAGATTGATCTCATTGTTTATGTTATGTATTAAAGAACTTAGGTAAGTTAGTCACAATTTTTAGCCAAATAGTTTATACCCATCCCTTAGCCTACATTAAAACTCATAAAGAACTATTTGATCTTGATCCTTAACATTCTTATATTAGTGTAGTACCTCACTAAGGGCAATTCTATGGTTCATCTTGAGTAACTTGTGAATTCTTTATGAGAGTGAGTGTAAATTGATTTTTATACCCATTTTATGACAAATTGCATTTATGTGAGCGATTATGGGTAACTTTTTAGTTGTTAGGGTACATGTTTGATGATAGTGTGTGAGTTTTATGATCTCTTTGATTGAGTGATATGCATGAGTTTTCCAACTTGGTGAGTCAATTCTAGAGGTTAAGATGTTTTGAAGTAGTGTTCATGAGCTTTCAATTGTGTGTATGACATGCTTAGTGTAAAAACTTGCATTCTGTGAAGTTATCGTAGTGCTGTCTTGAATGTATTCCTTTTTGTAAAAGTGTGGAGTCTTCTGTGATTATGATTATTATAGTAAAGAGTTTTAAGAGGACGAACAATGCTTTAAGTGTGGGGTGATGATCTGGAGTGGATTTATACACCTCAATGTTATTTTTCGGGATTAATTAGTCTTGTTTTGAGGATTTATCATGTACTTAATGACTAAATAATTTTATAATGGAGCATATAAGTATTAAAATAATTGATTACAATGTTTAGTGTGTGTTTCAAACTAGTTTGGGATCAATTTGGTCACGTAAAGTTTAGACAGGAAACTAGTGTTACTAGCTTGAGCTATGTGTTGTTCTAATTCATCTCAATGTATTTTAGTGTGTGTATTAAGTTAATAAGGGTATAAGTGTATAATTATATGTATAATAACTTTATTATATTATTTAAGGTTCAATTTAGACAAGCCAAGAGACAAAACACTAAGTTAAAGTTCGAAAGGACAAAACTAGTACTCTTAGCTTAAGTTAGTAATTCAACGTCTTGGATTGTATGTTGTTTAGAGCTCTAATTCGTGATGTTTTATGATATATTATGATTATTGAGTTGATAATTATGATATATTTATGATACACAAGAATTAATCTAATAGAAATATCTCCACAAATCATGGAATGGACGGACAAACATTTGAGACAAGTCTTGACCAAAAATGGATATTTTGAGTTATTGACCTGCCACAGGACATATGCACCATGTAGAGACGTGCCACATCCTTGGTAGAATCCTAAATTATTAATTACATTATATCATTATGATTAGGTCATGCCACATACCTAGGCAGCATGATAAGGGTGTGGCACGGCCCTAAGTCAAAATCTGCATCTTTTGTCCACGTATAAATAGGACACTTAATTGTTATGTTTCACACCTTGAACGACCTTGAAACTTTAATGTAGGTTGGATAACACTTAAAAAAGGTATTTATTCCATCAATTTGTTTTCATTATGGATTTTAACATGTATTCATTCATTGTGATTATGGCTACATCTATGAGCAGTTAAACACCCCTTTTCGAAGTTAAGGCCAAAACATGAGTACTATCATTTTGAATTATTTTGTTTATGGTTGTTTATCATTATTGGATTTTTATTTATCCTTATTATTTATATTTTAAGGCTTCATGATCATTATAATATATATACATAATCAATTTGTGAACCCGGAAAGAGGAACAAGAGGGTAGAATGTGGGATGAATAAAATAGGATCGTAATCTTTCAAATGCTTGAGGTTATGATTTACACTTAGGATAGGAATATACTTAAGTGCCCTACTTTGTTCACTTAAGGTATAAAATATGAACATATTTGACTTATTTGTCACATCCCCTCTCAAGGATGTAGTTGTGGTACTAAGTTCCCCCCCCCCCTACTAAGTTAGATAATTGATTAGAGGGTCGAAAGGCTATAGTCATAGATAAACTCTGTGAACTAACAACCAAGATAATTAACCCAATCAATGAAGTTCTTTAATATAGTATGATTGTTCATAGTGCCTTAACCCTGGTTTCTCTCCATTGTTGTCCAATAACCTTTAATTTAACATATTATTAAGTTTACTATGAGTTTATTCTCAAACAATCTTGTGGAAACATTAGCACTGAGTTAGTCTTAATACTTGGACTAGAATTTGATAGTTGTTTAATACAAGTCCCTGTGGAATAAATACTTGGATTTTAAAGGACATTTTACTACTTGATGTACCACGTACACTTGAGTGTGCGCTTTGTCACAACACATAATCACTCCTACTATTCCTTTTTAGTGAAAATTCTGGTTTGGGTACACCCTAAATTGGTTGATTTACGCAATATTTATAGCTTTACCAGGTAGCGATGGTTTTCTTACGTTCGGTGTGTACAACTACCTCCTCTTATTAGACTATGTCTTTATTACTATTTAGATACAGATTTATCCATGTATTATGATTTCTTGAGTTGTATTAGTAATTCTTACACTGTGACACTAGGTTTTGGGAGTTATGGCCTTATTGTTTATGCTTCTTTCCACTTTTATTATATTGATTATGGTTCGGCTTCATTCAAGGAACCTTTCTTGGGTTTTGAATGTTAATTTCTCTTTTGTATCAGTTTGTATGGTGGGATTACTTGTCAAGGTTCACCGCAACATGTGCCATTATGAACCTAGGATTTATTTTAATCGAAAACAAGCTCTCTCATGGCAATACAAAAATAAAGAATCATGTAAGGCATCAATATATCAATCCAAGCTCCTACATGGGCATCACAATAATGATATTGAAAAATAATGCTAAAGTAAGGTCAATATCAACCCCATACACATGCATCTTAATGGTAATAATCACTAAAGTCAATAATAAGATTCACACAAGCACTGATATGGGAGAGATAAGATAAAATAATGTTCTCAAAAGATGGATAACACAGTAAACTTTCCAACCCATAGAATACTTTACATGAATGGATATCTACTGAGCCTAGTTTATAGAAAATTAAGTCATAACCTATCTCAAAAGTCGAAACCATAAGCTTAGACCCTTTAATAAGAAGCCTTCCACTTTATTGTGGATTTATAATGAATACAATCTATCAAAAATGGATACTAAGCAAAATTAGGAGTCTAGTGCTACCCATATTAGCTTATTTTAGTTCTGCGTCAAAATCACTTTGAAAATTGACTTCAAATGAAAAAAGCAAAAACTATATTCTTAATAATAAATCATACTACCCATTTTTTGGGGTTTTAAATTAGATATCCTATCAAAAATCAAGTTGAAATTGAGCTTGAAATCCTTCAAAAATCCATTTTTTACTTTATCGAGTAAAACCCAAAATCTCAAGCTTAAAATCTAAGTTTAGAAGATGTTTAAACAATAAAATTAATGGTTAATGATAAAAATAGGTTTAGAAGTATACCCAAATAAGTTTGAAGAAAAATCTTCTTGAAATGGTCCAAAACTGTGTTTCCCTAGGCTTAAAAATGGTGAAAATAGACAAATCGTGAATATAGAGTTTATGTACTTTCTAATGAAAAGTTCTTTCTATGTGTGCGCACCAACCTACACCTCTATATCAACAAGTAACCCCTCTAGAACCCCTATAGATCAACATATCTAGTTTCTCGTGCCAAACGTTGAAACTCAAAATATAACCTCAAACCCCAAACCAACCACGCAACTAATCCAAAATTGTTATTTTAGATCTAACGGAATTGTCAAAAATCAACATACAATGCTTGGACCACAAAATATGTATCAAAGTAAAATATATCACTTTAAAGGCTACTCAAAACCTCAAACTCATATAATTCATTCCTGAATGCCTCAAGGACATGACAGCCATCCCCACAAATCTATACTAAGAAGCCACAAGCCGCCGCTGAATCAATATCACTTGATCGATCGAGTCCATCAACAAGTAAGTTCCCCAAGGCCTAACCTTAGATGAATTAAACCATCCCATGGGAGATCTACACCTCCTCCCATAAAAACCTCAAAAGACGTCATCTGAATGTTGGAATGGTAACTTTTGTTGTAGGGGAACCCATCTAAAGGTAAAAACTAGTCCCAATGACCATCAAAATAGATAACACAAGATCGAACCTTGTCCTTTAACACTGTAATAGTCCACTATGAACATATATCTGTCTAAGGGTGATATTTTGTGCTCATCTCATGTTGAGTACCCAACTCACTTTGCATAGAACTCCAAATATTCTAGGTAAATTGTGTACCTCTATCAAAATAATAGAGATAGGTACACCATCTAATCATCCAATCACTAAAATATAGGTCATGGCTAACTTCTCCATATTATAATTTGTCTTCACAGGTACAAAGTGCACTGATTTAGTCATAACATACACAATGACCTAAATGGAATCAAACTTTTGCAAAGTCAAGGGTAGGCCAACCATAAATACAATAGTAATCCACTCCCATTACTACTCAAAAATAGGCATATGCTACTACCAGGTTATTGATGCTCATACCTTACATGTTGATAATTCAAACACTTGGCCCAAACTCTATAATGTATTTCATCATCCCCCAATACCAATAGTGTTGATTCAAGTCATAATATATTTTAGCTATTCCTTGATGAATAGAATAGCTCAAAAAATGATTCTCCTCCATGGTTAGTCTAATCCAACCACCAATTCTTGGCACAAAACATGACAATTAATCCTAAAAGCACCTTCGAGATCAAGAGATACCCCATTAGCTTCACCACTCAACACTTTATTATGAATCAATCTCAACTTCTCATCATCAAAATGTTGAGCTCCAATTTTCTCTATAAATGAGGATCTAGCCTCAATATATTCCAAAACATTCCAAGGTACTAAAATGTCAAGTCGAATTAACTGTTTAGATAAGAATATAATGTCTAAGGCTAATATCCACCCCTTAGGCAAAAGATAAACCAAACTCTCTATACTAGCCACATTCTAAAACGAGGCATCCACTACCATATTAGAATATCTTGGATAATAAAGAATAGTGAGATTATCATCCTTAAGAAACTACAACAACCTATGTTGTCTTATAGTAAGATCTCTCTGACTGAAGAAGTACTGAAGTATATGATGATCGAAGAAAATTTCACAATAAATCCCATACAATCAATGGCCTCACAACTTTAATCAAACACAACCACCACTAACTACATATCACGAGTAGGGTAGTTCTCTTGATATACAATTAGTTATCTAGAATCATAGGTTATCACCTTAACAATATCCACCAACAAAGCATCACATACAACTCTAGAAGTATCTCAAAACACAGTGAAATCCATGCCCTTCTCAGGTAAATTTAAGATAAGAGTCAAAGTTAACAACCCCTTGAGCTTTTGAAGCATCCTCTCATATTTGTTTGATCACTAGAAAACAACCTTTTCTGAGTCAACTTAGTTGAAGGTGCCACAATGGAATAAAAATATTACACAAACCATTAATAACAGCCAACTAGCCAATGAAAACTCCAAATCTTAGTAGGGGAACTAAGCCTAGCCCAATGACTCACCACTTCTACCATGATCAGATCGATCATGATACCATTCGTTGTCACCACATGACCAAAGAAAGAAATAGAATCCAACCAAAACTCACATTTGGAGAACTTGACATATGACTGCTCATCTATCATTTTTTATACAAGGCCCTTAAATGCTTCATATGCTAAACCTTATTCTTGGAATAAACAAAGATACCATAGATGAACACAGTCACAAAAAATCAAGATAAGATTGAAACACCTTATCCATCAACTCGATAAACATCATCAGGGAATTAGTCATCCAAAAATACATAATCCAGAAATTATAATATTCATATCGCATCGTAAAGGTCATCTTTGGAATATCTAAAGCTCTACTATTAAACTGATGGTAACCAAATAACAAGACAATCTTAGAAAAACTATCGCGCCTGAAAGCTTATCAAAGAAATTATTGATTCATGGGAGATGATACTTTTTCATGATAGTCAGTTTGTTCAAATATAAATAATCAATACACATACTCATGGTCCTTCCTTTCTCTTTTCACAAGCAAGATAGGAGCACCCCAAGGAGACACACTCAGCCAAATAAACCCTTTACCCCATAAATCTTTTAATTACTCCTTCAATTTTATCAACTCTATTAGGGGCATCTTATACAGAGGAATGGAAATGGAATAGGTTCCGTGGACTACACTAGTTGCCAAATAAATATCCCTATCTGAAGGAAGGCCAAGAAAGTCTAGCATAATAAAGTGTAAGTCTATACTAAGAGGCAATAAAAGAGGGTCAAAAATAAATATAGTGTAGGTTATGGTAAACAAAGGCGTGATTCATAAGTAAAAAGCTCAAAAGTGAAAAATAAATAACTAGTTACCACCTAAATGGACCCTCAAAAGACCAGAAGGTACACAAAATAAAATAAATTCCAACAAAACTTCCAAAATTATGATGGTGCAGACATGAAATAATACTACATAATGACAAGTACAATAGTAAGGAAGTATGAAAACTAGAAAAGACATGCTATAGGCATACCTTGCATTCTCTATCTATCTATAACAAAAATCACATCGTACTTGTATTGGATTTACAATCAGAGATGGATAATAAATACATGACTCAAACCTAAATTGATAAATGATAGTCAATAATACCATGTGTTGGACTTAAATTGAAACTATATATGGTATATAAGGCAACAATTTAGGGATTATAATCAAACCAAGTCTAACTTGACCTTTTACCCATTTTAGAAGATCAAATTTCTTTAAAGAATTACAAAAAGTTGATTTATTATGTTAAAAAAAAAGTTTAAGGTAAAAAATAATTAAAATAATATTAGTGATACGAAGTCAACAACTACTATATAGAAAGCAAACCGATCTAATTTTGATATTAGCCCACCAAAGAGTTTTATATTTATTTACAACAGAACAAGACACTATCCTAGAGTACTTTCTTAAAAAATGACCAAGCCAACCACGAACCCCAAAATTCAACCTTAAGCGTCAATCTACTCAAACATAAGCTAAAACTTCTAAATACTAAATTCAAATCTTAAATAATCTAAGACAAGTCTTAAAGGATAAGCAACTACTATCTCATAAAAAACTATGGTCGAATCCTAAAGTCCTCTAATCGATTAAAATATTCAAAAATTGAGCGAACAATTGTCTGAACCATAATCATTTATAACCAATTGGAAATATAATACCAATATCATAAGAGAGAAAAGTCTAAAGGAAGGTAATCCTATCCTACATAGACGCCATCCCATGCACTTGAAATCCTCTATATCGAAGCTTTTTCCTTTCGTGAAGCCTCTGACCATTGTCTTGCCATCAAAATAATAGTCTAGGCATCAAGCAGAGAAAAACAACACAAATATTGTAAATTTAAGCTCTGACGTAAAGTAGGGTTAAAATTTCCACGTGGAGCCCACTTCTAGAATCTGGATATTTAAACCACAATGGCATACCTCAATGAACAATGAGCTAGTGCTCAAAAATGGGCATGACCAGTCCTCAATTTCAAATCCAAATCAGTATGTAAAGTTTAAAGAAAATCATGAATTAAACTATAGAATTAATCAAGATTTGTGTTGTGAACTTGTAACGACCCAAACGAGGGCCTAATCATGATGGGTATCTCAAGAACACCATGGGCCGAAGACCACCCCCTTAGCCTAACTTCCAGAACACAATAAAAGAATGTAGTGAAAGCCAACCAAATATGATGATAAGAAGAATAGTTAAACCAAATGTAACTAAGTGTTAAAACAAATAACCATCCTACACTTGTCTACAAAATGCTCTAAATCCAGAATACTAAACTAGATCAGGACATGTCCCTGACCATGATAAAATAGAGTTCATGATTCCCAAAATTTGAAAATAAACCTGATGAAATAGTAGGGCATTCCAAAATATAGAGGCTCAGCACTTCACAGCAACCCAACCAATGAATCACACCACCTAACACTGCAGAAGAGTAATAGCAAACTCTAGGACCTTACATCATCAAATAATGCAACTTCCAGAGATGGCCAGTGGAACAAGCACTGGAAAGTAACTCAGGGAAAGTGATAGTCATAAACAAGAAATTTTAAAATATTAACCTAGACTGTGTAGCTCTATCCATCCTAAGGGTACCCAAGGCTATATGGGTTCAGCTTTCCTAGTTATAAGGGCCGCAACTCATGTTAGCTATACGCATTGAGGAAATTTAAAGGAGAGCCAGAGACATCAGGGATCCAACCACCCTAAACAAATAATATATGAAGCAAACACATGGTTATATAGACCTCTATGCCGGCAAACGTGGTTTCTAGTATTGGTCCCCTAGGAACTCCACCTTTACGATGAACTACACAACCCCCTTCAGCTAAAATTAAAATCATTTTGCATATAATCCCAACCATAAACCAAGGAGTCTTATTTTAAGGCATTTACCACTTGGTATCTATATATCAATTATTATTCCAAGCATATATAATCATGGCAATCCATTTCAATTAACCAATTGACTACCAAGTTCCTTTAAACATACAAAACCATGGCCACTAAGGCTTTTCAAATATATTTTTATCCATTTGTCCATTAATGTAATGCAGTAGTTTCAAAAGTTAGTTAAATCATACGAATTCCACATTTAAAACCAAATCATGCATGTGGGTTGAGGTGAATGCCATAACCAAGCCAAAATCCATAAATTTGGGGAAACCCATGTTCCACATTCCAAATTCCACAATAATGCACCCATTCAGTCCCAAAAATCATCAAATTAAGTATACACAAGACATTTAAACCATGGAAAATATAATTCAATGATAATAGTCAAAACTCCTCAACCCAATTTCAAACCCAATAATTAAATCACATTAACAATGATTAAAACATATGCCATAGTATTAAATTCAAGCTAGGGATAAGAGACATGCCTGAAATATCAAGAAATTGAAAGAATTCTAGTCACAACCTAAACCATGTCCTAGTCGCGGTCGGTATCTCTATTCTACCGAGGATCAGAGACCGCCCTCTTAGCCCAGCCAACTAGAACACAATATAGTAACAGTGAAAGAGAGCCAAAGTACAAAGATAAGATAGTTAATGTACTCAAATGGAACTAGGAGTAAATAATCAATAACCAACTCACAATATGTCCACAAAAGTCTCCACAATACTAGAATACAAAATTATGTAGGGACATGCCCCCAACTATAGAAAAAAGACAATCCAAAAGTATGAAAAAAAACTAATGGGACTTTAATACTCATAAAGAAAGCAATGAAATGTCTGGACTTTTAGAAGATAGAGGCTCTCCACTTCAACACAGTTCAACCAACAAACTAGAATCACCTAACTCAACAAAAGGTAATCGAAAAACCCTTAGGGCTATACATCATGAAATAATGTAGCATCGAGATGGTTAGCAGTGTGAGCGCTAGAATGTAACTCAAAACATGGGATAATATAATGCCAATTTCCAAAACAAAACCAATCTTAATGTACATATTCACATACATGCATATACATATATATATATAAGATATCCAGAGAGGGTACAGGGTTTAAGCATGAGATTCAAAACCATTATCCTACACTGTATAGCTCTAACAATCTAAAAAAAACATGGGCTTTATGGGTTTGGCTCCCCTTATCGAAAGGGCCCCAGTGTGGGTTAGCTGCACAAACCAAAGAAATCTAATGCTAGGCGAGGTAATCCATGACCCCATGCAAATCTAATGTATGCATATAAAATGTGTAAACTATGCATAACATCATGAATACCCCTAAGCCGGGAAACATGGTTTCCATTATTGGTCCCCCCAAGAGCTCCACCTTCTATGGTAAGCTACACAACCCCCTTTAATCCCAATTAAAACACTTGCACATAAACCCATCTATTTAACTAAGGAGTCGTTTATCAAGGCATTGATAGTTTGGCATAGTCATACCAATTATGCTTGCAATTTAATCCATGTAAGATGGGAGAATCGACAACTCTCAGTTGACTCCCAAATTCCAATTTAAAATTAATCCATGGCCTCCGAGGCCTTTCAAAATCATTTATGTTCCATTAACCTTTTATGCAGTGCAAGGTTTTAAAAGTGGATTAAATCATGTATGTATCTATCTATCAAAAACAAATTCTTAAGGTTAGGTTGAGGTTAAAGCCAATTTCAAACCATTAAACCATAGAGTTTAGGGGAATCCACAACCCCTCTTAATTTATCAAATAAATTTAGGTAATTCACAACCCCCATCCCATCCACCATGCCCATACACACATATAGATCTAAATCATGAGATAAAATATGAATAACGATTCCAAAATCATGGGGAAAACCAACTAAGTAGTAATCATACAAAACCCTCAACCCATTATTCAAAACCCAATAATTGAATTCACATAAACCATGATTAAACACATGTTTTTACATAAAAACAAGTTAGTTAAGAGATACATGCCTGAAAATATGATGAATTTGGAGAAGAAGACCATAATTTGAACCCTTGGTTATCAATCCTTGAAAAACCTAGCTTTGTTCTTAACTAGGGAATTTGAGAGAGAAGAGTAGTTTATGATTATGATAATTGTTGGAAATAGGGCTAAGGGAAGGTTTTAAGTCGTGGAAAGCAATGGGATATAAGGAAAAGACAATAATTCCCTTAATGAAATCATACAAGAAAATAACTCACAGTAGTTACGGGTCGGGCAATGACTCATAGTCACTAGTTATGAGTCATCACCACGACTCTTAGTTTGGGAAGTACTTAAGACCACCCCCACTAGTTTTGTCAAGAGTCGTACCCTACGACTCGTGACATCACCTTATGACAGGTAGGGTCGTAGATGACTAAACCCAGAAATTTTACAGAGGGCAAAAACCTAGGGTATTATAGTCCCCCTCCCCAGGATCATTCGTCCCTAAATAAGGAGTTATGGTAATCATTAGCAGGAATACAAGAAAAAATGCAACCAAAACACCATGAGAAAAATCCAAAAATCAATAAGAGAAAAAAGGGAACCCATACCTCAAACACTTCGGTCCAAGGCGATGAACAAGAACGAATATTCAAACTTCATGTCCTCTTTATCTACCCAAGTTACTTCTTCTATCTTTTGATTCCTCCAAAGAAATTTTACTGAAGTTACATCCTTAATCCATAATATATGGACTTGCCTATCCAAAATCTCAAATGGGACATCCTCATAGAACAAGGAATCTGAAATACAAACATCTTCCAAAGAGACAATCAATGAAGGATCGCGCACACACTATTTCAGCATCAACACATGGAAAATCAGACGAATAGAACCCAAACTCATAGGTAACTCCAATTGTTAATCAACATTCCTAACTCTCCTTAATATCTGATAGGGACTAACATAATAAGGAATCAACTACATTTTCTTACAAAACCTCATAACCCCCTTCATAGAAAAACTTTTAAGAACACCCAATCATTAACCTCAAACTCCAACTATCTTTGCCTCACATCCTCATAAGATTTATGGTGACTTTGTGAAGTCTTAAGTTGATCCTTAATCACATTCACCTTTTCCATGGCTTGGTGAACCAAGTCAAGACCAAGAAACCTAGTCTCACAAATCTCAAACCACCCAATCAAAGACCTATACCTCCTACCATAAAGATCCTCAAAAGGAGCCATCTGAATACTTGAATGATAACTATTATTATACGTAAACTCAATAAGAGGTAAGTGATTAACCTAATTTCCTCCAAAAACAACCACACAAGCCCTTAGCATATCATTGAAAGTTTGAATAGTCTATTCTACATGTCAAACCATCGAAGGGTGAAAAGTGGTGCTAAGGTTTACCTTAGTCCCCAAACCTCTCTAAAATGAATATTAAAAGTGAGAAGTGAATTTCGTACCTCAATCTAAGATGATGGAAATTTCCACTCCATGCAACTTGATGATTTCTTGGATAAATAATTTGGCATAGTCCTCACCAAAATAGTTAGTCTTTACAGGCAACAAGTGAACAGACTTAGTCATCCAGTACTCAATGACCCAAATCGAATCATATGGATTGCAAGACAGAGGAGGACCCATAATGAAATCTTTATTGATCATCTCCCACTTCCACACTAAAAATTCTATCTCTTTAGACATCCCTCTAGGTCTTAAGTATTCAACCTTTACCTGTTGATAGACCATAAACTAGGCCATAAAATTTGTCATATCCTTCTACATATTGCTCCACTAATATATTTCCTTCAAGTCATGGTACATCTTTATTGATCCCAGATGAATTGTATACCTAGATTCATAAGGCTCAGCAAAAATCCTTTCTCACAGCCCATCAATATCAAGAACATGCAATCTACCTTAATAACTCAAGATACCATCTCCCCTAATATTAAATTTCATAACCTTCTGTTGACCTACATCATCCTTAATCCTCATCAAAATAGGGTCCAAAACCTACTTCTCTTTTACCTCAGCACTAAGAGATGACATTACCATTTCTTGAACAATCACCCATCCATCCCCAGAGACCAACAGACTAACTCCCAAATTAGCCAACCAATGAATATCCTTCACCAATCCTTTGTTTTCCTCATCCATATAAGATAAGCTCATAGACGACATATTAAGAGCATCAGTAGTAATATAAGCATTACAAGGATGGTAGTAAAGACTCATTTCATAGTCCTTGAGAAATTCAAGCCACCTCTTCTACCTAAGATTTCACTCCTTCATAGTGAACACATACTACAAACTTTTATGGTCTGAATAGATTCCACATGAAATCCATACAGATAATGATGCCAAATCTTCAAAGAAAACACCACAGCCGCCAACTCTAAGTCATGAGTCAGATATTTTCTCTACCTTAAGCAACATAGAAGCATAAGCCACAACCTTCCATATTGCATTAAAACATAACCCAGTCCCACAAGAGATGCATCAAAATAAACAACGAACCCATTGGTGCCCTCAGGCAGGGTCAAAACTAGAAAAGAAGTCAACTTATTCTTCGACTTCTCAAAACTACCCTCACAAGCATCATATCATAAGAACTTTACCTTTTTTTGGCATTAGATCATAAGAACTTAACCTTTTTCTCAGTCAACTTTGCCAATGGAGCATCAATAGATGAGAAACTCTCCACAACCTCATATAATACCCATCCAAGCCCAAGAAGCTGCTAATGTCAGTTTCAGTCATGGATCTAGTCCACCTCTTTACCGCTCCCTATAGCTGGTCAAAAAAATCATTAATCCTAGGAAGAGGGTACTTATTCTTCACTATAACCTTATTCAACTGTATATTCAATACTCGTCTGAAGATACCTATCTTTCTTATGCACAAAAAAAATAGAAATTCCCTATAGAGAAGTACTAAGATGAATGAAGCCCTTATTAAGGAAATCCTTTGACTGTTCATTTAGCTCTTTAAATACAGGTAGAGCCATATTATAAGGAGGAATAAATATAGGATGGGTATCCGATAAAAGATCAATCCCAAAGTGTATTTCCCTCGTGGGAGAATTGCGAGAGAGATCCTTGGAAAATACTTCAGGAAACTCCTTGACAACAGGGACAAATTTCAAAGAGGGACCCTCAAAAATAAAATCTTTAACTCGAACTAGATGATGAAGACACTCTTTGGAAATTAACTTCTGGGCTCTAAGATAAGAAATAAACATCCATTTAGTCACCAAGGAACTTCTCTCCCATTCAATTACTGGTTCACTAGGAAATTGAAAATTAACCTTTTGAGTCATACAATCCAAGGAAGCGTAGAATTTGTGGATCCAATCAACCCCAATATAACATTAAAATCCACTATGTTTAACTCTATCAGATCTACTGGGGTCTCTCTATGAAAGATAGACACCATACAACCTTTATAAACCTGTTCATCCACAATAGAATCACCCATCAGAGTAGACACAGAAAGGCTCAGGAATAGTCTCGGGACCAAAGCCAAAATGCATAGCCACATAAGTGGCCACATAAAAAAGGGTAGTCCCCAAATCAAGAAAACAATACACATCACAAAAAAGAGCTATAAATTACTAGTAACAACATTAGGAGATGTCTCTGATTCCTCACGAGTAGCAAGAGCATAGAGATAATTTCAGTTAGTGCTTGTTCCAAAAGTAGCACCCTTTAGTGTAAGATCTAAAGAAGTAACAATCGGGACCTTAATAACTCCCGTGGCAACTTTAGCTACCAAATAATGCCATTGTATATGACCAGGCTGACCACAAATATAGCACTAATTCCTTCCCTCATCACTGACTACAATATAGTTGTCTACAAAATCAACATAGAGGATATGATAGGGATGGTTGAGATCCACTAGCTTGAGATTGGGAACCATGTGACTTAAAACCATTGTTATATTGAAAGAGGCAACACCAGTTGACTTATGATAAGGAGCACTAGCCGAAGAATATAAACAAAAATTTCTCCAAATCTTCTTTTTACTCCACTTCCTACTATTTTTTCTACTATTTTACTGGTTTGCAACTAGCTTCGAATACCTAAACTTCTTACTCTGCCTTTCTTCCATCTCTGTATGTCATTTATTTTTATCCTCCATATGTTTCATATAAACCATAAGTCTGGATATGTCCATGTCATTGTTCAACATTGCATCATTAAACTCAAACATTAAGTCATGGGATAACCCAGAAGAAAATTTCCTCACCTCCGCTGTCATCGAACAACTAACTCTGAATCATAACAAGACAACTGCTAAATTTTTAGGGCATACTCCTTAACACTCATCTTACCCTTCTTCAGATACACAAAGTCCACTATCTTATCTTCCCTTATGTACTAAGGAAAGAAATAATTAAGAAAGAAACCCAAAAACTATCCCATAAGAATGGCTCAACATCAGCACCTCTCAAATGCTCCCACTCCTCATACTACTGATATGTTACATCCTTGAGCTGGTATGTAGCAAACTCCACACCCTTACATTCAGTAGCGTGCATCGCTCTATATAATTTAGATAATTTCTCCATTCCATCCACAATCCCTAGAGGATCCTCCTCAACCTTAGAGCCTATAAGGGTTGGTGGATTCAATCTCATAAACTAGCCAACCCTAGTGACCTTAGAAGAAGAAGCAACAAAACCAACAAAATTTGACTGATGAGACTGAGAGGTCACCGATTGATAAAACAAATAAATAGACCAACGGGACTCTGCATTAGAGATGTCACCCTGAGGCATCGAGGCATGAGTATAATCAGCATAAAAAACCTGATGAAGATAAGTGAAAATTAGTGAAACTTTATGAGGGGCAGTACAATCTGGAGAAGGGACCCTAGATCGTGCCTGCACTCTATTAGCAGGTCAAGTACCATCTACATTATCTCAAGTAGGGCAGAGGGTCTGGCAGAGTTTCTACGATCATCAGATCTTCAAGGATATATTATATGATATGGGAGTAAATCAAATTTAAGGAAATTTAAGACCCTAAAATATATAGCCCAAAAGTAGAACACAAAAAAGGAAACATTCCTGAATTCCCTATAGCCACTTCCTTATAAGTTTGGCAGGCCACACACCTATAAAAGAGACTCTACTCAATGTAGCTTTATGGACACCCAATGACCCTAAACCTATGATCTGATACTAAGATTGTCATTACCAAATCTAGGTCCTAGTCATGATTGGTATCTCAAGTCCACCAAGGATCGGAGACCACCTCCTTAGCCTAGACAACTAGAACACAATATAGATAACAGTGGAAGACAACCAAAGTATAAATATAAGATAGTTAATTTACTCAAATGAATCTAGGAGTAAATAAACAATAGACACTTATGGGATTTTGATACTCATAAAGAAAGCAATGAAATATCTGACCTTCCAGAAGATAGAGGCTCACCACTTCAACATAGTCCAACCAACGAACAATAATCATCTAACTCTACATACGGTAATCAAAGAACCACTGGGACGTTAAATCATAAAAAGATGTAGCATCCTAGGATGGTTAGTGGGGTGAGTGCTAGAATGTAACTCATGATAATGGATAATGTAATTATATTTTCAAAAACAAAAATAATCTTAATGTACATGTTCACATATATGCAAATACATCTATAAGATGTTGGGATTAGGTATAGGGTTTAAGCATGAGATTTAAAATTATTATCTTGGACTGTGTATCTCTAACAATCCTAAAAACACCCATGAGCTATATGTATTTGGCTTTTCCAAAGAAAGTTCCCCAATGCATGTTAGCAACACAAACTAGAGAAGTCTATAGAAAGGATAGGGAATCCATGAACCTACGCCAATCTAAGGTATGTATATATCAAGTCTTAACTATGCACATGTCATGAAGACCACCATGCTAGCAAATGGGGTTTCCAAAATTGGTTCCCCAGGGACCTCCACCTTCCACGGTAAGCAACATAACTCCAGTTTAGATAAATTAAAACACTTGCAAATAAATTCATCAATTTAACTTAGGAGTCATTTATCAAGGCATTAACAGTTTGTATCATACCAATTATGCTTGTAATCAAATTTATGCAAGGTGGCGGAATCCATGACCCACATTTGACTCCCAAGATCCAATTCAAAATCAATCCTTGGCCTCCAAGTCCTTTCAAAATCATTTATGCACCATTAACCTTTTATGCGATGCAAGGTTTCAAAAGTGGGTTAAATCATGTATGTGTCCATGCTTCAAAAACAGTTTTATAAAGTTGTATTGATGTTAAAGCCAATTCCAAACCATTAAACCATAGAGTTTGGGGAAATCCATGCCCCTTTAATTTTTCAAGTAAATTTGGGGGAATCCACAACCCCTATCCCATCCATCATGCCATGCACATATTAAGATCAAAACCATGAGATAAAAAATGAATAATTATTCCCAAATTATTGGAAAAAACAACTAAGTTATAATCTTACAAAACCTGTAACCCATCATTCAAAACCCTATAACTAAAATCGTATAAACCATGATTAAACACATGATTTTATATAAGAAAAGAGATACATGCCTTAAAATACCAAGAATTGGGATAGAAATACCACAATTTGAACCCTAAACGCTCAATCCTAAGAAACCCTAGCTTTATTCTTGACTTGGGAACTTGAGAAAGAATAGCATTTTATAATTATGTTAATTGTTAGAAATAGGGCTAGGGAAGGGTTTTAAGTCATGGAGAGTAATGGGATAGAATAAAAAACTGCAATGCCCTTAATTAAATTGTGTAGGAAATATAACTCCATGTCGGTATGGGTCGAGCAATGACTCATGGTCACTGGTCATGAGTCATCACCACAACTCGTAGTTTAGGCAGTATCTAGGACCACCCTCACTAGTTTGGCCATGATTCACACCCCACGAATCATGATATCACCTTATGATTGGTAAGGTCATAGTCATAATCATAGTAGAAATAATTGTCCATCTCATTGGTTAGACCATAATTGGATCTATACAACTCGTGAGGAGTCTTCACGACTCATCACCTGAGTTGTACCCTGGACATTGATGACTAAACCCAAAAATTTTCCTGAGGCCAACAACCTGGGGTGTTACAAATCCAAAGTTGGGAACTTAAGGGATGAATTCCTTATGAACCATAATTTTCTCTTGCTTTTGTAGTTTAAGATGAAGAGAGCAATTTTTATTTTGATTCACTCTAGGGAAAGAGGTTATTTGAGTGTTTTTAAGTCATGCGATAATAGCTGGTTAGGAGGAAAAGACCTAATTTACCTCAATTAAAATATGCAGGAAAATTGGTGCCAGTTGTCACGACCAAGGTAACGACTCATGAAGTCTGACCATTAGTTTTTACCTAGACTCGTTACCTGGGGATCAAAATCTTGGTACCTTATTGTTATGACCATGAGTCACTTGTCATAACTCATTATCTATCACCACAAGTCATGACAAATACTCACTATCAAAGAAGAAATCCTGGGAAACCTCAGTTCCATGACAACGAGTCCCACCTCATAACTCATTATGTGAGGTAAGGACTCATCACCTAACTTATGGTCATGACAGTTTTGACTCCATTATAGAAATTAGACAATTTAAGAATTTATCACCTGGAGAGCCTAAATTTCAAGTACTTAGGGTGTCACGTTAACCTCCTCCCCCCTTTAGGATCATTCATCCCGGAATGGGAATTTAAGGTACCCTTGGCACAAAAACAAGAAAGAATATAAACAGAACCAAATAAAAAATTAAAAATGCCAGAAGAATGAGAATGAAAATCGTACCTCAATTATTTTCATCCAAGGATGGGAACAAGAATGGATAATTGGCCTTCATATGTTCCTTAGCTTCCTAAGTAGCTTCTTCTACCTTTTAATTCCTCCAAAACACCTTTATCAAAGCCATATTATTAATCCTCAATCTATGAACTTACGTATCTAATATTACAGCCGGAACTTCCTCCTAAGACAAGGAATCTGCAATACTAACATCCTCAATAGGAACTATCAAAGAAGGATCACCCATATATTTTTTCAACATGGATACATAAAACAAAGGATGAATTGAAGCCAAGATGGTTGGTAAATCTAACACATAAGTGGCATTCCCATTTCTACTTAAAATATGATATGGACTAATATAATGGGGATTAAGGTTCCCTTTCTTACCATACCTCATGATTCCTTTCATAGGAGAAACCTTCAAGAACAACCAATCACTAACCTCAAATTCTAACTCCCTCTGCCTCACATCCGCATAAGGCTTTTGGCGATGTTGAGCAGTCTTAAGTCTTTCTCTATTCATTTTCACCTTCTCTATGGCTTAGTGAACTAAGTCAGGGTCAAACAACCTAGTCCCCCCAACCTTAAACTATCTAATGAGAGACCTGCACCTCCTACCATAAGAGACTTGAAAGGAGCCATCTGAATGTTAGAATGAAATCAACCACACTGGTCCTTAGCATATCCTCCAAAGTCTAAATAGTATGTCCTGCTTGTCCATCCAATTAAGGGTGAAAAGTGGCTCTAAGATTCAACTGAGTACTCAAACCTTTCTAAAACAAATGCCAGAAGTGAGAAGAAAATTACGTACCTCAGTCTAAAATGATAGACAATGGTGCACCATGCAACTTCACAATCTCCTGAATGAATAACTTATCATAATCCTCTCCTGATTAATTATTCCTCATAAGTAAGAAGTGAGCAAGCTTAGCCATTCTATTAATAAATAACCAAAATGGAATCATACTAATTATGAGACTGTAGAATCCCTATAATAAAATCTATAATAATCTTTTCCCACTTCCATATGGGCAATTCTACCTCTTGAAACATTCCACCATGCCTCAAATGCTCAACCTTGACCTGCTAACAAATCTTACACTTAACCACAAAGTCTTCCACATCTCTCTTTATGTTGTTCCACCATACATTCCTTCAAGTTATAATACATATTTGTTGAACTGGGATGAACTGTATATCTACACTCATAAACCTCAGCCACACTCCTTCCCCATGACCATTAAGATCAAGAATACACAATCTTTCTTGATACCTCAAAATACCATCACCCTCAATCTCAAATGCGATAACCTTTTTCTGATCCACATCATCCTTAATCTTCATAAGTATGGGATCCAAAGCCTGTTTCTCTTTTACTACAACACCAAGAGATAATTTTACCACTTCCTGAATAAAAACTATCCTATCCTTAAAGTCCAAGAGATGAACTACCAAGTTAGCTAATATGTGAATGACCTTCACTAATCCTTTTGCTTCCCACCAACGTAGGATAAGCTCCCCATTTACAGCCTTTTAATAGCATCAAAAACAACATTAGCTTTACCTATATGGCAGTGAAGGCTCATGTCATAATCCTTAAGTAGCTCGAGCCATCTCCTCTACTTGAGATTCAATTTCTTCTGCATAAACACAAACTGTAAGCTTTTATGAACTAAACAAATAACCATATGCACCCCATATAAATAATGGCACTAAATTTTCAAAGGAAAAACCACAACCACTAACTCTAGATGATGAGTCCAGTAATTTCTATTATGAACCTTAAGCTACCTAGAAGCCTTGGACACAACCTTACCATGTTGCATCAAAACACAACCCAGTTCCTCATGGGACATATCACAATACACAACAAACCCATTAGTACCCTCAGGAAAGGTCAAAACTGGCGCAGAAGTCATTTTATACCTCAACTTGTCAAAACTATCCTCACAAGTATCAAACCATAAAAAACTAACCCTTTTCTAAATTAATGTCATCAACGGAGTACCAATACATGAGAAACTCTCTATAAACCTCCTATAATACCCAACCAAGCCCAATAAGCTCCTAACATCTGTTTGAGTTATGGGACTAGGCTATTTCTTAATTTTCTCAACCCTCTGTTGATCCACCATGATCCCCTTGCTAGAAATAACATGTCCAAGAAAGTTCAAAACACTTAGCCAAAACTCACAAAAATAAAACTTCGCATATAATTTCTAGCCTTTAAGAGTCAGTAACACAATTCGGAGGTAATTGGCATGATCCTCTTCGCTTTTAGAGTACACCTAGATATCATCAATGAAAACTATAACAAATAAGTCCAAATGTGCCTAATCACCCAATTCATAAGAACCTTGAATGCAGGCAGAGCACTAATAAACTCTAATGACATAATCAAAAACTCATAGTAACCATACCAGGTTTGGAAAGTAGTCTAAGGAATATCAAACTCCCTAATTTTCAAGTAATGATAGCCCAAAGAGAGATTATTCTTAGAGAAATATCTAGCACCCTGAAGTTGATCAAAAAGGTCATCAATCCAAGGAAGAGGGTACTTATTTTTCACCATCACCTTATTTAACTAGATATAGTGTATGCACAACCAAAGAGACCCATCTTTCTTTCACAAAAAAGGTACAGGAGCACCTCATGGAAAATACTAAGATTAATAAAACCCTTATCAAGAATATCCTTTAACTGCTCCTGAAGTTCCTTTAGTTCAGCTACAGCCATTCTATAATAAGAAATGGATATGGGATATGTATCTGGTAAAAGATCAATCCCAAAGCCTATTTTTGTATAAGAAGGAATCCTAGAGAGATCATTAGGAAAAGCTTGAGAAAATTCATTAACCACAGGGACAGATTGCAAAGAGGAACTCTTAGAATTAGAATCTTTCACCCAAACTAGATGATATAGACACCCTTTAGAAATCAATTTCTAAGCTTTAAGATATGAGATAAACCTTCTTTTAGTTATTAATGAACTCCCTTCCCAATCAGCCACTAGATTATTAGCAAAATTAAAATTGACCTTTTAGGTCTAATAAATCAAAGCATGAATAATGCCAATCCATCCATAAGATTACATCAAAATCCAAAATATCAAGCCTTATCAAATCCACCGATGTCTCCCTGTGAAATATAGACACCATACAAACTCTATATATTTTTCTAGAAACTATAGAATCACTCACTGAAGTCAAGATAGAAAAAGAGTCAAAAATGTTTTTAGGTTCAAAACCACAGTGTACAACCAATTAAGGGGTCACTTAAGATAGTATAGAACCTAGATAAAGCAAACAATAACATCATAGGATAAGAGTTGTAATATACCAATAATAATATCTGGGGATCCCTCATGTTCCTGACGAGTAGCAAGTGCATAGAGACAATACTGACTAGTGTTGGTACCTAATATAGTGCCCTTTGGCGCATGAGCTGAAGAAGTAGCAACTAAAACCTTTTTAGCTCTAGTTGCAACCCTGGATAAAGGACAATCTCACTATATATGATCAAGATGACAACAATTATAGCACTAATTTCTCCTCTCCTCATAATAACCACGGTGAAGTTTCCCTTAAAAATGGCAAAGAGGATAAGGTGGAGCTGACTAAGCTCCACTAGCCTAAGATTAGGCACCCTGCACTTTACAACCACTACTAGTCTAAAAATTACAATCACCAGAAGACTTAGGATAATACCACTAGCTGTCGAATAAGAATTTCCATAATTCTTATTCTTAGTCTACTGTCTACTATCTCTCCCATTGTTCTGTTACACTGTACCCTTCTATGAATACCTAAACTTCTTATTCTACCTCTCTCCCATCTCTACCTATTTTTTACATATCCTGAACTTGCTACATATAAGCCACTAGCCTGGATATATATATATATATATATATATATATATATATATATCATTGTTCAATATTACATATTACACTCTAATACCAAGTCATGGGATAAACTAGATGCAAACTTCCTTATTCGGGATATTATATTAGACACCAATTCAGGAGTATATTGAGACAACTACTGGAACTTCACAGTATGCTTCTTAAAACTCATCTTACCTTGCTTTAAGTTCACAAACTCTTTTGGATTATCTTCCCTCAACTCTTGAGGGAAGAAGTGATCAAGAAAGGCACCTAAAAACTCATCCCATATTAATGACTCAGCATCATTATCTCTCAACTATTCCTACTCCTCACACTAACATCTTTCAATTGATAGGGAGAAAACTTCACATTCGTTAATTCGTAGCAAGAATTACCCCAAAAATCTTCCACATCTCATCAATAAACCCCTAAGAAACCTCCTCAACCTTAGAGCCTATAAAGATTGTGGGATTCAACCTTATAAACTGGCCAACCTGAGTAATTACAGATTAAATAACAACAGGACCAACACAATCAGACTAACAATACTGTGATGGCACTAATTAAGAAAGCATATAAATAGACTGACGAAACTCTACATTAGATATGTCTCTCTAAGGCAGTTGATCATAAGTATCATCATCCCAAGAACCCCAAGGAGGTCTAGTAGGAACTGGTGAGACCCCACGTGGAGTAGTAAAATCAAGAAAAGGATCCTTAGACTGGGACTGCAGTTCATAAGCAAGATAATTTCCCTCCATATTATTCTCAGGTAAGATAGACATTCCAGTAGTTTTTCTACAAACATTAGATCTTTAGGGAAACATGATCTTAAATACGAGTAAGTCGGGAGTTAGAGAATTTTCAACACAACTAGACATCATAGCCTAAAATAGAAAATAAGAAAGGTAAGCATTCCTAAATGCCTCATAGCCTCCCTCTTATAAGGGTGTCATGCTACATACCCATAAAAATACTTTACTCAACTTGGCTTTATGGATACCCAATGACCCTGGACCTTGCTTTGATACCAAGCTTGTCACAACCCAAACCATAGCCTAGTCGTGACAGTATCTCAAGCCCACCATAGGCCAGAACCACCTCCTTAGCCTAAAATCTAATAAGATGAATAGATAAATCAAATATAACTAAGAGTCAAAACAAACAATCATCCCACACTTGTCAATAAAATCCTCTAAAACCAAAATACCAAACTAGATTTGGACATACCCCGGACCATGACAAAAGAAAATTCATAATACCCAAAATCTGAAAGGAAACCTAATGAAATAGTAGGGCATTTCGAATGATGGAGGCTCACCACTTCACAACTACTCAACCAATGAACCACACCACCTAATACTGCATAAGAGTAACAGAAATCTCTAGGACCATACATCATAAAAAAATGCAACGTCCAGGAAAGGTCGATGGGATAACCACTAGAATACAACTCATAAAAATGATAAAATAAGGGCATGTTCAAAATCAGTCAAAACCACTTGCATACATTCATTTATACATATATAGAATGTCAGGATAGGGTAAAGACTCATGAATATATAATTAAAAAATATTAAACTGGACTGTGTAGCTCTATCCATCTTAAGGGCACCCACGAGCTATACGAATTCAACTTCCCCTGAAGAAGAGGCCCACAGTGTGTGTTAGTTGCATGAATCGAGAAAATCCAAAGGATATCCGGAGACACCAAGGCTCCATCCATCCCAAAAATATATTGTGTGAATCAAGAACATACTCATATAGACCACCACACCGGCAAATATGGTTTTTTGTATTGGTCTCCCGGGACATCCACCTTCACGGTGAGCTACACAATGGCATTTAAACCCAAATTAAAACCATTTTACACATAATACCAACCATAAAACAATGATTCTTATTATAAGGCATGTACCACTTTGTATCTTCATACTAATTATGCTTGCAAGCTTATAAAATCATGTCAACCGATTCTAATTAACCAAATAGACTCCTAAGTTTCTTTAAAAATCCAAAACCACGGCCACCAAGGCTTTTCAAATCCATTTTTATCCATTCATCCATAAATGTGATGCAATAGTTTCAAAAGTGAGTTAAATCATGCAAATTCCACATTTAAAACCAAATCATATTGGTGGGTTGAGGTTAATGCCATTACCAAGCCAAAATCTACCAATTTAGGGAAACCCCTGTTCCCCATTAAAAATTCCACAATAATACACCCATTTAATCCCAAAAATCAACAATTTTAGTATAACAAGGCATTTAAACCATGAGAAATATAATTCAAGTGATAATCATAAAAAGTCCCAATTTCAAACCCAATAATTAAATCACATGAACAATGTTTAAATAATATGCCATGGTATAGAATTCAAGTTAGGGATGAGAAACTTGCCTGAAATACCAAGAAATTAAAAGATATCTAAAGTTGGGAGCTTGAGGGATAAATTCCTTATAAACCTTAGTTTGCTCTAGCTTTGGGAGTTTAAGATAAAGAGAGAAAGTTTTATTTTTATTCGGTCAAGGCAAATAACCTATTTTTGTGTTTTAAGTAATGGGATGATAGCTAGATAGGGGAAAAGATTGAAATAACATTAATTAAAACATGCAGGAAAACTAGTGTCTCTCATCACGGCCTAGGTAACAACTCATTAATTCTAACTATGAGTCGGTGCCTGGACTCTTTACCTAGGGATCAAAATATTGGTACCTAATAGTTATTACCAGTCACTCATCATGACTCACTATCTATCATCATAAGTAGTGACAAAACCTAGTAATCAAAGTAGAAATCTCGAGCAGCCTCACTATCATTGCAATGATTCATACCTCACGACTCGTTACATGAGGTAACGACTCATCACCTTAGTCGTGGTCATGGAATGTATGACTCCATTATATAAACCATCCAATTTAAGAGTTTATCACCAGAAGAGACTAGATTTCATATAACTGAGGTGTCATAAAACTCACGAGAAAACTACAGGAAAAAAATTACTTAAATTACCCCTAGCTAATCCTAGCTTCAATTCAGAATTTCTTCATTATTTTTGAGCTCACACTATTAATAATATAGTTAGAAATAGAAAAAATAAGCTTAAATTTTAAGGGGAAACGTATACAACAGCTTTATCTGCTAAAGTGGTACTTTTACCGCTAAAGTGGTATAGTTGAAGTGGTAGGGTCACCACTTAAGCACCTGCTGGTGATGTCAGTTGTCTTTACTAAAGTTGGTCCTTAGCCACTAAAAAGGTAAAATGGCAACATAGGTAGTTGGTGTTGATGCAATTAGTAAAGCCCTAAGAGTGTACTCTAGGCACCACAAGCTGCTTACAGTCTCGAGGGACCAAAGTTAACCCATGACCACGTATTTACTATGAGCACTTAATAAAACTGATAATGACATAACATATGCAAAATTTAACTGAGGAATGCAATAAGGTTTTAATTCATACATATGATAAAATTTGTAAGGCATAACTGATAATACTAACAAAATGTCTGACAATGACAACTGAAATCTGAGAAACTATCTTAAATAGTCTAAAAAGCCTCTACTGACTGACTGAGAAACTGATGGGATAAACCCCCAGCTAACTCCGATTGAATGGAAATGAATCAATTTGATAAATTAATCTAAGCTAAATAAATAATGTCCTCAAAATATGAGAACTCGCCACTGCTGCGGCTTATAGTCTGGAAAATCTATGTGTGGTCCAGGAACTGAGCATTCGAACCTATGATATGATACGTCATAGCTCAAGAAAAGAGTATGCGATTAGTATTTTGAATATACTGGTATGCTAAATAAGGTAGACTGATATGCATGGTTTCATGAACATGAATAATAACTGTCTAAATATATGTATATATAACATAAAGTACTAAATAGAGTGCATAAAATCTGTATATACTGAGGATACGTGAAATCTATAAATATTAAGGATGCATGAAATTTGTTAGTACTGAGGATGCATGACCAAGCATAAACATGTACTGAATATAATCTTGTAATATTAAAATACTGAAAACTGATAACTGAATCACTAATATGTGTATACTATGGTTAAGCAACTAAAACTAAATTTCTTAATTGATTACTGGACTGAGACTGTCGGAGCTATCATCTGACCGATATGCCCCAATAAGCAAGTTTGGGGTCTAATTACCCCAATTTGAAGGGTGTTAGTACCATGCCACGAATACTAATATTGGTTATGTGGATCCACTATACTGATATACTGTCCCAAAGGACTAAGGTTTTCAAGCCTAAATTGATGGGTAACCCCTGCAAGGTAGTCAAGCCTAATCTAACGAGTGACTCCTCACATCCTACACAGGAAATATAGTTCTAAAGTACAGAGACTACTACTAAAGACTCTTCCTATCTAACGGGGAACCTTTATCCCTGCACTCACTCGGTGCTATATCCTACTCCCAACTAAACTGACTTAAAATGCTGAACTGTTCTAAGTTTAACTAATTCTAATGACTGACTAAGCTGATAATGCTTATACATATTCTAAAACTACTCTGAAGATACTGATACTAGGTGAATAGATAAGTTTTTGGGTATTCATAACCCCCAGGACTCAATAGTAATAATAATAAAATAGTATTGAACTTTAGGGACATAACATGGAGACATTTATTAAAAATCCATTCTTGTAGGCATTTCGTTAAGCACTTGATATGCATAGTTTAGGCAAAACTTGGGAATAGTTTGGACTTGGAGTAATGGCATGATTCCGACATCATTAACACTTAATTATGATTTAATACGATAAATAGCAACATTAAAACATGTAGGGTTTGATAACGACAACAATTTCATGTAAGCAAAGTATAAGATAAAGATTCATGGATATTATGGTAGAAATTACAATTTAAAATCATAATAACATGTTAAGATCATAACTTAGCCTGTAAATTTGTATACTTGGGCTCCATGGTTGAAAGGAACCTATGGATGAACACGTAACATACCTGGGTTAATGAATTCGTGAGAATTGATGGTGATTTCTTGAGATTTATCTTTAATTTTGATGGCTAGGGTTCTGTATTTGAGAGAGAATGCTCTTGATTTGAGAGGAATTGAATAAAATAATGATTAAGTAGATTTTTAGGGCATCAATTTCGTGTTTTGGACTGATTATGGTTATGGAAAAAGATAAAACTGCCCCTGAAATAATTAAAAATTTTCATCACTGGAATCCCAATTTTGACACCAGGCGCAATGCGTTACAATTGCATTAAGTCACTGGAAAACTGACAGACCCAATTTTGCTTAGTGGCGATGCGGTGCTATCACGTTGTGCCACTGGAAACGGACAATTCCTAACTAGAATTTTGGCGTGATGCAATGGTAATCATGATACCTCTCTGGAAATTGACAACTGCAAAATAGCACATCATCGTGATGTGATGCTTACCTTGATGGCACACTGGAAAAGGACAAACGCCATTTTGGGGTTCATCGTGACATGGTGCTACTCATATTATGTTAGTACTTTTAATAAAAGTGTCATATTTTCTTACTCGATTATCGGATTTGGGAAAAATTGGTATCATTGAAACGATAATTCAATTTCCTACCATTTGATGGGTCTTGAAACGGAAAATTTTGAGTAGATAAAATGATATGCTTGTTTGAAGTTGTCTAAAGCAACATTCTTATCAAAATTTCAATCGGCAAGGATATTTTGATTCGTCTAATAGATGGGAGTTATTTGAGGACTTAATATACCTCAAACTAACTCATAAGACTAGAAAGGAGCTATAGGATACCATGCATGAGCTTAAAACAATACGCTAACATTGGTGTAGATTTTTGGGTTATTATAATATCTTCCCCTTGAAAACATTCATCCTCAAAAGAGACTGGTTAAGCTAAAATAATTGAAGAACTGATATTACATGTTGAATATACATGATGAAAATGTGAGTACATGACTGAGTCTGAAATTGACACATGAATGAATTGGTTCTGTGAATGCGTGACTGACATAAGATTGATATGTCGCTGAAACTAAGCATGGAAAAGAGAAAATTCTGTAAAGGTTGTTACCTTAAACTGAGTCTGAGTTTGTGGAGAAAAGATCAGGGTACTTGGTCTGCATATCTGCTTCTGCTTCCCAATTAGCTCCCACAACGGACTAATTTCTCCAAAGAACTTTGACTAGGGGAACTTTTTTATTCCTTAGTCTACGAATTTGTTGATCCAGAATTTTGATTGGAAATTCCTTATAGAAAAGACGATTTTGAACATCTATGCTTTCTAAAGGAACAACTACAGCTTGGTTACCAATACACTTCTTCAACAAGGAGATATGGAATATTGGGTGCACTGATTCTAAGTCTGTAGGCAACTCAACCTCATAAGCCAACTTTCTGAAGCAGCTCATAATTCTGTAAGGGACAACATATCGGGGACTAAGCTTCCCCTTCTTACCAAACCTCTTCACTCCCTTCAAGGGAGAGATCTTTAGATATATAAAACCACCAATATCTAACTCAAGATCTTTCCTCCTGACAACTGTATATGATTTATTTTTGCTCTAGGCTGGCTTAGTCCTCTCCCTGATCATCTAAACTTCCTCTAAAGCACCAAACACTATGTCAGGCTCTACTAGCGCAATTTCTCCTACTTCAAACCAACCAATCAGAAATCTACATCTCCTTCCATATAGAGCCTCAAACAGAGACATCTGAATCCTAGAATGATAGGTATTATTAGATGTGAATTCAATCAAAGGCAAATAGTCATCCTAACTACCCTTAAAGTTAACTACATATTCTCTTAACATATCCTCAAGGGTTTGAATAGTCCTTTCTACTTGAAAATTTATCTGAGGATGGAAGGCTATACTGAGGTGAACTTGGGTACCAAGACTCTTTTGAAAAGCTTTCCAGAAGAGAGAGGTAAACTGAGAAACTTTATTTGATATGATAGATAACAAAACACCGTGCAATATAACCAACTCTTTAAGATAGAGCTTGGCATTGTCCTCAACTAAATAAGAAGTATGGACCGGCAAGAAATGAGCTGATTTGGCATCCTATCCATCATGAACATGAATAATAACTATCTGAATATATATATATATATATATAACATGAAGTGCTAAATAGAGTGCATAAAATTTATAGATGCTGAGGATACATGAAATTTGTAAATAGTGAGGATGCTTGAAATTTGTAAGTACTGAGGATGCTTAACCAAGCATATACATATTCTGAATATAATCTACAAATACTAAAATGCTAAAATCTGATAACTGAATCATTGATATCTGTATACTATAGTCAAGCAACTAAAATTGAATTACTGAACTGATAATTTGACTAAAACTGTGGGAGCTATCATCTGATCGGCATGCCCCAATGAGCAAATTAAGGGTAAAACCTATAAACCTAGATGTAAATATGTTAGTAACGTTGCGCGAGAACTAACATTGTTTGTGTGGATCCATTATACTGATGTACTGTCCCAAAGGACTAAGGGTGTCAAGCTTAAACTAATGGGTGACCCCTGCGAAGTAGCCAAGCCTAATCTGATCGGTGACTCCTCATATCTTATGCTGGCTACATATTTCTAGATTACAGAGACTACTACTAATGAGTCTGCCTATCTAGCAGGGAAGCCTCCATCCCTAAACTCACTCGTTGCTAAATCCTACTTCCAACTGAACTGACTCGAAATACTAAAATATTCTAAGTTTAACTGATCCTAGTGACTGACTAAACTGATAATTCTCATAAAAATTCTGAAATTATTCTGAAGATACTGAGACTAGGTAAACAGCTATGTTTTTGGGTATTCATAACCCCCAGGACTCAATAGCAATAATAATAAAATAGTACTGAACTTTAGGGATATAACATAGAGACATTTATTAAAAATCCGTTCTTGTAGGTATTTCATCAAAAACTTCATATGCATGGTTTAGGCTAAACATGGAAATAGTTTAGAATTGGAGTAATGTCATGATTTCAATATTAATAACCCTTAATCATGATTTAATTCAGTAAATAGAAACATTAAAATATGTGGGGTTTGATAGCGACAATAATTTTATACAAGCATAGTATGAAATCAAGATTCATGGAGATGTATGGTTGAAATCACAATTTAAAATCATAATAACCTATAAATATCATAACTTTGGATGTAAAATTAGATACTTGGGCTCCATGGGTGAAAGGAACCTATGGATGAACACTTAACATACGTAGGTTAATGAATTCATGAGAGTTGATGGTGAATTATTGAGATTTGATCTTAAATTTTAAAGGCTAGGGTTCTCTATTTAAGAGAGAGTGATCTTGATTTGAGAGAAATTGAATAAAATAATAACTGAGTAGGATTTTGGACATTAATTTTGTGTTTTGGACTGATTAGGATCATGGAAAAAGACCCAACTGCCCCTAAAATAATTTAAAATTTTCATCACTGGAATGCTGATTTGTACACCCAGCATGATATAGTTCAATCGCGTCGGGCGACTGGAAAAATAACGAATCCTATTTGGCCCAGCAGTGTGATGTGGTGCTATTGCATTGCACCACTGGAAATGGACAATTCCCAACTATACTTTTGGCATGATGCGGTGGTAATCACGATACCTCACTAAAAATTAACAACTGTGAAATGGAACATCACCGCGACACAGTGCTTCCCATAATGGAATACTAAAAAGGATAATCACCATTTTTGTGTTCAATGTGATGCGGTGCTACTCATATTGAGCTACTGATTTCACTAAAAGTCCCTAAGTTTTTTCTCGAGAATCAGATTTAGGTGAAATTGATATCATTGGAAAGATAACTCAATTTCCTACCATTTGGTGAGTCTTACAGTAGAAAATTCTTAGTATAGCAAAAGATATGCTTGTTTGAAGTTGACAAAAGTAACATTCTTATCAAAATTGCAATCGGTAAGGATTATTTTGTTTTATCTAATAGATGAGAGTTATTTGAGGCCTTAATACCTCAAAATAACTCATAAGACTATCAAGGATCTATAAGGTACCATGCATGATCTTTAAAAAAGATGCTAAAATTGGTTTGGAATTTAGGGTATTACACCAGCAAACACCGGTTAAGTGATACCCAATAATTAAAGTAGAAAAAGGCCGCTTAAAAGGCTGTACCAGATTGGATACACTAGAAATTTTAAGCCAACTCATAATATCTTTATTGGGTGTTTTATATTTGTTTAGAGTCCCACACATGTAAATGAACTATGCTACCTTACCAAATTTGACATTTTAGACTCTATGGAATCATCTAAATTTCCAACAAAGATTGTTTCAACAAAAAGGAGATCCAACACCTAATCTTTCATTTTTATCAAATTCTAACCAATAGTCCAAAATGAGTTAAAAACCATAGAACACAACTCAAAGGTCCCCTAGCCAAAATATATATTTTTGCGCTAATAAAATTATTAGAATTATCATCAAAGGCCATTTACCCGAGAAAATTTTCTCAACCTCAAAATCTCTAAAATAGAAAAATTCACATTAAGAGAAGATGAGTGTCATATTTTCATAGATTCTTGAAGGATGAGGAGAACAGAGAATTCATGTTAGAGGAGTTCGATCACTTAGAGAAGTGTTGTGATTTTAATTATTATTAATGTTTTAAGGTTTAAGAGGTTAGAAAGGCTATTTACAAGATAAGAAGGGGTAGGAGAGAGGGTCTGATAAGATTTCAGTAGATTTTTGGAAGTATAATGGCAGGGTAAGTTTAAGGTGGCTGACCAAATTATTTAATGGCATTTTCAAGGCTGCAAAGATACCCTAAGCGTGGATATAGATTATGATGGTTCCTTTATATAAGAATAAGTATGACATTCAGAGTTGCAAAAACTATCGGGGTATTGAGTTGTTATGAAATGGGATGAAGAGTTGGGATAGGGTGGTTGAGTGGAGTTTGAGGGGGATCATGTCTATTTTTAAGAATTAATTTGGATTTTTACCTGGTCATTCGATGATAGAGGCAATTCACTATGAGTTGAGACTAGTGGAGTAGTATTGGAGAGAAAAAAGGACTTGCACATGGTGGTCATCAACTAGGAAAAGGCATAGGCCAACTTCAAAGTCGAATGAGATGACGATTTCCCAAGATCATTAGGAACAAAGTCAAATGGATGTAAGGGGTGCCAATTAAATTCACTGGAAAACTATAACTATGTAAATATGATACAACTTATTATTATGTATGTATATATCTATGTTTCCAATTTAATATATGTCTATGGAGGTTCTTCAGAGATGTTTGGAGAAGAGAAGGGTCCTGGTAGGATACATTAGATCAATTAAGGACATGTATTATATAGAAAATACTAGAGTAAGGATAGTGGGAGAAGATTCAAATTATTTTCCTGCCATGACAAGGTTTCCCTAGGGATCAACTCTTAGTCCGTTTTTATTCACCTTGGTAATGGATGTGCTGACGTGACATATCTAAGGAAAGGAAACTTGGTATATGCTATTTGTAGATAATATAGTTTTGATTAGGTTTAGGTTGAGTAGGACCAAGATGGAGTACTTGGAATGCAAGTTTAATGACTCAAGGCAGAAGGAAGATATAGTAGTGAAGATGGATTCCTAAGTTATAAGTAAGAAAGACAGTTTTAAGTATCTTGGGTATATAATTCAAGTAAATAGAGATACTAACAAGGATGTCTCTCACCATATTAGGGAAATATAGATTAAAGGGAGGCTTTCCTTGGGAGTTTTGTGTGATAAGAAGGTGCCTCCCAAGCATAAAAGCAAATTCTATAAAGTTGTAGTCCACTTAACCATGTTGTATGGAGCGAAGTGTTTGCCAGACAAGAACTCTCATATCCAAAAGTTCAAGGTGATAGTATTAAGGAAATTGCATTAGATGTGTAGACTTAATAGGAGTGATAGGGTTAGGAATAAGGCTATTTGGGAGAAGGTGGGAGTGGTATCAATGGAGAATAAGATGCAGAAAGTGAGACTAAAATGGTTTAGTCATGTTATGAGGATGGGCACTAATGCCCCAGTTTGTAGGTTTGAGATATTGGTTGTGGATGGTTCCAGAGGGTAGATATAGACCAAAGAAATACTAGAGAGAGGTAATAATATATGACATAGAGCAGTTACAGCTTACTGCGGATATTACCCTAGATAAAAAGTTATGGAGGACACAAATTAAGATAGAGGTATAGTGCATTTGGGTTTGTCGTAATCTGTAGTTAGGAGTGCTTTAGTGTAGCTTGGCTAGTAGTCTCAGGGCTTTGCATATAGGATGGAGCTTCTAGTTTGGAGATTTGGAGGAGGTGTGTGCCTTTGGTTTCTTAGTGTATAGTATTATTTTGTGGGTGTCATATATTTCTTATTTCATCTTATTTCAAGTTTTTTATGACTTTGATTACTATCATTTTGTCTTAAGCGGGGGTCTTTAGAAAATACCCTTGCTACTTCTTCAGAGGTAGTGCTGTAACATCGTGAATTTTTTTGGCCTCTAAGAATTCTTTACTTTTGTGCTCACTATCCAGGGTGTGACTTAGGTAACTAGTCATGAAGACTCCTTACGAGTCGTGTATCTTTAATTATTATAGAACCAATAGGTTTTTCTTGGTTGTTACTGAGGTCACGACTTGCAACTAACAAGCCATAATATGAGGTTACGAGTCATAGGGTGGGGCTCATGACAAAACCAGTGAGATGGCCCAAGGTTGTTATCTTGGTAACTACTAGGTCCCTAATGATGTTGAGCAGTCTATGTGGGAGAAGTTTGTAGGTACTTTCCTTGATCATTGATTTCTTCAAGAATTGAGGGAGACTAAGGCTGAGGAGTTGTGAATTTAAAGTAAGGAAGGATGATTGTTAAGGAATATGCTTTGAAATTTCACTAGCTGTCTCTTTATGCCCTGGGAGATTGTATTTAGTATAAGGAAAGAATAAGGAAGGCTTCTTTTGGTTTATCTCAAGATTTGGTAGAGTGTAAGGCTATAATGCTAAATAATGACATGGAAATCTCAAGACTTGTAGTGTAAATGTAGAAGGTTGAATATGAGAAAAGAAAACAAGAAAAAATAGGAGAGAGGTAGAATAAAAAGTAAGATATTTAGAGGAAGGTGGAGGCCAGCCAAATAGTGGTAGCGATGGTAGGCAGTAGGGCAAGAAGAAGACTTGGGGAAACTCTGGTTCATATTCAATGGCTAATTTTCCTTATCTTAAGTCGTTTGGTGAGCATTGTTTTCATACTAATAGTAGGTATAGGGAACAAGGTGCCAGTCTCAGTCTAGTGGAGCTTAGTTAGCCCTGACTTATCCTCCTTATAGCTTTTATGGACAGATAAAACATGGTTATTATGATGAGAGAATAAATCTATGCTTCAAATATGTTTGGCCTAGTCATATTTAGAGGAATTGTCTATCAACAAATGTTGCTATTGGAGCTAATAAGGTTTTGGTTTCTACTTTTTCAGCTCTTGCGCCAAAGGGTGCTACTTTAGTACTGGCACTTATTAGAACTGTCTTACCCATCAGGAATTTAAGTCATCTCCTAATATTATTATTAGTACATTACAAATTTTCTCTCATGATGTATATTATCTACTTGATTTGGGGTCCACCCTTTCTTATGTGACCTTTTACGTGGCTGTTTATTTTGATTTTGGTCCTGAGTGTATTTCTGATCCCTTCTCTATGTCTTTCTTGGTGGGTGATTTTTTTATAATTAGAAAGATCTATAGGAGTTGCATAGTTTCTATCTTTGGTAGGGAGACATTGGGGGATCTGATTGAGTTGGATATGGTAGATTTTGATGTTATCTTGTAGATGGATTGGCTCCATTTATGCTACGTTTCTCTAGATTGTTAGACCCGTAAGGTCAATTTCCAATTTCCTAATGAACCGATAATAGAATTGAGGGTAAGATCCATAGTACCTAAGGAAAGATTTATTTCCTATCTTAGATCCCAAAATTTAATTTTCAAGGGGTGTCTTTATTATCTAGTTTGGGTTAGAGTTTTTATTTCTGAGGTTCCCACTTTACAATTTGTCCCTATTATTAATGAGCGTCCTGAGGTATTTTTCTATGATCTTCATGGTATTTCTCCCAATAAGGAAATAGACTTAAAGATTGATCTTTTGTGAAATACCTATCCTATCTCTATCCCCATATAGAATGGCTCTGACTTAGTTGAAAGAACATAAAGAGTAGTTAAAGGATCTATTTTATAAGTGTTTCATCCATCCTAATATGTCCCCATGGGGTAATCCTGTGCTTTTTGTGGATATGAAGGATGGTTCCCTTTAGATGTGTATAGATTATCAACAACTAAAATAAGAAGACAATGAAGAATAAGTATCCACTTCCTAGGATATATGATCTCTTTGACCAACTTTAGGGTGCTAGATGTTTTTCTAAGATTGATCTTCAGTCAGGTTATCATCAGTTAAATATTAGGGAGGTAGATATACCTAAGACTTTCTTCTGAACTTGATATGGTCATTGTGATATTTTAATGATATAACTCTTGTTGACTAATACTTTGGCAGTATTTATGGATCTTATAAAATAGGTATTCAGCCAATTTTTAGATTTATTCATGATCATTTTTATTGATGATATCTTGGTATACTCTAAGAGTCAGAAGGATTATATCAATCACCTCCGAGTAGTGTTACAAACTCTTAAGAACCAGTGATTGTATGTCAAGTTTTCAAAGTATGAGTTTTGATTGAATGTTGTAACCTTCCTAGTTCATGTTGACTCCGCGATGGGATCATGGTAGATCTATAAAGTTGAGGCAGCTAAGAAGTGGCCTAGGCCCATGACTCCAACTGATATTTAGAGCTTCTTGGGTTAGTCGGCTATTACAGTATGTTTATGGAGAGCTTCTCATCAATTGTTGCTCCATTGACTAAGTTAACTTAGAAAAAGGTAAAGTTTCTATGGTCTGATACTTGTGAGATTAGTCTTGAGAAGCTGAAGGATAAGCTAACTTCTGCTTTAATTTTGATCCTGCCTGAAGGTACTGATGGTTTAGTCATTTACTATGATGTCTCTCATATGGGACTAGTTTGTGTCTTGATGTATCATGGTAAAATTATGGCTTATGCTTCTAGACAGCTCAAGGTCCATGAAAGGAATTATTCAACTCATGATCTAGAGTTTACAGTTTTGTTGTTTGCATTAAATATGTGACTCCATTACTAGTATAAGGTTCATGTTGATATCTATTCAGACCATAAGAGCTTATAGTAAGTGTTCACCCAGAAAGAGTTGAATCTCAGGCAAAGATAATGTCTTAAATTCCTCAAAGGATATAAGTCTTCATTATCTCCCAGGTAAAGCTAATATGGTTGCTAAAGCTCTAATCAGGTTGTCTATGGGTAGCTTATCTCATGTGAATGAGGATAAGCTAGGATTTGTGAAGGATATTCACTGATTGGCTTATCTTGGGGTTCATCTTCATCTATTGGATTCTAAGGATAGAGGTGTGATTGTTCAAGAGTTGGTGAAGTCATCTTTTGGTGCTGAGGTGAAGGAGAAGTAATTTTGGCATCCTGTTTTTATGTAGATTAAGGCTAATGTGGGTCAGCAAAAGGTTATGGCTTTTAAGATTAGTGGTGATGGTATCTTGAGGTACCAAGATAGATTGTGTGTTTTGAATATTAATGGGCTATGAAAGAGGGTTTTTACTAAGGCTTATAAGTCGAGGTATACAGTTTATCTAGGTTCGACCAAGATATATCATAATTTGAAGAAGATCTACAGGTGGAACAATATAAAGAAAGATATGGACAACTTCATAGGTATACAGGTATATAGTTTATCTAGGTTTAACCAAGATGTATGATAACTTGAAGAAGATCTATAGTTGGAACAATATAAAGAAAGATATGGCCAACTTCATGGGTAAGTGTATAGTTTATTAGTAAGTGAAACTTGAACACTTGAGGCTTGGGGGCATGTCTGAAGAGATTGAGTTTCCTATATGGAAGTGGGAGATAATCAACATTGATTTTATTGTTGGTTTTCTGTTGTCTCAGAATCAACATGATTCTATTTGGGTCGTCATAGATGGGATGACTAAGTCTGCTCACTTTTTGCCTATGAAGACTACTTACTCTAGAGAGGATTATGCAAAGTTGTTTATCCAGAAGATTATCAGATTGCATGGTACTCTGTTTCAATTATTTTGGATCAAAGTGCATAGTTTTGTTCTCACTTTTGATACTTATTTCAGAATAGTTTGGACATGTGGGTGAACATTAGCATCGTGTCCCATCCTCAAATGAATGAACAAGTAGAAAGGACCATTCAGAACTTGAAAGATATGCTAAGCTCTTTTGTGATTAATTTTGGTGGTAGTTGGGTTGACCATACCTCTCATTGAGTTTGTGTATAATAATAGTTATCACTCAAGCATTAGAATGGCTCCTTTTGAGGCCCTTTATCATAGGAGGTATAGATCTCCTATCGCGTGGTTTGAGGTTGGTGAAAATAGATTTTTTGGTCTGTACTTGGTTCATCAAGACATGGAGAAGGTGAAGGTGATCAGGGATAAGCTTATGACTACTTAGAGTAGCCAAAAGTCCTATGTGAATGTGAGGCGCAGAGAGTTGGAGTTTAAGGTTGGTGATTGGGTATTCTTTGAAGTATCTTCTATGGAGAGAGTGATGAGGTTTGTGAAGAAGGGGTATCTTAGTCTCTATTATGTTGGTCTATACTTAATTTTAAGGAAAGTAGTAAATGTTGCTTATAAGTTGGATTTGCCTTAGAGTTTCTGTTCCATTCACTTAGTTTTCCATGTGTCGATGTTGAGAAAGTGTGTGGGTGATGCTTCTTGGTGGCAACTATTGAGAATATTGGTTTTTAAATTCCTTGACTTACGAAGAAGCCCCAGTTGAGATTGTGGATAGGCAAGTCCACCATTTGAAGACTAAAGATGTAGCTTCGATGAAAGTCCTTTGGAGGAACCACAAGGTAGAAGAAGCTACTTGGGAGGCTGAAGAGGACATGAAGTCCAGATATTCATTCTTATTCCTCGGGTTGGATAATCATGCATAAGGTATGTGTTTTCCTACTCTCTTTGTTTTTTGACTTTGTTAAAGATTTTTTGATTGCATTCGTGCTAATTAATATTAGCTCCTCGTTCAGGAATAAATGATCCTCGGGGGGAGAGGGGTTTTGTATAAGGACCCAATTTTCTGGAATCGGAATGTCACACGGTGCTCATGACCCCAAAGGACCACAAGCTAACCCTCTACTGATATTGTACCTAAACACTGCATAACATAGATAATAATTGTAAAAACTGGCCATAAGGTTCAAAATATCTAAAAATACTCAAATTTGAAAATTGAATATTGATATATCTATCTGAAAAGCCTCTAAACTATCTGAACTGTGGAGTTGGTGGTATATGTCCCCAAATAACTATGTCTACTAAACATAAACTGTCTGATATAATAATAATAATAATAAAAATAAGGATCATCCTCGACTGAAGAGGACTCACTGCTATGTCTACTGCTGCTGACTGGGACTGAGCTGCTAAGGGTACTCTGGATCTCGTGCCTCCGAACCTATGGTGTCAAATAAAACACCATAGCACAAATGCATCAGTACAGGATATTGAGTATAAAGATGAGGTAAGGCTAAATGCAAGGGCTCATTTATGAATAATTACTTAACTGAATAATCATGAAAGTACTGAATGAGAACACATGCATGAATTCATGAACCATAACTGAAATCATCATTATTCTAAATACTGAAACTCGGATACTACTTTAATGCCATATGAACTCACTATTAATGCCTGATATACTAAACACTGAATCATCTGATACTTATAACTGAGTACTGGAGTTTAGATCAATCTTATCTAGCGAGTGATCTAAAAAATTGATGATACTGAAATTGATTAACTGAGTATACTCATATCAATGACTGAATTCTAAGCTTTCTACTCTTTAGTTGACTGACTGCATTGGAGATCAAATCTCTATATTGAATAATTTCAGAATCTACTATCAATGATAAGAAAAGATTATATCTGAGATTAAACCTATCTAGCAGAAGATCTCTGAATCTGATAATAAGAATACTTAACTGAATCTGAGACTAAGATCAAGCCTATCTAGCGGGTGATCTCTGGATCTGATAATGAGATTACTCAACTGAATCTGAGACTGAGATCAAGCCTATCTAGCGAGTGATCTCTGGATCTGATAATGAGATTACTCAATTGAATCTGAGACTGATATCAAGCCTATCTAGTAGGTGATCTCTAGATTTGATAATGAGATTACTCAACTGAATCTGAGACTGAGATTAAGCCTATCTAGCAGGTGATCTCTGGATGTAATAATGAGTTTACTTAATTGAATCTGAGACTGTGATCAAGCCTATCTAACGGGTGATCTCTGGATCTGATAATGAGATTACTCAACTGAATTTGAGACTGAGATCATTCCTAGCTAATGGGTGATCTCTGGATCTGATAATGAGATTACTCAAATAAATTTGAGACTGAGATCAAGTCTATTTAACGGGTGATCTCTTGATTTGATAATGAGATTACTCAACTGAATCTGAGACTGAGATCAAGCCTATCTAATGGGTGATCTTTGTATCTGATAATAAGATTACTCAACTTAATATAAGACTGAGATCAATCCTATCTAATAGGTGATCTCTAGATCTGATAATGAGATTACTCAACAACATTATGTGGGACCATGCCTATCTAGCAGGTGATCCATCAGTCAATGGAACTATCTGAGTTCCTCACTGAGATAGCTGACTGTATCTGACAATCCTGATGTTTGAGTTCTTTTCTGAAGACTGATATCGAAACTGTAATTGTAGAAGTGCTTACTTAACCGACATGCCCTGAATATGAACCGGTAGGGTCCAACCTATAACCCCAACTGGAAGGGTGTCAATACCGTGCCATGGGTAATGACCTCTCTAGTCAAGCCTCTCTAACAGGTGACCTTGTAGGAAGTCAAACCTAAGGCAGTAAAATATTCAAGCCTCTCTAACGGGTGACCTCGGAGAAAGTCAAACCTAAGGCAGTATAATAGTCAAGCCTATCTAACGGGTAAAGACCTCTCTGGTCAAGCCTCTCTAAAGGGTGACAGCCTTTTTCTAACGGGTAACTCCTGCATCCTACGTTGGTTACACTGTTTTGGAGTTCAAGGACTGATCCTAACAACTTTGCATCTCTAACAGGGAGTTGCCATCCTTCCAGACGCTCGGTGCTATCTCTAACTCCCAACTGAAAGAATCTTGACTGATTCTTAACTTAAACTGAACTGAATCTGATACTGATCATATTTCTCCACTGATCTGACTGAGTTAAGCTGAATTCACTTGGTGTTGTATCTGAAGGAATACTAATGAATCTCATTATCTGGCTGCATATAAGTTCCGAATTAAATACTTGAATACTACTACGTCTGAACTGAGTACTGAACTGAGGCTATAATACTAACGATACTAAGAATACTGAGATTTCTGAGATTTCTTAAGTTATGTATCTATCTGAGAGTACAGAGTTCTATAACTCACTGAGTTCTGAGAATCGTGGCTTGACTGAGGTTTTTGAGAAAACTGACACTAGTTCTAGACTAGAGCCAAATTATCAGGTATAAATACCCCTAGGACTAGATAACATAAAAGTAAAACATAACCATTCTTGAAAAATCAAGACCATGGACATTCATTCACCATCACAATCACTAGAACATCTCCTCAAGCATTTCGGAATCATAAACATGTAATAACATAGGGAAACATGCTATTGACTCATACTCCATTCAACAAGGTGTTACATCAAACACTTACAATGTATTAATTTCTTAGCACGTATCGAAGAGAACATAATTGGGGGAACGTCATGCTATCATTTCATAATTCCTTCACTAAGACTTTTCAACAAACACTTGGCATGCATGGGTTTGCACACAATTGGGGATTTCTAGTGAACATGCTATAATGGCTCTAATTCTTTCACATAAGCATTTTATCAAACATATGGGGAGCATGCTTTGCTTATTCAACAATTTCTACACTTAATTGACATGAAGACATCACTTAACAAATAACTTGAAGGGGGGTTATCATGAATATCACATCCTAGGGTCAAATCTTGAAACCTCAAAAATAAAACATGAATTAGAAACTCAATAATATCATGAACTCCAATTTCAATTTATATGAATCATGAAAACTCATAAAAATAAGATCTTAGAAATTTAGAAAAGGGTTCTTGAACTTTTTGGATGAAAGGGACCCAAGAATCAACATCTGCATACCTTAGTTTCTTGATTCTTGAAAAGTTAACGAAGGAATCTTGATGACTTGGGTCTTAGATTAGAAACCCTAGGTCTTGTTCTTGATTTCTTGAGAGAAAATATTTTGATTTGGGGAAAAAAATTGATGAATAGAGAAGTATTTTCGTTATTTAGGGTATAGATCACTTATATAGACTAGTTTGGGGCTTTAGTAAATTACCAATTAGTCCTTGAAATTTAAAAATGGAATTTAAAAATCCTGATTTCACATGCTAGCGTGACGCGGTGGAATCGCGCCAGCTCACTGGAAACTGGAAGATTGGAAAACTGGTTGGTGGCACGACGTGGTGAAAATCCCAATGCCACCTTTATTGCGAACTGAAAAGGCACCGTGATATGGTGGAATCTTTTTGGTGCACTGGAAATTGACAACTCTGAAATTAAGACTTGGCGCGATGTGCCATAATCGCGGAGACTCACTGTATTTTGACGATTGCCATTTTAGATGGCTCCGCAATGCACTAAAGTACCAGGTGGTACACTGTCTTACTAAAATGGCTCTAACTCTTTGTCCGAGTGCCAGATTTGGGCGAATTTGGTATTGACAAAAAGCTTATTCAATTATCTACATCATAAAAAGTCAATATTAGGGAAATTCTACATGATTTAAAATATTTCTCACTTGAAAAGACACTTCTCAACCTTTTAGGGCTGGATTAACACTTTACTAAACACTCTCTAAGGCTCAGACTACGAGAAAATTTTGTGGGGTCTTACATTATGTAATACCTAAGATTTTCTTGGTCTATGAAAATTTTTGACTTTTGTGCTCACTATCCAGGGTACGACTTAGGTGACGAGTCAGGAAGATTCCTAATGAGTCGTATGGCTTCAGTTATTGTCAGGACAGTATGTTGTCCATGGTTGCTGATAAGGTCATGAATTGAACCTCAGGAGATTTAAGGTGTTGACACCCAATTTTGGCTTTCCATACTTAAAATTAATGCATTTAGGCTCTCTGATCGTTAAATAAAATAATATGTAATTTTTCACATATCATTTGCAATTGTTAATAAATTGTTGATAACCATCACTATTTTACAATTTTTACTCATTTATTGTCATATTATAATTTTACATGATTTATTGAAATTATCTTTATTTTCATAAATTTTAGGATTTTTATAAATTTATTATTATTTTAATATTTTTGCAAAGTCATTTTAATATGTACACAGCATAGCACTGCAATTTTTACTGCACAGTATAATTTTAATTATTTATATCATAATGTAGCCTTTTAAAAAATAATTATATTTTTTTTGTTATTTATATTTTTCTGTAATTATATATTGGCATTCATTATTTTATACATTATTTAAAATGACCTGCAAAAAGTAAGTCAATTTATTTATTATAATACATAGAGTAATAAATAAATCGGGTCAAAATCTCATCACTTTTTTTAAAGAATGACATTTGAAGTGACATTTAAAGGGTGACTTTTGGACTAAAGGGTATTTTAAAAAGATAAGGTAGGACACTTATTTTTATTTTTTGGATAATAAAAGAGGTTAATTTTATTTATAAATAAAGGAGTCTTTTTTCCAAAGATACACACATACAACACACAATATACGTACAGTACAATACACCCACATACTTAAATCCCCATTCTCTCTCTAATATCCCTTTTTCTCTCCTCTCTATTCACTATCGCCAGAGCTCCGTCCACCACCCACCATCACTTTTGTCACTCACTTTATTTTCTGCTCTCACTGATCCCTCTTTCTCTCCTCTTCTCCACCACTGCTGCTCGCCGGAGTTGATGGCCGGCGATCTCTAATAAAACCCCCAAATCCGGCGACCCCAACTCTCTCTTCCCTGTTCCCCGTCACCAAGCCATTCCGATGCACCACTATCACCAACTGATCCAATGAGCAGCTCTCCACCCACCATACCACCTCCACTACGTCCCTTTGGTTCATTTTTTGTTACGAAAAAAGTGGTATTTTCACCACCGCTATTTGACCCAAAGATTCGATAGCATTTTAATTTTGGGTGTTGCTCTGGTGAAAACCGTTGAAGCAACAACATTTACATCTCGTAGTCAATTTGTTGTCTCTATTGGAACATTTTCTTTATGTCTCAATGTTACTTGTACATATTTGGCAGACTTAGGAATATTTCGGTGATCCTCATAATGTCGAACAGCTTTCTTATATTTGGTTTCAATTATTGACGACCTCGCTATCATAGTATTTGTTGGAAGATTAAACATGATTTATTTTTTGATGAACTTTCTACGGTTGCGCTATTATTATGCTATCACTGGCTGTTTTGGGCAAATTTTCCCCTTTTTCTTTACTGGTTTGATTTTGTAACTGATGACGAACAGATACTATACTACTTTGGCCAATGAAATTATCTCTCGTCGTAGACGAAGATCTCTCTTTATCATCTCTTGTCAGATACAACATCTTTTTTCCTTCTTGCAAATCACGGGAGCGCCTAGCGCCCAGAGGAGCAAAGTTCTTTTGGTTATTTGAGGTCATCCCATTATAAAAGATGAATTTTATTTTATAAAGTTATTATTTTATATTAAACCTAACACTTGCCAATGAAATTATCTATTCATCCGAATATTTAAGGTCACTTCATTACAAAATAAGGATTTTATATTATCAATATCATTGTTTCATATTAAGGATCGATATTTGGCCAATGAAAAAATTATCGGCGCGTTTTGAGGCCTCTACAAATAAAAAGACAAGTATTACGTATACAAATATGTAACAAAATAAATAGTTTGGACGGTGACAAAATCTTTATAATATTTTAAAACTTTATATGAGCCCACTGTTTAACAAAAATTATATTTTTAAATACGTATATACACACGGATTTTTTCAAGTTATTTTAATTATTGTTTATTTGTTACTAACATTTTTATTACGAATGTTTATACAAGTTCTCGAGAATACTTATTGGGAATGATATTCAAAAAGACTTTGTGTGCTTATATTTTTCGTATTCTTACAATTGTATAAATGTTAATCATAGTGAAATTTTATTTTTGGAGTGTTGGACGAGATATTCTTTATTTATGCAATCTTCACCACGCGTTTCGACAAATTTAGGCCGTTAATATTTATATAAAAATATTGAATTGACTTAGATTATTTAATCAAATAATTTATATTTTCTACATTAAGAAATATTATGTTTTTCTTTAAAACAAGTTTTTTCTCTATTCAATTTTATCTTTTTTTATACACATATATAATATAATTTTATTTATATTATTTATGATAAAAAATTAATATTATTTTATTACAGTTACATAAAAGTATCAAGTTAATCAAGTAATTCATATATTATTTAGTCTTTTCTTCTCAAATAAATTTTACTTTTCTTTATAATTTTAATTAAATAAAAATATTAGTTGTAAATATTTTTTCTGGCACATCAAAATACATTTTTTTCACACATCGTAAAATACATATCTTTAACATATTTTTATAACAATACTTTTTATTTATATATTTAATATACATATACCTTTACAGAGTTGTAAACATTTATATTTTTTTAAAACAAATTATTTTGTACTTAACACACATACTTTTTACATTATTTTAAATATATATCCTCCCTCTTTGATAAATTTAGTCTAGTTGGGTACGACAGTCGTGGATCCCGAAGGGTGACTAATCCCTTCCCTTCAGAATAATTTGAACCCTTACCTAGAATCTCAAATGGTTTTTGCAGACTGAAATATAAATCACACGTGTTAGTAATTAAAAAGGTTTTAATACTTCTCTTAAAAATTAGGTGGCGACTCTATATAAAATTTTAATTCTTTTTTAGAGTCCACGATTCGTTCTTGTTTAACCATGGTGAAAACAGGGCATGACAGAATGAGGACACTGCTGGGGATGCACATTAGGTTCTAACCATGATTGACTCAATTTTGTATTCGAGGAAGGTATTTTTACATTTTGCATACCATTAAATTCTTTGATCCTTTATTTGTTTATTGATAATTTTTTTTACATTATTTGCACAAATTAGTTTTGCTATTTTCTTTGATTCATTATTTATTTAGTACAATATATCTGTACACTGTAAAAATTACTATGCATTATTTTTTATTTTATTTAACAATAGTCACAATTTTATCAAGTCTTTGGTCGTGCACTTCACACATGGTGGTTCACGCGGGGGGTGTCTTACACCCCCCCCCCCCAAACCTCTTTGAAATTTCATATTTTCAGAGTTGGTGCATTTAGGTTCATTTGCGTTCTTGCAATTGTTCAGTTTTACTCTCAGCCGTTTAGGAAAATTTCTATTCTAGAAATAGGTCACGCCATGTACAAACTCACAGATAGGTTTGAACTATGTTTTCAGTTGATTCTTGTCCTAGCAAGATACGTAGGCAAACCTACATTAGGGTTCGGTCTCTTAACCATTTTAGAATAATTTCTTCGGTATTCAAAACTAGGACAATTTTTCTAGAATAGTTCAAAGACGCTCTTCAAAAGCCTTCAAGAGCGCAAATTAATAGCTCCTCAAATCCAAATCTCATTGACATTAGTGCCTAGCCGACCTATCTTCAGATCTTTACTCAATTTTACTTAGTTTATTTTTTCGAACATCGTGAACCATTAAATTTATGACATATCCATCCCTACTCTCTCAAATAAGAATTTAATATTTTTTCAATTATAATAATCTCGTCAATTGTGGATAAATATTGTTATAATTCCTTCAATGTCTGACTTTTTCAATCTTGGCAGCATACTGAAGTTGTGTCAAAACTCTCACATGCATGACATCCATTCTCTCGGTAATTTGATCAGAATAATTTTTTATGTTAAAAATAATTTTTTCCTGATCGTTTTTCAAATTCTTTTCGAGAATAACCATTATTTTTTTTACAATCATACATTGCATACACAAATTCACAAATTTTGCCTGAACTATGCTAACCTAATTTTTATTTTTACAAGATACGTAGGTAACCCTCATTTGGGTTCGGTCCCATTCTTTAAAAAAAATAAAAAAATTGATTTGATTGATACCAATACAGTTAGGAGTGTGCATGAGAAAGAATAATTTGACATTTTGTAAAGGATCGATTTCATGGTAAACCATAGATTCTTTTGATACCCTTTATCATACCGGAGTAACACTTGAAAATTCTCTTGCATACATCTAAGACAAGAATGAAGCCTTCCTCATCGTCTCATGTGCATTGTGTGCTGAGCTTTAGTTTAATTCATTGCATTGCATTGTTGATATAGAACTTGGCCTAAATATCTATTGAGGCAAAATTCCGACTTACACTTGGTCTAGAAAAGGATTGTAGGCCTTCTTTGACCCGATTGAGTCTTTCATATCCCACCAAATAACATTAACCCCTAGCATTACCTCTTTTAAGCCTAAACCTTTTCTTTGGACAACCGTATTTGTGCCTATACCTTTTTGAGTGCTTACATACACTATCCCTCTCTTGGTCCTACCTCCTTGAGCGTACTAAATACGTGCAAATTAAGGATAGAGATCCAAGATCAAAGACGCAAAATGCAAAGGATATACTGTCCTAGATGAATAAAATTTAAAAAATTGACTTCAAAAGGAGCATAAACCCTACAAAAAAAAGAAAAAAATAAATATAGTTTCTTGAGAAAAAAAGTGGAAAACTCCAACACAGGATTTAAAAGAAGTCGAAGAACATGCAAAATAAGGGGCAATGAAGTACAACAAAGAAGATCACGCGTCAAAGCACAACAAATGTTGAAAGCACAAATGTAGTGCAATGCTCATTGAGGAATTAGTCACTTTTATCCCAAATATTATCCTACCCATCCCCGATCCTGCATTACAAGACTATACCAAGTCCTACAAGATCTTATTTCAAGTGTTCTCACATTAGTGGATACTTTCATGAAGTTCAAGTCTATGGTATCACAATTGTATGCATTGAATTTCTTTCTGAGTGTGAGCGTATTTGTCTAGATTTTTTCAAATTCAAAAAGAAAAATTACTTAAATATGTTTGAAATTGGACTTTATTTTACTCAAATATGTGCAAAATGAGACTTTCGTTTTGTAGAGAGCACTTAAAACATGAGACTAAGCATAGTGCAAAATCTTTGTTTGGAGCAAGATGAACAAGTCTTGTCGATACTTAGGTATGTCTGAGGTACCATCTGAAATTATAGGAATTACCCTGAAGTGGATCTCGATTAGATAGGAAATAAATAGAGGAATTGTTATGCACACTGCTAATTATTGGTACCAACTGAAGTCAAGACACGATTGTGTCTTCTTCATCTTTCAAAATTTTTTATTAAGAAAATAAAAATAATTTTTTTTTCTTTTTCAAGACACCCACTTTCACTTACAGGCATTTTTCTTACCTTACATTCAAGGTTCTCACTTTCACATACATGCATTTTTTACTTTTTATTCAAGGTACCCAGTTTTAAAATATGAGCATTTATCTTTTTCTTTCAAGCACATACCTTTAAATACCAACATCTTATTTTTCAATCTTGCGCTCATCTTTGAGTCTTTTATATTTTTTTAAGACCTGCCAGTTGAGAGTTTATTACATTTTTCTCCCAGTTGAGAACTTTTTACATTTTAATAGCCCCACCAGTCGAAAGGGCTATTAGATTTAGACCACCTCACTAGTTGAAGGCCTCAGTCTTCGTAGAAAATCGATCACGACAATCTACATCAGTCTACGTGGACAATTAGAGATATCAAGCAACAATCAATATAATCTTCATAGACAATCGAAGACAACATTCATGACAGTTTCTATAGACAATTGGAGGCATCATCAAGTCTACATATACAAGTGGAGATATCATACACGATTGATGTGTGAGAAAAAACTAACATATTTAATACTTTTTAGCTCAAAATAATTATGAATCCTGAAGCAACTCTTGTTGTTTTGATGTGTTTGCACATGATATTATAGTAAAAGGCTGAATAAATGAAAATAAACAACAATAGAGCAAAAGAGTTAAAAATCTGAGCAAAAAAGAAGAAAACATGGCTGACGACCTCTTGATAAGTTGTCAACCTTGTGATAGGCTATCAGCAGCGGCGTTAGCCTTAACCAAAAACTTGACCTTGAGAGAAATTTCTGACAACATTGGTGATAAAGGCGTCAAGACAGTGATAAGGCATCACGAAGCGTGTCACCCTAAACTAGAGAATTGAGCTTGAAGAAGAAATCTAACAACATTAGTGATATGCCGTCAGACCCCTGACGTGGCGTCAGCTTGGGCGTCACATATTTTGAGAACTTTATTAATTTTGTTATTTTATTTCGTTAATTAGGCTTTAGTATAAATAGCATCTTTTAGGGTTTTTAAAGATTCATTCATCATTATCTATCAAACATTAACTCTAAAAAGAGAGATATTTTGCTCTCTTTCATAAAATATTCTTGTGTTTCGTATCAACTATTTTTGGTTTTCTAACTTGTAATTAAATTGAAGGAACTACTTGTTGTTTTTTTATCCATTCGTAAGTTGATCATTTTCATCATGAATTCAAAACATGAGCGGCTAATTCCATTAGCCAGAGAGTTATGGAATCCATGGATTATGGTTTGATATGATGCTAGGTGTTTGAAGGATTCAAACAGTTGTAGAACATATTAAAATTCTATTGTTTTAACTGAAATCTAGTGGTTGCAAACATTGAATTATGCCTTAGGTTTTATTTGCTTCTAACAGAGAAATAGATTAGAGGTCATGAATTATCAACAGGGACTCAGAAGCTAACAACCTTTTATTTAGTGATTGATGTCGTAACTTGATTAATCTACCTAAGCTAGCATCCTATTTGAAATAGATAAGTTGTCTAAGTTAAATAGAATTAGATAATAACTTGTCTGGTGAGGTTGAGAGATAAGTCAGAAAGTATCATAGTCAAAGATATTTTGTTGTTTCTACCTACTCCAAGAATCCCAAGCATTACCTAGTATTTGTTAACTCTCAATACCCATGGTGAACATAACTCTAGTTTTCCATTTGTCTTGATTACAAACACTAAAGTATTGTAAGTGACATTTGAATTTCTCTGAAACTTAACCCCCATCCTTCGAAGACAGTAAACAATCAGTAAAGTATTTTGTAAACAAATAAAAGTTCACACCCTATTCCCTGTGGGATTCGACCCCAACCTAGTTGGGTTTTATATTAACAACGATTGCTTCCGGGGAATACGGTTGTAGACTAAAAGTTTGTAAACAAAAATTTGTTGATAGTTAAGTTTCCTTGATTTATGTTTATTTGTAGTTTTTGTTTATTGTAGGTACTGTTTTGTTTATGCCAAACAATAGAAGTTCTGGAGAACCACTATTACCAATCAATCCAAAACCCAACTAATAGGAAGAATGGCTGAACAACGGAAAGCAAAAAAACTAGCTGTTATGGCCAGGGCTCAGGTGAATGTGCAAAATTTGGGGCAATAAAAACGTCACCAGAACCCTGATAATGAAGACTTAGGTGATGAGGAATTTCTGAATCCTTAAAACCCAAGGGAGTTGAACAAGTTGCTACACCAGTGCAGCGAAAGATCAACAGAAATCGTCAAGTCCGGGGAAGATATGGGCAACATCCTATGCAATATGAGGCTGATGAAGATGATAAAGGAATGGACGAAGCAAGTGCAATGGGTGCTGTCATTCCACCTTCGTTGGCACCAGGTGCAAAGTTCAGCATAATAAGTACCATGATCCAACTCCTGAATCTGAAGGGGTTATTTGGAGGCTTTCCTAGTGATGATCCGAACATGTATTTGGAGAACTTCTTCACCATCTGCAAATTCTTTGACAATCTGAGAGTGAGCCAGAATACTATTAGGTTGAGGTTATTTTCGTTGTCTCTGTCTGGAGAGGCAACAATGTGGTTGAATGAATTAGAGTCCAATTCTATAACCAACTGGAGACAGTAAAAGATGTATTCCTAGAATGGTTCTTTCCACCCTCCAAAAAGGTATAGTTGAGGGATGATATTAGAAACTTCAGATAACTTCTGACTGAAGCACTACACGAAACCTGGGAAAGATTTAAAAAGAAACTTGCACAATGTTCGAACCATAATATGAAGGATTTGCATTTGATGGCGACTTTGTACATATCTTTCAATTCTGTGATGAAGCCTTTTATTGACAATGCTACTGGTGGTTCGTTCATTGATCTATCTTTTTTGGATGCTTCCGACATGCTGAATAGAATTACCAAACAGAGTCGAGCTTGGTACACTAGGGATTCTGTAGTGGCTAGCCCGACTATTGCTGGTGGTATTACTGTAGAGCAGCATAGAAAAAAAGAGGAGCGAGATCAGGATATGGCCTATTTGAAAACGTAGATGGACTTGCTGACTAACCACTTGCTATCCGGCAAGACTAAGATGGTTAAGGCTTTGGAATCTCAGGGTACTATGTCTACAAGTGTTGAGGCTGAGGCAAACTATGTGAGTAATCAGGGGGGGTTTTAAGGCAATATCCAAAGGAACCAAGGTCGGACTTTTTATGGCAAGCCTGATTATAAAGATAGGGAGCAGGGACATTGGAGAAATAATAATGAAAGGGGTGGTTTTTATATTTCTCCTAGAAGTCAGGATGCTACGATAACTAGTTCTGGTAAGATGTCCATGGAGGACATGATGGAAAAGTTGTTGAAGGGAGTTGAGGCAACCAACTCAGGGGTAACTAATATGAAAAGTGATTTTTCTACCCTAAATCAGTTGGTTAGCTCACACTCTGCTTCTATTAAGCAGTTGGAGCAGCAGATGAGCCAACTTTCGGCTACTCTGAACTAGAGAAAAGCTAGTACTTTACCTAGTGATACGGTTTAGAATCTGCGAACTGATGGATCTTGTATGGTGATTACCACTTGGAGTGGGAAGATATTATCTAGACCTTCTATGGGCAAAGCTGTACAAAAGGAGGTATGTGTTGATGAATCAGAAGGACGTAATCTAGTGAAGTCTGAGAAGCTGGATGGCTTTGTTGATATTTCATAGAAAGAAGACAAAAAGAAAGAGGAAGTGGTATTGAAACAAATGCCAAGAACACCACCTCCATTTCCTCAGAGATTGAAAAAAAAAGATAATAAGAAATTTAGCAAGTTCATGGCAATACTGAAACAACTGACAGTTAATTTGCTATTGATGGAGGAACTTGAGAAAATGACAAACTATGATAAATTTATAAAGTAATTGTTAACAAAGAAGCAGAAGGTAAGCTGTGAGCCGATGGATAATATCCACCACTATAGTACCGTTTCTTTACAATCCTTAGTGCAGAAAAAGCCTGACCCTGGAGCATTTACTCTACCATACACAGTTGGGTCCATGAAGTTTACCAAAGATTTGTGTGACTTAGGAGCAAGTATTAATATGATGCCGCTTGATATCTATAAGAAGCTTTGATCGGGAAAGCCTACCTATACAATGGTGCGTCTTGTTATGGTAGATAGATCGGTGAAGTGACCAATTGGTGTATTGCATGATATGCCCGTAAAAGTGGATGACTTTATATTGCCTATAGATTTTATGAAATTGGATTGTGATGTTGATTTTGAGGTACCCATCATTTTGGGTAGACCATTATTAGCCATGGGAAGAGTATTGGTTCATATGGAGCTCAATGAGGTTAATTTTAGGTAGAAAAAAGGAGGCCATATTCAAAATGCAACCTCCTATGAAGCACTTGGAGGAGATGAATATATTCTTAGTTGTGGATGTATTCCAGGAAAATAGTAATGAGGTATCGATACAGTATCTTGATGAAGTATGAGTAGTTAAAATGAACAAGTCATGTGGTGACACGAAATCAGGCGCTATTGGGAGGCAATCAAAAATTTTATTTTCATGCATTTTGTTTTTATTCATTTAGGTAGTAATAGGAAGGAACTAAAGAGGTACAAAAAGGTCAAGGTAAAAACTGAAGAATGCAAGCCAAATGGTCTTGACGACACTCGTGATAGGCTATCACAACTGTGATGGCTTATCACTAATATCGTCAGGAAGACCAACAAGTGAGACCTTCTCTGTTAAGGCTGACGACCTCCATGATAAGTTATCACATTGGTGATGGCTTTTCATAAGTTGTCATCAGCCATTATTTAGATTTTGAAAATCTGGGCCCAAATTGATCCGAATCCGACCCGGGCCAGATCTAAAACCCTTCAGGTTCCTGCTTTATTTTGTTTCCTTCTTTAAGTATTATTTTACTTACGTAGTAGGATATTCACTTATTTTTTAAACACTCCCAAGTATACAAGGAAACCTCTTTCCTGATAGTTGTAGGATTGTAAGGAAAATCAATGTCTGTCTCTCAATCTTTTCTTCTCTCTCTTGTGTAATCAAGTGGAGTCAACTCATCAGGTATTCTTATAACTTTGTTCTCCTTTCATTGAAGTGGTAAAGTTGTTGAAAACAAGATTCTCAAAAAGGATAAACTTGAGTTCAAGTTGTAATAGCATGGAAATTGGATATTAGGGTTAAGTTGTGTCTAAATTGCAAAAATTTGATAACCCTAAGTACAAAAACAAAAATTCCATGTGATTATACGAAGAATTAGATCCCAAAATTAAGAATCCAAACTGGGTGAGGGAAAATTTTGAGATGACAACATTGTTGATAGGCTAGCATAAGCATGACGCCTTATCAGCTACATCATCATCAAATAGAAAAAAGGAAGCATTCACTGTTTAAGGCTGACGGCCTACCTGATAGTCTATCACAACTGTGACGCCTTATCAGGAATGTCGTGACAAGTTTGAAAAAAGTATGCCAGTTTTGTTAAGGCTGACGACATAGCTGATAGGTTATTACAAATGTGATGCCTTATCAGCCACGTCGTCACAAGTTAGATGATAATGCTAAGTGCACTTGAATAGAATATTTTTACTATTATACCTTGATTATTAACTTGTGTTTGTCTTATGGTCAAGGAACATTCTAATGGAACCCAAAATCAAGAATCCTAACACTCCAAAGAAAGTTGCCAAGCCTAAGATGGTTCGAAAGCTTATTGATGAAGACTCTAATTATGAAGATAAAGAATTACTGCTCAGGTGGAAGAGAAAGAAACCCAGTCTAAAGGCACCTCCTCCACCTAAACCCATTGCGGTGGAGGATAGTGATGATAAAGAGACTACCACCCCAGCTAAGAGTGAATCTTCTGAGCAAGAAGCTTCTAAGCAAACTGAGTCCGAACAGCCTGAGTACAAGAAGGCTGAATATGAAGAACCAGAGGCAGAACATACTGAGTCTGACAAAGTTGATTCTGAGAAAACATCCTCTATAACTCCCTCAACTGAGAATTAAGCTGATAAGGAACCCCCAGTTCAGAGAACTTTGATAAAATGCAAGAATCCTGAGGTTTGAGAGAACTTTGACTCACTGAATTTAGAGTAGCCTTATAAAAGGTAAATCTGAGATAGTGGTGGTACAACAACACCAGTTTATGATGCCTGCAGGGTAGACAACTGAGGAATTTGAGAATGAAGACCCAATCCTTGATCTCACTGCGGATCCAGTAAAAAAAAAGACAAGGAAGCTGAAAAAAGTAAGAGAAAGAGACAAGAAGATGATGAGAATAAGAGCAAGGCTGAGAAAAAGGAAAAGAAAAAGAAGAAGAAAAAGAAGAAGAAGGCAGAGAAAACACTGTAGGCCGATGATAAGTTGATAGAACAAGAGAAAGTGAATCTGAAAAGGGCAACGTAAGTATCCCGAGAGGACAATTAGAAATGAAAAGAAGCACTGTGAGCGAGGGCTATAGTAGCCTCATCTAGAAGAACAATTGAACCAGAGCAGAGAGAAGCTTCTGATGAGGATAACACTGTTGCAGGGTCGAGGACCCATAATTTAATAATTGATTGACTCCAGGTATTCCCTAACCCTTAGTTTCATTTTGTTTTGATTTAAAGTTGAGGGTGTCGGGTAACATGTTGTTGTAGCATATTTTGTAAATAACAAGGACTAGTGCAAGTTCTACAGGCAGTTAACTGATTTTATAATTTTGAACACCTTTTTGGAGGTTTGTTTTGCATGGATGTATGAATTACATCTTAATGTGACCACAGTACATCTCGTCATGGCATTAGTTTAGTTGCTTGATCATCACTGCGGAGCAATTACATAAACCAGATAGGTATTAGCCAGTGATATTGCTTGTGTGTCATGTGTGTGAGAGACTATACCAAGTTCTCTTTTTGTATTACCGAATCTAGAACTTGCCTGGTTTGTCTTACAATAGTTGAAAGATAGGGGTAAGGAAAGGATCATAGGCCATTTCTGAATTTCAATCACTATTACCCTAAATGGTTTTCCCGTAATGCATGATATCCTTTGATCCCTGTTTGAGTCTGAATTGACCAGTTTCTTTCTGTGATGCCTATCACCTTTCTTTTTAGATCATAATGAACCTGTTTTGGGCCAGGTCCTCCTTGGACACTGTGCACTTTGACTTAGGCAAACAGCCTAAGTTGAGGGTGGCTATCATGGGGTGTGTGGTGTAAATTAGGTATGAAGATGGGTAGAATAGAATAAAAAGAATAAGTGAAAAGAAAATAGAAAATTGGGTGTTGTTGAACAAGAGCAAGAAAAGAAGTGTGTTTGAATAAAAAAAACACACCCTTTCTGAATTTGTGATTAAGAGAAAAAGAAAAGAAAAGAACAAGAGAGAAAAAGAGGTTAATAAGTGGACCCCACAGGTTAAGGTACATTCAAGGAGGTTAGTCACTATAAATGCCATCTAATATCATACCATCCCCTAGCCTATGTTACAAGCCAAAGAAAGAACTACAATGATCCTAGCTTACCGATCCAAAAACTTTGTTAATGATAATGAGGGCAAGCATATGGTATTTGGCATGCATTAGTTTGAACTTCATTCTGAGAGTGAGTGCTTTTGTGATTATTCCAGTGCCTATATTTTGACTTTTCATAAGAAAAAAAAGGGAAATTCTTTGTTGTGAAGGAACACTAGTATGTTGCTAGGTGACTTACTTGTTTGGATAGTGTCATATTGATATAATCATGATTGTTGGTACGTAGTTGATGCCATGGCTGGAATCCTTTGTGTTACATTGCTGCTTTTAAATAAGATACACAGTAGTTTAAATTGGTTGACCTTAGAGGTTGTAAATGAGTTTTGAGCTAAAATGGTTGTTGACTGTTGAATGTTCTTTATATTCTCTTAGTTAGTTTGTTGCTTGAGGACAAGAAATTGTTTTATGTTGAGGGTGTTGATGTGTGAGCAAAAGCTAACACATTTAATGTTTTTTAGATCAAAATAATTGTGAATCCTGAAGCAAATCTTGTTGTTTTGATGTGTTTTCTCATGATATTGCAGTAAAAGGCTAAAGGGATGAAAAGGCTATATTTTTCATATTTTTACACTTTTATAAATGTTAATCATAGTGAAATTTTATTTTTGGGATGTTGGGCGGGATATTCTTTATTTATGCAATCTTCACCATGCGTTTATACAAATTTAGGCCGTTAATATTTATATAAAAATATTATATTGACTTTGATTATTTAATCAAATAATTTATGTTTTCTACATTAAGAAATAGTACGTAGTCTTTTTCTTTAGAACAAGTTTTTGCTCTATTCAATTTTATCTATTTTTACATACATATATAAATATAATTTTCTTTATATTTTTGACAATAAAACATATATATTATTTTATTAAATTTACATAAAAGAATCAAATAATTTACATATTATGTAGTCTTTTTTTCTCAAATAAATTTATTTTTCTTTATAATTTTAATCAAATTAAAATATTACTTGTAAATACTTTTTCTTTTAATGGCACATCAAAATACAATTTTTACACACCATAAAATACATATCTTTTACATGTTTTATAACAATATATTTTATTTATATATTTAATATACCTATACCTTTACAGAGTTTTAAACATTTACATTTTTTTAGAAGAATTATTTTATACTTAACACATATACTTTTTATATTATTTTAAATATACCTCCTCCCTCTTTGATAAATTTAGTCTAGCCGAGTACCACAGTTGTAGATCCCGAAGGGTGCTTAATCCCTTTCCTTGCGGATAATTTGAACTCTTACCTAGAATCACAACTGGTTTTCGCAGACTGAAATATAGATCACACGGGTTAGTAATTCAAGAGGTTTATTTTCCTTAAAAATTAGGTGGTGACTCTGTACAAAATTTTAATTCTTTTTTAGTGTCCACGAGTTGTGCTTGTTTAATCATGGCGAAAACAGGGCATGACATAAGGTGAGGTCACGTGTCGTAGGTAGGACTCGTGACCAAACTAGTGAGATAGCCTAAGGTTGTTGTCTTGGTAATGACTAGGACCTTGTGAACCATAAGGTCTGGTCACGAGTCGTAGGATCTGACTCATAACCCAACTGGTGAAGGCTGCTCTTAGTCATTTCCCAGACTACAAGTCCAAGCAACAACTCGTACCTAGATTATACGAGTTGTTAAGTGCCCCGTAATGACTGGGTGGTTTTTTCTGTGTTTTAATAAAGGGAACTTTGGTCATTTTCCTCTTTCCTCAATTATGACCCACGACCTAATATACCCTAAGGGACCCTATAATTCTCCATTACTTGATCTTAAACTACTATTAAACTCTCTCTGATTCTCCAAGAAAGGACAACTAGGGGTTTTAAGAATTTGACCTTTAGATCTTAAATTGGTGATTTCCCTCCATAATTGTAATACTTTCAGGCACGTAATCTCTTTCTTTCAATTTATTTTCTCTAAAGCATAGGTTTTATTTTATTAAAGTGGATTTGAATGTGGATTTGGGTTGAGGGTTTTAGAATGATAGTTACTTGAACTAGATTTGCATGGCTATAATGTATTTGTTTATGCTTTATTTAAGTATTTTAAAACCGTTGGGGTGCATGGGTATGGTGAATGAGATGGAGGTCGAAGAATTTGTCGAATTTGATGATTTTGATTTGGAATTTGATTTTGAAAATTGTATTCTCTCAACCTACCTGCATGTTTGGCTTTGAAATATGGATAATCACATGATTTGGCTTACTCCCCTAAACTAATGCATTCTATAGATGGCCAAACGGACAAAATAGTTTCTCAAAGGCCTTGTTAGCCATGATTTTGGGTTTTAAAGTGGAAGCTTGGGGGTCGTGGCATTCCCTCAACTTGATTTAACAAACTAAAGAGGGTCATGACATTCCCTTTAAGATTGATGGAATTGGAATGACGTAGTTATAAGCTTATAAGCATGATGGTATGACAATACCTATGATATATACCTTAACGGATAATTCCTTGGATAAATGATTGGGTTGTGTGAAAATATTTTAATTAGGATTAATGGAGGTTGTGCAGCTTACCATGCAGGTGTGAATCCTAAGGATGACAAACACTGAAAATCACATTTGCCAATGTGGGATTTTGATGACCGTGTGCATAATTCACAATATTGATATATACATGCATCTTGGATTGATGTCAGTTCGGGGCATTTACTGGTCTTCCATGGATATCTATGGTCCGTGTGGCTTATACACACTGAGGCCCTTACAACAGGGAGATTTGAACCCATATAGGTCGTGGATGCCTTTAGGAAGGTTAGAGCTACACAACCCAGGTTAATATTTTAACTCTCATGATAAACCTTATTCCCTATCCCGGCATATCATATATATATATACATAAATATTTGTTATCATTTTGGAGTAATTTGGATTGATTGATCATGACATTATTTTATTCCTCTCCTGAGTTACTTGCTAGCGCTCAACCCGCTAACCATCTCATATATTGTATCCCCATGCGATGTAGGATCTGAAGACACTTTTATTTTCTTGCACAGTGGTATGTGATTTCTGGATTGTTCGAAAGTCAGCTTTGAAGTAGTAAGAATCCATTCTAGGGAAGACCCTCATTTCATGGTCTTGTCTTTACTTATATTTTAGACTATTTCAATGGATTTTTGTATACAATCGGGAACATATCCCGACTTTGGTTGATTTTTAGTATTTTAGGAGCTTTGTAGACAGGATGTGGGTGGATTTGGTATTATGGACTCTTAGATCCTATTCAATTGATTTATCAATGTTATAATATGTTCAAAACTCATTTCTATTTTGTTATATATTCAAAACTCAATTCTATTTTGTTATACGTTCAGAACTCAGTTTTATCTCGTTATATGTTCAGAATTCATCTGCTACTAGATGTATTGTGTTCTTGTTAGCTAGGTTAATGGGGGTGGTCTACGGTCCTTGGTGGACTTGATATACCCTTCACGACTAGACTCTAGTTGGGAGGAGGTGTGTGCCTTTGGTTTGTTAGTGTCTAGTGTTACTTTGTGGGTGTCGTATCTTTGTTATTTCATCTTGTTTCATGTTTTATTATGACTTTGTGTTACTATCCTTTGTCTTAAGCCATGGGCCTTTCGAAAATAGTCTCTCTATTTCTTTGGGGGTAGTGGTATTGACTGCGTACATTTTACCCTCTCCAGACTCCACTGTATGAGAATATACTAGGTTGGTTGGTTGGTATAAAAACAAATGAACTTCCTAGAAACTGAATTGATAGTCCCAGCAAGTCATAAATGACTTGGGGCAGCTATAGAAAATCTCTAAATGTAGAAAAAAATTCAAAAAAAATGAAAAATAGTCTGGAGGGCTATTACAGTTGTGCATTAGTGAATATCAAGTGCAATAAAACTATGAATTGACTCTTGTGATTCATTCAGGACCCACACAAATAATTTGATAATGTTACTAGGCTAATTTCAACGTTTCAGACTAGATAAAACCATCAGATTTACCAAAAGAGATTGTTATTTTCAAGTTACCCTCGAAAAATCCTTTAAGCCAAAATAACTAGTTTCTCATCTAAATGTTCAAAACTCAAAATATAGCCTTAGAACTCAAACCAACCATGCTACTAACCCAAAATTGATTTCAAATCTAGTGAAACTAACAGAATCATCATCCGATACTCGAATCATAAAATTTTGACCGAAGTTAAATAAATTACTTTAAAGGCTACTCAAAACCTCAAAGTCACATAAATTATTCCTGAGTATTTCAGGAACCATACCAACCACCACTACAAACCATAAATGATATAAAGAAACTACGGGCAAGGTTCAAATGACCAAAACGTATAAAAATCTAAAAATCATCATGAGCGTTGTTACACATTTTTACTAAATTAACCTTAATTAAATAAATACTCCACTCATTTATTTTTACTTGTCTAGTATTTACTTATCACCCATTAAGGAACAATAAATAGAATGAAATTATTATAAACCCGTTTGCCCGTGAAATTCTCTTACTTTTTTTCAAAATATTTTTACACTTTATTTGAAAATAAATGCTTGGCCATGATAATTTCAAATAAAACTTGATATTGTATTTGAAATTTGAAAAACAGTTAAAATTCTGTTTTCACATTTTTTTTCTTTTTCAAAAGATAAATAAATTTTTTATTTACTTAAAATAACCCATTTAAACTATATTTCATGTTTAATCATATTTTATGTTGTTTTATATATTTAAATTCTAAATATTTATTGCAAAAACAATGATCAAACACAACTCCAACTCCATCTTTGAAAAGCCAAATAAGTGAAAAGTTCGACACTGGGTATGGATAAAACTCTGTTGGGAGCGCTGCTACCTTAATGGGCCCTACAACGCGTGATCCGAATTAGTCGGGACTCCAATGTGGGCATCGGACACCGGATGGGAAACCAAAAAAAAAAAATTTACCTTTTCATTTGTTTTTTAAAAGAATGTAGATTGAAAAAATGCTCTATTACCACCTTGAACTATACGCGAAAAGACTGAAAAACACTCAAACTTTAGGAGGGTCCTATTATTCCTTGTACTAATTAAAATTATATTTTTGACAACTGTAGTGTCTACGTGGCACATACGTGGCACACACGTGTGCCTACGTGGACCCTTCTTGTCCCACGTATGTGCCACGTAGATACTAAGGTTGTCAAAAATATGATTTTAATTAGTCCAGAGGGGTAATCCGACCCTCCTAAAGTTTAAGTATGTCTCAGCCTCTTCGCGTATAGTTCAAGGTGGTAATAGAGTATTTTCTCATGTAAATTTAGTGTATACTATAACTATATATAAAGAAAAGTCTCCTATTTGAAACATTATTTATTCTAAGTCATGTGTTGGAGTTCGCCAAATAATTTAGGAGCGACGAAGTTACTATGATTTTTCATTAATTTCAAGTTAAATACGGACAAGTAAAGATGAATGGATGAAGTAATAGCTATTTATCATGATTTTTACTTATGTAAAAACTCACTAATAATATTGTTAAATGGATTACTAACCTCTTATTTATAGTAAAAAAATAAACACCAATGGTGAACAGGAAGGAGAGAACATCATATAGGCCACTGTAGTTATACCCTTTTTCTTAATATTTTCTCAATCAAGACCATATATTGAAATGGGCTAGCAAAGCAAGACCTCAGGAAATATTTTGAGACAACATTAATAAATGTACGTATGTCTTAAAGTGTCTATAACGTGTCTAGTTGTTCGTTTTCTTTTATATCATTGGCTCGAAAAATTCTTGTCACGAGTACAGCAGGAAACCTCTTAATCATTCTTTTTCCCGGAGTAATCTTTTTAGCTTTATTTGAAAACTAGCATTTGATTATGAAAACTCAAAACTCAATTTGAAGTTGAATTTCAAATTTAAAAATAACTTATACTAACTAGTTTTTCAACTTCATCACTTTAATTTTAAATAAAATATTCTCTTTTTCTTCTTCATAAGAAGTATACCGAATACAACTTTATCTTCTATTCTAGTTTTAAAAAAAATTCAAATTTATTTTCGATTCCAGTTTTGAAAAATTTCATGTAAAATAAAAACTATTTAATTTCACAAAGGCCAACTAGAAATTCAAGCTGCGATTGTTTGTACCTGATGCCACATGAGCAAACATCGGTTATAAAATTATTTATTTGAATATCTTATTTCCTATTCCAATCACTAGGATTATTAGTAGGATTATTAGTGAGTATTGAAAAAAAGTTCTGAATCTGGGGGAACACTTCACTATATATTAATATGTCGGAACCCCTATTTATTATTTTATTATTAAAAATAATATAAATATAATAATATAATTTTTGATAAGGGGCGGCTTCTCCTATGTCGTGTCAAATTCGCATCGAAAAAAAGAGATTTGTCCTCTCCTATACTCCTATAAAGAAATCAAAAAAATTTTCTTAAAATCTCGTCTAATACTAATATCTAATCACTAACTAATCTAAAATCTAATAAAATAATAAGTAATAAATTAAGCTTCCATTTCAACACAGAACGGAACAAAGGAGACAATATATAGGATGGGTAGAAAGCCATCAGGTAATATTAGTAATATTTAATCACAATTAATTATTTGAAAAAAATAAAATAAAAAAAAGAATATCAACAATATACTCCCCCCCAAAAAAAAGATATTCATGGCAAGTAGAATTCTACTTGATTACAACTAAAAAATTAGTGACATAGCCAAATCATTTTCTTTACCAAATTTAATACAATTATGAATATTTTTGTATGCTTCATCGATTCAAGTAAGCATCGAAGGTTATTGCACCTTATAATTTTTTTTTAAAAGTAAGTTTCAAGTATTACGATAAGTTTCTTCCTCTTAGCGGTATTGTCATCATATATTTCAAATAAATTGTATATTCTTTTCTTGTTTACTAGCATAACAGATCTAATCGTTGATAGTGAGAGCTTATTAGAAGCTTCATTAACCTGTAATTGGTTCATATAACAATTGTTTGAACGTCATAAGAAAGATGCAGAACAAACACTTGCAGGAAAAGATTGTACCATCAAATTTCTATACCTTTTGGCAAATGATAAAGTAGTAAATATAATTTTTGATTTAAGAGACGTGAAGCTTAGATGATCAAAAAACTCTTCTGAATCTCATTAGCATGTAAAAATTCACCATCTATAGTGTAACTGAAATCCTATAACAAATCAATGTAATAGGGTGATGACGATAGAAGAAATATTGAGAGAGAAAATGAAATAATTACTTTAAATGGAAATAGAGGATTTTAAGGGAAGATAGAGGAAAAAGGTAAAATCAATTCTTTAATTTTATTTTTGAAAAGAAAAACATTAGGGAAAAACTGGTGACCTCCATAAAATTTAAACTCATAATTAATAGACTATACTGAGCATTTAACAGCTAAGTTATGAGCTTGACCCAATTACGTGTGCACTCCAAAGCCACCACATGTCAAAAACAAGTCCCTTTTTTGTGTTTTTATTTTTAACAAACCCACGACTTTCCCACGCTTACATTCCTTCCTTAAAATAGCCCAAATTCTCTTTCACAATCTTCAATATCCAAATTAAACAAGGTCAATCATTCCCACTATTTCTATTGCATGGCTGATTATCCTTTTAACGTTATCCCAAGTGACAATCCTCCCCCATTAGAAAACCTGTCTCCGAGTGGCGGATCCGCTTCCGCCAGTGGTGTGCTCTCGCCTCGTAGGCATCCGAATTTCAAAGGAATTCGGATGAGGAATGGTAAATGGGTATCCGAAATACGTGAGCCTCGAAAGACTACACGTATATGGCTAGGTACTTTTCCAACTGCCGAGATGGCTGCTGCTGCTTACGACGTTGCAGCTTTGGCATTAAAAGGCCCTGATGCCCAATTAAACTTCCCAGATTGCGCTAGCTCGTACCCCATGCCTACTTCTCTATCAGCCGCAGATATTTATGCTGCGGCTGCAAATGCTGCGGCTGCTAGAGCACCTCGCCCGTCAGAAAGTAGTACTGCTGATCAGGCGCCTGATCAGACAGCTGGAATTTCTGCAGGTACTGTAGCAGCATCAGCACAAGGGCAAGAGTTTGTGGATGAAGAGGAGATTTTCGGAATGCCCAGATTGTTGGATGATATGGCAGAGGCAATGCTTGTTAGCCCGCCGAGGATGCATCAATCAACGTCTTATGATGAATCACCTGAAAACTCTGATGCAGATAGTCTCTGGAGTTACCCATAAAGTATGAAAGCAACCTCTTCACTCTTCAAATATGAGAAAATATGCCCCCCAGCATGTACAGTCCAGAAAGTAGAATAACGGAACCACTATTTATAACTTAGTGGGTCATTTGGTTTTTGTTTTGGTTTGTTATGTTGATCTTAAGTCCTCGAGAAACAGTTTCAAGAAAGGACGTGCAATTGGAATTCAAGAAACTGTTTTGTCTTTTTTCTCAAAAAAAAATAAAAAAATAAGGTACTTTTATTGAAGACAATGAACTTTGACTTTCTCAAAAATCAAAATAATCTGTTCAAGAAGTCAAAGAAAATTGTTTTCAGGTTTTGAGTAACTTCTTCAAAATCAAACTAAAAACAAATACCCCCATATAAACTTAGTTGATATATGGACTCTCTCTCTCTATATAGGTGAGAGGTCTTTTTTCTTGTAATAGGGAAAACTAATTAATTGGATGAAGTTATAAGCATTTCGTCATTTTGCGTCTTTCAACCCGGAGATATGAAGCTCCTAGGAACCAATGTAAGAAAGCTTGCTTTGAAGGTTTGACTATGTGAAGTAATATTGCAAGTGTCAGAATGCCCATCCCTACTCGTGCTTTGAAATATAATGACCGTTTTTTGAAATATAATGAAAGAAATGATAGTTTGTGTTATTTTATTCTGATGAAAATTATTTATTCTTAGTTTTTTTTTAAAATCAAACATCTTCCTCAACCTTGAACAACAATCATTCTCCCCTTTACTCTTTGTAATGTTTAGTTTACCCTTGGCTTTTTCAATATTACATTGGTGTAATATTTTCTTCTATTATATATTTACAACAACAACAACAAACCCATTATAATCCCACCAAGTGGGGTCTGGGGAGGGTAAAATGTACACTATCTATACCGCTACTTTCGAAGAATTAGAGAGGCTGTTTTCGATAGACCCCCGGCTCAAGATAATGAATGGTTAACAAGGTCATAGTAATACATGAAACAAAATGGGTGGTTTAACCAAAATAAGAAATGAGAGATAATAAAAATAGAGCTAAGGGAGCCACGAAAATAAGAGTGATATGAAATTAAAAAAACAGGAAATAAGAAATAAGAAAAGGTCACCCCTACCACTGGACGCAATCGTAGGCTTTCTAACCCGTCTACACCAGAGCTCCCTAACTACTACTTACAACCCACACACGCACTAACGTTCTACCCTAATCCATGACCTCAACAACTTCCTATCGAGGGTCATGTCCTCAGTAAGCTGTAACAGCCCGATGTCATGTCTAATCACTTCTCTCCAGTATTTCTTCGGCCTATCTCTACTTTTCTTAAAACTATCCCACACTAGCCTATCACACCTACGAACTGGGGCATCCGTGCCCCTCCTCATCAGATGGCCTATCTCAGCCTTTCTTCCCGCATCTTGTTCTCCACTGAAGCCACTCTCACCTTCTCCCGAATAATCTCATTCCTAACTCTATCCCATCTAGTAAGTCCACACATCCAATGCAACATTCTCATTTCCGCTACCTTTAATTTTTGAATGTGGGAGTTCTTGATTGGCCAACACTCTACACCATAAAGCATGGCCAGACGGACTGCCACTCTGTAGAACTTATCTTTAAGCTTTAAAGGTACCTTCTTATCACACAACACTCCCGAGGTGAGCCTTCACTTCATCCAACCTGCATTAATACATTTAGAGACATCCTCATTAATCTCGCCATTCTCCTGAATCATAGACCTCAGATACTTAAAACTATCTCTCTTACGAATATCATGGGAATCATACCTCATCACCACTTCGTCCTCCTACTTCGAGTCACTGAACTTGCATTCCAAATAATTCGTCTTGGACCTACTCAACCTAAACCCCTTAAATTCGAGGGTTTACTTCTAAACCTCCAATTTTTCATTCACATCCTCCCGCATCTCATCAATTAGGACTACATCATCTGCAAATAACATACACCAAGGCACCTTATCTTGAATCCTCCATGTTAACACGTCCATCACCAAAGCAAACAAAAATGGGTTGAGAGTCTATCCCTGATGCAATCCTGTTTCAATCAGAAAATGATCTAAGTCTCTCCCTACCGTCCTCATCCGAGTCTTTCCTCCATCGTACATGTTCTTAATAACTTAGATGTACGCCGTCGGGACCCCTCTTACCTCCAAGCATCTCCTTAAAACCTCCCTCAGGACTTTATCATAAAGCCTTCTCCAGGTCGATGAACACCATGTGCAAATCCCTCTTTCTTTCCCTATATTTCTCCACCAATCTTCTCACCAGGTGGATTGTCTCTGTCGTTGATCGACCAGGCGTAAATCCAAAATAATTCTTTGAAACGGACACGACCCTCCTCAATTTTCGCTCAACCACCCTCTTCCAAATCTTCATAGTGTGACTTAACAACTTAATACCCCTATAGTTGTTGCAACTCTGAATGTCACCCTTATTTCTATACAACGAAATCATCGTACTCCACCTTTAAGCTAATGATATTTTTGCAATCTTGAAAATGTCGTTAAAAAAATTAGTTAACTAGCTCCACCTGTAAAGTTCCAAAAATCTACCAGAATTTTTTCAGGCCCCGTTGCCCTACGCCTCTGTATCCTACGAATAACCTCCCTGACCTCCTGAACCTTAAAACAGCTACAGTAATCGAAATATCAATTTTCCTCTGAGTGCTCCAGCTGCTCTAGCTCGATGCTTCTGTCCCACATATCATTCAATAGGCCATGAAAATACTCCTGCTATCTTTTCTTAATGTGGACATCCTCCACCATAACTCTCCCATCCTCCCTCTTAATGCACTTCACCTGATGGAGATCACGACCCTTTCACTCCCTGGCTTTAACCAGCCTATACAATCTCTTTTCCTCGTCTTTCTTCTCTAACCCCACATACATGCTCTCGAACGCTGCTGTCTTCACAGCTGTAACTGCTAACTTAGCCTCCTTCCTTGCTACTTTGTACACCTCTCTAATCACCTGCTTCTCTTCATCATCCTTATTCTCATTTAACTTGACATATGCCCCCTTCTTAATCCCCACCTTCTTTTTAACTTCTGTATTCCACCGCCAGTCCCCCTTATACCGACCTGCCCGACCTCTCAAAATACCTAACACTTCTCTCGCAGTCTCCATGATGCTGTTGGAATCCCTTTCCCACATAACATTCATATCTCCCCTGTACTCCCACACCCCCATTCTTTCTATCTTCTCCCTTATCTCCAGAGCACTACCCGGCGTCAAGCCTTCCTACTTAATTCTAGGTCGGCCCTCCCCGATCCCTCTTTTCTTGCTCTTTTTGATTTTCAAGTCCATCACCAGAAGCCTATGTTGGGTTGAAAGATGTTCACTCAAAATGACCTTATAGTCCTTTCAAAAGGCCCTATCCATCTTTCTAAGCAACAAAAAGTTAATTTGAGTCTTGGCTATCGCACTTTAGAATATAATCAGGTGATTCTTTTTCTTTGGAAAATTTGAGTTCACAACCACTGTCCCAAAGGCCTTGCAAACTCTAAAAGAGCAGCTCCTTTCCCATTTCTATCACCGAAACCAAAACCTCCATGCACATCATCATAGCCTTCCAGTAAAACCACAATATGCCTATTGAAGTCCTCTGCTATGACAATCTTCTCCGCGCTAGGCTTGCTTGTCACCACCTCATCCAAAGCCTCCTAAAATATTGCTTTCAACTCATTATCCAAGCTCGTCTGCGGTGCATAAACACTATACACATGAATCAAAAACCTCCCAATGACCAACTTAATCATCATTAGCCTATCACTGACCCTCCTGAACTCCACCACCTACCCTCTAAGCTCCTCATCTACTAAGCTGCCTACTTCATTCTGATGTCTCTCACTTTCTGAGTACCATAGATTGTACCTATCTACATATCTCGCCATAGATCCTACCCACTTAATGTCCTGAACATACACGATATTAATCCTCCTCTACTTAAGAATCTTCACTAGCTCTACGGACTTACCTTGAAGTGTACCTATGTTCCATGACCCTACCCTCAACCTGTCTTCTTTCGCCTCTCGTTTATCACTACCACCCCTAACTGAACCAACTCTACCACCCGACCTACCCTTCATACCCGCCCCTGTCCTTCCCTCATCAGCCCTACCCAAAATGACTCCTCGCCCTAGCCTCCCCGGACATGACCCTACTTTACCATTAATCCCCAAAGCCACTACATAAAAATTGAAACAAAGGCCTAAACAGACAAGAAAACAAGCAAGGTAATAGCAGGGGAGAAAGTTGTCACACACAAAATACCCTAGCTGGTCTAGCAGCTAAAACAACAAATAATATCCACCAAAATCTAAAACAACTAATCCCAGCTCTAGTCATAATACAAAGAAAAATACCGGGGAATAGAATAATATATAAAAACTAAATTGAAGCAAGGAACTAAAAGTGAAAGTTTAGCTATCACCGAATATTCCTGCGTGTTGTTGGTTCCGGCAAATTCTATTGATGAAATTGATTGTCGTAGGTATGTCACCGGATCAGACCCGCTGGAGCTTCGCCTAAATATCGTCGGCGTTTGCCGAAATCTGAACGTTATCTTATCCTCATACCAAGCTGCTCTTACCAGTGTACCACTTGTATTCATCGCCCAAAATAAGTCAACCCAACAGAAATCCTAAACCTGTCGGCGATAGCAGCATCTAGGTAGAGGCAGAGGGGAAGAGAGAGGGAAAGGTATAGAACGGGGGTTAAGAAAGCTAGGGAGACAGAAAACAAGGGAGAGATAGCCTACTTACCTGATACCAGCATTATCTACATCATCATTGGCTTCTTGCCAGAGACGGCCAGTGACTGTTAAGCACAGAGGAACTTTTGAGAGAGGAACGTGTTTTTTTTTAGCAAAATTCTTTTTCCTGATGAACTCTTTTATTATATATTTATTTTTCTTAATTTTGGTTTTTACCCCTTTTATTTAAATTCATTAAAACACACACACACACACACACACACATATATATATATATATATTTATATATATATATATATATATATATATATATATATATAGTTTAATAAAATCTAATGCCATTTTATTTATCACTTATACTTTTATAAGCTAAATTTTAGAAATAGATAACATGTAGACAATAAATGAGGCATAATAACTAAAGTTGCATAATTAAATAACATAACTATGGTTTAGTAGCTAAGAAAATAAATAAATTATAGATTGTATATAAAAATATAAATTTGCTTTAGAAATTTGTATATAAGTCCTAAAAGTTTTTAGTACATATACAAATAAAAACCTTTAAATATTTGCATATGAACTTCGAAATTCGCTTTGTATATGAATACAAATGTATATGAGCTCCAAAAATAGAGAGAAATCAACTGCCCCACCCCGCCCTCGTAAAATTATAGATTCTTATATGATCCCAAAAATATAAAAATACAAAAGAAATATATATTTATCTATTTAATATAAATTTTAGCTGCAAATGATAATTATTTTACACATTAGTTACGCCTAGTAATTTTGACTTGGTGTTACACTTAATTTTTCATTGTTATATTACATGTATTGAGTATGTATGTATATATATATAATTATGTATATAGATGCATGTTTTTAATTCTCTGTTATCCTCTAATGTCTCTATATATAAACAAATTTTAGTTCTCAGTAATGCAATATTTTCCAAATTATAATTTAATTTTATTAGTAATAATCATTTAATTTGTTACAAAATACTTATATTATTATTGATTATATTGTATTACCTGCATTGAAATATATTTATAAAGTTATAGTTTTCAATTATTTTCATTTGCATAAATAGACATTAGAATTTTTTTATTATTAATAAAATTAATTTCTTATTTTGCTTATTTATTTCATTATAGAACATCATTAACTTATATGGTTAATGAGTATTTCTCACCTTTTTTTTTCATCAGAAAATAAAATTTATTTATAGAAAATATTTTCAATATATTTTAAAAAATAAAAACTGCAATTATAAAGAAGCTTTTAAAAAAAGTTGAGGATAAAAGGGTAAAATAGGTATTTCAAAAAGTCAGTTAGAATAGAAGGGGAAAAAAGATTATTGTTTGAATTTGAAGAAGATATTTGATTTTTAAAAAATGTTCAGGGGTATAAATGATTTTCACCCTAGTTTGCATCTACAAAAAAAAGGTATATTTGTGGGGGTTATATTGTGAAGGTAATTGAAAACTCCACAAATTGTATTAAGTTGCAGCAGTTTGTAAAACCTCTACAATTTAATTTATTTTGTGGTGATTTTTGAGTTATACTGGGAGGATTTTTAAAACCCCTATATATTATTTTGTTATTGCTAAATTGTTTAATTGCCTTATTTTTTAAATATTTTTGCACTAAAAAAGAATGCAGCAAATTCACCTATTTTTTCATTTTAGTAAATTTCTACCTCTTCTAAATTCAATTTCTAGGTTTTCTCATTTAACTGTGGCTAAGCGACACTCTACTCTCAACTCAATATCATTAAATTGCAAGCTCCTTTGTCTTTCCTTCCCTTCAATTTATATTATAGGATAAGAAAATATGTAAATTCTCATGAAACTTTTGATGCTCAAGCAGAAAACATTTATGGAAGACCTAACATTTTGATAAAGTACGATTTATGAAAGACATAGTTTTGTTGTTCTTTTCCCTCACACTATCCTTTGGTGTATAAATTTTCTCTCCATTGTTGGATTTGGGCTTCGAATTAGGTCCTAATGAAGTTCAATATCTCTCAAGAAATTATAAGGTTGACTTTATTTTTCTGAAAAAATATTCACAGTCTACTATAATTTACCATTGTGATGAATCTTTCTAGGTAAACCTTTGTTATTTTCTATATTTCAAGAATTTACCCGACTTAGGTGTTGTAAGAATACATTTTCCTGCTATTTAAGCTCTTTGGAAATGGTGATTTTCAAGTATTTTTATAAAAATTATGACACTTGTAGATGAAAGTCAATGTACTTGTGTTTGCTTTATGAGAACTATGTTGTACTTGTATCTTTTATGTTGTTTCTTGTACTTTAATTTTTGTACTTTTGTTAAAATAAAATTTGTGTTGCTTTGAATTTCTTTCCCTTGAGTCGAGGGTCTATAAAAAACAACCTCTTCGAATTGGGTAAAATCTTAGTATAGTTATAGGCCATACTACTTGGATGTCTAAAGGGGATCTTTCTCCATCATCCTAGATTTAGAATTTCATTAATATGTCTATTTTTTTTCGATCATCGTTGCTCTTTGATTCTTCGAGGCAAGTTAGACCAACTATGGTCTTAGCTATTAAGTACTAACAACCTTGGATTCGAGTATTCTTTACTAATGTTGTTCAATTAGATTTTGGAGACATGAATATGTCATTAACACCTTTCCTAGTTGATTAGGCTCAAAGATATATTTAGAGAGGAGTAGGTGTGTGATACAAGAATAATGGCCGCCTTAGATTTTGACGACATCATTCAAAGTCATTATGTGAAGAATCAAGCATTGGTCGCATGAAGGGAATGAGATCATACTTGGAGGGGATGTTTTGAGCCTACCATTGATCAAACTCGAGTGTGAAAGATTTCTTGGAGCCTTGAAAACTTAAGGACTCTTGGGTTCGGACAACCTTTGTTGGTTCACAGTTTTGGTTCCCTTTAATAAGGGCATTTTGCTTATTTATCCTTAAAGGCATTTTGGACAATTCATATTGTCTTCCAATACACCAAGTTATGAAGGGTAATGTGGTCTTTTTGTCTACGTTTGTAATATACTATAAGTAGTACATTTTAGGCCTTTTCTCTTTAGTTTATGAAAGATGAAATATTGAAACACTTAAAATCCTCTCTCTTGAGAGTAGACCAACTTAGTTTAGTTTTAGTATAGGGCTTGGAAAAGCTAACATTGTTCTTTACTTAGAAATGATGGATCTTGAGGTGAGTTGATTCCCTTGGTGATCACCGTCAGAGTGTGGTTTTTATTATTACATTCATTAGGGGTTTTTAAGTTTAATACACTCTTTAGTTCTTAATCTTGTATTAATCTTGATCTCACTATCTATCCTTTACTTTTGTTGTTGTTATCTTGTGTAGTGAACTGTTTTGGGTCATATATCAAATCTTGGGCTAGCTCACTTGAAAAACCAAAAAAAAAGTTGAAATTTGAAAATTCCAGAAAAATAGTAATCTGTCCATTTTGTGTTCTTAGCCAAAAATTGTATTCTTGTGTTGTTATTGGCCGAGATTTACGCTTGAGTCTAGGTATAGGAGTCTTTTATTTGTCTTGTGTGTTTTTGGTGTTAGTTTGTTTCTTCAGTAACACTTTGAGTCAATCTAGATTTGTGCTTTAAAGATTGATATTATTGTGAACAAGGCTGTGGGTAGACATTGTTGTTGAGAACCTTGACTTGGCGATGTGTGTGGTTGTTGTTGTTGCAAAGAGTATTTTTGTTGTTCTTGAAGTTCTTCACAACCTTTATCTCTTGTTAAAGAAAAATAAACTGCAACACTAAAGAGACTTGGGCATTGTTGGTGGTTTTGTAGTCCTGGCCGTGTGAAAACATTGTTATCTTGGAGTTGGCCGTATGGCTGTATTGAGGATCTTAGATATTATCTTTTATTGTTCTTGGTGATTGTTGAAGTTTTATTGATGTTATTCCCAACCTTCATACCTTGTTAAAATAAAGTGAATGCTAGATCTATAAAGGTGAAGGGAAAAAGGTGAAGAATTGTTAGTCTTGAAAGAACCCTAACCACCAAAAGACTTTACATCGCATCTTAACCACTTTCTATGAAACAAGGGTCCATATTTTAAGGAGAAGTACGAGAAAAGTCAAGTCTTGAAAATTGAAAAAGGCTCCAAGACTTATTTTCCCTCCTAAAATAAATTCCACCAATCTAAATTAATTTTTGACCAAGACTTGAACCTTTGAGAATAACTATTTGATAAAACTGAACCAATACGTGACTGCCACATCATCACTTCCACTGTTCACAAAATATTTTTGAGCTCTAAATTTTAGATTCTTAGTTTCATTTTATTGTTTCATTAGTTTCATGTCTTGATTCTTGAATTAATTAACAACTAGTAATCACCTACTTAGTTATATATTAATTATTAAATCCGTTTATTCGTGTCTTCGTTATTTGTGTGATTTTCTCATTTTTAACTCATAGTACTTCTTTGTTTCAAGTTCGTAAGTATATTTTATTTTGTTTCTTGAGTGAGTCGATCAAGCAAGAGTCCATTCCGGCCTCCAAGTAGATTGACATCTTATTGACCACCAAAGTATAAGAAACTTTTAATATTCGCCGTTCCAATTGTGAGGATACCAAAAGTGAGTTAATACGAGTGTTGGTGAGGATATTTAACTACTAATCTTATTTGTTCATTTTATAGGTTCAAAATATTATATAAGGGGAATATATCTTCGATATTCAAGGATTATTGTGACTACAACATGGGAGACTATGGTTGTAGTAAGGGGTTTTATGGCTACGAAGTTGAGGGAGATTGCGGAGGTTATGAAAATATCCATGATCAAACCTTGGGCAGATTTGAAAGTTACTGTTTTAAGAGAGAGAATGAGGTGTATGAAGTGCTTAGTGATTATGGTGACTTTGAAGATGATGTAGGACATCATGATATATATTATGATGACGTTGGGGAATGTGAGGAGTCCTACACTTCTTACTCCAAACCTAGATTTGGTGTTATGTATAACCCTTTCATTCGCAAAGCTTATCAGAGCTATGATAAGATTACACGTGAGGAGTGTGAAGATTCATATTCTCTACCTTGTATTACTTTTTATCAAGATCGATATAGTGTGAATGGTTATAATAGCTCTAGTGGAGGTTGTTCAGTGAGAAGAAGAGGGTATGCATCTCCAAAACCATGGGGTACTCGTGTACTTTACAATGTTGATCCAAGAAGGAGTGTACACTCCAGAAAGGTGACCATTTGTGGGATAGTTGGATGCCTCATTGTGTTAAATGCTAGGTACTATATAAACTACATCGTTCCATCCATGGTTGACTACTTGGGGTTGTTTTATGAGACTTTACTTGTTCCATACTTCTTGGACGGGTTTAAGGTTACTGAGAGGGTCAAAGTTGTCTTCTCCCAATTTGAGTACCATAAGGAGGTATGGTGTGATATTCTTCTATTGACATATGGTCATGTATTCTTAGGTGCTGATTAGTTTACATAACATAGAGTTCCAAATATTTGAAATTGACCTAATATTATAAGAGATCGGTGAGGAAATCACCTCATGACATACATGCTGCCCGAGCTGCAAAGAGAAGTGAATACTTACTCCAATCCAAATGCTTATGAGAGAAAAAAGATTGAGAGGAGTAAGGGTGTGCAAGGTGGTAACCCAAAAGTGAAAAAAATGAGAGGTTATGTGGAGCGAAGCGAGGGGATTGCCACCAAACCAAGATAACATTATTTGTACTCCTATTTCTAAGGACATTTGTGTAGGTACCAACATGACAAGTAATGGATATCAATACCAAAGTGAAGTTGCTGTCCAAGCTTATGGAGGACCTTCACATCATGACAAAGGAGAGTCGACTAAGGAACTACAAGGTAAAATAGCTAACTCTTACGCTTTTCTGCATGTGAATTATAATTATGTGGCTAGTAGCCCACTGAGTGTGAGTAGTAGATTACTTACTTGTGAGTCTAATGATTCTTTGCCTTTTGTTAATGATGTACATGTTGTGAGTGTGGATACACTAGTTGATCGTATTGATGACCAAATTGACTCTTCTTGTAAGATAGATTTATGTCCACCTAGTGTTGAAGCCTATATGTTGCATGGGAGTATATTGTCTTGTGTAATTGATGTTGATCAGCCTATTTATGAAAATTGTAGACCACTTGAGTATGTGTATGATGTGATTAATTGAAATCAAGTAAGTGAAATATTTAAAAAAGTTGGTCAACAAAAGGGGAGTGAACCCAAGAGCTATTCTTGGGAAAATCTTGTACTTGAAATCTCTTTAAAATGTGATATTGAGCTTTTAGATAGTGTTGAATGTGTTTGGTCTGAATTTTCCCGTGAAATAGATCATGCTCTCTTTAGGTATAATGTCTTATTTGAAGATGATATAAAAACTCTTAATGAGCCCAGTGATGAAAATGAAGGTATAACTTGCCTTGAAATCTATAGCCGATATGCTAACCCACTATGGTGTGACAACATTCCTCCTAAAGTTGAAAATCTCTTTTTGAATGGAGAGAGTACTCTTATGGATAAGGAATGTGTAGTCCTTCTTGAAAACCCAATGACAAATGTGTCATTGATTCCTTTAGATAATGTTCCTAAATGTGCATCCTTGTTTGACACACTTGTGCCTAAATTGCATGAATTCCAACTTTTGGATGACAAGTTGTCTATTTTTTTTGAAGAAAAGAATGTGTGTGTGTTTAAATACTTATTCTTCACCCGTGAATTCCTTTGTATGTGATTCTTTCCTATACTACCTCTTTGCCTATGATGATGTCCATTCTAGTTTTGGATTTATTTTATGTCGAGGTAGGAAGTTTGTTGGTTTGACCATATGTGTGTGTGATAATGCTTTATGGATTTTATGGACTTTAGAACCAAAAGAAACTCCCCCCTTGGTGTGGTCTTTTGACGAGATAAAGAAACAATGGTGTATTATAGCTCATAAGATAAAGGAAGTTCTACCTTGTGGATTATTTAATTCCATTAGGACCTATGTAGTTTCTTTATCACTTGGTGATTCCCGTAACCAAATCCTTTGTGCACCTTTTCTTGAGATATTTATATTTAATTCAAAGCATCCTTGGTTATATTGCAAATATGTGCAACTTTGGATTGTTGAGATAATTTGTTGTGCTAACCCTAACCCTTATGCCATGAGGATTTTGTATTTGTTTGTCCTCTCTTTAATTTTGCAAGGTTTGGATTCGAGGTTGAATCCTTTTCAAGAAGAGGAGGATGATACAAGAATAATGACCGCCTTAGATTTTGACGACATCATTCAAAGTCAATATATGAAGAATCAAGCTTTAGTCGCATGGAGGGCATGTAATCATACTTGGAGGGGATATTTTTATCCTACCATTGATCAAACCCGTGTATGAAAGATTTCTTGGAGCCTTGAAGACTTAAGGACTCTTGGGTTTAGTCCACCTTTGTTGGTTCACGATTTTGGTTCCCTTTACTATGGGCATTTTGGTCAATTAGCCTTAAGGGCATTTCATTTGGAACAATTCATATTGTTTTCTAACACACCAAGGCCACCCTTGATCATTAAGGGTAATGTGTTTTTTTGTCTACTTTTATAATATACTATAAGTAGTAAATTTTAGGTCTTTTATCTTTAGTTTATGAAAGATGAAATATTAAAATACTTAAAATCCTCCCTCTTGAGAGTATACCAACTTAGTGTAGTTTTAGTATAGGGCTTGGAAAATCTAATATTGTTCTTTGCTTGGAAACAGTAGATCTTGAGGTGAGTTGCTTCCCTTGGCGGTCACCATAAGAGTGTGGTTTTGATTATTACATTCGTCAGGTTTTTTTGAGTTTAATACACTCTTTTGTTCATAATCTTGTAATAATCTTGGTCTCACTATATATTCTTTACTTTTGTTGTTGTCATCTTGTGTAGTGGACTATTTTGGGCCATTTATTGAATCTGAAACTTGTGTTATTGTTGTTCATATTGTTCATCATATTTTATAGTTGTTTTGGTGTTGAAATACACCCTTGTATCTTGTATTCTTGTTGTTGGTAGTGAATCCGAGTGTGGCATCCATCTTGGTCCTCAAATCCATAAGATTAGTGAACTGATTTGGAGTGTGTTTTGTATTTCCATTGTCATTCTTGTATCAGTTTGGTAATGCTTCATTATTCAAATGTATATAATAATATCTCATCTTCAGATTTCATAAACAAAGTTAATTATTCAATGGGAGATGTGAACTCATATTACCATTGTGTATCACTTTATTTTAGTTTGAACAAATATGATGGTCCTAATTAGTTTGTATAATCTAAACTATCTTTATTTGTGTGACATAACTTCTAAGTCTTTTTTTATGTCCCTTATTTCTCTGCTTTCAAGGAGAAAAATAAGCTAAAGGAAAAACCTCTCTCTATATTCATGTCGAACCTCAAGAACTAAAAGACCCTTGACGAGGTACGCATTGTCATTTCCTTACTAGATTCATTTTCAAATTATGATATTATAGTCCCAATATGACTTATAATTTTTCTTAATTCTTGTTAATAGTCACTGAAATTTGGTTTTCTTGCTCTTCTTATTCTTTATTGTTCCTTAAAAAGTCTGTCTTTTCTTTTTCTTATTATCAGTAGACTAATATTTATAATTATTGTGGTTTTTGATCTTGAACTATTGGGATTGAAATACGGATAATGGATAGTGGTTGTTTGAGATCAATATTCTCTTTGAATCGGTAGTTAATGATCAAATTTTATATTTTCATTAACTGGTCTATTGTAGTTCACTTTGAAAAAAAACTTATATTTGAATTGAGTGATGAAATTTATTTGAGAATGTGTATTACTGATGACCATGTATGTAAAATACATGTCATGTATTTATTTAATAGGTGTAGCATTGGAGGTGTAGGTAAATTTGTTTTGTTAACTATTATGATTAGTGATTCAAATTGATTATTATTAGGGGTTGGGGTGTAGGGAAGTTGTTCTGTTAACTAGTCTTAACTAGTCTCTGGATACTATCAGCTAAGAAAACAGGTTATTTTCTTATGAATGTGCAGTCATGTCAAAGGTTAAGTGTTTTCAAATTCCATTAAAATCAGTTCTTGCATCTCATGATGCTAATGGACATTCTTCATCATCAATATGTCCATCTCAACCTTCTATTGGTCCTTCAACATTAGTACAATCTCCTCCATATGATTCATCAAATCCTTCGCGAGTTGATGAAGTTCAGCAAGTACAAGCTCCAACTCAACCTTCTAATTCAAGCGCAACATCTAAATTTGTACCACATTGTATAAAAATTGGTATATGGTTTATATACTTAACTTGATTATGAGCTTTTTAATTATTTTTCTTTTATAAATAAGTTACTTATTTGTTTATAACAAACACAAAAAATAATATCAAGAGTATTAAGCTGAAGGCAGCCGATGTCAATTACCTACCTCTAGGGGAACGTATAATTGTGGACTTCGATGAATATGGTGTAGTAATTGGGGCAGCGAAAGGGTTGCTTGTAGGATATTATGGAACATTGGCAACTGATTGCAATTTATTCCCTATTAGTTTTGACAAGTGGTTAGGGCAAGCAGGCGTTCCTAAAAAGTACAAAGAAGACTGTTTAGAGACAATTTCAAAGGTACAAATTTTGTTATAAATATATTTATTCATTACTATCAGACTTCTATACATGTTTAGAAACTAACTTTGTTTTACTCTTTGAAGCCTCAATTTTTTTAGAAATACTGAAGCCATTGCACATAGATGTTGTACTTCTAGCATTGGGAAGAAGTGGGCTACACATAGACTAAGGATGTATGATGAATTTGATGATCCATCCAAAAGTATTAATGAATTGTTAAATAATGTGCCAAAGGGTAAAAACAAAGATTAGTGGGCTAGTTATATTGCTTATCGTAAAAGACCATTACCAATTGTAAGATTTTGATTTTTTACTAAATTTACTGTTATTTTAATTAAATATTAGATTAACTTTCTAAGTTTTTATTATTTTTTTCGATAGGCGCTTTGCAAAAGAAATAAAGAAATTAGAAGAAAGCAAAAAATTTCACACACAAGTGGCTCAAAATCATTGGTAAGAAGACGACATGAGATAGTATGCATATTAACTTACAATTTTTTAATTTTTATCTAATTTAAATATCTTACTATAGTTTATTTAATATATTTTTTCTTAGTTTTTGGCAACAGGAGTAAAACCAAGTTGGGAAAAAATATTTCTCGAAACTCATAAAATGAAAGACAGATCATTTATAAACGAAGAAGCAAGAATTATAGGGATAAGTTTAACTTTGTTGTACCTTTTTTACATTGATTTTTTTGCTTTGTATTAAACATTTTTCATCTCAATCAAAATGGGCAGAAATTATTACTCTTTTCGATCTCAATCAAAATGTACAGAAATCACTAATCCTTTCTTTTTTTCTGCTTCTATTGTCTGTTGGTATTCAGACGTATGTATAGTACCCTAAATATCCATTTATAGGTTTAGGATTTCTTAATTAGCTAGTGTTCTGTCTTTAAAGGTTTTTGATGATTGATTAGTGAAGAACTGGTGATTTACTGATTAACAGAACATAATAGAAGGATGTTCTTTGCTAGGTTTCAGACATTGATGGATGTATTTTGTTAACAGAAATAGTTTAATGATGTAGTTTCTAGTTTGAGATATAGTTTAGGATGATTTTGGCCTAAACTCTTTCCGGTGGAATGAAGGTTTGAAATTGGATTATTTTGGTTGTGTTAATAAAGCTTAGCTTATTAGGAAGTAGATTAGATGCATAGAGAATTTGGAATATATTGTTACTCATTAAAATAAGCATACTTGTAGATTTTAGGATTATAAAGGACAGTCGAGAGCAATTGATCTGTGTATCAGGTTTTCTTTGTGAGATATCAGTTTTTTGTTTGACTTGATGGTTATTCAAAGTTGGTGTTGAGGCCAATCTCTTGTTTGTTTGGTATTGTGTTACTATAACCAAAATTTTTGTCTAAATCCCTATTCACAGGTACTTGAGGGTATATGAATGTTATCTTTAGTTTACTAGTTAATAATTTATCTATTGTAGGAACAAATTGAGTTGCATGTGACTCAATATAATGAATCTGATGTTTCCCCTAGTGATATTATTGGCAAGTTGTTTGGGAAAGAGCACTCAGGAAGGGTACTATATTTAGGTATGAGAGCAGTTCCTTCAAACACATTCAGGAATACCAAACAATACCTTAGTAATCTGAATGTTTCCTCATCTAATGTTTGTGTGTCATCCTCAATTGATACCTATTTGAACCAAAAGGTCTCTTATTTAGAGTACCAATTAGAAGGATCTTTGAACGTTTTGAAGATTTACATGATATCAAAGGAATGAAGTGTTCCTGATGAATTTATTAGCTTGTTTTCTCCTCAACCACAGGTAAGAAGTAAGTGTACATCTAAGTAGTTGATTATTATTGGATTTTTCATCAAATAGTTTTTCTTTATTTTAGCTGAATGATGTTGAGAGCAATCCTACTTCACCAATGGATATAAGCGGATCAATGAGTGGCAATGACACTAATCGTCTACAAAGTACTTAGTTTTTATGTTGTTTAAATTATGAATCACTTTTGTGGATTTATACAACTCTACTATTTTACAAACAGTGAGTTAAACTTTGGAATGTGGTATTTGAATTTATGTGAACTGTAGTCTGGCATATGGTATTTGAATTTAAGTTAACTGCAGTCTGAGATATGTTATTTAAATTTGTGGCTTTTAATATTATTGATATTATCAATGCAATTCATTTTACGTCTAATAAGTTATTTGGGCACATAATTATAACATAACTCTAATTTAATCATACAATTAAAAAATATATTATTGAAAAAAATAAAATTACACTATGTAATAAGTTGGATTGCAGCGTTTATCCCCACAAATGATTATATTTTGAATATTAAGATTATATTGTGTAGGTTATAAACCCCCACGAATTATATTTGAAAAAAATAAGAATCATATTTTGGGGGTTGCAAACTGTCAACAATTGATTTAAAAAACCATCACGACGTCAGAATTCATTTTGCAATGGTTTCTTTCAAAATTGCGGAGTTATTTAAAATCTGCCACAATATTGCTTGTGGTGATGCTAACTACGGCTGTTCTCCAAACTTCCACAAAGCATTTTGTGGGAGTTCTAAACCTCCGCAAAGGAGTAGAATAATCCCCGCAAATTTAGCCCTTTTTTGTAGTCATGTATTGATAAATGTCTTAATAAATCAATGTTTGTTAGTACCCTTTCATTTCCAATTTATGAATACGTGTTCGATTTAACATCAAGTTAAAATTAATTGAGCCATTCTTTTTAATTTATTTAACTCAGTTTCGTTCAACCGTGACTTTAATAAAATAAAAATGATTTTTGGATCACGTAAAATTAAGTTAAAGATGTATGGAGTGAAAAGAGTAACACATCTAATGCCCCGAATTATGACTAAATTTTCTATGACACACTCTAACTTCACAGAGGTCTCATTATCCCCTTAACTAAATTTTAGTGTATTTTGTTATTTTTAGTTAAGGTGGAACTTTTTGTCAATCTTTTTAGATGACATGAAAACTTTAATGTGGGCCCCATTTTATGTAATAAAGGTGTCACGTCAATAAAAAGGGTAAAAAAATATGCTAAAATTGAGTTCTGGTTGGGGGGGGGGGAGAGGTAATAGGATCTCTGTGAAGTTGGAGTGTGGCGTAGCAAATTTGACCATAATTCGGGAGAGTATTGAAGGCTTATTCCTTGAATTTTTTAGTTTTAAGTAAGCCATGTAGGATGTTGAGGTAAAGAGTTAATCTTTCCCCACCCCACCCACACCTTGTCCCATATTAGTTAGTTGTCCATTTTACAATAAATACTTTTCCCAATAATTATTTATCAATTTACTAAATTAAGATAAAATTAATTTAATCTTTTATATTGATACTTTTTGAAACCCTAAATAAGTTTATAAGTTTTAAAAGGTTTCCCTTCAAACAAGTGAATAATAAAGGATAAATTAGTAAAATACTCATTTTATTTATGTTTTCTCAAGAGCGTATAAAGGAGATAATGAGCGCACAACTAATATAGAATGAAAAGTACTAAATATGAAATGTGACTTTTTTAACTGACTAAAAAGGAAAGTTAAAAGGATAAATAGAAATAAACAGAATAAGAATTTTGATACATAAGCTAAATATAAAATATAAATTAAATATATTAAAGTTATTACTTTTAGATGAGCAGTGACTAATCTAACTTGCCCTTATTATTTTCATGACTACTTATAAAAGCAATGAGTAATAAATATTATCAATGTATATAATGAAATCCAAAATTGACTGGTAGTCAAATCGAAGATTGACACGTGATAACTCGTACTTGAGTCAGAATACAAACTCTACACGAGAACATCTAGACCTAGTATTAAATACATCTCTGTTTAGAGACACGATACCAAGTAGAAAAAGTGTGCAAAATAAGGTTTCTTATGCAAGTCTTCCAATTTGTGGTATCTCAAAATTTGTGGTTTACAAGATTGAGATAAGTGTTTAAATTTATGGTCTGTATAATATAAAGATAAGTCCATAACCAGGAGATCAAACGAGGATGAGATTTGCAAAAATAAAACCCTAGAGTTCAGATATAAATCGTCTTTTATCATTCTTTGTAGTTGTGATATTTTTATTGATTCACACCGATAATAGCTAAAACTCTCTCTATGGACTCAAAGTCATTTTAACTATCACTATTCTATGGCTCTATACTCTCTCGTAGGGCAACACCGTGGGACTTATTGTCCAGATCTTATTATTTTGTTTATTATTGGTCTATTATTCATTCCTTGTTTAGTTTTTTCAATATATTTTCTTATATTTCTATTATCTGGTCAATTCAATCCAAGTATCCTTGAACATTATATAAAAATTCCACTATATCTTTTTAACGGTAAACATTTTGGCCACCACCATGGGGATATGACAAGTGTGACACAATTTTGATCTTGTAATCTTTTGTTTTTGCTAACTTGTTTGAATTTATTTTGCAAGAAAATTCAATTGCTGTCATGGCCTACAAAAATGTCAACAAAGGAGATGATTTTCCTATGAACAATTAGTACGCCTCCTTGGACAAGAAGTAGAATTGGAAATTAAGGACCTAATCCCATCCGATAACATTGACAAAAAACCTTTTGGGGAGTAAAACCAACATACAACAAAGGATCAGGTCGCTATTTATATTGCTGACTTTGAGGATGAGGACCATAGAAATGAAGTAGATAGTGGGGACATGAGATTGGAGGAGGCAGTAGGGATTCTGGTTACTTAGTAGAGTGAGAAAATTAGACTCATTATGCAATAATTTAAGAATGAATTAACTCAAATAACTTTGATAATATTTTCCTGACTTGAGCACAAACACTCGAATGCCAATATCAAAGATGGTACTGACATAAAGAGATACCCAATTAGAGGATGGCTTAGTTGCTGGTTTTAAAAGTGGTTTCAAAAGAGTGAATGCTCTAGTAGAACCTTTCAATAATCAATTTTTGAAGTGTATGAAGGAAATTCATGCAAGAATGGATCAGATTTCTAATGCCCCACCAGTTCAAAAGGGACATGATTCAAAAAAGTACACCCAACTGCGATATAAGCCAAGAGATACCCCAATATTGATGTATAAACTGTTCAAGATGTTAGATATTCCTAAACATAATAAAATAATGGATATAAGTGAAAACATAACGTCACACACTAGTAATTAAGGGGAATGATTTGAGTTTAGATAAGATTGAAACTATCTTAGTTAAGAAGTTTAGTGAAACACTAACCAAAAGAACTTTTACATAGTACTCTCTTTTTCCTCTAGACATTATATTAAATCCTTTGTTATGCTTGAAAATCAATTCATTAAGGTGCATGCGTGATATAGAAATTATAGATCCGAAAGTAAAATTTCTTTAAGATAGAATAATGGAATGCGAAACTACTATAAGAGTCCATAGTGAGGAAAGGGAAGTGATGTTCCTAGAGATGATTCTTGATTACTAGGAAATGAAGTCCTTTTCAAGGGACTGAATCCCTTATGTTCAATCGTCTCTCTAAAAATATAAGAGAATCTGAGTCATGACAACCACTTGAAAGATGTGAATATCCATTATGGTAAAAAAGTTATGTTGAACATGACTAGTTTAACCGATGATGATTTCTATATCAACTAGTTAGAATTAATTCCAGGAAGCACCTTAGAGGAATATTGATTTAGAACCAGGGTGCACTCTGGTTCTATCCATACTTTTCGATAAGGAGATCGATCTCAAAAAGACACTTCAAATAAGGATAGGGCAGTCAATGTTTTAATTGTTAAAAAGTCTAATTATGAATGTGTAATTATGGGATAACTAGAATAATAGGGTTCTATAGAAAAATGAACTAATAGGAGCTCCTCGACAATCGATGAAAGATATGAAAGATCTATAACTTTCATATTAAAATTTCAACATTATTGGTGTAGGTTTGGTGTCAGCAATAAAGGAGATCAACAAAGTAAGGTAAAGGACACCTGGTTCACTAATCTCCTATAATGCATAGGATTTGAGGAAGGATATACCAATTAAGTAAGGTGGCTAAATTAAATCTCATTAGACCTAAGAATAGGGATTAGAACTTATGGGCATAAAATTAGGGACTGCAAAACTTATGAGAAGAGATAGCCCTAATTAATTAGGAAAAACCATCAAAGTTAGGGAAAGAGACAAAGACAATATGAAAAGGTAAAAGACAAAGAACTGCTAACTAAACCTGCTTCTCCATGTCATACAATAAGTATGATATTAAGAGGTGCAAAAGTAAACAAAGTAACTTTTTAGCAGCCATAAATACAAAGTTCTTGATTGATAATGAGTAAAGAATGTGGGTGTTCAAAATAATGATGATATAGATGTAAACAGTCACACAGTTTCTCACAATTATGTGTGATAATTTCTTTAAATATTTTGGATATAAAGTTTAATTGATCTAGATAGATCTGCGGACATCTTACAATTAAGGTTTTCTTATCCCCAGGACCAAATTAGTTAGTGAAATTAGCAATAGGTGTTCTTGGCATTGAGTAAATAAAAATGGTGGACAAAATAATTTCAGCCACAAAGTTGTAAGACAATTTCAATATGTCAAGTTAAATAACTCGGGGAGAGATCAGATTACTAGGATATCCAAGGGCATGATGAAAAAAACCTTGTTCAATATAATGGATGGATATATGAGATATTACATCATTAGGAAGGTAGTGGATTCAAGTCATGAGACCAGTGTCTTCAGCCAAGTTCTTACATTTTTGAATCTAAATGACCTAAGAATGATCCGTGGGGAATAACGTGTTGAATAAGAAATATTTTGTGTGACCATGGCATGCCAACAAGTAAAATAATTATTATGAAATAATTAAAAATCATAATCATCTCCAAATATTTATCCAGAATTATCACATTTAGAGTAAGTGGGAATTAATGAAAAGTTGTCCAAAAATCATTTGATGTCAAGATACTTTAAGGAACCAAAAGATGTAGAGCCACTAAATTGAACATAGAAGAGCTTAAAAAGTCACCATTTGCATTAAATTTCTTGAAAACAATGGTATACTATGGTACGATTTTAAGTCCTAAACTCGGGTAAGAAAGTATCAAATTGTTTTAAAACTAAAATTATTTTTTCTGGACACCTATATATATAACAAGTATTTTACCTGAAGTTGTAACACACAAGCTGATTTTTGATCCTTACTTGCCTTTGATAGGTTGAAAGAAAGGTCTAATTGCACCTCTATAGAATAAATTTGTTAAGAATAGGTAACCATATGACATAACATAGAACTCGTTCTGGAGGTAACATACCTGGATTAGTGGGCTAAGGTGATAGTGGTAATGAAGAAGGAAAATAAATATAGGATGTGTATGGATTTTAAAGACCTAAATAAAAATTTTCTAACGGATTCATATACTATGTTTTATATTTATCTAATGAATGATATGACGATCAAAGATGAGATGCCGAGGTTCCTCAATGCGTACTCCAAAGATCAGATATTAAGGTTTCTCGGTTTCTAAACCATCACTTAATCTTTTCTAATAGTTAAATGATTTATCTCAATATGATATTTTCATAACTGTATGTAATATTTTGATAAGAAAGACTAGTTATTCATTGTAATTTCAATTTGTTTCTAAGAAAAGCTATAAAATATGGGTTATCACTTTGAGTTCATATGAGATTTTTTCTATCAAACTTAATCTGATTTCCTAAGAAAACTACGGTATTATGACAGAATTTAATATTTGAAACCTTCTATCAATCATGAAAAATAAAAAGTGTTAATATCTCACTTGCTAAGAATAATACAACATATGACAACCTATGAACATTGCACCGTTATTGGATTCACAACCACAATATAGGATTTAGCTACTCATAATTGAAAAATAACAACAATAATTAATTCAAATCATAATGATTACTTCGTATAAAGAGTAAAACACCATGACTAAAATCCGTCGTAAGTGGTACCCGCACTAACTCACATGTGGGGAACCATCTAACCCTAATTACCAAGCCCAACATTTAACCAAAATAAGGCAGCCAACTATTTTTCATTAAATAAAATAATGAATCAAATATTCTAATTAAAATAATGAAAAATTAACAAATACTAAATAAACCCGTAGAACGTAAAAATCACTATATTAAAATAGTACAAATGTAAAAAAGGAGTTCAACCCAAAACAACTGAAAATATCTATGGATGAAACAATGGACCAGAAACTAAGTGAACAACTCATGTCAACCCAAAAAATGTAGATCAATCTTGAGTTTGAATATTATCCACATTACAATTGAGGTCTTGAAACAATCGTCGGAATATACTTTGCACCCAAAAAAAAAGAGCACATGTAGTATCAGTACATAATAAACAACTGTGTATTGATAGGGTTATTGTGGAACCTAAAATGAGAAATATGAACAAGTAAGTTTAATGTACTAAAGCAAGAATAACTATGAACACCTAACATGTAACCTTACCCCAAGTTTGTAATACTTAATCTTGTTCACAACACCATAGAATTCGGTCAAATACAAGTCAAGATGAACAACAATGCAAGCCAAAACCATAACTATCAACAAGAATCCAAGTCAACAAACCGTAACTCAAAAATAATATATCATAAATATCTAATTACACAAGTAAGTAGAGATTGAAGAGAGTACAATATAATTGTAATTTAATCTATACCACTAAACTATCCATTCACAACAACAATAACAACTATCATGAATCCCAATATACTTAAGAAACCAAAAACAACAAGTTACCACATAACTCAGTTCACCGAAGGAACTAACATAACAAGTTACACATAAGTTCGGTTCACTTAAAAAATTATTATAACAGGTCAACATATAGCCTCGGTTCACTCAAAGAACCATCACACTCACCTGTACCCTGTACATACATATTAATGATCTTATGGTCATGTAGTAGCCATGTCCTGTAGGGGACGAGCTCTTGTTCGTGTACCAAATTTAAGACATCAAGTGTCTGCCAAAATTATACCTGTAAATAGTTAAATATTTTCATATATCGGTACATCTCACAATAATCAATAGATATCATAACAATCACAACTACAATAATAATAGTAAAAATACTTGTAAAACCAACAAGCTTTTCATATTAAGTAGTCATTCACTTTACTTGAACATGTATTTTAACATACAATATGAAGGAATAATTATCATGCACATGTAAAATAAGTTGGGTTTCAACTACATTAAACAATCACCTACCTTAATCTATGCTTGAAATTCTTCAACGAACTTGAGATTTTTCCTTTCTTACTACCTTGGCTAAATTTTTGTCTAAAAATTATCGATACATCACGCAATCAACCAAATAACTTACAATATCAAGAATTATAACAAAATCACAAAATTCCACAGATAAATTCATGATTGTTCCTCCCATTCTAGAATTTTCTATCATTATTTCGTCTTAATCCTACTAGTTTCATGATTACAATGGTGAATTATAGTTATGCAAGAGTAAACTATCAATTTTTTACTAAAACCGAAAGGTTTTACACTCAATTTACCCTATTTTACTAGAAAATTAGTTAGGTTAAGATAAATAATCCTCATAACCCACAAAGTAGTAATTTTAAGGTTAATAAATGAAAAACTAGTTTATGGAATTAATTAACTTACCTTTACGAAGAATTTTGATGGAAAACAGTTGGAAATCACCCAAGATTGCCTCTTTCATCCCCTAGATAAATAAAAGATGAAAATAATATTTGTGGTGTTTTTTTTGTATTAATCAACTTATATTCCGCTATAGAGGCCATATCTTGCTATAGCAGTCTTGCTATAGTGGGATCCACCCATTATGGTAGGATTGACCAAAGCTTACTACCGCTATAGTAGAAAAATTTCTGCTATAAAAGCATAGTAGAATCGGCTATAGCAGGATAAGTGAGTTAAGAACTCAATGTTGTTCCTATTTTTACCTTTTTTGTAACACACCCTTAGATTTTGACATCCCAAACTAACCCTTTTATGGTAAGTCTAATATTGGGAGTTCTACTCACCCAAATTCACTTTCAAAAGATCCTATAGATTCCTTATTGACTTAACTAAAACAAAATCACCTTGAATCATATAATATTAAACCAATCAATTTCTCCTATATCTCCTTAGGCCATACCACACTCGAATTTTACCCAAAACTAGCCTAACTTGAAATTTCTAACTCCCAATTTAGGATAAACCTTAACCTAAATGTTGGTATACTAGACTTACCCATAACAATAGAAAAGTTGTTATAATGGATGGCAATTTAGCCATTATTTATCTCTGAATGATCAAACATGAAAAATGAGGCAAGTAATAAAAAAAAGAGCAAATGTATCCTTAAATAAGTGAGGGTACTTGTATTGCATGTCCTACTCAATTTGCTAAGTAAATTTCTCAACCAGATGATGCTTCCATTATACCTTTACTACTCAAATTTTCTTCATCTTAAACTGATAAATATCAAAGTCAAGATTTCCAATCGACTCCACCTTATAATAAAGATTATTATGAAGATAAACAAAATCCCATTTAATAATGTAATCCTCATTCCCATAATATCTCTTAAGCATAGACAGATAGAGATCCAGATAGATCATTGATAGTCCAAAGGTAAATTATAATTTGTAAGCAACAGGGTAAACATCCTAATAAACATTAAAAGTACCAAAATATCAGGGATTAATCTTATCCTTCTTAGCAAATGATATAACTCCCTTAAGAGGAGATACTTTGAACAAGACTTGCTTATCGAGTTTTAATGACATATCCCTCACCCTGCAATCTGTATCTTTCTTTTGCCTACTTTAGGGTGCTAATAGCTTATTTTAAATGAACCTTACCTTTTCCTGAGCTTCCTTCACCAAGTCTATTCCCAAATGCTTCACATTACCAACTTCAAACCATCCTATAGGTAATCTACACCTTCTTCAGTAGAGTTCTTCAAAGGGAGACATATAAATTCTAGAATAGTAACTATTATTGGATGAAAACTCACACAATGACAAAAAACTTATCCCAATGACCACTAATGCCAATCAAATAGTCCCTTAACATGTCCTCTAGTGCCCAAATATTACTCTCTAATTGCCTGTAAGTTTGAGTATAGAAAGCAGTGCTAAAGTTAATCTTAGTGCCCAAATCCTCATGTAACCTATCCCAAAACATAGAGGTGAATTGCATACCATTATAAAAAATAATAGAAATTGGAACCTTATGCATCCTTAATATAAATCTTAGCTAACTGGATCAAGCTATAATCCAATCTAACCGAGATAAAATGAGTTGATTTTCTAGTCTATCTACTATGAACCAAATCAAATTATGCTACCCCAAGGTCATAGAAAGACCTACTATGAAGTCTATAACTATCCTCTCCCATTTCCACTTGGGAATGGGCATTCGTTGAAGTAAACCTAAAGCCCTTTAATTCTTATATTTCATATGCTGACAGTTATGGCACTTAGATACAAACTCAACTATATCCCTCCTGATTTAGGGGCACCAATAGAATTATCTCAAGTTATAGTACATCTTGTTTGTACTCGGATAAATAGAGTATCGAGAACCATGAGATTTTGTAAGCTAACCTAAAATTAAATCACTAAACCAAGCATACATACGCATCCCCTCACCATCAATACCCTACACAGATCAAGTGTGGTGTCAGAAACTTAACCATATACTGCCATGTTCTTAAGTTTATTCAAATTCTCATATTTAAACTGTCTGGCCCTGATATGATCAAAGAATGTTGACCTTATCTCTATAATATCCAACACTACTCCTTTTAGAAACACTAAACTGCATAAACTAAGATTCTAGAGTTTGAATTTCTATAGACAAGGGTCGCTTAGACACCATCAAGCAAGCCAGACTATCCATACATAGCGCTTTTTGTCTCAGTGTGTTTTCCACCATATTGGTCTTACTGAGATGGTATTAGATGGTTATATCATAATCCTTAAACAATTCCTACCAACTTGTTTTCCTCAAATTCAAATCCTTTTGGGTGAAAACAAGTTGCAAACTACAGTGATTTCTGAACACTTCACACTTGATACCATAGAGGTAGCCCCTTCAAATCTTAAATATGAAGATTACTGCTGCCAACAACAAAAAATCATGGTTAGAAAATTATTCTCATGGATTCAATTTCCATGACACAGGCAATCACATTCACGTATTGCATTAATATAACAACCTAAACTAGAGAGTGAAACATCATAAAATATAATAAAATTTTTATCTTCAACTGGTGGGGAAAGAATCTTAGTTATAGTCAAAAGTGTTTCACTTTTGGAAGCTCTCCTCACATTTGTTCGACCAAACAAATGTCACATCCTTGCAGATTAACCATATCAAGTGAGTAGTGATAGAGACAAAATTCTTGAGAAACTTGAGATAGAAATTAGAAAAACTCATGAAACTTTTAACCTTAGTTACATAGATAGGTCAAACCCAAACCTTAATAGGATCGATCTTCTGGGTATCTAACATCACCTTTTTTTAAACCACATGCCCTAAGAAGGCAATTGAAGACAACCAAAACTTGTATTTACAAAACTTAGCATACAACTGCTTCTCTTTTAAAAATTCCTAAAATAATGCAACGATGACTTACATGTTCCACTTTACTCTTAGAGTAAACTAGAATGTCATTAATAAAACCAATCACAAAAGAATCCAAGAATTACTTTAAAATACCGTTTATTAAATTCATGAAAGTTGCTAGTACATTAGTCAACCTAAACTACATCACCAAAATCTCTTAATTCCCATATCGAGTCCTGAAATGTAACACCCTGAGGGTACCCCTGGATGTTACACGATGGTTAGGACTACTAATAGCCCAAGATAACCCATGATATCTACCTAGCTCCGAGCTCTCAAAATAGTAAACTTAAATCATGAACGAATATTGAAGAAAACTTTAAAATGGAATGCAAACATAAGAATAATCTCAGCTACAACTCTATAACTTAATAACTTTCAAATTTATGGGAATTAAAAAGAAACATAATATGACTAGTCTTGAAAAGCCTCTACTCTAATGACTGAAGAGCCTCTAGGAAAGACCCAAGCTGACAAAAAAAAAAAGCTAAGTAACTGAAATAACTTCCTTTAATATTTGGATTCATCATAAATTTAGTCCTCGAACTATGCAGACTTACCAACTGTCTGAACTTAGGAAATAGTGCCTGTGAAAAATTATTCTATAGGGGATGAACACCCAAATCTATATTTTGAAATAATATAGCATATAGACATTTATGTGGGTTAGTACTTCTGGAATAGACTGAGTATGTCAGGGTAAATTCCATAAGTAAAACTTAAATTGAACATACTTTCAAAACATACATGATAAATGTAAAAGGACTCAACTTGTTTTTGAATAAAACTAAAAGATGAAACATCATAAACATGAATAACAAAGCAAAATCTAATAAGCTTAGTGAGCCATTACACTTAGCGTCTAAAATATTTACTTTTGTGGGAGATTTGTATAACTGACATTAACCATGTGAGCTAACATGGAGTCCATTGTCTTTCTCAAATCGAGGAAAGCTATTCTACCCTTTCCATCAAGATAGATCCTTAACTTAGAGTGATCACTAAACTTCACTCATATTGGGAAACTGAGGGGACACTCTCTTGAGAGGCCCATAAACCTAAGGAGGCACGTAGTTTCTAGAGAATAGGATGTGCTAACACACAATCCCCTCTTGGTGATAAATACTACTCCCCAAACATACACTTATATGCTCATACTTAGGAAATCTACCTTAAAATAATATATGGGTTTGTAAATTGAAAACTGACTATGCTTCTTTTACTTAAATCAAGCCCATGGGGTGAAATTGTAGAGTTTGAATCTTTACTGAGATCATAAGATCAAAACTAATCTTTAATCAAGTTGAAATACTTGTAAAATGAACTTAAAGGCTTACACTTCTTGTACTCAACAACTTATGCTTAAATTTTGAAATTTATACAACATGTCATAGAAACTTTATATCAAAATACCAAGATCAAGACTTAAATTATAATCTTTCCTCATTTTATCAAACTTTAAGTTAAGATAATGAAAATCACGTCATAATAAAAATCATATAAGTCAATATATAATAAAAGTAATTTCTTGGTAAATTAAAGTTCAAATCACATGATAGTATCACAAATTCTAGAATATGGAAATTTTGGGCATGAACCTCATTTAAATCACATTAATTCAACTTTAAAAATCATATTTTTGGGCACAAGGGTAAAAGTTTATCCTTTATCAAACCCAACATACCTATATTTCTCATCTTCATGAATGGAACTTTTACTTGGGGACTTGGGAGATGGATTTCTTTGAAGAAACCCTACCTTTGTTGTTCTTGAAAGTAGAAAAGGGATAAATATTGATAACTGATTAAGAAAAAAGGGAAATTATGCTTATTAGGTGTCATAGGTCGTGAATTGGATGTTTAAAGGGAAGGAAAAAGATCAAAAAGCCTTTAAGACTAAGTGTTTGCACGACTATTCATACTGCAGTGTGGCACAGAACTTATCGCTGAGGCCAACCTTTGTATCACATTTCCTATCACAGAGGGCTTACTTCTGCGTCATATTACATATTGTAGAGGGCTTGCCTCTATGACACATCAAAATTATGAAGGCTCACTACCTTTGTGGCCCAAAATCAACCCAAACCTCCTTAAAAAATTTTGAAACTCTCCCGGATGACCCTTTTAAACTTCCTAGACATATTTCAAGCCAAAAATAAATATTTCAAATATGAGAAGGCTAAAAAACAAAATGTTGAAAATATTAAGGTTGCCAAAGTGCTTATTACACTTGTACTTAGTGTGGAATAACTTCTTTGGGGACCTTTTAACACGTGACAACTAGTTAGAAACTTCTCTAAGATCTTGCGGGGTATTACAATATCTCTCCCTTAGGATCATTCATCCTCAAATAAATCTATTTAGAGTGAGGATTTTGGGTTAACTGACATTTTTGTATAGAGCTGTTAAATAAATTTACAATTAATACATATACTTAATGACTCAAGAACGCATAATACAATATGAAGATTCTTATATAGTTTGATAAATAAAGATTTGCTGAAGAAAAATGATTTACATTGAGTAGGGACTGAATCAGAGGAAAAAAGATAAGGGTACTTAGCCATCATGTCTGCTTCAACTTCCCAAGGGGATCCTTCAACTGACTGGTTTCTCCAAAGAACTTTAACTGATGTGACATCCTTATTTTTTAGCCTTCGGACCTGCTTATCAAGAATTTTGATCAAGATTTGCTTACAAGACAAACTACGCTTGACTCCAATACAATACTCTCTAGGGGGACTACTAAGGATGAATCCCTAATGTACTTCCATCGCATCGAGATATGGAAATTTGGGTGGACAATGGATAATTTTGGTGGAAGATCTAACTCGTAGGAAATTTCTCCAACATACCTTACTATTTCATAATGACTAATAAATCAAGGACTAAGCTTTCATTTCTTCCCACATCTCATTATCCCCTTCATGGGTGGAACCTTTAAGAATACCCAATCACTCACTTACAACTATAGTTCTCCCCTCCTTACATCTGCACATAATTTGTGGAAATTGTGAGCGATTCTCAACCTCTCTCGAATTAATCAGACCTTTTCCATAGCTCTGAGAATAGACTCCAAACCAACTAAAGTTGTTTCACAAACTTTGAACCAACCTATAGGTGATCGGCATATATGCCCGTACAGTGCTTCAAATGGAGCCATCTGAATACTAGCATGATAATTATCATTATAAGCAAATTTAATCAAAGGTAAATGATCATCCCAGCTTCCCTTAAAATTTAGAACACACTTTCTCAACATATCTTCCAGTGTCTGAATTTTACCGCTCATCCTGACTATCTATATATGCATGAAAATCCGTGCTAAGCTTCACTTTTATACCAAGGCCTTTCTAAAATTATTGCAAAAATTGGGAAGTGAATTGTGTGCTTTTGTCTGAAATAATGTCTATGGGAATCCTATGGAGTGTTAATAATTCTTGAATATACATCTTAGCATAATTTTCCTAAAGTTTTATCATGTATGAAATAGTCTTCTTTGGTTATTCGATCCATGATGACCCAAATTGAGTTGTGCTGATGCCTGGTGTGAGAAGTCCAGTAACAAAATCCAAATGGATGACCTCCTATATCCACGTAGGAAATCTAATATCTTAAAGTGCACCTCCAGGCCTCTGGTTCTCAAGTTTTACTTTATGAAAGTTGGGACACTTATCTACAACTCTGCTATGTCCCTCTTAATACCATTCCACCAATAAATTTCCCCTAAGTCATGCGACATCTTAGTAGTACCAAGTTGAATCGAATACTTTAAATTATGAGCCTCTGTCAATATCCTTTCTCTCAACCCGTCCACTTTCAAAACATAAAGTTAACCTTGATAATGAAGAGCACTATCTTCTCCTTGTAACCAAACCTCAAACTCTTGTTGCTAAACTATATCAAATATCTGGTTAAGTATAGGATCACTTACATCCACCACTAAGGATGATTCTGAACTATTTTGGACCACTAACCCCTCTCATTTATATCGAGAAGACATACACCTAAATGAGGTATTCTTTGCATTTCCTTGGCAAACTCTTGCTCTTTATTATTCACATAAGTGACAATACCCATAGACAACCTACTTAGCACATCTGCCACCATATTTACCTTATTCAGATGGTAAAGCACATTCATGTCATAATTTTTCAGCAACTCTAACCACCTTCACTGACGAATATTCAACTCCTTTTGCATAAATAAATACTGGAGACTCTTATGGTTAGTAAATTATTGGCATACACACCATATAAGTAGTGCCTCCAAATATTTAGAGAAAACACAATAGCTTCCAACTCTAAATCGTGGTTTGGATAATTCTTTTCATGGTCTTTATGTTGTCTCGAGGAATAGACTATTACCCACCCATTTTGAATTAGGACATAACCTAACCCAACTCTAGAATCATTACAATACATCATGATCCATCTAACCCATCTGGTGAAGCTTATAGTGGAGCTGAAGTCAGTCGATCCTATAACTCTTGAAAGCTTTTATTTTGAGTCAACTTAGTTAATTTTGAGGAAAAATCCACCTCAAACCTCCTATAGTAACCAGTTAAATTCAAAAAGCTATGAATTTTGGATGGAGTAATTGGAGTAGGCCATTGCTTCACTGCATTAGTCTTCTGAGGGTCTACATGAATAATAACTCCCAAAATAACATGCCCCAAGAATATAACAGACTCCAACAAAAATGCATAATTACTAAACTTTGCATATAGTTGATGGTCCTCGAGGGTCTGCAACACTGTCCTAGTATGAGCTGCATGTTCCCCCGTACTCTGGGAGTACACCAATATGTCATCTATGAAGAAAATAACGAACATGTCCAAGTACTTCTTGAAGACTCTATTCATTAGATCTATAAAGACTGCAAGAGAATTTTATACTCCAAATGGCATTAAAATAACTATTTCGGGTTTTGAACACCGTATTGGAAATGTTGCACTCCCTTACTTTCAACTTATGGTACCCTAACCTGATATCAATCTTGGAAAACCACTGAACACCCTTAAGTTGATCAAATAGATCATCAATTCTCGGAATACGATACTTATTCTTGATAGTGACCTAGTTTAACAATCTGTAGTCTATACACATTCTGAGTGTACCATCCTTCTTATGCACGACTGGAGTCACCTATGGGGAAATACTAGGTCAAGTAAACACTTTATCTAAGAGATCCTCAAGCTACTCTTTCAATTCCTTTAGCTAAGATGGAGCCATACGATATGGAGGGACTGAGATGGGTTATTTATCAGGAAGAAGATTAATACCAAACTCTATGTCTCTGTCAGGAGGTACCCCAGGAAGATCTTTAGGAAAGACCTCTGGAAATTCATTAACTATACGGGCTAACTAAATAGTTTGGGATCCAGACTTCGTATCTTCACCTCAAACTACATGGTATATAAACCTCTTTGATATTAAACTTTTGGCCTTAATATAAGAAATGAAACGGCCTTTGGAAGGCATCGAATTACCCTCCCACTCAAAGAATGACTCATAAGGAAACTGAAATTTCATCATCGGGTACGATAATTAATCGATGCATAACATGAATGGAGCCTATACATGCCCAAAATAATATCAAAATCTATCATCTCTAATTCCATTCAATCTTCTAAACTGAACTTATGAAGGATGGTAAAAGGATACTTTCTATAGACTCTCTTAACAATCACTGACTCACCCACTAGAGTAGAGACTAAGAAGGGTTCAAGAACATTTTTAGGACATACACAAAAATTTAAAGCAATAAGAGGGGTCATATAAGAGAGGTTTTATCCTGGGTCATAACATCAAAATCTATCATCTCTTTCTCCTGATGGGATGGTAAATCATAAAACCAATTTTGACATTAAACGCTATCGGTAGCAGATAATGCACCCTGTGGAGCTGGGTGGCTTGACTGAGATACTGGATTTATGGCTTGAGTCTGAGGACAAATATCTTTGTTTTCTTTCTTAGCATATGAGAATTGCTATACCTATGACCCATCTTACCACAACCGTAAAAACTGCTTCTACCTAATAAATATTTACCCATATAAGTCTTAACACACATTACGCATGCTGGATAACTGGGTCTCCTAATCACAATACTTTGGGATCTAGAAGTTGGAGCTATGCCCTACTTCTCTTACTTAGTTATAGGTGCAGGTTCACTGGATAAGGAAATTGTAGGTATTGATAAGTTTCCCTAAAACTAAAAATGGCTTCCCTTTCTTGACTTCTAAAAAATAAACCCAAATTGTCCAGTCATAACCCTGGTATTATTACACTCTTTTTTGTGTAACTTTTGTGCCTCAATCTGCTAAGCATGGGTCATCAAACAAAAAATATCCATATCCCTAATCAACATGGTAGTCGTACACACCTTAACAACTAAATTAGACACTAGTGACAAACTTACTCATTCGAGGTCTAGAATATAGAAATAGATCTGGGTCATACTTACCTATCTAGTTAAACTTTAGGCAATATTCCTTCATTAACATAGATCCCTACCTTAGGTTCATGAACTCCTCTACCTTAGCCTCCCTCATCTGACAAGGAAAGAACCTGTCTAAAAATGTATTTTGAAATATCTCTCAACTCATAAGAACTGTATTTTCATTTCTACCATCTTTCCATATAGTAACCCAATCATAGGCAACATCCTTCAGTTGATAAGAAGCCAATTCTACACTTTCCTCCTTAATAATATGCATAATATTTTTCACCTTATTGATGAAGAGCTAAGGGTCCTCATTCACCTTTAACCCAAAGAGCTCATTAAGTTTATCCCCATAAAGTCCCTAATTTTGGCTTTGGATAAGTTACCATTCTATTAAAGAGGGATAGCTGCTGGCTGGTGTCCCTGACTATTTGCATTCACAGCTTGAGCTAAAACTTGAAATGTAGCCCAAAACTCAACATGGGAGATATTTTCATGCAGAGGGTCTGTCGGAGGTGGTGGGATTAGTTGATTCTTACTTTAGTGTGTGCAAGCTCTGGGAGAAGGTATTCTTTATCATGTAAATCCTTATTTTAGTTGTTCATGTTCAGTATGTACTTTAGCTTATAATTTCTCCCATCTAAATGAGTCTCATTCAAGGATGAATATTCCCAAGGGGTAGATATTATAATACCCTATACTTCTACCTAGGTTAAAAATCACCCCAAAAATGTTAAAGAATTGTTTTAAAGGATGAATCCACTTTTAGACATCTGTAATTTTCAAGATTTTTACTTTTTGTTGTATGGGAAATTGAATAAGCTCTCTATTGATACCAAATTTTCCTAAATATGGTATTAGGGTAGAAATTTAAGATTGAAACACAGAAAGCAGTATGAACCACCTAGGTGCGATGGAAAAGGATGATGGACCATTGATCTAGCAACGGGCTGTCACCCAAACCATCCTAGCGGAGGAAGTGAGTTGACCTTCTGGACAGGTACAATGGAATGGACAATGGATCATCAATTTAATGACGGACCATCACCTAAACTGTCTAAACCAAGGTAGAAAGGTCCCATTTAGGCCAAGTACGATGGGAAGGTCGACTGGCCATCGAGCTAACGACGGACTATCATCCAAGCCATCGTAAATCTGGTCCAGAAATTTAAAGCCATTTTTATTAGTGTGTTTGGTTCTTTTCCACCTTTGTTAACACCTAATTATACTAGACCAGGATTTATAACTTCATTATTCATCTACAACACCAAATTAGGGTTTCTCTCAAAGATCAATCCCCAAGAACAAGATCCAAACCCTTATTCAACAAACTAAGAAATTCAAGTTCTTAAAGTCTAAGAACTTCAAGGAACTCACAATTAAGGTCTGTCAAGTGTTGATTCATGGGTCCCTTTCACCCATGAAGCTCAAGAATCTCTTTTCAAAGATTATTTATTTATGAATATTCATGATTTAGTTGAATTGAAATTCATGTCCATGTTGTTGTTGGGTTTTGATTCATGTTTTAAATTACATGTTCTAATGGTTGATCGTAGTGTGTGATGATTTGCATAATATTAATGATAAAATCTTAAAATTGAAAATTTATTTATGCAACCATGATAATTAGGTGCATTGATGGTGGTATAACCAAAATATACTCCCCATATGTTTGATTAAACACCTATGTGCAGGGAAAACTGCCATTATAGTATGATAGTATGAAATCCCCAGTCCTGTACAAGTTAATGCATGTCAAGTGTTTGATGAAATCTCCTAGTCAATGAATTATGTATATATGTGTAGCCATTTTTGTGCTTTAAAACTTGTTCCATGAATTAATTTTATGCTATCGAGTCTTGGGCGTATTTATAGCCGAGAATTAAACTGTGTGCCTAGAGCCAGTGTTAGTTTTATGATAATCTTATTAAGTCCACGATCAATAGATTCAGTCAGCTACATGACTTAGGACAACTCAGAAATCTCATTAACTTAGTCTACTAATAAGATTCAGTAACATTCCATCAGTCCACAAAACTCAATGAACTTAGTCCAGTTTATCTCAGTATAAGCAGTTCAGTGTCTACTCAGTTGGGAGCAGGATTCAACATCGAGCCAACCCATGGATGAGGGTACGTACTGACAGTAGAGGGTGTTACCCTTAGAAGCAATCCTTGCATTCAAGAATTATGTAGCCAGCATAAGTTAAGGCATCAACACAGTCAGTAGAGGTTTGATGTGTTGGACCAACATTGTCAGATGAGGGTCCCACCATTCTTCTTTGGTTACACTGCCCGATGAGGTTCACTTATAACACTCAACTTACACGTCAATTTATTGCAAGGAGGTTGTCATTAATATATTTACCCAACTTTGGAGTTGGGGTTGAATCCACAGGGAATAATGTGACTGGCGATTAAACTCGTTTGAAACTAAAGCTATAAAAAAAATCAAACAACTGGCACAAAATAACAAAATAAGGGTTTTGGTGATTAGCAAATAATTGTTGGTCACTTTAATTAGTGTTTGTACTCAAGAGATTATAAATAAAACAGAATTATGTTCACTAGGGCTTTCTGTACTTGACAGGTTCTAATAGTGGTTCAAGATTCTCATGATAGGTTGGACAACAAGATATCTTTTTCAATGTTATGCTTAAATGTGTCTCAACCTACTTAAGTATTTAATTTCCTAATCCTCTCGGACTTAGAGAATTTATATTTATTAACCAGACTTTACCTCAGGTTAATAACCTTTTTACAACATTGATTATTAAATGGAAGTTTAGTGTTTCCAAGTCCCTGTTGATAATTCATTTCCCATTATATTTGATTTATTTCTGAAGAAAATCAATGAAGGTGTTATCTATCGTTTTCCACCTATAGACTATAATTCAAACCTTAAAATTATCAAGGAGTCCTATTACCTTTTGAATCTTGAACACTTAGCACCTTATCAAGTACCGAAAGTCCTAGTGAACATAATTCTGGTTTATTTATAAACTCTTGAGTACAAACACTAACTAAAGTGGCCAATAATTATTCGCTAATCTCCAAAACCCCAATTTTGTGTTTTCGTGCCAGTTGTTTAAATTTGACTTATAGCTTTAGTTTCAAATGAGTTTAATTGCCACTCACATTGTTTCCTATGGATTCGACCCCAATTACAAAGTTAGGTAGATATATTGATGATGACCACCTTGCACTAAATTGATGTTTAAGTTAAGAGTTATCAAAAATGACACCGTTGTCGGGGAGTAATTTGATGTATTGAGTTGGATTAGAATTCTAGCCTACTTTCTTAAATTCAAACTTGTAAATATTTATTTTTAGTTTACTTTTATTTCTTGTGTTAGGTAGATTTTTATTTTAGTCTACTTACAACTATGGAATCATGGAATAAACATGATAGTGGTGGTTGGAAATCTTTTCTTGATGATCCATGTCCATATTATGATGGACCTTACTTTTGGCAAGACTATAGACATGCTCCCTAAATAGAGATATGTGCACTATCTCTATCTTATCGGGAGTATGATTGTTTTGTATGTGGTGGTAAAGATGGATATTGGAGTGATTGCCCAAATACCCCCTCCCCCATTGTGCTACCCTAAATTCTAGTTCTTCTTATGATTTTGATAGGTCTTTTGGTCAAGAAAAGAAAGAACGAAGCACCGAAAAGAGTGGCATTGAAGTTATGCTTCAACTAATGTTGGATTGTATGGACACAATGAGTGATATCATATGTGATATATGTCAATACATTAGGGCATTTAACAAGGAATGAGAAAGGATAGGGGAGATGGATATCGAGATCAATTATCTAAGACACTCTTCTACATTATGTTTAGATGATATGTTGTCTGTGAAATCATTTAGGAGCAAGAATCCTACACTGATGATGAGTTTGATGTTGATAAACCCTTAGAGATTTCCCAAACAATCGAACCAACCATGAGGGATGATGTCAAGATTGGGGAAATGGTGCTAGAGGCAAAATAAGAAATCAAGCACAATCCATGTGAAGACTCTAGTCCATTTAGAGGTAAAGATACTAATAGGGATGCTATTCCGAAAGTAAAATATAGTCCTTATTTGAACTACTTTTAAACATTATTCCTGGTGGATGTGATGAAAGTAGAATCACCCAAGCAAATGATGAATTTTGAAAATGACGAGGAAAATTCTAATATTTTGGAGTTTTTCTTTCCAAAAGGGTATACCAAAACCCCAACTATAAAATTTAAGAAGCTTAAAGGTAGATGTCTATTTAGTGGGTTTTTAAGACTTGTACTGCTTCCTAATGAGCCCACACTAAAGTTTGATATAAAATTGGACAAGCGATTCAAGTATTCAAAGTGGCGTGATAGAGCATTCCTTATCATTCCCCCACCTTTTCCCAATGGAACTAAAAGGAGTATAGATTTAAAGATGGGATGAAAATTCAAATCATCTAAGGGTAGAGATAAAGGATGACTGAATGATATCGTGCCTCGATACTAAATTAGGCACTTCTTGGGAGGTAACCCAAGGTATTTTGTTGTTTGTATTCATATTATGTGATTGACATCAAATCTTTGCACCCATGGTACCACAAGTATATTTTTGACTCTCTTGTTTTAGTTTGATGAATTAGGGATAATGTATGATTATAATTTGAGGGTGGGACTACTTGTGTATGTTCATGTCCTCTTGGGGTTTTTGATGCCGTGCCTCTTTTCCCCAAAGTCTTGTTCCTAGTAGAGTCGAAATGTTTAGGCGTATTATGATTTGTTGTAAGATATTGTAGTTGACTAGGAAAAATACAAGTACCTTAGGTAGTTAACATATTCTGGTGATTTTTGAGCGCCTCTCCAATGGACTGAATATTATAGTGATGCAGTAATTATTGCTAAACAACTACATGAACTGAATGGGTAGTAGCTTGTGATATACTTATGTGCCAAGTGCATGTGAGATCTTACTTAGTTCCCGTTGTATGCTGTAATGCAGAACTTTCCCAGTTAGTCTTACCTTGGTTGAAGGATAGGGGTTAGGAAAGGATTATAGGCTGTTTTGATATTATTAGCTCACTTTTACCCTAAATAACATTCCCTATATGTAGAATATCCCTTAATCCCTACTTTGAGCCTGATTAGCCTATTTCTTTTTATAACACCTGTCACTTTTTCAGTTATATCATAATGAACTTGTTTTGGCTCTAGTCCTCCTTGGACACTGTACACCTTGACTTAGGCAAATGTCCTAAGTTAAGGGTAGCTATCATAGGGGTGCATGATGTAAAATTAGTAGAAAGAAAGGTAGAGTAAAAGAAAAGAATAAAAAATTGAGTGTAGAAGAAAGAGCAATAAAAAGAAAAGTTTTAAAAAAGTAATTGAGTAAAGACTGCACCCATCCTAAATAATTATGATCAATAAAAGAGAAGTGTGGAAAAGGCTAATGAGTGAAACCCCAAAAAGCTAGCATAGTGTCAAGGAGGATTAGTCACTTTAAATACCATCGAGTATCATACCAGCCCCTTACATACATTACAAGCCTAAGAGAAGTCCTACAGTGATCCTAGCTGACCTATCTGAAAATCTGGGTAATTATTAAAGGGTAAGCCTATGGTACTTGGCATACACTGATTGGAGATTTGTTTTGAGGGTGAGTGTTTTGATTGTACCCATGGTTACATATATAATTCCTGATGTGAGATGAGGGGGATTTCTCTTCTGTGAGGGTACACTGGTTACTAACTTGTTCAGGTAGTGTAATAATGGTCTATGCATGGTTGTTATAACTGAATCAATGCCATATCTTGATTCCTACGTGTTGCATTGGTGTTCTTCATTGTACTTAAATTGACTGACTTTAGAGATGGGGAAAGTGTTTTGAGATAATATGGATGATTGACTGCCTAATGTGCTTTGTATTCTTTTAGTTGTGCTGAGTTGCTTGAGGACAAACAATTGTTTTAAGTTGAGAGTGTTTATGTGTGAGATAATGATAACACATTTAAGTCTTTTAACTAAGAATAATTGCGATGTCTTAAGCAAAGTTTATCGGTTTTGATTGCTTTATGTTTGATTTTGTAGTAGAAGCTAAGATGCTAGAGAGGGAACAAGAATGAAAGCAAATGAGCTAAAATCTGAAGTAAATAGAGGCAAAGTGTGGATGACGATATTTGTGATAAGTTATTAGCCTTGTGATAAGCTATCAGCTTCATCGTCAGTCTTAGATAGAGAATTGGCCTAAGTTGAAAGTTGTGATGACATTTTATGGTAGGTCGTCAAGGATATGATAAGATATCAAGAATGCCGTCATCCTAAGGCAGAAAATAAGAGCTGAGGAAAGCCTTGATGATATTTGTGATAAGTTGTCAAGGAGTTAATAGGACATCACCATTTGTCGTCAGCATTAGGCAGCAAGTGTCCGAACTAAAGAGGAAGCTGGCGACATTTGTGATAAGTCGTCATCCTCTAGATAGGCTGTCACAAATATCATCACCTAATCTTAGAGATTTCTGAATTCTATTATTTTTTTCCATAATTAGGGTGAACTATTTAAAGCCTTATTTAGTATTTTCTTAGGAGTTCCGCACATTAAGTTTTGAATATACTTTGATATTTTCTCTCTCAACTTTCTTGGCTTGAAAAATCAAATAATCTGAAGAGATTGTTATCATTATTCTGAGATTTTTCCTTTGTGATCTAATCTATGATTCACTAGTTATTATTCTTCTTGTGGTAAGTTTAACTTTCAAAGCATGAATACAACTCATTGTTTTGATTTTAGCATTATGATTGCCTACCTGAGTTGTGGGATCTAGGGTTAGGTCATGATAAGATGCTTGGTGTTCAAGATTTGAAAGGTGGTAGAAATTGTTGATAGTTCCAATGTTTTAAATTTAAAGTCTGTTGGTTGCAAACGATAGACAACACCTTTTTTGGTTTGCTTGAGAAAGAAATAAAATATAGTAGGAAGTGAATTATCAACTGGGACTTGGAAATACTTCGTTTAATAATCAGTACTGTAACAAGGTTGGTTAACCTAAGGTAAAATCTGGGCAGTGAATATAAATTCCCTAAGTCCGAGAGGATTAGGTAATTAAATGTTTAAGTAGGTCAAGAGTCATTTAAGCATAAAATCAATAAAGATAACTTGTTGTCCTACCTATCATGATAATCTTTAACCATTATTAGCACCTGTCATGTACCAAAAGTCCTAGTGAACATAATTCTTGTTTATTTATAAACTCTTGAGTATAAACACTAATTAAAGTGACCAACAATTATTTGCTAATCTCCAAAACCCCTATTTTGTATTTTCATGCCAGTTGTTTGAATTTGACTTGTAGCTTTAGTTTCAAACAATTTTAATTGCCACTCATATTGTGCCCGGTGGATTCAACCTAGACTCTAAAGTTGGGTAAATATATCAACGATGACTACCTTACACTAAATTTACGTGTAAGTTAAGCGTTATCAGTCACTCAAAGATTTTCCTTACTAGTGGTGCGGTATTAACAACCTTCTAATTGGGGTTACAGATAGGACCCTAACTCAGCTTTAATAGCTTATTAGGGGCATATAGATTAGATAAATATCTCCGACAGTCTCAGTCTCAGTCTTAGTAAAAGAACTCATATAGTTCTTCAGGCTCAGGATTGTCAGATACAGTCACACAGTTCTACACGAAACTCAGCTAGTTTTGTTAGAATCAGGATTGTCAGACACAATCACTCAGTTAAGAAGAATCTCATGTTATTAGTATTCAGATTTAGTATTGTCATGACTTTAGTTACAGTTCATGTATTTATGTATGTATTCTCATGTTGTTATGTTCGTGTTCATATCAGTCAGTTATAGTTCATGCATATGAACCTTTGCATTCAACTTACTTCACTTTCGTACTAGTACATTCTCACATACTAACGCATACTTTTCTCTTACGCTATGGTGTTTTATACCATAGGTTCAAAAGCACGAGCTCTTAGGAATCCTTAGTAGATCAGCCATTCAGAAGACATACTAGCAGTGAGTCCTCATCATTCGAGGATGTTATTATATGACTATTTTATTCTTTCAATACTTAGTTTATTTCAGCAGTTGGATTTATTTGGGGATGTGTCCCATCAACTCCTTATTCAGATAGTTTAGACGCTTTCAGACTAGCATGTTCAGACAGTTATTTAGTTGTTTTAGTATTGATATACCGTATCCCCAGATGCTATTTTTTTATTAGATTTTCGAACCTTATTGCTTTTCAGCCTTTTATTTCATATTTATTCAGTATATTATGCAGTTCTCAGTTATAGATATTAGTCATGGGTTAGATTCTGGTCCTATGGGGTCATGAGCACCGAGGAATGCCTCGGTCCCTTCCAAATTCTCAGTGGCTTCAACAAAGTAGCTTATGAGCTTGAATTGCTTTTAGATCTTGCTTCAGTGCATCTATTTTTTTCATATCTCCTTGATTATGAAGTGAATATGAGACCCGACAGTCTTAGTCCTTGTTGAGGGAGTAGATATTCAAAACAGTCTCTCTTATGAGGAAATCCCAGCAGAAATCCTTGACTATCAGATTTGCTGACTGAGGATAAAAAGTCTCTCTAGTCAAAGTTTTTTGGCAGAATCAGTCCGTTGAAGGAGATAATTGGGAAGCATAAGCAACTATTCAGACCAAGTATCCTCACATCTTCTCTTGTAATTCAGACCCAGCCCAAGGTAATATCTTTCCTTAAGTTCATTCAGCTTATGGTTCAAATTCTAGTAACAAACTATGCTTAGTTTTCATTTCAAACTTGGATTCTTCACCCTTTCATGTTCAGTTGAATTATCATGAGTCAGTTTAGTTATATATTCATGCATCAGATATACGTGATCAGCTTATCAGTACTCTCATTCAAGCATTTATGTATCAGCTCAGTCATAAAACCATGCATCAAATATGCATGATCAACATGAGTTTCAGTAATGTCCGTAAGGTAGTCATGTTTTAGTTGTTCATGTTTGGTATGTGCTTTAGATTATTGTTTCTCCCATCTGAATGAGTCTCATTCGAGGGCGAATATTCATAATGTGGAGATATTATAATACCTTGTACTTCTACCGAGGTTAAAAATTGCCCCAAAAATGTTAAAGACTTGTTTTAAAGGATGAATCCACTTTTATACATATGGAATTTTAAAGATTTTGAATTTTTGTTGTGTGGAAAATTGAATAAGCTTTCCATTGATCCCAAATTTGCCTAAATCCAGTATCGGGGTAGAAAGTTATGGCCAAAATACATAAAGCAGTCTGAACCACCTAGGTGCGACAGAAAGGGATGACGGATCGTCGATCTAGCAATGGGCCGTCGCCCAAACTGTCGCAGCAGAGGTAGTGAGTTGACCCTCTAGCCAGGTGCGATAGAATGACCAATATACCATAGAGCTAGTGATGGACCATCACCCAAACTATCGTAACCGAGGCAGAAAGATCATATTTTCATCTAGAATGACAGAAAGATCGATGGGCTGTCGAGCCAACAATGAACCGTCGCCAAAGCCATCGCAGATCTCATTTAACAATTTAAAGCCATTTTAATAAGGGTGTTTGGGTCTTTTTCACCTTTTTTAACACCTAATTATACCAGACCAGGGCTTAAAACTTCATTATTCATCTACATCACCAAATTAGAGTTTCTATCAAAGATCAATCCCTAAGAACAAGATCCCAACTCTTCTTTAAGAAACTAAGAAATTTAAGTTCTACAAGTCTAAGAACTTCAAGAAATTCACAATCAAGGTCTATCAAATGTTGATTCATGGGTCTCTTTCACCCATGAAGCTCAAGAATCTTTTCTCAAATTCCAAAGATTATTCATTTATGAATGTTCATGATTTAGTTGAATTGAAATTCATGTCCATGTTGTTGTAGGTTTGTGATTCATGTTTTAAATGATATGTTCTAATGATTGATTCTAGTATGTGATGATTTGCATAATATTAATGATAAAACTTTCAAATTGCAAATTTATATATGCAACCATGATAATTTGATACATTGATGATGGTATAACCAAAGTATGCTCCCTATATGTTTGATTAAATGCCTATGTGAAGTAAAAAGTGCCATTATAGTATGATAGTATGAAATCCCCATTCCTGTACAAGTTAATGCATGTCAAGCCTTTGATGAAATGTCTTAGTCAATGAATTATGGATATATGTGTAGCCATTGTTGTGCTATCGAACTTGTGACATGAATTACTTTTATGCTATCCAGTCCTGGGCGTATTTATACATGACAATTAAGCTGTGTGCCTAGAGCCAGTATTAGTTTGATGATAATCTTAGTAACACATTGATTAGTAAAATTCATTCAGTTACATGACTCAAGAAAACTCAAAAATCTCATGAACTCAGTCAGTTAACAGGATTCTGTAATAGTCCATCAGTCCACGAAACTCAATGAACTCAGACCAGTTTATCTCAGTATCATTAGTTCAGTGTCTACTAAGTTGGTAGTAGGATTCAACACCGAGCAAACCCAAGGATGAGGGAACTCAATAAGAGTAGAGGGTGTGACCCTTAGAAGCAATCCATGCATTCTAGAACTATGTAGCCAGCATAGGATAAGACATCAATACTATCAGTTGAGGGTTTATGAGTTGGATCAACACTGCCAAACTAATAACACTCAACTTACACGTCAATTTAGTAAAAGGCGGTCGTCGTTAATATATTCACAAAATTTTGGAGTCGTGGTCGAATCCACGAGGAACTATGTGAATGACGATTAAACTAATTTAAAACTATAGCTACAAGTTAAATCTAAATAAATTATATGAAAAGATAAAGTAGGGTTTCTTAATGATTGAACAAAAGTTATGAACACTTCAATTCGCCTTAGAACTCAAAAATTAAACTGCAATATTTCAAATAATGATATAGAAATACTAGAGTTGTGATTACTATGATTAGTAGCCCTCCATTGATTAATAACTGTAGTATTAGAAACTGTACACCTCGACTTAGGCAAATGGCCTATGTTGAGGGTAGCTATCATAGGGGTGCATGATATGAAATGAGTACAAAGAAAGGTAAAGTAAAAGAAAAGAATAAAAAGTTGAGTGCAGTAGAAAGAGCAAGAAAAAGAAAAGTTGAAAAAAAAGTAATTGAGAGAAGACTGGACCCATCCTAAATAATTGTGATCAATAAAAGAGAAGTGTGGAAAAGGCTAATGAGTGAAACCCCAAAAAGCTAGCGTAGTGTCAAGGAGGCTTAGTTAGTTTAAATACCATCGAGTATCATACCATCCCCTTGACAACATTACAAGCCTAAGAGAAGTCCTATAGTGATCCTAGCCGACCTATCTGAAGATCTGGGTAATGATAAAAGGGTAAGCCTATGGTACTTAGCATACACTGATTGGAACTTTGTTCTGAGAGTGAGTGTTTTGATTGTCCCCATAGTTACATATATAATTCCTGATGTGAGATGAGGGGGATTTCTTTACTGTGAGGGCACACTGGTTACTGACTTGTTCGGGTAGTGTAATACTGGTCTATGCATGGTTGTTATAACTGAATTGATGCCATATCTTGATTCCTGGGTGATACATTGGTGTTCTTCATTGTACTTAAATTGACTAACTTTGGAGATGGGGAAAGTGTTTTGAGATAATATAGATGATTGACTGCCAAATGTGCTTTGTATTCTCTTAGTTGTGGTAGTTTCTTGAGGATAAACAATTGTTTTAGGTTGAGGGTGTTGATGTGTGAGCTAATGCTAACATATTTAAGGATTTTAACTAAGAATGATTTCAAAGTCTTAAGCAACTTTCGTCGGTTTTTATTGCTTTATGTTTGCTTTTGCAGTAGAAGCTAAGATGCTAGAGCGGGAACAAAAATGGAAGCAAATGAAATCTGAAATAGAGGAAAAGTGTGGCTGATGACATTTGTGATAAGTCGTCAGCCTTGTGATAAACTATTATCTTTATCGTCAGCCATAGATAGAGAATCGACCTAAGTTGAAAGCTGTGATGACATTTTATGGTAGGTCGTTAAGGATATGATAAGCCATTAAGAATGCTGTCAGCCTAAGGCAGAACATAAGATCTGGAGAAAAGCCTTGACGATATTTGTGATAAGTTGTCAAGAAGCTGATAGGGCATCACCGTTTGTCGTCAGCATTAGGCAGCAACTGTCCGAACCAAAGAGGAAGCTGACGACATTTGTGATAAGTCATCAGCCTCCTGATAGGCTATCACAAATATCGTCACCTAATTTGAGGGATTTTTGGATTCTATTATTTTGTTTCCATAATTAGGGTGAACTATTTCAAGACTTATTTAGGGGTTTCTTAGGAGTTCCGCACATTGAGTTTTGAATATACTTTGATATTTTTCTCTCTCAACTTTCTTAGCTTGAAAAAGAAAATATTTTGAAGAGATTGTTATCATTATTCTGGGATTTTTCCTTTGTGATCTAATCTGCGATTCACTAGTTATTCTTCTTCTTGTGGTAAGTTTAACCTTCAAAGCATGAATACAACTCGTTGTTTTGGTTTTAGCATTATGAGTGGCTAAATTCCATGAACCTGAGTTATGGGATCTAGGGTTAGGTGTTGATAAAGTGCTTGGTGTTCAATATTTGAAAGGTGGTAGAAATTCTTGATAGTTACAAGGTTTTAAATTTAAAGTCTGTTTGTTGCAAACGATAGACAACACCTTCTTTGGTTTGATTGAGAAAGAAATCAAATATAGTAGGAAGTGAATTATCAACAGGGACTTGGAAATACTTCATTTAATAATCAGCACTGTAACAAGGTTGGTTAACCTGAGGTAAAATCTGGGCAGCGAATATAAATTCCTTAAGTCCGAGAAAATTAGGTAATTAAATGCTTAAGTAGCTCAAGAGTCATTTAAGCATAGCGTTGATAAAGATAACTTGTTGTCCTACCTATCATGAGAATCTTTAACCATTATTAGCACTTGTCACGTACCAAAATCCCTAGTGAACATAATTCTGGTTTATTTATAAACTCTTGATTACAAACACTAATTAAAGTGGCCAACAATTATTTGCTAATCTCCAAAACCCCTATTTTCTCTTTTCATTCCAGTTGTTTGCATTTGGCTTGTAGCTTTAGTTTCAAAGGATTTTAATTTCCATTCACATTATTCCCGGTAGATTTGACCCCGACTCAAAAGTTGGGTAAATATATTGACGGTGACCTCCTTACACTAAATTTACGTGTAAGTTGAGCCTTATCAGTCACTCATAGCTTGTCCTTACTAGTGGTGCAATATTAACACCCTTGTAATTGGGGTTAAAAATAGGACCCCAACTCACCTATAATAGCTTATTAGTGGCATAAAGATTAGATGAATATCTCCGACAGTCTCAGTCTCAGTCTTAGTAAAAGAACTCAGATAGTTCTTCAGATTTAGGATTGTTAGATACAGTCACACAGTTCAACATGAAACTCAACTAGTTTCATTAGAATCAGGACTGTCAGACACAGTCACTCAGTTAAGACGAATCTCATGTTATCAGTATTCAGATTTAGTATTATCATGACATCAGTTATAATTCATGTATTTATGTATGTATCCTCACGTAGTTATGTTCGTGTTCATATCAGTCAGTTATAGTTAATGCATATAAACCTTTGCATTCAACTTAACATACTTTCATACTAGTACATTCTCACACACTAACACATACTTTTCTGTTGTGCTATGGTATAGAAGCACGAGCTCTTGAGAATCCTTAGTAGATCAGCCAATCAGCAGATAGAAAAGTAGTGAGTCCTCATCATTCAAGGATGTTATTATTTGACTATTTCATTCTTTCAATAGTTTATTTCAGCAGTTGGAGTTAGTTGGGGACGTGTCCCATCAACTCCTTATTCAGACAGATTAGATGCTTTCAGACTAGCATGATCAGACAATTATGTCAGTTGTTTTGGTATTGATATACCGTATCTCCAGATGCTATGTTTTATTAGATTTTTGAACCTTATGGATTTTCAGCCTTTTATTTCATAATATTATTCATGGGTTAGATTCTGGTCCTATGGGGTCATGAGCATCGTGTAATGCCTCGATCCCTTCTAAATTCTCAGTTGCTTCAACAAAGTAGCTTATGAGCTCGAATTGCCTTCAGATCTTGCTTCAATGCATCTAGTCTTTCATATCTCCTTGATTTTGAAGTGCCTATGTGACCTAGCAGTCTTAGTCCCTGCCGAGGGAGTAGATGTTCAAAACAGTCTCTCTTATGAGAAAATCCCAGTAAAAATCCTTGACTATCAGATTCGCTGACTGAGGAACAAAGAAGTCTCTCTAGTCAAAGTTTGTTGGTGGAATCAGTCTGTTGAGGGAGCTACTTGGGAAACAGAAGCATATATGCAGACCAAGAATCTTCACATCTTCTCCTTTAATTCAGACCCAGCCCAAGGTAATATCTTTCCTTAAGTTCATTCATTTTATGGTTCAAATTCTAGTAACAAACTATGCTCAGTTTTCATTTCAAACTTTGTATCTTTACCCTTACATGTTCAGTTGCATGATCATGAGTTGGTTCAGTCATATATTCATGTATCAGATATATGTGATCAAATTATCAATACTCTCATTCATGTATTTATGTATTAGCTCAGTCATAAAACCATGCATCAGATTTGCATGATCAACATGAATTTCAGTAATGTCAGTCATGTAGTCATGTTTTAGTTGTTCATGTTTAGTATGTGCTTCATCTTATCGCTTCTCCCATCTAAATGAGTCTTATTCGAGGATGAATATTCCTAAGGTGGAGATATTATAATACCCCGTACTTATACCTAGGTTAAAAATTGTCCCAAAATGTTCAAGACTTGTTTTAAAGGATGAATACACTTTTATACATGTGGAATTTTCAAGATTTTGACTTTTTGTTGTGTGGTAAGTTGAATAAGCTTTCCATTGATCCCAAATTTGCCTAAATCCGGTATCGGGGTAGAAAGTTATTGCTGAAATACATAAAGCAGTCTGAACCACCCAGGTGCGGTGGAAAGGGATGACGGATTGTCGATCTAGTGATGGGCCGTCGCCCAAATTGTTGCAGCGGAGGCTGTGAGTCAACCTTCTGGTCAGGTGCAATGGAATGACAAATATACCATCGAGCTAGCAACGGACCATCACGAAAACCATCGTAACCTAGGCAGAAAGATCACATTTTGGCCTAGTATGATGGGAAGGTCGACGGGCTGTCGAGCTAATAATGAACCATCGCTTAAGCCATTGCAGATCTCGTTCAGCAATTTAAAGCCATTTTTATAAGGGTTTTTGGGTCTTTTTCACCCTTTTTAACACCTAATTATACCAGACCAGGGCTCAAAACTTCATTATTCATCTACAACACCAAATTAGGGTTTCTCTCTAAGATCAATCCCCAAGAACAAGATCCCAATCCTTCTTTAATAAACTAAGAAATTTAAGTTCTACAAGTCTAAGAACTTCAGGAAATTCACAATCAAGGTCTTTCTACTGTTGATTCATGGGTTTCTTCCACCCATGAAGCTCAAGAATCTTTTTTCAAATTCCAAAGATTATTTATTTATGAATGATCATTATTTAGTTAAATTGAAATTCATGTCCATGTTTTTTGTTGGTTTTTGATTCATGTTTTAAATTACATGTTCTAATGATTGATCCTAGTATATGATGATTTGCATAAAATTAATGATAAAACCTTCAAATTGCAAATTTATACATGCAACCATGATAATTAGATGCATTGATGATGGTATAACCAAAGTATGCTGCCCATATGTTTGATTAAATGCCTATGTCAAGGAATAAGTGCCATTATAGTATGATAGTATGAAATCCCCATTCCTGTACAAGTTAATGCATGTCAAGTGTTTGATGAAATGTCTTATTCAATGAATTATGGATATATGCGTATCCATTGTTGAGATTTTGAACTTGTGACATGAATTAATTTTATGCTATCGAGTCCTGGGCATATTTATACACGACAATTAAGCTGTGTGCCTAGAGCCAGTATCAGTTTGATGATAATCTCAATAACTCCATGATCAGTAAAATTCAGTCAGTTACATGACTCAAGAAAACTCAGAAATCTCATGAACTCAGTCAGTTAATAGGATTCTATAACATTCCACTAGTCCACGGAACTCAATGAACTCAGTATAGTTCATTTCAGTATAACTAGTTCAGTGTCTACTCAGTAAGGAGTAGGATTCAACATCGAGCTAACCCAAGGACAAGAGAACTCATTAAGAGTAGAGGGTGTGACCCTTAGAATCAATCCTTGCATTCTAGAGCCATGTAGCCAGCATAGGATAAGACATCAATACTATCAGTTGAGGGTTGATGAGTTGGATCAACACTGCCAGACTGATTACACTCAACTTACATGTCAATTTAGTGAAAGGCGGTCGTCATTAATATATTTACCAAACTTTGGAGTCATGGTCAAATCCATGAGGAATAATGTGAGGGGCTATTAAGCTAATTTAAAACTATAGCTATAAGTTAAATATAAATAAATTATATGAAAAGATAAAATGGGGTTTTTTAATGATTGAAGAAAAGTTATGAACACTTTAATTTTCCTTAGAACTTAAAGCTTAAACTGCAATATTTCAAATCAATGATATAGAAAAACTAGATTTGTGATCACTATGATTAGAGGTCCTCTATTGATTAATAGCTGTAGTATTGGATTCTCGTGACCTATGGGAAATACCAAATTATCAGTATCGACAATTCATCTGTGTTTCTCAACATACCTAGATATTGAGTTCCCTAATTCTCTCGAACTTAGGAACCTTCTATTCACACTGAATTTATTTCGAGTTGATTAATCTTGTTACAACATTAATCATTAGATGGGAACTTAACCATCCCAAATCCTCGTTGAGTAATTCACTACCTTTAGTTTATTTCTTAGTTCATGAAAATCAACATAAGGAAAGATTTATTGTTTGCAACCAATAACAACCAACAAAAAATAATAAATATAAAAGAATTATCAAGATGTTCCCCCAATCACTCGAACCCTAACCAACTATTAAGACAATACAGGAGTAATCATAGATCCCACAACCCTTGTTGTAAGTTTTAGTTCCATAAGAAAGAGAAAGCAATAACAATAACTGAATTCATAATTCAAAGGGATTAAACCTACAAAAGATGTTATTATAAATTGATTCTCTTCCCAAATTCAAAAGGAATATCCCACAACTAAATTAAAGAATTGACAATTGAAATCCAAGTTTAGAGACCAAAGAGAAGTAAAGTAGTATTTTTAAATAAGTTCAAGATGTTAAGCCCCTCAAAACTAGAGAAAAATGGATTCATGTTGTGAAATTCAAGATGCCTTAGAAAACCTTAAACCTTACCTTAAATACTTAGCCTAATTTGGAAGCAAATCATAGCATACAAATTTTTCTCACATAGGTGACGACAATATGTGACAACTTATCAGGGGGTTGATGGCTTATCAGATATGTCATCAACTCCTTTCTGTATTTGACATATCGCTGTCTTCAACTGACGATGAGTCTGATGGATTATCAAAAAATTGATGTCTTATCATGGAATGTCGTCAATTCTTCAACTCAGCTTATGAACATTACCTAAGGCTGACAGTAATCTTGACAACTTATTCCAAATTTGATGGCTTATCAGCAGATGTCTCACTTTCAAAATCTGAATCCCATACACTGCCTAAGGCTGACTCTGACTTTGACGACTTATCAGACAAGTGATCAACTATACTTTGATTTCTGTTTGCTCCAATTTCATCTCTATTGACTTCATTGTCGCTGGTTTTATTGTATCTTGACTTTATTTAAATATCAAAGAGAAAACAATCAAAAACAACAATAGTTACTTAAGAACCTATAATTATTCTAAGTTAAAAGCCTTAAATATGCTAACAGAAAGCTAGCACATCAACACCCTCAACTTAAAGAAATTGCTTGTCCTCAAGCAACTACATGACACCTTACTACGATGCTTAACCAAGAGAAGGATAAGATACTTATGATAGTTGATCATCAATTTTATCTCCAAACACATTACACTCTCCAAGTTCAATCACTCTAAAACCAACTGTGTATATCAATGAAGATAAAAAATGTGACACAAGGGAATAAAGATATGGCATCAAATTAGAAACAATAACCACGCCTATATACAAATTATATTTCCTAAACAAGTAGGCAACTAGCAATGTAACTGATGTACCCTTACAATAAAGAAGTCCTTCCTCACTCATATGTGAACTCAAGTATGTCAATGCGGGGACGATCAAGAGATACTCACTCTCAGAAAGAAGTTCCAAGCAATGTATGCCAAATACCATAAGCTTGCCCGTATTTTTAATATCGAAGCTTTCAGACAGTTAAGTTAGGATCCCTATAGGACTTTTCTTCAGCTTGTAATGTAGGCTTGGGGCGGTATGATACACTAGGATATTAAAGTAACTAAGCCTGCTTGGAACTACACTTTTTTGGGGGTCTAACATATCAACCTCTTCTTTATTTCTCCCTTTCTTGATTAAAGAACATTCAAGATAGATGTGGTTTTTATTCATTCATTTTATTTTTTACACAACTTTTCTTTTCTTATTCTTTTTCTACCATACCCAGCCTTGCATATTTTTTTTATTACCCTTCTTCATACTCACTTTACATTATGCACCCCTAGGATAGCCACCCTTAACTTAGGATATTTTCCTAAGTCAAAGTACATAATGTCCAAGGAGGACCAGGGCTAAAATAGGTTCATTGTGACACAAATGGGAAGGTGATAGGTATAATAAAAAGAATAGGAATTTAGGCACAAAATTAGGATCAAGGGATATTATTCTCACATGAAAGTTCATTTAGGGTAAAAGTGGACTAATATCAACAATGCCCTATGATCCTTTCCTAACCACTATCCTACAACCAGGGCAAGACCAACCGGGCAAGTTTTGGATTTAACACACAACGGGAATTAGGCAGTATCTCACACACACATGGCACAAAGGTACATCACAAGATACTACCCATTTATTTCATGCAATTATTTGCAGTGATTATCATGTCATTAGTACTAATACCTTAAAAAGATTTACAGTAGTCACATATAGATACATATCACCCAGTTAACAAATAGATAATTGTATAGGTATTTATCATTCCAAGATAAATCAATTAAAATATATCAACTGCCCTAGATACTTATTTTCCTCCTAGTTAACCATAACACATCATATAACAAACACGATGCACCTAAATATGCCGGCTCTACTAGGAACAAAACTTTGGGGAAAAAAGGTACAACAACAAAAACCCAAGAGGACATCAACACCCACAAGTAGCCCCACCCTCAACTTAAAATCATAAAATGTCCCTAATAAGTCAAACTAAAACAAGAGAGTTAGAAATATACCTGTGGCACTATAGGTGCAGAGATTTAATGTCAATTAAATAATACAAATATAAATTAAAAATTCCTTAGGTTGCCTCCCAAGCATAGCCTAATTTAATGTCGTGGCATGACTAGGTTATCTTTAGTACTCAGAATTCATCAAGATACCTTGAAATTTATTCATCCTTTATTGTCGGCCCATTTTTTATCTTTAAATCTTTGAGTTGCATTTGGTTAATGTGAGAGCATGATAAGGAAAGTTCTATCACGCCACTTTAATGATTTAAATCTCTTGCCCAATTTTGCATCGAACTTGCATAAGGGTTCATTTGGCAATGGTGAGAATCTTAAAAAGCCACTAAATAGGCATCGATCTTTAAGCTTCTTAGCCTTCAAGATTGGGTTTGTATTATACCCTTTCGGAAAGACAAACTCCAAAATATAGGAATTTTACTCCTCATTTCCAAAATTCATCATTTGCTTGGGTGATTCGACTTTTATAAGATACACCAAGCATAATGTTGAAAACTGATTTGAGAGAGGTCTTCTCCCTAATTTTGAAGTTGCATCTTTCTCGACCTCTTCACCCTGAATTGGGATAGAGTTTTTATAAGAGATTGGATCGGTTTCTTCTTTTGCCTCTAGCACTATTTTCTCAATCTTGGCATCATCTCTCATGGTTGGTTTGGTTGGTTGGAAAATCACTGAGGGTTTCTCATCATCAAGCTCAACATTAATATAGAATTCTTTCTCCTAATTTTCACACTTTTCCATTATTTTAAATGATTCCATAGACAAGATATCATCTAAACATAAATTAGAAGAATTCTTTGAATGATTGACCTCTATATCCATGTCCTCATAAATGATTATCTTCATGTATTTACACATATCACATATGATATCATACATTTCTTGCTGGAGATCCATTATTCATTGAAATATAGCTTTAATTCCACTCTTTTCGGTGCTTCGTTCTTCCTTTTCTTAACCATTAGACCTATTAAAATCATAAGAAGAACTAGAATTTGGGTTAGCATAATAGGTGGAGGGGGAATTTAGGCAAACACTCCAATGTCCATATTGACCAACACATAAAGAGGAATCATACTCCCGATAGGATAGAAATGGTGCACACATCTCTCTCCAGGGAGCATATCTATAATCTTGCCAAAAGTGAGGTCGATCACATTATGGACATGGATCATCAAGATAAGATTTCCAACTACCAAGATCATGTTCATTCCACGATGCCATAGTAATAAGTAAACTAAAATAAAATCTACCTAACATAAAAAATAAAAGAAAACTAAAAACAAATATTTATAAGTTTGAATTCAAGCAAGTAGGCTAAAATTAAAAACCAACTCAATAAGCTGAATTATTCCCCAATAACGACACCATTTTTTATAATGCTCAACTTACAAATCAATTTAGTGCAAGGCAGTCATCATCAATGTATTTACCCAACTTTAATGTTGGCGTTGAATCCATGAGATACAATATGAGTGGCGATTAAACTAATTTAAAACTATAGCTACAAGTTAAATTCAAACAAATGATAAGAAAAGATAAAATGATATTTTTTACTGATTGAACAAAAGTTATTAATAGTTTGATGTGTGACCAATCGTTAACACATTTAAGACCTTTCACCAAGAATAATTGCAAAATCTTAAGCGACTTTTGTCGTTTTTGATTAGTTTATGTTTGATTTTACAGATTAAGTTTATGGAATAAAGAACCATCAAGAATGAACGCAAAGAAGTAAAAACCTGGAGGAATCTGAAGGGAAGTTTTCCTGACAACATCTGTGATAAGTCATCAGCCCTGTGATAAGCTATCATAGTTGTTGTCAGACTTAACCAGAGATTTGGCATGAGTTGAAATTATGATAAAACTTTATGATAAGGCATCAGGATGGTGATAAGGCGTTAAGAGAGTTGTCAGCCTTAAACAAAAGATGGAAGTTGAAGACAGTTTTGTGATGACATCAATGACACATCGTCGGCCTGGTGATAAGCTGTCAAGAATGCCATCAGCCTTAAACAGAAGATGAAATTTGAAGAAAGTTTAGTGATTACATCGATGACATATCGCTAAGATGGTGATAGGCTGTCACGACAATCGTGATAAGTTATCAGACTCCTGATAAGCCATCACTGACATCATCGTTTATTCTGAGAAAAGCTGAAACTTCTATTTTGTTTCCTTGTTTAGGGTTAAATATTTAAATCCTTGTTTTAGGGTTTTGTAGGGATACAAAACTTATCAATCAACATACTTTACAAAAGACAATTTCTCTTTGTCTCTCTCTCTAGACCAATATTTTGGGAGTTTTGTCTTGTGAATCAATTGAAGTTATAATTTTTGATCTTCATCATAGTTGTAAGATAATCTTATCAATTATGAATTCAATTTTTTTACTTATTTTTTGTATCATGTGTGGCTAACCCTCATTAACCTAAATTATGGGATCTAGGGTTAGGTCATGAAGAGGTGCTAAGTACTAAAGATTCAATAGTTGTTAGGATTTCTTGATAATTCTAAGATTTTAATTGATGTATGTTGGTTGCAAATAGTAGGCATACCTACTTTGATATGGTTGAGAAAGAAATCATAAAAAGTAGGAAGTGAATTATCAATAGGAACTCAGAAATACTTCATTTAATAATCAGTACTGTAACTAGGTTAATTAACCTGAGGTAAAATCTGGATAGTGAATAGCGATTCCCTAAGTCTGAGAGGATTAGGAAATTAGACTCTTAAATAAGTCGAGGTGTATTTGAGTATATCATCGATAAAGATAGCTTGTTATCATAACCACCGTGAGAATCTAGAGTCACCTTTAGAAGCTATCATGTACCGTAAGCCCTAGTGAACAAAATTCTAGTTATCTCATAAAATCTTGGTTACAAACATCGAGATCAAAGTGTTAAACAATCACTTGTGAAACTTAAACCCCCATTTCAGGAAACATTAAACTATCCGTGGATTGAATCACAACCAACTTGAGTTAACACGTTATTCCCTATGGGATTCAACCCCAACCTAGTTGGGTTTTATATTGAGAATTATCACTTACAACCATTCAAGAGTGTAGTTTGAACGTTATCAAAAATGGCATCGTTACCGAGGAATACAATTGTAAACTGAAAGTTTACGTGCGCTAATTGACTTTTAGTTATATTTCTAAGATTTACGTTTATTTTTTGTTTTTTTTATTGCAGATTCCTTGTTGTTTACACTAAAAACAAAAATTTTTACAAAACCATTATTACCAATTAATTGGAACTTAGATGATCGGGAGAATGAAAAAATAGAAAAAGGTCAATAGATTGGCAGCCTTGGCCAGGGCTTAGGTGAATGTACAAAACCAGGGTTAGTAAGTATGTCACCCGAACCATGATGATGAAGACTTGGGTGATGAGGAATTGCTGAATCCTTAAAACCTAAGGCAAGTTTTTCAAACTGATGCACCAGTATAGCGAAATTTTGATAGAAACCATCCAGTCAGAGGAAGGTATTGTTAATAGCCTGTCCATTACAAGGTTGAAAACAATGATGGAGGAGTGGATGAAGAAGGTGCAAAGGGTGCTATCATTCCTCCATCATTGGCACCTGGTGCAAAATTAAGCATAACAAGTACTATGATTCAACTCCTGAATCTGAAGAGGTTGTTTGGAGGCTTGCCTAGTGATGATCCGAACATGCACTTGGTGAACTTTATCATAATTTACAAATCTTTTTATAATCGTGGAGTGATTTAGAATGCGATCCAGTTAAGATTATTTATATTGTCTCTATTTGGGGAGGCAACAATGTGGTTAATGAGTTGGAGCCTTTTTTTATAACCAACTAGGGATAGTTGAAAGAGGTATTCCTAGAATGGTTCTTTCCACCCTCTAGAAGGATATAGTTGAGGGACAAAATCAGTAACTTCAGGTAGCTTCTGACTGAAGAATTACATAAAACTTGGGAGATATTCAAGAAGAAGATGGCATAATATCTGAACCACAACATGATGGACTTGCACTTGATGGAGACTTTGTATATAGATTTTAATTCTGTGACAAAGACAATTGTAGATAATGCTGCAGGTTGTTCATTCATTGACCTTTCTTTTCAAGATGGTTCAAATATGCTGAATTGAATGACCAAACAGAGTCGGTCCTGGCATACCAAGGATTCTGTGGTAGCTAGCCCGACTATTTCTATTGGTATAACTATGGACCAGCGCAGAAGGGATGAAGAGAGAGACCAATACATAGCCTAGATAAAGGCACAGATGGACTTGCTGGCTAAGTACTTACTATCAGGAAAGACTAAAAAGGTTAAGGTTGTGGAATCTTAGTGCACTCTAGCTATTGATGCAGATAAGAAGACAAATTATGTTAATAATCAGGGGGTTTCTGAGAAAATAGCCAAGGGAATCAAGGTTGGAACTTTTATGACAAGCCCGATTGTAATGATAGGGAGCAAGGAAACTGGAGAAGCAATAATGATAGGAGTGGTTGGTATGTTCCTCTTGGAAGTCGGGATGTTGCACCAAATAGATCTGGAAAGATGTTCGTGGAGGACATAATGGAAAACTTGTTGAAAGGAGACGAGGCTACCAGCTTGGGAGTAACCACTATGAAGAGTGAATTCTCTACCCTGAGTTAGTTATTTCGTTCACTCTCTACTTCTATCAAGCAATTGGAGAAGTAGATGAGCCAACTTTCCGCAACACTGAACCAAAGAAAAAGTGGTACTTTACCTAGTGATACACTTTAGAATTTGTAGAATAATTGGTTATGTATGGAAATTACCACTAGGAGTGATAAGATCTTACCTATCTCTTCTGTGGGTAAATCTATAGATTGTGAGGTGGTTGTTGATGAATCCAAGGAAAGTAAACCAGTGGAGTCTAAGAAGCTGGATAGTTTTGTTAATGCTTCGGGGAAAGAAAAAGAGAAGGAAAAGGAAGTAGTGTTGAAATCAATTTTGGTACCACCACCTCTCTTTCCTCAATGATTTAAGAAGAAGGTTGATGATGCCAAATTCAGAAAATTCATGGCAATGCTCAAGCAATTGACAATAAATATTCCCCTGGTTGAACAACTTTAGCAAATGCCAGGATATGCAAAATTCATGAAAGACCTTGTGACTAAAAAACAAGTGGTGAGCTACGAATTGGAGGTAGATCTCTACCTTTGTGGCACTATTTCTACAATAAACCTAGTACAGAAGAAGCTAGACCCAGGTGCAGTCACTATTCCATGCAAAATTAGGATAATGGAATTCACCAAAGCGCTATGTGATCTGGGAGCAAGCATTAATTTGATACCACTACCTGTTGATAGAAAGTTAGGTCAAGAAATCCCACACCCACCAACATGAGACTTGTAATGGTGGATAGGTCAATAAAGCAACCTATTGGCATTCTGTATGATATGTTGGTAAAGGTGTCCAACTTTATATTCCTTGTAGACTTCGTCATTCTGGATTACAAGGTGGACTTTGAAGTGCCCATAATCTTGGGCTGACCTTTCCTTCCAATAGAGAGTGTGCTGATTGATTTGAGAGCGAATGAGCTCGTATTTAGGATGAACAATAAAGTGGAATGATTTGATATGGGTAAATCAATGAAGCAGTATGAATAGATGAGTATGTTCTCAGTAGTTGATGTGTATTATGAGGACGAACACGAGTTACCCATAGATGAGAAACTTGTAATCAAACCTTTTGCCGGGGTCATGATGAATTATGATAGTGAAGGCATTTGCAATATGAAGAGACCATTTGAGAATTGAAGGGCATGGGTTCATATCCTTATTCTCTTAAAAAGATAAACCTTGACCTGGATAATCGACCAATGCCACTAGCCAAGCCATCTATTGAGGAGCCTCTGGTGTTGGAATTGAAGAAATTCCATGGGCCCCTACGGTACATGTTTCTAGGAAATGGGAACATACTACCTGTTATTATTTCAGCTGATTTGGGGGAACAACAGGTAAATTCACTTATCTCAGTACTTTAGAGGCATAAGAGAGCTATAGGGTGGACCATTACAGATATTATTGGCATTCTCCTGGAAATCTACACACATAAAATTTAACTTGAAAAGGATTGTATTCCAACCATAGAGCATCAATGCCTTCTTAATCCACCAATGCACGAGGTGATTAATAAGTATTTTATTAAGTGGTTGGATGCTGGAGTATTTTATCCTATTTCTGACAGCAAGTGGGCGAGCCCAGTTTAATGCATACCCCAAAAAGGGGTATGATAGTGGTTGCTAAAGAAAAGAATGAGTTGACTTTTCTCAGGCCTGTAACTGGGTGGAGAGTTTGTATGGACTACCGCAAGCTAAATTTTTGGACTCTGAAAGGCCATTTTTGATGCCTTTTGTGGACCAAATGCTTGATCAATTAGCCGGTAGGGGGTGGTATTGCTTTTTGGATGGTTATTTTGAATACAACCAAATATTTGCTCCTGAAGATCAGGAGAATATGACGTTTACATGGATATATGGTACCTTGGTATTTAAAAGGATGCCATTTGGGCTATGTAATGCACCCGCCACTTTTTAACGGTGTATGATGTCTATCCTCTATGACTTGGAGGAGTACACCATTGAGGTATTCATGGATGATTTCTCTGTGGTGGGTGATTCATTTGAGATGTGTTTGGTAAATCTGAATATAACCTTGCAAGGATGTGTTGAATTTAATTTGGAGCTTAACTAGGAAAAATGCCATTTTATGGTCAAGGAGGTTATCGTTCTAGGCCATAAAATTTTTGAAAAGGGGATAGAAGTTGATCGAGCAAAGTTGGAAGTTATTGAGAAACTACAACCTCCCATTTCAGTGAAAAGAGGGCACAATTTTCTTGGACATGCTAGTTTTTATTAGAGATTTATAAAAGATATCTCAAAGAATGCAATTCCACTTTGCAAACTTTTGGAGAAGGAGGTAAAATTTTCCTTCGATGATGAGTTCTTGAAGGTATTTTCATGCCTTAAAAAAGTTGATTGAGGCCCCTATTATTATTTCACCTGACTCGGAAAAACCATTTGATATCATATGTGATACAAGTGGTGTGGCCCTTGGAGCTGTATTAGGGCAAAAAAGGGAGAAAATGTTCCATCCAATATATTATGCCAACAAAGCACTGAATGGAGCACAAAAAAATTACACAATAACTGAACAAGAACTTCTGGATGTAGTGTATTCTTTCGAGAAGTTTAGCACTTATCTGCTTGGGAACAAAGTAGTGGTCCACACCGACAATGCTACCTTGAGGTATTTGTTAGCTAAGAAGGATTCTAAACCAAGGCTGATCAAATGGGTATTGCTGCTATAAGAATTTGACTTTGAGGTCAAGGATAGGAAAAATTGTGAAAACTAGGTTGCAGATCATCTGTTTAGAATGGAAAACGAACAGGAAAGTAGTGATAAAATGAAGATAAATGATGCATTCCCTGATAAGGAGATTTTGGCTGCTGTTATGGAAAAATTGCCTTGGTATATGGATTATGTAAATTACTTTGTGAGTGAGGTCATCCAAGAATACCTTTCTTTCTATTAAAGGAATAAGTTTCTGCATGATGTGATGCATTACTTTTGCGATGAACTGTATCTTTTTCGGTGATATGCAGACAATATTATAAGGAGATGCATGCCGAGAGTTGATGTATTATGCATATTAGAAGAATTCCATGCTTCCTCAGTCGGGGGTCACCACACAGGTGACTAAATAACTAGAAAGGTGTTGAAAATTGGATATTATTGCCCAACATTGTTCTAGGATACCCACGAGTTTATGCTAAAATGTGACTAATCCCATAGGCAAGGGTCAATCTCTAAAAGACATGAGATTCCCTTGACTAAGATAATTAAAGTGGAATTATTTGATGTCTGGGGAATTGATTTCATGGGTACTTTTACGAGCTCGTACGAGATGAAGTATATTTTAGTTGCTGTTGATTACGTCTCAAAATGGGTCAAATATATATCCTTGTAAGATAATGAAGGGAAGAGGGTTCTTGCCTTTCTCAAGAAGAACATCTTCTCTCGCTTTAGAGTACCATGTACTATCATAAGCGATGGAGGATCTTATTTTTGCAACAAAATGTTTCAAGCAGCTTTGGCAAAATATAGGGTGAAATATCATAGAGTAGCTACTCCATACCACCCATAAACCAGTTGGAAAGTAAAGGTATCAAATCGTGAGATTAAATCTATCCTAGCAAAAATGGTGACTGCTAGCTAGAAAAAATAGTCTCGAAAGATTGATGACGCCTTGTGGTCATTTCAGACTACTTTCAAGACACACATTAGTATGTCACCATTTTAGATGATCTATGGAAAATCATTCCACCTACCAATAGAGCTAGAGAAGAAGGCCTTATAGATACTCAAAAGGTTAAATCTAACTTGGAAGAAGGCAGTAGAGCTGAGACTGGGGTAATTAAATAAGATGGATAAATTCCATCTCAAGGCCTATGAACAAGCAGATCTGTATAAACAAAAGATGAATAATTACCATGATTGGAGAATAGAGAAATGAGAATTCCAAAAAGGTAACTTGGTGCTTCTGTTCAATTCCAGACTCAAATTGTTCCCAGGTAAGCTGAAATCTAAGTGGTCAGGCCCTTTTAAAGTTACCCAAGTCCACTCATATCGAGTAGTGGAACTCAAAAATAAAGGTGGCAGTACCTTAATGTAAATGGGCAATGTGTCAAGCTTTACATTAGACCAAAAGAATCTGTGAAAAGTATCACTATTATCTATATCGATAAATTCTGAAGTAATTAAGGTACCTGAGTCATACTGCATCATTAAATTAGGCGCTGCATGGCATGCAACCCATGACACCCGAGATTGATCCATACCAAGTATACTCTAACACTTAGTTTAATTTTACTTTTATTTTGAGTTGAGGTTGTAGGGTAGTATGTTGTTTAACATATTTTGTGGTAACTAGGAGAAATACAAGCACAGAAAGCAGTTGAAATATTTTAGATTGATTTTTAAACACCTGTCTAATGTTTTGTTTGCAAAGAGTATGTTAATTGTATGTGTTTGTGACCATTGTGAATCTTGTTGTGGCATTAGTTCTAGCTGCATGATGATCATTGCTGAACAATTGCATAAACTAGTTAAGTGGTGGCCTGCGATATACTTGCATGCCATATGTGTGTGAGGAACTACTTAATTCCCTCTGTATGCCTACCTTATGTGCATTATATCCCTTGATCCCTGTTTTGAGCCTACTTATCCTATTTCTTCCTTATGACACCTTTTATCTTCCCATTTATACCATAATGAACCTATTTAGCCCTGGTCCTCCTTGAGTACTGTACACCTTAACCTAGGCAAACAACCTAAGTTGAGAGTAGCTATAATTGGGGTGCATAGTGTAAGATGAGTATGAAGAAGGGTACAATAAAGAAAAAGAAGAAAAGAAGTTGGGTGCTATTCTAAAAAAAAAAAGAAAAGAAAAAGAATGAGAGAGGCACAAAACTTGAACAAGTGCTATCAATGGAAAATAAAATGAAAAAGAGGTGAATAAGTGAGCTCCAATAGAATAGTGCAGTGTCCAGGAGGCATAGTAACTTTAAATGACCTTGAATATCATACCAGCCCCAACCGACATTATAAGCTTAAAAGAAGTCCTATAGTGATCCTAGCTGGCCTATCTGAAGGTCTTGGTAATCAAAATAAGGTCAAGCTTATGGTACTTGGCATACACTTATTGGAACTTTGTTTTGAGAGTGAGAGTCTTTTGATGATCCCCACATTAAAATTTTTGGTTTATTATATGATAGAAGGGGGATATCATTGTTGTGAGTGCAAAATGGTATTATTTCTAGCTACTTATTTAGATAGTGCAACAATAGTATATGAATGTTTGCCGTGGCTATGATTGATTCCACCACATGAGTCTTTTGTGTTACATTATTGTTCTTCAATGACATACACAGATGGTTTTAATATGATTGAGCTTGTAGGTGGTAACTATGTTTTGAGCTTAAAAAAGAAAATTGGCTGCTGAATATGCTATGTATTCTCTTAGTTATGTTGATTTGCTTGAGGACAAGCAATTGTTTTAAGTTGAGGGCGTTGATGTGTGAGCAATTGCTAACAGATTTAAGACCTTTAACCAAGAATAATTGCAAAATCTTAAGCAACTTTTATTGTTTTTGATTTTTTTTGTTTGATTTTACAGTTTAAGCTGATGGGATAGAGAACCAACAATAATGGAAGCAAAGAAGTTGAAATATGGAGGAATATGAAGAGAAGTGTGGCAGAGGACATCTGTGATATGTCGTCAGCCCTGTGATAGGCTATCACAGTTATCGTCAGACTTAACTAGAGATTTTTCTTGTATTGAAGTTGTGATGACAATTTGTGATAAGGCGTCAAGATGGTGATAAGGCATCAAGAGTATCATTAGCCTTAAATAGAAGGTGGAAGTTGAAGACAGTTTTGTGATGACATCTATGACACATCGTCATCTTGGTGATAAGCTGTCAAGGATGCCGTCATCCTTAAATAGAGATGGAAGTTGAAGAAAATTTTGTGACGACATCCATGAGACGTCGTCAAGATGGTGATAGGCTGTGATTGTCGTTGTCAGCCTTAAGAAGCAAGAGCCATAAATGTAGAGGAGCTGTCGACATCCGTGATAAGTCGCCAGACTCCTGATAAGTTGTTGCTGGCATCGTCGTTTATTCTGAGAAAAATATAAAACTTCTATGTTCTTTCTTATTTGGGGGTTAACTATTTAAAGCCTTGTTTTAGGGTTTTCTAGGGATACATAGCTTATCAATCAACATACTTTGCAACAGATGATTTTTCTCTCTCTCTCTCTCTAGACTAATATTTTTGGAGTTTTTTCTTGTGAATTAATTCATGTTATACTTTTTGATCTTTATCATAGTTGTAAGATAATCTTATCAATTATGAATTGGATTTGTGTACTTGTTTCTTACAATATGAGTGGCTAAACCTCATTAACCTGAATTATGGGATCGAGGGTTAGGTCATGAAGAGGTGATAAATACTCAAGATTCAATAGATATTAGAATTTCTTAATTCTTTCTGAGATTTTAATTGATCGTTGTTTGTTGTAAACATCAGGTATACCTACTTTTATTTGCTTTACAAGGAAATAATAAACAGTAGGAAATAAATTATAAACAGGGACTCAAAAATATTTTGTTTTATAATCAGTGCTGTAGCTAGGTTGATTAACCTGAGGTAAAATATGGGTAGTGAATAGAGATTCACTAAGTCTAAGATGATTAGGAAATTAGATACTAAATAGGTTGAGAGACGTTTGTGCATATCATCAATAAACATAGCTTTTTTTCCTTACCATCGTGAGAATCTTGAGTCACCTTTAGCAGCTGTCATGTACAGTAAGCCCTAGTGAACATAATTCTGGTTATGTCATAAAATATTGGTTACAAACATCAAACTTAAATCCCCATTTTAGGAAACATTAAACTATTAGTGAATTAGATCGCAACTGACTTGAGTTCACACCTTTTTTCCTGTCGGATTCGACCCAACCTAGTTGGGTTTTATATTGACAACAATCGCTTACACCCATTCAAGAGTGTAGTTTGAGGGTTATCACACTTCAATTTGCCTTAGAACTCAAAGCTTAAACTATAATATTTCAAATTAATGATATAGAGAAACTAGAATTGTGATCACTATGATTAGTAATCGTCCATTGAATAATAGTTGTAGTATTGGATTCTCGTGACTTATGGCAAACACCAAATTATCAGTATCGGCAGTTCATCTAAGTGTTTCTCAACATACCTAGATGTTGTGTTCCCTAATTCTCTCAAACTTAGGAACCTTCTATTCACACTTATTTTATTTCAAATTGATTAATCTTTTTACAACATTAATCATTACATGGGAACTTAACCTTCCCGAATCTGCATTAATAATTCACTGCCTTTAGTTTATTTCTTAGTTTGAACAAATTAACATAAGGCGAGATTTATTGTTTGCAACCAACAAAAATTTATTAATACAAAAGAATTATCAAGATGTTCCCCCAATCACTCAAACCCTAACCAACTGTTAAGACAATATAGGAGTAATCATAGATCCCACAACCCTAGCTGTGGGTTTTAGTTCCACATAAAAGAGAAAGCGATAGCAATAACTGAATTCACAATTCAAAGTCATTAAACTTACAAAAGATGTAATCAAAAATTGATTCTCTTCCCAAATTCAAGAAGAATATCCCACAACTAAATCAAAGAATTGACATTTAAAATCCAAGTTTACAGACCAAAGAGAAGTAAAGTAGTATTTTTGAATAAGTTTAAGATGTTAAGCCCCTCAAAACTAGAGAGAAAATGGATTCATGTCTTGAAATTCAAGATGCCCTAGAAAACCTTCAACTTTGCCTTAAATACTTAGCTTAATTTTTGAAGCAAATTGCAACATATAGTTTTTTCTCTCATAGTTGACGACAACATATGATGACTTATCAGTGGGTTGACAGCTTATTAGACATGTCATCAACTCTTCTCTGTATTTAATATCTCACTGTCTTCAGCTGAAGATAAGTCTGATGGCTTATCAAAGATCTGATGACTTATCATGAAAATTCATCACTTATTCAACTCAGCTTCTAGACACTACCTAAGGCTACCGATAATCCTGATGACTTATCACAAAGTTGATGGCTTATAAGCAGATGTCGTCATTTTCAAAATCTGACTCCCATACATTCCTAAGGCTGACGATGACTTTGGCGACTAATCACAGAGTTGATAACTTAACTAATAAGTTGTCAAGTATACTTTGATGTTCGTTTTCTCTAATTTCAATTCTATTGACTTGTTTGTCATTGGTTTCTTGTATTTTGCCATTACTGTAATATCAAAGAGAAAACAATAAAAAACAACAATAGTTACTTAAGAACCTACAATTATTCTGAGTTTAAAGCCTTAAATGTGCTAATAGAAATCCAGCACATCATAGACGAGCGTCCTACCATTCTCCTTTGGGGACACTACTAGATGAGGGTCACTCACAGCTTGTCCTTACCAGAGGTGCAATATTGGAACTTTTCTAATTAGGGTTACAGATAGGGTCCCAACTCAGCTATAATAGATTATTAGGGGTATTTCGGTTAGATGACAATCTCCCATAGTCTCAGTCCCAGTCTCAGTCTTAGTAAAAAAAACTCAAATAGTTCTTTAGATTTAGGACTGTCAGATACAATCACACAGGTCAACACAAAACTGAGATAGTTCCTTTAGAATCAGGACTGTGAAACACAGTCACTCAATTAATAGAAAACTCATATTATCAGTATTCAGATTCTTTATTATCATGACTTTAGTTATAGTTCACTTATTTATGAATATATCCTTATGTAGTCATGTTCGTGTTCATGTTAGTCCATTATAGTTCATGCAGATGAGCCTTTACATTTATCTTACCTCACTTGCATACCAGTATATTCTTACATACTGATGCATACTTTTCTTTTGTGCTATGATGTTTTACATTATAGGTTTAAAAGCACTAGCTCTAGAGCATCCTTAGTTGATCAACCATTCAGCAGACAGACTAGCAGTGAGTCCTCATCATTCTAGGATATTATTATTTGACTATTTCATTCTTTTAGTACATACTTTATTTTAGCAGTTGGAGGACATGTTCCATGAACTCCTTATTAAGATAGTTTAGAGGCTATCAGACTAGCATGTTTAGAAAATTATTTTAGTTATTTTGGTATTGATATATCGTATCTTTAGATGTTATGTTTTAACAAATTTTTGAACCTTATGGCTTTTCAAACTTTTATTTTGCATTTTTATAGTACGTTATGCAGTGCTCAGTTATAAGTCATGGGTTTGCTTGTGGTACTTCGGGGTGATGAGCACTGTGTGGCATTTTGGAGACCAGATTCTGGGCATTACAATACGGATCTTGCTAGGTTTATAACTTATACTTAACAAATTGCAGCAGAGAATTTAAAGGAGAGAAAGAGGGGAATTAAGAAGGCTAGAACCGAACAGTTTGAGTATAGCTAACCAAGGTTTGGAATGGGAAATCATTTGCTGTTTTAGGGTCACTCGTCTATGCCAGTGCCATCTTTATCCAGTGCCTCTGCACCCAAAACCTAACATGAGCAGTGGGGCAAAAATTCTATTATTAGGTCTCAGAGTAGAGTAGGTAAAAGGCCCAATTACTTTCTTTATGTGAATTATGGTAGAAACCACCATGGTGAGTGTTTGGTAGGAATAATGTGTTTCTATTTATGTGGAAAGTTGGGTCACCGAATCAAAGAGTGTCTGTATGCTAAGCAAGGAAGCAGGGATGTTCGTCCCCAGTCTCAGGATACTAGCGCACCAGCTCCTGCAGTTCGCCTGGTCCCTCCTCAGGGTATATCATCCAATACAGTGGTTGTCAGTGCAAGAATCGATTCAATGCATTACCATCTAAACATGAGTAGGAGTGCACCCCAGATATTGTTACTGGTATGCTTTATGTATTCCATTTTGATGTTTATATGTTGTTAGACCCCGGATTACATCTCTCTTATGTGTCTCCTTTGATTGCGGCAAAATTTAGGATATATTTAAAATTCTCTCCAAGCCCTTCCTAGTTTCTGCCCTAGTGGGTGAGTCATTAATTTCTAGATGAGTATATAAGAAGTGTACCATCACTGTCTTACATAAGATCATACATTTAGACCTAATAGATTTATAAATGGTAGATTTTATTGTCAATCAAGGCATGGATTGGCTCTATGCGTGCTATGCATCAATTGATTGTCGCACTCGTGTGGTAAAATTTCAATTTTTTGATGAGGTAGTTTTTGAGTGGGAAGGTAGTTCTAAATCTCCTAAGAGTCATTTAATATCTTATCTTAAGGCCAGAAATTCGATATCCAAAGGGTGAATTTATCATTTAATTCGAGTCAAAGATACTAAGTCTGAAGTTTCAAAAATTCTGTCAGTCCATATAGTCAATGAGTTTCGTGACATTTTCCCAAAGATTAGATAGGTGAACATTCGTACAAGGAAATAGAATTTGTCACTAATCTTCTTCCTGATACCCAACCTATCTCTATCCCTCCATATCATATGGCTCCGATCAGGTTCAAAGAGTTAAAAGAATACCTTAAAGACCTTTTAGATAAAGGTTTCATAAGGCCCAATATGTCTTGTAACGCCCTAAATTAGGTACCCGAAATGCTGAATTATTGTGGAAATAGAGGTTGAAAGTCCATAATGTTCAAAATTGTACACAACTGATAAAAATATAACATTTGGATGGGGTATGTGTAATACCCCACTTGTTTCTAAGCTAGGAAGTGAATAAGTTTTCATACATATGAAATATAATATCCTGTGATTCATACTTGAGTACATGACTTACAATGAATACCCTAGTGATAGGATAGCTTATGATGCAATAAGCATGTTCATGTGTGTCACTTAAGGTAATACAAGCTAAAAGTTTTTGAATCCATCAAGTTTTAGTGTTTGATTTTGCAAGGTTCATCTTTAAATGAGTATAACTCGATTTTAATATGTATTTTGGATGATGTAGACATATCAAATTGTATAAAATCGTATTAGCTTTCCAAGATACAAATTTCACCTTAATATAATACCCAAGCGAAAAGTTATGCCCATTTTTGTGAGAGACAGTGAAGATAGGCGATTGGTTAGGCGCCGCCCAACCCAAACATAGGCAATTGGTTAGGCGCTGACCAACCTAGCTTAGGAAATCACTTGGGTGCTGCCTAAGTCAGTTCCAAGTGCCAAAAACACTCCATTTTGAGTTATTTTAAGGGTAATTAAGTCTTTTAACACTCCTTACACGTCCCTAAACTTAACCCTATGAAATATATAGCTTTTAAACATATTAAAACCCTATTATCATCTCAAATCTCATCATACAAGATCACTAAAAGAGAAAAACAACTAGGGTTTCGTAACTAAGCTTGAAGATCCGATTTCAAGGAAATTCCTCCGTCAATCATTAAGAATCTTCCTTCTAACGTATGCGTGGGCTTATTTACAAATCCTTTTCATCCATAAAGATCAAAAACCTTCTTTTTCATTATAAAGTATGATTTCTATATCGTTGGGTGTTGAGGATCAAGTTGTTGATATTAGGTGATTCCCAAGATGGAATCTTTATATTTTTTTTGCATTTCATGATATCATATTAGTTAGAAACATGTAAATTTGGTTGTTCATGATGTATAATTTGATGATTTCACCTATGATTACGATGTGCATGTAAGGTGTTTGATAAAATGCCTAAGAAACTAGAAATCATGCAATATATCTAAATTGTGACTAAGTGAAGGATTCATGATATGCCCTTACGTTCCAATGACTTCTATGTAGATAATGTGCCTTGAAAATGTTGTTTGAATACTCATGGACTATTCTTATGAGATTATGATATGTTTACTTGCAAATCCTACTTATGAACAAGATGTATGATAACAATGCAATCCACATGAGCTTCCATGCCATTGGTATGTGTTGCCAATACGATTAAGCAAGGAATATGATATTAAGATTGTGCAAGTACTTCCATGTCATATGAAATCCTTTCCATGCAATACGTTTTTGATAACCATGCTTAGTATGAGATCCCTACTTATGATATTATAAATTATGGAATATACTTTTATGATCAAGTCAGTCATGTGTGTCAGTTTCCTTCCATCGAATCCTGGGGGTACTTATACCCAAAAACTATTGCTGTGTGCCTAGAGCCATGTCATGTTTCGTGATATCCGAACTCAAACTATGATTCTATAGACTTCAGTTAGTCATATGACTCAGGAAAACCTCATGATATTAGTCAGTTGTCAGATATCAGTAACATTCTGCCAGTCTATTCATGTCCAGTCCCTCCAGATAGGAGTAGAGGTTAGCACCGAGTAAACCTAAGGATGGGAACTCACCCTCCAATTCAGGGTGTGATCCTTAGTAGTCATCCTTGTGTTCCAGAACTACATAGCCAACATAGGTTGAGACATCTTAACCCATTAGATTAGGGTTTATTAGGTGTCTTAACCGGTTAATTTAGGGTTCCCACGATTCTCATTGAGTACCCGCAAGATAAGGGTCACTCACAGGCTATCTTTAACCGTGGCACAGTATTGACACCCATCCAGTCAGGGCAGAGATTGGACCCCAGCTTAACCATAATTGAATACATGGGGCATGTCAGTTAAACACTACTTCCCATAGTTTCAGTATCAGTCTCAGTAAAAGAATTCAGGGCATTCTTCATATTTCAGTATATACAGGACTATCAGATACAGTCGTCCATGTTATTAGTTTTAGTATCACTCATGATAGTTATCAGTAAAGCATGTATTAGCTTACAGGTTATGCTATCACGTATTTATGGTCCCAGTTTCTATATATGTGTGTTTGCATTCCCACGTTCATATTAGTCAGTCAGTGTTGTTTATGCATGAAACCCTTTATGTTCATCTTACCTTCCTCGTATACTCAGTACTCCGGTTGTACTAACGCATTTTCTCTATGGTGATTTCTTTTTATATTAAACCATACGTTTCGATACACGAGCTCCATCCCAGCAGTAGCGGTACCATTACAGTCGTAGAGACACAGTGAGTCCTTATTGATTTGAGGACAATATGATTTGACTCATTCATATATTTCTTCAGTTTATTTTAACGGAGTAAGTTGGAGACATGTTTCTTCAACTCCTTATTCACATTGTTTAGAGGCTTTCAGATTTAAGTTTAGATTTACGTTCTGATTGAGTTTTTTGGGCACTTTACCCATATGATTGTATTCAGTTAAACCTTATTGGTGATAACGCTCAATCTACAGCTCTCGTAGGAGTGCAAAGCGGTCGTAGTCAAATATAGAACCCAACTGGGTTGGGTATCGATCTCATAGGGAATAGCTTGGTTAAAAAATAAGCAAAGATTACTAGACTTTTGGTGCAAGTCTCATAACAAAGGAGGGATTTTATCATGCAAAATAATGTAAACAAAGTAATAAGGAAACAACCGGAAAATAGAAAAGTAAAAAGAAAGAATGTTTGGTAAGATGTAATATAATGAGAATTGAGAAGTTGGGGTTATGTCCACCTTCTGAGTTATGCGTCTCTATTGGCTATGAGTTGTGCGGAATTTAGACATGTATGTGTTTATAGAGAATTGTATTCGATGGTAAATCCAAGTGTCTTTCGACCTCAACAAGGACTATTTCACTTTAACTCTTTTGAGCTTAAAGCATATCTAATGGTACAAATTCTCCAAGAGGTTATTCTAGTTACGGCACTAACTTTTTAATAGGGGATGGGATAAGTTAATGCTATACTGGCGTTATTCTATGCGTCTGCAGCCACAAGAATTTGCATTAAGATGAAGAGAATAATGATATAAGCATCATACGTGTCACGAATTCACAAACTCATAGCAATAGATAGTATCTCATAAGGCTTTCATAACCCCAACAGAGAAGTTTAGTTACCTATGAGTGCGAAGGAAATCACAATAGACATTATTATTATACCACAATAAAGATCTCGTGTAGTAAGGGGTGGTATGGCATTAGGCGTGACTTTCCTTGTAGAGTAACGTTTCTCTTGTTGTGGAAATTTATAACTGAATAGATGAAGAGAAAGTAATAAGAATTAATAAAAATCAAATTGTTTAGAGTTATAGATGAATGAGTGGATGGATGGGAATTGATGGGTGGATGGATGAATGGGTGAATGAATAAAAATCTCGAGCAAAATAAGGTATTTATAACACCCATATCCTATTCCTACTAAGCTACTGCATTACTTAACCCATTCCTACTGGGTTACTACATCATTATCCTAATCCTAATAAGTTACTGCTAATCCCCAAAGTCTTTAGATTGCTGTTTTTGCCTGGGACAGGTTTCCCATGCGTCACTTTTGGTCCTTGGCGTCCAAGCTTTCCCTTCCTTCTTTCGTGAAGCTTTCTTTGGCGTCATGTTATCCATAAAATGCTGAAATCTGCATCATTTGTACCTGAAAACTTGTTAATCATGTTTGTTAGCTCACTTACAGGAAAAAGGACTAAAAGTGCATGGATTATATATTTTGTCCTCAAAACTTAGCTAAAATATGGGTGAAATATAGTACTTTAGGCGTGTAAATTCGCCTATCATCAACATCCCACACTTAAAGCTTCGTTCGTCCTCGAACAAAATATCATGTCCATCTAAACATCTACTTAAGGCTTCACAGTAACAACACAAAATATTCATCAAGACAGGCATAGCAATCATTAACAAAGAGTAGTTTTCTGATCATTAGAAGAAACAATTTAACCTCTAACATAGACTCATGATGGTGGTCAACTCATATTCAAAAGTCAAGGCACAAAGAATCATACACAACTATCCAAAACTCATCAACCATGTGTGTCTCACCATATATTACCCATATTTACTCACAAGTATTGTATATATTTCGAACATAGGTATAGGATTATCCTTGCTCTCACTCTCACAAAGAATTCATATGTTGCAACTGATGCCTATAGGCTTGCCCTTAGTGTAATGCTCCACTAAATATCAGAATAAGCTTAGGGTCAAATAGGTCTTTTGATGGTTGTAATGTAGGCTAAGGGACAGGTAGGACTATTTTGGCCAGAAATAGTGACTATGTTCCTAAGCTCTTTAATACATCGCATTATGTCATTATTACTTTTCTTTCAAACAACCTTTCTACTTTCTTTTATTCTACGACCCTTTTTCTCCTCTTTTGTTTTTCAATTTTAAACATAACCAACTTTTTAGTTCTCCTTTCCTTTTTCTTTTCATAACATACCTCTTATGATAGCACTTCTTTTTCATAACAAATTCAAGCACCAATACATTCTAAAGCATCATACTCACCTAATTTCCTCTTATTTTGTCACATGACTTTACACTTTAAAGCACTTAGGAATTTGGATCAAATTATGGTCTTGAAAAAAAAATGGATTAGGCTTACATATAAGGCTGTCAAAGAAAAGAGGCTAAAGGCTTAAATAGGGTTATCTAGGATGATGTACATGGGTAGGTAAAAAGAAGGTAAACAAGTATAGGTTCCCAAAGAAATGCCTAAATCATCTCCTAAACTCACACTCTTTATTTCGCTTTACATACACACCAGGCAAGTTCTAGCATCAGTCACAAACACAGAATATACTATCATCTCACACACAAAAGGCACATGGTCAACTTTATTGGGAGTAGTATAGACTCTTGACCCAACAGTTGAAGGATTTACACCACACACTTATCACATAGTGAGTCGCAATTAGAGACTAAATGTCTCAATAGTAATGATTTTATCACAGACTCTTGTCATAATATCATGCTGCCTATCCGAACAATTTCATGCAAAATCTAAAAAAATCTAAAAATGAAGAAAATTTTTTTTTAACTAAAAATGAGGATAAATGCAGGAAAAGAAGTATAACACTACAAATACCCTCACCCCACACTTAGACGGGACACACTGCCCTCAGTGGAAAATAAATAAGAAGAACCTGGTTAGTCAGACTTATCCTCTATGTCCGGGGTCATACCCCCTGCATCGGAATCATCATCCGAGTCGTCATCCTCAGAAGTTCCTCATAATTACCCCACTTAATTCCATGAGTGCGTCGAAGTATTTGCAGCACAGAGGATTCAGCTTGCTCTTTTCTTTCCCTTTATGGCCTTTTTGTGAAGTGGTTGCTTTTCTTTTCTTTTGGTGCCATTGTACTTGAGATCTCAATAGAGTCATGTTAGCTTCATCTCGGAAGATTCAATCAACAAACAGACAATAGTGGCACCACCCCACACTTAATTTGTTGACACAAACTAATTAAGTGAATGTTGTAGATTACTCAAACTTCATCGACATACATTTAGGTGAAATGTTCCAACCATATGTTCATCCCAGTCATACTTTCATGTCATCTTACTATCCTTTTTGATTATATTGCATGTAATCTTGACTTATGTTTTCATGTCTTGGACTAATGCATCAAAAACTATTACATAGATATTGTATCAGTTTATGGCATAGAAATAATCACAACATCTTATGTTTGTAGTTAACCATGATTTTCATCTCAATGAACAAGTCATTCAATGCATGCAAGCTTTTAAGTTTTAAGATTATGCAATTTTCGTTACCATGTCAATTCCCCAAAAGTATGACAGTTCATCAAAATCAAATACAAGTTGGAAACAAGTAAAGATCATCCTTACGTATTCGTTCACTCACTTAGTTGTATCATAACAATTCAATCACATTCAAATCACCAACACTACTTTAAGATTTAACAATTCATAATAGGCGTAGTAGTGTAGTACTTACGGAATATAAATGAAGAACAAGGAAGTACTTACTTGGTTTATGGCCTCGGAAGATATTCTTGCAAGTTTAAAAGAGAAAAAGGAAAATTTTTGAGAGGATTTGGAGAGGTAGGCGATGTTAGGTATGATTTGCAATTTGTTTTTTGTCTAAGACTAAGGTTCTTATTTATAGGGCAATCTTGGGTCGGGTTTTGACCCATTTGGAATCGGATTTGAAGACCAAAAGTGACCATAGGCGGTGCCTAATGCTTTGCCTAGTTGAGCAGAATGCTTTTGCATAGGCGGCGCCTATGCTATGGCATTGTTGAGCATAGGCGGTGCCTAAGCCATGACATTCTAGATTCAGAGACAAAAGGTATTGGCATAGGCGGCACCTATTCTATGGCATTATTGATCATAGACGGCGCCTATGCTATGGCATTGTTGAGCATAGGCGGTGCCTATGCTATGTCATTCTGGATTCCGAGAGCTTATGCCATAGCATAGGCCTTGCCTTTTTCGTGGCCTAGATTTACATAGGCCTTGCCTTGTTCTTTGCCTATATTTTCATAGGCAATGCCTAACCTATAGCCTTTTGCTTCTTCATTCCTAACTTACCACCTTCGACATGCAATACTTCCAAATCAAAATTTGAAACCAATCTCCTCCTTTACACCTCTTGCACCTACATTTACTCAAAAACAACAAAAATGATTAGAACGATGGGTTACCTCTCATCAAGAGCCTTAGTTTTGGTCATGGCTCGACAAAATCATAAGAAAATAAAAACAATTAAAAATGATGAGTTGCCTCCAACCAAGTGCTTGATTTATTGTCATAGCACGACATAGCTATCTCGATTACTTAGTCTTCATCGAGATAGATGGGGCATCGTTTTCTGAATGGATTCAGATGACACTGATACTTACTTGTAGGCATGCAATTTTCTTTGATATGACTCTTGTGCATACATACCTCTGGAGAGATACCAATTGTATCATCAATAGTCCAACCCATAGCTTTCTTGTATCTCTTCAGAGCAGAGATTAGAGCCTCTACGTATTGTTCACTAAAATCATCCTCCACACTTACCGATAGTGTATTTCTACTTTCCAAACATGCATACTTTAGATAATTGGGGAGCTCTTTCGATTCTAGCTCTGGTGGCTCTTCAATGGAAGTCTTTGCTGTTGGTGACGGTTGGTTCATAAGATCAAGATCCGACTGTTTAGGAGTATGAGAATAGGACTCTATTTCTGTCAGAGCACACATAGTTTCTTTATAATCTTCATCGCCCTCAAGATCAACATTCACTAGCGCAACAGACAATGGCTTAACAGTAAGTTGTTTCTCTACAGATAATGCTTTCTTATCTTCGTGATGAACATCAGCTACAGAGAACACATTCATATCGCTGGGCTGCTTCATTGCTTTGCATATATCAAAGCGGACCACTTCATCATTCAACCGAAATAAAAGCTCATTAGCTCTCATGTCAATAAGCACACTTTCTATTGTAAGGAAAGGATGTCCCAAGATTATGGGAACTTCAGAATCCACCTCACAATCCATAATAACGAAGTCTGCAGGAAAGATAAATGAAGAAACCTTCACCAACACATCATTCAAGATACCCATAGGTCGTTTTACCTACCTATCAGCCATCACGAGCCTCATATTGGTTGGTGTCGGATAGCCTAACCCCAACTTCCTATAGAAGAATAGTGGAATCAAATTGATGCTAGCACCCAGATCGTATAATTCCTTGGAAAAATTCAAAGATCCAACAGTGGAAGGAATTGTGAAGGCACCAGGGTCGGCTTTTTTCTGAACTAGTGATCTTGTAGTGATTGCACTGCAATAGTGAACATTATCTGCCGGCTCATAGCTTACCGTCCACTTCTTTGTCAAAAGATCCTTCATAAATTTTGCATACCCAGGCATTTGTTCTAGTGCCTCCACCAACGGAACAGTAATGGTCAGCTATTTTAGCATCGTCATGAATTTGCTGAACTATGTATCATCCGCCTGCTTCTTCAGTCTTTGAGGAAAAGGTGGTGGTGGATATGGAATTGTTTTCTCCACAACTTTTTTCTCTTCTTTCTTTTGAATTTTGGTCTTTTCAGGCTGCAAACTACTAGGGGTGACGTCATGGACTTCTTGGTCAGCTTCTATGGCATCCTCATCTTCTTTATTTTCGGCCACTTGCTTGCCTTGGGATGAATTTTCCAGAACCTTACCACTTCTGATAGTAATAGCCATGCATTATCTATCGTTCCTTGGATTTTGCATAGTGTCACTAGGTAAAGTGCCAGCCTTTCTTTGATTGAGTGCTGCTGAAAGTTGGCTCAATTGCTACTCTATTTGTTTTATTGAAGTGGAATGTGAGTCAACCAATTGCTTCATCGAGGACAAATCATGTATTACCTCCGTTACTCCCGCGCTGGTTGACTCCACTACTTTTAATATTTTAGCCATCATATCTTCCATATTTTACAGCACCAAATGCGGTGGCGTCACGTCTTCCTGGGGGAACATACAGACCACTATTATCATTCTTGTTCTTCCAACTACCTTTGTCCTTGTTTCCAGATTTATCATAATAGTTCCGACCTTGGTTTCCTTGGGCATTACCTTGGAAACCATCCTGATTGTTGAAGTAGTTGGCTTCTTCTTTCGAATCAGATTTGTTTCTTCCTTTTGATGTAACAGCTTTGACTTTTTCGGTCTTCCCAGATAATAGATGTTTTGTAAGAAGATCGACTTGCGTTTTCATATGCGCCATATTTTGGTCGCGTTCTTCTTCTCTTCTCCTTTGGTCTGCAGTCATGCCAATAGATAAAGTGGGGCTTGCTAGATCAGAATCCCTGGTATGCCAAGCTCTACTTTCCTTCATCATCCGATCTAGCATATTGCTTGCCTGCCCAAAGGTGAGGTCCATAAATGATCCACCTGCTGCATTATCTACCACTGGCTTAGTCACCGAATTCAAAGATCTATATAATATCTCCATCAAGTGGACATTGGCCATATGGTGATTCGGGCACCACATAAGCTTCATCTTGAACCTCTCCCATGTTTCGTGGAGAGCTTCAGTTGGAAGCTGTCGAAAATTGGTGATCTCATCTCTCAACTGTGCTTTTTTGGATGGCGAAAAGAATATTTCTAGGAAAGCGTCTTTCAATTGCCTCTATTTAGTAATAGAATCAGGAGTCAGCCCATTCAATCATATAGTTGCCTCCCTAGACAGAGACAATGGAACTAAGCGCAGTCGAATTGCATTCTGTCCAACGCCAGGATTGTCGAATGACTTGCATATAGAAATAAAGTTGATCAGATGCATATTCGGATTATCGCCTGCTAGTCCACCAAATAATCCCTTGAGTTGCAAAAGCTGAATCATGGTGGTAGTGATATTGAACTTTGCTCCAGGTGCCAAGGGTGGCAGAATAATGGCTCCTGTGGCACCAACTTCATCTAAATTATCATCATCGTCATCAAAAGGAATCTGCACAGCTCGGCGATCAGGCCCCAATCGCGCTTGACGATCTCTTATATACATGGGTGTCGCCATCTCAGCAGTATGCCATAGGTTTAGTAGCTCCTCATCGCCCAGTTCCTCATCATCAGGATTTGTTGCACGACCTGGGTTATCAATAGTCTGTTGATGCACTTGAGAAGCTGCCAATACAGCTAACCTAGCATGCTCCTGTTGAGCAGCCATTGTTTCAATGTCACGTTGTGCATCCATTCTGTCAACAAAACCTGAATAGAAAAAAAAACAACTAAAAGTAAAGTACGAGAATGTTTGACCAAAGGGTCTAGTAATTATCACAAACTTAATTGACACTCGTATTCCCCGACAACGGTGCCAATTTTTGATAACGCTCAATAGACTTTTGGTGCAAGTCTCGTAACAAAGGGGGGATTTTATCGTGCAAAATAATGTAAACAAAGTAATAAAGAAAAAAATAGAAAATAGCAAAGTAAAAAGAAAGAATGTTTGGTAAGGTGTAAAACAATGAGAATTGAGAAGTTGAGGTTATGTCCACCTTCTGAGTTATGCGTCTCTATTGGCTATGAGTTGTGTGGAATTTAGACATGTATGTGTTTATAGAGAATTGTATTCGATGGTAAATCCAAGCATCTTTCGACCTCAACAAGGACTATTTCACTTTAACTCTTTTGAGCTTAAAGCGTATCTAATGGTACAAATTCTCCAAGAGGTTAATCCAGTTACGACACTAACTTTTTAATAGGGGATGGGACCCTATTACCTTGACATTATCTCTTTTCCAGACATATAACTTTTTTTTGAACAAGACGGAGAAGGTTGGTGTGACTCCAGTGGAGTGCAAGATGCGGGAAGTCCAATTGAGCTGGTTCGGACACGTGAAGAGAAGGGGCATAGATGCCCCGGTTCGTAGGTGTGATAGGCTAGCGTTGGATGGTTTTAGGTGGGGTAGGGGCAGGCCGTAGAATTACTGGGGTGAGGTGATTAGGTGGGACATGAAGCAGTTACAGCTTACCGAGGACATGACCCTAGATAGGAAGGTCTGGAGGATGCGAATTAGGGCAGAGGACTAAGGCCAGTTTGGGTCGCTAGTGTAGGGAATTGCTTACTGGGGGTAGTATCCTGGTTATGATTCCGTATTCCTTGTTTTAGTACGAATCTGGGTGCTTTCCTCTATTTTCTTTTACTTATGGCTGCCGTATTTACGTGATGTATTCTTGTAACCTTGTTCAGTGTTTTACTTTGTATTTGTGAGGTATCTTGTATCTTGAGCCGGGGGTCTATCGGAAACAACCTTTCTACTTATTTAGAGGTAGAGGTATGGTTTGCGTACATCTTACCCCCCCCAGACCCCACCAGGTGGGAATACACTGGGTTTGTTGTTGTTCTTGTTGAAGTTAATGCTATACTGGCGTTAGTCTATGCGTCTGCAGCCACAAGAATTTGCATTAAGATGAAGAGAATAATGATATAAGCATCATACGTGTCACGAATTCACAAACTAATAGCAATATATAGTATCTCATAAGGCTTCCATAACCCCAACAGAGAAGTTTAGTTACCCATGAGTGCGAAGGAAATCACAATAGACATTATTATTATACCACAATAAAGATCTCGTGTAGTAAGGTGTGGTATGGCGTTAGGCGTGACTTTCCTTGTAGAGTAACGTTTCTCTTGTTGTGGAAATTTATAATTGAATAGATGAAGAGAAAGTAATAACAATTAATAAAAATCAAATTATTTAGAGTTGTAGATGAATGAGTGGATGGATAGGTGGATGGATGAGAATTGATGGGTGGATGGATGAATGAATAAAAATCTCTAGCAAAATAGGGTATTTATAACACCCATATCCTATTCCTACTAAGCTACTGCATTATTTAACCCATTCCTAATGGGTTACTGCATCATTATCCTAATCCTAATAAGTTACTGCTAATCCCCAAAGTCTTTAAAATTGTTGTTTTTACCCAAGACACGTTTCCCATGCGTCACTTTTGGTCCTTGGCGTCCAAGCTTTCCCTTCATTCTTTCATGAAGCTTTCTTTGGCGTCAAGTTATCCATAAAATGCTGAAATCTGCATCATTTGTACCTGAAAACTTTCTAATCACTTTTGTTAGATCACTTACAGGAAAAAGGACGAAAAGTGCATGAATTATAAATTTTTTCCTCAAAACTTAGCTAAAATATGGGTGAAATATAGTACTTTAGGCATGTAAATTCGCCTATCATCAATGGGCTTACAGTTCTATGTATTCCGCATCCTTATATCATGATTTGCAATATATAGGTACAAATATCATTCTTGGATTAGGTTGTGGCCCCTTAGGGTTATGAGCACCGTGTAGCATTCTGGTTCAGCGAATCGGGGTGTTACAAACTTGGTATCAGAGCCTAAGGTTCAATATAGTCCTAGGAAGTCTAAAAGTTGCATCTAGTAGAGTCTTGTATATAGATGTTTTGAGTGCCACATTTATGTGCGGGAGGCTATAAGATGTCTTAGGAACAATCCCCTTTCTTAATTATTTATGTCATTCTAGTGAGCATTCACAATTTAAACTCTCAGTCTAATTAATTATTCTCTTATTCCAGACCATGGTCCCAAAGAGAAGAAACCAACTAGCTCCTCTGCCTAAAGATCCTTTGGGTGAACATGTTTCCCATGCAGATTTTAGAGTCGTATTTACCACACTTGCTCAGTCAATGGCTGCACAAACTGAACGACCACCAGCCATTCCAGCTAATCCATTGGCCAATCCCAAAGAAGCTAGAGTTTGGGACTTCACCTGGATGAACCCTCCATCTTTCCATGGGTCCAAGTCTGATGAGGATCCTTACGTGTTCATTGACCAAGTCCAGAAGGTTATTGACTTCATGGGTGTTACTTCTATTGAGAGTGCTGAGTCAGCCACCTACTATTTATAGGATGTTGATCCTGATTGGTACAAATAGTGAATGTATGAGAGGTTAGATGATACAGGCCCTATCGAGTGGGAGTATTTATTCAAAGCCTTCTTAGATAGATTCTTTACCCAAGAGCTGAGCGAAGCCAAAGTTCTTGACTTCATCAACTTAAAATCATAAAATGTCCCCAATAAGTCAAACTAAAACAAGAGAGTTAGAAATATACTGTGGCACTATAGGTGCAGAGATCTAGTATCAATTAAATAATACAAACATAAATAAAAAATTCCTTAGGTTGCCTCCCAAGCATAGCCTAATTTAATGTCGTGGCATGACTAGGTTATCTTTACTACTAAGAATTCATCAAGATACCTTGAAAGTTATTCATCCTTTATTGTCGGCCCATTTTTTATCTTTACATCTTTGAGCTGCGTTTGGTTAATGTGAGACATGATAAGGAAAGTTCTATCACGCCACTTTGAAGATTTGAACCTCTTGCCCAATTTTGCATCGAGCTTGCGTAAGGGTTCATTTGGCAATGGTGAGAATCTTAAAAAGCCACTAAAGAGACATCGATCTTTAAGCTTCTTAGCCTTCAAGATTGGGTTTGTATTATACCCTTTCGAAAAGACAAACTCTAAATATAGGAATTTTACTCCTCGTTTCCAAAATTCATCATTTGCTTGGGTGATTTGACTTTTATAAGATACACCAAGCATAATGTTGAAAACTGATTCGAGTGAGGTCTTCTCCCTAATTTTGAAGTTGCATCTTTCTCGACCTCTTCACGCTGAATTGGGATAGAGTTTTTATAAGAGATTGGATCGGTTTCTTCTTTTGCCTCTAGCACTATTTCCTCAATCTTGGCATCATCTCTCATGGTTGGTTTGGTTGGTTGGAAAATCACTGATGGTTTCTCATCATCAAGCTCAACATTAATATAGAATTCTTTCTCCTAATTTTCACACTTTTCCATTATTTTAAATGATTCCATAGACAAGATATCATCTAAACATAAATTAGAAGAATTCTTTGAATGACTGACCTCTAAATCCATCTCCTCATAAATGATTATCTTCATGTATTTACACATATCACATATGATATCATACATTTCTTGCTGGAGATCCATTATTCATTGAAATATAGCTTTAATGCCACTCTTTCCGGTACTTCATTATTCCTTTTCTTAACCATAAGACCTATTAAAATCATATGAAGAACTAGAATTTGGGTTAGCATAATAGGTGGAGGGGGAATTTAGGCAAACACTCCAATGTCCATATTGACAAACACATAAAGAGGAATCATACTCCTGATAGGATGGAAATGGTGCATACATCTCTCTCCAGGGAGCATATCTATAATCTTGCCAAAAGTGAGGTCGATCACATTATGGACATGGATCATCAAGATAAGATTTCCAACTACCAAGATTATGTTCATTCCACGATGCCATATTAATAAGTAAACTAAAATAAAATCTACCTAACACAAAAAATAAAAGAAAACTAAAAACAAATATTTACAAGTTTGAATTCAAGGAAGTAGGATAAAATTAAAAACCAACTCAATACGCTGAATTATTCCCCAATAATGGCGCTATTTTTTATAACGCTCAACTTACACATCAATTTAGTGCAAGGCGGTCATCATCAATGTATTTACCGAACTTTGGTGTCAGCGTTGAATCCACGAGGAACAATGTGAGTGGCGATTAAACTAATTTAAAACTATATCTACAAGTTAAATTCAAACAAATGATAAGAAAAGATAAAATGATATTTTTTACTGATTGAACAAAAGTTATTAATAGTTTGATGTATGAGCAATCGTTAACACATTTAAGACCTTTTACCAAGAATAATTGCAAAATCTTAAGCAACTTTTGTCGTTTTTTATTTGTTTATGTCTGATTTTACAGATTAAGTTGATGGAATGAAGAACCATCAATAATAAAAGCAAATAAGTTAAAATCTAGAGGTATCTGAAAGAAAGTTTTCCTGACAACATCTGTGATAAGCTATCACAGTTGTTGTCAGACTTAACCAGAGATTTGGCATGATTTGAAATTATGATGACACTTTATGATAAGGCGTCAGGATAGTGATAAGGCATCAAGAGCATTGTCAGCCTTAAAAAAAAGATGGAAGTTGAAGACAGTTTTGTGATAACATCAATGACATATCGTCAGCCTGGTGATAAGCTGTCAAGAATGCCGTCAGCCTTAAACAGAAGATGAAAGTTGAAGAAAGTTTAGTGATGACATCCATGACATGTTGCTAAGATGGTGATAGGCTGTCATTATCATCGTCATCCTTCAGCAGCAAGAGCTAAAAATATAGAGGAGCTGACGACAATCGTGATAAGTTGTGAGACTCCTGATAAGCCATCACTGGCATCATCGTTTATTCTGAGAAAAAGCTAAAACTTCTATTTTATTTCCCTTTTTAGGATTAAATATTTAAATCCTTGTTTTAGGGTTTTCTTGGGATACAAAACTTATCAATCAACATACATTACAAAAGATAATTTCTCTTTGTCTCTCTCTCTAGACCAATATTTTGGGAGTTTTGTCTTATGAATCAATTGATGTTATACTTTTTGATCTTCATCATAATTGTAAGATAATCTTATCAATTATGAATTCAATTTGTTTACTTATTTTTTGTATCATGAGTGGCTAAACCTCATTAACCTAAATTATGGGATCTAGGGTTAGGTCATGAAGAGATGCTAAATACTAAAGATTCAATAGTTGTTCGGATTTATAGATAATTCTAAGATTTTAATTGATGTATATTGGTTGCAAACAATAGGCATAACTACTTTGATATGGTTGAGAAATAAGTCATAAAAAGTAGGAAGTGAATTATCAATACGGACTCAGAAATACTTCATTTAATAATCAGTACTGTAACTAGGTTAATTAACCTGACGTAAAATCTGGATAGTGAATAGCGATTCCCTAAGTCTGATAGGATTAGGAAATTAGACGCTTAAATAGGTCGAGGGATATTTGAGTATATCATCAATAAAGATAGCTTGTTATCCTAACCACCGTGAGAATCTAGAGTCACCTTTAGTAGCTATCATGTACCGTAAGCCATAGTGAACCAAATTCTAGTTATCTCATAAAATCTTGGTTACAAACATCGAAATCAAAGTGTTAAACAATCACTTGTGAAACTTAAACCCCCATTTCAGGAAACATTAAATTATCAGTGAATTGAATCACAACCTACTTGAGTTAACATGTTATTCCCTGTGGGATTCAACCCCAACCTAGTTGGGTTTTATATTGAGAATGATCACTTACACCCATTCAAGAGTGTAGTTTGAACGTTATAAAAAATGGCACCGTTACCGAGGAATACAATTGTAAACTAAAAGTTTACGTGCGCTAATTGACTTTTAATTATATTTCTAATATTTACGTTTATTTTTTGTTTTTTTTTATTGCAGATTCCTTGTTGTTTACACCTAAAACAAAATTTTTTACAGAACCATTATTACCAATTAATTGGAACCTCAACTGATCGGGAGAATGACAAAATAGCAAAAGGTCAATAGATTGACAACCTTGGCTAGGGCTTAGGTGAATGTACAAAACCAGGGTTAGTAAGTATGTCACCCGAACCATGATGATGAAGACTTGGGTGATGAGGAATTGCTGAATCCTTAAAACCTAAGGCAAGTTTTTCAAATTTCTGCACCAGTATAGCGAAATTTGATAGAAACCATCCAGTCAGAGGAAGGTATTGTTAATAGCCTGTCCATTACGAGGTTGAAAACAATGATGGAGAAGTGGATGGAGAAGGTGGAAAGGGTGCTATCATTCCTCCATCATTGACACCTGGTGCAAAATTCAGCATAACAAGTACTATGATTCAACTCCTGAATCTGATGAGGTTGTTTGGAGGCTTGCCTAGTGATGATCCAAGCATGCACTTGGTAAACTTTATCATAATTTACAAATCTTTTAATAATCTGGGAGTGAACCAGAATGCGATCCAGTTGAGATTATTTCTATTGTCTCTATTTGGTGAGGCAACAATGTAGTTAAATAAGCTGGAGACCATTTTTATAACCAACTGGGGATAGTTGAAAGTGACATTCCTATAATGGTTCTTTCCACCCTCTAGAAGGGTACAGTTGAGGGACAAAATCAGTAACTTTAGGTAGCTTCCGACTGAAGAATTACATAAAACTTGGGAGATATTCAAGAAGACGATGGCATAGTATCTGAACCACAACATGATGGACTTGCACTTGATGGAGACGTTGTATAGAGATTTTAATTCTGTGACAAAGACAATTATAGATAATGCTGCAGGTTGTTCATTCATTGACCTTTCTTTTCAAGATGGTTCAAATATGCTGAATAGAATGACCAAACAGAGTCGGTCCTGGCATACCAAGGATTCTGTGGTAGCTAGCCCGACCATTTCTATTGGTATAACTATGGACCAGCGCAAAAGGGATGAAGAGAGATACCAATACATGGCCTACATAAAGGCACAGATGGACTTGCTAACTAAGTACTTACTGTAAGGAAAGACTGAAAAGGTTAAGGCTGTGGAATCTCAGTGCACTGTTGCTATTGTTGCAGATAAAAAGGCAAATTATGTTAATAATCAGGGGGTTTCTGAGAAAATATCCAAGGGAATCAAGGTTGGAACTTTTTTGACAAGCCCGATTGTAATGATAGGGAACAAGGAAACTGGAGAAGCAATAATGATAGGAGTGGTTGGTATGTTCCTCTTGGAAGTCGGGATGTTGCACCAAATAGATCTGGAAAGATGTTCGTGGATGACATAATGGAAAACTTGTTGAAAGGAGACGAGGCTACCATCTTGGGAGTAACCACTATGAAGAGTTAATTCTCTACCCTGAGTTAGTTATTTCGTTCACTCTCTACTTTTATCACGCAATTGGAGAAGTAGATGAGCCAACTTTCCGCAACACTGAACCAAAGAAAATGTGGTACTTTACCTAGTGATATGGTTTAGAATCTGCTGAATAATTGCTTATGTATGGCAATTACCACTAGGAGTGATAAGATCTTATCTTTCTCTTCTGTAGGTAAATCTATAGATTGTGAGGTGGTTGTTGATGAATCCAAAGAAAGTAAACCAGTGGAGTCTAAGAAGCTGGATAGTTTTGTTGATGCTTCGGAGAAAGAAAAAGAGAAGGAAAAGGAAGTGGTGTTGAAATCAATTTCGAGACCACCACCTCTATTTCCTCAATGATTTAAGAAGAAGGTTGATAATGCCAAATTCAGAAAATTCATGGCAATGCTCAAGCAATTGACAATAAATATGCCCCTGGTTGAACAACTTTAGCAAATGCCAGGATATGCAAAATTCATGAAAGACCTTGTGACTAAGAAACAAGTGGTAAGCTATGAATTGGAGGTAGATCTTTACCTTTGTGGCACTATTTCTACAATGAACCTAGTACAGAAGAAGCCAGACCCAGGTGCAGTCACTATTCCAGGCAAAATTGGTATAATGGAATTCACCAAAGCACTATGTGATTTGGGAGCAAGCATTAATTTGATACCACTAACTATTGATAGAAAGTTGGGTCAAGAAATCCCATACCCACCAACATGAGACTTGTGATTGTGGATAGGTCAATAAAGCAACCTATTGGCATTCTGTATGATATGTTGGTAAAGGTGTCAAACTTTATATTCCTTGTAGACTTCGTCATTCTGGATTGCAAGATGGACTTTGAGGTGCCCATAATCTTGGGCTGACCTTTCCTTACAATAGAGAGTGTGCTGATTGATTTGAGAGCGAATGAGCTCGTATTTAGGATGAACAATAAGGTGGTATGATTTGATATGGGTAAATCAATGAAGCAGCATGAATAGATGAGTATGTTCTCAGTAGTTGATGTGTATTATGAGGACGAACAGGAGTTGCCCATAGCTGAGAAACTTGTAATCAAACATTTAGCCACAGTCACGATGAATTATGATAGTGAAGGCATTTGCAATATGAAAAGACAATTTGCACATTGAAGGGAATGGGTTCATATCCTTATTGTCTTAAAAAGATAAACCTTGACCTAGATAATCGACCAATGCCACTAGCCAAACCATCTATTGAGGAGCCTCCGGTGTTGGAATAGAAGAAATTCCATGAGCCCCTACGGTACCTGTTTCTAGGAAATAGGAACATGTTACCTGTTATTATTTCAGCTGATTTGGGGGAACAACAGGTAAATTCACTTATCTTAGTACTTTACAGGCATAAGAGAGCTATAGGGTGGACCATTACAGATATTATTGGCATTTTCCTGGAAATCTGCACACATAAAATTCAACTTGAAAATATTGTATTCCAACCATAGAGCATCAACGCCGTCTTAATCCACCAATGCAAGAGGTGATTAATAAGGATTTTATTAAGTGGTTGGATGCTGGAGTATTTTATCCTATTTATGACAGCAAGTGGGTGAGCCTAGTTCAATGCATAACCAAAAAAAGCGTATCATAGTGATTGCTAATGAAAAGAATGAGTTGATTTTTCTCAGGCCTGTAACTGGGTGGAGAGTTTGTATGGACTACCGCAAGCTAAATTTTTGGACTCTTAAAGGCCATTTTTGATGCTTTGGACCAAATGCTTAATCGATTAGCTGGTAGGGGGTGGGATTGCTTTTTGGATGGTCATTCTGAATACAACCAAATATTTTCTCCTAAAGATCAGGAGAAGATGACGTTTACATGGATATATGGTACCTTGGTATTTAAAAGGATGCCATTTGGTCTATGTAATGCACCCGCCACTTTTTAATGGTGTATGATGTCTATCCTCTATGACATGGTGGAGTACACTATTGAGGTATTCATGGATGATTTCTCTGTGGTGGGTTTTTCATTTGAGATGTGTTTGGCAAATTTGAATATAACCTTGCAAGGATGTGTTGAATTTAATTTGGTGCTTAACTAGGAAGAATGCCATTTTATGGTCAAGGAGGGCATCGTTCTTGGCCATAAAATTTTTTGAAAAGGGGATAGAAGTTGATCGAGCAAAGTTGGAAGTTATTGAGAAACTACCACCTCCCATTTCAGTGAAAAGAGAGCACAATTTTCTTGGACATGCTTGTTTTTATTGGAGATTTATAAAAGATATCTCAAAGAATGCAATTCCACTTTGCAAACTTTTGGAGAATGAGGTAAAATTTTCCTTCGATGATGAGTTCTTGAAGGTATTTGCTTTCCTTAAAAAAGTTGATTAAGGCCCCTATTATTATTTCACCTCACTTGGAAAAACCATTTAAGATCATATGTGATGCAAGTGGTATGGCCCTTGGAGCTGTATTAGGGCAAAAGAGGGACCAAATGTCCCATCCAATATATTACGCCAACAAAGCACTGAATGGAGCACAAAAAAATTACACCATCACTGAACAAGAACTTCTGGATGTAGTGTATTCTTTCGAGAAGTTTAGCACTTATTTGCTTGGGAACAAAGTAGTGGTCCACACCGACAACGCTACCTTGAGGTATTTGTTAGCTAAGAAAGATTCTAAACCAAGGCTGATCAGATGGGTATTGCTGCTATAAGAATTTGACTTTGTGGTCAAGGATAGGAAATATTGTGAAAACTATGTTGCAGATCATCTGTTTAGAATGGAAGGTGAATAGAAAGGTAGTGATAAAATGAAGATAAATGGTGGATTCCCTGATAAGGAGATTTTGGCTGCTGTTATGGAAAAATTACCTTGGTATACAGATTATGTAAATTACTTTGTGAGTGAGGTCATCCAAGAATACCTTTCTTTCTATCAAAGGAAGAAGTTTTTTCATGATGTGATGCATTACTTTTGGGATGAATCGTATCTTTTTCGGCGATGTGCAGACGATATTATAAGGAGATGCATGCCGAAAGTTGATGTATTATGCATATTTGAAGAATGCCATGCTTCCTCAGTCGGGGGTCACCACACAGGTGACTGAAAAACTAGAAAGGTGTTGCAAAGTGGTTATTATTGGCCAACATTGTTCTAGGATGCCCACGAGTTTATGCTGAAATATGACTAATGACATAGGCAAGGGTCAATCTCTAAAAGACATGATATTCCCTTGACTAAGATAATTAAAGTGGAATTATTTGATATCTGGGGCATTGATTTCATGGGTCCTTTTGTGAGCTCGTACGAGATGAAGTATATTTTAGTTGCTGTTGACTACGTCTCAAAATGGGTCAAATATGTAGCCTTGTAAGATAATGCAGGGAAGAGGGTTCTTGCTTTTATCAAGAAGAACATCTTCTCTCGCTTTAGAGTACCATGTACTATCATAAGCGATGGAGGATTTTAGTTTTGCAACAAAATGTTTCAAGCAGCTTTGGCAAAATATAGGGTTAAATATCACCCACAAACCAGTGGACAAGTAAAGGTATCAAATCGTGAGATTAAATCCATCCTATCCAAAATGGTGACTGCTAGCTAGAAAAATTAGTCTCGAAAGCTTGATGACGCCTTATGGTCATATCAGACTACTTTCAAGACACCCATTAGTATGTCACCATTTTAGATGGTCTATAGAAAATCATTCCACCTACTAATAGAGCTAGAGCACAAGGCCTTATAGATACTCAAAAGGTTAAATCTAACTTGGAAGGAAGCAGTAGAGCTAAGACTAGGGTAATTAAATAAGATGGATAAATTCCATCTCAGGGCCTATGAACAAGCAGATCTGTATAAACAAAACATGAATAATTACCATGATTGGAGAATAGAGAAACAAGAATTCCAAAAAGGTAACTTGGTGCTTCTGTTCAATTCTAGACTCAAATTGTTCCCAGGTAAGCTGAAATCTAAGTTGTCAGGACCTTTTAAAGTTACCCAAGTCCACTCTATGGACTAGTTGAACTCAAAAATAAAGGCGGAAGTACCTTCAAGGTAAATGGGCAATGTGTCAAGCTTTACATTGGACCAAAAGAATCTGTGAAAAGTATTACTATTATCTATCTCGATAAATTCTGAAGTAATTGAGGTACCTGAGTCATACTGCATCGTTAAATTAGGCGTTTCATGGGATGCAACCCATGACACCCGAGATTAATCCATTCCAACTATACTCTAACCCTTAGTTTAATTTTACTTTGATTTTGAGTTGAGGTGTAGGGTACTATGTTGTTTAACATATTTTGTGGTAACTAGGAGAAATACAAGCACAGAAAGCAGTTGAAATATTTTAGATTGATTTTTAAACACCTCTCCAATATTTTGTTTGCAAAGACTATGTTAATTGTATGTACTTGTGACCATTGTGAATCTTGTTGTGGAATTAGTTCTAGCTACATGATGATCATTGCTGAACAATTGCATAAACTAGTTAAGTGGTAGCCTGCGATATACTTGCATGCCATATGTGTGTGAGGAACTACTTAATTCCCTCTGTATGCCTACCCTATGTGCATTATATCCCTTGATCCCTATTTTGAGGCTAATTATCCTATTTCATCCTTATGACACCTTTCATCTTCCTATTTATACCATAATGAACCTATTTGGCCCTGGTCCTCCTTGAATATTATACAACTTTACCTAGGCAAACAACCGAAGTTGAGAGTGGCTATAATCGAGGTGCATAGTGTAAGATGAGCATGAAGAAGGGTAGAATAAAGAAAAAGAAGAATAGAAGTTGGGTGCTATTCTAAAACAAAAAGAAAAGAAAAAGAATGAGAGAGGAACAAAACTTGAACAAGTGCGATCAATGGAAAATAAAATGAAAAAGAGGTGAATAAGTGAGCCCCAATAGAATAGTGCAGTGTCAAGAAGGCATAGTAACTTTAAATGACCTTGAATATCATAGCAGCCCCAGCCGACATTATAATCTTAAAATAAGTCCTATAGTGATCCTGGATAGCCTATCTGAAGGTCTTGGTAATCAAAATAAGGGCAAGCCTATGGTACTTGGCATACACGGATTGGAACTTCGTTTTGAGAGTAAGAGTCTTTTGATAATCCCCACGTTTACATTTTTGGTTTATTATATGAGAGAAGGGGGATATCATTGTTGTGAGTGCAAAATGGTATTATTTCTAGCTACTTATTTTGATAGTGCAACAATGGTATATGAATGTTTGTCATGGCTAAGATTGATGCCACCACATGATTCTTTTGTGTTACATTATTGTTCTTCAATGACATACACAGATGGTTTTAATAGGATTGACCTTGGAGGTGGTAACTATGTTTTGAGCTTAAAAAAGAAAATTGGCTGCTGAATATGCTATGTATTCTCTTAGTTATGTTGATTTGCTTGAGGACAAACAATTGTTTAAAGCTGAGGGTGTTGATGTGTGAGCACTTGCTAATACATTTAAGACCTTTAACCAAGAATAATTGCAAAATCTTGAGCAACTTTTATTGTTTTTGATTTTTTTATGTTTGATTTTACAGTTTAAGCTGATAGGATACAGAACCAAAAATAATGGAAGCAAATAAGTTGAAATATGGAGGATTCTGAAGAGAAGTGTGGCAGAGGACATCTGTGATATGTCATCAGCCCTGTGATAGGCTATCACAGTTATCGTCAGACTTAACTAGAGATTTTTTTGTGTTGAAATTTTGATGACACTTTGTGATAAGGCATCAAGATGGTGATAAGGCATCAAGATGGTGATATGGCATCAAGAGTATCATTAGCCTTAAATAGAAGGTGGAAGTTGAAGACAGTTTTGTGATGACATCTATGACACATCATTATCCTGGTGATAAGCTGTCAAGGATGACGTCATCCTTAAATAGATAAGGAAGTTGAAGAAAATTTTGTGATGACATCCATGACACGTCTTCAAGATGGTGATAGGCCGTGATCGTCGTTGTCAGCCTTAAGAAGCAAGAGCCATAAATTCAAAGGAGTTGACGACATCCGTGATAAGTCGCCACACTCCTGATAAGCTGTCACTGATGTCATCGTTTATTCTGAGAAAAATATAAAACTTCTATGTTTTTTCCTTATTTGGGGTTAACTATTTAAAGCCTTGTTTTAGGGTTTTCTAGGGATACAAAACTTATCAATCAACATACTTTGCAACAGATGATTCTTCTCTCGCTCTCTCTCTAGACCAATATTTTGGGAGTTTTTTCTTATGAATTAATTCATGTTATACTTTTTGATCTTTATCATAGTTGTAAGATAATCTTATCAATTATGAATTGGATTTGTGTGCTTGTTTCTTACATTATGAGAGGCTAAACCTCATTAAACTGAATTATGGTATCTAGGGTTAGGTCATGAAGAGGTGATAAATACTCAAGATTCAATAGGTGTTAGGATTTCTTAATAATTCTGAGATTCTAATTGATCTCTGTTTGTTGTAAACATCAGGTATACCTACTTTTATTTGCTTGACAAGGAAATCATAAACAGTAGGAAATAAATTATCAACAGGGACTCAAAAATATTTCGTTTTATAATTAGTGTTTTAGCTTGGTTGATTAACTTGAGGTAAAATATGAGTAGTGAACAAAGATTCACTAAGTCTGAGATGATTAGGAAATTAGATACTAAATAGGTCGAGAGACATTTGTGCATATCATCAATAAATATAGCTTTTTATCCTAACCACCGTGAGAATCTTGAGTCACCTTTAGCAGCTGTCATGTACCGTAAGCCCTAGTGAACATAATTCTGGTTATGTCATAAAATATTGGTTACAAACATCAAACTTAAATCCCCATTTTAGGAAACATTAAATTATTAGTGAATTAAATAGCAACCCAACATAGTTGGGTTTTATATTGACAACGATTGCTTACACCCATTCAAGAGTGTAGTTTGAGATTTATCACACTTCAATTTGCCATAGAACTCAAAGCTTAAACTGCAATATTTCAAATCAATGATATAGAGAAACTAGAGTTGTGATCACTATGATTAGTAATCGTCCATTGAATAATAGTTGTAGAATTGGATTCTCGTGACTTATGGCAAACACCACATTATCAGTATCGGCAGTTCATCTAAGTGTTTCTCAACATACCTAGATGTTGAGTTCCCTAATTCTCTCAAACTTAGGAATCTTCTATTCACACTTATTTTATTTCAAATTGATTAATGTTGTTACAGCATTAATCATTAGATGGGAACTTAACCTTCCTGAATCTTCATTAATAATTCATTGCCTTTAGTTTATTTCTTAGTTTGAACAAATTAACATAAGGCGAGATTTATTGTTTGCAACCAACAAAAATTTATTAATACAAAATAATTATCAAGATGTTCCCCCAATCACTCGAACCCTAACCAACTATTAAGACAATACAAGAGTAATCATACATCCCACAACCCTAGATGTGGGTTTTAGTTCCACATGAAAGAGAAAGCGATAGCAATAAATGAATTCACAATTCAAAGTCATTAAACTTACAAAAGATGTAATCAAAAATTGATTCTCTTCCCAAATTCAAGAAAAATATCCCACAACTAAATCAAAGAATTGACATTTAAAATCCAAGTTTACAGACCAAAGAGAAGTAAAGTAGTATTTTTGAATAAGTTCAAGATGTTAAGCCCCTCAAAACTTGAGAGAAAATGGATTCATGTATTGAAATTCAAGATGCCCTAGAAAATCTTCAACTTTGCCTTAAATACTTAGCTTAATTTTTGAAGCAAATTGCAACATACAGTTTTTTCTCGCCCAGTTGACGACAACATATGATGACTTATCAGTGGGTTGACAGCTTATTAGACATGTCATCAACTCCTCTCTGTATTTAATATGTCACTGTATTCAGCTGAAGATAAGTCTGATGGCTTATTAAAGATTTGATGACTTAACATGAAAAGTCATTACTTATTCAACTCAGCTTCTAAACACTACCTAAGGCTACCGATAATCCTGATGAATTATCAAAAAGTTGATGTCTGTTTTCTCTAATTTCAGCTCTATTGACTTCTTTGTCATTGGTTTCTTGTATTTTGCCAATACTGCAATATCAAAGAGAAAACAATAAAAAGCAACAATAGTTACTTAATAACCTACAATTATTCTGAGTTTAAAGCCTTAAATGTTCTAACAGAAAGCCAACACATCACAGACGAGCGTCCTACCATTCTCCTTTGGGGACAGTGCTAGATGAGGGTCACTCATAGCTTGTCCTTACTAGATGCGCAATGTTGGAACCCTTCTAATTAGGGTTACAGATAGGGTCCCAACTCAGCTATAATAGCTTATTAGAGGTATTTCGGTTAGATAACAATCTCCCACAGTCTCAGTCTCAGTCTTAGTAAAAAAACTCAAATAGTTCTTTAGATTTAGGACTGTCAGATACAATCACATAGTTCAACATAAAACTTAGATAGTTCCTTTAGAATCAGGACTGTGAGACACAGTCACTAAATTAATATGAAACTCATATTATCAGTATTCAGATTCTGTATTATCATGAATTTAGTTATAGTTCACTTATTTATGAATGTATCCTTATGTAGTCATGTTCGTGTTCATTTTAGTCAATTATAGTTCATGCATATGAGCCTTTACATTTATCTTACCTCACTTGCATACCAGTATATTCTCACATACTTATGCATACTTTTCTTTTGTGCTATGATGTTTTACATCATAGGTTTAAAAGCACTAGCTCTAGAGCATCCTTAGTTGATCAACCATTCAGCAGACAGACTAGCAGTGAGTCCTCATCATTCTAGGATGTTATTATTTCACTATTTCATTTTTTTAGTACGTACTTTATTTTAGCATTTGGAGGATATGTTCCATTAACTCCTTATTAAGATAGTTTAGAGGCTATCAGAATAGCATGTTTAGAAAATTATTTTAGTTATTTTGGTATTGATATATCGTATCTTTAGATGTTATGTTTTAACAGATTTTTGAACCTTATGGCTTTCCAACCTTTTATTTTGCATTTTTAAAGTATGTTATACAGTGCTCAGTTATAGATATTAGTCATGGGTTTGCTTGTGGTCCTTCGGGGAGATGAGCACTGTGTGGTATTTTGGGGACCAGATTCTGGGCATTACAATATGGATCTTGCTAGGTTTATAACTTATGCTTAACAAATTGCGGCAGATAATTTAAAGGAGAGAAAGAGGGAAATTAAGAAGGCTAGAACCGAACAGTTTAAGTATAGCAAACCAAGGTTTGGAATGGGAAATCATTTGCTGTTTTAGGGTCACTCGTCTATGCTAGTGCCATCTTTATCCACTGCCTCTGCACCCAAAACCTAACATAAGCAGTGGGGCAGAAATTCTATTATTAGGTCTCAGAGTAAAGTAGGTAGAAGGCCCAATTACTTTCTTTATGTGAATTATGGCAGAAACCACCATGGTGAGTGTTTGGCGGGAATAATGTGTTTCTATTGATGTGGCAAGTTGGGTCACCGAATCAAAGAGTGTCCGTATGCTAAGCAAGGAAGCAGGGATGTTCGTCCCCAGACTCAGGATACTAGCGCACCATCTCCTATAGGTCGCCTAGTCCCTCCTAAGGGTATATCATCCAATACAGTGGTTGTCAGTGCAAGAATCAGTTCAATGCATTACCATCTGAACATGAGTAGGAGTGCACCCCAGATATTGTTACTGGTATGCTTCATGTATTCCATTTTGATGTTTATGTGTTGTTAGACCCCGGATTACATTTCTCTTATGTGTCTCCTTTGATTGCGGCAAAATTTGGAATAGATCTAAAATTCTCTCCAAGCCCTTCCTAGTTTCTGCCCCAGTGGGTGAGTCATTTATTTCTAGATGAGTATATAAGAAGTTTACCATCACTGTCTTACATAAGATCATACATTTAGACCTAATAGATTTATAAATGGTAGATTTTATTGTCAATCAAGGCATGGATTGGCTCTATGCGTGCTATGCATCAATTGATTGTCGCACTCGTGTGGTATAATTTCAATTTTTCTAAATCTCCTAAGAGTCATTTCATATCAATTCTTAAGGACAGAAATTTGATATCCAAAGGGTGAATTTATCATTTGATTCGAGTCAAAGACACTAAGTCTAAAGTTTCAAAAATTTAGTCAGTTCATATAGTCAATGAGTTTCGTGACATTTTCCCAATAATTTGCTAGGTGAAACTTTGTACAAATAAATACAATTTTTCATTAATCTGCTTCCTGATACACAACCTATCTCTATCCCTCCATATAATATGGCTCCGATCAAGCTCAAAGAGTTAAAAGAATACCGTAAAGACCTTTTAGATAAAGGTTTCATAAGGCCTAATATGTCATGTAACGCCCTAAATCAGGTACCCGAAATGCTACATAGTGCTCATGAACCAGAAGGACCACAAGCTAACTCATGACTTATATCTATACTTGAATACTACATAATATACTAAATGATTGTGGAAATAGAGGTTGAAAGTCCATAATGTTCAAAATTGTAACACAACTGATGAAAATATAACATTTGGATGGGGTATGTGTAATACCCCACATGATTCTAATCTAGGAAGTGAATAAGTATTCCTACGTATGAAATCTCATATCCTGTGATTCATACTTGAGTACATGACTTACAATGAATATCCTAGTGATAGGATAGCTTTTGATGCAACAAGCATGTTCATATGTGTCACTTAAGGTAATACAAGATAAGAGTTTTTGAATCCATAAAGTTTTAGTGTTCGATTTTGCAAGGGTCATCTTTAAACAAGTATAACTCGATTTTAATATGTATTTTGGATGATTTATACATACCAAATTGTATAAAATCGAATTATCTTTCCAACGATACAAATTTCGCTTTAATATAATACCCGATCAAAAAGTTATGCCTATTTTCGTGAGAGACAGTAAAGATAGGCGATTGGTTAGGTGCCGCTCAACCCAAACATAGGCGATTGGTTAGGCGCCGACCAACCTAGCTTATGAAATCACTTGGGTGCTGTCTAAGTCAGTTCCAAGTGCCAAAAACACTCTATTTTCAGTTATTTTAAGGGTAATTAAGTCTTTTAAAACTCCTTACACGTCCCTAAACTTAACCCTATGAAATATATAGATTTTAAACATATTACAACCCTATTATCATCCCAAATCTCATCCTACAAGACCACTAAAAGAGAAAAACAACCAGGGTTTCGTAACTAATCTTGAAGATCCGATTTCAAGGAAATTCCTCCGTTAATTATCAAGAATCTTCCTTCTAATGTATACGTGGGATGATTTACGAATCCCTTTCATCCATAAAGTTCAAAAACCTTATTTTTCATTATAAAGTATGATTTCTATATCGTTGGGTATTGAAGATCAAGTTTTTGATATTATGTGATTCCCAAGATGGAATCTTTATATTGTTCTTATATTTCATGATATCGTATGAGTTAGAAACATGTAAATTTGGTTATTCATGATGTATAATTTGATGATTTCACCTATGCTTAAGATGTGCATGTAAGGTGTTTGATAAAATGCCTAAGAAACTAGAAATCATGCAATATATCTAAATTGTGACTAAGTGAAGGATTCATGATATGCCCTTACGTTCCAATGACTTCTATGTAGATAATGTGCCTTGTAAATGTTGTTTGAATACTCATGGACTATTCTTATGAGATTATGATATGTTTACTTGCAAATCCTACTTATGAACAAGATGTATGATAACAATGCAATCCACATGAGCTTCCATGCCATTGGTATGTGTTGCTAATACGATTAAGCAAGGAATATGATATTAGGATTGTGCAAGTACTTCCATGTCATATGAAATCCTTTCCATGCAATACATTTTTGATAACCATGCTTAGTACGAGATCCCTACTTATGATATTATAAATTATGGAATATACTTTTATGATCAAGTCAGTCATGTGTGTCAGTTTCCTTCCATCGAGTCCTGGGGGTACTTATACGCAAAAACTATTGCTGTGTGCCTAGAGCCATGTCATGTTTTGTGATATCCGAACTCAAACTATGATTCTATAGACTTCAGTTAGTCATATGACTCAGGAAAACCTCATGATATTAGTCAGTTGTCAGATATCAGTAACATTCTGCCAGTCTATTCATGTCCAGTCCCTCCAGATAGGAGTAGAGGTTAGCACCGAGTAAACCTAAGGATGGGAACTCACCCTCCAATTCAGGGTGTGATCCTTAGTAGTCATCCTTGTGTTCCAGAAGCCAGCGTAGGTTGAGACATCTTAACCCATCAAATTAGGGTTTATTAGGTGTCTCAACCAGTTAGTTTAGGGTTCCCGCTATTCTCATTGAGTACCCGTAAGTTAAGGGTCACTCACATGTTGTCTTTAACCGTGGTACGGTATTGACACTCATCCAGTCAGGGCAGAGATTGGACCCCAGCTTAGCCATAATTGAATACATGGGTCATGTCAGTTAAACACTACTTCCCATAGTTTCAGTATCAGTCTCAGTAAAAGAATTTAGGGTATTCTTCATAATTCAGTATATACAGGACTATCAGATATATTCGTCTATGTTATCAGTTTTAGTATCAGTCATGATAGTTCTCAGTAAACCATGTATTATCTTACAGGTTATGCTATCATATATTTATGGTCCCAGTTTCTATATATGTGTGTTTGCATTCCCACGTTCATATTAGTCAGTCAGTGTTGTTTATGCATGAAACCATTTATGTTTATCTTACCTTCCTCGTATACTCAGTACTCCAGTTGTACTGACGCATTTTCGCTATGGTTCTTTCTTTTTATATTAAACCACAGGTTTCGATACACGAGCTCCATCCCAACTGTAGCGGTAGCATTACAGTCGTAGAGACACAGTGAGTCCTTATTGATTTGAGGATAATATGATTTGATTCATTCATTTATTTCTTTAGTTCAGTTTTATGGAGTTAGTTGGAGACATGTTCCTTCAACTCCTTATTCACATTGTTTAGAGGCTTTCAGATTTATGTTCAGATTTACATTTTGATTAAGTTATTTTGGGTATTTTACCCATATGATTATATCCAGTTGAACCTTATGGGCTTACAGTTCTATGTATTCTGCATCATTATATCATGATTTGCAGTATATAGGTACAAATATCATTCTTTGGTTAGGTTGTGGTCCCATGGGGTTATGAGCACCGTGTAGCATTCTGGTTCAGCAAATTGGGGTGTTACAAACTTGGTATCAGAGCCTAAGGTTCAATATAGTCCTAGGAAGTCTAAAAGTTGCATCTAGTAGAGTCTTATATATAGGTGTGTTGCGTGCCACATTTATGTGTGGGAGGCTATAAGATGTTTTAGGAACAGTCCCCTTTCTTAATTATTTATGTCATTCTAGTGAGCATTCACAATTTAACTCTCAGTCTAATCAAATATTCTCTTATTCCAGACCATGGTCCCAAAGAGAAGAAACCAGCCAGCTCCTCAGCCCAAAGATCCTTTGGGTGAACAGGTTTACCATACAGAGTTTAGAGTCGTATTTACCATACTTGCTCAGTCCATAGCTGCACAAACTGAATGACCACCAGTTATTCCAGGTAATCTATTTGCCAATCCCAAAGAAGCTAGAGTTTGGGACTTCACCTGGATAAACCCTCCATCTTTCCATGGGTCCAAGTCTGATGAGGATCCTCACGAGTTCATTGACCAAGTCCAGAAGGTTATTGACAGCATGGGTTTTACTTCTGTTGAGAGTGCTTAGTCAGCCACCTACCATTTATAGGATGTTTCTCATGATTGGTACAAACAGTGAATGTATGAGAGGTTAGATGATATAGGCCCTATCGAGTGGGAGCATTTATTCAAAGCCTTCTTAGATAGATTCTTTACCCAAGAGCTGAGGGAAGCCAAAGTTCATGACTTCATCAATCTCAGGCAGGGGAATATGATGGTTAGGGAGAATTCTCTCAGATTTACTCAGTTAGACTAGTATGCTCCTCATGTGGTTGTAGACAATAAAGATAAGATAGGAAAGTTCATTTCAGGGGTCAATGATAGTGTGGTAAATGAGCGTAGGTCTATGTATTGATCGGTGATATGACTTTAGCCAGACTCATAAACCATGCCCAGCAAGTATAAGAACAGAATTTTAAGACTAGGGAGAGGCAGAACAAGAGAGCAAGGTCAGGTAATTTCAACTTTGCTCACCCCAAGTCATATGGAGGAAACCATTCACAGTTTCACTCCAAGTCATCCATTCCTTCCTCTGCCAGTGCTCCAGTGTCGAAGTTCAGAGACGGCAATAGAGGGAAAGTGCCAGGCTCTAAATATCAGAGAAGTATTAGCAGTTCTCGAATGAATCCCCTTTGTCAGACTTGTGGTAAGAACCACATGGTAATTTGAAGAGTCGGTAGTGATGCCTGTTTTAGTTGTGGCAAGCCAGGCCACAAGATTAGGGAGTTTCTGCAGTCAAGTCTTCTCGGTCAGCAAAATCATTCTATAGCTAAGTCCAATCGCCCGAACCAGCAGGGTTCCATTTCCAGTGCTACCAGTGGGAAATACCTAAATAGACTCTATGCTCTTCAGTCCCGGTAGGATCAGAAAAATTCTCCTGATGTCGTTACTGGTACATTATAGATTTTCCATATTTATGTTTATGCTTTTCTAGACCTAGGTGCATATTTGTCTTTTGTTACTCCATACATAGCAAGCAATTTCAGAATCAGTCTTAAAGTCCTAGTTGAGCCCTTCTCAGTCTCTACCCCAGTGGGTAAAACCATCATAGCCCGATAGGTATACAGGAACTACCCGATTATGATATCTCATAAATCCACGTCATCAGATTTTGTAGAGCTAGAGATAACTGATTTTGATGTCATTCTCAGCATGAATTGGATTTATTCCTGCTATGCCACAGTAGACTACAGAAATAAGATAGTTCAGTTTCAGTTCTCAAATGAGCCCATCCTAGATTGGAAGGGTAGCATTTCAGCATTCAGGGGTCAACTTGTTTCCTACCTTTGAGCAAGAAAAATTATTTCTAAGGGGTGTGTGTATCATTTTGTGCAATTTAAAGATTCCAGTTCTGAATATCCCAGCCTCAAAATAGTCCCTGTTGTTAATGAATACTCAGACGTCTTTCTCGAAGATCTTCCACGCATTCCTCCCGAAAGGGAAATAGACTTTGGCATAGACCTTTTTTCTGAATACTCAACCTATTTCTATTCCTCTATACTAAATGGTACCAGAAGAACTCAAGGAAATGAAAGATCAGTTGAAGGATCTCTTAGATAAGGGATTCATCACACCCAACATTTTCCCATGGGGTGTGCCAGTATTATTCGTACGCAAGAATGACGATTCTCTCCGGATGTGTATTGACTACCGTCAACTTAACAAGGTCATGGTCAAGAATAGATATCCTCTTCCCAGGATTGATGATCTATTCGACCAACTTTAGGGTGCCAGTTACTTCTCCAAAATAGACCTCAGATCAAGCTATCATCATCTCAGAGTTAGAAAATCTGACATTTCAAAGACAGCTTTCTGTACTCGTTATGGTTACTTCAAATTTTTAGTCATGTAATTTGGTCTTACTAATGCCACTGCAGCTTTTATTGATTTGAGGAATCGTGTGTTCAAGTAGTACTTGGACATGTTTCTTATAGTCTTCATAGATATTCTGGTCTATTCTCGCACAGAGCGTGATCATGCAGACAATCTTAGGATTGTTCTTCAAACTCTCAGGGATCACTAATTATTTGCTAAGTTTAGCAACTGTGAATTTTGGCTAAGATTAGTAGCATTCCTTGGATATATTGTTTCCAGTGATAGAGTTAGAGTAGATCCTCAAAAAACCAAGGCAGTAAAAAACTATCCCAGACCTGTATCTCCATCAGATATTAGGAGTTTCTTGGGTTTAGCTGGCTATTACAGATGGTCTGTCGAGGGATTTTCTTCTATTTCATCTCCCATGTCCAAATTGAATCAGTAGAAGATTAAGTTTTAGTGGTTAGATTCATGCGAGAGGAGCTTTCAAGAGTTTAAGACTCGACTCACCTCCGCTCTAGTTCTATCTATTCCAGATGGTTCAGATGGTTTTGTAGTCTATTGTGATACATCCAGAGTGGGTTTAGGTTGTGTCCTCATGAAGCATGGTAAGGTCATAGCCTATGCCTCTAGACAGTTAAAGCCACATAAGAAGAATTATCCTACTCATGATCTTGAGTTAGCAGCGGTAGTTTTTGTCTTGAAGATTTAGAGGCATTATATCTATAGAGTTCATGTAGATGTCTTCACATACCGTAAAAGACTCCAGTATGTATTTTCCCAGAAAGATCTCAATCTTCGCCAGAGAAGGTGGTTAGAGCTCTTGAAGGATTATGACATGAATGTTCTTTACCATTTAGGTAAGGCCAATGTTGTGGCCGACACTCTCAGTCGACTCTCTATGGGTAGTATTTCTCATGTTGAGTATAGTAAGAAATAGATGGCTCAAGAGATCCATCAACTTACCAGACTAGGAGTTCACTTAGTCAATTATTAATAGGATGGTGTATATGTTCATAGTAGTTCAGAGTTGTTACTAGTTTCTGAGCTAAAAGATAAAGAAGACAGGGATCCTAGCCTTGTCAATCTCAAAGAGTCAATTCAAAATCATAAAGTTGAGGTTTTCTCCCAAGGGGGAGATAGTGTTCTTCGTTGTCAGGGTCATCTATGTGTTCCAAGTGTAGATGAATTGAGGCATAGAATACTTGCAGAAGCACATGGTGCGTGATACTCTATTCATCCAGGGGCCACTAAGATGTACCGCGATATGCAAAAGATCTATTGGTGGAGTGGGATGAAGAGAGATATTGCAGATTTTGTGGCTAAGTGCTCTACAAATCAGGAGGTTAAGATAGAGAATCAGAAACCAAGTGGTTCCATGCAAGAGTTCACCATTCCTACTTGGAAGTGGGAAGAAGTTAACATGGACATCATGACGGGTTTTCCTAGAACTCATCATCATCATGATTCAGTCTGGGTCATTATAGATAGAATGACCAAGTCCGCTCATTTCCTTCTTATTTGTACTTCTTATTTCACCGAGGATTATGTTAAACTCTACATCAGGGAGTTGGTCAGATTACATAGTGTTCCACTATCAATCATCTCATATAGAGATACCCAGTTCACTTCTCACTTTTGGAAAGCATTAATTTCCAAGGGCAGTTGGGATGACCACTTGCCTTTGATTGAGTTTACATAAAACAATAGCTATCATTCTAGTATTCAGATAGCTCCATTCGAAGCTCTCTATGGTAGGATATGTAGATCTCCGATTGGTTGGTTTGAATTTAGTAAGACCTCCATCATAGGTCCTGACTTAGTATTCGACGCCTTAGACAAAGTTCAGTTGATTTGAGAGAGACTACGGGCTACTCAGAGCTGACAGAAGTCCTATACAGATTCTCGTAGAAAGGATGTCAAGTTCAAGGTCAATGACTATGTCTATCTTAATATCTCTCCCATGAAGGGAGTAAAGAGGTTCAACAAGAAAGGGAAAATCAGTCCCCGGTATGTTGGTCCCTTCAGAATTCATTGTCGCTTCAGCAAGGTAGCTTATGAGCTTGAGTTGCCTTTAGATATAGCCTCAGTACATCTAGTCTTCCATGTCTCTTTGATAAAGAAGTACATAGGTGACCCAATGGTTGTTGTCCCTATTTAAAGAATCAACATTCAGAACAGCCTCTCCTATAAAGAGATTCCAGTAGAAATCTTAGATTATTAGACTCGTGGAGTGAGGAATAAAGAAGTCCCTCTAGTCAAGGTTCTTTGGCAAAATTAGTCTCATGAGAGAGCTACTTAGGAAGCAGAAGCAGATATACGTATCAAGTATCCACACCCTTTTCCCACCAATTCAGATCAAGCTCAAGGTAACAGTTCTCCTTAATCTTATTTAGTTTCATGTTCATGTTTCCAGTATAAACTTGGTACCTATTAACCGTTTCATACCCAGTCATGCATTTATGTGTTAGTTGTCCGTGCATCAGATAAATTCTAATTCGAGGACAAATGTTTCTAATGGGAAGATATTGTAATACCTCGCATGTTTCTAAGCCAGGAAGTGAATAAGTTTTCCTACGTATGAAATCTCCTATCCTGTTAATCATACAAGATTACATGAATTACAATGAATATCCTAGTGATAGGATAGCTTATGATACATTAAGCATGTTCATGAGGGTAACTTAAGGTAATACAAGCTGAGTTTTTAAATCCATCAAGTTTTAGTGTTTGATTTTGAAAGGGTCATCTTTGAACAAGTATAAATCAATTTTAATGTGATATTTTGGATGATTTAGACCCAATAAATTGTAGAGAATCGAATTATCTTTCCAATGATACCAATTTTGCCTTAATCCAATACCCAAGAAAAATGTTATGCCCATTTTTGTGAGAGATAGTAAGGATAGGAGATTGGTTAGGTGCCGCCCAACCCAAGCATAGGAGATTGGTTAGGCTCTACCCAACATAGCTTAGGCAAACACTTAGGTACCGCCTAAGTCAGTTCCAAGTGCCAAAAACACTCTGTTTTGAGTTATTTTAAGGCTAATTAAGTCTTTTAAAAATCCTTACACATCCTTAAACTTAACCCTATGAAACATATAGCTTCTAAACATATTACAACCCTGTTATCATCTCAAAGCTCATCATCCAAGAGCACTAAAAGAGAAAAACAACTAGGGTTGCGTAACTAAGGTTGAAGATCTGATTTCAAGGAAATTTCTCTGTCAATCATTGAGAATCTTCCTTCTAAGGTATGCGTGAGTTGATTTATGAATTTCTTTCACCCATAAAGTTCAAAAACCCTCTTTTTCATTAGAAAGTATGATTTCTATATTGTTTTTCAATAGAAAGTATGCTTTCTATATTGTTGGGTGTTGATGATCACGTTGCTGATATTGGGTGATTCCCAAGATGGAATCTTTATATATTTTTTTGAATTTCATGATATCATATGAGTTGGAAACATGTAAATTTGGTTGTTCATTATGTATAATTTGATGATTTCACCTATGCTTAATATGTGCATGTAAGGTGTTTGATAAAATTTCTAGGAAACTAGAAATCATGCAATATAGCTAAATTGTGACTAAGTGAAGGATTCATGAAATGACCTTACGTTTCAATGACTTCTATGTAGATAATGTGCGTTGTAAATTTTGTTGGAATACTCATGGACAATTCTTATGAGATTATGCTATGTTTACTTGGAAATTCTACTTATGAACAAGATGTATGATAACCATGCAATCCACATGAACTTCCATGCCATTGGTTTGTATTGCCACTATGATTATGCCATGAACATGATATTAATATTGTGCAAGTACTTGTATGTGATATGAAATCCTTTCCATGCAATACATTGTTTATAACCATGCTTAGTATGAGATCCCTACTTATGATATTATAAATTATAGACTCTACTCTTATGATCAAGTCAATCATGTGTGTTAGTTTCCTTCCATCGAGTCCTGGGGGTACTTGTACTCAAACACTATAGCTGTGTGCCTAGAGCCACGTCATGTTTCATGATATCCGAACTCAAGCTATGATTCCATAGACTTCAGTTTGTCATGTGACTCAGGAAAACCTCATGATATTAGTTAGTTGTCAGATATCAGTAACATTCTGCCAGTCAATGGAATTCAGTAAGATTAAGTTATACACAGTCAGTTGTTCATGTCCAGTCCCTCCAGATGGGAGTAGAGGTTTGCACCAAGTAAACCCAAGGATGGGAACTCACACGCTAGCTCAAGGTGTGATTCTTAGTAGTAATCCTTATGTTCCAGAACTACATTGATAGAATATGTTGAGAAAAATTAACCCATTAGATTAGTGTTGATGGGGTGGCTTAACCAGTCAGTTTAGGGTTCCTACCATTATCATTGAGTACCCACTAAATAAGGGTCACTCACAGGCTATCCTTACCGGTGGCATGGTATTGACACCCGTATTGTCGGGGTAGAGAATGGACCCCAACTTAGCCATAACGGCATAGATGTGGCATGTCAGTTAAACACTATTTCCCATAATTTTAGTATTAGTCTTAGTTGAAGAACTCAGGATATTCTTCAAATTTCAGTATATACAAAACTATCAGATATAATCATCCATATTATCAGTTTCAGTACAAGTCATGACAGTTATCAGTAAACCATGAATTAGCTTATAGGTCATGTTATCAAGTATTCATGATCCCAGTTTCTATATTTGTGTGTTTTCACTCCCACGTTCATATTAGTCAGTCAGTGTTGTTCATGCATGAAACCTTTTATATTCAGCCTACCTTCCTCGTATACTCACTACTCCAGTTGTACTGATGCATTTTTCCTATGGTGCTTTATTTTCATGTTACACCATAGGTTTTGAGACATGAGCTCCAGCCCAGCATTAGCGGTAGCATTCCAATCACAGAGACACAGTAAGTCCTCTTGATTCAAGGACAATATGATTTGATTCATTCATTTATTTTTTCAGTTTTGTTTTATGGAGTTAGTTGGAGAGATTTTTCTTAAACTCCTTATTCGTATAGTTTAGAGGCTTTCAGATTTATATTCAGATTTATGTTTCGATTAATGTTTTGATTGAGTTGTTTTGGGAATTTTCACCCATATGATTGTATTCAGTTGAACCTTATGGCCTTATAGTTCTATGTATTTTGTATTATTATATCATGATTTGTAGTATACAGGTACAGATATTAGTCATGGGATAGCTTGTGGTCCCTCAGGGTCATGAGCACCGTGTAGCATTCCGATTTAGTGAATCAGGGTGTTACAGCATGAAATACCCAAAACAACTAAAATAAATATCTGAACATGATAGTTTGAAAAGCCTCTAACTAACTGAACTGTCCAAATAAGAAGTTTATAGGACATGTGCCCAATGAACTCCTACTAATAAATTAATTAATGAGATAATAAAGTAATGGTCATATTCTCAAAGGATGGGGATTCACTTCTAACTCTAACTGCTGAGGCTGGAATGCTACCGATGCTTTGAAGCTTGTGATTTTGAGCCTATGGTATAAAACACCATAGCACAAATGCATCAGTAAGTTTGAATGTACTGGTATGCATGTGAGGCAGGCTGAATACAAGGGGTTCATATACATGAATACACAGTAACTATAACTGAGTTAGTGATAATATGATTAATAAGTCTGAGTACTGATAACATGAGATACTGCTATCTATATAACTAGAATAACCGATATTGAGCGATTGTATCTGACAGACTAGGTTTTGATGGAACTAGTTGAGTTTCATACTATTCTGAGTTAACTGTACTAACAGTCCTAAATTTTGTAGAACTATCTGAGTTCTATTACTGAGACTGAATAACATTATCTGTCAGTCCTGATTCTATAACTAAAACTGTGAGAAGTAGTTATCTAACCGACATACCCCTAATACGCCATTATGGTTGAAATTCCCCAATTATGTGCTCTTTGATACATGCTAAGACTTTCATACATGCAATGTGTTTGATGCAAAACCTTGTTGAATGGAGTATGAGTCAATAGAATGTCTCCCTAGATTATCACAAGTTTATGATTCCTAAATGCTTGAAGAGATGCTTTAGTGATTGTGATGGTGAATGAATATCCATGATCTTAATTATTCAAGAATGGCTATGTTTTTTTTTTTACATTGTCGAGTCTTAGGGGTATTTTTACCTAAAAAAATTGGATGCAGTCTAGAGCCCACGTTAGTTTTCTCGATAATCTCAGTCAAGATACAATTCTCAAAACTCAGTAAGCTATAGAACTCTATACTCTCAAATTGATACAGAACATAAAAAATCTTAGAAATCTCAGTAATCTCAGTATTGTTAGTATTCTAGCCTCAGTTAAGTACTCAACTCAGATCTAGTAGTAGTGAAGAATTTAGTTTGGAACTCAGTATCATTTGGTCAGATAACGATGTTTAGTAATACTCCATCAGATTCAAAACAAAGTGAATTCAGCTTAACACAGTCAGATCATTCGATAAACATGATCAACATCAAATTTAGTTTAGTTTTAGTTCAGTTAAGAATCAGTCTACAGTTTTTCAGTTGGGATTAAGAGCTAGCACCAAGCGAGTGTAGGGATGGTGTCTCACTGTTAGAGAGAAAGAGTTGTTAGGAGAAATCCTTGAACTCCAAAACTGCATAGCCAACGCAGGATACAAGAGTCACCCATTAAGAAAAGGCTTGACTACTATACTACCTTAGGCTTGACTTTCTGTGAGGGTCACCCATTACAGATGCTGGACCAGAGTTGAGGTCTTTAAACATGGAACCGTAGTGACACCCTTCTAATTAGGGTTATATATTAGACCCCATTAGTTCAGATTCAAGGCATGTCGGTTAAGTGAGCACTTCCACAGTTCCAGTTTTAGTATCAGTCTTTAGAGTAGAACTCAGAAATTAGGACTATCATATATAGTCACCTATCTCATTAAGGAACTCAGATAATTCTACAGATTCATGGACCACTCACTAGATAGGCCTAGTCCCTCATAAAGTTATTTAGTTGAGTAATCTCATTATCAGATTTAGAGATCACCCGGTAGATAGGCCTGATATCGTTCTCAATTTTATTTAAGTAATATTATTATTAGATTCAGAGATCACCCATTATATAGGCCTAATCTCATACTCAAATTCAGTTGAGTAATCTTATTATCGGATTCAGATATCACCCGTTAGATAGGCCTGATCTCATTCTCAGAGTTAATTGAGTAATCTCATTATTAGATCAAGAGATTACCCATTTGGTAGGCTTGATATTAGTCTCATATTCAGTTGAGTAATCTCATTATTAGATCCAAATATTACCCATTAGATAGGCTTGATCTCAGTCATAAATTTGGTTAAGTATTCTTATTATCAGATTCAGAGATCAAGCATTAGATAAGCTTAATCTCAGTCTCAGATCCAGTTGAGTAATATCGTTATCATATCTAGAGATCACCCATTAGTTAGGATTTAACTCAGTCTTAAATTTTGTTAGTTGAGGGTAGTAAGCTCAGAGTTCAGTCATTGATATGAGTAGATTCAGTTAATCAGCTTCAGTATCACCAGTCTCTGAGATCACTCGCTAGATAGGACTGATCTCAACTTCAGTACTCAGTTATTGATATTAGAAGATTTAGTTATTTAGTATACCTGCACAAAAATTTAGGGATGTCAGTCATGATGGGGCGCCAGACCCTAAAGCCCAGATTAGTGCTAGTGGTGTTTGTACCTATCTGCTTTGTGGAGAGTGTGGCAAAAGCCACCTAGGTGTGTGTAGATCTAGTATTTATGTATGATTTAGGTATGGTAGGATAGGTTACAAAATTTGAGAATGTAGAGTGCTAGCTAAGGGGGGTAGAGAGTTTTATCAGTGGGGTGCCTCTTTCAGTGCCAGTAGTAGTCAGCATCAGAACAGACTTCATGCGCTTTAGACCTACCATGATCAGGAAAGGTCCCCTAAAATAGATTTAGGTATGTTAAGAGTCCTTCATCTTTATGATATGCATTGTTAGATCCGTTGCTCCCATTTTGATCTTATATGTCAGCATGAGTCACACATTAGTTTTAGTCTTAGTCGATCAATTATGACCCAGTTCGTAGGTTCCCTATGCACCGCTATAGTATTTCAGCAAAGTGTTCTTAGAGGTACATATGATGTGTGAGTAGATTGCGAAGTCTTAAGAAACTTTTGGTTGTTTTTGATCATTTTATTATGATATTGTAGTTGTAGCAACGATGGGAGAAAAACATAGGAAACATGAACAAAATAAGTAAAATCTGGTACAAGTGAGCTGATATGAGTCTGACAGCATTTCTTGCAAGCCGTCAGAGATGTGTTAAGCTATCAGAAAAAGACACCAGGAAGAACAGTGAAGAAGAGTTACTGGAAAAAGGTGACAACATTCTCAATATGTCATCATAAGTGGGGTAAGCCATCAGAAGATACCGTCAAGTGGGAAAAAACATGGTGAAATAAGATGAAGGTCTAATGACATTTGCTACACATCATCACTCCTCTGGTAAGTGATCAGAAGATATCGTTAGAGTAAGGTAGAACAGGTTAAGAAGGCATGACTTTTGATGACATATCTGAGACACTGTCAGAAGCCTGACGATCAACACCAATATGCCATCACCTAAATTCAAGCCCAACTGTGATTTTGTTATTTTATTACCTTAATTAGGCTTTAGTATAAATAACATCTTTTAGGGTTTCATTCACAACTTCGAAAAAAGCTTTTGATATCTTGTAACTTAGTAAAGGGGAGTTCACTTGTTTTTGACTCTCTTAACTTATAATTCAATTTTCCATCCTTTGATTTAGTGGTGGTAAATTCTTATTTTACTGGAAGGAGAAACAACTTTAAATTTTGTCTTTTGTAAGTTCACTTGCTTTAAGTTATGAATTTAATCTTTGTTATCTCTTTCTATCTTATGAGAACTAAAACCCATAACTAGGGTTGTGGGATTTATGATTATTATTTCATTGATTTAATAGTTAGATTAGGGTTTGAGTGATTGTAGGAATATCTTAAAATTTTGTTGTTGTAACTTCAATCTATTATTGCAAACATTAGGTTGTGCCTTAGGTTTTATTTTCTTCTAACGGAGAAATAGTCTAGAGGTCGTGAATTATCAACAGGAACTCGGAAGCTACCAACCTTCTGTTTAATGATTGATTCCGTAACTAGATCAATCTATCTGAGATAACATCCAGTTGGAAATAGATATGTTATCTAAGTTCAATATAATTAGATGATAAATTGTCTGGTGAGGTCAAGAGACAAGTCAGATAGTATCATTAGCAGGGATAATCTACTTTTCCCACCTATCACGAGAATCATGAACAATTATTATTCAATGGAGATTAATAGTCATAGTGATCACAACCCTAGTTTCTCTGTATCATTGATTAAAAATATTTAAATCTAAGTTTTGAGTTCTAAAATATGTTGAAACATTAAAATTTGTTTGATTGATAAAAACCCCCATTTTGTCTTTTCTTATTATTTATGTGAATTTAACTTGTAGCTATAGTTTCAAACTAGTTTAATCTCCATTCATATTATTCTTTGTGGATTCGACTCTGACTTTGAAGCTGGGTAAATATATTAACGACAACCGCCTTGCACTTATCTGAGTTGTAAGTTGAGCATTATCAAAAATAGAGCCGTTGTCGGGGAACAATTTGGTGTATTGAGTTGGTTTGGAATTTTACCTTACTTAAATTCGAACTTGTAAATATTTGTTTGTGATTTTCTGTGAATAATGTGTCAGGTAGATTTTCTTTATTTTTGTTTATTTCTTACTATGGCATCATGGAATGAATGTGAGTTTGATGGTTGGAAATCTTATCTGGATGATCCATGTTCATATTGTGATGGACCCCACTTTTGGCATGACTATAGATATGCTCCCCAGAAACAGATGTGTGCACCATCTCCATCCGACCGGGAGTATAATTGTTATTTATGTGGTGGTCAAGATGGACATTGGAGTGATTGCTCAAATTTTCTCTCCCCTTATTGTGCTAACCTAAGTTGTAGATCTTCTTATGAGTATGACAGGTCTTATGGTCAAGAAAAGGAAGAACAAAGCACTGGAAAGAGTGACATTAAAGCTATGCTTCAACTAATGTTTGATCGTATAGACACAATGAATGATACCATATGTGAGATATATATCTTGTCTGTGGAATCATTTAAAATAATGGAAGAGTGTGATGATGAAGTGAAAGATTCCTATATTGATGATCAGCTTTATGTTGATCAACCCTTGGAGAATTCCCAACCAACCGAGCCAACCATGAGGGATGATGCCAAAATTGAGGGAATAGTGCTAGAGGCATAAGAAGAAGCCAGGTCAATCTCTTATGAAGACTCTAGCCAATTCAAAGTAAAAATGTTGAGAAGATGAATAAAAGTTAGTGTGTAGATGATAGTGTAAATTTTGAAGTAGGATTTATTGGGCCACACTCGAAGTATTTTTCCACATTTTGTTGAGATGATATCTTGTTTGTGGAATCATTTGAACTAGTAGAAGACTGTGAAGATGAGGAACAAGAATTCTATACTTTTTATTTTACACTTAATAAACAACATAAAAACACACCTCACTTTAAGGTTGAGTTGTTTACCATGCATCATTAATTACTCGTCTTCTTAATCTTTGTACCACCTCCCTATGAGCGAGCCAATAAGATAGACTCTATGTTGGGGGTGAAATTTATATCCTCAAGGTAGAGGAAAAAACTGAGTTAGGTCATGCTGCGACGTTAAACTAGGCGGTTCTTGCGAGGCAACCCATGGTAATTTTTTATTTGTATTTGTATTATGTGATTGATATTAGATCTTCATACCCATGGTGCCATATGTATGTTTCTAACTCTCTTGTTTTGATTTGATGTGTTGGGAATAATGCATGATATTAAGTTGAGGGTGGGGCTACTTGTGGGGGTTGATGTCCTTTTGGGGGTTTTGTTGCCGTGCCTCTTTTCCCCGGGGTATTTTTCCTAGTAGAACCGACATATTTAGGCGTACTATGTTTGTTTTATGATGTGTTGTGGTTATCTAGAGAAAAATAGGTATCAAGAGCAGTTGATATATTTTTTTTGATTTTTGAGACTGATAAACACCTCTCTGTTGGTCTTTTTTATAACTGTGTGATAAACATTTATGTGTGACCCCTTCACTGCTAAACAATCGCTAAACCAGATAGATAGTAGCTTGTGATGCACCTTTGTTCCATGTGTGTGTGAGATACTACTTACTTCCCTTTGTGTGTTAAATCCATAACTTGCCCAGTTTGTCTTACCTTAATTGAAAGATAGGGGTTAGGAAAGGATCATAGGCTGTTTTGATTTTTAAGTGATTTTTTTCCTAAATGACCTTCCCCGTATGCATGATATCTCTTGATCCCTATTTTGAGCCTGAATTGACCATTTCTTTCTATTACACCTATAACCTTCCCATTTAGATCATAATGAACCTATTTTGGCCCTGGTCCTCCTTAGACACTATGCACCTAGACTTAGGTAAACAACCTAAGTTGAGGGTGGCTATCATAAGGGTGCGTGATGTAAACTGAGTATGAAAATAGGTAGAATAAAAGGAAAAGAATAAGTGAAAAAGAATAAAAAGCTGGGTGGTGTGAAATAAGAATAAGAAAAGAAAAAGAATGAAAAAGAAAAGCCACATCCATCCTGAATAATGTGTGATCAAGAAAATGAGAAAAAGAAGAAAAATATTAATAAGTGAACCCCAAAATTTAAGGTAGTGCCAAGGAGGATTAGTCACTCTGAATGCCATTGAATACCATACCACCCCTTAGCCTACAGTACAAGCCAAAAAAAAACCTATAGTGATTCTAACATACCTGTCTGGACACCTTGGTAATGAAAATAAGAGCAAGCATATGGTATTAGATATGCATTGATTGGACTTTATTTCTAAGAGAGAGTGTCTCTAGACCATCCCCGCATTGAAATATTTGAGTTGATATGTGAGTGAAGAGGGACTTCTTTGTTGTAAGGACATTTCGGTTGCATTGCTAGCTATTAACTTGTTTGGATAGTGTAATATTGGTATATTAATGGTTGTTGTTGCTAAATTGATTCCATATCTTGATTCCTTTGGGTCACATTCTTAATCTTCATGGATATGCACAATTGGATTGAACATGGAGAGTGGCTTGAGTTTTGAACTAAACTTGATAATCAACTATGATAGGTATCTTATGTGTCTCTTGGTTAAGCATCGTAGTATGGCTTTATGTAGTTGCTTTAGGACAAGTAACTGTTTTAAGTTGAGGGTGTTGATGTGTGTTAGATGCTAACACATTTGATGCTTTTAAATCTAAATAATTATGAAGTCTTAAGAAACTTTTGGTTGTTTTTGATCGATTTCTTATGATATTGTAGATGTAGCAAGGATGGGAGGAAAACATAGGAAAAATGAAAAAAAATAAGTAATTTCTGGTACAAGTGAGCTGATATGAGTCTGACGGCATTTCTTGCAAGCTGTCATAGATGTGGTAAGCTACTAGAAAAAGACGTCAGGAATAACAGTAAAGAAGAGTTACTGGGTGAAGGTGACGACATTCTCAATATGTCGTTATAAGGGTGGTAAGCCATCAGAAAATGCCATCAAGTAGGACAGAACTTGGTAAAATAAGCTGAAGGTCTAATGACATTTGCTATATGCCATCATTCCTCTGGTAAGCTATCGAAGGACATCCTCAGAATGAGGCAGAACAGGTTAAGAAGGCACGACTTCTTACGACATATCTGAGATGCCGTCAGAAGCCCGATGATCAAAACTATACTGTCACCTAAATCTAAGCCCAACAGTGATTTTGTTATTTTATTACCTTAATTAGGCTTTAGTATAAATAGCATCTTTTAGGGTTTCATTCATAATTTCGGAAGCAACTTTTGATATCTTGTAACTTAGTAAAGGGCAGTTCACTTGTGTTTGACTCTCTTAACTTAGAATTTAATTTTCCATCCTTTGATTTAGTTGTGTGAAATTCTTATTGTACTTGAAGGAGATACAACTTTGAATTTTATCTTTTGTAAGTTCACTTGCTTTAAGTTATGAATTTTAATCTTTCTTATCTCTTTTTATCTTATGAGCAATTAAAACCCACAACTAGGGTTGTGGGATCTGTGATTATTATTGCATTGATTTAATAGATGGATTCAGGTTTGAGTGATTGTGGGAACTTCTTGAAATTCTATTGTTTTAACTTGAATCTATTGGTTGCAAACATTAGGTTATGCCATAGGTTTTATTTGCTTCTAATGGAGAAATGGACTAGAGGTCGTGAATTATCAACAGGGACTCAAAAGCTACCAACTTTTTGTTTAATGATTGATGCCGTAATTGGATCAATATACCTGAGATAACATTCGATTGGAAATAGATATGTTATATAAGTTTGAGAGAATTAGATAATAAATTGTCTGGTGAGGTCGAGAGATAAGTTAGATAGTATCATTGGCAGGAATAATCTGTTGTTCCCACCTATCACGAGAATAATGAACAATTATTATTCAATGTAGATTAATACTCATAGTGATCACAACCCTAGTTTCTCTATATCATTGATTTGAAATATTGAAATCAATGTTTTGAGTTCTAAAATAAGTTGAAACATTAAAATTTGTTTGATGGATAAAAACACCTAATTTGTCTCTTCTTATTATTTATTTGAATTTAACTTGTAGCTATAGTTTTGAACTAGTTTAATCACCACTCACATTATTTCCTGTGGATTCGACCATGACTCCAAAGTTGGGTAAATATATTAATGACAACTGCCTTGCACTTATTTGAGGTGTAAGTTGAGCGTTATCAACATATAGTCCAAAGGGCGAGATACCCTATAAAATTAAGATTCTTTCATATCCTTAGACTCACTCAGTTGTATGTTAAGACTCTTCTTATGAAGGTAACATCAGTTGTCATTGCATACCCAGTCATACTTTGGAGAGTTAGTTCATTCAGACATTTATGCATTAGATATGCAGGTTCAGTATAGGGAGTTCAGTTTTTCAGTGTATTCAATCATGCATTCATGAGAATTTATCTTATGAGTAGCTTCAATTGAGTATTCCATGCATCAGATATACATGTCCAGTATGAGAGCTCAGTATATTAGTAGTCCAGTTGCATAGTTATGTTTCAGATGCTCCCGTTCCTTGAGTAAGTTCATTCGATCAGTATTCTTAAACTATCAAGTGACATTTATGGATGAATGTTTCCAAGGGGGAGATATTGTAATACCCCACAAAATTCTCTTGTATTTTGAGCCTTAGAACATGTTTAGTACAGTGTTAATACAACCCTAAAAGTTTAAGAAGTGTCTTCCCAAGTGAGACACTTGGTCAAAGAGTTAGAGCCATTTTAGTAAGACAGTGTGCCACCTAGCTCTTTAGCGCATCGTGGAGCCAGCCAAAATAGCAAGTTTCAAATTCCAGTAGGCCTCTGTGATTATGGCGCATTATGCCAAAGCTTAATTTTAGGGTTGTCAATTTCCAGTGCACCAACACAACTCCAACGTGTCGGTGGTCCCTTTCCAGTTCGCTACCAAGGTGGCAACACAATTTTCACCATGTCGCGCCTTCAAGCAGTTTCCCGATTGTCCAATTTCCAGTAAGCTGGCGCGATTATGGCACATCACATCAGCATGTAAAATCAGAATTTTTAGTTTAATTCCAAGGGAAAAAATGGTCATTTTTCTACGACTATATATACTACTTAACACAGGATTTGTCCCTATTTAACCCTAAAATACTAGTTTTCTCTCAAAATTGTTCAAGAAAAGATTTAGGGTTCCTAAATCAAGACCCCAATCATCAAGATTCCCCCACTAACGTTTCAATAATCAAGAAACTAAGGTATGCAAATGTAGATTCTTGGGTTCTTTTCACCAACGAATCTCAAGAATCCTTTTCAAAATTCAAATATTCTTACGTTTATGAGTTTTCATGATTCATGTAAATTGAAATTTAAGTTCATGCAATTCATGTTTGTTTATAAGGTTATCAAGATTTGACCCTAGTAAGTGATATTCATACGATGTTCATGATAAACCCTCTTCAAGTTTCTTGTTAAGTGATGTGTTCATGTTAATTAAGTGTATAAATTGCTGAATAAGCAAAGCATGCTCCCCATATGTTTGATAAAATGCTTATGTGACAAAATTAGAGCCATTATAGCATGTTGTCTAGAAATCCCCAATTTTGTGCAAGTCTATGCATGCCAAGTGTTTGGTGAAAAGCTTTAATGAATGAATTGTGACATGATAGGATGAAATTATCCAATTATGTGCTCTTCGATACATGCTAAGACTTTAATACATGCTAAGTGTTTTATGCAAGACCTTGTTGAATAGAGTATGAGTCAATAGCATGTCTCCATGTACTATCACATGTTTATGATTCCAAAAGGCTTGAAAAGATGCTTTAGTGATTGTGATGGTGAATGAATATCCATGGTCTTTAATATTCAAGAAGGGTTATAGGACTCTGTACTCTCAAACATATATAGAACTTAAGAAATCTCAGTAATATCAGTAATCTCAGTATTTCTAGTATTTTTGCCTTAGTTCATTACTCATCTCATATCTAGTAGTATTCAAGTGTTTAATCTGTAACTCAATATCATTCAGTCAGATAATGACATTCAATAATATTCCATCAGCTATCGAACCAAGTGAATTCAGCTTAACCCAGTCAGATCATTTGAGAAACATGATCAGTATCAGATTCAGTTCATTTTAAGTTCAATTAAGAATCAATTCAGAGTCTTTCAATTGGGAGTAGGAGCTAGCACCGAGCGCGTATAGGGATGGCTGCTCCCCATTAGAGAGACGGAGTCGTTAGGAGCAATCTCTAAATTCTAGAACTGCGTAGATATCACAGGATGTAGGAGTCACCCATTAGTAAAAGGCTTGACTATTATACTACCTTAGTCTTGACTTTTTGTGATGGTCACCCATTAGAGAGGCTTGGCCAGAGTTGAGGTCTTTACCCAGGACATGGTATTAACACCTTTCCAGATGGGGTTACAGGTTAGACCCCAAGCATGTCGGTAAAGTGAGAACTCCCACAGTTGTAGTTTCAGTATTAGTCTTCATAGTAGAACTCAAAAATTAGGACTGTCAGATACAATTACCTATCTCAGTCAGGAACTCAGATATTTCCATAGGTTTATGGACCACCCACTAGATAGGCCTGGTCCCTCATAAAGTTATTCAGCTGAGTAATCTCATTATCAAATTCAGTGATCACCCATTAAAAAGGACTGATCTCTTTCTCAAATTTAGTTGAGTAATCTTATTACCAGATTTAGAGATCACCCATTAGATAGGCTTGATCTCTTTCTTAGATTTAATCTAGTAACCTCATTATTAGATTCAAACATCACCTATTAGATTGGCCCGATCTCATTCTCAGATTTAGTTGATTAATCTCATTATCAGATCCAGAGATCACCCCTTAGGTAGGAATGATCTTAGTCTCAGATTTAGTTGAGTATTCTTATTATTAGATCCAGAGATCACCCATTAGATGGACTTAAGCTCAATCTTAGATTCAGTTGAGTAATCTTATTATCAGATAAAGATATCACCCATTGGGTAGGCTTGATATCACTCTCAGATTTAGTTAGTCGAGGGTAGTAAGATGAGAGTTCTATTATTGATATGAGTAGATTCAGTTAATCAGCTTTTGTATCACCAGTTTCCAAGATCACTCGCTAGATAGGACTGATCTCAACTTCCTTACTCAGTTATCGATATCAGAAGATTTAGTTATTCAGTATCTTAGTATCTATAGTGAATTTAGTTAACAGTAAAGTAGTATCCGAGTTTTTGTATTCAGAGTCATGATGATTTTAGTTATGGTTTGTGTATTCATGCATGTGTTCTCATTCAGTACTATCATGATTATTCAGTTAAGTAATTGTTCATGTATATGCCCTTGTATTTAGACTAGCCTCATCTTCATACTCAGTACATTCCCATACTGATGTATTTGCACTATTGTGTTTTATTTGACACCATAGGTTCAGAGGCACGAGATCCAGAGTACCCTTAGTAGCTTAGTCCTAGTCTGCAGTAGTAGATGTAGCAGTGAGTCGTCTTTATTCGAGGATGACCTTTAATTTATTATCACATCAAATTTAGTTTATTTTTAGTAGACAGATTTAGTTGGTGGAATATCCTATCAAATCCACAATTCAAATAGTTTAGAGGATTTTCGGACAGATGAATCAGTATTTAATTTTTAGTCTTGAGTATTTTAAGATGTTTTGAACCTTATTGCTAGTTTTCTGCATTTATTATCTATATTATGCAGTGCTTAGGTACAAATATTAGTATAGGGTTAGCTTGTGGTCCTTTGGGATCATGAGCACCATGTGACGACTAGAGAGTAGTCCCAGGGTCATCACATCTACCCTCATATAAAAACCAATGATATCTCAACCTACAATGGCTATATAGTTAAGGAACATAAATATTTCTTCAAAGAATCACACCCTCATATAACAGGTGGGTTCCCATTATTGGGTTTGCTCGGTGCTAATTTTTACTCCCATCTAGATAGACACTGAGTATGATTAACCGAATAGACTAGACTGAGTTAACTGAGTTTCGTTGACTGTCGAAATACTACTGAGGTTACTGACTTTCTACGGTTTCTAAGATTACTGAGTTTACTAAGTTTTCCTAAATCACATGACTAACTAAAGTGACTTTCTAAGATACCATAGCCGGACAGTTCCTGTATACCCGTCAGGCTATGAAGGTTTTACCTACTGGGGTAGAGACTAAGAAGGGCTCTTCTAGAATTTTGGGACTGACTTTGAAATAAACTGCTATATAGTCAGTAACAAAAGACAAAGAAACTCCTGGACTTAGCAAAGCGTGAACAGGAACATGAATGATCTATAACATACTAGTAACCACATCTAGAGAATTTTATTGATCTTATCAGGATTAGAGAGCATAAATTCAATTTGGACGTTGCCCACTAGTAGGGCTGGAGGTAGCACCCTGCTAGTTTGGGGGATCAGACTGAGCTGAGGAATAGTTCAATTGAACCTGAGGACCTGGCTGAGGACCATCTCTGACTTTGTGACCTGGCTTGCCACATCCAAAATAAATACCACTACCAGCCTTGAAAATACCCTAATGGTTCTTGTAACAAGTCTGGGAAAGAGTACAGGTATGGGGACTGCTAACACTACACTGAGACTTAGACCCGGAACTTTATCTTTATTATAATCCCTGAACTTAAGAACTGGAGCACTAGTTGAAGAAGGATATAGAATTACTAACTTAGGAAGAAACTGAGAACGATTTCCTCCTTCTGATTTGGGTTGAGCAAAGTTAAAACTGAGCAAAATTGAAACTACCTGTCCTTGCTCTCTTATTCTGCTTCTCCCTTATCTTAATATTTTTCTTTTCTATCTGCTGAGCATGGGTCATAAGCCTTGCTATGTTCATGTCACTATTTAACATCGTGGACCTACACTTATTAACTACACTATCATTCACCCTTAAAACAAACTTACTCATCTTAGCCTTGCTATCTGCAATCATATGAGGAGCATATCTGTCCAATTCAGTAAACTTAAGAGAATACTCTTTCACTTTCATGTTGTCCTGCCTGAGGTTGATAAATTCTAATACTTTATCTTCTCTCAGCTATAGGGGAAAGATTCTACCTAAGAATGCAGTATAAAACTTTTCCCACTCAATAGGCCCTGATCTATATCCCTCTCTTAGTTTAACTATTTATACCAAGTATGAGCAATATCCTACAACTGATATATAGCTAGCTCCATACACTCACTAGAATTAACCCTCATAAAATCCGTAACCTTCTGAACTTGATCAAGAAATTCCTAATGGTTCTCATCTAACCTAGACCTAAAAATGGATGGATGATTCATTTGGGTGAAGTCCCAAATTCTAGTTGCAGCTGAAATTGCCACTGGGTTAGCTGGAAATACAGTTGATCATTCATACTGATTAGCAACTGACTTAGTAAGAGTAGCGAATGAATCTCTAAATTCTACATGAGAAATATGTTTGCCCAAAGGATCTTCGGGCAAAGGGGCTGGTTGATTCCCATTTCTTCTTTTAGGAGGCATGATCTGTAGAAGAAGGGGAGAAATGGATTACACTGAGAGATTGACTTGAGATTATTATCACTGGTATAACATGAATACTAAAATTAGGGAAAACTATTCCTAAATAATCTTATAGCTCATGTACAAAAATGTTGCGTGCAACACACCCATGAACAAGACTCAACTAGATGCGGCTTTCAGACTTCCTAGGACTCTATTGAACCTTTGACTCTGTTATCAATTTTTTAATGTCCTGAATCAGGTAACCGGAATGACTATTATATGTACCGAAACACTGCATAATATACTAAATGATTGCAAAATAAAGGCTAAAAGGCCATAAGGTTCAAAACTGTAACATAACTAATAAAAGTATAACATCTAGATGGGGTATGAAATACCCAAAACAACTTAAATAACTGTTTAAACATGATAGTCTGAAAAGCCTCTAACTGACTAAACTGTCTTAATAAGGAGTTTATGGGACATGTCCCCAACTAACTCCAACTAATAAATTAATTAATGAGATAATAAAGTAATGGTCATATCCTCAAAGGATAAGGACTCACTGATAACTCGAACTACTGAGGCTGGAATGCTACTGATGATTTAGAGCTCGTGCTTCTGACCCTATGATATAAACACCATAGCGTAAATATGTCAGTACATTTTAATATACTGGAATTCAGGTGAGGTAGGCTGAATGCAAAGGGTTCATATGCATGAATACATTAAAACTATAACTGAGTTTGTGATAGTATAATTACTGAGTCTGAGTACTGATAACATGAGATATTGATATCTGTAAAACTAAAATAATTGATACTTATCAACTGTATCTGATAGTCTAGGTTCTGATTAAACTAGTTGAGTTCCGTACAGTTTTGAGTTGACAGTATCTGACAGTCCTAAATTCTATAGAACTATTTAAGTTCTATTATTGAGACCGAATAAATGTATCTGATAGTCATGATTTAATAACTTAAACTGTGGGAAGTAGTTATCTAACTGACATGCCCCTAATAAACCATTATGGATTAGTTGGGGTCTAATTTGTAGCCCCAATTAGAAGGGTGTCAATACCGCGCCACTGGTAAGAACAATCTGCTAGTAACCCTCAGATAACAAGTGACTCTAGTGAGAATGGTGGGAACCCTCATATAACATGTTGAGCCACCTCATCTACCTTCATATAATAGGCTATGATGTCTCAATTTACGCTGGATACGTATTTAAGCAAGGATTGCTTCTAAGAATTACACCCTCATATAATAGATGGGTTCCCATGCTTGACTTCGCTCGATGCTAATTTCTACTCTCATCTTGATATACACTAATCATAATTAACTGAACTGACTGGATTGAGTTAACTAAGTTTTGTTGACTGATGGAATACTACCGAGGTTACTAAATTTATGAGGTTTTTGAGATTACTGAGTTTATTGAGTTTTCCTGAATCATATGACTGACTCAATTTCTATGAACATGGCTCAACTGAGAGTATCTTGAAAACATGACACTTTCTCTAGGCACATATCTAATTGTCGGGTACAAGTACCCCAAGGACTCGATAGCATGAAACATACAAAGCATGTCTTTGTTTAATACATGACCAACATCGAAAATCCATAATATAATAAGATGGGAATTTCATGAAGTTCTAAAGCACCACAATGGCTACACATATATCCATAATTCATTGGTTAAGACATTTCTTCAAACACTTAATATGCTTGGATTTGTACATGAATGGGGATTTCATATTATCATACAAGAATGACACTTTTCCTTCACATAGGCATTTAATAAAATATATGGGAAGTATGCTTTGGTTATACAATCATCAACACATCTAATAATCATGGATGCATCCATCAACAAGCAAATTTAAGGGTTTATCATGATTATTTCGCAAATTATCACATCTTAGGGTCAATCATCGGAATATGTAATTTCAAACATGAATCAAAACCCCACAACATGATGAACATTAATTTCAATTTAATTTAAATCATGAACATTCATAAATACACAAATCTTGGATTTTGGAAAGATATTCTTGAGCTTCATGGGTGAAAGGGACCCATGAATCAACACATGACATACCTGAGTTGTGATTTCTTAAATATTTATGGAGTATAACTTGAATCGTTGACTTGAAATTAAACACCTAGGGTTTCTTGTTCTTAGGGATTGATCTTTGAGAGAAAACCCTAATTTTATGTTGTGAGTGAATAATGAACTTATGAGCTTGGTCTGATATAATTCGGGGTTAAAATGGGTGGAAAAAGACCCAAATACTCATTAAAAATAACTTAAAATTTTCTGAATAGGACCTGCGATGGCTCGTGTGATTGTCCATCATTGGCTTGATGGTCTGTCATTTTGACCATCATATGTGGACCAAAAAAAGACTCACTGCCTTATAGAAATGGCTTGGGCGATGGTCTGTCACAATTTAAAAAATCTGTCAAGATGTCCTTTGCACCATATCCAAAAGGTTGACTCACTACTTTAGCTGCGATGGTCTAGACGATGGTCCGTCGCTAGATCGGAAGTCTGTCAACCTGGCCGTTGCACTTGGGAAATTTTGATAGATCTGTCTTAAATGTCCATAAATTTTTATTTCAATACCGGATTTGGACAAAATTTGCATCGTTGGAAAGCTAATTCAATTTCTCACATAATAAAAAGTAAAGATATTAAAAATTCCATGTGTACAAAAATGTATTTATCTTTCAAGGTAAGTTTCTATCATTCTTGGGATGATTTCAAGCTAGGAAGAAGTACTGGGTATTACATATCTCCACTGGGCTCTCTAGTCTTATTCGTGCATGAGAAAGATGGCTCTCTATGAATATGCAGTGATTACAGCTTGTTGAACAAAGTCACAATCAAGAATAAATATCCTTTTCCTAGGATTGATGACTTATTCGACCAGATTCAGGGTACAAATAATTTCTCTAAGATAGACCTTATATCTGGCTATCATCAGCATAAAGTAAGGGAGTGTGATATTCTAAAAATAGCCTTCAAAACCCATTATGGTCACTTTGAATTTCTAGTTATGTCCTTAAAGCTAATGAATGCCCTATAAACCATCATGGACTTGAAAAATTGAGTGTTCAAGAAGTACTTGGACATGTTCATCATAATCTTCATTGATGACATTCTTGTCTGTTCTTGTTGTGAGAATGACCATGAAGACCATCTCAAAATTGTGTTGCAAACTCATATAGATCATCAATTGTTTGCCAAATTCAGTAAGTGTGAGCTTTTTCTAAGGTAAGTAGATTTTCTTAGCCATGTAGTTTCTAGTAATGGCATTAGAGTTGATCCTTAAACCACCAAAGAAGTTAGAAACTAGCCAAGACCCATCTCTCCATCAGACATTAAGAGTTTCTTGGGTTTGACTGGCTATTACCAATGATTTCTTGAAGGGTTTTAGTTTATTGTGTCCCCCATGTCTATATTGACTCAAAAGAAAGTTAACTTTTAGAGGTCAAATTCTTGTTAGATGATTTTTCAAGAATTGAATAGTCGACTAACTCTAGTGCAAGTCTTGGCACTACCTGATGGTCCAGATTAGGTGTTTGGTTGGTTGATTTAGCTGAAGGTAGTGTATGGGTTTGGAATAGTTTATAATCTTCTTTGGTTTTCCAAAGTGAAGGAGTCAGTTAGATATCACAAAATTAGAAGTTTTCTCCCAATGAGGAGATGGTTGTTATGCTACCAGAGTAGATGAGTCTTTTGTGTGATGATGGTTAAGAACATCAGATTTTGGTGTAATTGGATGGTGCTTATTACTCTATTCACCCAGGAGCCACCAAGATGTACTGTGATTTATAGGAAATCTATTGGTAGAGTAGCATGAAGAGGGCTATTACTGAGTTTGTAGCCATGTGTGCTAATTATCAACAGGTTAAGGTTGATCTCCAAAAGCTTTGTGGTATCTTGCATGAGTTTAGTATTCGCACTTGGAAGTGGGAAGAGGTGAACATAGAATTTATGATAGGGTCACCCCTTTCACATCATCAGTGTGAATCAATTTGGGTTATTATTGACTGAATCACCAAGTCACCCTTTTTTCTTCCAGTCCATACTTCCTTTTTAGATGAAGATTATACTAAGCCTTATATTAGAGAGTTGGTTAGATTGTATAGAATTACATTGTCCATTATTTTAGATAGAGGCACTCAGTTTACCTCTTGCTTTTGGAAAGCCTTTCAGAAAGGTCTTGGTACCCAAGTTCATCTTAGTGCTACTTTTCATCCTCAAACAGATAGTTAGGAAGAGATGACGATTCAGTCACTAGAGGATATGTGTTATTGACTTCAAGAGTAGTTAGGATGATCACTTTCTATTGATCGAGTTCGCTTACAATAATAGTTATCATTTGAGTATTTAGATGGATCCGTTTGAGGCTCACTATAGGAGGAGGTGTAGATCACCTATTAGTTTGTTTGAGGTAGGTAAGGTTGCATTGATAGGGTCAGATATGGTATTTAAAGCTATGCAAAAATTTTAATTTATTCCAGAGAGGCTTAAGATAACTTAGATTCATCAAAAATCTTATGTAAACGTGAGGATAAGGGATCTTGAGTTTGAAGTTAGTGACCTAGTTTATTTGAAGATTTCGCCCATGAAGGGGTGAAGAGATTTTACAAAAAGGGGGAGCTTAGTCCCCGATATGTTGGCCTAGAGTATTGAGCCATGTTAGGAAGGCATCATAAGATCTTGAGTTGCCTACAGATTTGTCATTCGTTCATCTAGTGTTTCATGTCTCCTTATTGAAGAAGTGTATTGGTGATCCGGCTATTGTAGTTCCTTCAAAAATCTCCAAAATTTAGGATATCCTTTTTTTCTAAAGAAATCCCAGTTGTTATTCTTGATCACCAGATTCATAGGCTAAGGAACAAAGAAGTTCCCTTGGTTTAAGTTTTCTGGTGGAATTTGTTTGTTGAGGGTGCCAGTTGGGAGGTAGAAGTAGATATGCGAACCAAGTACCCTCATCTCTTATCCACAAGTTTAGACTCATCTTAAGTTAATAATTTTTCCTTTGATTACCTCTTTTCCATTCTCAGTTTCATCCATATAATCATTTTCATGTCATGGAATGTACTCACTAATAAGTTCAATCATGTAATCATGCTTCTAGTTATGCATTTCGCTTACTATTCCCAGTTCATCTAGTCTCATTCGAGGATAAATGTTCCATAGAGGGAGATATTGTAAGACCCCGTAAGATCCTAACTCAAATGTCAAAGGGGTCCAAGACTTCGAAAATTTTACCAAGTGTTAAGACTTAGTCATTTCCAAATCCCTTTAAACTTCGATGATATATATGTTATCTTCCTAATATTGGATCGTTGATTTTAAAGATAATTCATGATCGTGGTAGTTAGTAGTATGTTTTGGGTGAGTTTTCAAGTTTTTGGACCACTGTAAGGGCATGTTTGGACTTCTAAAATAGTAGTTGGACCAAGAAAAGCCTGCGACGCTTGCTCTAGTGCACCGTAGTGGAGCCTGTGGTGCCAAATCTAGTGCACCATAGTGGATACCGTAGTGCCCTCTCTATCATACCCCTTATTTTTCCAGTTTTTCATCCCATTTTTTGTAAGGGAATTTGGGTCTTTTCCCACCAAAATTTGTCCATAACATAAAATTAAAGCCACCAAGGAGCATTAATTTTCCCCATAACTCATAATTTCTCTCCAGGAAAGTAACCCTCTTCTAAGAACAAACCCTATCCTTCTCAAAATTCAATCTCAAATTTCAAGAAAAACAACCAAGAACTTCCACTAATTCATCAACTAAGGTATGTGGGGTTATGAACAAGGACACTCTTTCACTCTTGTGCCCAAATTGTATGATTTTAAGATTTAATTCACTTTTTTTAATTAGGGTTCATACCCAAGTATGTATGTTCTTAAAGCATATGATTTTATGATATTTAAAGATTGAATATATCAAGAATTGATTATGTCTATGTTTTAATTACATTATTTATTTTATGAATGAGATTGCACTATCTTGACTTGTTATTGTTGAAGTATTTCAAGATTGTTATTGAGCATGAAGTGTTATTTTGAATTAATATGAATTTAAAGCATGGTTTAAGCCCCAAGTTTGAGTATTGAGACTTCAAGAAGATTATTCTTTTAGGTATTATTTGATAAGCTTATATATAATGATTTTTACTAAGAATTGATCTTTTGATGCTATGCTAAGATAAGGAATCCACATTATCATACAACTATGATTTAAAGCAAAGAGAGGCATAACCGATTTTTATTATAAACCCTTATGCTATTTTAAGGTTGATTTCTTAAAATCTGATCATATAATAAAGAGAGTAGTATTTATCATCAAGTTGGTATGAGTCCAAGGTCGCTGACCCAGAACTATGTGCCCCATGATTCAAGTCCCAATATGGGTTACGTATAGTGATCACTTAACTTAAGGTCCTATTTCGATGGCTAGGGTAGGAAAACTTTTCCTAGTGGGATCTCTCCTATTCATGGGTAATTCACTGGATTCCATGATAAGATCACATGGTTTATGTTGGTTAGAAGAACCTTCCTGAAGAACAGTTAAAAGAAAAGCTTTTAGAAACTAAGTTTCATGGCTCACAAAGTACATATTTGTGCTTCATTACTCATGCTAATGATTTTACAACTTTTGATTTCTTCAAGCTCAAGGTGAGTCATTTATACTAGAAATATCAACGAATGAGGATCAACTCAAAAAAAGTGAAATCCAAGTCTGAAACAACTAGATATGAGCTAAGTGAAGAACATATAGAAACCCAAAAGATGGAGCTCACACTTGAGTTTGAATGTTATTTGTGAAACACTGAAGGCCTTGAAAAGGTCGCCAGAAGATGTTATGTGCTCAATGAAAGGAAGAGAAAATATAGTATCAGTACACAAAAAAACAACGATGTACTAGTAGGGTCATCCGCCAATAGAAAATGGGAGAAATGATTTAGTAAATATAACTAAGTAAATCAAGAAAAAACATGAACACCTACCATGTAACCTTACCTCAAGTTTGTAATACATAAAGTTATTCACAACACCATAGAATTCAGTCAAATGCAAGTCAAGATGAATAACAACAGAAGTCAAACCCATGAATACCAATATGACTTTTAAGTCAACAAACTATGACTCAATAACAATATATCATTCAAATGTCAATTACATAAGTACGTAAACATTAAACACAATTAAAAATCATTATTATTTAAATGGGAAACTCAAGGATCCATTCCAATAACAAAAATAACAACAATTATGAATCTTGGTTTAATCAAGAAACTGAACACAACAAGTAACCACATAACCCAATTCACTCAAAGAACCAATATAAAAAATCAACATATAAGCTTTATTCACTCAAGTATCTAATATAGTAAGTTATCATTAAAAGAACCATCACTCTCACTTATACTTTGTACATATATCCTAAGGGTCTTATGGTCATCTAGCAGCCATGACCTATAGAGGATTAGCTCTTAACTACGTACCAAATCCCAGACATAAAGTGTTTGTCAACCTTATACCTACTAATCCCTTAAATATATCCAAATATCAATACATCTCACAATAATCAATGGATATCACAACAATCACAATAATAATAACACTTGTAAACCGACAAGCATTTCATATAAGTGCATAGTATGAGATTAAAACTTAGGATATAAGATAATCATTCACTTTCCTTAAACGTGTTTTTTAATAAGAAATATGAAGGAATAGTTATCATCCATACATAAAATAAGTTGGGTTTCAATTACAGTAAACCATTACCTACCTTAATCCAAGATCAAAATGCTCTAACAAACTTGAGCTTTTCCCTTTCTTACAACCTCAATTTATTACGGTCTAAAAATATCAATACAACATAAATTAACAAAATAAACTACAATATCGAAGATTATAACATAATCTCAAAACTCCAAGTCCAAATTTTTGTTTATTCTTCCTATTCTAATATTTTCTATTATCAATCTACCTTAGTCCTATTAAATTATGGGTTCAATGGAGAATTATAGTCATGAAAGAGTAAATTATAAAATTTTTACCAAAACCCAAGGGTTTTACACCTAATTCATCCCTTTGTCAAGAAAAAAAAGATAGTCTGGTTAAGCAAAATCCTTTGCAAAACTCACAAACTAGTGATTCTAATGTTTAGAAATAAAAAGCCTATTTAAAGGGAGTAATAAACTTACCTTTATAAAGAATTTTGATGGAAAATAGGTAGAAATCATCCAAAATTGCCTCCCAGCCCATAGATGAATAAAACATAAATATAATATTTTTGGGTATTTTCAATATTAATGCACATATACTCCATTATATTGGTACTTTCTCGCTATAGACGAATTTTCCCACGATGAAACGATTGACCAAAATTGAATTCTTCTATAGTGACAAAATTCCAGCTATAGAAGCACAATAGTAGTGGCTTCCCACCCTCTATTGCGGGGTAGGTAAGGTAGGAATTTAGGATTCCTCTCAGTTTTGCATTTTTTCCAATACTCCTTTAGCTGTCGACATCCCTAACAAACCCCTTTATATAACGATCAATATCAAAAGATTTACTTACCCAAGTTTGCTTTACAAAAATCCAATGGAATCCTTATCGACCTCACTAATATAAAATCATCTTGAGTTATATAACCTTACACCAATCCTTTCTTGGATTTCTCTAGACTATACCACACTTTGATTTTATCTAAGACTAGACTATCATAAAATTTTTAACTCCTAATTCAGTGAAAATATTAATACAGATATTGTTATTCTAGACTTACCTGTAATAGCGGAAAGGGTCTTTAGATGAATTAAATAGTTTTGTTTTTGATTCTTCACAACAATTGAAAATTAAAAAGAGATATAATAAAAACTACAAATTCTAAATCTAAAATATGCGTGAAACTAAGTCTGGTAACTCTTTATTACAAGGTTTTAGTCAAGATTATTTATAAAGGCCTCAAAATTTAAAATTGTAACAAACTCAAATTAGCTATGGACATGATCTATAACTCTATTAATGGATCCTACATTGATAGATGATATATGGATTGTCTTTAATCCTGTAACTAATTTCTCTATAGGTTTTCTTGGAATTCCACTATGGATTCAACCAAGGACCACATATTGATTCATGGTCCATAGATTTAACCATAAGTGTTCCAATTAGTCTGATCATTTTCAAGTATACAATCCATACATATCACATATGATCTTAATTTCCTGAAAAGATTAATCATCGGTAGACTTATATATTTACACCTTCTCAATAATTTTTCATAATGGGTTCAATGACTCAAAAATTAATATATGGTTACTTGTTCTCTATTTAATAATAATTTTTATCTACTTATTTTATATCCATTTCGACTTCTAAAATCTACAACATAATATTATAACCTTTAAAAAATATATCAAGAAGAAATCCATATAAAATACAAGTTAAAGACACTGGATATGTAATTACCCTTTAGGTTATTTTTCATATTTCCACTTATTTCTATCGTTAGAGCTTCTCTATAGTTTGCCCAAGTCATTTATTACTTAGTGGAACTGAAAGTTTGGTTACCAGGAAGTTCATCCGATTTTAGAGCCATTTCTTTATTTTAAGTCTTTATTGATTCTAAATGGCCACTGGGTGAAAACTTTAGTCAAATGACCTTGAATGAAAATTTTAACTATTCTAGCAACTTTATAATATTGATTTTAGGCTAGGTGGACTCTTAGATTGGGTCTTGAGGCATCTAGGCTTATTTTGACCTATTGGTTAAAGTTAAAAAAATGGAAATTAGGTTTGGGACCCATATTTTATTGAAGCAACCTCAAATAGAAATTTTTACTATGCCATTGAGTTCAGAATGTCAAATTTGATATGGTTACCTAGTTCATTTGTGTATACAGGATTTTGGATAAATCTTAAGGGCTTGGCGGAGACTTGGAAAATTCCAAGTCTGCTAATGTATCTTGTGCATCGTAATTGCTATCTAAGGGTTACAATTGAAATACCCTTAGAAGGCCTCAAGTGCCACAATCACAGAGGCTTATCGTAATCACGAACATCGTGTTGCGATTGCAAGAAATGAGTACCTAGTAAGGGTATAAATACCCTATTGTAGCCTAGTTTTTGTGCATTCTTCACACCCATCCTCTTGGGAATAAATGCCCAAAATTGAAATATCCTTAAATTGGTGCTTGTGGGAAGGTTCAGAGCTTGTCTAACACTTATTTATGCAATTATCTACCAATTTAAAGTAAGATTTCACCCTTTCTATGGTAGAAATTACCATTTATTGTTCAAAAATCTCAACACCTTAGGGGCTTGAATTTAGCCCTAAATTAGCAAGAAATTTACCAATTTTTAGGGTAATGATTCCTTAAGCATATGGAAACATTGGGTTAACTTCTCCATAAATGGGACCCATATGGGATTTTGGATAACTTTTGGACCAAAGGCATAGTAGTGCAATATGGGTATCATTATTCTCATATTGATGAGTATAATAGTGTTTTGATAGTTTGGAATCTTGATATAGCTTCTCAAATGGAAAAAATGGTGATTTAGTAAATCTGATAAGCTTTCTTCAGCGTCCAAGTAGACTAAGTTTTAACGCTTGTTATATTGAGCTAATTCATAGTTTGTTTGTAATACTATGTTAGATTTGGGATGGGTTTAGGAGTTGGTGTGATAAATTGAAATACTTAGGATTAGTTGGATCATTTAGGCTATTTTAAATATCATTTTGGGCATGATGAACCTAGTTATTTATATCCTAGATGAGGCTGACCTTGTAGAATTATTCTTAGTTTAGAAATTCTTTAGTTACTTAATTAATGTGGACACTTCCTTGGTTAATTGAGTTTAGGATGAAACTTACCCCAATTGTCTTACCTTAGATGAGATATTTTTAGTTTTTTTATATTAGGAGGAATTGCTATCCTAGGACAAGTTGTGGATTATTTAATATCTAAAAGTGGATTTAGATACCTTAGCTTAGTATGAGGTAGATATTGCTTGGTAAATAATTTTGGAGATTTGGAAGTGGGATCTTTTACCCACCTTAGGTGAAGACTTGTGATATTTATTGAAGACCCTTGATACGCTTGAGTACATCTAAGAAGATGGTTATTTTGGTGTTATTTAGACACCTTCATAATTGTTCATAATGACGGACATTGGAGTAATTCTTAACAAGAGTGTTATAAATGAGTTATTGATTAAGCTTATGTTATTGATGAGCTATTAAAGATGCTATTGATTTGACTATTGATAGGGCTACCAAATATACTATTGAACGGGCCCTTGAGTATGATAATGACTAATCCATAAATTATGCTATAAATGACCTATATATTATACCATGGATTAACTATTGATCAAGTTATTGATAAGTTATCCCTTATGCTAATGATAAGCCATCAATTCGACTATTGATAAGTTATTGCTTATGCCATGATCATATTTATTAATTATGTTAGTGGTCATATTTATTAACTATATTGGCAATTATGATATTGATTGTCCAAAAGATCATGCTTATTTGCTATATTGCTAATAATAATAACTATTTTGCCAGAGCTCTCAATTTTAATTATGATTATTGATCATGTTAATATACTATGTTAATGGTTATGCTATTAAATACTCTAATGATTATGCTATTGGCCTTATTAATGATAATACTAATTATTTATACTTGATAGAAATTCGAAAGATGACTATGATATTGATGATGTTGATGATGATATTATGATGACACATATATCTGATAACACCAAATAATGATTATGAATATATATTTCCAACAAGGACGGAGGATGATTATGATGATATATACCCGACAAGGCTCGAAAGATGATTATGATGATATATATGTCAAGCAAAGTCAGAGAGTAATTATGATAATATATACACAGTAAGTCCAGAGGATAATTATGATGATATATATATGCCCAACAAGACCAGAAAATGATTATGATGATATTTATAAAGATAGTTTTTAATATTGATCTTGGATTGAGTTCAGTTGTATGTTTTATACTATGATGATATACATACTATGATACGATGATGTTAAGGTGTGAGTTTGATAATATGGTTAAGTTGAAAATAAGGAATAAGATATAATGTAGTATGATATGAATAGACTAGTGATAAAATGAATAGTAGATAAACATTCATTAGTTGAATATTGGTTAGTTGATGAATATTGGCTACTTGGCAAATCTTGGAAAGTTGATAAATAATAACTAGTTAATAAGTGATGTTTAGTTGATAAAGGATGATTTATTGATACATGAGGATTATATATTACATGATTGCTAACTGATAAGTAATGGTTAATTAGAAAATGATGAATATGGTGAGTCGATGTTTATTGTGAGGAAAGACATGGATTAATTCTAATTGTATTATGAGATTTAATATATGATGGTGGTGGGTTATTCTATCTTGTTTGTACCATTCAGGATTTTAGGGGCTTGTGATGGGTTACTTACTTTTCTGCACCAATTGATGTATGGGAGCCAATTTTGTAGTTATGATTTTATGCGTTGATGCTTTATGTTATGTTAATATGATACTCTAGTTATCTATTATTTTAGGTTCACTTTTTTTACTTTGACTTGGTTATGTTATCATGCATTCTATCATTCTTATATCATGATTTAGCTCATTCAACCGATGATGCCTACTGAGTATTCATTATTTTGGTACTTATACTACACATGTGTACCTTTTTGGTGTAGATTTGAGTACTAGTAGTCATCATTAATCAATGTTCGTACTTTATTAATTTTTAGAGATTGGGTGAGGTCTTGAAGTATGAGTCACCTATTTCCTTCTATCTTTCTATGTTCAGTCTTTTGTTTCTTGATAGATGTATTGAGTCTTCTAGATATTTGGGTTTTATTTTTACTACTAAATGCTCTTGTACTAGCTCTACCAAGTTATGGGATTGCATTTATGTAGTGAGTATCTTTAAATTATTTCTATTGTCTTGCTTATTTATTGTGCCTATTAGGCCTTTTTGGGGCATTTCCACTAAATTATCCCATTGTGTTTAAGTTTGGGTTATGTTTTGGCATACCTACTGGTGGGGTAGAGTAGGTTCCATCAATACTTGTAAATCAAATCTTGACATATTGGTATAAGATCCTACGCTACAATATTATTAGTACAAGAGAAAATGCCTAGTAGAGTCTTGGGGAATGATGATGTTAGTTTCCTATCATCGGGTGGCTACGGGATATCCTTTGGAGTTCTTCACTTCTTTTACTCATTTTGTGATAACATCTGAATTGGTTTGTAGAACATTTCTTTGATTTTACTCTTTCATAGATGGCTAGGATATGTGCTACTTCTACACGTGATGAGGGACTCGAGATCGAGTGTAGGTATCTTTTTCCTATTTGTGGATGACCTAGAGGTTATGGATAGCCTTGGGATATGTTCTCATATAGGGGCCAGTAGAGGGGCCCTCTACCAGACCCTATTCTCACTTTTGAGCTAGAGATTGTTCCACCTATCTAGTGATAGGCTAAGGACTAGCCTAGGATTTATCAGGGTTTATTGTTTCTTCAGTTCTTAGAGAAGCATTCATTTAGATTTTGGGGTTAGCTGGTGATGCACTATTTAATGGTGCACAGTCTACAGATTAGAGTGGTATGAAGATAAGGGTGCACCTTATAGCTAAAACTCATAGATTTAAGGTTCCTCCTTTGCCAGTGGTTGCTCAACCAGTAGTTGCCCAGCCTACTATGTCTTCCGAGGAGCAAATGATATTGGGTTGATTCTTGAGATTAGCTCCATCTATGTTCTTTGGTGCTTCAATCGAGGATGTATATTAATTTCTGATTCCTTGAAGGTTAGGATCCATAATTTGGGACTTGTTTCGACTCATGGCATGTATTACACCATATTTTAGTTGGACTGGGCTTCTAGACATTGGTGGAGAGGTTTTATGGATTCTAGACCGCTGGATCTTCTCCCATAACATAGACTCAGATCTCTAAGATTTTCTTGGAGAAGTATATGCCTAACAACCATAGGGATACTTTTGAGAGATCATTTCTCTAGATTGAAGCAGGGCCCCATGACAGTTGTGAAGTATGAGGCTCATTTTAATAGTTGTCTAAGAATGCAACATTTATTCTAGATATAGAGTATGAGAGAGTTCGTTGCTTTGTTAGAGGGTTGAGACTTACCCTTCGTATGTCTACTCAGTGTTTTACAGATGTGTGTTAGTTTTTTGATGAGATTTTTTATCATGGTTAGCTTATGAAGGAGACACATCATGAGGCCCATAGGGGCAATGATAAGATTCTAAGATATAAAGGTAGTTTCAGTGGAAGCTATAGTAGTTCTTGATTTAGAGGTAACCATTTTCATAGCAGATATTCTCTATGTCAATCCTATTAGCCTCACAGTTATCCTAGTCGACCTATTCAGGCAGTGTTCAGATTACTACTGGAGGTTGGCCTAGTGCTAGTAATTTCCCTTGTTAGGGCAGTGGTTAACTTTTGAGAGGTTTATCTTCCGGTCATTCTAGACGTGGTGGTTATTTTAGATTAGCTAGATCTATTAATTCTAGTTTAGCTCAGGTGACATGTTATATTATGGAACTCATGGTCACTATTCGTGAGATTTCTCTAGTTGTAGGGAGATCATATCTTCAGCTCAGAGTGTTCCCTTTATTAAAATAGTTCATATCTCAGATAAAGGTGGTTCTCAAGGACATAGGGCAGTTTCTCGAGGTGTTTCTTGGGAATGCAGGATAAGAGGTTGGTCAAGAGACTAGCTAGGTAGCGAGTGTGGTCAATTATATGTAGTATCTGCTAGGGCTAAGGCTAAATCATCAGTGATGTTGTTATAGGTATGATTTTCATGTGCCGTCAGTCTACCCTTGCTTTATTTGATTTAGGATCCACATATGCTTCTACTTATTATGATCCACGATTAGAGATCTTGGTATTTATTATATGTTCCCTTTCGTGTATCTACTCCCTTGGTGATTCTTTAGTAGTGGATCGAGATTTCAGATCATTTGTTGTGACTATTAAAAATGTTTATGCTCATACTGATCTTATTTCTCAAGATATAATAAATTTTAATGTGATTCTTGGAATAGGATGGTTATCCCACAATCATACGGTCAAGGATTTTTTTTCATGGATTATTACCTTAGACATGACTAATATACCCCTAGTCATGTGGTAGAGAACTGTTAGCCATGAGCCGATATGGATTATTTTTTATGTTTGTGGTAGGAGGCTTATTTTGAGGGGATGCGAGTCTTATCTCTCTTATATTTACAAAACTAGCATGGAGAGTCCATCAGTTTAATCTATTCCTATAGTTTGTGAGTTTCCTGATGTGTTTCCTACAGACCTTCCTGGTATTCCCTTTGTTTGTAACATTGAGTTTACTATTGATCTCGAGCCTGGCCCCCGACTTATTTCTATGACACCTCACAGTATGAATCTTACCAAGCTTAAAGAGCTAAATTCTCAGCTATAGGATCTTTTTGGTAAGGGTCTTACTTGAGGGAGTGTGTCTCCTTGGGGAGCTCCTGTGATGTTTGTGAAGAAGAAAGATGGCTCCATGTATATGTGTATTAACTATAGACAACCAAATAAGGTAATGCTAAAGAACTATTAACCTATTCCGTGTATTAATGATTTATTTGAACAACTTCAGGGTGTAGTGGTGTTCTCTAAGATTGAATTAAGATTCGGTTAGCATCAGTTAAGGATTTGGGCTGAGGATATCCCAAAGATTGCTTTCAGGATATGTTATGGTAATTATGAGTTCCTTGTGATATATTTTGGGTTGACTAATGCCCCAGCCACATTGATGTATTTGATGAACCAAGTGTTCAAACCTTATATGAATTCTTTTGTGATTGTGTTCTTTGAAGACATCCATGTGTATTCGAGAAGTAGAAAGGAGCATTCACAACATTTGAGGATTATACTCCAGACTTTGAGAGATCATGGTTTTTTTTTTCAAATTCTCTAAGTATGAGTTTTGGCTTAAGTCGGTGATATTCTTTGGACATATGATGTCTAAGAATTGTATTATGGTAGACTGAGCTAAGATTGAGGTGAATTGTGATTGGGATAGACCTACATCTCCAACTAAATTTCATAGCTTTATTGGTTTGGCCAATTATTATAAATGATTCAACAAGGGTTTTGCTATTATTTGAGTACTGATAACGCTCAATCTACAGCTCTCGTAGGAGTGTAAAGCGGTCGTTAGCAAATATAGAACCCAACCTGGGTTGGGTGTCGATCCCACAGGGAATAGCTTGGTCAACAAGTAAGTAAAATTAATAGACTTTTGGTGCAAGTCTCGTAAGAAGGGGGGATTGTAATACGTAACCAAAGTAATGAACTAAAAGCTGAAAATAATAAAGTAAAAAGAGAGTATTTCGTAGGTTGTGAAACAATGAGAATTGAGGCGTTGGGGTTATGTCCACCTTCAGAGGTATACGTCTCTATTGGCTATGAGTGTGTAGAGTCTTGACATGCAATTGCTTATAGAGAATTGTAGTCGATGGTAAATCCAAGCGTCTCTCGACCTAAACAAGGACTATTTCACTTTAACTCTCTCGAGCTTAAAGTGTGTCTAGCGGTACGAATTCTCCAAGAGGTTAGTCCAGTTACGGCACTAGCTTTTTAATAGGAAAGGGTGTCCTACTACCTTGACATTATCTCTTTTCCAGACAAATAACCTTTCTCTCGAACAAGTTAAATGTTAGACTGGCGTTAGTCTATGCGTCTTCTTTTCTAGACAAGTAACCTTTCTCTCGAACAGGTTAGATGTTAGAATGGCGTGTTCATTTGTTTGAACCGCAAAGGATGTAGATTTAAGATGAAGAGAATAATGATATAAGCAATATACGTGTCTTGAACTCACAAGCTCATAGCAATAGATAGTAACTCATTCGGCTTCCATAACCCCAACTAAGAGGTTTAGTTACCCATGAATGCGAAGGATATCACGTTTTGCATGGTGGATGGCGTGAATAGTAGGTGTTTGGCGTGTGGTTTTGGTGATTCCTTAGCAAGTAACGATTCTCTTGTTGTGGAATTTAAGAGTTGAATGTTTGTGGTGGAAGATGAGAGAGATGGAAGAAAATTAATAGTTTAAGAATGAATTTCTTGAATGAAGGGAGGAGTTGCCTCCACTAAGGGAGGACTTGATTAAAATCTCTAGCATGATAGGGTATTTATAATACTCCTATCCTACTCCTACTATGCTAATGAAATAAATAACCAAATCCTACTAAACTAAGGAAATACTTAACCCATTTGTACTAGGTTAATGTAACATTCTCCTAATCCAAATAAACTAATGAAATACATAACCCAATTGTACTAGGTTAATGTATCATTGTCAAAATCCAGCTTTGTGTCTGTAAGTCCCCAAAGTCTTCAGAAATGCTGTTTTAGTCCTGGACAGATTTTCCATGCAGTCCCCAAAGTATTCAGAAATGCTGTTTTAGCCCGGGACAGATTTTCCATGCAGCAGATTTGGTCCTTTAGGCGTCCAGCTCCTTTCTACTTCGTTTGTGAGCTTTCTTTTGCGTCAAGTAAGCCATAAAATGCTGTATTTTGCATCATTTATACCTGAAACTTTACTAATCATGTTCGTTAGCTCATTTATAGGAAAAAGGACTAAAAGTGCATGAAATATATAATTTGTTCTCAAAACTAGGCTAAAATATGGGCAAAATATATTGATATAGGCGTGTAAATTCGCCTATCATCAACACCCCACACTTGCAGCTTTGTTCGTCCTCGAACAAAATATCATGTCCTTCTAAGCATCAACTTAGGATTTTTACAGCAACAACACAAAAGTTTCTTCAAGACAAGCACAAAAATTATCAACAAAGAGTAGATTTCCGATTATAAGTAGAAACAATTTAACCTCAAGCATAGACTCGTGATGGTGATCAACTCGCATGCAAACGTTAAGGTGCATAGAATCATGTACAACTATCCAAGACTCATCAACCATGTGTGTCTCACAATATAGTACCCATAATCACTCACAAGTATAGCATATTTTTCAAACATGGGTATCAAAATATCCTTGCACTCACTCTCACAAAGAATTCATATGTAGCAACTGATGACCATAGGCTTGCCCTTAATGTAGTACTCTACTAAATGTCAGAATGCTAAGCTTAGGATCAAGTAGGTCTTTTGATGGTTGTAATGTAGGCTAAGGGACGGGTAGGATCAGCTATTTTGGCCAGAAATAGTGACTAAGTTCCTAAGCACTTTAATACATCACATTGTATCATTGACACTTTTTTCTTTCAACCTTTCTTTATTTTATTCTTCCACCCTTGTTCTCATCTTTTGTTTTTCAATTTTAAGCACAACTCACTTTTCAGCTTTCTTTTCCTTTTTCTTTTCACAACATACCTCTTATGATAGCCCTTTCTTTTTCATAACATATTCAAGCACCCTTGCAATTTAAAGCATCATACTCACCCAATTTCCTCTTATGTTGTCACATGACTTTTTCACTTTAAAGCACTTAGGAATTTGGATCAAATTACGGTCTTGAAAGAAATGGATTAGGCTTACATACAAGGTTGTCAAAGAAATAGGCTAAAGGCTCAAAAGGGTTTAACTAGGATGATTTACATGGGTAGGAAAAACTGAAGGTAAACATGTATAGGTTGCCAAAGAAATGCCTAAATCATATCCTAAACTTACACTCCTTATTTTCGCTTTGCATACATACCAGGCAAGTTCTAGCATCAGCCACAAACATAGAATATACTATTAATCTCACACACACAAGGCACATGGTCGACTTGCTTGGAAGTAATATAGACTCTCGACCCAATCAATTGAAGGAATTGAATCACACAATATCACATAATGAGTCACAACTAGAGCCTAAATGTCTCAATCGTCATAATTGTAGCACATACTCTTGTTATAATCTCATGCTGCCTATTAGAATAATCTCATGCAAAGCTAAGTTAAAAAAAATTACTACTAAAAAAATCTTAACTAAAAAAATGAAACAAAATTAAAACAAAAGCAAACAAACATAGATGCGAGTAGAGAAGTATAGCATGCAATACCACCACCCCACACTTAGTCGGGACACTGTCCTCAGTGGAAAATAAATACGAGGAACCTGGTTGGTCGGACTTATCCTCTATGTCTGGGGTCATACCCCTTGCATTGGAATCATCATCAGAGTCGTCATCCTTAGAAGTTCCTCATAAGTATCCCACTTAATTCCAAGCGTGAGTCGAGGTATTTGCTGCGAGGAGGGTTCTCCTTGGTCCTTGCAACTTCTCTTTTTGCCCTTTTGGGAGGTGGTAGCCTTCTCCTTGCCTTGTCTCGCTTTAGGTGCCATTGTACCTGAGACTAGAAATAGTGTTAGTTGCAGCACAATCTCACTTGATACAATCTATAAGAAAGTACTAGGGGTACCACCCCACACTTAGTTTTGTTGCACAAATCAGCGGGGTGAACGTAGTCGATTTACTCAGATTTCGTCGACATACGTTTTAGGCTTGTATTCCAGCAAGAAAATCAGCATTGTATCACTTATTTGCAGCCATTGGACTACTTTCATGGTAGATATAGCAACACTATGACATAGGGGTTACCACATGGAATAGTTATTCTTACAACAAGCACAACCTCCTAAATCGATAGGTACTATAATCTCATCCCGATGGCCGGGATAGTCTAACATGTAAGCATCCAAACAACACTCTTAAGCAATATTCATAGCCATATCAATTCAGCAAATATCATAACAATGCTATTGAAACCAAATTCAAGTCGGAAATAAGTCAAGAATTCCCTACGTATATGTTCACTCACATGATTATGCAACAACAATTCGAACACATGAACATCACCAACAATCTTATATGATTTAGCAATTTATAATAAGCATAGCAACGTAGTACTTACGATAAATAGGTGGAGAATAAGAGAGCACTTACTTGCTTGAAGATTGTGGAGAAGTTGTTGTGGATTGGAAGAACAAAGGAAGAAAATTTTGAGAAGATTTGGAAGGTTATGTGGCGCCTTTAGGGTGTTTTCTAATGTGGTTGTGTTGTAAAACTATGTCCCCTTTATATAGGAAGAGTATGGGTCGGGTTATGACCCATTTACAATCGGATTTGGGGACAAAATCACCCTATATGCGGCGCATATCCCTCGGCATAACACATGTATATGCGGCGCATTGTCCATGGCATAATGGGACATATGCGCCGCACATGGTATGGCATATCTAGGCATATGCGGCGCATATGGTATGGCATTTGGTCTCAGTATCTCAAATGCCATAGCATAGGCGGCGCATAGTCAAAAGCACACCTAGGAATAGGCGGCGCATAGTGTATTGCACACTAGATTCCGAGTCCTTAGGCGATAGAATAGGTTGTGCATCGTTCGTGGCCTATTTTTACCAAGGCCTAGCCTTTCTCGAAGCCTATTATGACGTGAGAAAGTCTCAATCCATAGCCTTATGCATCACCATTCCTAACTTACCGACTTTACCATACAATGCGACCAAATCGCCAATTGAAATCAATCTCCTCGTTGCATACTTCTTGCACCTATATTTGCTCAAAACCAAACGAAAACAATTAGTACGATGGGTTGCCTCCCACCTAGCGCCTTAGTTTTGGTCGTGGCACGACTCTTATTTTTGGATTTTCATTTATCAAAAGCAAAAACAAGTACTAGAATGAAAGAAAGACAAAACGATAAACGATAAAATGATAAAACGATAAAACGATGGGTTGCCTCCCATCTAGCGCCTTATTTATTGTCGTGGCTCGACGTAGTTACCTCGAGTATTCAGACTTCGTCGAGGTAAGTGATGGATCGTTTTCTGAAAGGATTTAGACGACAATGAGGCTTACCTGTAGTCATGCGATCTTTTTCGAGCTGGCTCATACGTTTCTCCGGATAGTCACCAATTATATCATCAATAGTCCAACCCATAGCTCTCTTGTATCTCCTCAGAGCAGAGATGAGAGCTTCTACGTGCTGTTCACTTAAATCATCTGCTCTCTCAGGAAGTATATTTCTACTTTCCAGGAACACATACTTTAGATAATCGGGAAGCTCTTGCGATTCTAGCATTGGTGGCTCATTAATGAAAGTCTTCGCTATTGGTGACGGTTGATTCTTGGGATCACAATCCGGTTGCTTAGGAGTATACGGCTCTATTTCTGTTAGAGCACCCATAAGTTCTTCATTATCCTCATGCTCAATTTTTAGTGGCGCAACAGATAATGGCTCAACAGTAGGCTGTTTCTCTATAGATAATGCTTTCATATCCTCATAATGAACATCAGCTACAGATGACTCATTCATATCGCTGGGCTGCTTCATTGTTTTGCATATATCAAACCGTACCACTTCGTCAACCACTTGCTTGCCTTTTTCTGAAGTTTCCAGCACCTTACCACTTCTGGTAGTTATGGCCATGCATGACCCATCATTCCTTGGGTTTTGCACAGTATCGCTAGGTAAAGTGCCAGCCTTTCTTTGATTAAATGCTGCTGAAAGTTGGCTCAATTGCTGCTCTATTTGCTTGATAGAAGTGGAATGAGAATCAACTAGTTGCTTCATGGAGGACAAATCATCAATCACCTCCTTAACTCCTGCGCTCGTTGCTTCCACTCATTTCAATAACTTAGCCATCATGTCTTCCATACTCCCAGAATTAGATGTGGTGGTATCACGTCTACCAGGGGGAACGTACAAACCACTCTTTTCATTTTTGTTCTTCCAACTACCTTGGTCTTTGTTTCCAGATTTATCATAATGGTTCCGACCTTGGTTTCCTTGGGCATTCCCATGGAAACCCCTCTGATTATTCAAGTAGTCGGCCTCCGCTTCAGAATCAGATTCGTCTCTTCCTTTTAGCGCTACAGCTTTCACTTTTTCGGTCTTCCCTGATAATAAGTGTTTGGTAAGAAGATCCATCTGCATTTTCATGTGAGCCATGTCTTGGTCACGATCCTCTTGTCTTCGCCTCTGCTCTGCAGTCATGCCAAAAGATAAAGTGGGGCTTGTTACCTCAGAATCCCTGGTATGCCAAGCTCTACTTTGCTTTGTCATCCGATCTAGCATATGGCTTGCCTGCCCAAAGGTGAGGTCCATAAAAGATCCTCCAGCCGCATTATCAACCACTGACTTAGTCACCGAATTTAAAGCTCTGTATAATATCTCCATCAAGTGGTCATTGGTCATATGGTGATTTGGGCACCGCATGAGCTTCGTCTTGAACCTCTCCCATGTTTCGTGGAGAGCTTCAGTTGGAAGCTGTCGAAAATTTATGATCTCATCTCTCAAATGTGCTCTTTTGGATGGCGGAAAGAATCTTTCTAGGAAAGCGTCTTTCAATTGCCTCCAATTAGTAATAGAATCAGGAGTCAGCCGATTCAACCATAGAGTTGCCTCCCCAGACAGAGACAATGGAAATAGACGTAATCGAATTGCATTCTGTCCAATGCCCGGATTGTCGAATGACTTGCATGTGGAAATAAAGTTGATCAGATGCATATTCGGATCATCGCCTGCTAGTCCACCAAATAATCCCTTGAGTTGCAAAAGCTGAATCATGGCGCTAGTGATATTAAACTTTGCTCCGGGTGCCAATGGCGGAAGAATAATAGCTCCGGTGGCACCAGGTCCGTCTAGATCGTCCTCTTCGTCATCAAAAGGAATTTGCATAGCTCGGCGATCATGCCTCAATCTCGCTTGACGATCTCTCCTCTGCATGCGTGCCGCCACCTCAGTAGTATGTCGTGGGTTTAGTAGCTCTTCATCGCCCAGATCCTCATCGTCAGGATTTGTTGCTCGCCTACGATTATCAATATTCTGTTGATGCACTTGAGCAACCATCCTTTCAATTTCACATTGTGCCTCCATTGATGCACTGAATAAACCTAAATAAAACAAAAACAACAACTAAAAGTAAAAGTACGAGAATCTTTGACCAAAGGGTCTAGTAATTATCACGAACTTGATTGACACTCGTATTCCCCGGCAACGGCGCCAATTTTTGATAACGCTCAATCTACAGCTCTCGTAGGAGTGTAAAGCGGTCGTTAGCAAATATAGAACCCAACCTGGGTTGGGTGTCGATCCCACAGGGAATAGCTTGGTCAACAAGTAAGTAAAATTAATAGACTTTTGGTGCAAGTCTCGTAAGAAGGGGGGATTGTAATACGTAACCAAAGTAATGAACTAAAAGCTGAAAATAATAAAGTAAAAAGAGAGTATTTCGTAGGTTGTGAAACAATGAGAATTGAGGCGTTGGGGTTATGTCCACCTTCAGAGGTATACGTCTCTATTGGCTATGAGTGTGTAGAGTCTTGACATGCAATTGCTTATAGAGAATTGTAGTCGATGGTAAATCCAAGCGTCTCTCGACCTAAACAAGGACTATTTCACTTTAACTCTCTCGAGCTTAAAGTGTGTCTAGCGGTACGAATTCTCCAAGAGGTTAGTCCAGTTACGGCACTAGCTTTTTAATAGGAAAGGGTGTCCTACTACCTTGACATTATCTCTTTTCCAGACAAATAACCTTTCTCTCGAACAAGTTAAATGTTAGACTGGCGTTAGTCTATGCGTCTTCTTTTCTAGACAAGTAACCTTTCTCTCGAACAGGTTAGATGTTAGAATGGCGTGTTCATTTGTTTGAACCGCAAAGGATGTAGATTTAAGATGAAGAGAATAATGATATAAGCAATATACGTGTCTTGAACTCACAAGCTCATAGCAATAGATAGTAACTCATTCGGCTTCCATAACCCCAACTAAGAGGTTTAGTTACCCATGAATGCGAAGGATATCACGTTTTGCATGGTGGATGGCGTGAATAGTAGGTGTTTGGCGTGTGGTTTTGGTGATTCCTTAGCAAGTAACGATTCTCTTGTTGTGGAATTTAAGAGTTGAATGTTTGTGGTGGAAGATGAGAGAGATGGAAGAAAATTAATAGTTTAAGAATGAATTTCTTGAATGAAGGGAGGAGTTGCCTCCACTAAGGGAGGACTTGATTAAATTCTCTAGCATGATAGGGTATTTATAATACTCCTATCCTACTCCTACTATGCTAATGAAATAAATAACCAAATCCTACTAAACTAAGGAAATACTTAACCCATTTGTACTAGGTTAATGTAACATTCTCCTAATCCAAATAAACTAATGAAATACATAACCCAATTGTACTAGGTTAATGTATCATTGTCAAAATCCAGCTTTGTGTCTGTAAGTCCCCAAAGTCTTCAGAAATGCTGTTTTAGTCCTGGACAGATTTTCCATGCAGTCCCCAAAGTATTCAGAAATGCTGTTTTAGCCCGGGACAGATTTTCCATGCAGCAGATTTGGTCCTTTAGGCGTCCAGCTCCTTTCTACTTCGTTTGTGAGCTTTCTTTTGCGTCAAGTAAGCCATAAAATGCTGTATTTTGCATCATTTATACCTGAAACTTTACTAATCATGTTCGTTAGCTCATTTATAGGAAAAAGGACTAAAAGTGCATGAAATATATAATTTGTTCTCAAAACTAGGCTAAAATATGGGCAAAATATATTGATATAGGCGTGTAAATTCGCCTATCATCAAGTACCTATGATTAGATTGACTTGGGAGGAGGTTCCTTTCTGAGGGTCTGAGGAATGTGAGTTGAGATTTGGAAAGATTAATGATTTCCCTACCTCATCTTCTATCTAGCTTTTTCTATTGGGGTGAGGAATTTACTGAGTGTTATGATGTTTCTGGTGTTGGTCTAGGTTGTGTTTTCATTCAGTATGGTCATGTTAATGCATATGCTTTAAGACAACTTAAGTTTCAGGAGCGCAACCACTCCACTCATGATTTGGAGTTGGCGATGTTAGTTTTCACACTTAAGATTTTGAGACATTATCTTTATGGTGTGCATTGTGTTGTGAATTCTTCACCAATCATTGTAGTCTTTGGCATCTTATGACCCAAGGGGAGCTTAATGCTAGACATCGTAGACGGACAGAGTTACTTAAGGAGTATGATATTTCCATCTTGTATCATCCAGGCGAAGCTAATGTGGTCGCATATGCCTTGAGTCAAAAGTTAGTGATTATGGGTAGTTTAGCTTGTATTTCAATTTCTCAAAGGCCGTTGGCAAGTGACATTCGGTCCCTAGCAAACTTTATAGGTCGCTTGATATTTCAAACCCTAGGAGAATTCTTGCTAGTGTGGAGGTGAGGTCTTTGCATTTTAAGCAGATTCAAGATCACCAGCTTGAGGATAGTAAGCTTCACTTCCTTTGTGATCAGTTGTTGAGAGGTGACTCTGAGAAGATCACCATATATTCTGAAGGTATTTTACGGTTTGATGGCCGCATTTTTTTTTGAGGATTGATGAATTGATTCAGTTAATTCTGCATGAGGCTCACTACTCTAGATATTCTATTAATCTGGGCACAACTAAGATGTATAGTGATTTGAGACAACATTATTGGTGGAGTGGAATGAAGAGTGATATGGCAGATTTTGTAGCTCTTTGCCTATGTTGTCAGGAGGTAAGGCCGACTATTAGCGACTTGGTGGATTGATTCAGAGATTTCCCATTCTCTAGTGGAAATGGGAGAGGATTACCATGGATTTTTAGTGGTTTTCTTCGTACTTCCCATGGTTCAGATGGTATATCGTATATCATGGATAGATTGACAAAGTCAGTGCATTTCATTCCTATACAGATGTCCTTCAATGCTGAGAGGTTTGCTTACATCTCTGTGCATGAGATAGTTTGTCTCATGTTGCGCCCATATCAATTATTAAAACCGGGGTTATGTGTTCACTTCTAGCTTTTGGAGAGATTTTCAGGAGGAGTTAGGTACTCAGGTGGATCTTAGTATAGCATTCCATCTATAGACAGATGGCCAGTCCTGTTAGTCTCCTAAGTTTATGTTTTAATAATGGCAAACTAAAAAGTGTATCTTTGCAGCTGCTAACAATGGAAAGATAAAGGAAGCCAGCTCCATAAATAGAAGGACATCAAGAATTAAAGGTCGTCCACATATCCAAGGAAAATCAACCACAACAAGAACAAATGGAAGCAGAATCTTAGCTCCAAATGTCATGAACTTAATCTATTTGTGAAGTGTTCTGATCTGCAAGTGAGTCAACTGTGAAGGGTCACTAGCCGACTCACTGAAGAAAATTTCAAGTCACCCCTCCTCTTGAATTTCAATTGATATCAGAGCATGTTTCACAGATAGTATTACTTATCTACAAGTGAGCAAAGATCAAATGGCCAATTATCTGACTCCCGGTGCTCTTATTCAGGAATGGTCACTGCTCTATAAGACCATCATACTTTAATGGGAAACATTACTCTTACTAGAAAAACAAGTTCAGAATTTTTATCTAATTAAACGACTTTCAAGCATGGGTTGTCATCAGGAAGGGTCCAAATCCAATTTCTGGACTTAAGGAGAAGTCAACAGATAAAGACAAAGATTCTAGAAGTATTGACATACAAAATCTTAAAAGCTTTGAGGTCACCGAAGAATATCAAAAGGTAATTCAAATGAATGCACATGCTATAAGTTTACTTTTGTGTGCAGTTAGCGGAGAAGAATACTACAAGATTTCAACGTGTGAAATTGCAAAATAAATTTGGGACAAACTGGAGGTAACCTATGAAGGAACCACCAAATTCAAGAAGTCAAAAATTGCCGCTCTTGTTAATAAATACGATTTATTCAAAATGGAGGAAACTAAGGATATTGAAACAATGTTTTCCAAATGCAGTAAAATTGTGTGTGAACTAAAATCACTTGGAATGATCTATCCTTATGGCCTGCAAATCTAGAAAATAGTCCAAAGTGTCCCAAAAAACATAGGAAACCAAGACTGCCATTCTGGAAGACAGATATCTTCATAACATGGCATATCATGAACTGCGAGGTAAACTTATTGTATATAAGAAAAATTATATCAACAGGTTTTACAAGGATAAAAAGAAGAAAAATGTAGCCTTTAATGCTACACCAATCAGAGAGAAGGACATTCTGGAAGATATTATTAGTGAAAGAATGACCCTCATCTACCATGGGGTAAGGCGAATCATGAGACAGAGACAACAAAGATCCCAAAAAGGCTAAAATAATGATTCGATCAGAAATGATGAACGCTACTACTAGTGTGGGAAGCCTGATCACTTCAAACAGAATTGTCCAAAATTAAATAGAAGAACATCAAGGAAGAACCAAAACTTTGGAGCCCGGAGTGATAAAGATGAAACTTAAAAGGAAATAGAGGCTACAAGTATATGCTTCGCAGCAGGTGAATCTAGCAAGGTAAGGCTACAAAATTTTCATAATTGTAATAATCTTCAATCTAACTTAGATATGATTATTGACGAATTTCAAAATGTTATAGATGAGTATAACAAAGTATCCTATGAGAAGAAAAGTTGTGACTCTCAATTTAAATGAAAACTCAAAGAGGAACGACAAAATTGGAAAATAGAAATTAAAAATGTCAAATTAAAATTGACCTACTTCATAAAGATCTTGATGATACAAAAACAAAATTAAACAATTTTAAGGCATCCACAAGCCACAGTTTCGTAAGATCAAACTCTTTTAAAAACTATTTGAGTTCCTCATCAGGATCATTTAAATCAACTAAGAACTATTTCTCCTATCGAGGGCCCATTTGTTTCATCTTTGTATAGAGAGTGAACAAATCCTATAGTTGTAGGCATAATCCTAAAAGTATGTATGTATGGAAGCCCAAAGTAAGTACATCTACCCAAAAGGAATTTGGGTCATTGACAGCGGATGTTCTAGGCATGTGATGAGAAAGAATGATAACTTTTCCTCCCTAAAGAAAGTAGATGGGGGATCATTTATATTTGGTGACAATGCTAGAGGCAATATCATTAGACTCAGCTCAATGATACTCAACTCCTTATGTAAATTCACTGAATTATACCAACTATATGAGCTCAAAATCAACCTACTTAGCATCAGTCAACTATGTGATGCTGGGTTTGAAGTGCTCTTCAAAGCTGAAAGCTGCTCTATCAAACATGGAAACAAAAATATCTCCCTCATCAGTGAATGCGTTGATAACATTTTTATTTTAAATAGTATTGAGTTTTTCCCCTTAACCCGCCTTACTTTCCAAGACAACGATACTTGGTTATGGCACAAAAGATCAAACATAATAGTATGCAGATTATTGAGAAATTGTCTAGGCTTGATTTGGTGAAAGGGCTGCCAAAACTCAAGTTTGAAAAAGATCACATCAGTGATGCCTTCCAACTTGGTAAATACACTAGAACATCTTTCAAAGCCAATGGCATTGTCTCTACTTCTATGCTTCTCTAAACAATCCACATGGATCTGTTTGCTCCCACCAAGAGCGCAAGCATGGGTAGAAAAAGATATGTTTTTGTAATATTTGATGATTACTCATGATTTACTTGGGTTATGTTTCTTGCACATAAACATGAAGAATTCATAAACTTTGATATGTTTTGTAGAATAATATAGAGAGAAGATGAGAACCTCATCACCTACATTTATACTAATCGTAGAAAAGAATTTGAAAGCAAGGTGTTTGAAGAGCATTATGATAGATACTCTCACAACGTTTATTCACCATGATCTCCTCAATAAAATGGTGTAGTGGAATGGCAGAACTGGTCCTTATAGAAAACTACCAGGACAATGTTGATAGAACAATATCTCCCAGATCATATTTGGGCAGAAGTAGTTAGTCCATCATGTCGTATCATCAACAAGTTTCTAATCAGACCTATTTTCAAGAAAACACCTTATGAACTCGGGAGAGGAAAAAATACCAACATCGGATACTTCCATCCCTTCATCTATCAATACTTTATTCATAATAATCGTAAGAATACCCTATAAAAATTTAATCCACGAAGTGATGAAAGTACTTTTCTTAGGTACTATCCCACTAGTCATTCTTACAAGGCTCTTAACAAAACAACTCTGTGTTGTAAAAAATCTATGCACATTAATTTTGAAGAATCTATGTAAGGCCCCGCAAAGTTCCCTCATAGTCTAAGCCTTAGAGCATGTCAAGTGAAGTGTAACTCAAGCCCTAAAATATTAAGAAGTGACTTCCAAAGTGATTTGTGTTTGAACCATATTGAATTTTCTTAAATTTAAATTTTTATCATTTAGAGAATTGTATTAGATTTCCAATGATACAAATTTCATCCAAATATGGCATCGGGGTGATAAGTTATAGCCGTTTTACTGAGAGTTGTCAGAATAGCCCAGGTGCTATGGATGATCCGATGGACCATCAATCCTGTGATGGACTGTCTCTTGGCCTATCACAACCAAGGCAGAAACCTCCTTTTCTGGATCAAGTGCGATGGCCAAAATGATAGACCATCAAAGCTATGACAGACCATCGCTGTGACCGTTGTGCTGAGGCAGTGTGGCCTCATCCTGGCCAATGTGCGATGGACGATCCAACGGAACGTCAAGCTAGTGACAACCATTGTTACGACTATTGCATCCCCCATTCAGTATTTTTGAGTCCTTTTTAAAAGGGGCTTTTGGATCTTTTCCCTTTTAACCCTCTGATATATTCCAAACAAACCTGATAGCCTCATTATCTCCCAAAATATCAAAAATATAGGGTCTCTCCCTCAAGAGAAAATATAAAACCCTTCTCTAAGAAATCAAAGAACTAACCATGGATTCTACAAATTGAGTTGAGATTTGAGTTCCCTAAGTTCAAAGGTTGCAACAACTGTCTCTCAAGAGTAAGAAGAAGAGTTTAGAGCAAGCTTGTTCATCTAATTTCATAATCCAAGGTATGTGGAGTTTTGAACAAGGGTAATCCTTTCATCCTTGTACCCAAAGGCTTATTGAAACTATCATTTTCTCCAATCTATAATATTATACATGAATTTGAATTAGGGTTTGTCACCCATTATTATTGATGGCAATATTTTGATGTTTCCTACAAATTGAGAGTCTAATGAAATAATTTCTTAAGAAATTATAGCTGGGTCTATACCCCATGATTTTAATCCTTGAGAAATTAATAGTTGAAATGTTTGAGATATTGAGGTATATTAGTATGTTAAGATTTTGAGACAAATTGCTGAAACTTCCATATTTCTACATGAGTTATGAATCTATATGCTATCTATTATGATTTTTATGAGTTTTAACTTGAGATTTAACTATAGGTTATTGATCCCTACTTGAGATTTGCAATTTTATGAACTCTTACGCTATAAGAACCCATAATTTGAGTATTCTAAGATTATTGAGAAATGTTCTGACCTAATGCTCATGGATTTTTGAAATCCACTTCACTATATGAGATTACAAATTTGATTATTAGGTTTTTGATGAACCATGAGATTATTTTAAAGTGGATTTACATGAGATGAGCAATATAAACTAAAGCGGGTATTATTTATCACCAAGTTGTGTAAGTTATTCTGTTTTCTTTCCCAGAACTATGTGCCACCATAGGTTTAAGATTTTGGGACTAAGGCCGAGATATTGGGCGCAAGGCCGAGATAAGTGATCACTGAATTAAGATTTTACTCCCTGGAAAGAGTATGACACTCCTCCCAAACATGGGATCTCTTCCTTAGGAGGAAAAAGTGTTGGATTCCAAGTATCTCGCATGATTTATGTTGGTTAAATGAACCTCCCTTGATACAAGTTATTTTCCTAGTAGTAAAGTTTCATATTGGCTCCCTAAGACAAAAGTGTTTTCCCTGCTATAAGTATTTTTCCCTAAACCTTGAAAGAAGATATGTTCCTAAAGTGAATGAAATACCTTCAAGTATGTTTCAACGTTATATGAGAATTCCTAGTACTTGAGTTCAAAAGATTTATGAGTTCTTGAGCATTAAAGAAGTTTTACTATCCATAAGATAAATGAATGAGTTAAAAGTATTATTTAAAGTTTCTTTTAGCCTATGGGTACTGAGAATAAGAGAATATTACCTATTTCAATGTTAAACTATGATGACTCACAAGATTTGTGTTACATTCTCCATTCTACATGATTCATGAGCTTTACATTTTATACTTATTCAAGCCATGTGAGTCATTATTTATTCCATGCATGGTTTGATTAAAAAGTATTGATGTTGTTTTATATAAATGTGTGCGCTCTAACATACTCAGTACATTCCCAAGTACTGATCCACATATACTTCTATGTGCTACCTTGTATTATAATATAGGTTCAGGTGCTCAGTCGCAGCCTCATCAGTGACTTTTGAGTACCTATGTCTATATTTTTACAGTGGTGAGTCATCCTGGTTTGAGGACCTATATTTAGATATTTTTGTATTTGAGAGACTATGTTATTACTTTTAATATATTTTGAGCCAGTTGGGGACCTATCCCAATGGCTATCTAGTTCATGGATTAGTAGAGGCTTTGTCAGACTAGTTATTAGATTGTGATTGTGTCTAGAATTCTAGTATTGTGGTCATTTAGATTGAATATTTTCTCAGTATCTCCCTTCATATGATATATCTATGCTATTGTTTAAATTATTTCATGTTGAAATGAGTTTTATTAGTAGAAATATGCTCAAAGTGTTAGGTTGGGGCGACTTGTAGCCTTAAGCAGCTTGTGACATCATGGGAGGTAATTTCAGGTCATTACAACCTTGGTATCAAAGCCAAAGGTTTTAAGGGGTCCTAGGGAGTCGACAAGCCGCGTTAAGTCGAGTCTTGATCAACGGTGTGTAGCGTGCCACATCTATAAGCAAGAGGCTATAAAAATTTTTTGGTAAAGTTGTTTCTTTATTTTGGATTCTATCATGGATACAGTTGTCCCTCTTATCTAATAATTCATGCTCTTCTATTTTAGAAAATGCCTCTCCAGAGAGTGAATTCCCTCAGGAACGATGATTAGAAACCCCTACCCATTGATCCTTTGAATGAGACTGCATCTTATACTGAGTTTTGGGAATCCTTTCATTCGTTAGCCTAAGTAGTCCCTGATAATGTTTGGCCCAATAAATAGGCTACATTTGCTAATCAGTAGGAAGGTGATGTAGCTACGGCTCGGATTCATGATTTTATGCGGATGAATCCACTAGAGTTTTATGGGTCTAAGGAAGATGAGGACCCATAGTTGTACCTTAAGGAGGTGAGAAAGATATACAGTTGCTGCATATTTTTAAGGAAGAAAATATTGAGTGGGCATCTTACAGGTTAAGGGACATTACTTATGACTGGGTTGTATCGTGGAGGAAGGGTAAAGGTGAGAATGTTATTCCTATGACTTGGTAGGTATTCCAAGATGCATTCTTGGACAAGTTTTTTCTGCTTGAGATGAGGGATTCAATGATTGATGATTTTATGAATTTGAGGCAGGGCTCCATGAGTGTTAAGGAGTATTGCTTGAAGTTCAACCAGTTGGTGAAGTATGCTCCTAATTTGATTTTTGATACCTAGGCTAGTATAAGCAAGTTCGCGACCAGTGTTTCTGGGTTGGTACTGAAGGAGTGTAAGACTGTGATGTTTTATAGGGATATGGATCTGGCTAGGTTGATGATGCATTCCCAATAGATAGAGGCAGATAGATTAGAGAGAGAGATCGAGTAAAGGGTAACAGAAGGTCTAGATCTTAGTATCACGAGTTTAGCAAGCCTAGGTTCCATGGAGGGAGCGACCCTCAGTTTCAGAGACGTTCTTCTATTCTAGAATATTCACCAAATAGTGCTCCCATGCCTAGATACAGGCAAGAATAAGGGGGAAAGTCTTTTATGCCTGGGTCGCAGAATAGTGTTGGTAGCAAACCCCATTATCCCCCTTGTGGTAAGTGTGGTATGGATCATCCCAGTAAGTGTTTCATAGATTTGAGGGGTTATTTTGGTTGTGGAGAGAAGGGCCACAGACTTAGAGATTGTCTTCATGCTAGATAGGGGAACCCCTGCTCAACCTCAAGCATAGATTACTAGTACACCAGCTCCTGTACCCCGTCCAACCCCTGCTCAGGGGGCTTCATCTAGTACCGCTGGCAGTTAGTGCTAGAACAAATTCTACCCCTTACTATCCCATCAGGAATAGGAGGACTCACCCAATGTTTTTTCCGATATGATCCATGTTTTTTGCTTTGATTTCTATGTGTTGTTGGACCCTGGGTCAAGTGTCTCTTATGTGACCCCACTTGTAGCTGTGAATTTCAAAATAAGTCCTGAAAAGATTTCTGATCCCTTCTTAGTTTCTACATCAGTAGGGGAGTCAGTTGTTGCTACACAAGTGTATAGAGATTGTCCTATTACTGTTTATCATAGAGTCATACTTATGGATTTGATAGATTTAGACATGGTGTATTTTGACCTTACTTTAGGTATGGATTGGCTTGATTCTTATTATGAATCTATAGACTATCGTACCCGTTTGGTCAAGTTTCAGTTTCCTGATGAACCAGCTTTTGAGTGGTCCAGGAGTTTGTTATCTCCCAAGAGTCATTTCATCTCCTATCTCAAAGTAGAAAGCTAATATCTAAGGGTTGCATCTATCACATAGTTAGAGTCAAAGAAACTAAGTTCGAGGCTCCAACTATTAAGTCGGTCTATATTGTTAATGAGTTTTTTGATATTTTTCTAGAAGATCTCCCAGGGGTACCTCCCGATACAGAGATAGAATTTGAGATTGACGTTCTTCCTGATACTCAACCTATTTCTATTATGTTATACCATATGGCACCTGCAGAGATTAAGGAGTTGAAAGAGCAACTCAAAGATCTTTTAGATAAAGGTTTCATTAGTCACAATATTTCTCCTTTGGGCGCACCTATCTTATTCGTGCAAAAAAAAAGATGGTTTTATGCGTATGTGCATTGACTATCATCAGATTAAAAAGGTCATAGTAAAAAATAAGTATCCTCTTTCGAGGATTGATGACCTAATTGATCAGCTGCAAGGTGCAAGTTATTTCTCCAAGATAGATCTTAGATCTGACTATTATCAACTTAAAGTATGGTAATGTGATATTCGAAAGATAGCTTTCCAAACCCGTAATGGTCACTTTGTATTTCTAGTTATGTCTTTCAGGCTAACCAATACCCCAACAGGCTTTATGGACCTTATGAATTAAGTGTTCAAGCCATATCTTGATATGTTTGTCATTGTCTTCATAGATGACATCCTTGTATACACTCGTAATGAGAATGATCATGCATATCACCTTAGAATTGTCTTGCAAACTCTTAGAGGTCACCAATTTTTTGCCTAATTCAGTAAGTGAAAATTTTGGCTAAGGTCTGTAGCCTTTTTAGGCCATATTAGCATAGACCTATCTTTCCATCTGACATTTGATATTTCTTGGGTCTAGCAGGCTACTACCATCATTTTGTTTAAGGTTTCTCTTCTATTGCATTTCCCATGACTTGGTCGACTCAAAAGAAAGTTTAGTTCCAGTGGTCAGATTCCTATAATAAGAGTTTTCAGGAGTTGAAGAATCGACTTACTTCAGCCCCTGTGTTGACTTTGTCTGATGGTACAAATGGTTTTCTGGTGTATTATGATGCCTCTAGATTTTTCTTGGGTTGTGTGTTTATGTAAAAATTTAAGGTTATAGCTTATGCCTCTTGACAGTTTAAGCAACATGAGAAGAATTACCCAACCCATGACCTTGAGTTAGCTTCTGTGGTCTTTTCTTTGAAAATTTGTAGACACTACCTTTATGGTGTCGATGTTGATGTGTTTACTGATCATAAGAGCTTGTAATATGTGTTTACTCAGAGGGAGTTGAATCTTAGGCAAACGAGTTGGTTAGAGTTGTTAAAAAAATATGATATGAGTGTGTTGTATCACTTGGTCAAGGCCAATGTAGTAGCAGATGCCCTTAGCAGATTTTCTATAGGTAGTGTTGCCCATGTAAAAGAAGGTAAGAAAGATTTAGCTCTTAATATGCATTTTTTGGCTAGATTGGGTGTTAGGTTGCTCGATTCAACTAAGGGAAGTACTTGGTGCAAAGTAGTTCTGAATCCTCTTTAGTTGCGAAAGTGAAGAAGAAGCAAGACCAAGATCCTAGTTTGGTCAAACTGAAGGAGTCAGTTAGGGACCAAAAAGGTAGAAGTTTTCTCCCAAGGGGGAGATGGCGTGTTGAGATTGCAGGGTAGACTGTGCATTCTGTGTGTTGATGATCTGAGGTAGAAGATTATTGTTGAAGAACATGGTGTGCAATATTCTATTCATCCTGGCACTACCAAGATATACGGCGACCTGTGGGAAATCTATTGGTGGAATGGTATAAATAAGGGTATAGCTGAGTTCGTAGAAAAGTGTACAACGCGCCAACAATTTAAGGCAAAGCACCAAAGACTTGGTGGTGTGATACAAGAGTTTGGTATACCCACTTGGAAGTGAGAGGTGGTGAATATGGACTTCGTGACCGAGTTACCTCTTTTGCATCGTTAGTGTGGTTTTGTTTGGGTTTTTATGGATAGGCTGACTAAGTCTGCGCATTTCATTCCCATGCACATATCTTATATAGCTGAGGATTATACTAAATTGTATATCCAAGAGTTAGTTAGGCTACATGTATTTCCCTCGTCCACCATTTTGGATAGGGGCACTTAATTTACTTCTCAATTTTGGAGGGCGTTCCAGTAGGGTCTTGGTATCCAAGTTCTTTTGAGATTTTCTTTTCATCCACAGATAGATGGTTAGGCTGAGAGCACCATTCAGACCCTGCTAGACATGTTGAGGGCGTGTGCTCTTGATTTCAAAGGTAGTTGCGATGAGCATTTTCCATTAATAGAATTTGCCTATAACAATAGTGACCATGCTAGCATTGGGATGGCACTAGTTGAGGTCTTGTATGGTAAGAGATGTAGATCACCCATAGGTTGGTTTGAACTGGGAGAAGCTATCGTGATTAGGCCTGATGCAGTTCTTGAAGCAATGGAGAAAGTTAAGTTAATTAGAGAAAGGTTGAGGACAACTCAGAGTCATCAAAAGTCTTCTGCTGATGCGAGGAGAGGAGATCTTGAGTTTAAGATGGGTGATTTGGTATACTTGAAGATTTCACCCATGAAAGGGGTGAAGAGGTTTGGCAAAAATGGAAAGCTTAGTTCCCGTTATGTTGGCCCATATAGAGTCTTGATCCGTGTTGGTAAAGTAGCTTATGAGGTTTAGTTACCTGTAGAGTTGTCAGCCGTTCATCCTATTTTTCATGTCTCCATACTTAAGAAGCATATCGGTGATTCCGTTGTAGTAGATCCTTCATAGAGTGATGATATTTAGAAGTCATTCCTTTGATTATATTCTTGTGGAGATTCAAGAGTTTTAGATTCGTAGACTGAGGAACAAAGAGGTTCCGTTGGTCAAAGTTTCATGGCGAAACCAGTCAGTCGAGGGTGCTACTTGGGACGTAGAAACAGATAGCGAGCCAAGTACCCGCAACTCTTTTCTATGAGTTCAAATTAATCTGAAGTTATTATTCTTCCTTAATTCAGCCCTTCTAATCTAAACTTCAGCTATGTATCTATTCTTTCATGAGTTCTTGCAATTTCTGAGGTAGTCAAGAGTTTAGAGAGATTTGGAGAAATTTAGCAAATTGCTTTATCTATGTGTACTTTATTTTTCATGTATTCCTAGTCTAACTAGAAACATTCAAGGATGAATGTTTCTAAGGGGGAGATATTATAAGACCCCGTAAAGTTCCCTTGTAGTCTGAGCCTTAGAGTGTGTAAAGGAAAGTATAATTCCATCCCTAAAATATTGAAAAGTGACTTCCCAAGTGATTTGTGTTTAAACCATATAGAATTTTATTAAATTTGACTTATTGTCATGTACATAATTGAATTAACTTTCCAATGCTACCAAAATCATCTAAATCTGGTATCAGGGTGAAAAGTTATGTCCGTTTTACTGAGAGTTGTCGGAACCTCATAGGTACGACGGATGGTCCGAAGGACCATCGAGTATGCGAAAGACCATCACAACCAAGGCAATAACTCTCTTTTATGGCCCAGGTATGAGGCCAAAATGACGGACCAACAAGGATGTGGTGGACCATCGTTGTGACCGTCGCGCTCAAGCAGTGTGGCCTTTTCCTGGCCAATGTGAGACAATCAATCCTACAGACTATTGCTTCGACCGTCGCAGCCTCCGTTCAGTAATTTTAAATCCTTTTTAAAAGGGCTTTTAGGTCTTTTCCCTTTTAACCCTTAGATGTATTCCAAACAAACCTGATAGTCTTATTATCTCTCAAAACATCCATAGGATAGGGTTTCTCCCTCAAGAGAAAATCTAAAACGTTACTCCAAGAAACCCAAGAACTCACGAATTCTACAAATTGAGTTGAGATTTGAGTTCCCCAAGTTCAAAGGTTGCAAGAACTCTCTCTCAAGAGTAAGAAGAAGAGTTTATAGTAAGTTGGTTCATCTAATTTCATAATTCAAGGTATGTGGGTTTTTTAACAAGGGTAATCATTTCATCCTTGTGCCCAAAGGCTTATTTAAACTATCATTTTCTGTAATCTATGAGATTTTACATAAATTTGAATTAGGGGTTTTCACCCATCATTATTGATTGCAATATTTTGATGTTTCCTACAAATTGAGAGTCTAATGGCATGATTTTCACATGTTTTCTTGAGAAATTGCAGCTAGGTCTATACCCCATGATTTTAATCCTTGAGAAATTAATAGTTGAAATGTTTGAGATATTGAAATATATGAGTATGTTGGGATTTTGAGACAAATTGCTGAATTTTCCAAATTTCAACATGAGTTATTAATCTATATGCTATCTATTATGCTTTTGAAGAGTTTTAGAGTGAGATTTAATTATGGGTTATTGAGTCCTACTTTATATTTGCAATTTTATGAACTCTTATCCTATAAACACCCATGATTTATGTATTCTGAGAATATTGAGAAATGTTTTGACCTAATGGTCATGGTGTTTTGAAATCCACTTCACAACATGAGATTAGAGATTTGATTATTGGGTTCTTAATGAACCATGAGATTATTTTAAAGTGGATTTCTATGATATGAGTGGGATAAACTAAAGGGGTTAGTACTTAGCACTGAGTTGAGTAAGTTACTACATTTTCTTACCCAGAACTATGTGCCACCATAGGGTTGAGATTTTGGGCCTAATGTCGAGATATTGGGCCTGAGGCCGAGATAAGTGATCACTGAATTGAGGTTATACTCCCTTCCAAGAGTATGACGCTCCTCATCAACATGGGGTCTCTTCCTTAGGTGGAAAAAATTTTGGAATATAAGTTGCTCGTATGGTTTATGTTGGTGAAGAGAACCTCCCTTGATACAAGTTATTTTTCTAATAGTAAAGTTGCATATTGGCTCTCTAAGAAAAAAGTGTTTTCCCTGATATAAGTATTTTTCCCTAAATCTTGAAACGAGATATTTTCTTAAAGTGAATGAAATACCTTCAAGTATGTTTCAAAGTTATATGTTTCCGAATTCCTAGTACCTGAGTTCAAAAGAGTTTTGAGTTCTTTAGCATTAAAGAAGTTTTACTATCCATGAGATAAATGAATTGAAAGTATTGTTTAAAGTTTATTTTAGCCTATGGATAATGAGAATAAGAGAATATTACTGATTTTAATGTTAAACTATGATGACTTATGATATTTGTGTTACATTCTCCATTCTACATGATTCATGAGCTCTACATTTAATACTTATTCGAGCAATGTGAGTTATTACTTATTGCATGCATGATTAGATTAAAAAGTATTGATGTTGTTTTATGTAAATACTTGAACTCCCACATACTCAGTACATTCCCAAGTAATGATCCACATATATGTCTATGTGCTACCTTGTCTAGAAATATAGGTTTCACGTGCTCAGTCCCAGCCTTGTTAGTGACTTCCGAGTACCTCTGTCTACATTTCTATAGCGGTGAGTCATCATGGTTCGAGAACCTATCTTCAGATATTTCTGTATTTGAGAGACTATGTTATTACTTTCAGTTTATTTCGAGTAAGTTGGGGACCTGTCAAAATGGCTCTCTAGTTCATGGATTAGTAGAGGCTTTGTCAGACTAGTTACTAGATTGTGATTGTGTCTAGAATTCCAGTATTGTGGTTATTTGGATAGAGTATTTTCTCCGTATCTCCCATCATATGATATGACTATGCTAGTACTTGAATTATTTTATCTTGAAATGAGTGTTATTAGTAGAAACAGGCTCAAAGGGTTAGCTTGGGGCTACTTGTATCCTTAAGCACCATGTGACGTCCCAAGAGGCGATTTTGAGTTGTTACAATCTAACTACTTCCCACCGAGTATAAATGTTGATGAATAATAGGTGAGTAATACATAGATTGGAGAAAATCACAGTACAATTCTAGATCCCTCCCAAGACAAATTGATTACACCCTCGACAGAGTCTACTCCTACAACAAAAATAGTTAAGCCAAATATTCCAAAGGAATGGAAGCATGATGCCATCCATCTAAATGAACTCATAATAAAAAATCCAGATGATAGGGTGCAAACTAGACCGTCATTAAGGAGTCAAGAATTCATTACCCTTTTGTCCCAAATCAAACCAAAGAAAACTAATGTTATTTTTAATAATGAATCATGGGTTGAAGGTATAAAGGAAGAATTGGAACAATTTGAATAAAATCAGGTATGGACTCTAGTTGAAAGACCAATAAACTGATCTGTAATTGGAAGAAAACAGGTGTACAGTAATAAGGTAAATAAAGAAATAAAAGTTATCAAAAATAATGACAGGCTCGTAGCTCAAGTCTACTCTCAGAAGGAAGGTATCAATTATGATGAGACCTTTACCACTGTGTCAAGTTTAGAGTCAATATGAATCTTATTAGCTTTTACCACATTCATATATTTTAAGTGATACCAAATGGACGTAGAAAGTGCTTTTTGAAATGGGTTTATTCATAAGGAAGGTTTTGTAAAATAACCCCCTGGATTGGAAAATCCTTCATTTACAAATCATGTTTTCAAATTATTTAAAGCACTTTACAGCGACAAACAAGCTCTAAAAGTTCTATGAGAGACAATACTTTTCTACTAAAAAATAATTTTCAAAAGGGTAAAATTGACACAACTTTGTTCATTCAAAATCTTTATTCAAATCTCTTCATTGTGGAAATTTACTTTGATGGTATCATCTTTGGTAGTTTTGACATCTCCATGTGTTAGAATTTTGATAATTTGATGAAAGGAGAAAACAAAATGAGTCTTATGGGTGAGCTCACATTCTTTTTGGGACTACAAATTAAGAAAACTCCCAAGAGCACCTTCATCAGTCAAGACAAATACATGAAAAAACTCATCAAAAAATTTGACAAGGAAAAGAGAAAGTCCTATGGAACACACATGAGCCCATCAACAAGTATTGATTGAAACTTGGCTGGAAAATACGTTGATGAAGAGATGTACCAGGGAATGATCAGATCTCCACTCTACTTAACAATAAGTCAACTAGATATTATGTTTAGTGCGTGTAAATGTGCCATTCTAGTAGACTCCTAAGGAATCTAATCTCATTGCCAACAAATGAGTCATTATATATCTAATTGTAAATCAAGACCTTGGTCTATGGTATTCTTTCTCCTCACACTTTGATTTAATTAGATAACCAAATGTTGATTTTGTAGGAGACAAAGGTGACAGAAAACACACCAGTGGATTATGTCAACTTCTTGGTGATGCTCTTATTTCATGGCATAGCAAGAAATAAACTTTTGTTGCTCTCTTTACCACAAAAGCTAAATACATAGTTGTTGGAAGCTGTGGGACTCAAGTTCTATGGATTATGCATCAGCTTGACTTTTATTTATCTTTTAAACCTGTTCCTATTATGTGATAATACCTCTTCCACCAGCCTCTATCTAAGTATATTATGCATCATAATAGGGCTAAATATATTGATGTCAAACATTATTTCATTCGAGTCCATGTCGAAAATGGTGACTTTTACCTAAAATTTTTTGACTCCAAAAATCAACTAGCAGATATATTTACAAAACCTCTGCTAGAGAAAGATTTTACCCTCTACAAAAAAGCTTAGTATTCTTAACATTCATGATATTTAATACAATCCTTTGTCTGCATATTGTCTGTGTATTGTTTCTCTTTAATTATGTTAATGGGGGAGAAAGGTGGGGACATCGGAGTAGCCTAGAGAAACATTAGAGTATCCTACCAGTCAGGGGAGTAGAACAAGTTTACAAGTCAGCTAATACTTACACAAGTTAGGGGTAGCAAGCTGATAAACAGGGAAGTCAACTGATGTTTACTCTTGTTGTCATTAACAAAAAGGGAGAGATTGTTAGTCTGCTGAGTTTATATTTTAATAATAACAAACTAACAAGTGTATTTTTGTAGTTGATAATAATGAAATGATAAAGGAAGTCGGCTCCAGAAATAGAAGGACATCAAGAATGGAAGGTCATCCATATATCTAAAGAAAATCAATCAGCACAAGAATAAATAGAAGGAGAATCTCTGCTCCAAATATCATAAGAAATCATCTCTAAATATTGGAAGATATGGAAGATCATGGTATGGCCAATGGAACCAGAAAACAATTCAAAAAGATGGCAAACATATTACTACAGTATCTCCCAAAATTAAGGCAAACCATATCAGTTAGGAAGAAAAGATTACAAGAACATTTTAAAAGAAATTAATATAACATATACAATGTGGATATGATCCAAATACATATATGGACATATATGATATGGACATATCATACGACTATATACCATAATCAAGGAATCAATTTGCATTATTAATTGACAAAAAATCTCTTGGATTTCGTTACGAAGAGTAGCAGACAAAGAAAATAAAAAAAAAAGAATGAAGACAAATACTTCTTTTGTAAATTCAAGGAAAAAATTCAAAGTGTCTCATTCTTAGTCTTACAAATCTCTGTATATTGAGTTTACAATTGTTATATAAAAAGTAGGATCGAGTCAACTTTTTAACATCAAATGAAGCTATGTCACAAGATTTGAAGAGTGAAATAAGTCTTTAGAACTTGTTTCCTATCATTATACTCGATCCAATCTCTCAACAATCTAAGAAAACTTTGAAATCCAAGGGGACTGGACGTAGGCACTACATTGGTTTGCCAAACCAGGATAAATCCTTATGTCATTACTTTACTTTTTTTTACTTTATTGCTTAACTATTTTGAACTTAATCTGTTTGTGAAGAAAATTTCAATTCACCCTCTCTTAAATTTTAAGTCTGAGTAAACTATTCATGTACTTGAGGATATGTTTCGAGCAAGTGTTATAGATTTTAGAGGCTTGTGGGAGGATCAGTCAGCCTTGTCAGAGTTTTCTTATAACAATAGTTATTATTCGAGTAGTGAGATGGCACCTTTTGAGGCTTTGTATGGTAGGATATTTCTTTTTCTAATAAGATGGTTTGAGATTTTTGAGGTTCATCCTTGTGTCACCGATTGGCTTCAAGAGTCGTTGGATAGATTCAGGGTAATTCAGGACAGGTTGAGAGCAACTTAGAGTAGGCAGAAGGCCTATGCAAACGTAGACTCTGTGCCTTGAGATTAGTTGGTGATAGAGTATTCCTTTGAGCACAATCTATGAAGGGTATGATGAGGTTTGGGAGGAAGGTCAAGCTCAGCCCTAGGTATATTGGACATTTTGAGTTCTTTGAATAGCTGGTGAGGTGGCTTATGTGTTAGCTTTCCCTCCAAATTTTACTCTTGGCCATCTAGTTTTCTGTATTTCTATATTGTGGCAATATATTCCATATCTATCTCATGTGCTTAGATATGGCTCAGTCCAATTGGAAGAGCAATTGACATTCGTAGAGGAGCTCATGCTCATTTTGGATAGTGATGTTAGGTGGTTGCACACTGGGAAGATTCTTGTAGTTAAGGTTCAGCGGAGGTACCCCCAGTGGAGGCGGCTAATTAGGAGATCAAGAGTGAGACACGAACCCAGTATCCTTACCTATTTAAGACTCCTGGTACATGCTAATCATTAACTTTTACAAATAAAAATTACTTTAGTAATGGATATTGTAATTGACCATTAGGTTATTCTTCATATTTCTACTTATTTTCACGATTAGAGCTTCTCTATAGCTGCCCCAAGTCATTTATTACTTGCTACAACTGACTGTTCGGTTATCAGGAAGTTTGTTTGGTATTTAGAGCCATTTTCCTATTTTGAAGTCTTTGCGTATTCCAAATGGCCTAGCAAAAACTTTTGTTAAATGACCTCTAATTCAAATTCTAACTATTCTAGCATCTCTGGAATATTGATTTTAAGCTAGGTGGACTCTTGGTTTGGATCCTGAGGCACTAAGGCTTATTTTGACTTTTTGGTGGTACAGTTAAGGAATTGGAAACCAGGTATGGGACCCACATTTCATTGAAACAAACTCAGATGGAAATTCTGACTATGTCATTGAATTTGGAACATGAATTGGTATATTTTCATAGTTCATTTGCATATACAAGATTCCAGATGAATCTCGAGGACTTGCCGAAAACTTGGAAAAGTCCAAGTTTACTGATGTATCAGGTCTATCGTAATCATCAGTCAAGGGTTTCAATCACAATACCCTTGGAAATCCTTAAGTACCGAGATCACAATTCACTAGTGCAGCCACAAGACATGGATAATGCAAAATCGAGTCACGATCGCGACATCTGAGTACCTGGTAAAGGTATAAATACCCCATTTTAGCATGATTTTTTCTCATTCTTTACCCATTTTGTTGAGACTAAAACCCTAAAATAGGAAATATTTTGAAATTGGTGTTTGTTGATTGGGATCTTGTCTAACACTTATTTACACAATTATCGAACAATTTGAGGTTAGATTTCACCTTTTCCAGGGTAGAAATTTCCATTTATTGTTCAAAAATCCCAAAACTTTGGGGCTTGATTTTATCCCAAAATAATCTTGGAATTTACCCAATTTTAAGGGAAATAATTCCTTGAGCATGTGAGAACTTTGGGTCGGCTCCAAAAATGTGGTTTTTTAATAAATAGGACCCACACGAGATTTTGGGTGTTTTTTGGACCCGAAGCACAATGGTGAACTGTAGGTATCATTATTCTCGTATTGATGAGTAGAATGTGTCTTTTATATCTTGGCTTTTTGAAAAATCTTCTCAAAATGGAAAAGTGATAATTTAGTGTGTCTTGTGAGCTTTCTTTAGCGTCTCAGTAGGCTAGTTTTTACCCCTTGTTAGATTGAGCTAATTCATATTATATTTATGATATTTTGTTAGATTTGGTATGGGTTGTAGGTGTTGGTGTGATAAATTGATAAACTTGGGATTAGTTGGACTATTTAGGCTCTTTTAGATATTGTTTTAGGAATGATTAGCCTATTTAACCGTATCTTAGGTGAAGTTCGTCTTGTAGGCTTATGATTAGGTTGGAAATGCTTTAGTTACTAAATTAATGAGGAGATTTCCTCGGTTACTTGAGTTTAGAATGATACTTACCCCAATTGCCTTATCTTGAATGAAATTGACTTAGTTGCTTCATATTAAGATGAATTGTTATCCTAGGACTAGTTGTTGATTGTTTAAGATCTAAAAGTGGATTTAGATACCTTACCCTAGTCCGGCATAGATATTTCTTGATAAATGATTTAGGGGATTTAGAAGTGGGCTCTTCGACCCACCTAAGGACAAAACTTGGCATAGTTATTGAAGACGCTTAATAAGCTTGAGTGCATCTAGAAAGATGGCTATATCAGTGTCCATTAGATTAATTTATAGTTTTTCGTTATGATTAATAACGTTGGAAGTAATGCTTAACGAGTGTGGTATAAATTAGTTTTTGATCAAGCTTATGTTATTGATGATCTATCGACTATGCTATTAATTGGCAATCGGTTGGGCTGCCGAATATACTATTGAACGAGCGCATGAGTATAATAATGACTTAGCTATAAGTTATGCTATAGATTATGCTATGAATAAGTGATAGATTGTGCTATGGAATAACTATTGATCAAGCTATTGAAATACTATCTCTTATGCTAATGATAAGCCATTAATTAGGCTATTGAGAAATTATTGCCTATTCCATGATAATACATATTGATTATATTAGTGGTCATATTTATGTCACGACCCGAACTAGGGCCTAGCCATGACAATTATTTCAAATCATTGGGGCCCGAAATACCCCTATCTGTCTGGTAATCATGCACCTAATTCATATGATCAAAGAAATGCAGAAAAACACAATAATTCGAAAACATGGTCATAAATATGAAAATAGACAATAATAAGAAGATAATGTTCCCTCAACATCAATTATCCTCTGAACAATTGTCTGCAAAAATCTCTAACAAATGAATGAAACAATGTCTATCTGAAAATTGGGACAAAGTCCCCAGTAGACCCAAAAACTGAATATAAGATTAAAGGACTACAGGACATAAGACCTTCCGAAACATAGAAGGCTCACTATTTATCTCTACAGCTATGTTTGAAAGTTCTACTGATTCTCTTGACCCTTATACTGGGCCTCTAAACCTGAAAGGTTGGAGAGGGGAGGGGGTCAGCACAAAAGTACTGGCAAGAAGAGATATCAAAACAAAACATAATATTCTTACAAAGTATAGTCGAGAGCCACTATAAAGCAATTTCATATCAAATCATTTCAAAGCATATGGGTGTAATGCAATAGCTTTTCTCAACAATAATGAAATACAAATAAGCTAGGTGGAATACCCTACATATTTTACACCAACTATCAAACCTCGGTTGCTGCCGAGATTAGAGTATAAGTGAGGGAGAGACACTCAAGATCACACATCATGCTGTCTCGACCCAATGGTAGTGCCCAAGATCACTTCGCTCAGGCTCCTACCTAGAATCCCAATTTTAGAATCCCATGAATTCAATTACACAAGATCACTTAGACTGGTACCATTGTTCCATGTCGGCAAACACGTTATTCCAGCGATGAGCCCTTGTCTCTCAAACACCTTCTTTGGGCATCCACCTTTCTCATGTGAAATCAATGCATTCAAATTTCATCTTATTCAATCACATGTAATAGGGTATCGTCATACCAGACCTGCAAGTCATCAATATCACATCCACATATGCATAATCATGTAAAAACCAAGGTGCTTCATCATTTACAAGTGGTGATCAATATTTATTTCTAATTCATGCTCTCTTTTGTTGATCACAATACAATATGGAGTATCGAAACATTATCATGGGAAATTGAAAATAATTTAACATTCATATTTATCAAACTTCCGTGAAAAATCTCAAATCACATATGCATGGTTTCAACCATTGAATTATATAGGCAAACAATTCTCATGACATAAAGAAAATGACTTAGAAATCATATTGAAAGGAAGCTATTAGGATTTGATTTAAAACCCCCATTTAAAAGCAAGCATGTTCATAAAAACTACACCCATAGGATTTTTGGATAACCCCACGTACCTCTATTTCCAAGGATAATAAGTGTTTCTTGAAGCTTTCGGATTGATGAATCCAATTATGTAATTATCTTTGAAAACCTACGGTCAAATCTTGAACTATTTGGGTTTTTATTTGGAAACCCTAAGGAAAATCTTGAGCACTTTTGATGAAAGAATATGCATTTTGGTGTCCTTGGAACTAAATCTCGTGTTTTAGGGCTAAGTAAGGGTGGAAAAGGACTAATTTGTCCGCAACACAGAGTGTTTAAATCACCATAATTTCTTACATAGGCGCCACTTACCCCATTACCTATGTTCACGTTGGCGCTGACTAGGCTATCGCCTATGTTTGCATAGGCGCCGCCTAGGCTATCGCCTATGTTTACATAGGCACCACCTAGGCTATTGCCTATGTTTTCCAGTCTTATCACTTTTAAGGGACATAAATTCTTGCTCGGGTGTTGGATTTTTGCCATCGTTGGAAAGATAACTTGAATACCTATCATTTGACACGTAGTAGGATTCCTGATTCTACATATACAAAGAGTTATGGTCGATGGAAGACGACACACTTTACAACGTCTACTAAAACATAGTCGATCAAAATATTTCCAACTCTTCCTTGAGTTGAAGGACCTCTATGGACTAAAATTAAGCTTGAGCAGATTCACATGCTACACAATAATTAACATTTCGTATTGGCATAGGATTTTATGGCTTCGAGATTAGCAGCTCATCGAAATCATGGTCTATATAGTATCCCAAATTGTGGGGTGTTACATTATCCCAACTGAGGATCATTCTTCCCCGAATGATGATGCGGGACACAGACTGACACAATTTCAAGCATAATAAAGGACTAGGAAAGATAAGATAGGAATAGTATTTTTTGTCTCCTCCTCCATCGAAGCAAACAAATTGGGATATCTAATTCTCATGTCATCTTCTAACTCCTAAGTTGTTTCTTCGACTTTTTGATTCCTCCACAATACCTTTACTGAGGCTATCTCTTTGCTCCTCATCTTTCAAACTTGCCGATCTAAAATTTCAACGGGCTCTTCTTTAGAAAACAATGAGTCTATCACTTTGATACCCTCTACTGGCAATACAAAAGAATGATATCCAATGCATTTCATCAACATTACATGGAATACCGGATGAATGGAACCCAAATTTGTAGGCAATTACAACTTATATGCAACTGTACCAATCTTTTCCAAAATCTAATATGTCCCTACATAACGAGGGATAAATTTTCCCCTTTTTCCAAACCGCATAAATATTTTCATAGTAGAAACCTTGAGAAACACCCAATCACCAATTTCAAATTCTAGTTCTCTTCTTCGAACATTGGCATAAGACTTCTGATGACTCTGAGTAGTCTTGAGTAGTTCTCTAATGATTTTCAATTTCTCCATTGCTTGATGAACAAGATCAGGCCCATACAACTGAGTCTGACCCACTTCATACCATCTTATTGGAGACCTACATATCCTCCTATAAAGGCCTCAAAAGGAGCCATCTTGATGCTGGCATGGTAGCTATTCTTGTAGGTGAATTCAACCAGTGGCAGGTGAGGGTTGAAATTTGTGCTACCTTTGAAATCAATGATGCATTCCCTCAACATATCTTCAAGTGTTTGAATGGGTGGAAATTTGTGCTCAAATTCACTTGTGTACCTAAACCCTTATGAAAGGACTAAGATAAAAAACTGCGTACCTCTATCAGATATAATGGACACTAGTGGCCAATGCAATCGATCTATCTCTTCAATGTAAATCTTAGAATAGATCTCTCCCGAGTAATTAGTCCTCGCGGTCAAAAATGGGCTGACTTGGTCAACCGATCTACAATCACCCATATAGAATCATACTTGTTTCGGGATCTCAGAAGTCCTATAATGAAGTACATATTTATCATTTCCCACTTCCATAAAGGCAGGTCTATCTCTTGGGAAGTACCACCCGGCCTCATGTGTTCTATCTTCACTTGCTGAAAGTTCAAACTCTAGGATAAAAAATCAGCTACATCACCTTTCATGTTATTCCACCAATACAAGGTTTTCAGATCATGGTACATCTTAGTAGATCCTGGGTGAATAAAATATCTCGAAGTGTTCACCTCATTAATGATTCTCTCCTGTAGGCCATCGACATTAGAAATGCACAACCTACCCTGAAATCTTAGAATACCATCGCCACGAGTTTCAAATGACATAACCTTTTGTTGACCAACATCTTTCTTGATTTGCATCAAGACGGGATCTTCAACCTGCTTCTCCTTAACTTCAGCACAAAGAGATGACTTGGATAACTCATGAACAATCACTCCTCCATCTTCAGAATCTAAGAGTTGCACTCCCACATTTGCAAGGCAATGAATATCCTTCACCATCACTTTCTTTCCTTCTTTTACATAAGAATGGATTCCCATAGACAACCTGCTGAGGGTGGCGGATACAACATTTGCCTTGCCTAAATAGTAATACAGACTCATATCATAGTCTTTCAAAAGCTCCAGCCAACACCTCTGCCTGAGGTTCAATTCTTTCAGTGAGAAACATACTGTAAACTCTTATGGTTAGCATAAATATCAATATGCACTCTATAGAGAGAGTTCTTCCAGATTCTAAGTGCAAACCCCATGACTGCTAACTCCAAGTGATGAGTGGGGTAATTTTGCTCATGCACCTTTAACTGCCTAGATGTATAAGCTATCACCTTACCACGCTGAACCAATACACAACTAAGTCCTATACGGGATGCATCACAATAAACCATAAAATCATCTACACCCTCGGGAAGGGTCAAACAGGAGCAGTAGTCAGCTTGTCCTTCAATTTATCAAAACTATTTTCACACATGTCAGACCACACAAAATTTATCTTTTTCTGTGTCGGTTTAGTAAGCGGAGCAGCTATGGAAGAAAAACTCTCTACGAACCTTCTGTAATACCCCACCAAACCTAAGAAGCTCCGAATATTGGTTAGAGTCGTGGGTCTGGGCCATTTTTCTCACTTCAACTTTTTGGGGATCCACTCTTATCCCATCACTAGACACAATATTCCCCAAGAAGGCAATAATATCTATCCAGAATTCGCACTTGGAAAATTTGGCATACAACTGATGATCCTTAAGGGTCTGAACGATAATTTGGAGGTGATTGGCGTGATCCTCTTTACTCTTAGAATAGATCAGAATATCATCAATAAATACAATGATTAAAAAGTCAAGAAATTGATGGAACACTCTATTCATAAGATTCATGAAGGCTGCAGAAGCGTTAGTCAACCCGAAGGACATGACTAGAAATTCTTGGGTATGTCTGACTCCCTAACTTTCAACTGATGATAACCCGAATAAAGGTTTATTTTTGAAAAGTACTTGGCACCCTGAAGATGGTCAAAAAGGTCATCAATTCTAGGAAGAGGATATTTATTTTTAATCTTGACCATATTTAGCTGATGGTAGTCTATGCACATTCAAAGGCACCCATCCTTCTTTCGCATGAAGAGCACGGGTGCACCCCATGGGGAAACACTAGGATGAATAAAACCTTTGTCTAGAAGGTATAAAAGATAATTTTTTAACTCTTTTCATTCCGCGAGATCCATTCTATATGGCAGAATAGAAATAAGACGAGTGTCTGGTAACACATCAAAGCCAAAATTTATCTCCCTATCAAGGGTATCCCTGGGAAATCTTTAGGAAAGACTTCTGAGAATTCATTCACTACAGGGACTGACTGCAAAGGAAGGTGTCCAACTTTTAAATCTTTTACTCAGATTAGATGATACATATAGCCCTTGGAGATAAGCTTTCATGCTCTAAGATAAGAGATAAAGTGACCTTTAGGTTCCACTGAACTCCCTGCCCATACAATTGGTCTCTTATTTGGAAAAGAAAAAGTGACCTTTCAGGCTCTACAATCAAGGGTGACATAGCACGAATAGAGACAGTCCATCCAGAGGATGGCATCAAAGTCTATCATATCTAGTTCTATAAGGTCAGCCACAGTTTTCCTACTATGAATAGACATGACATAATTTCTATATACCCTTCTAGCAACAATAGAATCACCTAAAAGAGTATAAATAGAGAAGGTTTCTACAATAACTTCGGGCTCAAACCCAAAACCAACAACCACATAAGGGGTCACATAAGATAAAGTAGACTCGGGATCAAGCAATACATAAACATCACGAGAAAAAATTTATAACATACCGGTGACAACATCTAGTGAAGCTTCTGCCTCCTGGCAGTTAGTCAAAGAATATAATCAGTTGCGACCGCTTTCGGTAGCTTAAGGGGCACTCTTAGGGAAAGGAGTTGTAGAGACGCTGAGGGACTTAGCCCCCTTCCTCCCCCCTCCTCCATCCCCCGCATTTACTCTAGAAGATGGATAATCTCTTTGAAGGTGACCCACTTTGCCATAAGTATCGCAGTTTCTTCTCTCAAACCAGCACTTCCATGGATGATTCCTTTCGCAAACCTCACACCACGGATGAGTACGACACTTCTGGGACATACTGCCCTGAGACTACGTACCTAGAGCTTTGGACCCATGAGGAGTCTGAAAAGTCTAAGTTTATTTGTATGTCAGTGGTCTGGGTGTTGGGGCGTTGTCTTCTGACTATATATTATTTCAAAACGTTTTCTTCTTCGACCACTTATACCTCATTTACCACTCTGCGGCTGACTCTGGTGTTGGTCCGTAGATCTAGATCTCTTAGCCTATCTGTCTTTCTCTCTAGATTCAGCAATCTTTTTCTTTTTCTCTTCCACTTGATGCATATGAGCGGTCAGTTGAGTAAAGTCTAACTCCTTATTCAATATAACCCCCTACCACTCAAGTAGCAAGTCATCAGCAAGGCCAGATGCAAACTTCCATATTCAGGTCGTCATATTATTGTTCAACTCTGGTGCATAGTGGGATAGTTTACTAAACTTCAAAGTGTACTCCTGGACACTCATACTTCCCTACTTCGGATTCATAAACTCTTTCTCTTTGGACTCCCTCAACTCCAAAGGAAAGAATCAATCAAGAAAGGGTTTCACAAATTTGCCCCAAACTGTGGGCTCAGCACTTTTACCCTTTTTATCTTCCCTGTTGGCATACCGCTAACTCATAATGTCCTTGAGATGATAGGTTGCTAGATCCATCCCTTCAACCTTATCAACATGCATCACCTTAAATATATTTTCTATCTGATCCACGAACTCCTGTGGATCTTCCTCTATTTTAGTGCCAGTGAACTTAGGTGGGTTCATCTTCATGAAATATCCGACTCTTGTAGACTCAGATATAATAGATGCAGACCCAATATATTCCAATCATTGATCTTGGTTGGCTACCAGTTGTGTCAGCATATGAATAGACCATCTAAATTCTGCATTTGAAATATCTCCCTGAGCAGTTGGGGGACGGTTGTTATTAGTCCGCAGAGCCTGAGGTGGACTGGTCTGGAATGGAGGGACTCGTAGAGTAGGGACAAAATTTAGAGTGTACGCCCTATTATGAGTATGCATCCCATGAGTGGGATGGGCCTTATCTGCCTGAGCATTCTGATCGATGATACGATGTGGAGGCATAACTGTGTTTCTAAAATATAAGTGATTATTGATCAGGGGACAATTCAGACTCTGAAGCACGAACTAATTCACCAATAAGGGAAACATTTCCAAAACACCTAGCAGCCTCCTACTTATAAGTGTGGCATGTTACATACCTATAATCAATACTCTACCCGATGTGATTTCATAGACACCCTAGGACCATGACCCGTACTTTGATATGAAGTTTGTCATGACCTAAACTAGGGCCTGTCCTTGACGAGCATTTTAAACCATTGGGGCTCAAAACACCCCTATCTGTCTGTTATCATGCACCTAATTCATATGATCAAAGAAATGCGGAAAAACACAATAATTTGAAAACATGGTCATAAATATGAAAAGAGACAATAACGAGAAGATAATGTTCCCTCAACATCAATTATCCTCTGAACAACTGTCTGCGAAAATGTCTAACAAATAACTGAAACAATGTCTATGTAAAAACTGATACTAGGCCCCCAGTAGACCCAAAACCTGAATATAAGATAAAAGGATTGCAGGATATAAGACCTTCTGAAACATAGAAGGCTCACCACTTTTCTCTACAGCTCTGTCTAAAAGTTCTACTGATTCTCTTGACCCCTAGACTGGGCCTCTAAACCTAAGAGGTTGGAGAGGGAAGGGGCTCAGCACAAAAGTACTAGCACGCAGAGATATCAAAACAAAAAATAATATTTTTAAAAAGTGTAGTCGAGAGGCATTATAAAGCAATTTTGTATCAAATAATTTAAAAAAACATGGGTGTAATGCAATAGTTTTTGTCAACAATAATGAAATGCGACTGAGATAGGTGGAATACCCTACATAATTTACACCAACTGTGAAACCTTGGTTACCACCGATATTAGAGTATAAATGAGGGAGACACACTCAAGACCACACAACATGGTGTCTCAACCCAATAGTAGTGCCCAAAATCACTTGGCTTGGCATCCTACCTAAAATCCCAATTTGGGAATGACATAAAGACAAGTACACAAGATCACTTAGCCTGGTACCAATGTTTTGTGTCGGCAAATACATTATTCCAGTGATGAGCCCTTGTGTCTCAAATGCCTTCTTCGGGTATCCACTTTTCTTATGTAAAATTAATGAATTAAAATTTCATCTTATTCAATCACATATGGTAGGTTATCTTCATACCCAGCTTGTAATTCATCAATATCACATCCATATATCCATAATCATATAAAAACCAAGGTGCTTCATTATTTACAAGTGGTGAATAATATTTATTTCAAATTCATGCTCTCTTTTGTTGATCACAATACAATATGTAGTGTAAAAACATTATCATGGGAATTTGAAAACAATTTAACATTCATTTTCTATCAAACTTCCATGGAAAATCTCAAATCACATATGCATGATTTTAACCATTGAAGTATATTGGCAAACAATTCCCATGACTTAAAGAAAATGACTTAGAAATCATATTGAAAGCAAGTTATTAGCATTTATTTAAAACCCCCATTTAAAAGCATGCATTTTCATAAAAACTACACCCATGAGATTTTTGGATAACCCCACATACCTCTATTTCCAAGGACTATAGGTGTTTCTGGAAGCTTGCGGATTGACGAATCCAAATATGTAATTATCTTTGAAAACCTACGATCAAATCTTAAACTATTTGGGTTTTTATTTTGAAAACCTAAGGAGAATCTTGAGCACTTTTGATGAAATAATATGTATTTTAGGGTCCTTGTAACTAAATCTCGTGTGTTAACGCTAAGTAAGGGTGGAAAAGGACAACTTTGTCCTTAACACAGAGTGTTTAAATCACTAGAATTCCTTACATAGGTGCCGCCCATCCCCGTTGCCAATGTTCACATAGGTGCCGCCTAGGCTATCGCTTATGTTTGCATAGACTCCTCCTAGGATATCGCCTATGTTTACATAGGCGCCGCCTAGGCTATTTCCTATGTTTTCTAGTGGCCATGGGCGATTGGTTAGGAGACACTTATTACTTTGAAGGGCCATAACTTCCTGCTCGAGTGTCAGATTTTTGCCAAATTGGTATCTTTGTAAAGCTAACTCAAATATCTATCATTTGGCATATATTAGTCTTCCTAATTCGACTTATACAAAGATTTATGGTCGATGGAATGTGACACACTTTACAACATCTACTAAAACTTAGTCGATCAAAATAGTTCCAACTTGTCCTTGTGTTGAAGGACCTCTATGGTCTAAATTCAATCTTGAGAAGATTCAAATTTTGCATAATAATTAACATGCCATATTGGCATAGGATTTTATGGGTTTGAGATTAGCAATGCATCAAAATCATGGTCTATATTGTAGCCCGAATTGCGGGGTGTTACAATTTATTAACTACATTGGTGATTATGCTATTGATTGTGCTAAAGATCATCCTTATTTACTATATTGGAAATCATGCTATTGACTCTGCTAGAGCTCACAATTTTGATTATGATTATTGATCATGATAATATACTATGTTAATGGTTATTTTATTAAATACTCAGATTATTATGCTATTGGCCATGTTAATGATGATAATTATTATTTATATCCAATATAAATTTAGAGTATGGTTATGATATTGATGATGACATTATGATGATACATATACCTAACAAGGTCGAAAGACAATTATGATGATATATGCCTCGCAAGAACGGATGATGATTATAATAATATACACCCAAAAGGCTACAGAATTATGATGATGATATATATGCCCAGCAAGGCAGGAGGATGACTATGATGATATATACCCGATAAGGATAAAGGATGATTATGATTTTATATAGATGCCCGACAACACTGAATAATATGTATTGATTATGTTAGTGGTCATATTTATTAACTATATTGGTGATTAGTCTATTGATTGTCCTAAAGATCATTCTTATTTAATATATTGAAAATCATGCTATTGATTATGCTAGAGCTCATAATTTTGTTTATGATTATTGATCATGATAATATACTATGTTAATGGTTATGCTATTAAATACTCAGATGACTACACTATTAGTCATATTAATGATGATAATTATTATTATTTATACTCAATAGAAATTTAGAGGATGTCTATGATATTGATGATGACATTATGATGATACATATGCCTGACAAGGTCTGAGGATGATTATGATGATATATGCTTCATAAGAATGGATGATGATTATAATAATATACACCCAAAAAGGCTAGAGGATTATTATGATGATATCATTTCCTTCAAGGCCGTACGATGATTATTATGATATATATCCGGTAAGGATAAAGGATAATTATGATTTTATATACATGCCCGACAAGACCAAAAGATGATTATGATGATATTTATGAGGATATTGTTTGATATTCATGTAGGTTTTAGTTTGGCTAAATGTGTTGTAATATATTGATGTACTTACTATGATATGACGATATTGTGGTTTGAGATTAACAATCTAGTTAAATTTGAATCTAGCAATTAGCTATTATGTAGTATGATATGAGTAGACTCTAGTTTTAAAATGATTAGTAGATAAATAATGATTAGTTGATGAATATTGGCTTGTTGGAAAATGTTGGACAGTTGGTAAATAGTGACTAGTTAACAAGTGATGTTTAGTTCTTAAAGAATGAATTATTGATACATGAGGATTAGTTGTTACATGATGGTTTGTCGATAAGTGTTGATTAATTCAAAAATGATGAATATGGTAAATCAATGTTTATTGTGAGGTATGACTTGGATAAATTTCAATTGTATTATGAGAGTTGATAAATGATGATGGTGGATTATTCTATCTTGTTTGTACCTTCCAGGCTTATGGGGGCTTGAGACGGGTCATTTATTTTTCCACACCAATTGGTTTATAGGATCTAATTTTATAGTTATGATAGCATGGGTTGATGTTTTATGTTATGTTATGATGATATTCTGCTTATATATTATTTCATTTAAAGCGATGTTGGAGATGTTTAAGTCTCATTTTCTTACCTTGACTTAGTTATGTTATCTTACACTCTATCATTCTTATATCATGATTTATCTTAGTTGGTTGATGATGCCTACTGAGTACCCATTGTTTGGGTACTCATACTACATTTATGTACCTTATTGGTGCAAATCTGATTACTAGTTGCCATTGTTGATTGACATTCATGTTGTGTTGGTATCCAGCGATAAGATTAGCTCCTAGAGTCAGAGTCACTTATTTCCTTCTATCTTTCTCTATTCATCTTTTATTTTCAGATGGATGCACTAACTATTCTAGATACTTGGGTTGTATATTTATTACTAGATGCTCTTGTACTAGCTCTACTAGTCATGGAATGGTATTTATGTAGTGACCACCTCTAAATTATTTCTATTGTCTTGCTTATTTATTGTGTTGGATTACCTATTAGGCTCTTTTAGGGCATTTCAACCTAATTAACCCATTGTGTTTAAATCTGGATTACGATTTGGCATACCTACTAGCGGGATAGAGTAGGTGCCATCGTGACTTTTCAATCGTGTCGTGATCAGATATGACCAAATTTTAAGACACATTATATAACAGTAGGATGAATTTCCTTGTATTGCATTACATTTCATACAATAATTTTTCTTTGCATTGTTCTTTAATTACTATTTTTTACTGGAATGTAGGTTCTTCTAATAGGAGATCCTTAACATTCTTTTTTATGATAATGTTTTTGTTCAGTCAATCTATGAGCGTACTAAATATCCTTGTTTGTTACTCATACTACTTTTATGAAATAGATCCAAGTACTATGGGACCTCATTGACTATGATCGTCTAAAGTTGCTTTTGATTAAATGTTTTAGTTATGTTTATGTATTTGAATCATGACCCAACTTTATCTATATTTCCTTTCTACCTTTCCTATTTATTAGACAGTTGATGTAAAGGCATTGTATTCAATAATAACAAAATCTTGTCCTAGTAATACTAAGTCTTGAAGTTGTTTTGCTTTTGCATTTCATATTCTTATTTAATAAAGATTTAGAGGTTACGACTATTTATATGATTATTTATTTCTATTATGTTAATTTATAATTTTTCTATAAGAGTAGGGTTAGATTACCTAAGAGAAGGTTTAGGTAGGTTCTATCACACCTAGAATTTTTGATCATGATAATTTGATATTAGACCTCTAGATATACCAGTGTAACAAATACAAGAGCAATGGTCTAGTAGATTCTTATGGGTGAATATAATGGTGTTTGTATCTATCATCGAGAGGATATTGATCTCACCCAAATTACACCTCTGTAAAAGTATAAGGCGATCGACAAATAAATACAGAACCCAACTTGGTTGGAGTAGAACCCACAAGAAATAGGACAAAAATCTATCAATAGATTGTTGATGTAATCCAAAATTTTATAAATAAATGGGAGATTTAAAATGCAAGTGAATTAGGGTTCTGATCAATATTATTAGGGCACTAAGATTGTTTTCCCTATGAATTCATAACTCCACACACTATTCATTCTTGTTAAACTATCTACAAATCTGGCATGCAAAATCTAACAAGTAATGTATCACCTAACCGTCTCTTAATCTTGGTTTGGGTGAATTTCACTCATTTTCTCTCAGTCTAAGAGCGTCCCATTACTAACCTTTATTTTATGAGTTTAGATTAATAATCCTTGTTATGGCTCAAGTTAATTAGATTAAGATTGGTTGATTCAACTTACTGTTGTTATCTCATTTACCTAATCTCTACCTCTCTCTTGATCAAGTATAGAATAATGTGAGTTCCTAAAGTGTGCACTCGTCAAGAAGGCCATCAAACGAAAGAACATACCAATACATGCAAGAAAGGTGATCTAGAATGACTTTGTACTTAACCTAGTTTGTTAATTCATCATGGTTCCCACAACCCTAGTTATGTTTTTTATATACTCATGGTTGTATGAACAAACAAAGATTTCATAGATGAAAGCAAAATGTTGAAATTACAAAGAGTAAGATGAAAACCTAGAATCTCAAATTAATGAGAAACCCTAGAAACCAATAATGAGAATCCCAAGATCAATAATGTATCTCAAAACTCAAAATACTGTTAAAAATATACAGAGTGCATAAACGAACAATAAAATATCTAAGGAGTATTTAGATATAAAAAATAAGACCTATCCTAAAAGTATAGGAAATCTAGGTCGGTAACAACTCATGACTCATGGGTTGGGTTGTGGATCTGACCTATGAGTCATGGCTTCAAGTTGTGTGAATCAGAGAAGCAATCAAACTTTCTGAACTTCACTTCGTGACTCCAACTCACATAGAATGAGTTGAATTAACAACCCATAGACTGATGTTGCATAACATGGACATCCTATTTTTCACCACTCAACTCATGACTCTAACACATGCGGAATGGGTTGGAGTCATGGTCCGTAAGTCGGTCTTATGGAACTCAAATTTGGAAAGCTATCCTCAGAACTAAAGTCACACCCTTTTTCCAGGGGGCATAGGTCATAACCATGAGTTGTGAATTGACTAGTGGGTCACCATTTCAATAACTATTCCTCATATTTTCTAAACATTTGCTACAAACTCTACTTTCCTGGAAAACAAAAGCAAATGCTTATCATATCACACAAGAATACCTAAGTCCCCGTATAATTTCGTTATTTTAAGCATCAAAAGTTCCATGAAACCATGACACATTAACATTTTCAACATAGAATGTATGTATGTACTCAGGAAAAAAAAATACACTAAACAACCACAATGATTAACTTAAAAAACCTAAGGCACCTACGACAATCAGTTTATACGATTTATTTCTAACTTTTCAACCCCCTCATGTGAACAACTTTCAAAACTAATGTGGATACATGTACCACAATAACATGACACTATGGGAATCATGTAACAACATCGGATTATCAACAAAGAACAAAGCATGCATGCAAATGAAATTTCCCAAAAAAAAGTAGCTAATAATGTAATCCATGTACCCTTATAGAAAAGAAGTCCCAACTCTCATAGTATCAAAATGCATATCAATGTAAGGAATACATTAAAACACTCACTCTCCCAAAGAAGTTCAAACAATATGCAAGAAATATCATAGGCTTGCCCTTATTTTCTATGCCATTGTTTTTCAAAAAGTTGGACTGGGATCACGATATGACTTTTCATGGCTTGTAATATAGGAATAGCGGGTGGAATGTTACATAAGGGAAATAATAAATCATCCCTTCTTGATAGTATTCTTACATTTTTGGCTCCACTACTTAACCATGCTTCTTTTATTCCTCCTTTTATTCTCTATCATAAACAATCTCTCTATCTCATATTTGAGGTTGTGGTATGAACTGCATACACTTACCCTTCCTAGACCCACTTGGTGGGAATATATTGGGTATGTTATTGTTGTTGTGTGGTTTTCTTCATTCTTTATATTTTTTATTTATTTTTCTCTTCTCTCTTTTTTTCACACTTTTCTACCATACCTATCGTCTTTTCTCTTATCTAATATGTTTTTCATACTCACCGTCAACTATCACCCCTGTGATAGACACCCTCAACTCAGGGAATTTTCCTAAATTAATCCAAGGAGGTACCAAGGCTAAAATAGGCTCATTATAATTAAAGCAAGAATACAAAAAGGTTAAAATAAGAAAATAGGTCACATTAAACTTTAATTTAGGATTAATGGATACTTATTCTCATTTGGTCAAGCTTTTAGGATAAATGTGGAATTATTCAAACATGGCCTATGATCATGTCCCACCAACTATCTTAAAACCTATTCAAGACTAACCAGGCAAGTTCTGGATTACCCACACAATGTGAACTAAGTAAACACCTCCCACACATATGGCATATTATTAACTACTACCTAACCAATTCATGCAATGCTTAGCTTATTTCGTCCCTAGTACTAATGTCATACCAAGATTCAAAAATGGTCAAAATCTCATATCTTCATAACATAAAGTTCACAACAATTTTAGGAGAGGTATTATTTTTGAAAACACACAAAAACACAGAAATTTGACTGCACCAAGATTCCTTATTTTTCCTCTAGTAAAAAAAAATATAACACATACCATGAAAAACACAATTACCTAAATATGTCATCTATACTATGATAGGATACTCTAGGGAAAAGAGACGCTATAGTAAAAACCCTGAGTGGTTGGTACTCCCCTACTCCCAACAAGATGCAGATGCACTACCCCCAATACATACTAGATAAATAACATACAGGTGTAGGGACATACTTGAGATTCTTTAGGCATCAGATGTTGCCTCGCCCCTAACTAGGGTATCCAAAGCACAACAAACGTAGCTCGAGGAGGTGGTAGTGGTCAACTAGAGGAGGCTTCCATTGTGTATTGCTCACGCTCACTCTCATTGACGTGGTACTAAATAATAAAATCTATAGTATCCCTCTTATCTCTCTAAAATTCATCCAAACTCCCACTCTGCTCAGTAGGCTCTTGTCCTCTATTATCCCTTATTGTCTGGGGCTAGTCATCTGATAACACTCAACTTATATGTTAATTTAGTAAAAGACATTCGTTGTCAATAAACTTACCCAACTTTTGAAGTCGGGGTCAAATCCACATGGAATAATGTTAGTGGCGATTAAACTAGTTTGAAACTAAAGCTACAAGTTAAATTCAAATAAATGATGCGAAAATATAAAATGAGAGTTTAGGTTTAACAAGTTGTTGTTTGTCACTTTACTTTTGATGTTTGTAAATCAAGATTTTATGAAATAACCCGAATTATGTTCACTAGGGCTTTCGGTGCATGACAGATGCTAAAAGTTGTTCAAGATTCTTATGGTGGTTAAGATAACAAGCTATCTTTATCGATGATATGCTCAAATGTCTCTCAACCTATTTAAGCATCTAATTTCCTAGTCCTCTTGGACTTAGGAAATTGCTATTCACTGCCCAGATTTTACCTCAGGTTAATCAACCTTGTTACAGCACTGATTATTAAATGAAGTATTTTCGAGTCCCTTTTGATAATTCACTTCCTACTATATATGATTTCTTTCTCAATCAAATCAAAGTATGTGCGTCTACGGTTCGCAACCAACAAACGTTAATTAAAATCTCTGAATTATCTAGAAATCCTAGCACCTATTAAATCTTGAGTGCTTAATACATCATCATGACCTAACCCTAGATCTCATAATTCAAGTTAACGTAATTTAGTCACTCATGATGCAAAGAATGAAATACATAATTAAATTGATAATTGAGAAGATTAATTTACAGAGATGAATAATAATTAGTGAATTGCAATTAGATCATAAAGTAAAATCCCCAAAATAGTTGTACTGTTCAAATCTAAAATGATAGGGAAAGAAATATAGAAAAATAGTCTTCAAGACTCAAAGTATCGAACTCACTTTATAATAATGATGATGATGAATGAATTGCCTCCAGAAAACCCTAAAACAATGTTTTCAATAGTTCAACCTAAATAAGGAGATGTCATATCACCCACCAGATGTCGTTACAAGCTTCAACTCATGTTTAAGTCTGACGACAACTATGATAGCCTATGACAGGGCTGATGACTTATCACAGATGTCATTAACCATACTTCTCTTTAAATTTCTCCAGATTTCAACTTCTTTGCTTCCATTCTTGTTGGTTCTCTATCCCATCTGCTTAAAGTATAGAATCATACATAAACAAATAAAAAATGACAAAAGTTGATTAAGACTTTGCAATTATTCTTTGTTAAAGGTCTTAAATGTGTTAGAAATTTCTCAAACATTAACACCCTCAACTTAAAAAAATTGCTTGTCCCCAAGCAACTAAAACACATTACTACAATGCTTAACCAAGAGACACATATGATACCTATGGTAGTTGATCATCAATTTTAGTTCAAAACACATTACTCTCTCCATTTTCAATCTCTTTAAATCTAGGTATGTATATCTATGAAGATCAACAATGTGACAGAAAGGAATCAAGATATGGCATCAACTCAGCAATAATAACTTTACATATGTACAAATTACACTACCCAAACAAGTTAGCGACTAGCAATGTGACCAGTGTGCCCTCACTACAAAGAAGTCCCACGTCACTTATATTAGACATTACATATGTAACCATGGGGACAATTACTAGACACCCTCTTTCAGAATAAAGTTCCAATCAATGTATGCCGAATACCATAGGATTTCCCTTATTTTCATTACCAAGACTTTCAAACAGGTAAGATAGGATCACTATATGTCTTCTCTTAGTCCTGTAATGTAGGCTAGGGGATAGTATAATACTCGATGATTTTAAAGTGACTAAGCCTCCTTGACACTACACTACATTTTTGGGGTTTCATTCATTAGCCCTTTTCTATTCTTCTCTTCTGTTGATCACACTTATTCAGGATGAGTGTGGTCATTTTCTACAATCACTTCTTTTTTTTTTCACAACTTTTTTCTTTTCTTGCTCATTTCCACTACACCCAGATTTTTATTCTTTTATTTTACTCTACTTTTCTTCATACTCATTTTACATCACGGACCCCTATGATAGCCACCCTCAACTTAGGCCATTATCCTATGCTAAGGTGCATAGTGTCCAAGGAGGACCAGGGCCAAAACAGGTTTATTATGATATAAACTAGAAAAGTGACAGGTTTCATAAAAAGAAATAGGCTAATCAGGCTCAAAGCAAGGATCAAGGGATATTCTACATACAAGGAAGGTTATTTAGGCTAAAAGTGAGCTAATATCAAAATGACCTATGATCCTTTCCTAACCCCTATCCTTCAACCAAGGTAAGACTAACCAGGCAAGTTGTCTATTTCATCATACAATAGGAACTAGGTAGTATATTACACACATATAGCACAAAGGTACTTCAAAGATACTACCTATTTTGTTCATGCAATTATTTTGCAATGGTTATTATATTACTAGAACTAATGTCATAACAAGATGCACAGTGGTCACACATAAATGCATATCACAGTTATAAAATAGACCTTTGGAGAGGTGTTCAAAAATCAAAAAAAATATGTCAGCTGCCACAGATACTTATTTTTCTCCTAGTTAACCACAACACATCACAAAATAAAACACAATACGCCTAAACATGTCAGCTCTACTAGGAACAAGACTCTGGGGAAAAAAGTACGACAACAAAAACCCCAAGAGGACATCAACACCCACAAGTAGCTCCACCCTCAACTTAAAATCATTCAATGTCCCTAATGTGTCAAACCAAAACAAGAGAGTTAGAAACTTACCTGTGGCACCATAAGTGCAAAGATCAGATGTTAATCACATAATACAAATACAAACAACAAAATAATTTGGGTTGCCTCCTAAGTAACGCCTGATTTAATATTGTGGCATGACCCAACTCAGCTTTTTCCTCCACCTTGAGGATAAGAATTTCACCCTCAACTCACAGTCTATCTTTTTACCTTGATCATAGGCCGTGGTACAAAAATTAATAAGTCGAGTAATGGATTGAACGTGGTAAACCATTTATCCTTAAAAGTGAGGTACGTTTATATGTTGCTTATCAAGTGTAAAATAAAGAATATAGGATTCTTGTTCCTTATCTTCACACTCTTCCACTATTTTAGATGATTCCACAGACAATATATCATCTAAACATAATGTGAAAAAATTCTTCGAGTGAGGCCCAACTAATTCTACTTTAAAATTTACACTATCTACTACATACTCACTTTTAATCACCTACTCAACGTCAGTCTCAAAGCAAGATGACAATCGAGTGATTGTGATTTTTGAGTGTTCTCCTCAAATTGGCTAATGTCCCCCTCATATTCTTCTTTGTTTAGCCACTTTAAACATGGTGGGAGTGGTAACTCTTTTAGCATTGCCCATAGTTGTTCTTATTTCTTTAAGACTTGTTTCATCAATTTGCTTGCTTGAATAGTGACAACACACATATCTTCAATATGATCACTTTGAGCATAAGCCAAACACCAAGTTACAGTAAGTAGGACAGTATCCACATCAAATTGTGAAGGTCCAGTCCATGCACTTGTAGGTAAATTTGGACAGCAAGACTCAAAATATGGCTCCTTACAATAATAACAAGAATCATCATAAGAATCTTCATCACTTAAAAAACCATGTATCCAGGCTGACATCTCAAGAAAGGTGTGAGAAAAATAAAAATAAAAAATAAAAAAATAAACTAAAAAATATTTACAAGTTTGAATTCAAGAAACTAAACTAAAATTCCAAACCAACTCAATACGCTAAATTGTTCCCCGGCAATGGCACTATTTTTTGATAATGCTCAACTTACACGTCAATTTAGTGCAAGACGGTTGTCGTTAATATATTTACCCAACTTTTAGAGTCAGGGTCGAATCCACAGGGAACAATGTGAGTGGCGATTAAACTATTTTGAAACTAAATCTACAAGTTAAATTCAAACAAATAATTCGAAAAGATAAAATGAGGGTTTAGGTTTAACAAGTTGTTGTTTGTCACTTTACTTTTGGTGTTTGTAAATCGAGACTTTATGAAATAACTAGAATTATGTTGACTAGGGCTTTTGGTACATAACAGATGCTAAAAGTGGTTTAAGATTCTCAAGGAGGTTAGCATAACAATCTATCTTTATTGATAACATGGTCAAATGTCTCTCGACCTATTTAAGCATCTAATTTTACTAATTCTCTCAGACTTAGGAAATCACTATTCACTACCCATATTTTACCTCAGGTTAATCAACCTTGTTACAAAGTTGATTATTAAACGAAGTATTTTCGAGTCCCTATTGATAATTCACTTCCTAATGTATATGATTTCTTTCTCAAGAAAATCAAAGTAGGTGTGTCTACTATTTACAACCAACAGACGTTAATTAAAATCTCAGAATTATCAAGATATCCTAATACCTATTAAATCTTGAGTATTTAGCATCATCATGACCTAACCCTAGATTCCATAATTCAGGTTAATAGAGTTTAGCCACTCATGATGTAAAGAAAAAAACACATAATTGAATTAATAATTGAGAAGATTAACTTAAAAAGATTAATAATAATTATTGAATCAAAGATTAGATCACAAAGGAAAATCCCCAAAATAATTGTGTTGTTCGAATCCAAAATAATAGAGAAAGAAATATCGAAAAATATTCTCCAAGACTCAAAGTATCGAACTCTCTTTAGAATAATGATGATGATGAATAAATTGCCTCTAGAAAATCCTAAAACAAAGATTTAAATAGGTCAACCTAAATAAGGAAATAAAATTAAAGTTACTGCTTTTTCTCAGAATAGACGACGATATCTGTGACAGCTTACTAGGAGTCTGACGGCTTATCATGGATGTCGTCATCTCCTTTGCACTTTTGGATTCTCTGTCTAAGGCTGATGATGATGTTGACACATTATCACTGACCTGACGGATTATCATGAATGTCATCATAAAAATGTCTTCAACTCCCTTTCTCTATTTAAGGATAATGGCATTCATGATGGCGTATCACACTTTTGACGTTATATCACCATATGTCTTCACAGGATTCAACTCATACTTAAGTCTGACGATAACTGTGATAGCCTATCACAGGGTTGACGACTTATGATAGATGTCGTCAACCACACTTTACTTTATATTTCACAAATTTTCAACTTCTTTGTTTCTATTCTTGTTGGTTCTGTATCCCATCAGCTTAAACTGTAAAACCAGACATAAATAAATAAAAAACACCAGAAGTTGCTTAAGACTTCACAATTATTCTTGGTTAAAGGTCTTAAATATGTTATTAATTGCTTACATATCATCATCAACAATAAAAAAAATAAAAATCAATAGTGGTTGTGTAGGTACTGGCTATAGAATAGAAGGTATAAATAGAGGGATAATAGAAGTATGGCTCTTAACTAATGTATGGACCTCTGAACTTATCATGGGCACCGCTTCATATAGGCTAGATTAACTAGGAACTAGATCCTCATAAAGTCTCTCTCTCATATGAATCTCAAAACTATCTATCTTCCCGCGTAGCTCTTTAGTGGACTAATCTATAGTAGTCATCATCCCTGACTCAACCTATGCCTCTATTACTTTTAAAGTAGTCTACATCCAAGGTCGTACTTTACCTATCAACTTAGTCAACTATTTATTGGTGTGTGTCTGGGAATCTACTAACTCTTTCTATAGACCACCAGATATTCTAGGAACTCTTTAGATACTGTCATGATGCTTGAAGTAGGCGGTCAATAAGGAACTATAGAAGTAGAAGCTAGAGTTGAAGTTCTTGTTTCTTCCTCACTGCTCGCAACAATTGATGTCTCTGTTGGATGGATTCTTATCTCAATATTACCAACCAATATTGTCCTCCCAACCTGCTCAACTTAAATCTAAAGTCCCCTAAAAAGGGATGCACTAGAAGAAGTTGAAGGTTGTGCCTTCTTCTGTGTAACTAGGTTAGCATTATCATGAATAAACTCTACATGAGCCAACTAAGTCACATCAATACAATGATCAATCTTTAGTATCATTGGTACTTCTTCTGTACCATAGAGTCTCTGAATCAATCAGGGGAAGAGAATACTGGTGACCTATTAGAAACCTTTATCATGTATATCATCTCGAGTACATTGGGAAAAATATATATCATATCCAGCTATGTTGTTAATAACCAATACCGCCTGATTTAATGTAAATGCATTATTAGTTACTATAAGGCACAACCTGTGTCAACTATGGACCACAAAAACTTCCCTGCAAAGTGCAGGATGAATTTCTTGATATCCATCATCTGCTCGACCAATAGCAATCTATATCAAGCTCAATAATATATAGAGTCACCCATCTTAATAACTCTCTCTGCATCTCCTATTGGTCTATATCTCTCATTATACTCATACTCTTTACTATTCTTATCCTATTATAAAACTTAATTGTAGTTATGAGCCTCTCAAACCCTAACACTAACCCAAATATGAATCTCTGGATCATATCCTAAAATAAGTCCACCTAAGTATCTCTAACTAGTGTATGGTATAATACAGGTTGGTCTTAAGCTCTCTTTCTTACTTGTATAATTATGTTAATAAATTTAGAATAGTAAAAGTAGAAATCACTTACTACTTTTGAGATATATGATTCGACAGGCTCACCTATCTATCTATGTTTGTATCTATCAAAGATGGCCTTAATATAAAGAATCTCTACTAAAGCTCTTTCCCAATGCAGGGTTCCTCAACTATGCTAGCTTAGGCTTGTCCTTATTAGTTATCTTCATATCACAATTATATACTACGCATTTCCTCCATACACCATATCTAAATAACTGAAGCTACCAACATAATGGAGGTGTGTATGGAATCTTGTACTTCTATAACTTGTGATAATTCAGTGGCATCCTTCTCATCCTCTAAAGACTGAATTTTCTCCTTAGATTGAGGAGCATCTATAACTTAATATCCACTACCTAACTTAGACTCTACCCCCTCCTTAGATTAGGGGACGTCTGACTCCTCTCTAATCTCCAGAATTAGGGACCTCCTTTCTCATAAGACTAGGAAGGGGAAAGAGAGTATAGTAGTAACCTTCGTGCATTCTTCATTCGTGGTTTGGCCTAGGGAATAAGAACTTTTGGGGCATAGGGCTTGGATTGAGCTATTGGTGGTGTAACTGATTACTTGGCTAAGATGCTATCTAAATAGCAGCCTTAGGTATTGTCTCTATCTAAGTCTGGCGCTATTTTTGGAACTATACCAATGGGCCACTATCAATCAGGCACTCTTCTACAAACCTACTCTCTACTTGGCAGACTTGTCTCTTAGTCTTGACTCTACACCTTTATTTGATGCTACTTTAGGTGTTATAGTACATAGATGATGGTTTAAGAAAGATAAGCAAATTTGTTTACACACTAGACGGCCCATTTTGCATGTGAAAAGAAGAAATTAGGGTTGTATTTGCTAGATATGGGAATTTAATATGGTGGGAATATTGGAAATTGAGTGGAACTTTTTTTAAGATTTGGATTGAGTATTAGGGTTATAAGTAATAGGAAAGGTTCAAATTGGGTTGAGTCTCATAGTCCTAGTGGCTTTAAATTAAAATTCAAAATTTGCTCTACCCGGCCCCAGTGGTGACCCATAACATGAATCATGAGTTGTGGGTCAGATCACGACCCATCAGTTGGTCTCATGAGTCATCGATTGAAACTTATATGCACTGCTAATTTCTATGACATAACCCATGATCTATGAGATAGATTCATGACCTGCGGAATAAAGTCATAGGTAAAAATTTTGAAACTCATTGAGGACCTCTGATTTCCACGAATCGACTCACGAGTCATGGATTGGACCCCTCTAACATAGGTTAGGTTCATGAGTCATATTTAGAGAGCAGAAAATACCTTCTAATTATCACAAGTCTAGTTCATGTAGCGTAGGTCACTACCCATACACTAAAGTCATGAGTAACTTACCTAGCCTTGTCTGAATTTTTCCAAATTTTATACAACTATAAGAGTCTTGTAAGATGTCCTATAGGACCATAGTGCATAGTTTAAGTTTCTTTACGAATCAGTCATATTGGCATTCACAGTCTTTGCAAAAATATAGTTTATCTCACTATTAGAGACCTTAACTTGCCCAATTGTCTGTGGATGGTAAGCTATTTCTATCTTATGATTCAGATCATATTTCTCAAGTAAGGCTTCGAATAGGTGATTGCAAAAATGGGACCCACAATCACTAATGATAACTCAAAAACTACCAAATCGTGAGAAAATATCCTTCTTCAAAAAAACACTATGACACTCTTACCTTTATTATTTTGAATCACAATGGCTTCCACCCACTTTGACACATAGCAACTACCAGAATATACTTAATCCCATGCAAACTCATAAATAGGCCAATAAAATCTATGCCCATCCATCAAACAGCTCAAGCTTAAGAATGGGCATCGTAGAGATTTTATGCTTGGGAGAGATATTGTCCTGCCTTTATCATTGGTTATAGGCCCTAGCATAATCATGTACATCCTTATATATAGTCATCTAATTATACCTATACTAAAAATGACCCCCAACTGGAGACAAATAAAAGGCATCCAAAATACATATTATCTCAACCTCAAAAATACACCTATGAGTCACACAATCCACACACACACGAGATAAGTATGAATCTTACCAAAAACATTTCTCACCTCATGCATAAATAGTTTTTGTTGTTGTAACGACATATCTCCTAGGGTGAGTCACTTGGAAAAAGTTGGCCAAGAATGAAACCAAGGGATTAAGTCTTGTGATGCTGCCTAGACGTGCTCATCTAGAAATTATCATCAATCTCAATCTCATCACCTAGTTCAAGCATTGTCTCTTTCTCTAATCAGGATAGATAGACTACAACTTGATTTTTGATGTTATTTTGATCCTTAAACATGGAATCAAATACTTATACAGCTAGTAACCATCGAATCAACCTTTGCTTAGCATCATTATTTTCCATAAGGTACCTAATATTAGCATGATTAGTGTGCACAATGATTTTGGTATCAATAAAGTAACACCAAAATTTTTGAAAAGAAAATACCACCTCAAGCAATTCCTATTCAATCATGTAATTTTTCTATGCAAAATTTTGTGCTTTGTTGGCATAGTATATGGGATGAAGTATCTTCTCTATTATTTGGCCTAGACTGCTCCTAGATTACACTACTAGTGTCAAATGTCACTTTCAATACTAAGGTCCACTCAGGGGACACTATGATAGCAGCTAAAATCAGCCTCTCTTCGAGGGACTCAAATGACTTGAGGGAAACATCATCACATACAAACTTTACCTCCTTCTCTAACGATTTGAATAATGTATTTGCAATTATATAGAAGTCCTTGATGAATATACTATAAAAAGTTGTATAACCCAAGAAATATCAAATTCCCTTCACAGAAATTGATGGGGTAATTTTTCAATCACTTCAATTTTAGCCTTGTTAACCACTATCCCTTCTTTAATATTTTGATCCCATGTACTATCCCTTACATAACCATTAAATGACACTTCTCCCAATTTAGTACCAAATTATACTTTTCACATCTTTGTAAGGTATTGACACTTCTCGATGTTGTTACTATTATGTTAAGACTTTTTCTCATGATGTGTGTTGCATGCTTGATCCAGGGTCTACTCTTTTTATGTGATCCAAGTTTTGGCTGTGCTTTTTGGTTTTAATCTCGAGTGTATCCACAATTTGTTTTTTGTTTCAACCTAGTAGGTGACTCTGTGGTTGTTAGAAAAGTCTATGGAAGTTGCATGGTATCTGTTAGTGGTAGAGATACTCTGGTAGATCTGATCAAGTTAGACATAGTTGATTTTGATATCATATTAGGGATGGACTGGTTACACTCGTGCTATGCCTCCTTGGATTGTCGAACCCATAAGGTCATGCTTAAATTCCCCAATAAGCCAATCATTAAATGGGTAAGGGGTTCTGTAGTACCTAAGGGAAGGTTCATATCATATCTTAGAGGTTGAAAGTTTATTTCCAAGGGATGTTTATATCATTTGGTCTGTGTTAGATTTTAACATGAAAGGTCCTTTATTTCAATCTGTTCCCGTAGTTAGTGAATTTCATAAGGTTTTTCCTAACAATCTTATTAGTATCCCTCTTAATAGACTGATTGATTTTAGTATTGAGCTTATTCCAGACACTCGTCCTATCTCTATCCCTCCCTATAGAATGACTCCAGCTTAGTTAAAGGAACTTAGGGTGCAGTTGAAAGACCTTCTCAACCAGGGTATTATCCATCTTAGTATGTCTCCGTAGAGTGCTCCTAATTTTTTTGTGACTAAGAAAGATTTCTCCCTTCGAATGTTCATTGATTACCATCAGTTGAATAAGGTTATGATGAAGAATAAGTATTATTTTCCTCAAATTAATGATTTATTTGACCAGCTTCAGGGTGTTAAATATTTCTCGAAGATTGATCTTAGGTTTGGTTATCATCAACTAAAGATTAGGGAAATGGATATCCCTAAGACTGCCTTCTAAACCTGGTATTGTTATTATGAGCTCTTTATGTCTTTTGGTTTGACTAATACCTTTGTGACATTTATGGACTTGATGAATAGAATCTTTCATTAGCTTTTAGATTTGTTTATTATTGTATTTATAAATGATATTTTGGTGTATTCTAAGAGTGAAACAGATCATCCCGATGACCTTTACATTATGTTTCCAATTTTTTAAATATGAATTCTTGTTGAATGTTGTTACGTTTTAGGGTCATGCCATATCTAGTAAAGAGATCATGGTGGATCCACAAAAATTTTAATTGGTTAAAAAGAGTCCTAGGCCCACGACTCCAACCGATATTTAAATCTTTTTTGGTTTAGCCAGTTACTATAAGAGATTTGTGGAAAGTTTCACATCTATAGCCCTCATTAACAAAGTTAACTCAGAAGAAGGTGAAGTTCTTATGGTATGATGCTTGTGAGGGTAGTTTTGAGAAGTTAAAGGATAAGATGACTTCAGCTCCTATCTTGACTTTGCAAGAATACACTGATGGTTTTGTTATCTATTGTGATGCGTCTCATGTGAGAATTGGTTGTGTATTGATGCATCATGGTAGGGTAGTGGGCTATGATTTTATGAAGTTGAAACATTATAGAAAGAATTACCTGACACATGACTTGGAGTTAATGGTTGTGGTGTTCGCATTGAAGATCTGGTGTCACTATTTGTATGGAGTCCATGTAGATATCTTTTCTAATTATAAGATCTTACAATATGTGTTCACCTAAAAGGAGTTGAATATTATGAAGGAGAGGTGGCTTGATTGGCTAAAAAACTATAATATAAGTCTCCACCATCACCCAGGTAAAGCTAATGTAGATATTGATGCTCTTCACAGGTTATCTGTGGGAGTCTAGCTTATGTGGATGAGAATAAGCAGGAATTGGTGAAAGATATTCACCATTTAGCTAAACTTGGAGTTTGACTCTTGGACTCTGAGGATAGTGGTGTGTTCGTGTAAGAAGTGACGAAGTCATCCCTTATTGCTGAAATAAAGAAGAAGCAATTAAGGGATCCTGTCTTAATAAATATTAAGGGAGATATGGCTCTATAAATTATCGTAGCTTTTGAGATCAGTGGTGATGGTATCTTAAGGTACTAAGGCAAATTATGTATTCCTAATATAGAGAGAATGAGAAAGAGGATCTTGGCTAAGGCTCATGAGTCACGTTATGTCATTCATCAGTGTTTGAGGAAGATGTGCCATAATCTTGAGAAGATTTATTGGACGAACAATATAAAGCAAGATATGATCAGTTTTTTAGCTAAATGCATGGTGTGTCAACAAGTGAAGGTTGATCCCTTGAGGCCCAGTCGATTGACTTAAGAGATTGAGTTGCCTGTGTGGAAGTGGGAACTAAATTAATATGAATTTCATGACTAGTCTTCCTTGGTCAAGGAACTAGTTAGATTGGATTTGGTCATTATGGATAGGATGAACAAGTCTACTCACTTCTTGCTAGTGAGGACTAATTATTCGGTAAAGGATTATCCATAGTTGTTCCTCCGTGAGATTGTGAAGTTGCATGGGGCGCCTATTTCTATCATGTCTAATTATGGTAATTAGTACTCATTATATTTTTGGCATTTGTTTTAGAGATATTTAGGAGATAAGGTGGTCCATAGTACTACTTTAGACCCGCAATCAAATAGGCAATAATAAAGGACTATACAGATATTGGAATACATACTTTGGGTTTTATTGATTGATTATGGTTGTAGTTTGGTTAATCATTTGCCTCTTATATAGTTTATTTATAATAATAGCTACTACTCTAGTATTGGGATGGCTTCTTTTGAGATGTTGTATGGTAGGTGGTGTAGGTATCCTATTGGGTGATTCAAGGTTGGTGAGGCAGAGATATTTGGACCAAATTTGGTTCACCAAGTGATGGATAAGGTGAACATGATTCGTGAAATACTTAAAGCTGCCCAAAGTTTCCAAAAGTCCTATGTAGACGTGAGGTGTAGGGAGATAGAGGTTAAGGTTGGCGATTGGCTGTTCTTAAAAGTATCTCCCATGAAGGTAGTAATGCGGTTTAGGTAGAAAAAGAAGCTCAGTCCTTAGTATATTGGCTCATACTTGGTTTTGAAGAGGGTTGGTAAGGTTGCATATGAGTTGGAGTTGCCTTTTAGTTTGAGCTTCATTCATCTGGTGTTTTATGTTTCGATGTTTAGAAAGTGCGTGTGTGATCCATCACTGATTATGCTTATTAAGTATATTTGTATTTTAGGTTCCTTGTCATTCTAGGAAATGCCAGTTAAAATTTTTGATCGGAAAGTTTGTCGATTGCAAATGAAGGACGTAGCTTTTGTGAAGGGTCTATGGAGGAACTACAGTTTTGAGGAGGCTACTTGGGAAGCCGAAGAGGATATGAAGTCCAAGTATCAATTCTTGTTTCCCACTTCAAACAATCATGCGAAAAGTATGTCTTATTCTGAACGTCTTTGTTTTCTGACATTGTTATAGAAAATATTGATTTCATTAGCCTCTTTATTTTTTGAGTTTCTTAAAGGTAAGAGTAGGGGAATATAGATCCAAATAATGCTAACAATTTTCTTGTCCTATCATTTGAGGATGAATGATCTAAGTGGGGGAGAATTAAAACACCTTCGATTTTGGGGTTTGAATATTTCCTGAGCTTTGAGCTTGCTGCCTAGGTTATGACTTGACCCCTTGATTCTTAGGGTGTCCTGATGAGTGGTAGGATGAGTTGTATCCAAATCAGTAAGTTTGACGCTTGATTCTGGTCAGAGTACGAGTGTCTCACCGAGAGCCATAAGGATATGTCACAAGTCGTTAGGTGAAATCTAAGGGTATCCAATGTTAGCCCTTAATTTTATTCTATATTGACTATGACTGGACTTTACGGGTCGTAGGGTCTTATTATGAATGGCTTGGTCAAGTTATAAGGACGACAATGTATTGGGGTCTTAGTAAATATCTTGGTTACCACTTGTGGTGACGAGTTGTAAGGTGTGGGTACGAGTCAAAGGGTTGACTCGTAACTAATGGTGGCTTTTTCCATCTTTAAAGTTGAGGGAATTCTGGATATTTCCCCTCTTGTCCAACTTAAAACCCACATCTTATAACTCCCTTAGGGCATCATTATCTATAATAAACTCATCAAATAACCTCTTAGAACACACCTAAATTCTCTCTCAATCTCTCTATTCAAGTTAAGGCTAGGGTCTCAAGAGGTTGATCCATTAATGCTCTCAGGGGTGGTTTCTCTCCGTACATCTTACTATTACAGGCATATAACTCTTCCCTTATTGTTACTTTTGCAAAATCATGTGATTTAAAGTATGGTTCATAAGATTATTGTTTTGGTTTTGAAAACAAAGGTTAGGGTTTTTGATGTTATGCATTGAATAATGTTTCTCAGAGTTTATATGGTTTATGTAAATACTATTTTTAACTTGTGTGTGCATGGGTATGGTGAATGAACCAGGGAATTGTATCTTTCCCAAATGTGTGACTTCATAAATTGTTATTACCCCAACCCCATAATAAAAAATTTGTTCTGATTATGAGAACTATGGGAATTTTTAAAATTGAACCAGTCTTGAACTATTGCATGATATAAAGAAGTATTTTAAATACAATGGCATGATTTAATGAACAAAGGGATCGTTGTTACCCAATGTGTATTAATGAACAAAAGGAGTTGTTCTCCCTATGTTAATGGAAATTATTTTTTGCATGATGTGTTACCTTGAAAGTATAGTTGGTATGACAATACCAACTAGGTATGTCTAAAAGTGTATTGTGGTTTATTGAATAGGAATATGAGACAGTTATTTTAATTGATCTTTAATAAGGTTGTGTAGCTGAGTCATGAAAGTGAAGTATGAGTGACCGATACTATAAATTGTGTTTGCCGATGCGAAGGTCAAAGTGACTAGGGAGTTTAGAGTCCCCCTTATTATTATTTCATGATTAAGAAGGTTTGAGTTACCCGTAAATAATTATATGTTCAGGTGCTTAAGTCACCTAGTAAATGTTAGAGGGTTTGAGTCCCCCATGTGCATTTATATGAGATTATTCTCTGGTTCATACGGCTACACACACTGGTACTCGACCTGGGGGTAAGAGCTAGGGCCCATATAGCCCATAGGTACTATTTTATTCTGATTGAGCTACACAATCTAGGTTAATATTTTTAGAAGCATGTTAAGCCTTATTCCCGACCCGACGTGATATATATATATATATATACATAAATATACATTTATATATATATACATATATATATACACATATATATGTATATATCTATGTTTATACATTAGATTATATGCACTGGCTTTGGATGATTTTAAACTGTTGATCATGTCATTATGTTATCCTTATCCCCGAGTTATATGCCAGCTTTCACACTGCTAACCATCTTCACACATTGAATCCCCATGAGATACAGGAACTGGTCATACTTGTACTTCTCCCGCTTAGTGACTTGGATCCGAGATCAACTTTTGAGTTAGATTAAAGTGGTGATCTTCCATACTTTGGAGGACTCTATTTCATGCTATAGATTTCTGTGTGAATCTACTATTCCTTTGGTCTTGGTTTTTGCTATGGTTGGGGGCATGTCTTGACTGGATATCCTTTTATTTTGTTTAGAGGTTTTACTGGACTATTGTAGGCATAGGAGGTGTCAGTATTGGTATTGGCATTCATATTGGTAATCGTATTTGTATTAGCATTAATATTGGTATTAGTTGGTTTTAGTGATATACTTATTATAATGCCTTTAAATTGATAATCTCTTATCTTCTTTTATGATTGGAATTTCAGCCGACCTTGGGGTGTGGTGTGTTTGGTTTGGTTAGCTAAAGGGGATCTTTTAGTCCACTTGAGATGCCTATCACAGCCAAGGCCTGGTTTGGTTCATGTCAAAATTCTAGGTGAAATTCTTATTATGGCAACGATAGTCCACCAAATAGCCCTTTTAAACCTCTGCAAAACTGAGACCAAAGCCTCCACATAATACTCTTATAAATTTGTTGGAATGATAACCAACAAGGTATTATTGGCCCAAGAAATGCATATTGTAAATGAGATAGAAGGGTCTTTAACTCCTTGACCATTGGCTCCTCAATAGATGGCGCATAAGAGTACAAACCTCTGTTGGTAAGTTTACTCACCATCTCATCATACCCTTCAATATCATCACTATTAAAATTCATAATCCTGGTAGCTAGTTCCTTGACACTAAGCCACTCCTTAATGGGTGTAAATAATGCATCTTTATCTACCATATCAGCCATAAAAATCACATGCATAACTTTTGGCTGCTTTATCGATTGACACACATTGAAGGTGACCTGCTCATCATTAAGTCTGACCTTTATCTGCCTCATCTCTATGTTAACCAATGCCTTACCTATGTCTTGGAAAGGCCTTCCCATGATGATTGGGACATAAAAATTAAAATCACAATTAAGAATAAAAAATCATCTCAAAATATGAAAGAAGCTACCTTCACCAACACATCACATGAGACACAAAACAGCTTCTTCATAGTGTTATCTACCATCAAAAGTCTCATGAAGGTTGGATTAGGTGACCCCTACCCTAACTTCTTATAAATGACTAAAGACATCAGGTTAATTTGTAATGACTTAATTTTTGGTGATTTATGTGAAACATTTATTGTTGTGTAATTTCACTATTTTACCTCCCCCCATTGTTACTTTGTGGTATTTTTGGGGTGTGGGATGATTGGTACGGTTACCGGTACATTTCCATGTGATTTATATGAAATTATGATTTTTTATCGCTTGAAAAGCCTTATAGTTGAATTTGGTTAACAATTATTGATATGTGCATTTGATGGGAAAATGGACTATGCTAGGAGATCTGCAACATCAATTTTAAGGTTGTAACATGGTTGGTATGGTTTTATGGCTTTTATATCTCACTCCAACCCTCAGTTTGGAAGCTTGTGAAATTGGATTTTGGGGGTCAACATTGTGAAAATGCCAGTTTTTTGAAAATTTGATATTACCATTGAGTCCGGAGAGTCTAATTTGATTGGGTAGCATAGTTTATTTATGTTCATGAGTTTTGGATGAATTTCAAGAGGTCTTTGAAAACTTGAAATTATCCAAGTCTCCAGTGGTGCTCCTGCGTACATGATTGGTTGGTCGCTTAGACGACTAGCAGATTAGATCCAAGTGTCACTCATGCGATATCTTGATCGTGATTGTGGGACTAGCTTATGCAATTACGAGACTCGCTCATACAATAATAGGGTTTCTTACGCAGCACCTGCCATCAGGTGAGGTATCCCATATATGACACCTGGTCTCTTTAGAGGTATTCTCTTAAGCGAGCTAGTGATTGCATATATGATACTTGGGTATAATAAATACCTATGCTTTGCTATTTTTCACTATTTTTTGAGACTTGGAGCTTAGGGATTCATGATTTAAAGCCATTTCCTACATTTCTAAGCTTGGGTAAGCTCTAAAATACCTATTTCAATTACTTCCTCTCAATTTTATCATTTAAAACTTGTTTAACACGAATTAGAAAGTAGGAATGGAAATTTTGGCCCAGAAGGCCTAAAAATTGTATTTCTCCAACTTAAACCTTAATTTCAACCCATTCTCACTTGGGTGAGTTCCTAATCTTAAAATTATCATTTTTTCATAATTTTATTTTTAAAACAACCGCAATTCTTGATTTTAACATAGATTTTAGGGATTTTTACTAGTAAAGCTTGAAAATAGTTTCTTTAATTTACTCAATGTTTTTAATTTATTTTTTCTTGGATTTTCAGATGTTGACTTCTATGATCCTGGGGAACTTATTTCAAAAGTAAAAATTATGATTTTAGTATTGCTTTTTCAAAAATCCATTTTGGGGGGCCATTTTGACCCCAACACAAAAATAGGCAATATGGTATTATTGGCTTTCTTTTGATGCATAGATTATATAGCTCGATGTCTTAGTAGATTTTAAGTCTATTCGTGGGAGTAAGGCTTTGATTTGAAATCTTTTGAACCAGTTTTTGGTATTTGAGATAGGTTATGACTTAACTTTCTTTAGTCTGGGCTGAGTGGTTAATGTTGATACAAAACCATGTTAAGGTTGTGGGAACTAATCATAAAATTAGCTATATTTATCGTGTTATGCCTATGTGTAAGGGCCTATATATTTATTTTTTTAGGTGGATTGGGAATATTATTTGCTATGTATGACTCAATAGGGTCCTATGTGACATTGTTGGCCTTGTGGATATGAAATTAATTGGATCATATTTGATGAAAAAGACTAATATGGTATCTATGATGTACTTAAATGTATTTTTATTTTATTAGAAAGTGGATTATGTTGGAATTAATGGATGGTTGTAAATATTGAGTGGATATTTGGTTCACTTTGTTTCCATATTGGTTGGACATAGAAATATTCATTCTAGCTTGTTATGAGCATGATATCCTTATATCATAAAACATTAATAAAATTTGGTACCACCGTGGAAATACTAGACATATTGAAAAAAACAAGTTTGTTATGATAGAAAAAATGACATCTTAAAAACCCTCTGTCAAAGGATGTGTCAGGAGATATGGATATTGGTATGGGATGTTGGTTGTATATGGGTTGACAAATCACCTATGGGCCCTATGCTGGGAAGCTCTAGCTCCGTAGGTATATATGGAGGTTGTGTGACAACCTCATGTATCACATTATTCTCATCATCATCATCTCCATTTTATTTGTACTTTGTACTTTTCTATGATATATTACCTTGCTTGATGTGATACCTTTCTATGTGGTTTCTTTCCTCATACGTGTATGTGTGATATCTGTATACTTATATTCCTTTCTTATATTTTCTTTGGTGTGTGTGAAGAGATATTGTGGGATACTGTTTGGGATATTTTCTAGTTGTATGCAATTTGTATGTTCTATTTGCTATTTTTCTCAATTGACCTAATACCTATTGAGTACAAGTCAACTATACTCACCCGTTCTATGCCTTTTCGATATAGATCTTAGTTCAAGTGTGCCTTATAGCTGTTAATTTGGGTGATACTTTGGAGGTCTTTTAGTTAACAGTCTTATTTCAACTATGTCTTTATTTGTATTCAGAGATAGAGTTTTCCTATTTTGGATATCTTATGTATTTTGATCTGAAGTTGTAGTAGTTATGTTCTTACATTATGAAACTAGAATTTGGGATTATGGTATAATATCTTTTGATTATGTATTTATATTTTTTGTGATATTGTTTTGTTCCACTTTATTTAAGGTGCCTTACATTGGTTATTGATGTTACTTCCCCTTTTTGTACTAGTTCGGATGTTAAGCTTACTTGTCAAGTCTTACCGCAACAAGTGCCATCATGACCCTTGGATTTTTGGGTTGTAAAAAAATGATAAAATAACATCCAAGTTCATTGGTATCAATAATATAATAATAGGATGGCTAGCTAATAGAGTCTCACAAATTGGCACGTAGATGTCTGTATCTATTATTAAGAGGATATAGGATATAATTTGGAAATTTCCCTTATTTTGTTCCTTACTGTGCAGATTTCCATCATGCCTTATGTTTTAAGTCATATTATACTCTTTTTGTACAAACGATAATGACTAGATCTCCTGAGGTAGAGATGTTGAGCCTTCATCAAATATGAAGGCCCATTCTAAAGGGTAAGTTGTACGTTGTTGATAGTCTTGAGGTAATAGATGGGTACATACATCTTCCCCATCTAAGAGTAGTTCTAGTGGAATTTCCCCTGAGCCTTATATTGAGCATATTAGGGGTATGGGTCCTACTTTAGTTCTACCAGGTTCTTCTACCCTAGTCTTAGAGGGTTTATTGGTTTACTTGTTAACCCCTTTAGAGGGTGCTCCTTTGAATGATCTTGGTGTTCCTTCGGCCTCCAGTGTGGATCCTTTAGTAGTAACTACTACTACTTTTGGTACTCTATAGACTGTGAGTATTGTCCCTCTTTCAGCAGTTGCATTTGAGTATGGTATTTTGAGGTTTAGAGTTCAGTTTTCATCTATGTTGCTTCCTCAAGTGGGATCTCAATCAGCTAAATTTGTCATGCGTCTTCTTAATATAAGTACAATTATGTCTTCACAGGATCAGAAGAGGTTTTAGAGATTCACTCATTTTGGTCCCTGTTTATTCAGTAGTGTTGTGGGAGAAAATGCCTATGAGTTCTTGATTGACTCTTGTGAGAAGTTGCATAAATTGGGTTCGCTGGAGTTGCATGTTTTTGTGTATACTACTTATCAATTATGTCGCTAGAGATCAGTGAAGGTCACTTATTAGTTGTAGATCTCTCAGTTCTTCTAAGATGACTTAGGACCAATTTGCTGAGGCCTTTTTGGTGAGGTTCATGCCTTATAGTCTGAGATATCGATGTGATATGAGTTTGATCACTTGGAAAAGGGCTTCATGAGAATTATGGATCATGAGGCATGCTTTTATGCCTTGTCTAGATATTCTTATGCTAGTATCACCACTGATTTTGAGAAGATTCGGAAGTTTGTGATGGAGTTGGAGGTTTCTCTTCACTTAGCTATGACTTAGATTATTGTGTTTAGATCACCACTCAGAGAATAGTGGATCATACTAAGATAACTAAGAGTATTCTTTGAGCATATCAAAGAGATGCTAAGAAGGTGCATCGTATAGGTGGGTTCAGAGGTCACACTTCTTAGGGTAGGGATTCTAGAGGCTTCTGTAAGTATCATTGTAGACTAGTTCAAGAAGCTTTGTAGGGTTTAAGGTAGTGAGTCTTCTGGTTTAGTAATTTTGGGTGGTTGTTATAGCACAATCGTAGCATCTCCTATTGAGTTGTGCTATAGAGTTTACTATATGTGTAATGAGACTAGATATTTAACCAAGGACTATCTTTATCGTGTATTTAGAGCTATTCAGCTAGGTTGTGGTCGTGGAAAGTACTATGGTATACCTACCAGACAAGAGGCAGAGGCTTTTGATGTTTTTATCATAGGTATCATCCTCATTTATTTCAAATCTAATTCTATTTTATTTTATCAAAGATCAACTTTCTCCTATATGTTTGCATATTTTGCTTTTGGTTTTGATTCTAATAGTGAGCCTCTTGCCATTCCTATTTGTGTATCTATCCCTGTAGAAGATTTTTGATTGGAGGATCGGGTGTAGTAATACTGTCTTGTGGCTTCTGTTGGGTGAGTGACTTGGTTAGATCTACTTGTCTTAGATATGATTTATTTTGATGTTATCTTAGGTATGAATTAGTTGGCTCTTTGCTATGCTGTCCCATATTGTTATTCTAAGACCATGACTTTATCTTCATCGTGTGAACCAAGGGTATCTTGGAAGGGTGCATTTTATTTAGGTCCCACAAGATTTATATTTTATGCTCAAGCTCACCACTTGGTTTAAAGGGGATGCCTGTCGTATTTATCTCATATTTCTGATACTAGTGTTGCTTTATCTGCTTCCTAGTATTTTATTGCATTGTCTTAGATTTCATGGATGCATTGCCTACTTATTTGCTTGGTATGCATCCTAATTGTATATTGAATTTTCCATTGATAATGACTTAGACACCAACACCATTTCCAATCTTCCTAATAGGATGGCCTCAGTCCAGTTAAAGGATTAAAGGATTAATTGCAGTAATTGTTGGATAAGGGATTTATCTGACCTAGTATATCATCTAAGGGTGTATCTATCCTATTTGTGAAGAAGAAAGATGGGTCTATGTGTATGCGTATTGATTATCAACAGTTGAATAAGGTGATGGTTATGAATAAGTATCCTTTTCTTCATATTAATGATTACTTCGACCAGTTGTTGGGTGCTTCAGCGTTTTTGAAGATTGATTTGAAGTTCGGGCATCACCAGTTAAGGATTAGATCCTTAGATATTCCTAAGATAGATTTTAGACTCGGTATAGCTATTGTAAGTTCTTAGTCATATTCCTTAGGTTGACCAATGCCCCAACATTAGTCATGGAGTTGATGAATCAGGTATTTCAATTGTATCTCAATTTCTTTTATTATTGTATTTATCGATGATATCTTGGTTTATTCCAAGAGTGAGGCCGATAATGAGGAGCATTTATGAATTGTGCTTCAGAGATTGAGGGATGAGAAGTTGTATGATAAGTTCTCCAAGTGTGAGTTTTGGTTAGAGTCTATCTCTTTACTGGGTCATGTGGTAACTCAGAAGGGTATTATGGTTGATCCAGCTAAGATTGCATTGGTTTGTGATTGGGTCAAGCCTACTTCGCCCACTGAGATTTGGAGTTTTGTTGGCTTGGTAGTTTACTGTTGATATTTTATTAAGGGTTTTTCTTTAATTGTAGATTTATTGAAAAAGTTGACTCAGAAGAAGATTTCTTTTCAGTGGTTCGATGCTTGTGAGGCAAGCTTCTAAACGCTCAAGGACTTGTTGACATCATCTTCCATATTGACTTTACCCAAGGAGGACATAGGTTTTTAGTATCTTTTGTAATTCTTCAGGTGTTGGGTTAGGTGTTGTGTTGATGCAGGAGGGTAAGGTTTTTGTATATATTTCTCATTAGTTGAAGTCCCATGAGAAGAATTGCCCTACCTATGATTTGTACTTGTGCACAATTGTTTTTACTTTGAAGTTATGGAGGAACTAATTGCATGGAGTCAATTATGATATTTCCTAGAATTCTAAGAAAATGTTTCTAGGAAGAGTGTCTGGTTGATGCTGATTCAATATAGCTGACATGTGTCGAAAATGCTTCTCAAGCTTCTACATAAAGGTAGCATACGATTCTACCTTCTAGATTAACCTCGATATATTTGCCTTAGTTTTCTTAAAGCAAATCTCTTGGTTCTCTAAACCCTTCAAAAGCTTTGCATGCAATATTTCCAGTCTTGAACTTCCAAACTTAGCATCATGATTCTACATCTTTTTTTTAAACCTCAAATATGTCTCATAAAAACCCTCTGAATGCAATTACCAAAAATTCTTGATCTAATCATGTAACACCTTGGATTTTGGTCCTTGGAAATTTCTAAAATTTTATCATCACTTTTCTTACTATGACTCACCCTACAGTCGTAGGGTGTTTTGATGGGTCATATGATCCTAGTCTATGGTGTGCAGTGAATGGTTCTTGAGTTGTTTTCCTGATTACGACTTAAGGTCACGAGTCGTAAAGACTAATGATGACTTATTGGACCCAAATCACAGCCTAACAAGTGTTTCTGGCTAAGTCTTCTACTCTGAGTATGAGTGGCTCTCTATGAGTCATGAGGACTCATTACAGGTCATCATGTGCAAATAGGTATACACAAATAGTTTGTGTGTTGAATATGATTAGATCTTATGAGTCATAGGGTCTTATTACGAGCTACGGTGTATGATTCGTAACAAGTCATGACGAGTTGTTATGAGAATTGTAACGACTGATGATTTATTTTTCTAGCTTTTTAAGAGGAGGTACTTTAGACATTTCCCTCTTATCCAAATAATAACCCACGACATATAAACCTACTTAGGGCCCAATTTTCATCGATAACACACTCCAAACACTTTTTCTTCTCTCTCAAGTCTCTCAAGCTTCTATACATAGGGTTTGAAAGAAATGGGTTAAGTAGAGCTTCAAGGGTTGAACTCTCTACATAAGACATGGTGTTTTGAGCATGTTACTCTTCCCAAATTATTACTATGCTAAAAGCATGTGTTTTAAAAGTTTTATTCACATGGTTTTGATGATTGTTTTTGAACATGGGTTGGGGGTTTTGAACGACTCTTATTTATGTGATGTTTCATGTTTGTATAAGTGTCGGTTATGTTTAAATGGTGGTTTTGAAACAAATTTGATGCATGGGTATGGTGAATAAACTAGGGGAATATGAATTCCCCAAATTTTGTGAATATTGACAGCTAAATTGGTAACGATCTCTACCCCTATTGTGAAATTGATTTTGAATACAAAAAGTATGCACATTGAACTGCTCTTGAACTCTTGCATAGTGTTAAAATCTAATTGAGCAAAATGATTTTGAATTGAACCTTATGCGGTTATGAATTCCCCCAAGTGATGATAATTGGTTTGGCATGTTGATGTTACCGTACAAGTGTAGTAAGTATGACTACACCAACAATGTATGACTTAATTTGTAATACGGTCCAATAAATGGGAATGTGTGATTAATGTTTTAAATTGGCTTTAATAAGGGTTGTGTAGCTGAGTCATAAAAGTGGAGGCTCGAGGAAACACTACTTAAAATTGTTGTTGCCAATTCAGGGGTCTAAATGATTGGTTGGTTTGATTCCTCCTTCTTACATGATGGGGAGATTCAATTCCTCCATATTATATTACATGATTGGGTTCTTATGTCACCTTGATGTGGCGGGAGGTTTGAGGCACCCAAAATGCATATGTATATCCTCTAATTATTGCGGCTACACATGTTGGTGCCCTTTCATCTAAGAAAAACATAGACCTATATGACCGGTGGGTGACTTCTTATTTTATGATGGTTGAGCTACACAAATCCAGTATAAAGTTTTAAAGTGTATATTTAGCCTTGTTCACTACCCCGATAAGTGATATATATATATATATAAACCTAGTTACGTGCATTAGATTTTAATTGATTCCACAGTATTGATCGTAGATTTATTTTGCCCCCTTACTCTTGAGTTATATGCTAGTGGTCAACCCGCTAATCCTCTTGGAACATTGTATTCCCATCTTATGCAAGAACTGAATATACTTTTACTTTTCCTATTTAGATTTAGGTAGTTCAGCTCGGTTCTTCAGTTCGTGTGGTAAAGTGATGAGTTTCCATTCTATGGAAGACTTAGACATTTCATCAGTTCCTTTCATAGACTAGAATTGAGGTTTACATTATCATTAACATTATCATTGTCACTGTCAGGTTTGGGAACATGTCCTGGCCAAGCCCTAGTACAGGTTGTGAAATATCCTTCAACTGCACCATTCTGAAGGATGGGAAAAATCAGTCCAAAAATAGTGTCCTCAAATCATTCTAAGTGGTAATATATCTATGACGTAGCTCCCCTGACGAGAAATTTAATTCTCCTAGCAGAGAGAATGGAAACAACCTCAGTCGTATAACTTCCTGACTTACCCCCGATAGATTGTACAAAGTGCATATCCCCATAAATTTTTTAAGGTCCATATTTGCATCATCAAACCCGAAAATACTCTCTTCAAGTTTGGCAATTGGATTATTGCGCTCGTAATATTGAATTTGGTCCCTTAGGGTGATTTTTGAAGAATGATTGCACCTTTTTCAACTGGTTAAACATACCCCGAATCTTTATCTGGATTATCAGGTGTGGCTCGACATTTTTCTTCCTCCTATTTAGCCCGTTCCTTCATAACTGCTCAACAGATAGCTTCTTTCCTAGCTTTTTCCTAGGCCATTAAGGGAGCAGTGACTTGCTCTGCAGTTTTGTGAACACTATGTTGGGATGGTTGATTAAATTTTTCTGGGTCATTATGAAACCTTTCAATCATGGTTTCTTGATCATAGGCTTCTTTTCTCTTTATCTTATGATTCTGCCATATAGTTCATTAAAGCTTAGGATCAAATAGAATTAGGGGATTACCTTGACTCCAAGTATTGGGCATACACTGAACCTTGACTCCAAGTATTGGGCATACACTGACATGTGCCCTTGAAATAGTAGAAAGCTAGAAATCAACAAATAAAACCAACAACTTCAACAAACTCAATCAATTAAGTTTGAATTGTATTCCCCAGCAACAACGCCAAAATTTGATGTTTCCAAATTATGCTTCTGAGAAAGTATAAAGCAGTCATCAAACAAATATGGAAACCAACTATGTTGGGGTCAAATCCACGAGAAAAAGGCCAAAAGCCTATCTAGGATAGATAATGTAATTTGAAAGTGTATAAATAAAAAAGGGGTTTTAAGAGTAACAGTAATGATCGTTGGTGAATTAGGGTTGTGATTATTATGATACGAGCACTAGGATTGTGTTCCTCATGACTTCATAACTCCATATACTATTTGTTCTTTCCTAAATTTCTTCATGCTTTACATGTAAAATCTAACAATTTATGTATCACCTAACTATCTCTCCACCTTAGTTTGGGTGAATTTCACTTATCCCCTCTCGGTCTTAGAGCATCGCATTACTAATCCTTGTTGTATGATCTCAGATTAAATATCCCAGTTATAACTCAAGTTAATTAGATAAAGGTTGGTAGCTTGAAATAACTGTTTTAATATCCTTTTCCTAATCTTACATCTCTCTTGAGAAAGTATACAATACAGGCTAGTTCATAACTTTTGTACCCATAAAGAAAGTAATCATATTAGCAAAAGTACCAATATATACAAGAGAAATAATATAGAGTGATTGTACAATTAACCTACTTCATTAATTCATCATGGTACCCATAACCCTAGTTATCGAGTTTAGCTACTCAAGGTCGTAAGAACAAACCAAGATTTCATAGATGAAATCATAATGCTGAACTTACAAAGAATAAAATGAAAACTCAAAATCTCAAATTAATTTTAAACGCTAAAAATCAATAACAAGAATCCCAAGATCAATAATGTATCTCAGAAATCCAAATAATATAAAAAGTATATAGAGTGCGTAACCAAACAAAAAACATCCAAGGAGTATTTATAGATAAAAATAAAACCTATTCTAGATAGTGTAGGAAATCTGGGTTGGTAGCAACTCATGACTCCTAGGTTCGGTCGTGGATCAGACCCATGAGTTATGGCTTCAAGTAGACAGAAAAATGGTAAAAATAAAACTTTTTGAATTTCACTTCACTACTCTAAATCATGTGCATAAGTTGGAGTCATAGATCATAGACTGATGGTGTGGAACTCAGACTTAGCGCTATTTTCAGCAGTCAACTCATGACTCTAATTCATGTGGTGTGGGTTGGATACACGACCCATTACTTGATCTTGTGGAAATCAGATTCAGCAATAAATCCTCCGAACTCTAGTTACTCCCTCTTTCCATGGGAAATAGGTGAAGTCCATGAGTTATGGGTTGACTATCTGAGTTTCTAAATTGAGTATCTTATTCTCTGATATGAATGAGTTCATATGTCTTAAGACATGATGAATCTACACCCATTATTAGGTCCTTCAAATTGGGCCAAAGCCAAAATGATGTTGGGTGTATTTATGTATTCTTTTTCCACTATTCTTGTCTTTTTAGCCTTGCTTTGAGGATGATTCCTATGCTATATGGGTTGCTCATGAGATAAATTTTTATCAAAGTGTTAAAGTATGTTATTACAATGTTCAAAGTTTTTTACAAACAAGTTTGTACTTAAATGAGTCATTTAGAGTTCAATCATGGAAACTAGCGTTACTACCTTGAGCCAGGGGTTACAAATGGTTTAAATGTGTAATTATGAGTGGCAAAATTTGTTGTTAATGTGCAAATATCAATTTGATTAAGTGTAGAGGTAGAATAATAAGTTGAAGATCAACATGAACTAGCCTAGGCTTAGTACTTGTTTTTATTCATCGCCATGGATATTGTCTTATAATTGTCTCTAATTCATAGTGTGTGATTATTTAGGAAGCTTTGTGAGCTGAATATGATGATATTTTGATGTGGAATATACTGGAAATTAAAGGGAAACAACACCACAAAGCATGGATAAATGGAGGATCACTCAGCACTTAGTCAAAATTTCGGAAGCAACTTCCAGAGAGGGCATGTAGATAAGCCTGGCACCCTAGATGGAGCGGGGATCTAAAGCAGGCTCAAACTTTTATAAAGTAGTGCAATACAAAGGGCGGCGGCCCCTCTACTCCCATGCTCAAATTAATGCAATTCTTGACCTTTACGAATTAGGATTCCATTTTATATTATTAATACATGTTGTGTCACGTTTTTAATTATCTTTTGATGTCTTGAAACATAAAGGAACTTCTAATACATGTTTATTTTAGGTTTTATGCCATTTCTTTAGCTTTTTTTAGATTATATCATGTATTCAATCATTTGGATCATGATTGTGACTATGAGTGTCTAGAAACCTCTTTTCCAAGGTTAAAGCCAAGAACATGAGTACTATTATTTTGAATTATGTTCGTTTAATTTTGCTTGTCACTATTAGTTGTTTGTTTATCTTTGATTTAACTATTTTAGGGATTGATCACCCTAAAAATATATCAATTGTATACCTTGTGAACTCGGGAGGGGGAATAGAGAGATAGAACATAGAGATAAACAAAGTAGGGTTTTTATTCATTTATGAAATAAAGAATTCAAATTAGCGTCTAGGACAAGGATTTACTTATATGCCTTACTTGATTCAAATGTAGGATGATAGCTATAAAACACCTAAGTGTATTATTACATCCCCGCTCAATGATGTAATTGTAAGGTCCAAATTAGGTAAACAATTAGAGGTCGAGAGACCATGATAATGCAATTAACTCTACGAACCAACAACCAAGAAAAGAAAGTTAATGAATGAAGTTCAATAACATATATTATTGTTTGAAGTGATTTAACCCTGATCTTTACTCCATTGATTATTTTGAAGTCTTTATTTCACGCATTGTTTACTTTCTTTAGTTATAAATTCAAAACTCTCTTTTTGGTTACTGTTGCACTAAATTAAACTAAACTATTAACTAGAATTGAATTATTTTGTAAGCAAGTCCTTGTAGGAACGATACATGGCTTTATTGAGGGCCACTTTACAACTTCATAGACCACATACACTTGCATGTTCACTTGGGCACTAAAAATTATTTGGTGTCGTTACTGGGGAGTTGTAATTTGGCAACTGTTTTATTTTTTCTTTTTAGATTTCTTTGGAGTTTTACGCTTGTTCTTGGTTCTAATTTTATATGAAATAGGTTTATAAAGTATTAATCTATAAAGGGATCAAGACTTGGTTGAACCAAGTTTCGAACCTGAGAAACTTTTCCATTAAGGAAGGAGAGAAATAATCTTTCTCACCTGTATTCCCCAAATCATCTATGACCAAAACAATTTTATCATCATGGCTGATGAACAAGTATCCTGCAGGACAATCAGAGAAGTGGCAATCCCACTTCCAACCAATTTTACCTCCTCATTTTAGAAGCCGGTAGCTTAAGGCAATTTTGAGCGTAAACGGAATATGGTATAGCTTCTGATTAGCAGTGAAGATTTCATGGGGCTTACACATAAAGATCCACAGGTCCACTTACAGAATTTTTTGGAAATCAGTGATACTTTCAATCGTATGGGTGTGAATTTAGACTAAGTGAGGATGACTTTTTTCCCTTTTTCACCAATTGGGGAAGCAAAAAAATGGTTGAATACGGAACCGTTAAATTCAATCAAATCATAGGATGACATGGATAGAAAATTACTTATTCGATTCTTCCCATCTGGTAAAATTTCCAGACTTCACAGTGAGATAGTATGCTTCAAACAGAAGCCAAACAAGAATCCTTGTAATGCTTGGGAGTGATTCCAGTTTCTTTTTTGGTTGTGTCAACACCATCAACAGTCAAATTAGGTACTTTCTCATACTTTTGTAGAGGCTTTTGACCACAATACAAAAATATTGTTAGGTTCAGCTGTAGGTGGTCAACCTATTGAGATGACTTATGATGAGTTGTACACCTTACAGAACCGTATCACACAAGGAAATGTACAATGGCACGGTATCCTAGGAGTGCCACCAAGAAACTTGTAGGTTTGTTAGAAGATGACCAATATACTACTATATCAGCTAAGGTTACGACATTGCAAAATATGATAAACACTCAGTTTATTAGTGTAGCTCTCTGAGTCTGTACCCCGGATGATACACGGTACATACCACCCTAACCCATGACTGATATCTGCTATGAGAATTGAATAGTAATAATAAAAAAAATAAGGAAAATATGCAAAGATTCCATAAGGTTTAAAATTTAAAATACTGATAAATGTAACATCTGTTAAAAATATTTGAAAATTGAAATACTGTCTGAACTAGTTTAGTCTGAAATCGTCTAACTGAACTGTCTAAATATTGAGTTGATAGGACATGCCCCCAACTAACTCCGACTATTGATTTATTGATAAACTAAAATATTAATATAAAGAATACCCTCGATAGATGAGGACTCACTACTAAATCTACAACTGCTAACTAGATTTGTTTAAGCGCATTCAGGAACCTGAGTGTTCGAACCTATAATGTAAGACATCATAGCACAAAGAAAGAGTATATGGCCAGTACGTAGAATGTAGTGGTATGCTAGAGGAGGTAAGGAAGAATGTAAGGGTTCATATGCATTAATATTAACTAACTGAATGATATAGAGTAACTAAATATAAGAGTACGTGAGTAACTGATACTATTGAAATCACTGAGTATGCAATACTGTGGACATACATAATTATATACTGTATCTAAACTTTTCTACAGATAAGTACTGAGTTTTGATAATTAAGTAACTAATATATAAAGTTACTAATTTACTGATACTGATTGAATGTGTCTGATAGTCCTAATTTTGTAAAATTGAATTGAATTCTAAAAGGAAGACTGAAACTGAAACTGTGAGAGCTAATCGTCTAACTGACATGCCCCAAATAATATAACTGAGTTGGGGTCCAACCTGCAACCCCAGTTGGAAGGGTGCTAATACCGTTCCATGGGTACTAACATCTACTTTGGAGTTAGTCCTATATAATGGGTGACCCCTGAGATCAGTCCTAAACTAGAGGGGGATCCCTAATTATTCCATTCCTATCTAACGAGTAACATCTCATAACCTACGCTAGCTACGTAGTCCTGAAACTTAGGGATTGTTTCTATGGACCCAATCCTAACGAATGGGTGTGCCCCCATCCCTAGGCTCGCTTAGTGCTGAATTCTACTCCCAATGAATAGACACTGAACTCATTATACTGAACTGGACTAAACTAATACTGAGTCAACTGAGTTTTCCTGAGTTCTGTAACTGACTGAGTTCTACTGATTATGATATATCTAATACTATTCTGTAATAGACACTGACTCTAGGTACACAACTAAATTATCGGGTATTAAATACCCTTAGGATTCGATAGCATAAAGAGAAAGTCATAGCATGATTATATAGGCATAACAATAGTTGTTTGCTAATAATGCACTCATTTAGACATTCTATCAAGCACTAGATATAAATAAACTTATTTATGAATGGGATAACATAATAACATGTCATGCTTTCACTAGTCCAATAACATACGCATTTCATCAAACACTTTTAGGGCATAAGCTTTTGGATAATTGGGACCACATAATAACATGTCATGATTCCACTATCTACTTTACTTAGGAAATTTAGCAAACACTTGGGGGGCATGGATTATTTACATGGTAATGACCAACAAATGAACATCATGATACATTAATCAATTTGTAAATTCATGGGTTTATCAAGATAATCACATAGTCATCACACATGCTATTCAATTTTCATGAAACTTGCAATTAATTCATGGATTGAAACCCAAATAATATCATGAACATGAACTCAATCAAATTAAAACATGGAAATCATGAATCTAAGATCTTGTATGTTTAAAAAGGGTTCTTGGACTTCATGGGTGAAAGGAACAAATGAATGAACACCTAGCATACCTTAGAGGATTCTTTCTTGAAGGTTCTTGGAGAATTTCTTGAACTAGGATTTTTTCCTCTTTGAGAGAATGTTTTAAATCTTGAGAAAAGTGAGTGAATAATGATATAATAAGGTATTTAGGGCATAATTCTGTGTTTATGGCTAGTATGGGTCATGGAAAAAGACCCTATTAACCATGGAATATTTTTTATTTTCATCACTAAAAACCCAATTAGGTCCTCTGGAACGACATGACACAATTGCATCGTGCCACTAGAAAATGGACAACTGGGAACTGGGCCTTGGCGCGATGCGTCATTAAGATGGAGCAACACTGAAAATCTGATAATGGGGAAATTAGATTGTAGCGCGATGTTGTGGTTTCACATTGGATCTCTTGAAAATGACTATTGTTGTTTGGACCACCTTCGTGATGCACTAAAGTACCACGTGGGACACTATTTCACTAAAATGGCTCTAACTCTTCGTCAGGGTGTTGGATTTTGGTGCTCTTTAAATAGTTGGAAAGCTGACTGAATTTCCTACGCATTAGTGAGATCTAAACTTAAAAATACTAAGTATTTTAAAAAAAAAATTACATGGGATTACTCATGTACTAAGACTTAAATTAAGCTTGGGAAATATGGGGTATTATAATATCTCCCCTTAAGAACATACATCCTCGAATGAGGCTAATCAAGATGAGAAATGCTTATAGACTGAGTTTACACATTGAATATGCTTGACTGAAGCATAACTACTTGACTAAAACTACCGATACACTGAGTTTACATACTGACCATGCATATCTGATGTATGAAATACTTGACTGAACTGATTCATGAATGCATGACTGAATATGCAACGGTAATGGATACTAAGTTAATAACTATAAATGGATCATAGAACTGAGTAAATCTAAGGAAGACTAAATATAAGGAAGACCATCACCTTAAGCTGAGAATACTAATGAACCTGAGATCACTTATTCAACATGTATGAACGGGAACATGAGATCATGACTGAGTCTGAAACATTATATATGAATTCAATATCATGAAATAAACTAATTTATTGAATACATATCATATGGATGAGATTTGGAATTAGAGGGTCAACTTATGAGTACCCATTACTCTAAACTAGATTTGTTACGTGAAGAGAAACTGAAAGGTTTAGGACATGAAAGCTCGGGGGCTATAGTGCATCTCCCCCATGGAACATTATGTCCCTCAAAAAATGTTGACTTGGATAGGATTCTGAGGAAAAATTGAGATAATGCACAGGGCACCTACAAACTGAATTGTGACTAAATATTTGGAATCTAACACTGAGGCATGATACATAAACTAGATGGAAAGATGGGGTACCGAATGAACTTGTCCGCCTAACATATAAACTAAATTGTTGTCCTTACAAACTAACTCCTACTGAGAACTTAGAATCAACTATTCCCTTAATTGTAATTTCTACTTTAACACCTCATTTCACTTGGGGCTACTAAAGATATTCACATGGGCACTGGGCACAAATGCATAAACATACTACTTATTTGATTAACTGGATGACTGAAGGTTGAATACTTGTCATGTAAAATTGAATTGTACTTAATCTAAATAACTGGACTGAAACTCTAAAGTAATATGCTTATAAGGTAAGGGCTAACTGAGGAACATGGGGTAACTGAGCATAAATTCATGGAAGCGGTATTATCTAGGAATGCAAGACTAACTGCATAACATGATTCTAATATACTAAGATGCTGACAACTGAATAACTAATAATTTTAAGCATTGGTCAAGCAAACCTAAAATTGGATTGAGTTTAGGACTAAATGTTGAACTGAGTACACTGTAAAGCATGAGTACATGATCCATGAGCTGCACGATCGGAGTTTGGAGTTTCTGTATTAATGGAACATGATTCATAACACTAAGGAAATTGGAACTCCTTATACTAAAAACTGTAAGCATATATGATTTTCAACAATGTGCACAAATAATAGCTATGATCATAGAACTGACATGTACGACATGACTAGATATCATGATAGTTGAAATGCAATATTTTGATCTGAGGTAAGGACGGGTTGGGAATTAACCTCTCCCACTATTTTGCTACACATACTAACATTACTACTAAAATCTACAAGTCTGACTTGGTTACTTGTTCTACCTTCTCCCCCTTAGTTTAATGCCATTATTCTAAGTCTGAGAACCACTTAATAAACTCTTAATCAAACTGAAATCACTTCACTCGAGAATTTGAGAAATGGAAATGCTCATAAACACTAAACTCCCTCTGAAGGGCTACTCCTAATAATGTAAGGTCCACTGCTAGTACTTGTTTCTGATACATGATTCTTAACTTTTGATTTCCCCAACAATCATCATATAGAAACCTCAAAACTGATTAACTTAGAATTCTCAACTTCTCTTTCTTCTAGTTTAATCAATAGATTCAAACTTAAATAACTAAAACTAAGGTACTACCCCTTCATTCAATGATTTCTCCATCAGGAAACTGAAATGGAATGACTCTATTACTAAAATTAATTAAAGGGATTTTTTGGAATTCTGTAACTGAGCAACTTTTGTATACTCATCTAGATGGAATATATTTACCTATTGAAGCAAGCACTAAGAAAGGTTCTGTTAAGATTTCTAGTCTGACCTAAAGTTGACTGCTATACAAGAAGTTATAAATGACAAAGAAACTCCTCGATCTAATAAGGCATGAATATATAAATAAAAGATCTATAATTTACCAGTGATTGTATTAGGAGAACTTTCCTGATCTTATCTAGACTAAAGTGCATAAAGTCTGTTTGGGTGTTGCCCACTGGCAACACTGGAAGTGGCACCCTGCTAATTCGGGCGATCGGACTGAGCTGAAGGATAGTTGTACTAACCCTAAGAACCTAAATGAGGACAATCTCTGACTTTATGGCCTGGATTACCATACCTGAAACAAGTATCACTATTATATCTACACACTCCCTTATGGTTATTGCCACATTCTCTACAAAGAGAATTAATATGAACACATTTCCCATAACCTTGTGTCTTAGAGCCTGGTTCTCTATCTCAACTGACATTCTTAGTCTTAGGCACTGGTACCTAGAGTGGATCTGGTGCTAAGAATCTCTGACGGATTTGGGAGCGGTTACTACCCCCTAATCTTGGCTTAGAATTATTATTTCTATCCCTCTTATTCTTTCGACACTCTCCTCTTTCTCTCTGCTGAGTACAAGTCAAAAGCCTATATGGGACAATAGTCTACAAATTTTTCTGAGAAACTACTGAATAAGCTAAGATAGCAAAATCATCTCTACCTAAATGGGTGGAGAAGCTAGCTGGTTTTCATTACTTCTTCCTTTAGCTTCTTTAGGAGGCATATTCTATAAGGATAAGGAAGAGATAAATTATATTGAGATATTAACTTGAGCTCATTCTTATGCATACAACATGAATACTAAGAGAAAGGAAACTTTTTCAAAAACGTCTCATAGCCTTTTGTCCATAAGTGTGGCGTGCTACACACCCATGCACAAGACTTTACTAGATACGGCTTTCAGACTCCTTAGGACTCTGTTGAACCTTCGGCTCTTATACTAAGATTTTAATGCCCCGTCTTTAGCCCAAATTCTACATAGTTCTTATGACCTCGAAGGACCACAAGCTAACCCATGATTAATATCTGCTATAAGGACTAAATAGAAATACTGAAATAAATGCAGAAAACTATTAAAATGATATAGGGTTCAAAATCTAAAATACTAATAAATGTAACATCTGTTACAAAAAAAAAATAAAAATTGAAATAGTGTCTGAACTACTCTAGTCTGAAAGCCTCTAACTGAACTATCTGAATATGGAGTTAATGGGATAAGCCCCGAACTAAGTTCGACTACTGATCTACTAATAAACTAAAATACTAATATAAAGAATACCCTCGATAGATGAGGACTCACTACTAAATTTGCGACTACTAACTGGATCTATCTAAGCACGATCAGGAACCTGAGTGTCTGAACCTATGATATGAGACATCATAATACAAAGAAAGAGTATCCAGTCAGTACATGGAATGTATTGGTATGCTAGATGAGATAAGGCTGAATACAAGGGTTCATATGCATGAACAGTAACTAACTTAATGATAAATAGTAACTAAATGTAAGAGTACATAACTAATACTACTAAAATCACTGAGAAAGAAATATTGTGGACATACATAAATATATAGTATATCTGACCTTTTCTAAACCTAAGTACTGAGTTTTGATAACTGAGTAACTGATATTTGAAGTTTCTGATAACTGATTTACTGGTACTCATTGACTGTGTTTAACAGTCCTAATTCTATAAAACTGAACTAAATTCTAAACTGAAGACTAAAACTAAAATTGTCACGCCCCAAATCCTATTAAGGCGGACTGGCACCCGTTGCCGGTAAGGCTCGGGAGAACCAACCTGTAGCAATACATTACCTATGAACATTATAAGTTACTTTTATACTAAACATGCCCTCAAAAGATAAATGGGACTTGCAAGCCAAAAGATGTTGTATGACTAGGCCGTTGGAGCCACAATGTCTACGATACGATACATGACCATACTATACTTTACATAGTCTACGAAGCCTCTAGACAAGAAACATTATCTTATAAGGGTCGGGACAGGCCCCGCCTCATGATAAGATACTATACAATGCAAAAAGATATGATAAGACTCAAAGCCCCGAAGCAACCTGGAGCTCAGTGACTGCAGTTGATATCCTGTACTCTTACTGGGGAGGTTTATTAGCTTCTGCACCTGCAGCATGGAATGCAGGTCCCCCAACAGGGACGTCAGTACGAAATAATGTACTGAATATGTAAGGCAACATGTACTATATATGAGATAAAAGCTCAAATGAAACCATACACTGCTGTAGGGTAAAAGACCACCTTTATGAATATTGTGGAGTCATGCATCTTATAACAATTATGTTACTTTACTCTTATCACTTGTATAATCTGTGCACATCATGTAATACAAATGACCAGCTGATCAGTGGTAAATCTATATCAGGATCGACCCATGCTAGGCTTTCCTTTCACCCCTGGGATACCCCCTGTAATACTGGGATTGACCCATGCTAGGTGATTCTTTCACCCCTGGGATACCACCCAACAGAAACAACTGTATACATATATCTTCTTATTACTTTTGAGATGAATCTTTGGTGATCGTAACATTTGAGCTATAAGACTATAAGCATGACAAATGACAAGTATGTGACCATGTAACATCATATCACAATGAAAAGAGTGGGTTATACAATTAGTGAAACATGTAGGATATAAACAACGTATGAACTTTATTTAGCTAAAAAGAAGACTCATATGTCATGATATCTAATGTATGTATGCAGCAGTGACAATGCTGGAATCTGGACACACAAATACATGTTAAAGAGTGGAGTGGTTATATCGAAGTTTGTAAAGATCTCTATGTGCCAATGAAGACTTTGGATTCCATGCCAAATAATAAGAGATCGAATAGCCTTACATACCTCGACATATCAATTTGTTTTTACCTCGAAATGACTTCTTTTCTTCAAACTATTTATCTACAATATCATGTTTTAAAGCTAGTATTAGCAGCTAATCAATGCATCTGGACAGCCCAATCTCACAAAACACAACACTTTGGCAACAAACGTATAACCATCGACTCAATGGTGTTATTCCGACTTTCTCAATTCTAACTGTCTTCAACCAGTACACATTATCATATACATGATGTACACAGCCTATATCAGCTCTATAACATGCTGGCAACAGTCCATAACTACAACACAGAACCATTTTACAAAACGCTCAACTAAGAAGCACAACATCTCGTCGTCTCCCTACATTTCGTCGTTAACAATTCATACTTGTCCCAACTTTGAACCAGATGCTCCCAACATATATATACATCAAATAAACCTTAACATAGTCACAAAATAGCTCAAAACACAGGGGGGAAACGTGAAACATCAGCCCCCTCATCAAAACAGTCCAATACCATTTTGGAAGCATATAAGATCATATAAGGATACTTGTTTCCAAAGAACTAGCAAAACAGTCCAGCAACCTTGGCAACCATATACACACTATAACATATTAATAACCTCAACTTTATATCATATTAAAGTCAAAAATCAGGGTAAGAATCGTTCCAAAGCCAAGAAAATCAAACAACAACTTTCAGGACACAAGCTGTCCAGAAATTCCTGCACAGTACACCAGCCAACTTATCTTGTTTTCCATGGAAATTTCATATCAAGTATATGGTTATTTTTACATACCTTAACTCCCAAGGTGTAGGTCTAATTCAAGAACTCAAAAAGTAGCCTTTGGTTGCATTCCAAGGTGAAGAAATGCCAAGAGAAACTTAGAGAGAAAAGCTGAAATTTTTGGTCTTCTACTAGTTAACCTAAGGAGCTCGGTTTTGGTCCCTTTTTAAGGAGGTCTTAGACCGACTTTCTCCTGATATTTGCAACTTATTAACTCAAGTTGGTCAATGACTAATTTTCCCCTTTCACTTGGTCCTTTTGGATCTCTAAATCAATGGGCTTTAGTGGCCCATTTTCCTTAATCTTTCTTGCACTTTGTTTGGGCCCAATTTTGTTAGTAGTGAATGAATGTAGTTGGGAATATTATATAAAAATCTTGGTCTGAACATCTTGGCCCAATATAATGCTAAACCATTGGCTTTAATAGCCTCCCTAACTTGGGCTTCGTTTGTCACAAGACTTGGAAAGTTTCGGCGTTAAGCCTTGTCTTCGTTCCCCTTTCTTTTTACTAACGTCTAGACTTCAAGTGAGTTCACTTATGAATGACTTATTCTCCCTCATGTATATATACATTTTTTGTAAGCCAACCACACAGGTGACTCACCTGCTAGCTTCCTAAGTTCCATAAGCACGTCAATGATTTTCTCCGTTTAAGGCCACAATCTCTAAATAGACTTCCATATAGTGCCCCAATCTAACACTTGAACACTTGAAAAAAAAAAAATTGGTAGTAATTAAATCAATTCGTATGTCATTTTATGTGAACATTACTAGTACATGTAAAATGTGGGGTGTTACATCCTCCCCCCCTTAGGAACATTCGTCCCGAATGTTAACATAACTGTATAGTCTAGGCAGGTTTGAATTTCTGGTCACACAACTGTTAATAACATAACTAGTATTCAAACACATACCTATTAATGTTCCTCCTCTGTATCTTTTGGTCCCTCCTTGTCTTCAAATAGATGAGGGTATTTGGATGTCATTACTTCCTCCGGTTCCCACCTTATTTCTTCTACTTGGTTGTTTCTCCAGAGTACCTTTACTGATGCCATTTCTTTGTTCCTTAACTTTTTAATTTGGCGATCTAGAATAGCAACCGGTACCTCTTCATAAGTAAGATCCTCTGTGACCTGTACATCTTCTATAGGAGTGATACGAGAGGGGTCACCTATGCATTTTCGAAGCATTGACACATGAAACACTGGATGAACCATTGAAAGTTCCTGGGGTAGCTCTAATTCATATGCAACTTGTCCGACCCTCTTAGTAATCTTATATGGCCCTATGTAACATGGGCTTAGTTTCCCTTTCTTACCAAATCTCATAACCCCTTTCATCGGTGATACCTTTAAAAATACCCAATCTCCAATAGAGAATTCCAGCCCTCTTCTCCGCATATCTGCATATGATTTATGACGACTTTGGGCTGTTTTTAGCCGTTGTTGTATCACCTTAACTTTTTCCATGGCTTGTTGGACTAAATCTGGCCCGAGCAAGGTGGTTTAACCCACTTCGAACCAACCAATTGGTGACCTACATTTCCTCCCATACAAAGCTTCGTAAGGCGCCATCTTGATGCTCGAATGGTAGCTGTTATTATAGGCAAATTCAATAAGGGGCAAGTGTTCTACCCAGCTACCTTTAAAATATAATGCACAGGTTCGCAACATATCCTCAAGTGTTTGAATAGTACGCTCTGCTTGGCCGTCTGTTTGGGGATGGAAGGCTGTACTCAAATTTACTTGCTTCCCTAAACTCCTTTGAAAGGACTTCCAAAATTTTGCCGTGAATTGAGCTCCTCGATCAGATATAATAGAGAGTGGGACCCCATGTAGCCTAACTATCTCTTTGAGGTATAATTTGGCATATTCTTCAGCTGTATAATCACTTCTAACTGGCAGGAAGTGCGCTGACTTCGTGAGTCTATCAACTATCACCCATATGGAGTCAAACTTATTAACTGAAAGAGGCAAACCAGTTACAAAATCCATATTAGTCATATCCCACTTCCAAGTTGGAATCTCTATACATTGCATGTAACCACCTGGCTTTTGGTGCTCTACTTTGACTTGTTGACAAGTAGGACATTGAGCCACAAACTCTGCAAGGTCCTTTTTCATGCCTCCCCACCAAAACACTCCCTTTAGGTCATGATACATCTTAGTAGATCCTGGGTGGATGGAATATCTTGAATGATGGGCTTCTTCCATTATTCTCCTTCTGAGTCTGTTAACATCAGGAACACACAATCTATTTTGGCAATAAAGTACTCCATCTTGTGTAAGCCTAAACTCCTTCATTATACCTTGACTTACTTTCTCCTTAAGGCATTGTAGAATAGGATCATAATACTATTTTTCTTTCACTTCCCTTATCAATGAAGGATCGGTAGCATTATGTACAATAATGTCCTTTCTTGGAGTTTCGAGTAGACGAACACCCAGATTGGCTAGTTGACGCAGATCCTTAGCCATGCCTTGCTTTACCCCTTTCTGATCACTGGTACCCATGAGTGTCTTACGACTTAGAGCATCAGCCACCACATTTGCTTTCCCTGGATGGTATAATATATCAATATCATAATCCTTTATTAACTCTAGCCACCTCCGCTGCCTCAAATTTAGATCTTTCTGCTTGAAAATATACTGTAAACTCTTATGATCTGTATATATGTCCACGTGCACCCCATACAAATAGTGGTGTCATATCTTTAAAGCAAATACAACCGCTGCTAGCTCAAGATCATGTGTTGGGTAGTTTTTCTCGTGTGGTCTCAATTGTCTCGAGGCATAAGCAATCACCTTACCATGTTGTGTTAGTACACACCCCAAACCAACTCCGGAAGCATCACAATACACTGCATATCCCTCTGAGCCTTCTGGAAGCACTAGCACAGGTGCTGAGGTTAGCCTGCTTTTCAACTCTTGAAAGCTCCTCTCACATGCATCATTCCATTGGAATTTGGTTTTCTTGTGAGTTAGCTTAGTAAGAGGTGCAGACATAGAAGAAAAACCTTCAACAAACCTTCTGTAATAACCTACCAATCCAAGGAAGCTTTGAACTTCTGTAGGTGTCGTTGGCCTTGGTCAATCTTTCACAGCCTCTATCTTTTGTGAATCCACCCTTATTCCTTCATCCGATACAATATGGCCCAAAAATGCCACTGATTTTAACCAAAATTCACATTTGGAAAACTTAGCATACAACCGGCGATCACGGAGAACTTGTAGTACTAGTCGTAAATGATTTGCGTGGTCCTTTTCTGACCTTGAATACACCAGAATATCATCTATAAATACTATCACGAACACATCCAGGAAAGTCTTGAATACCCTATTCATCAAATCCATAAAAACTGCTGGTGCATTCGTTAGCCCAAACGACATAACAAGAAATTCAAAGTGACCATATCTGGTTTGGAAAGTTGTCTTAGGTATATCTTTTTCCTGCACTCTCACCTGATGATAACCTGATCTCAAATCGATCTTTGAAAAGTATTTGGCACCCTGTAACTGATCAAACAAGTCATCAATTCTGGGGAGGGGATATTTATTCTAAATTGTCACCCTATTCAGTTGTCGGTAGTCAATACACATCCTCAATGTGCCATCCTTTTTACGCACAAATAAAACTGGTGCACCCCAAGGGGACACACTAGGTCTTATAAAACCCTTTTCTAACAAGTCTTTCAGTTGTTCCTTTAATTCACGTAATTCTGCCGGGGCCATTCTATATGGAGGAATAGAGATAGGCTCGGTGCCTGGTAATAAGTCAATACCAAAATCTATTTCTCGTTCTGGTGGCAAACCAGGGAGTTCCTCAGGAAAGACATCAATAAATTCATTCACTATTGGAACAGACTGGATAGTTGGTGATTCTGCCTCCATGTCTCTCACTCTAACGAGATGACATATATATCCCTTTGATATCATTTTTCTGGCTTTAAAATAAGAGATAAACCTCCCTTTTGGTGCCCCAATATTGCCTTCCCATTCAAGGACTGCTTCATTTGGAAAGTGAAAGTACATCCTCTTGGTTCGGCAGTCAACGGTGGCATAACAAGAAGCCAACCAATCCATACCCATTATAACATCAAATTCTACCATTTCTAACTCGATAAGATCAGCTAATGTATCTCGGTCGCAGACAGTCACTATGCAGTCACAATAGACTCTTCTAACTATAATTGACTCCCCAGTTGGTGTAGACACCGCAAGTGGTTTATTCAATAATTTAGGTGTTCTACCAAGCTTCTCAGCAACTAATGGAGTAATATATGACAATGTAGAACCAGGGTCAATTAATGCATACACTTTATGTGAGAAGATGGACAATGTACCTATAACCACATCGGGTGAAGCTTCCAGGTTCTGTCGAGTCCCTAGAGCATATGTGCGATTTTGGGCCACGCTGGAACTAGCTGCCCCTCTAATACCTCTGCCGCGACCTATGGGAAATTGCTCACCTCTACCTGATGGAGGCACTGATGATGATGATACAACAGCTGATCCAGTAGGTTGTGCCATATCACCCCTGCGTCTTCTTGGGCAATCTTTTATTACATGCCCTGGCATACCACACCAATAACAAACATCCGTTCCCCTGCGACACGCACCTATATGATATCTCCCATATTGTCTGCAAGGCTGCCTAGGAGGCATTTGCTGGCTTCTCGAATATCCTGTTGTCCGTGTACCTTGGCCCTCACTTCTCTGCCCAAATTGATTATTTCTAGACCTTGAAGTGGTGGTGGAGCACTAGCTGTAGAGTAAGAGGATGATGGCCTGGGTGGCCTATGAGAAAATCGTGGCCTAAACTCACCCTGGGGTGGTGTAAACTGTCCTGTAGATCTATCCCTCTTGAATTGCCCCCTTTCTATTTCTTGTGCCCTCCCTCTTTGTCTCTGATCCTCCAGTTTCTGTGCAAAAGCTTGCATCCTCGCTATATCCATGTATTTATTCAAAGAAGCAATGGTACAATCTCTAACCAAATATGAATCCAACCTATCCACATACCGATGGACTCTATCTGCCATAGTAGCAACAACATTAGGAGCGTACCTGGCCAGAGAATTAAATTTAAGACTATATTCCCTCACGCTCATATTCCCCTGATGGAGGTTCAGGAACTGATCTGCACGGGCCTCTCGGATCTCTAATGGCAAGTAATGATCAAGAAAGGCCATTTTGAACTCCTCCCAAGTAGTTGGAGGTGTATCTATGCCTTGGGAATGATTCCAGGCTTCATACCACATTATAGCCACACCCTTCAATCTATATATTGCCAACTCAGCAGCTTCCAAACCACTTACATGCATAACATCTAAGGTGCGTTGGATCTGATCAATAAAATCCTGTGGATCTTCATTTGGATCTATCCCAGTGAATGATGGAGGGTCTAAGTTGAGGAAATCACGTATTCTCGTACTGGCTGCCCTACCTGCACCAACTGCACCTGCAACTGGGCCTTCTTGTCTTTGACCTTGGCCAGCAACTATACAAGTCAACAGTTGAACTGCATTTCTCAAATCCTGCACAGAAGCATCAACAGGTGGTTCTCGGGGATTTTCACTACTTCCTGGTACATCAAGAGATGGAGGGTTTGGAGATGTCTGTGATAGAGACTCATCTAGAGCCTCACTCTGTCGTCTCGCCCAATTGGGTATACCAACTACCACTTCTACCTCCTTTCCTTTACCTTTACTCTTCCTTGTCTCTAGCATACTTACTGTACAAAATAATTCAGGGATTAGACATGGTACACTTATAATATTTGGCTCTATGGCACGATCTAAAGAATGAAAAGAAGTGATAACTCCTAAATGCCACGTAGCCTCTTGTTTATAAATGTGGTGCACAACACATCGATAAACATGATTCTACATAGACACCGCTTTGTAGACTCCCTAGGACAACCCGCTCTGATACCACTTATATCACGCCTCAAATCCTATTAAGGCGGACTGGCACCCGTTGCCGGTAAGGCTCGGGAGAACCAACCTGTAGCAATACATTACCTATGAACATTATAAGTTACTTTTATACTAAACATGCCCTCAAAAGATAAATGGGACTAGCAAGCCAAAAGATGTTGTATGACTAGGCCGTTGGAGCCACAATGTCTACGATACGATACATGACCATACTATACTTTACATAGTCTACGAAGCCTCTAGACAAGAAACATTATCTTATAAGGGTCGGGACAGGCCCCGCCTCATGATAAGATACTATACAATGCAAAAAGATATGATAAGACTCAAAGCCCCGAAGCAACCTGGAGCTCAGTGACTGCAGTTGATATCCTGTACTCTTACTGGGGAGGTTTATTAGCTTCTGTACCTCCAGCATGGAATGCAGGTCCCCCAACAGGGACGTCAGTACGAAATAATGTACTGAATATGTAAGGAAACATGTACTATATATGAGATAAAAGCTCAAATGAAACCATACACTGCTGTAGGGTAAAAGACCACCTTTATGAATATTGTGGAGTCATGCATCTTATAACAATTATGTTACTTTACTCTTATCACTTGTATAATCTGTGCACATCATGTAATACAAATGACCAGCTGATCAGTGGTAAATCTATATCAGGATCGACCCATGCTAGGCTTTCCTTTCACCCCTGGGATACCCCCTGTAATACTGGGATTGACCCATGCTAGGTGATTCTTTCACCCCTGGGATACCACCCAACAGAAACAACTGTATACATATATCTTCTTATTAATTTTGAGATGAATCTTTGGTGATCGTAACATTTGAGCTATAAGACTATAAGCATGACAAATGACAAGTATGTGACCATGTAACATCATATCACAATGAAAAGAGTGGGTTATACAATTAGTGAAACATGTAGGATATAAACAACGTATGAACTTTATTTAGCTAAAAAGAAGACTCATATGTCATGATATCTAATGTATGTATGCAGCAGTGACAATGCTCGAATCTGGACACACAAATACATGTTAAAGAGTGGAGTGGTTATATCGAAGTTTGTAAAGATCTCTATGTGCCAATGAAGACTTTGGATTCCATGTCAAATAATAAGAGATCGAATAGCCTTACATACCTCGACATATCAACTTGTTTTTACCTCGAAATGACTTCTTTTCTTCCAACTATTTATCTACAATATCATGTTTTAAAGCTAGTATTAGCAGCTAATCAATGCATCTGGACAGCCCAATCTCACAAAACACAACACTTTGGCAACAAACGTATAACCATCGACTCAATGGTGTTATTCCGACTTTCTCAATTCTAACTGTCTTCAACCAGTACACATTATCATATACATGATGTACACAGCCTATATCAGCTCTATAACATGCTGGCAACAGTCCATAACTACAACACAGAACCATTTTACAAAACGCTCAACTAAGAAGCACAACATCTCGTCGTCTCCCTACATTTCGTCGTTAACAATTCATACTTGTCCCAACTTTGAACCAGATGCTCCCAACATATATATACATCAAATAAACCTTAACATAGTCACAAAATAGCTCAAAACATGGGGGGAAACGTGAAACATCAGCCCCCTCATCAAAACAGTCCAATACCATTTTGGAAGCATATAAGATCATATAAGGATACTTGTTTCCAAAGAACTAGCAAAACAGTCCAGCAACCTTGGCAACCATATACACACTATAACATATTAATAACCTCAACTTTATATCATATTAAAGTCAAAAATCAGGGTAAGAATCGTTCCAAAGCCAAGAAAATCAAACAACAACTTTCAGGACACAAGCTGTCCAGAAATTCCTGCACAGTACACCAGCCAACTTATCTTGTTTTCCATGGAAAATTCATATCAAGTATATGGTTATTTTTACATACCTTAACTCCCAAGGTGTAGGTCTAATTCAAGAACTCAAAAAGTAGCCTTTGGTTGCCTTCCAAGGTGAAGAAATGCCAAGAGAAACTTAGAGAGAAAAGCTGAAATTTTTGGTCTTCTACTAGTTAACCTAAGGAGCTCGGTTTTGGTCCCTTTTTAAGGAGGCCTTAGACCGACTTTCTCCTGATATTTGCAACTGATTAACTCAAGTTGGTCAATGACTAATTTTCCCCTTTCACTTGGGCCTTTTGGATCTCTAAATCAATGGGCTTTAGTGGCCCATTTTCCTTAATCTTTCTTGCACTTTGTTTGGGCCCAATTTTGTTAGTAGTGAATGAATGTAGTTGGGCATATTATATAAAAATATTGGGCTGAACATATTGGCCCAATATAATGCTAAAGCATTGGCTTTAATAGCCTCCCTAACTTGGGCTTCGTTTGTCACAAGACTTGGAAAGTTTCGGCGTTAAGCCTTGTCTTCGTTCCCCTTTCTTTTTACTAACGTCTAGACTTCAAGTGAGTTCACTTATGAATGAATTATTCTCCCTCATGTATATATACATTTTTTAAGCCAACCACACAGGTGACTCACCTGCTAGCTTCTAAGTTCCATAAGCACGTCAATGATTTTCTCCGTTTAAGGCCACAATCTCTAAATAGACTTCCATATAGTGCCCCAATCTAACACTTGAACACTTGAAAAAAAAAATTGGTAGTATTTAAATCAATTCGTATGTCATTTTATGTGAACATTACTAGTACATGTAAAATGTGGGGTGTTACAAAAATTTTGAGAGGTAATCATCTAACCAATATGCCCCAAATAAGATAACTGATTTAGGGTTCAACCTGTTACCCTAGTTGGAAGGGTGCTAGTACTATGCCATGGTTACTAATATCTACTGTGGAGTCAGTCCTATCTAATGGATGACCCCTGAGATCAATCCTAAACTAGCGGGTGATCCCTGAGTATGACAGTCCTATCTAATAGGTGACATCTCATAACCTATGCTCGATACGTAGTTTTGGAACTTAAGGATTATTTCTAGGGAACCAATCCTAACTAACGGGTGAGCCCCCATCCCTAGGCTCGCTCGGTGTTGAATCTTAATCCCAACTGAATAGACACTAAACTAATTATAATGAGGTGGACTAGATAGATACTGAGTTTACTAAGTTTTCCTAAGTTATATAACTGACTGAGTTCTACTCATCATGAAATGACTAATACTATTTTGTAACTGACACTGTCTCTAGGTAAACAACTATATTATCGGGTATTAAATACCCCCAAGACTCGATATCATAAAAATAAAGATATAACATAATCATAAAGGCATAACAATACTTGTTATTTTAACAATGCAATCATTTAGACATTCTATCAAAAGTTGTAGGGCATAAGCTTGTACAAGATTGGGATCACATAATAACTTGTAATGATTCCACTATTTACTTAACATAGGCAATTTCGCAAACACTTGGGGAGCATGGATTATTTACATGATAATTGCCAATACATGAACATCATGATACATTAATCAATTTATAAATTAATGGGTTTATCAAGATAATCATATATTCATCACATATGCTATTCAATATTCATGAAACTTGTAATTAATTCATAGATTGAAACGCAACTAATAGCATGAACATGAATTCAATTTGATTCAAACATGGAAATCATGAATCTTAGATATTGTATGTTTAAAAAGGGTTCTTGGAATTCATGGGTGAAATAGACCCATGAATGAACACCTAACAGACCGTAGAAGATTCTTTATTGAAGGTTATTGGAGGATTTCTTAAGGATTGACCTTAATTTCTTGAACTAGGGTTTTTGCCTCTTTGAGAGAGAATGTTTTAAATCTTGAGAAAAGTGAGTGAATAATGATATAATAAGATATTTAGGGTATAATTTTGTGTTTAAGGCTGATCCAGGTCATGTAAAAAGACCCTATCACCTATGGAACATATTTAATTTTTGTTAGTAGAAACTCAAAATGGGCCTGTGGCGCGATGCGACACAATCGTGTCATGCCACTAGAAACTGGAAAGTTGGGAACTAGGATAATGGTGTGGTGTAGTGCGTCACTAAATAGGAAATGGTGTCTTGGAAAGATGTGACATTATCGTAGAGCAACACTGGAAAAGTGATAATTAGGAAATTGGTTGGTGGCGCGATGCAGTGGTTTCACATTAGCTCACTGAAAAAATGATAATTGTCATTTGTCCCACCTCCATGATGCACTGAAGTACCAAGTGGTACACTGTTTCACTAAAATGGGTCTAACTCTTTGTTCGGGTATCAAATTTGGGCAAACTTTATATTGTTGGGAAGTAGACTGAATTTTCTACACATTGGTGAGCTCTAAACTGAAATATACTAAGTATTTTAATTTTATTACATGGGATTACTCATGCACTAAGACTTAAATTAAGCTAAGGAAATATAGGGTATTATAAGAAGCTTGAAACTGGGAGATGCACAGCCAATCACAACAGCCAATGCAGTTTAGCAAACTTGTAGTTGGTGTGAGGTCTGTAGAAGTTGTGTTCATGTAGTTGCTATGTGTGAATCAAATACAAAATCTTTGATGTATGTTGGCAACATTTAGAGTCCTAATTATGGTAAATCCTACAACATGAAGTGGAAATCTTAGCCACTAAATTACTCTTGGAATGCCCAATAGCCACAATAATTTCATCAACAACAGGCTCAACCAAGTCAGTTAACAAGAAACTTGTAGGAGATAAGGAAACAAGTTTTAGCAAATTGGACATAGTTGGAAGTTGATGTAAAGAACCAACAAGCAAAACAGAAAAGCTTAAAGTTACAGTTGGTTCAGTTATAGTAAGCATTGAAAACCATGCCTCATGGTGGTTTCCTGGAGATATAGAAAATCTCAAACAAGTTATGACAATCACCTTGAGATGTGTTTAAGAGTTTCATGGAGAACCTCCCAAGGCACCAAAGAGGGTAGAAGCAGATTTGACTTCCCCATAGGTAAATGACAAAATTGCTAAAAAGTCGAGAAAGTTTGAGTACTTAAAAGAAAAATCTTCTGCAGAATTGAAGAAGATGCTGCTACTTCTTTTCCCTCAAAGGCAAATAAAAGTAATGGAGGATTCCTATTTTAAAAAGTTCTTTGACACATTCAGAGAGCTTCACATTAACCTTACTCTTTTAGATATTTTGTAGGGTATTCCCAATTACTTTAATTACTTGATTGATGTAAGATAGGGTACACTTAAAATGAGTTTAGAGGATGAAAAGGCAGTTCTTAAAGTTTATAAATCACATAACATACTATCCCACTATAAAAACTTGTTCATGATTACTGTTGTTGAAGGGGATTAGTGTAGGGTGGTTAATCCATCAAGGACCTGTACGGACACCCTCATTAAGCTACCCAACCTTTTATACTGCAACTTTAAATGATGGAATTTAATGATCCTAAATAGGCTAAAGTTGAAAAATTAGGTACCATTGAGAGTTCACACCCAAGAGGGGTGAAAAGAAAAAGTAAATAGAGACCATGTGTATGAAAAAAAAGGAAAAAGAATGACTAAAACATTGATTGGGTCATGCACCGATACTAGATCAGGATCTGCTTGGGAGGAAACCCAAGTTAAGTAAGTATATTTTATTTTCAAATTTTAGTTTTTACTTCACGTATTTTTTGTTTGTGACTGAGTCACAAGTTGATGGGAAGTTTGAGTATCGGAAACCTGAGCTAAATAAAATGAAAAAGACTGAGCGTGGGATCCCATGAACCTCCTTGATATATAAAGATGCTACTAGCTAGACCTAGAGGCCTTAGGTAGTATTTCTATCTCTTACTTTTAAGTTCACTTTGGGTTTAAAGTAGATTTAAGTTTGGGGTGGGGAAATTCCCAATTTTGGGATCAATTTTAAAAAAAATGTAAGATATTCTTGTTGATGCTATTTTTTATTGCATGGTGCAAGTGTTTTATTTGGTAAAAGCATGTTAAATGAGTGAATTTCGACTTTTTATACTCTTAGGCTCATGTTTCTAACTCTAGTACTTTTTGGCTTAAATTTGAATTCATGCTATTGTTTGGTCAACAGTCTATGATAATACTATTGAGTTGAGCATGTGCGTGTGAGGTTATTTATATATTCCCTATTACATGTGATGTCTAGAACTTTCCCAGTCTGCGTGTAATGAAAAATAAAAAATGTGGGTTTAGGAGATCATATAGGCATTTCTTTGATAGCCTTATATTGGACCTTCTTTTTGACCTACCTTTTGTGGTTAATCCTAGTAAGCCTCGTTGAGCCTTTTGCTTTATTCTTTGGAAGCATCATGTGTATCTTAATACCTTTTTTTGATAGACCACAATTTAATCCAAATCTCTTAGCCCTTTAATGAAAAATTAATTGAGTTAGGAGTGTAAAATTAAAGAAGAACAAGGTAAAATTAAAGCTCCTAAAGCGATAATTATTGGTGTTCAAAAGAATTGTAATGTGTTATGATTGGGAGTTAAGTAATGAAAAAGAATAAAAATTTGTTCAAAATGGATGAGTTGTGCATAAAATACTCCCACCATAGTGTATGTAAATGATCTTAATGACATGTGGTGAAAACAAAAGAATAAGGTAGACAAAAATGGTGTAATTTGGTCAGTAAAGAGTGATTGTAATTGTAAAAAAGTGATATATTAAAGAACTTAGAGAAGATAGTCACTATTATTCCAAAATAGTTCCTACCCATCCCATAGCCTACATTACAACTCGAAAAAGACCTAACTAATCCTAAGTTCATTATTCTGATATTAGTAGAGCACTACACTAAGTACAATCCTATGGTTCATTATGTGTAACTTGTGAATTACTTGTGAGAGTGAGCGTAATTTGATTCTTGTACCCATCTTGTTATATATTTCTTGACTGTGATTGATTATCGGCAACTCCCTTATTATGAGGGGCACATGTTTGATGTATGTGGGTGATTTTTATGACGTCCTTGATTGAGATACATGATTTATCCAACTAGGTTAGTCATTTCTTAAGGCTAGGATATTTTTGGAGTAGTGTTCAGTGCTATCAATTGTGTAAATAACAGCTAAGAAAATTGTAGTCTGTGCAGTCAGTATAGTATTAGCTTGAGTGTGTTGCATGTAGTATAAGTGTAGAATCTCCCTAGTTTATGATTCTTATAGTAAATAGTTGTTCGAGGATGAACAAGGCTTTAAGTGTGGGGTGGTGATGTTGGGTGTATTTATGCATACTAGTTTCACTATTCTAGTCTTTTTAGCCTTATTTTGAGGATGATTCATATTCTATTAGGTTGATAATGAGATAAATGTGCATATATGTGTTAAATTTTGTGATTACAATGTTCAAAGTATTTTCCAAACAAGTTTGTACTTAAATAAGTCATTCAGAGTTCAATCATGGAAACTAGCATTACTAGCTTCAGCTAGGTGCTTGTCTAGTCGATATTGTTGGGTTCTATTGTTAGTGTGAAAATATCACTTTGATTAAGTGGAAATTTGGAACAATAAGTTGAAGATCAACATGTACTAGCCTAGTCTTAGCTATTGTTTTGATTCATATCATGGATATTGTGTTTTGATTGTCTCTAATTCGTGGTGTGTGATTATGTATAAATCTTTGTGATATGAATACAATGATATTTTGATGTGGAATAATCTGTAAATTAAAAGGAAACAGCACCACAAGGCATGGATAAATGGAGAAGCACTCAACACTAAGTCAAAATTTTGGAAGCAACTTCCAGAGAGGGATGTAGATAAGCCTGCAGCTCCCCATTTGGAGCGGGGCTATAAATTAGGATCAACCTTGTCTGGAGTGGTGAAAGACCTAGTAAATCTCCCCCTCTACTCCCATTCTCAAATTAATGCAATTCTTGACCTACACGGATTAGGCTTGTAAATTATATTATTAATACATGTTGTGTCACGTTTTTAATCATATTTTGACGTCTTGGAGCATCAATGATCTGCTACTACACATTTCTTTTAGGATTTTCATTATTTATTTAGATTCATTTTAGATTATATCATGTATTCAAGATTTTGGATCATGATTGTGACTACGAGTGGCTAAAAACCTCCTTTCCAGAGTTAAAGCCAAGAACATGAGTACTATTGTTTTGAATTAAGTTCATTTAATTTTTCTTATCATTATAGGCTGTGATTTTATCTTTGATTTAACTATTTGATGGATTGATCACTCAGAAAATATATCAGTTGTCTACCTTGTGAACTTAGGAGACGAAATAGGGCTATATAACACGATGATGAACAAAGTAGGGTTTGTATTCTTTTACGAGATAAGGAATTCAAATTAGCATCTAGGATAGGGATGTACTTAGATGCATTACTTGATTCAAACGTAGGATGATAGATTTAAAAACACGTAAGTGGATTATTACATCCTCACTCAATGATGTAGTTGTAAGGTCCAAATTAGGTAAACGATTAGATGTCGGGAGACCATGATCATGAAATTAACCCTACGAAACAACAACCATGATAACCAAGTTAACGAATGAAGTTCAATAACATAGTATGATTTTTTGAAGTGTGTTAACCCTGGGCTTTACTCCATTGATTGTTTTAAGATCTTAATTTCACGCATTGTTTACTGTTCTTTAGTTACAAATTCAAAACTCTCTTTTTGGTTATTGTTACACTGAAACAATCTAAACTATGAACTAGAATTGAATCATTGTTGACGTAAGTCACTATGGGTTTGATACTTAGTTTCTTGAAGTCCACTTTACTACTTGATAGACCACGTACATTTGCGTGTACGCTTGGGCACTGTCACCAAGGCAGATGCAGGACATGGGCTATTGCACCTACTTATATTTTTTCTATGACAACGTATTTTAATCTGGATATTAAGATTTGGTACGTGTCTTATCATCCCAATAAGATCGCACCAACCTAGGTGCAACAATGATTCATAGTTACTCTAGTATTGTAGAATTCTATGGTTTAGATCTGAAGCTTCTTGGAGGGTATATCATAGATGGGGGTTCAACCTGAAACCCCTGAAGGTTCTCAAGTCATTCCTTATATTCAGACATATCTAATATGGACGTATTACCCTCATTTAAGGAATCAAACCAAATAAGAAATCCCTTCCATTTCATTAGAGTAAAACAACAGGATCGGTTGAAGAATGTAAAAGAAGAAGACTGAAAAATCAAGACCTCACACAACTTCATAGAAAACTATTAGTGTCTCAATCATATTATCCATAAATATTTATAACTTTTAAAGTTTACAATAGTTACAAAAGATAATGGTTGAGTCAACTTAGTCACACCAGTTGAGGTTGTATCATAATATCTGAATAATAAAATAATATTCTAAACTTGTCCACTATTGGAAGTAGGCACCAGATTGGTATTCCAAAACAGGATAAATCTCTATGTTATTCTTTTATTTACTTGATTACTTGTTAGCATTTTTTAATCTAACCTGTTTTGTTTTTTATACTAATTTGTAGGTGAGTTGACTGTCAAGATTGATTAGTCGACTCAAGGAAAATTTTAAATTCACCCCTTCTTGAATTTCAGTTGTATTTTTAATAGACTTACTAGGTATTTCACCATATCATGGTATTGATTTCGGCATTTATCTAGAGATGGAAATTCAGTGTCTCCATATAGAATGACAACGGTAGATCTTGAAAAGTTCCTCTAATTTGGGCCACCCACATAAAATTTTACCAATGACCATATATTGTAAGTTTCCAGTAACATCCATTCTCATAACTTCTACTATTGTCCACTTTATGACTGGTTAGCAATTGATGTTGTATGAATACTAGATTAGAATTCGATATACTATGTACCTGGAAGTAATATGGTTCTTAGGTTTTAATGTATTGTCATATTTAATTCCAGGGTTGGGGTTCAATGTGTATGATCTATCATGACTGTTTGTATGCTAGATTAGGATGGGTATAAGATGATAGACATAAGATGTAGAGTCTATCTAGTTGTTAGAGAAAGCTATTAATTTTGCTATAGACATATAGAACTTTCGATTCTTAAAACGACGAAAAAATGCAAGTTTTTGAGGTTATTTTGTTAGATATGACGCCTTTTGAGTATGCTTTGCAGGAAATTATATTTTGGATGCTAATTTCATAAAAAGGGTAAAAAAAAGTGTTTTGGATATTTTTGGAGCAATTTTGTATATTCGAGATATTTTCTAGATTGTTCGTGATCAAAGCATGTTTGGAATGGAAGAAAAGCTGAAAAGATGACTCCCGACACTTACTAAGTCAACATGTGGCCACATGTAGGACCTACGGATTGCATATAGGCAAAGTAAGTACCAGAATTCCAAAATCCCAAGCACTAAACTTGCAGGATTTTTGCTCCCGGTACCTGTGGTTTGTACCTATGGCTAATATCAGGACCGCAGGTACTACCTACACCCGATGCCAGACCGTAGGTATAGGCCACATGTGACCATCGACCAAATTTTCTCCTATTTTATTCAGGCTTTGATTTTAGGGTTTCCCCTTATGCTATAAATACCCTTTATGTACTTTTTAGTAAAAGTTACATGAGTTTTTATATTCACAACATATTGGGGTTTTCTTGTATTGACTTCGGTTCATTAATTTAGTTACGGTTGAGGGTTTTATTCTTATCATTTTGATTTCTTATATTCTTTCAACTATGAATGATATTGATTTCTTCACAAGTATGAGCAACTAAAAATCATAGCAGATTGACGAAGTAGCGAGAAGTGTGATTGTTGAATTGAACTTCTACCCATGGCATGTATTGCATTATATTCATTATAATGGATTTATTAGTAGCGTCCAACCTTAAGATCCTACTTAGACTATTGCTAATTATTTCAAAAGTGGAGTAGTGACTAGGAAAATATAGTGACAACAGTAATTTGGACTTTAGCTATCGATCCACACTTCTAGGTTCTATCTTAATAAGATAGTTAGATTTCATCTAATAACTAGAGACTCAAAAGGTAATAGTTAACTGGTACCAAGATAAGTGTTAGTAAGGCGACATCCTGAGACTCAAAAGGTAAAGAGTAAAATTGGTCTACTCATCCAAAATATAGTAGATGGTACATAAATTATCAATTCTGCATGCCGGGTATTGGGTTTGTTCAATATAGCATCGATAAGCCTAAAGAGTTAAGACTCAAAGGGGAACAAAATCTTAGTGTTCAGCAATATTGATCACAACCGAAGTGGATAGGTAATCTTTTTTTGATATTTCCATCCAAAACCCCCTATTTACTTTCTAGTTTTTGCCTGTCGATTATAGAATCGGAAATCCACGAGTCCACATATTTCCTTGGGATTCGACCCTAACCTTAGTTGGTTACTATATTTTTACAGCGACCATACTATTATCTAATAGGAGGTATTATTTTGATGTCATCAAAATTTTGGCGTCATTGCTAAAGAGTACAATGTTGATTTGTGAAATAAGGTTGTTGCAGTCTTTGGGTCTTTATTTCTGTACGTAGTTAGGCATACATCAGTGTGTGCCTAACACACGGAGTAGAGGAAATCCCTTACTCCCACTGAATCTGAATCAAGAGTGAATCCTATAAACACCTGGTAGGATGTCTGAGCAGAAAAGAGATGAATTGCCTAAAGGAGTTGATGATGTTGTACCTCCCCCTCCTTTTGAAGGAGTTTAAGCCATTTTTGATCGATAGACTAGTGATATTTCAGCTCAAGGTGAGAGTGAGAGAAAGGTACAAGAATAAGCTTAACTGTCATGACCCGAGCCTAGGACCTAGCCGTGACGAGCATTCTGAACCATGAAGGCCCGGAACACCCATTCTCTATCTGGTTATCATGCACAATATTTATAATCATAATAAAATGCAGAATTTAAACTGAGTACGAAAAACATGGTCAAGACCTGTAATATTTCTGAATAATACTATCTGACATCAGTCTGCAAAAATCTCTACTAAGAACACAAACATCTGTCTGAAAAGAAACTGGGACAAGGCCCCCAGTGAACCAAAAATATAATAAATAAGATAATGTCTGACATAATTAGGCCTTCCGAATAATAGAAGGCTCACCACTATGAGATCAAGTCTGCAAATCTGAGAATATCTATTAAGTAGCTGGACCCCTAGACTGTGCCTTAGAACATGGAAGGAGGGGGGGTCAGCACAAAAGTACTGGCATGCGAAGTAATCCAAAATATAGTATAATGGAACATACATATATATATGTATAAGTGAAAGAAATTTTTCATCAAGACATCCTGTATAAAACTGTTTCTGAAAAATACATAGGCACTTTCTGAAAATATGCAACCTGTCTGTTCATTTCAAATCATGATTTGTGTTTTACTTCTGAGTTAGGTGGTGTTCCCCTACAAGTCTGAATATTTCACGGGGCCGTATGGAATCCGCCATTGACTCGGCGGGGAAGCCCCCAACCCAAGTGTGCCGCAAGGTTTGGAGTCTCTGAGTCTGATACGCCACAGGACATTTAAGTCAGCGCATAATAATATACCCGGGTCGGCAAACCACGGTTTTAGGCAAAGAGTTGTCTGAACTCACGCCTTCTTCAGGGAACCACCTAATATCTCTGTATGCCCATTTTTAACCTTTTCTGTACATGAAACATTCTGAATGTCTAAAATTATGAAAGTCTGAAATATTTGTTAGTCTGAGTCTGATAAAAATCTGATTTCTATATTAGTCTATATCTGTTATGGCATTTGTCTGAGTTGGTATCGTCATACCAAGACTTGCAAGTCCTATTTCTGATCCATAGTGCATTTAGCACGATTTTTCATAGAAATAACGTTTCAGACCACCAAAGCATGTAGTTTACATTAAAAACGTCATGTTCCGAAACTCAAATCAAATCCATCCAAAACTTTCATCAAACATATGGTGCTCATGTCCATTTTGGCAAAACCATGCATTCTTTCATTACATGCATATTCAACATCCACAACCCTCTCTTTCGTGTTCAAAATCATATTCCAAAACAATTTATATTACGTGAAACATAGAAAACTTTACATTAAGAGAGGGGTTTCGTGAAAATCATGCTCTAAATTCATATTTCAGGACAACACATATATACGTATACATATAATTTTCAATAACTTTAGGAAAAAGCCAAAAGGCCAAAACAATATCATTAAAGCTTCTAAAACATGAGTATGCACATGAATTCGAAAACCCAATTCTTAAAACATGATTTCTATGCCCATAAGATTTTTAGGAAAACCCTGTGTACCTTGTTCTCCAAGGATAATAGATGTTTCATGAAGCTTGCGGATTGGTGACTCCGAATATGTAATTATCTTTGAAAACTTACGGCCGAATCTTGAACTATTTGGGTTTTTATTTTAAAACCCTAAGGAGAATTCTTGAGTAATTGTGAGGAAAGCATGTGTATTATGGTGTTTGAGGGATTAAATCCCGTGTTGGTGGTATATATAGGGGTGGAGGATGACCAAAATACCCCTAAGAACCAATTAAGGTCAAATTTGTCCCTCAATTGACAATTTTTGATAGGCTGGAGTAAATCGATTATAACTTTTTACTCATATATTTAAATTGGATAAAAACTACTGCATTTGTAAGAGGACTCAAATATATTTCGTTTGATATATTATATCTCACACAGTTCATCATATATAGGGAGTTATGATCATTTGAAGTTGACCCTGAAATGCTGAAAAAAAACTGGGCAATAGGCTATGCGTTTTGCTACTGTTTTGAAATCCAAACGCAGCCTTATGCATTCCGAAAAATTACAAAACTTATCCGAGATGTACTATGAGATTGCCCGATTGTAACTCAACTTGAAAATCTAAAAATGAAGGTCGGGAAGGTCGAGAATTTGTATCCCGAAGGTTGCCAGCTAAGAATGAGTCTAAGTCATTTCAACACTTAGAAAAATTTTCAAGTTTTTAAGTCTAAGAGCACTCTATTAAAGGCTAATCCATGCACGACTTTTACGGGGTGTTGCATTATCTCCCCCTTGGGATCATTTGCCCCTGAATAATGGATTGGAAATGTTGAAGCTCAAAGGTATAGAATGGCACTGACATGATGTGTCTTCTAAGAAAGTATATAACTGATCTGAAACATTTAAACTTCTATCACGAAACTGAATTCTGAGTTGACTTGCCCTTACTTGCTTCAAGACGCTGATTCATGCTAAGAGTTTAGGATTCCCTTGAAGTGTTCATAATCCAATCATACATATTGAATTGAGAAGTGATAACTTATGCAATTACGAATCATGAGGCATCAAGACTTTGATCGTAACAGGGTATTATACTAACTGGGCTAAAATACTTGGAAGTATTTGAGATTATGCACTGAACACTGATGAACTGAGTCACGACTAAATAGCTGAATCTGAAACATGATGCTTTGACTGAACTGAATTCGCAACTTAGGATGAAATATATTGGGATGGTCATACGCATGAGACTTCGGATAGAAGGATTGGGTGAAAAGGTGGAAAACCACCGTAATTTGTCTGCCTGACTGCTAAACTGAAATACACCAGAAACTTATATTCAACGGGAGTATTTCTTCAACACTCTGTCTAAAGAAATTCTAGTGGTATTATGGGGGAAAAGATCTTGGACAATGCAACTTCCTGTTTTTTCTCTCAAGCTTAGAACACTTCTTTTAATACTCCCTTAACTAAACTATTTCCCTTAAATACCATATTCATTCCATTCAACTTATAATTCTCATATGGGCATTGATAGCTCTTTCTACAATGTCTATAGTAGCTTAAATCCTTTCACTGCGATCAAGCCTAACTCCAAGTCACAAAAATACAACATGTCATACCATGATACTAGTCCAAACAATATGATTCAATCTTCCATATCCTTTTAAAGTTCACACCCTAAGCATATCATGCCTTCCCACATTAATGACTAACTCTGAACTCTTACTATAGATTCACTAACGCATATTGCGTCCCTTCACTAAAATCCAACATGTCATTCAAGCCTATCTTTATAACCTCATGTGAACTTCAACCCAAACACCCAAGAAGAAACACTTCACATATTCTCTAAACCACTATTAATATAACTCCCACGCGCTACCCCAAGAACATACACATACAAATTTCCACTAAAAACTCACATATATCAAAAACTTGGCCCCAGATCTTACTTCACACTTATGGTCTTATCTAAAACAAGCATACTATAAAGCGTGAGTACATGAGTCATGAGCTACATGACCTCAATTTGGAGTTCATAACTTATGAAATGGGATTCCGACTACTGAATAAACTGAAACTTCTCATTTTAGAACTTGAAGAGTACATGATTCTCTATCATAAGCATGAACATGAATTTTGATCATTGGACTGAAACGTAAGGCATGAGTAGATATTGGGATAACTGAAAAAAAATACTGAGATAAGAATGGGTTGAGTCTCACCCTCACTTTCTGACATTCTATATCATCAGGACATCACGACTGGAATCTGAAAGCCTAACTTAGTTATTTGCTCTATCATCTCCCCCTTAGCTTCAAGCCATCATATTAAGTTTGGGAGATTCCTTACTAGACTCTAAACTGAAGTACATTATCTAGCGCTTTAACTCTTATTTCTATTAGTTCAACCTTCAAAAACTCAAACTTAGAATCTAGCACTCAACATGGATATCACCAAGCCTTCAATGAATCATACTACTTCCGGCATAGCCTATCAATATCGCGACTCCAAACTTACATCTCTCTACTATGAGAATCAAGATCATATAAAAAGGCTCAACACTATCAATCAAAACTCCTTAACTTGACTATAACACCTAACTAGTCTTTCTCCACCTAGCAACTCAACGGTACCACTCGTCACACAAAACATGAAATAGTCTTAGAAATTACCGCAACCTCAGATCACCTTGGGCATACTTCTACATTATATATGCAACATCATACTTTACTACGAATCAAATAAACATAGGCTCTTGCATATACCATTCAACCCTATTAGATTACTTCCATAAAACTAGTATCATTAACCAAGAAATCATCACATCCACCTTCATGGACATCAATTGTTCAAACTTAATGTCTAGTGCTAAACATGATTTACAACCCAACCTTATAAATAATTCTTACAAAACATACATCATAATCTTAAGTCACTAGTTTTCGGCATGTTTCGGACTATTCGGGCGCATTTTCAAGCTTGGCGGGGCTTCGATAAATAGTCCACATTGCTGCCAACGTTCCAGCACCTTCTAGATGGTCAAAATAGGCTAGCAGCACATTTATTAGACTTTAGGAATTTCACACGGGCTGGTATGAAACTGCAAATTTTCCACTTTAAAAGGTTCACAAAGGTTGGCAAGCATGTGCAGAAATTTCAGCATGCATGTGCAGGATTTTCAGATTTTCAGCTTGTAGTTGATAATTGTATAGCTTGCATTTTTGTACCTTGTTGACTTATGGACTTTCAGGTACTATAAATACATGTTGTAAGGCATCATAGGCATCAGCTCATACTTGTTTTATTCAGTAAATACCACCCATGAAGAATACAACATAATTTACTCATCCATCAAATTGGGACATTCTACCCCAAATACTTGATTTTATCTAGATACTATCCACGACCAAAGTACCTTTATAACATTACTACTATACCTCAAAAATCTATTACATATCTTCTCACTAGTAGTACTAGTTTATAACTGCCAAGGAAAATAAGGTCAAGGGGTAAAGGCACATAATAGACATGATCGACATTAATCTTATACTATAACCCCATACAATCGTATCTACTTATACGGCCTCTCACATCACGCTTACATACTCAAGCATACACTTAGACTACCTTCAAATTCCACAACAACCATGAGTCCATACTTACAACTTACTGGCTAATATAGCCATTTTAACACTAAGCAACCTACAATCATCCTAACGAACAACTCCTTCTCTACCATCTACTAAACAACACACAAGGACGAATCACCTCTTTACCAACTCAATCTCTTGCAAACAAATTCAGCTATACATATATTAACCCAACACATGAACAAGAAGTTGGACAACAAGTTGCTAGTGAATCGAAATAGGCCTCACACGGCTTCACTAGACTTTGATTTTGTATTTTGAACAAGAAAATGAAATGAATGACAAGTCAACCATGCTAGTGAATCGAAAGATCCCCACACGGCTTCACTAGACTTTATTTTTCTTTTCAACAACACCTTGATGACAAGATTACATGAGATAGAAATTTAATATGCAATATCCAATGAACTAAGAATACACATCTTACTCTGTATAAATAAAATCGGAGTCAAACACTTCCTCCACGGACTACCATACCATCCATACATGCTACTAGTTACCACATTAGTCTATCACCATAAGGGGGGTAAATCATTCTCGAACATCGGTTATTCAACTAAAATATTTATTTACACAAAAGTCACCCACACTCTGACTTCTAACTCTGTGACTTCACATCATCACCACCTTCTTGGTCTAATTTCACTACCAATAGGTCATGACAACAACACTTTAACGCATACTACTATTCGAGTGGAAATATAGTTCCAATATTCCACTACACATCATCCCCCCTTAAGCAAGACATTTGTAACATAAATTTGAAAGGGACAAAATGCAATTAATACCTGAAGCTGAAAAACACGATTCCATCATGATCAATGTCTACATCAGAATCAATACACATTGAAGCACTAACAGACTCTTCTCAAGTCATTGAACAAATTTTAACTCTTATATGGTTCAATCAGAAAGGACCATACCATTTAGATTCTAAACTTCTACACTTGCATCACCTCAATAATGAGACATATCTGAGGACATTAGAGTAAGGAAAGAATTTGGGATGACTTTTTACTTTTATATGGGCGACATCATAGCACGAATTAGAGTATGAAAGAGGAACATTCTGACTCTATTGCACGAACTAGAACATGAAGAAAGAGAGATATTCCTAAACACCTAGTAGCCTCCTGTTTATAAGTGTGGCGCACTACACACCCATAAATAAGACTCTACCCGACGCGATTTCGCAGATACCTTGGGACCATGAACCGTGCTCTGATACCAAGTTTTCCACGACCCGAGCCTAGGACCTAGCCGTGACGAGCATCCCAAACCATGAAGGCCCGGAACACCCATTCTCTATCTGGTGATCATGCATAATATTTATAATTATAATAAAATGCGGAATTTAAACTGAGTTCGAAAAACATGGTCAAGTCTTGCAATATTTCTGAATAATACTATCTGACATCAGTCTGCGAAAATCTCTACTAAGAACACAAACATCTAAAAGAAACTGGGACAAGGCCCCCAGTGAACCAAAAATATAATAAATAAGATAATGTCTGACATAATTAGGCCTTCCGAATAATAGAAGGCTCACCACTATGAGATCAAGTCTGTAAATCCGAGAATATCTACTGAGTAGCTAGACCCCTAGACTATGCATTAGAACATAGAAGGAGGGGGGGTCAACACAAAAGTACTGGCACGCGAAGCAATCCAAAATATAGTATAATGGAACATACATATATATATATAAGTGAAAGAAATTTTACATCAAGACATCCTGTATAAAACTGTTTCTGAAAAATACATGGGCAATTTCTAAAAACATGCAACCTGTTTGTTCATTTCAAACCATGATTTGTGTTTTACTTCTGAGTTAGGTGGTGTTCCCCTACAAGTCTGAATATTCCATGGGCCGTATGGAATCCGCCATTGACTCAGCGGGGAAGCCCCCAACCCAAGTGTGCCGCAAGGTTTGGAGTCTCTGAGTCTGATACGCCACAAGATATTTAAGTCAGCGCATAATAATATACCCAGGTCGGCAAACCACGGTTTTAGGAAAAGAGTTGTCTGAACTCACGCCTTCTTTAGGGAACCACCTAACATCTCTGTATGCCTATTTTTAACCTTTTCTGTACATGCAACATTCTGAATGTCTAAAATCATGAAAGTCTGAATTATCTGTTAGTCTGAGTCTAATAAAAATTTGATTTCTATACTAGTCTATATCTATTATGGCATTTTTCTGAGTTGGTATCGTCATACCAAGACTTGAAAGTCCTATTTCTGAGCCATAGTGCATTTAGCACAATTTTTCATAGAAATAACATTTTAGACCACCAAAGCATGTAGTCTACATTAAAGATGTCATGTTCCGAAACTCAAATCAAATCCATGCAAAACTTTCATCAAACATATGGTGGTCATGTGCATTTTGGCAAAACCATGCATTCTTTCATTACATGCATATTCAACTATCACAACCCTCTCTTTCGTGTTCAAAATCATATTCCAAAATAATTTATATTACGTGAAACATGGAAAACTTTACATTAAGAGAGGGGTTTCGTGAAAATCATTCGACAACACATATATACGTATACATATAATTTTCAATCACTTTGGGGGAAAGCCAAAAGGCCAAAACAATATCATTAAAGCTTCTAAAACATGAGTATGCACATGAATTTGAAAACCCAATTCTTAAAACATGATTTCTATGCCATAAGATTTTTAGAAAAACCCCTCGTACCTTGTTCTCCAAGGATAATAGATGTTTCTTGAAGCTTGCTGATTGGTGACTCCGAATATGTAATTATCTTTGAAAACTTACGGCCGAATCTTGAACTATTTGGGTTTTTATTTTGAAACCCTAAGGAGAATTCTTGAACAATTGTGAGGAAAGCATGTGTATTATGATCTTTGAGGGATTAAATCCCATGTTGGTGGTATATATAGGGGTGAAGGATGACCAAAATACCCCTAAGAAACAATTAAGGTCAAATCTGTCCCTCAATTGGCAGTTTGATAGGCTGGACTAAATCGATTATAACTTTTTACTCATATATTCAAATTGGATGAAACCAACTGAATTTGGAAGAGGACTCAAAGATCTTTCGTTTGATATATTATATCTCACACAGTTCATCATATACAGGGAGTTATGATCATTTGAAATTGACCCTGAAATGCTGGAAAAAACAATTGGGCAATAGGCTATGCGTTTTGCTACTGTTTTGAAATCCAAACGCAGCCTTATGCATTTCGAAAAATTACAAAACTTATCCGAGATGTACTATGAGATTGCCCAATTGTAACGCAACTTGAAAATCTAAAAATGAAGGTCGGGAAGGTGGAGAATTTGTATCCCGAAGGTTGCCAGCTAAGAATGAGTCTAAGTCATTTCAACACTTAGAAAAATTTTCAAGTTTTTAAGTCTAAGAGCACTCTACTAAAGGCTAATCCATGCAGGACTTTTACGGGGTGTTACATTATCTCCCCCTTGGGATCATTTGTCCCCGAATGATGGATTGGAAATGTTGAATCTGAAAGGTATAGAATGGCGCTGACATGATGTGTCTTTTAAGAAAGTATATAACTGATCTGAAACATTTAAACTTCTATCACGAAACAGAATTCTGAGTTGACTTGCCCTTACTTGCTTCAAGACGCTGATTCATGCTAAGAGTTTTGGATTCCCTTGAAGTGTTCATAATCCAATCATACATATTGAATTGAGAAGTGATAACTTATGCAATTACGAATCATGAGGCATCAAGACTTTGATCGTACCAGGGTATTATACTAACTGGGCTAAAATACTTGGAAGTATTTGAGATTATGCACTGAACACTGATGAACTGAGTCACGACTAAATAGCTGAATCTGAAACATGATGCTTTGACTGAACTGAATTCGCAACTTAGGATGAAATATATTGGGATGGTCATACGCATGAGACTTCGAATAGCAGGATTGGGTGAAAAGGTGGAAAACCACTGTAACTTGTCTGCCTGACTGCTAAACTGAAATACACCAGAAACTTATATTCAACGGGAGTATTTCTTCAACACTTTGTCTAAAGAAATTCTAGTGGCATTATGGGGAAAAAGATCTTGGACAATGCATCTTCCTGTTTTTTTTCTCAAGCTTAGCACACTTCTTTTAATACTCCCTTAACTAAACTATTTCCCTTAAATACCATATTCATTCCATTCAACTTATAATTCTCATATGGGCATTGATAGCTCTTTCTACAATGTCTATAGTAGCTTAAATCCCTTCACTGCAATCAAGCCTAACTCCAAGTCACAAAAATACAACATGTCATACCATGATACTAGTCTAAACAATCTGATTCAATTTTCCATATCCTTTTAAAGTTCACACCCTAAGCATATCATGCCTTCCCACATTAATGACTAACTCTGAACTCTTACTATAGATTCACTAGCGCATAATGCGTCCCTTCACTAAAATCCCAAAATGTCATTCAAGCCTATATTTATAACCTCATATGAACTTCAACCCAAACACCCATGAAGAAACACTTCACATATTCTCTAAACCACTATTAATATAACTCCCACGCGCTACCCCAAGAACATACACATACAAATTTCCACTAAAACTCATATATATGAAAAACTTGGCCCCAGATCTTACTTCACACTTATGGTCTTATCTAAAACAAGTATACTATAAAGCGTGAGTACATGAGTCATGAGCTACATGACCTCAATTTGGAGTTCATACTTATGGAATAGGATTCCGACTACTAAATAAACTTAAACTTCTCATTTTAGAACTTGAAGAGTACATGATTCTCTATCATAAGCATAAACATGAATTTTGATCATTGGACTGAAACGTAAGGCATGAGTAGATATTAGGATAACTGGAAAAAATACTGAGATAAGAATGGGTTGAGTCTCACCCTCACTTTCTGACGTTCTATATCATCATGACATCACGACTGGAATCTGAAAGCCTAACTTAGTTATTTGCTCTATCATCTCCCCCTTAGCTTCAAGCCATCATATTAAGTTTGGGAGATTCCTTACTAGACTCTAAACTGAAGTACACTCTAAACCGAAGTACACTCTCTAGTACTTTAACTCTTATTTCTATTAGTTCAACCTTCAAAAACTCAAACTTAGAATCTAGCACTCAACATGGATATCACCAAGCCTTCAATGAATCATACTACTTCCGGCATAGCCTATCAATATCTCAACTCCAAACTTACATCTCTCTACTATGAGAATCAAGATCATATAAAAAGTCTCAACACTATCAATCAAAACTTCTTAACTTGACTATACCACCTAACTAGTCTTTCTCCAACTAGCAACTCAAAGGTACCACTTGTCACACAAAACATGAAATAGTCTTAGAAAATACCGCAACCTCAGATCACCTTCGGCATACTTCTACATTATATATGCAACATCATACTTTACTACGAATCAAATAAACTTAGGCTCTTGCATATACCATTCAAGCCTATTAGATTACTTCCATAAAACTAGTATTATTAACCAAGAAATCATCACATCCACCTTCATGGACATCAATTGTTCAAACTTAATGTCTAGTGCTAAACATGATTTACAACCCAACCTTATACATAATTCTTACAAAACATAAATCATAATATTAAGTCACTATTTTTTTACAACCACATTGTGATGCTCAACGTCACAACCCATTAAACTCCTCACATTTTCAGCATGTTTCAGACTATTCGGGCGCCTTTTTGAGCTTTGCGGGGCTTTGATAAATGGTCCGCATTGCTGCCAACGTTCCAGCACCTTCTAGATGGTCAAAATGGGCTAGCAGCACATTTATTAGACTTTAGGAATTTCACACGGGCTGGTATGAAACTGCAAATTTTCCACTTTAAAAGGTTCACAAAGGTTGGCAAGCATGTGCAGAAATTTCAGCATGCATGTGCAGGATTTTCAGATTTTCAGCTTGTAGTTGATAATTGTATAGCTTGCATTTTTGTACCTTGTTGACTTATGGACTTTAAGGTACTATAAATACATGCTGTAAGGCATCATAGGCATCAGCTCATACTTGTTTTATTCAGTAAATACCACCCATGAAGAATACAACATAATTTACTAGTCCATCAAATTGGGACATTCTACCCCAAATACTTGATTTTATCTAGATACTATCCACGACCAAAGTACCTTTATAACATTACTACTATACCTCAAAAATCACTTACATATCTTCTCACTAGTAGTACTAGTTTATAACTACCAAGGAAAAGAAGGTCAAGGGGTAAAGTCACATAATAGACATGATCGACATTAATCTTATACTATAACCCCATACAATCTTATCTACTTATATGGCCTCTCACATCACGCTTACATACTCAAGCATACACTTAGACTACCTTCAAATTCCAAAACAACCATGAGTCCATACTTACAACTTACTGGCTAATATAGCCATTGTAACACTAAGCAACCTACAATCATCCTAACAAACAACTCCCTCTCTACCATCTACTAAACAACACACAAGGACGAATCACCTCTTTACCAACTCAATCTCTTGCAAACAAATTCAGCTATACATATATTAACCCAACACATGAACAAGAAGTTGGACAACAAGTTGCTAGTGAATCGAAATAGGCCTCACACGGCTTCACTAGACTTTGATTTTGTATTTTGAACAAGAAAATGAAATGAATGTCAAGTCAACCATGCTAGTGAATCGAAAGAGCCACACACGGCTTCACTAGACTTTTTTTTTTTCAACAACACCTTGATGAAAAGATAACATGAGATAGAAATTTAATACGCAATATCCAATGAACTAAGAATACATATCTTACTCTGTATAAATAAAATTGGAGTCAAACACTTCCTCCACGGACTACCATACCATCCACATATGCTACTAGTTACCACATTAGTCTATCACCATAAGGGGGTAAATCATTCTCGAACATCGGTTATTCAACTAAAATATTCATTTACACAAAAGTCACCCTCACTCTGACTTCTAACTCTATGACTTCACATCACCAACTTCTTGGTATAATTTCACTACCAATAGGTCATGACAACAACACTTTAACGCATACTACTATTCGGGTGGAAATACAGTTCCAACATTCTACTACGCATCATCCCCCCTTAAGCAACACATTTGTAACATAAATTTGAAAGGGACAAAATGCAATTAATACCTGAAGCTGAAAAGCACGATTCCATCATGATCAATGTCTACATCGGAATCAATACACATTGAAGTACTAACGGACTCTTCTCAAGTCCTTGCACAAATTTTAACTCTTATATGGTTCAATCAGAAAGGACTATACCATTTAGATTCTAAACTTCTACACTTGCATCACTTCAATAATGAGACATATCTGAGGATATTAGAGTAAGGAAAGAATTTGGGATGACTTTTTACTTTTATATGGGCGACATCATAGCATGAATTATAGTATGAAAGAGGAACATTCTGACTCAATTGCACGAACTAGAACATGAAGAAAGAGAGAGATTCCTAAACGCCTAGTAGCCTCCTGTTTATAAGTGTGGCGCGCTACACACCCATAAACAAGACTCTACCCGACGTGATTTCGCAGATACCCTGGGACCATGAACCGTGATCTGATACCAAGTTTGTCACGACCCGATCCTAGGACCTAGCCGTGATGAGCATCCCAAACCATGAAGGCCCGGAACACCCATTCTCTATCTGGTTATCTATCATGCATAATATTTATAATCATAATAAAATGCAGAATTTAAACTGAGTACGAAAAACATGGTCAAGTCCTGCAATATTTTTGAATAATACTATCTGACATCAGTCTGTGAAAATCTCTACTAAGAACACAAACATCTGTCAGAAAAGAAACTGGGACAGGGCCCCCAGTGAACCAAAAATATAATAAATACGATAATGTCTGACATAATTAGGCATTCCGAATAATAGAAGCCTCAGCACTATGAGATCAAGTATGAGAATACGAGAATATCTACTGAGTAGCTGGACCCCTAGACTATGCCTCAGAACCTGGAAGGAGGGAAGGTCAGCACAAAAGTACTAGCACGCGAAGCAATCCAAAATATAGTATAATGGAACATACATATATATCTATAAGTGAAAGAAATTTTTCATCAAGACATCCTGTGTAAAATTGTTTCTGAAAAATACATAGGCACTTTCTGAAAACATGCAACCTGTCTGTTCATTTCAAATCATGATCTATGTTTTACTTCTAAGTTAGGTGGTGTTCCCCTACAAATCTGAATATTCCACAGACCATATGGAATCTGCCATTGACTCGGCGGGAAAGCCCCCAACCCAAGTGTTCCGCAAGGGTTGGAGTCTCTGAGTCTGATACGCCACAGGACATTTAAGTCAGCACATAATAATATACCCGGGACGGAAAACCACGGTTTTAGGCAAAGAGTTTTCTGAACTCACGCCTTCTTCAGGGAACCACCTAATATCTCTGTATACCCATTTTTAACCTTTTCTGTAGTGCGACATTCTGAATGTCTAAAATCATGAAAGTCTGAAATATCTGTTAGTCTGAGTCTGATAAAAATATGATTTATGTACTAGTCTGTATCTGTTATGGCATTTGTCTGAGTTGGTATCGTCATACCAAGACTTGTAAGTCCTATTTCTGAGCCATAGTGCATTTAGCATGATTTTTCATAGAAATAACGTTTTAGACCACCAAAGCATGTAGTTTACATTAAAGATGTCATGTTTCGAAACTCAAATCAAATCCATGCAAAACTTTCATCAAACATATGGTGGTCATGTGTATTTTGGCAAAACCATGCATTCTTTCATTACATGCATATTCAACATCCACAACCCTCTCTTTTGTGTTCAAAATCATATTCCAAAACAATTTATATTACGTGAAACATGGAAAAATTTACATTAAGAGAGGGGTTTCATGAAAATCATGCTCTAAATTCATATTTCAGGACAACACATATATACGTATACATATAATTTTCAATCACTTTGGGGGAAAGCCAAAAGGCCAAAACAATATCATTAAAGCTTCTAAAACATGAGTATGCACATGAATTTGAAAACCCAATTCTTAAAATATGATTTCTATGCCCATGAGATTTTTAGGAAAACCCCGCGTACCTTGTTCTCCAAGGATAATAGATGTTTCTTGAAGCTTGCGGATTGGTGACTCCGAATATGTAATTATCTTTGAAAACTTTTGGTCGAATCTTGAACTATTTGGGTTTTTATTTTGAAACCCTAAGGAGAATTCTTGAACAATTGTGAGGAAAGCATGTGTATTATGGTGTTTGAGGGATTAAATCCCATGTTGGTGGTATATATAGGGGTGGAGGATGACCAAAATACCCCTAAGAAACAATTAAGGTCAAATCTGTCCCTCAATTGGCAGTTTGATAGGCTGGACTAAATCGATTATAACTTATTACTCATATATTCAAATTGGATGAAACCAACTGAATTTACAAGAGGACTCAAAGATCTTTCGTTTGATATATTATATCTCACACAGTTCATCATATACAGGGAGTTATGATCGTTTGAAGTTGACCCTGAAATGCTGAAAAAAAACTGGGCAACAGGCTATGCGTTTTGCTACTGTTTTAAAATCCAAACGCAGCCTTATGCATTCCTAAAAATTCCAAAACTTATCCAAGATGTACTATGAGATTGCCCGATCTTAAACCAACTTTAAAATCTAAAAATAAATGTCGGGAAGGTTGAGAAGTTGTATCCCGAAGGTTGCCAGCTAAGAATGAGTCTAAGTCATTTCAACACTTAGAAAAATTTTCAAGTTTTTAAGTCTAAGAGCACTCTACTAAAGGCCAATCCATGCACGACTTTTACGGGGTGTTACATTAATGCATAGCTCGGGAGGTAGAGTTATATAAGCAAAGACAGGTAGCAGACCGCCCAGCACTACTCGGTGCAAACATAAATAGAAATAGAGGAGGATGACCTCAATTAATTTGGAATCATAGAGACTCAAGATATCATTCCTCTTATTTTCCCCAGAAATGTCAAGTTCATCATTTTTAGTGCTATGATTCAGCTCTTTTATTGTAGTGCATATTTGCAGGGTTTCCTACAGATGACGAAAGCATGCATCTGGTGAATTTTATTAGGATCTATACTTCATATACCATATCAATGGTATATTATAAGGCATTGGGGCTGAGATTTTTTCCCTTTTTACTTACTGGAGAAGTATCTTTATGACTAGGGGAACTTTTAAGAGCGTCTATCACTATAGAGAGTGAGTTGCGCAAAAAATTCTTGAAAATCTTCTTTCCTCTATCCAAGGTATTGCAAATTAAGGACAAGATTTATAACTTCAAAAAACTGCAATCAGAATCTATGTATGATAAATAGTTTAGGTTTAACAAGAAGCTTAGCATGGTTTACAGCCACCGAATTTCAGGGAAAAGCTTATTGGATATCCTCTACAAAGACCAAACTATCATTTTTAGAGCAATGACAGATACTATCTCCGGAGAAGTCGTCATGAGATTAAGATTGGAGATGGCTTCGAGTATTATGGATTAGATCTTATTAACTAATTGAGGGTGAAAAATTAGGAGGTGGAGAGAGGTCTTGACATTTGTGCCATTGGAGCTTCTTTTGAGAGGAAAGTAACTGAGTATACTGTAGCTTGGGATATCTTACTATAGAGGATAGACATTGGTGAGTTGGCTAAGTAATTTGCAATAATAAATTCGGAAAAGGTTAGTGCAGTATAAGTATAGAGTGAAGCTTCTAGGGTGCATGATAATAGAACTCAGTCTAGTTCCAGTCTTAGAATAGAACTCAGTTTAGTTCTACAGATTCAGGATTATCAGATATAGTCACTCATTTCAGTACAAAACTCAGTATAGTTCCACAGGATCAAGACTATTGATACAGTCACTCAGTTATCAACTACACAGTATCAGTAAACTCAAATATCAGTAACTCATAACTCAGTATCCAGTATTATCACGATCTAAATTATAGATTATGTATTTATGCATGTACTCTTTTTCAATTATATTCATATCATTCTTTCAGTATTGTTCATGCATATGAACCCATGCATTTTAGCCTACCTCACTTAGTATACTAGTATACTCAAAGTATTGACGCATACTTTTCTCTTGCGCTATGATGTCTTATATCATAGGTTCAAATGTATGGGCTCTCTATAATCCCGCTCTCGATCATCCCTAGAAATTAAAGATTATCAGCGGTTAGAGTTAGTGGTAAGTCCTTATAGTTCGAGGACATGATTATTATTTCAAAATTTCAATTTTATTTCAGTAGCTGAAGTTAGTTGGGGACTTGTCCCATCAACTTCACATTTCAGATAGTTTAGAGGATTTTCATACTAGAATATTTTCAAACAGATGTTTCAATTTTGGTGTTGTTATACCGTATTCAATCTTATTTTATTATTGAACCTTATGACATATTTTCCACCTAATTTTTGAATATTACAGTACATTATTTAATTGTTTCAGCAGGTCCTAGTCATTGATTAGCTTGTGGTCCTTCGAGATTATGAGCACCATGCAATATCTGGGGTATAGACTCAGGGCATTACAAGATTCCACCATGTTGTGCACACATAAAGAATAGCTTGAGCTGAACAACATTCCCAGTATTAAGTATCAGAGAGGAATAAGTCCTCATATATAAGAAGTAGTGAAAAAAGAGGTAATCAAGTGGTCAGATACTGGGGTGTTTTTTTCTATTACAGATAGCAAGTGGGTGAGCCTGATTCAATGCATTTCAAAGAAAAAAGAAATCACAGTGGTTCGAAATATAAAAAATAAATTAGAACTAATGAGGCTAGTGATTGGGTAGAGAGTACGCATAGACTACAGAAAGCTGAACAAGTGGACACAAAAAGAATACTTTTCTACGTTATTTATGGATCAGATATTTGATATATTAGTAGGCAAGGGTTGGTGCTATTATCTTGATGTGCATTTGGTTTACAATACAATCATGATTGCTCTCAAAGATCAATAAAAGACTATTTTTACTTGCCCCTATAGGACCAGTGCATTCAAGCGGATGTCGTTCAGGTTGTGTAATACTCTTGCTACTTTTCAGAGATGTATGATTTCCATATTCATCGACATAGTAGAAGATACTATTAAATTTTTCATGGATTACTTCTTAATGGTTGGGGACTCATTCGATGACTGCTTAGCCTCTAGTGCACTATAGAGATATAAAGAGTGCAACCTAATACTCAATTCTGAAAATGCCACTTGATGATGAAAGAAGGTATCGTTCTAGGGAAAAACATCTCCACATATGGTTTTGAGGTGGAGAAACTGAGCATTGAGGTGATTAAGAAGTTGCCGCCACCAGTGTCAGATAGAGTCATAAAAAGGTTTTTCGGTCATGTAGGTTTTTATAAAGAGTTCATAAAGGATGAAATACCCATGAATATGGCCAATTTTTGGTTGATTGGTGATGATCATGATATGTGTTGTATTGTAACAATGATGTGTGTTGTTTCAAACTTGAGTAAAGGTTGCCATGATGCATGTTGATGTGATTCACCATTGTATATGCTTACTTTACCCTTCCTTTATGGAGAAATGATACCAAGTGGGGAAGAATTGAAACACCTAGAATTGAACCCTTGAGAAAACAACTCCTTTTAGTGTCTTAAGGGTGGATACGGTCGGAGGGTTTGAGTCGTACCCTTGGTAATGACTCATAGCCTTCTCTCCCACCCTTTTAATACCTTGAGCAATATGTTAAGGTAGTATACTATTTCCTATATAACAAGGCAATTCTTTAATCATAACCATACATATGAGTCATATACTACATGGTCGTATGGAGTAAAGACCTAACCTAGAGTGGCCATTTTTGGTCATAGGTAAAGCTTACAAGTTAATTCATAAGTCATACCCTTTGGATACAACTAAAGGGTTCCCTTTCATACCCATATTAGTGTGGTTAAACTAGGATAAAGCTAGGTTATGAGCAAGGTAACACTCATACCCTAGGTCTCAATTACCATATGAACCGTAAAGGAGAGTCGTACCCCTGAACTTGTGGATTTTCCAAATTTTAATGAAGACCTTTTTGGTTATTTACCATGACTAAAACCCTAATTCCTTACACTATATAAGGAATTTTATCCTCCTAAACACGCAAAAGGTTCTTTAACTAAGATTAAAGGATAGGGTTTTGAAGGAGCTTATCTAGTATCTAGGAGCCAAGATTGTTGGTGTGTCACATTGTTTGAGGCATGTATATCTTCCCCTCTTTAAATAACTCTAAACCCGTGTATTTCACACATGAATTAGTAAGTGTACTTGGTGGTTTTGAATCAAATGAAAAGGGTTTTACTACCTAACAATGAATAATGTTGATTATTGTTTATACTTATTATTGATGGTAGATTGCATATGTGGATTCTTGTTGCATGTTTATTAAAATGAGGGTCTTGAGTAATCCTATTCTTGATGACATCTGCAATGAAAATGACCTTGATCTAAGAATGCACAAAACGTGTTTCTAAAAATGGCTAAGTAAAATGCCTAGTTACATGTGGGTGATGTATTGAGTTGGACAATGGCCTAATGAGAATAAATAATTTGTAAATGGTATGCTAAATTTATGGTGAACCATGTATTGTGTATTTGGTGATATTATTGGATCAATGACTAATACAGAATGGAAACCTTAGACATAAAAATGACTTATTGTGTGCGTTGAGCCTAAATATGGTAAGAATATGGTTAAAACTTGCTAATGAATTGTGAATGGTTATGTGGGTCTTGGTGACCATAAGTTTAATTCAATATGTGTTAAATCAAGGCATATGGCCTATAGAAATGATCAATGGTTAAATAGTTATGTGAAGGTCAAGTGTGCATATATTGAATTGTCCTAATAGACATGAATGAATCATAATAATACCTAAGTGAATGTGAATACTTGAGAATGGTTGGTAAAGTCCTTTTTGGCCATATATTTAGTTATAGTGATTGTGATTGCTTTGTAAATGGTTTTTATAAACCTTGTTAATCATGTAATGAATTAACCGACGAATTTAAGTAGTATTATGGCCCTATATGTATGAATGGTTGATGATTGATATTGTGTTGATGTTGTTGGCCAACTAATTTATTTTACTATGACACTGTTGGTTTGATGACTCATAAGGGGGTTTGATTTTCTTAATTTTGAACTTGAATTATGTATGGAACCAAGTGTGGTGAAAATTTGATATAATTTTGTTAATGACATGTGAATGGTTTGTATAGGTCTTGAGGACCACAAGTTAAATTTTATGATAAATTGAATAAAGTAGTAGGCGTATTAAAATGGTTGAGCAATGATGTCTCTCATGGGTACTAAGTGGTCATGGAAAATATTGAATTGGCTATGTGAGCCAAAGCCCTTAAATGCGATATAAATTGTATGAATGAACATGCATGAACTAGTTGGTCAAGAATTCAAATGTTTACTAATGATGGCGATGTGATGGTTTATGAATAAATTCCTTTGCCTTATAAAATGACTTTTCGTTAATGTCCCTTGGTCCAATGACTTTGGGTAATGTCCCCTCATGTAATGACCTATGGGTATTGTCCCCTCGTTTAATGACTTATGGGTAATTTCCTATCATCCAATGACTTGTAGGTAATATCCCCTCATCCAATGACTTGTAGTAATGTCCCCTCGTCCATATATATATAGTCAAAGTCCCTTATCTAATAGCTTATGGTTGGATTCCCTTGCTTAAAGAGATCCCTTGAGGTTAAAATACCTCATTTAATGTGTAAGCATACGATTAGATTTCCATGCCAACTCAAATGTGTACGCATGTAATTAGAGTTCTATGCCCGATTAAAAATGTGATTATGTGATTAGAGTTCCATGCCCACTTAAATGTGTAAGCATGCGATTAGAGTTCCACGCCCATTTGAATGTGTACGCATACAATTAGAGTTACATGCACGGTTAAAAATATGATTATGCGATTAGAGTTCCATGCCTACTTGAATTTGTAAGTATGCGATTAGAGTTCCTTGCATGATGAAAAAGGTGATTATGAGATTAAAGTCCACGCTTAAGTAATTTTGGTAGATGGGTAGAGCCATTGTTTCAACAGATAATTTGGTGATAGTAGTCCCTTGTTGGATGAAGTATAACCATAGATGAATTACCTTGTTTAATGATATATGAAAGTGGTTAAAGTCTTATGCCTAATAAGGATGGTATGAACCTAAGTGTGGAATGTTTGAGTCCCCCACTTGTGTCATATGATTGAAGTATTTGAGAATGCTATTAAGTCTTGATAACTTAATTGGCATGTGAAATATCCATGTGTAAGGAAAAATGTGTGAATATAATTGAACATGATATATTAACTTATTATTGAATGATAATACTATTGTATTCTTATCCTTGGGCTATATGCTAGTACTCCAACTGCTAACCATCTCTTGATACTATGTCCCCATATGACATAGGCGCCGAAGCATCTCCTTTTCCTTCCATATAGTGAATAGGGGTTTGAGCTGATTCGTCCATTGTCCTTGAAGTGGTGAGCTCACATACTCCAGAAGACCTACCTCTCATAGTCATGTTACTTTATGTTATAGATTTATATAAGTTTTGTACTTGGCTATTGTTGAAGGAATGTCCTAACGTATTATAGACTTTGGTTAGTTAGAGATGTTATGGATTACAGTGGACTTGGGTATGTTGGCTAGACTGTTGTTATTAATGAAATGGTAGATATTTTCTAGCATTGAATATTTATTTTATATTTTCACCATTCTTATTTTATGGTCAGGATCCACCCGACCCTCGTGAATGATTGTCAATGATTAGGTTGGGTTAACAGGGAAACCTCTGGTTCATCTGAGCTTAAGGTACCCACACGACATAGGCCAAAGTTTGGGGTGTGTCAATTGTATATTAGAGCCTAGGTTCATGGTCAGTTGGGAGTCCACAAAGTCGTGTCAAGTACGTCACACTTATAAAAGAGAGACTATGAGGAATTTAGAAATGTTTCCCTTTCTTGTGTTTCATTCTCAATCTATATAGAGTCTAAGGTCTTAGATTTCTATAATTTCTATTTTCTCATCTTTTAGATCATATATACAAGAAGATCTGACATTCGGGAAAACTCTTCTGTATTGACTAGGGGCAATTATAATACCCCACAAAGTCCTCTTCCAGTCTGAGCCTTAGAGCACATTCAATAAAGCAGAAATTCTAATCTAAAAGTTTTAAAAATTGAAAATGTTTTCCATTGATACCAAATTCACCCAAATCGGACACTCGGGTTAGGTGTTAGAGCCAGTTTAGTGAGACATTGTGCGATCTGTCACTCCAGCGCATCACGGAGACAGCCAAAATGGTGATTGTCAAATTCTAGTGCACCAACGCAATTCCTCCACATCGCAGTGAAATTCCAGTTCACAAAAAGTTTGCAAAATTATCTTCAACGCATTGTGCCACTGCGAAATTTCCCAATTGTCAAAATCCAGTGAAGGTTCGCGATTATGGCGCGCCACGCCAAGACCAAAAATTGGGCTCCAGTCTAGAATTTTCTCAATGGTATTTTGTTTTTTTCCACTCTTTACCAACCTCTATAAATACCCAACCAAGGGACCTCAGACTCATTTTTCTCTTCCATTCCAAAAAAAAAATTAAGGTTTTCCAAAACCAAATCTGCCTTCCTTCTCCAAGCAAAAATCAAAGGAAATCAAGGGAAATCAAGAATTAATCCATTAGCCTTCAAGAAAAGAGTTTCCCCAAGGTATGTAAATGTTGATTCTTGAGTCCCTTTCATTCAAGAAGCTCAAGTGCCCTTCTCTAAATCTCAAAGATTTATGTTTATGAATTTTTAATTATTTTTGTGAGTTGATATCGATGTTCTTGCTAATTGAGTTGTGATTTATGTTTGTGTGCAAGATTATCAATCCTTGGCCTTATTATGTGGTATTTGTGTGGTAAATGGAGTATGTACTTGTTGATGATGTTGATTGATCTCCAAGATAGAATATTTATGTGGGTTGTATGAATCTATGATGATACAGGAGTTGAAAACAAGTAAATATGGTTGTTCATGATGAGTAGTTGGGTTATTATACCTATGCCTAAGTTGTGCATGTAGGGTGTTTGATAAAATGTATGAGAGACTAGAAATCATGTATTGTAGTTAAATTGTGACCTAAATGACACATGCATACTACACCCTTATGAAAATAATGAGTTTTACGTTGTTGTTATGTGTTATGGTGGTTGATGAAATCTTCATGAAGATAGGTTGATGGACGTATAGCATGTTGTTATATGCATTGCTCTCCATGTAAAAGACTTAAGAACTGTGTACCATGAAATCCCCAATCAGGTGTGAGCCCGTGCATGTCTAGTGTTTGTTGAAAGACCTTGTTGAATAGAGTATGATCTAGTAGCACATTTCCCCTCTGCTATTATATGTTTATGATCCCTAAATGCTTAAAGTGATATCTTAGTGATTGTGAGGATGAACATATGATATGATTCCTAAATACTTGAAGAGATGCTTTAATGATAATAATAATGAATGTATAACTGTGATAATGAATGAATGGTTGTGATGATGGAGGAATGATTATACTTTATTTTATGTTATCGAGTCCTGGGGGTATTTATACCTGACAATTTAGCTGTTGTCTAAAGCCTGAGTCAGTTTCACGATAATTCCAGTCGAGCAACGATTCTCAAAACTCAGTGAACTATAGAACTCTTTATCCTTAGAAAATTGTAGAACTTAAGAAAGCATAGTAATATCAATGATCTCTCTAATATCTGTATCGCTAGTAATCTACGTTTAGTACTGTAATCAGCTCAGATCCAATAGAATGCAAGTGTTCAATTCTAATCTCAAAAGTGACCTAATAATCTATTTAAGCTCGTATCTTCAGTCAGATACCGTGATTCAATACCATTTCAATCAGATATAAAACTAAGTGATCTTAGCGCAACTTAATTATATCTTTTGAGAAACATGATCGGTACTAAATTAAATTCAGTTTGTTTAGTTAAGAATTCAGTCAGAGTCTTTCAGTTGGGAGTAGAAACTAGCACCAACCAAGGGAGGGGATGGCATCTTCTCCCATCAGAAAGAGAGCGGACGGAGTCATTAGTAGCAATCCCTAACCTCTAGAAATGTGTAGCCAGCGCAGGACCAGGAGTCACCATAAAAAAATACTGTCACCTCCAGAGAGTGGTTATTTGACTATTATATTGCCTTAGGTTGACCTTCTGTTGAGGTTCATTCATTAGAGAGGATTAACAAGAGAGAAGAGATAATGTCTTTACCCATGGCACGTTATGGGCACCCTCCCAATTGGGGGTAGAGGTTGGACCCCTAAGAGATAGTAGGGGCATGTCAGTTAAGTGACTACTTCCCATAGTTTCAGTTGTAGTTTTAGTATCGATCTTTAGAAATTAGGGCTTCCAGATACAATCATCTATTATTATGAGGAACTTAGATAGTTCCATTGATTCATGGACCATCTCGACAGACAGACTTAGTCACATATACAATTATTTTACATCATATTTAGAGATAAGACTTTATATCTTGATTCATAATCTCATATTTTATTGAGTATCCTTGTTGTCAGATTCAGATATAATCATATTTCTTATCATTGATAATAGTTTCTGAATATCATTCATTAGAAAGGTTGATCTCTAATCCCGTCAGTCGAAAATAGTAAAGCTCATAATTCATTCCTTGGTGTAAGTGCATCCCGATTCTTAGATATCAATATCTGATAAGTGATTGATTCAGTATCTCAGTATTAGTAGTGAGTTCATTCTACAGTAAAGTGGTTTCCTAGTTTTAGTATATAGAGTTATGATGATTGTTATTATGGTCTGTGCATTCATGTATGTGTTCTCATGCGACATTTTCATGATTATTCAGTCTATATATTCAGTACATTCCTATACTGACACATTTATGCTATGGTGTTTTATCTGGCACCATAGGTTTAGAGGCATAGGATCCAGAGTATCCTCAGCTGTTTAGTTCCAGATAGCAGTAGTAGCAGTGAGTCCTATTCTTTCAAGGATGTATCTCAGTTTACTATTACTGCATCAAATTTTTTTTATTCTCAGTTGATGGAGTTAGTTGGGTACGTATCCCATCAACTCTACAGTTCAGACATCTTAGAGGCTTTTCAGACAGATAATAGATGTATTAGTATTTAGTTCACAATTTTGAGTACGTATAGATATGTTGAACCTTATGGCCAATTTCTGCATTTATTTCAGATATTATGCAGTGTACATGTATAGATATTAGTAAATGGTTAGCTTGTGGTCCTTTGGATCCATAAGCACTGTGTGATATCTCAGGATGGGATCTTAAGTCTTTACAACAATATGGGCAATGCTCATCCAACTTTTAGGATTCGAACCTAGTAAAGGGTTGTGATATCTAACTATTCTCATGGGGTTCCACCTATTCTTACTAACCCTAGTTTGGTAGGTAACATTTCTGCTCAGTTGCCTCAGAATGCTGAGTTTTGTCGTCCATTTGCTCTATTAGCTTAGGTTAGTAGAAAATGGTCCAAAAGGAGGTATTAGGTGGGTCCTAGTTTCTTTTGTACTACTAGTGCTCCCTACCTAAACCCTTTGGGAGGATGGGATCTTCAGATTGGTGACGCTTGTACGAAATAAGTTACCCAATACTAGACCAACTGGGCCCAATCCTTATTCATCTATCCTCTTTGTCGGTTTATCCAGTCAATCATATCGTGGTTTTTGTGAGAAAATAAAGTATCGATGTTTTTTATATGGTCAATAAGGTCATATGCAATGGAATGTTCCCAAAAGGTTTGCCGTATGGGAAAAAAATAAGTCGGTTATAAGTTCTCCAGCTTTGGCACCCAGGGGTTCCCAAGTTTAGGATAATGGTGCCTAGTCGTCTCTATCCCACCCTTCTTGTAGACTCTTTGGTCATATTCATCATTTTCAGTGTAAGATGGGGAGAGGCAAATGTTAACCATTATGGTCCTATCGGTCACATGCAACCATAGTGCCCCACCCGAGTGGCTTTCTAAACTAACAGAGCCCATATTGTTACTCTATCATCTCCCATACCAAAGGGTGTTTTATCTTCTTATGCTTCTGGCATCAGTGTTGGCCGGAACCGCTTGTATACACTTTCTATTTGCCAGTATTCTAAGGCATATCTCGATATTGTTACTGATATGTTTAGACTATTTTCCCACAATGTGCATTATTTACTTGATCTAGGGACTACTCTTTCTTACGTGACCCCATATATGGTTGTGCATCATGACTTTGGTCTTGAGGGTCTGTTGGTTTTTTTTTGTTTCTACCATGGTAAGAGACTGTGTGGTTATAGAGAGTCTATAAGGGGTGTTTTTTCTTTTTTCCCGAGTTAAAGATCCTAACTTGGAAGAGCTTTTTCTAGAACCCGTTCCAGTGGCTAATGAGTTTCTTGTCATGTCCTTTGAGTTGACCAATGCCTCGGCGGCATTCATAGGCTTGATAAACAAGGTCTTGCATCCATTCTTGGACATGTTTATCTTTATCTCCATTGATGATATCTTAGATCACCTTAATACCGTGTTGCAAACTTTAAGGAATCATCATTGGTATGCCAATTTCTCTGAGGGTGAGTTTTGGTTAGAATTTGTGGCTTTTCTTGTTAATGTTATCTATCTCTAGTAAAGGGGTCGTGGTGGATTCCCCATGAGGTATGCGGTTGTGTGCCTTTTTCTGTTCGTACCTAAGGACTCCTTCTTTAGTATATAATTTCGGGATGAGTCTCAAATGTGACCTAGGTGGTTACTATTTAGCACTCCATACCTATTGTGTGGTGTCTCTCATGAAGGGAATGATGCGAGTCACTAAAAAGGGGAAACTTAGTTCCCATTGTGTTAGTCTTTATTCTATTTGGTCTTGAACGGGGGTTGGCAATATCGCCTATTAGTTTGATTGCATCCTAGATTGAACTCCGTTTCCCCTAATTTTTCATGCATTTATGTGCAAGGATATGAAGATTATTCCATATTTTCCTTAGAGGACGTCGGTATTTTGGGTTTCTTGACTTGTGAAGAGATCCCAGTGAGGATTTTGGATCGGTAAGTCTGCTAATTGTGAATGATACGAGTGGCTTCGATGAGGGTTCTATGGAATAACCAATAGCCCAAAGAAGCTACTAGGGTGGTGAAAGAAGGCATAAAAGCTAAGTCTCCTCAATTATGTCCCATCCCAAAAACTCATAATTAAGATGTGCATTGGTATTCCTAACTTGATGTATGCATTTAATAGACAATGGGTTAAAATCCCTGATATTTATGATTGGTTGATGTCTTTAATGAACAAGGGATTCGAATTCCCAAATGTTTGAGTTTTTTTATATCCGTAACACCCTAATTTTCTAAACCGGAATGCTACATGGTACTTATGATCTCGAAGGACCACAAGCTAACCCATGACTGATATCTGTACCTATGCACTGCAATATATAATGTAATAATGCAGAAAACATAAATATGTGGGCGATAAGGTTCAACTGAATTAATAATTGGTAAAATAGTAACATCTGTGTGGGCGAAAGATACCTAAAACAACTGAAAACTGAATCTGAAAGCTAAATCTGAGAGTAAATCCAAAAGCCTCTAAGTACTATCTGAAAGAAAGAGTCGAAGGAACATGTCTCCAACTAAATCCATAAAACTGAACTGAAGAAATAAATGAATAAATCAAATAATGTTGTCCTCAAGTAAAGAGGACTCACCGCAACTCTGTATGTTGAATGCAACTGCTACTGCTGGTCTGGGACTCGTTCCTCTAAACCTATGGTGTAACATGAAAACAAAGCACTATAGCACAAATGTGTCAGTACAACTAGAGTACTGAGTATATGAGTGAGTTAGGCTAATGCGAAGGGTTTACATGCATGAATAATACTCCTGACTGACTGATATGAATGTAAGAGTACAAACATACATACATAGTAACAAAGATCATGAGTATGAAATGTATAAATCTGTACGCTAACACATGGCTGGAACCATAGTTCAGATAACATGGATGACTATATCTGACTGCCCTAAATCTGGTTAAACTCTATAAGTTTCGTGCTATAATTGAATTTGACTGTATCTAACAGTCCTGGTATACTAATATCTAAAGAACTGTCTGAGTTCTTTTACTGATACTGATACTGAAATTGTGGGAGGCCGTTGTTTAATCGACATGCCCCATATGTTCCATTATGGCTAAGATAGGGTCCAATCTCTACCCTGACTGGAAGGGTGTCAATACCACACCACTGGTAAGGACAACATATGACCAACCCTCACAAAAAAGGTAACTCTAGTGAGAACGGTGGGAACCCTCATATAATAGGTTAAGCCACCTTATCTACCCTCATATAACAGGCTGCAATGTCTCAACCTATGCTGGCTACATAGTTCTGGAATGCAAGGATGACTGCTAAGAATCACACCCTTATATACAGGTAAGTTCCCTTCCTTGGGTTCACTCAGTGCTGACTCCTACTCCTATCTGAAGAGACTAAACATTATTCAACTGACTGTACATGGACAGATTAACTGACTTCTGTTGACTGATGGAGTAGTACTATTATCTGAGATTTAACTGGGATCATGAGATTTGTGAGATTTCCTAAGTCACATGACTGACTGAGTGCTATAATTATATCTTGATAGAGATTATCGTGACAACATGACATGGCTCTAGGCACACAGCTATGTTTTTTGGGTATGAATACCCCCAGGACTCGATAGAATAAAACGGCCACACATGACATGACTTGATCATAAGATTGGAGTCCATAATTCGCTAGATCATAAGTAGGGGATAGTATACTTCATGTATTTAATCAACACCTCGAACATGGTAGGGAAATCATGGATATAATTTGCACACAATATTCATATTTTCGTCATCATACATACTTTACGCAATCACCATAAGAATACATAAATAGCATGGCCATTCATATTGAAGTGTATCACTAACATGGACTTGTCATTTAGATATCATGAAATCTTGTAAATATGAACTTCTAACATCCTAGGAATTTTATCAAACACCTTACATGAATTCTTCAAGGCATAGGTGGATTTCATACTTGAATTATCTCAACCCACCCAAAGTTCATGATTTTCAACCAACAATCACATATATTCCATGAAAAACATCCTTATATATCATCTTGAAATTTGATCAACAATCATCAACGTGTACATACTTATACCACCACAAAATTTTACAAAATAACATTTAAAACCATGGTTCTTAAACTCTATGAACGAATTGAATCCATATATGAGCACTATGCATACCTTAAAGCTTGATCTTGAAAGAGATCTAATGTTTCTGAAGGTTTTTGAAGAAATCCTGCCCTAAATTTTTCTTGACTAGGGTTTAACTCCTTTGGGAAAGAATACTCTTGTTCCTGAGGAGATAATCTTGAGAGAAAACCCTAATCTTGTGTTTGAAAGTGTAAAATAGGGTTTTAAAGAAGTTTTAACTAAACAGAATGGAAGATAATACGTTCCATGAGGGTTATAAGTTATGGGAAGTGAAGGAAAAGGACCAAAATACCCTTATGAAATAAATTCCCAGTTGCTGAAAATCATTATTGACAACATTTGTAACAAGTCATCAAAAGTGTGGTAAGCCATCAAAAATTTCATCACACAGAAGCTGGAACTGATAGTTTCTGCATAAGTCTAATGACCTTCATTGTAGGGCATCACAATTATGGTAAGCTACCACGAATGTCGTCACTTAGGAGCTGGTTTCTGCCTAAGGCTGACGACCTTCATGGTATGGCATCGCAAATGAGGTAAGCTACAACGAATATCATCAAATAGTATTTGGATTCTACCTAAGGCTGGCGACCTTCGGGGTAGGGCATCACAAATGTGGTAAGCTACCATGAATGTCGTCACAGAGTTTCCAGCCTGACGTGCTTTAGTAAAATAGAAATAACTCTTTGCTTCAATATCAGATTTAGGCAGAATTGGTATTTGGAAAGATAATTCAATTATCTATTTATTGGTAGGTCATGAGATAAAAAATTTCAAATAAAATGAGAGATATACTTGTTTGAATCTGACTATGGCAATATCTTTCTCAAGAATTTGATCGGTGATGAATGTTTTGATTCGTCTGATAGCTCGGAGTTATTTGAGGCTTTAATATACATCACACCTACTCATACAACTATAAAATAAAACCATAATGTACTATGCATGAGCTTGGTACATGGATCTAACATTGGTTTGGAATTTTTGGTGTATTACAATGTCTCCCCCTTGGAAACATTCGTCCTCGAATAATGACTGCTTGAGAGGGGAGAACTGATAAATGATACATACACTGATCATGCTTAACTGGCACATTATTGAGGATTGAATTGAATTCTAAACTGAATATAGACCAACTAAACATGCATATCTGATGCATTACTGATAAGCTGAACTCATGAATGCATGATAAGCTATCACTGATACTTGATACAAATTTTATACTAGAATTTTGAACACGTAACTGAATAAGCTTAAGGAAAATTGTTACCTCAACCTAAGTCTGAATTAGCGGAGAAAAGATGCGGGTACTTGGTTCGCATGTCTGCTTCTTCTTCCCAAGTAGCTCCCTTCATGGACTGAATCTGCCAAAAAAACTTGACTAGAGGGTCTTCTTTGTTCCTTAGCCTATGAGTCTGATAGTCGAGGATTTCGACTGGAATCTCTTCATAAGAGAGGCTATTCTGAATGTCAATGCTCTAATTAGGGACTACAACTTATGGGTCACCTATTCACTTCTTGATTAAAGAGACATGGAAGACTGGATGAACTAAGGCTAGATTTGAAGGCAATTCAAGCTCATAGGCTACCTTGCCAAAGCGACTAAGAACCCTAAAGGGACCGACATATTGGAGACTGAGCTTTCCCTTCTTGCTGAATCTCTTCACTACCTTCACGGGAGGTATCTTGAGATAGACATAGTCATCGACCTCAAATTCGAGATCCTTTCTCTGAACATCCGCATAAGACATTTATCGCATCTAAGCAACCCAGAGTCTTTCTCTGATCAAATGAACTATATCTAAGGCATTGAATACTAAGTCAGGCCCTATGACTGAGGTCTCACTAACTTCGAACCAATCAATCAGAGACCTACATCTCTTATTATAGAGAGCTTCGAATGGAGTCATCAAAATACTAGAGTGATAGCTGTTGTTGTATGAGGACTCAATCAAAGGTAAGTGGTCGTCCCATCTTCCCTTAAGATCAATTGCATACGCCCTTAGCATATCCTCTAGAGTCTTAATGGTCCTTTCTTCTTGACCATCTATCTGAGGATAAAACTCTATTTTGAGATGAACTTGGGTACCAAGACCCTTTTGGAATACTTTCTAGAAGTGAGAGGTGAACTGGGTACCTCTGTCGGAGATTATTAATAACAGAACACCGTGTAATCTAACTCCCTGATAAAGATTTTGGGATAATCCTCGGCAGAGTAAGAGGTACGAACTGGAATGAAATAAGCTGACTTGGTCATTCTATATAAAATAACCCAAACTGAATCATGCTGATGACGTGTTCTAGGAAAACCCATCTCGAAGTCCATGTTCATTTCTTCCCACTTCTAAGTAGGAATAGTGAAATCCTACATAGAACTACTAGGTTTCTGATGCTCTATCTTAACCTACTGACATGTAAAGTACTTATCCACAAACTTTGCAATACCCCTCTTCATCTTACTCCACCAATAGATCTCCCATAAGTCGCGGTATATCTTAGTGGCCCCTGGATGAATAGAATATCGGGCAAGATGTTCTTCAGCAGGAATTCGCTACCTCAAGTTATCAACACTGAGACACACAGATGGCCCTGATAATGAAGAACACCATCTTCTCCTTGGTAGAAAACCTCTACTTCTTGACTCTAACCTAACTCTTTTCGCTTGACAAGGCTAGGATCCTTGTCTTTCTTCTCTTTCACCTTAGAAAATAGGGATGACTCTGAACAACTCTGAACACATACACCACCCTCTGAAGAGTCTACTAAGCAAACTCCTAGTCTAGAAAGATGATGAATCTCCTAATCTAATTTCTCTTTACTATTCTCAACATGGGGAACACTACCCATGGACAGTCTACTGAGTGTATCAACCACTATATTGCCCTTGCTCGGATGATAGAGGACACTCATGTCATAATTCTTCAAGATCTCTAACCACTTTCTTTGATGAAGATTGAGATCTATCTTGGATAATAAATACTAAAGGCTCTTATGATCTGTGAAGACATCTACATGAACACCGTATAGATATTGCCTCAAAATCTGTAAGGCAAAGACAACTAATTCTAACTCAAGGTCATGAGTAGGATAATTATTCTCTTGGGGCTTTAACTGTCTGGAGGTGTAGCCTATGACTCTACTATTCTACATGAGGACGCAACTTAAACCTACATCGATACATCACATATTTTATGAATCCATCAGAACTGTTAGGAAATGCTAAAACTAGAGCTGAGGTGAGTCGAGTTTTCAACTCCTGAAAACTCCTCTCTCAAGGTTCTAACCACTTAAACTTGACCTTCTTTTAAGTCAATTAAGACATAGTAGATGTAATAGAATAAAATCCCTCGAGAAAGTATCGGTAATAGCAAGCCAAACCCAATAAACTCCTAATATCTGATCGAGAGACAGGGTGACGCCAGTTTCTTACCGCTTTAGTTTTCTAAGAATCTACTCTAATCCCATCACCAAAAATAATGTGGCCAAGGAATGCTACTGATCTTTGCAAAAATTTGCACTTACTGAACATGGAGAAAAACTAGTGATCCTTGAGAGTCTAAAGAACAATTATGAGATGGTCTGAATGATCATGCTCTGTGTGAGAATAGACCAGAATATTATCTATGAAGACTATGACGAATATGTCCAAGTACTTCTTGACCACCCGGTTCATCAAGTGCATGAAAGTTGCAGGTGCATTGGTAAGACTAAAGGACATGACTAGAAATTCAAAGTGACCATACCGAGTACGAAAAGCTATCTTTAAAATGTTGCATTCTCTAACTCTGAGCTGATGATAGCCTAATCTGAGGTCTATCTTGGAGAAATAACTGACACCCTTAAGTTGGTCAAACAAGTCATGTATTCTAGGTAGGGGATACCTATTATTGACCGTGACTTTGTTGAGCTGACAGTAATAAATAGACATTCTGAGAGAACCATCTTTCTTGTGCACGAATAAGACTGGTGCACCCCATGGGGATACACTGGGCCTAATGAATCCCTTATCTAAGAGATCCTTCAACTAATCTTTCAGTTCCTTAAGTTCTACTAGTGCTATTCTGTATGGCAGAATAGAAATAGGTTGATGATATGGGAGAAGATTTATGCCAAAGTCTATTTCCCTTTCAGGATAAATGCCTGGAAGATATTTGGGAAAGACGTCTACATACACCTTTGATTAAAGACTGGGAGATTCAAAACTGGAATTCTTAATATGGAAAGATGATACACACACCCCTTAGAAATTATTTTCCTTATCCGAAGGTAGGAAACAAGTTGACACCTGAAAGACGAAGTGCTACCCTTCCACCCTAGGATGGGTTTATTCGGGAACTGGAAATGAACTATCATATTTTTGCAATCGACTATGGCATAGTAGGAATGAAGCCAATCCATGTCAAGAATGACATCAAAATAATTCATCTCTAACTCGACTAAATCTGCTGATGTGGATTTCTAAAACATCATAACCGAGCAGTTCTTATATACCCAGTGAGCTATGATGGTTTTACCTATTGGGGTAGAGATGAAAAAGGGCTCTGCTAAAATTTTGGGGTTGATTCTGAAATCACTTGCTATGTATGGGGTGACAAAAGATAAGGATGCATCTGGGTCTATCAAAGCATAAACATGAACATAGAAAATCTATAACGTACTAGTAATGACATCATGAGAATTTTCCTTCTCCTATCGGGTCTGAAAAGAATAGAGTCTATTTGGACATTGCCCACTAGTAGCACTGGAAGTGGCACCCTGCAGGTTTGGGCGACCGGACTGAGCTGTGGACCGATTTTGCTGACCCTGAGGACCTGGCTTAGGACATTCCCTAACTCTGTGGCCTGGCTTGCCAAAGCCAAAAAAAATGCCTTGACCCGCTCTACACAAACCCAGATGGTGCTTACCACAGGTCTGACACTGAGGATAAGTATGGTCACTGCTAACACTGCTCTGAGATTTAGAGCTTGGTGCCCTGTAGCTATTTTCGTCCCTAAACTTCAGCACTGGGTCACTAGCGGGGGAATGGGATTAAACTTCTAACTTATGATGAAACTGTGAATGATTTTCTCCCTCTGATTTGGGATGAGCCAAACTAAAACTACCTAATTTTGATCTTTTGTTCTGCCTCTCTTTAGTTCTAACCTTCTACTCCTTAATCTACTGAGCATGGGTCATGAGTCTAGCTAATTTTATATCATTGTTCAGCATCGTATACCTACACTCCTTTACCATGCTATCATTCACCCCTGACATGAACTTTCTCATCTTAGCCCTGTTGTCTGCAACCATATGAGGGGCATATCTGGCTAGCTGAGTAAATCTAAGAGAATACTCTGTAGCTGTCATATTTCCCTGCCTGAGATTGATGAACTCAAGAACTTTGATCTCTCTCAGCTCTTGGGGAAAGAATCTATCTGAGAAAGCTGTCATAAATTCTTCCCACTCAATAGGACCTGCATCCTCTAACCTTTTTGCTAACCACTGATTGTACCAAATGTGACCGACATCCTGTAATTAGTATATGGCTAACTCAATCATCTGATAAAAAGTGACTCCCATGATATCAATGACCTTTTGGACTTGGTCAATGAATTCCTGAGGATCCTCATCTGGCTTAAACCCAAAGAAGGATGGAGGGTTCATTTGGGTGAAGTCCTAAATCCTAGCTACTGCTGAATTGGCCAGTGGGTTCTCTGGAATGACTGCACGTCGTTCATTTTGGGTAGCTACAAACTGATCAAGAGCATTAAATATGGTCTTGAACTATGCATGAGAAATATATTCGCCCAAAGGATCTTCAGGCTGAGGAGCTGGCTTATTTCATCTCTGCATGTTTTTAAAATAAGAAAAAAGCAAATTAGACTTAGAGACTGACTTGAAATTACACTTACAAGCACGGTATGAATACTGAAGAAAGGGAACTTTTCCTAAAACATCTCATAGCCTCCTGTACATAAATGTGGAGCGCAACACACCCATGCAAAAGACTCTACTAAATGCCAATTTCAGAATTCCTAGGACTCTATTGAACCTTAGGCTCTGATACCAAGTTTTTAACACCACAATTTTCTGAACCAGAATGCTACACGGTCCTTATGACCCCGAAGGACCATAATCTAACCCATGACTAATATCTGTTCCTGTGCACTACAATATAAAATGTAATAGTATGCAAAAAATAAATATGCAGGTCATAAGGTTCAACTAAATAAAGAATCTATAAAATAGTAACATTCGTGTGGGTGAAAGATACCTAAAACAATGGAAAACTAAATCTAAAAGCTAAATCTAGGCATAAATCTGAATGCCTTTAGTACTGTTGATGTTGAGCGTATTTATACGTCTAAGAACCATAACTTACCCATATTTTAGCTAAGTTTTGAGGATAAAATACATAATTCTTGCACTTTTAGTATATTTTCAATTAAGTTAGCTGACCTATGTGATTAGCATGCTTTTCAGGTACTAATGAGAAAGATTTCAGCACTTTGGGGACCTATGGACAGCAAAGGGAAACTTCACATAAAAGGGAAGGCAGCTTTTGGAGTGAATGTGATGCATGGGAACTTTTTCCCAGGAAAATTCAATATTTTTAAATAGTTAAGGATGTAGTAGAAATTTATTAGACAAGGATGTTATTAAAAGCATTATTGCTGAATTTTTAGAGCTTATTCATTATTCAGATTCTGTAATATTTTGGAAAACAGAGACAACGGCTTAGTTGAAGCAGACGGAGAGAGGAAAACGTGCTTTCCTCTTATTCTCGTTGGTCATCTTTATCGCCGAGATTGTTCTAGTTTTGGTATGATGATTATTTCTATTTTGAGTTCCATTTTATTCATGAGTAGTTAAGCTTATTTGTTAGGGTTATGGAAACCTTATAGTATACTCTCTATTGCTATGAGTTTTTGAATTTATGATGTGTTAATCCACTTATATCATTACTCTCTTCATTTTGATTAAATTCTCATGGTTGCAAACATAGGGAATGTGCCATTATATCAATAACTTGTTCGATAGAAAAGTTACTATTTGGAAAAGAGAGTGTAACGAGAAAATAGGGTTTCCAATCTCTATTTTACACTTTAATGCCCTAGCAACATTAACTTCTTGGAGAGTTTGTATAATTTGTTGTACACTTTGGGTTCAAAAGAACTAAAGTGAATAAATCCTTGATGGTTTAAAAACACTTGGATTTAGAATTAGAATAGGTCTCTCTATAAGTGCATGCATGCATAAACTCCATATTACTCATAGTTAATATAGAAGTAAAAACTACAAGGTGGACATAACCCAAACTTTTCATTATCTGTGATCAAATATTATTACCTATCATCTCATTGTTACACTAATAATATTATTGTTCACTTAAACCAAAACCCCCTCATCTTGGAACCTTCGATTAACAGTTTAACAATAATCGTAATACTTAGTGACCATAGTATTCCCTGTGGGATTTGAAACCCAACCTAGTTGGGTTCTATATTTGATAGCGACCACTTACACTTTCTACCGAGAGTTGTAATTTGGGCGTATCAAATTTTGGAGCTATTGCCGAGGAATACGGTTGTCAACTAAGTTTGTGATAGTTAATAGACCCTTTGGTCAAAGATTCTCAAATTTTACTTTTTGTTTGTTATTTTTGTTTTATTCATGTTTAGTGGAGTGCATGCCAAATACTCAAAGTTTTGGTCAGCCATTATTATCTATAAATCCTGAACGATATCTCATTGGCAGAATGGATGCACAACGATACCTTGAAAGAAGGAATGCTTAACAGGAGCAGGCTATATTAGCTGCATTGGCATCTGTGCAAGTAAATCAATAAAATGCTGATAACCCAGGTCGGGCACCAAATCTTGATGATGAGGACCTGGGTGATGATGAGTTATTAAATCTAAGGCGTGCAGAAGATGTGGTTGCACCAGTGAATAGGAATGTTGATAGAGATCGTCAAGCTAGAATGAGACCTGAACGTCAAGCTGTGTAGGTTGATTTTGATGATGATGATGATGATTTGGATGGGCCTGGTGCCACAGGGGCTATTATTCCTCCGCCCTTGGCACCCGGAGCCAAGTTCAATATCATTAGTACCATGATCCAGCTATTGCAACTCAAAGGGTTATTTGGTGGACTTGCAGGCGACTATCCAAATATGTTTCTGATTAATTTTATCTCAACATAAAAATCATTTGACAAACTAGGGGTTGGACAGAATGCGATCCATCTGCTCTTATTTCCATTGTCTCTATCTGGAGAGACGTAAACGGGCTAACTCCTGACTCTATTACCAATTGGAGACAATTGAAGGAAGCTTTCCTAGAAGGATTCTTTCCGCCATCCAAGAGAGCATAATGAAGAGATGAGATAAGCAATTTCAGACAGCTTCCAACTGAAGCTCTCCACGAGACATGGGAGAGGTTCAAGAAGAAGCTTTTACGGTGCCCAAATCATCAGATGACTAATGTCCACTTGATGGAAATATTATATAGGTCTTTGAACTCAGTGACTAAGCCAGTGGTCGATAATGTTGCGGGTAGGTCATTTATGGACCTTACTTTTATTGAAGCATGCGATATGTTGGATTGTATTACAACGCAGAGTAGAGCTTGGCATACTATGGATTCTAAGGTAGCAAGCTCTACTGTATCTATTGGCATGACGACAGAACAGATACGAAGAGAAGAGGAACGTGACCAGGATACTGCTCACATAAAAATACAAATAGACCTTCTTACCAAGCATTTATTATCAGGGAAGACATAAAAGGTCAAGGCTGTTATATCACAAGGAAGAGAAGACTCCAATTCTGAGGAGGAAGCAAATTACTTAAATAATCAGGAGGGTTTTCGAGGCAATGTCCAAGGAAACCAAGGTCGGAACTATTATGAGAAATCTAGTTACAAGGACCGAGACCAAAGTAATTGGAATAATAAGAATGACAGGATCAGTTTGTATGTCACTCCTGGAAATTGTGAAGCTACTGCACCTAGCTCTCGGAAGATGTCCATGGAGGACATGATGGCTAATCTGTTGAAAGAAGTGGAGGCAACCAACACGGGTGTAACTGAGGTAAAAAATGATTTGTCCTCAATAAATCAATTGGTTGACTCGCATTCCACTCTAATAAAATAGTTAGGACAACAAATGAGTCAATTATCGGCGGCATTCAATCAAAGGAAAGCTGGCACTTTACCTAGTGACACTGTGAAAAATCCAAGAAAAGATGGATCATGTATGGCTATTTATGACCAAGAGTGGTAAGGTGCTGGAAAATTCATCCAAGGGCAAGCCTGTGGTTGATAATATAGAAGAAAATGTTATTGAAGCAGATTGTGATGATTTTGTTGAAGCTGAAAAGCAGAATGAGAAAGTTCATGATACTATACCTAGATGTCATCAGTTTGAAAAGATTGATAATGGGAAGCACAATAAAAAGAAAGTGGTGGAGCAAACTCTTCCAAATCCACCACCACCTTTACCTCAGAGACTGAAGAAGAAAGTTGATGACACTAGGTTCAGTAAATTCATGACCATGCTAAAGTAGTTGACTATTAATGTGCCTTTGGTGGAGGCACTAGAGCAAATTCCAGGGTACGCCAAATTTATGAAGGACATTTTGACAAAGAAAAGGGCAGTGACCTATGAACTGGCAGATAATTTTCATTATTGCAATGCAATTACCACGAGGTCTTTGGTACAGAAAAAGGAAGATCTGGGTGCTTTCACTATTCCTTGCACGATTGGATCTTTAGATTTTGCCAAGTCTTTATGTGATTTAGGGGCTAGCATTAATTTGATGCCACTAGCCATCTATAGACAGTTAGGGTTGGGCGATCCTACACCAACCAACATGCGGCTCGTAATGGCAGATAGGTTGATAAAATGACCTATTGGTATCTTTTATGATGTATTGGTGAAGGTTTCTACCTTTATTTTTCCTGCAGACTTTGTTATTTTGGATTGCGAGGTGGATTTTGAGGTGCCCATAATCTTGGGTCGACCTTTCCTCACAACAGGAAGTTTGCTTATTGATTCATGAGCAAATAAGCTTTTATTTTGGATGAATGACGAAGTGGTACATTTTGATGTATGCAAATCAATGAAGCAACCCAAAGATATAAATGTGTTCTCTATAGCGGATGTTTATTATGAGGATGAGAAGGAATTATTATCTTTAGAGAAGCAGCTTAATGTTGAGCCATTGTCTTCTTTGCTTTTGAACTTTAAGTGTAAGGATGTTGAAGAGTACGAAGAAACTATCTATGCTTTAACAAGAATGAGGTTGTACTCCAAGAAGCTGAACCTTGACCTTAAGAATTGACCTTCACCACCGGTGAAGCCATCCATTGAAGAGCCACCATTGTTAGAATTGAAAGAGCTGCCCAGTCATCTAAGGTATGTATTCTTGGGTAGTGGAAATACACTGCCGGTTATTATTGCTACCAATTTAGGTGAACAACAGGTAGAGGCTCTCATCTCTGTTCTGAAGAGGTACAAGAGAGCTATTGGTTGGACTATTGCTGATATAATTGGTATCCCTCCTGGGATATGTATGCACAAGATTCATCTCAAGGAAGATTGCGTACCCACTATTGAACATCAGCGTCGTCTGAATCCACCTATGCAAGAGGTGGTGAAGAAAGAAATCATAAAGTAGTTAGATGTAGGGGTGGTGTATCCAATCTCAGATAGTAAATGGGTGAGTCCTGTACAATGTGTGCCCAAGAAAGGGGGTATGACACTACTATCAATCGAGAAGAATGAGCTAATTCCACTCAGGCCTGTCACAGGGTGGAGAGTGTGCATAGATTACCGGAAGCAAAATTCATGGACGTTGAAGGATCACTTCCCAATGCCATTCATGGATCAAATGCTCGATCAATTGGCAGGGAAGGGATGGTTCTATTTCTTAGATGGTTATTTCGCATATAATCAGAGTTGTATTGCTCCTGAAGATCAAGAGAAGACCACTTTTACATGCCCATATAGTACTTTTGCATTCAAACAAATTCTATTTGGCCTATGTAATGCACCTGCCACTTTTCAGCGATTTATGATGTCCATTTTCTCTGGTATTGTTGAAGACACCTTGTAGGTATTTATGGATGACTTTTCGGTTGTAGGTGAGCCATTTGAGTCATGCTTGGCAAATCTGAGAATGGCTTTGCAGCGATGTATGGAATTCAATCTGGTGATAAATTGGGAGAGGTGCCATTTTATGGTTAAGGAAGGTATTTTTCTCGGGCATAAGGTCTCTGAAAAGGGAATTGAAGTTGATCGAGCCAATATTGAAGTTATTGAAAGACTACCACCTCCAATTTCTATGAAGGGGGTTCATAGTTTTCTCGGTCATGCGGGTTTTTATTAGAGGTTTATTAAAGACTTCTCCAAGATAGCTAACCCATTATGCAAACTTTTGGAGAAGGAGGCAAAGTTTTACTTTGGTGAAGATTGCTTGAAGGAATTTGAATGCCTGAAAGGAATGCTAGTTGAAGCTCCTATTATTGTAGCACCTGATTGGTCTCTACCTTTTAAAGTTATGTGTGATGAAAGTGGTATAGCCTTAGGTGTTGTACTTGGTCAGAAAAGAGAAAGGCTATTTCATCCAATCAACTACACGAGCAAGGCCTTGAATAGAGCACAGAAGAACTATATCTTTACTGAACAAGAGCTTCTAGCAGTTTTTTATGTTTTTGAAAAGTTTTGTGCTTACTTGTTGGGAACCACGGTAGTGGTTCATACAGATCATGCGGCTCTAAGATATCTAATGGTAAAGAAGGATGCTAATCCCAGGCAAATTAGGTGGGTGTTACTGCTTCAAGAATTCGATTTTGAGGTAAAGGATAGAAAAGGTTACAAAAACCAAGTAGCTGATCATCTATCTAGACTTGAGAGTGAGCACACAGTGCAAACCGACCTTGATATTGATGATCCATTCCCCGACGAAGAGATTCTAGTAGCTATGGTGAAAGACCTATCGTGGTATGCAGATTTTTCTAACTATATGGTAAGTGAAGTGATTCCTGAGCATCTCTTCTTTCATCAGAAGAAAAAGTTCATGCATGATGTGAAACATTACTTATGGGATGAGCCTTATCATTTTCGATGATGTGCTAATGGTATTATTAGGCGGTGTATCCCAGATGTAGAGGTGCCTAGCATACTGGAAGAAAGCCATGCTTCCCAAGTTAGAGGTCACCATGCAGGTGATCGAACGGCCAAGAAAGTACAGCAAAGTGGCTACTATTAGCCTTCATTATTCAAGGATGCCTACGATTTTGTAAGAAGATGTGATCTGTGTCAGTGGCAAGGTTCTATTTCAAAGCACCATGAGATGTCCATGTCCAAAATACTTGAAGTTGATGTATGGGGTATTGACTTTATGGTCCTATTTGTGATCTCATTTGGGATGAAATATATCTTAGTCGCTATGGATTACGTATCCAAATAGGTCGAAGCAGTCGCTCTAGCTGATAATAAAGGTAAAACTGTTGTGGCGTTCTTAAAGAGAAATATCTTCTCTCGTTTTGGGGTACCCCGTACCATCATAAGCGATGGAGGATCACATTTCTACAACAAGCTATTCAGAGCCGTATTGGAAAAGTATGGTGTTAAGCAACATAAGGTAGCTACACCGTACCACCCACAAACTAGTGGGCAGATGGAGGTTTCAAATCGAGAAATCAAGCTGATCCTTGCTAAGACTGTGAATGCCAGCAGGAAAGATTGGTCCAGGAAGTTGGACGATGCCTTATGGGCATATAGGACCGCGTTTAAAACACCAATTAGCATGTCACCATACCAACTAGTTTATGGAAAGGCTTGTCACTTGCCAATTGAGCTAGAACATAAAGCAATGTGGGCACTGAAGCAGCTTAACCTAAAATGGGATGATGCTATAGATATGAGATTGGGACAGCTGAACGAGATGGATGAATTCCGTCTAAATGCATATGAAAGAGCAGATCTTTACAAGGAAAGGATGAAAAAGTACCATGATCAGAGTATTATCCAACACAGCTTTCAGAAAGGCAATTTGGTGCTTCTTTTCAACTCCAGACTAAAGCTTTTTCCAGGTCAGTTGAAGTCTAAATGGTCTGGTCCATTCAGAATCAGCCAAGTTTACTCATCTGGAGTAGTGGAGTTAGAAAACAATGATGGTGGTGTCTTTAAGGTAAATGGCCAAAGAGTGAAGCTATATATCAGTCCAACCGACATGATAAATTGTATAGCCACCATATATCTCGATGAAGTCTGAGTACTCGAGATAACTATGTTGCACCGAGACAATAAATCAAGCGCTACATGGGAGGCAACCCATCATTTTAATCATTTTTGTTTTACTAGGAGTTTGTTTTTGGTAAATAAAAATCCAAAAAGAAGAGTCGAGCCACGACTAAAACTAAGGCGCTTTGTGGGAGGCAACCCATCCTTCTAAACATTTTTGTTGTTTTTGATTAAGTATAGGTGCAAGAAGTACAAAGGAGGAGATTAGTCCCAATTTTGATTTGGAAGTGAGTCATGTCAATGGTGGTAAGTCTAGGAATGATGGAACAATACAGGTAAGTGGGAGTAGTCAAATGTGTAAGGTTCAAGTATGATTTACATTAGAGTCGCGCCTCGAATTATGTAGATTCGACCAAGAGTGCACCGCCTTTCCAATTGCCTATGCTAATATAGGCAATAGGTTAGGCACCGCCTAGGCCAATATAGGAAATAGGTTAGGCACTGCCTATGCCTTTCCCTATGCTCACTGCCTCAAATAGGCAATAGGATAGGTGCTGCCTATGCCAACATAGACAATAGGATAGGCGCCGCCTATGCCAACATAGACAATAGGCTAGGCGCCGTCTATGCCAACATAGGCAATAGGTTAGGTGTCGCCTATGCCTTTGCCTATGCTCACTACCTCACATAGGCGATAGGCTAGGCGCCGCCTGTGCCAACATAGGTAATAGGTTAGGCACCGCCTACTTATACTTAGGCAATGCTATAGGCACCGCCTACTTATGTTTTTTTCCTACTAACCCATTTGTCAATGGACCAAACTGACCCATGGCTCATCCTTTAAATATATCCTCTACCCATAAACACCACTAAAGTTTTCTTAAACCTATGCGTCGCCCAACCTTGCCCTCTCCAAGTTTTTTTCTTTTCTCATTTTCTCCTGCAGGATCACCTTCATGATTCATCATGAATTAATCACTAAGTAACATGGCTCCAAAAGGATGACAGGGAAAGGAGAAAGCATCTACCTCCCAAAAAGGTCAAAAGAGGTCAAGAAAGTACCAGGCTGATTTTCCTCTCATCAAGTGCCTCAATGTACTTTTGGGATTAAATGGGTTCTGGAGGAGGAAGGGAAAAAGTGGTATAGAAACAATAAAGTGAAGAAATATGTACATGTGGATTTGATGTAGAAGGAAAGTTTAGCAAAGAACTTCCCTCGCATTTTGGCAAAGATTATGGCACTAAATCTTGACTTTATCTTCCGAGACATGGGCGAATGTAATCTTGATTTGACTTGAGATTTTTATGCCAACTAGTCCCCAAGGACTATGGGAAATAAAGTAAAGATTCAGGGGAAAGTCTTGCAATTGAACGTTGATTTCTTCAACTCTTTCCTGGGTACTCCAAGCGTGGATCAATCACCACTCAAGGAGCTCTACCACAGACCTCCCTACAGAGCCATCAGACATACGTTGTGTGGATCAAGGTCCATGAACCGGTGGACTCGTCACAAAGATAATGGTCATCACAATACTTACCCATATGATTCTTTGAACAGAGAATCTCGCATATGGTTAAGAATAGTCAATTCCTACTTAATTGTTGGGACACAATACACTAAGGTCATGCGTGATCGAGTCTACTTGGTTTATGATCTAATGACGAATGTTACCATTAATATTGGTGCAGTTATATGAACATCAATGCAAAAAGCAAGGTTTCACAAAAGGTCTCATTTCAGCTTTGGCAACTTGCTGACTGGAATTTTGAGAAAAGAGCAGATTGAGGAGGAACCAGCAGACCATAAGTTTCCACATAACACGAAGAAGGTATATCTCATGAAAATCAAAGATCCAGAAACTGGTCAAGGCATCAACCATACCGCTACTGAGAGACATGCTCAAGATGAGAACTTTTTTTGCCATCTGTATGGCATGACTAGGTTTACTATGATGAATGGGGGTCGTGTGCTGGCTGATGCAGAGCTTCGGCAGTTGGACTATGACTACCTGCTTAATGAGCATGCTCGGGCCATGTGTGGAGTGATGGTAAATTTTAAGGAACCTCTAGATGATGATAGGCCGATAGACGATGATCACCGACGGCTAGACTCTGATGTGGAGGACAACTCTGATGATGACAACTCTGATAATGATTCTGACGCAGGGGGTATGACCCCGGATTTAGAGGAGGAGTCTGACTAACCAGGTTTTGCTTATTTATTTACACTGAGGGCAGTGTGTTCCGTATAAGTGTGGGGTGGCAGGTATATGTCTGTTGTATTATGTACTGCTTGCCTGTATTTATTCTATAGTTGTTTTGATTTAGTCGTAGTTAGTTAGTTGGAATTAGTTAGATTTTTGCATTAAATTGTTCTTATAGACGGCATGGCATTATAACAGAAGTTTGTGCTGAATCACTACTATTGAAACATTTAGGCTCTAAGTTCGCATTCTGTGACAATTGCTTGTAGTTTAATTCATTTATCTGTTGGGTCAAGAATCTATAATGCTCCTAATTAAGTTGACTAAGTGCCATGTGTGTGTAAGGTTATTGTATATTCTTTGTTGCGACTGATGCTAGAACTTGCCTAGTGTGTGTGTGAAGAAAAATAAAGATTGTGATTTTAGGAGATGATTTAGGCATTTCTTTGGCAGCCCTGATTTTGTTTATCCTTCTTTTTACTTACCTTTGTATATTGTCCTAATGAACACCCTTTGAGCCTTTAGCTATTTTCTTTGGCAACCTCATATGTAGCCTAATCTTTTTTTTTGCAGAGACCATAATTTGATCCAAAACCTCCTTAGCGCTTTAAATTGTAGAATAAAATTGAGTAAAGAGTGAGGCAAAATAAGAGGAAAATGGTGAAAGTGATGCTCCAAAGTCTAGTTATTGGTACATGAAAATATTGTGATCGAGGGTGGCTATCATAAGGATGCTTGATAAAAAAAATAAGAAAAGAAAAAAAAAAGGAAATAAAATAAAAATAAAAAGAAATGGTGTATTATATATTCCCATCATAATGTCTTAATTGAGTAATAAAATTGGTGAACAAGGATAGAGTGGTTGTTAAAAGTTAGTGTAAATGGCATAATGTAGTGTATTAAAGCTCTTAGGGAGCATAGTCACCACTTCTGGCCAAAATAGTCCTACCGTCCCTTTTGCTTACTTCACAACCCATAAAGACCTATTTGATCCTAACCTTATCATTCTGATATTAGTGGAGCATTACACTAAGGGCAAAAATATGGTCATTAGTTGTAATCTAAGAAGTCTTTATGAGAGAGACAGTGAGCAAGTTCTTATACCCATATTTCTGAAAAATGCAAAACTATGAGTGATTATGGGTAACATTCTGTGGGAGCGCACATGGTTGATGATTGTTGGGTAGTTTTATCTGATTTTTTTTGCTTAACTTGTGTATACGAATTAACCAACTTAATGAGTCTATGTTGGAGGGTGATTTGTTTCTAGTAATGATCAAGAAATCTATTTTTTGTTAATAATTGTCGTGCATGTCATGTTTAAAATTTTGTGTTGCTCTTGTGAAGTTTCGTTAGGTATTCGCACGGATGTACTATTTTGTTCGAGGACAAACAAAGCTTTAAGTGTGGGGTGGTGATGTTGGGCGTATTTATACATCAAAGTACCATAACTTACCCAACATAATTCTTGCACTTTTAGTCTATTTTCAATTAAGTGAGCTGACCTATGTGATTAGCATGCTTTTCAGGTACTAATGAGGAAGATTTCAGCACTTTGGGGGCCTGTGGACAGCAAAGGAAAACTTCACATAAAAGGGAAGGCACCTTTTGGACTGAATGTGATGCATGGGAACTTTTTCCCAGGCAAACTCAGTATTTTTAAATAGTTAACGATGCAGTAGCAATTTATTAGACAAGGATGTTATTAAAAGCATTATTGCTGAATTTTTAGGGATTATTCATTATTCAAATTCTGTAATATTTTGGAAAACAGAGACAACGGCTTAGTTGAAGCAGACGGAGAGAGGAAAACATGCTTTCCTCTTATTCTCGCTAGTCATCTTTATCGCGGAGATTGTTCTAGTTTTGGTATGATGATTATGTCTATTTTGAGTCCTGTTTTATTCATGAGTAGCTAAGCTTATTTGTTAGGGTTATGGAAACCTTGTAGTATACTCTCTATTGCTATGAGTTTTTGAATTTTTTGATGTGTTAATCCACTTATATCATTACTCTCTTTGTTTTGATTGAATTCTCATGGTTGCAAACATAGGGAATGCGCCATTATAGCAATAAATTGTTTGATAGAAAAGTTATTGTTTGTAAAAGAGAGTGTGACGAGAAAATAGGGTTTCCAACCTCTATTTTACATGTTAATGCCCTAGAAGGATTAACTTCTTGGAGAGTTCGTATAAATTGTTGTACACTTTGGGTTCGAAAGAACTAAAGTGAATAAATCCTTGATGGTTGAAAAACACTTGGATTTAGAATTAGAATACGTCTCTCTATAAGTGCATGCATGCATAAACTCTGTATTACTCATAGTTAATAGAGAAGTAGAAACTTCAAGGTGGACATAACCCTAACTTTTGATTCTCTGGGATCAAATATTATTACCTATCATCTCATCGTTACACTGATAATATTATTGTGCACTTAAACCAAAACCCCCCTCATCTTGGAACCTTCGATCAACAATCTAATAATAATCGCAATACTTAGTGACCATAGTATTCCCTTTGGGATTCGATACCCATCCTAGTTGGGTTCTATATTTGACAGCGACCGCTTACACTTTCTAACGAGAGTTGTAATTTGGGCATATCAACTGTTTGAAATAAGGAGTTGAACATGTCTCCAACTAAATCTATAAAATTGAACTGTAGAATTAAATAAATAAATCAAATAATGTCGTCCTCGAATGAAGAGGACTCACTGCAATTTTGTATGCTGAATGCGACTGCTACTACTGGTTTGGGACTCGTGCCTCTGAACCTATGGTGTAACATGAAAAGAAAGCACCATAGTGAAATGTGTCAGTACAATTGGAGTATTGAGTATACGAGTGAGGTAGGCTAATGCAAAGGGTTTACATGCATGAATAATACTACTAACTGACTGATATGAACGTAAAACAACATACATACATAGTAACTATGATTATGAGTACGAAATGTCTAAATATGTACGCTAACACATGATGGAACCATAGTTCTAATAACATGGATGACTGTATCTGACAGCCCTAAATCTGGTTGAACTCCCTGATTTCCGTGCTATAACTAAATTTGACCGTATCTAATAGTCCTGGTATACTGATATCTGAAGAACTATCTAAGTTATTTTACTGAGACTAATACTAAAACTGTGGGAGGTAGTTGTTTAACTGACATGCCCCATATGTTCCATTATGGCTAAGATAGGGTCCAATCTCTGCGTTGACTAAAAGGGTGTCAATACCGCGCCACTAGTAAGGACAACATGTGAGCAACCTTCATATAATAGGTAACTCTAATGATAACAGTGGCAACCCTCATATAATAGGTTAATACACCTTATCTACCCTGATATAATAGGCTACGATGTCTCAACCTATGCTGGATACATAGTTATAGAATGCAAGGATGACCGCTAAGAATCACACCATCATATACAGGTGACTTCCCATCCTTTGGTTCACTCGATGCTAACTCCTACTCCCATCTGAAGAGACTAAACATGATTCAACTGCCTGTACATGGAAAGATTAACTAACTTTCTTTGACTGATGGAGTAGTACTATTATCTAAGAGTTAACTGGGATCATGAGATTTTTGAGGTTTCCTGAGTCACATAACTGACTGAGTTCTATACAGTATAGATTGACTGAGATTATCGTGACAAAATGGCATGGCTCTAGGCACACAGATATGTTTTTCAGGTATGAATACCACCAGGACTCGATAGAATAAAACTGACACACATAACATGACTTGATCACACGATTGGAGTCCACAATTCGCTATATCATAAGTAGGGGATAGTATACTTCATGTATTTAATCAACACCTCAAACATGGTAGGGAAAGCATGGATATAATTTGCACACAAAATTCATATTTTTGCCATCATACATACTTCACGCCATCACCATAAGAATACATAAATAGAATGGTCACTCATATTGAAGTGTATCGCTAACATGGATTTGTCATTTAGATATCATAAAATCATGTAAATATGAAATTCTAACATCCTAGGAATTTTATCAAACACCTTACATGCATTCTTTTAGGCATAGGTGAACTTCATGCTTGCATTATCGCAACCTACCCAAAATTCATGATTTTCAACCAACAATCACATATATTCCATGAGAAACATCCTTATATATCATCTTGAAACTTGAACAAGAATCATCAATGTGTGAATGCTTATATCACCACAAAAGTTTACAAAATAACATTAAAAAGCATCGTTCTTGAACTCTATGAATGAATTGAATCCATAGATGAGCACTAAGCATACCTTAAACCTTTATCTTGAAGGAGATCTAATATTTCTGAAGGTTCCTGAAGAAATCCTTAGGCTTGCCCGTGATTTTTCTTGACTAGGGTTTAACCTCTTTGGGAAAGAATGCTCTTTTTCCTGAGGAGATGATCCTGAGATAAAACCCTAATCTTGTGGTTGAAAGTGTAAAAGAGGGTTTTTAAGATGTTTTAACTAAAGAGAGTGGAAGATAATACGTTCCTTGCAGGTTATGTCTTGCAAAGTAAAGGGAAATGATCAAAATACCCTTATGAAATAAATTTCCAGTTGCTTAAAATCATAGCTGACGACATTTGTGACAAGGCATCAAAAGTGTGGTAAGCCGTCAAAAAAGTCATCACATAGGAGCTGGAACTGATGGTTTCTGCCTAAGTCGGATGACCTTCGTGGTAGGGCATCACAGATATGGTAAGCTACTATGAATTTCGTCACTTAGGAGCTGGTTTTTGCCTAAGGCTAACGACCTTCATGGTAGGGCATCACAAATGTGGTAAGCTACCACGAATGTCGTCACACAGGAGTTGGATTCAGCCAGAGGTTGACGACCTTCGTTGTAGGGCGTCATAAATATGGTAAGCTACCATGAATGCCGTAATACAGGATTTGGGTTCTTCCTAAAGCTGACTACCTTCGTGGTAGGGCATCACAAATGTTGTAATCTACCACGAATGTCGTCACATAGTTTACATCCTGACATGCTGGAGTAAAATATGAATAACTATTTGTTATGATATCAGATTTAGGAAAAATTGGTATCGTTGGAAAGCTAATTTAATTATCTATCTGTTGATATGTCATGACCTCAAAAATTCCAAGTATGATGAGAGATATTATCGTTTTAATCTGACTATGGAAATATTTTTCTCAAGAATTTGATAGGTGAGGAATGTTTTGATTCATCTGATAGATGGGAGTTATTTGAAGCTTTAATATATACCTAACCTACTCATAAAACTATTATAAAAATAATGTACTTTGCATGAGTTTGGTACATGTATCTAATATTTGTTTGGATTTTTTGGAGTAATACAATATCTCCCCTTGGAAACATTCATCCTTGAATGATGACTGCTTGAGAGGGAAGAACTGATAAATGATGCATACACTGATCATGCTTAACTAGCACATGATTTAGGACTGAATTGAATTCTAAACTGAATATAGACCAACTAAACATGCATATCTGATGCATTACTAATAAGCTGAATTCATGAATGCATGATAAGCTATGCACTGATACTTGATACAAATTTTATACTAGAATTTTAAACATTTAACTGAATAAGCTTAAGGAAAATTTTTACCTCAAGATAAGTCTAAATTAGCTAAAAAAAGATGAGGGTACTTGGTTTGTATGTCTTCCTCTTATTCCCAAGTAGCTCCCTTCATGGACTGAATCCGCCAAAGAAACTTGACTAGAGGGACTTCTTTGTTCCTCAGCCTACGACTTTGATAGTCGAGGTTTTCGACTGGAATCTCTTCATAAGAGAAGCTATTCTGAATGTCAATGATCTAAATAGGGACTACAACTGTTGGGTCACCTATGCACTTCTTGAACAAAGAGACATGGAAGACTGCATGAACTAAGTCTAGATTTGAAGGCAATTCGAGCTGATAGGTTTCCTTGCCGAAGCGACTGAGAATCCTGAAGGGACCGACATATTTGGGACTGAGCTTTCCCTTCTTGCCAAATCTCTTCACTCCCTTCATGGGAGGGATATTGAGATAGACATGGTCATCAACCTCAAATTCAAAATACTTTCAATGAACATCCGCATAAGACTTTTATCGCATCTAACCAGGCCGGAGTCTTTTTCTGATCAACTAAACTTTCTCTGAGGCATTGAATACTAAGTCAGGACCTATGACTGTGGTCTCACTAACTTTGAACCAAACGATCAGAGACCCATATCTCTTACCATAGAGAGATTTGAATGGAGCCATCTGAATACTAGAGTGATAGATGTTGTTGTATGGGAACTCAATGAAAGGCAAGTGGTCGTACCAGCTTCCCTTAAGATCAATTGCACATGCCCTTGGCATATCTTCTTGAGTCTGAATGCTCCTTTCTTCTTGACCATCTGTCTGAGGATGAAACACTGTGTTGAGATAAACTTGGGTACCAAGACCCTTTTGGAACGCTTTCTAGAAGTGAGAGGTGAATTGGGTACCTTTTTCAAAGATGGTAGATAATGGAACACCGTGTAATCTGACCAACTCCCTGATATAGAGTTTGGCATAATCCTCGACTGAGTAAGAGGTATGAACTGGAATGAAATAAGCTGACTTGGTCATTCTGCCTACAATGACCCAAACTAAATCATGCTGATGACGTGTTCTAGGAAAACCCATCACGAAGTCCATGTTCACTTCTTCCTACTTCTAAGTAGGGATAGTCAAATATTGCATAGAACCACTAGGTTGCTGATGCTCTATCTTAACCTGCTAATATGTAGAGTACTTAGCCACAAACTCTGCAATGCCTCTCTTCATCCCACTCTACCAATAGATCTCCCATAAGTTGTGGTACATCTTAGTGGCCCCTAGATAAATAGAGTATCATCCACCATGTGCTTCAGTAGGAATTCGCTACCTCAAGTCATCTACACCAGGAACACACAGATGTCCCAGACATTGAAGAACACTAGCTCCCTCTTAGGAGGAAACCTCTGCTTTCTGAATCTAAACTGACTTTTTTAGCTTGACAAGGCTAGGATTCCTGTCTTGCTTCTCTTTCACCTAAAAAACTAGGGATGACTCTGAAATACTCTGAATACATACACCACCCTCTGATGACACTACTAAGAAAACTCTTGCGTCGACCACTACATTGGCCTTGCTCGGATGATAAAGGACAGTCGTGTCATAATCCTTCAAGAGCTCTAACCACCTTCTTTGACGAAGTTTGATATCTTTCTTGGAAAAGAAATACTGAAGGCTCTTATGATCTGTGAAGATGTCTACATAAACACCATATAGATATTTCCTCAAAATCTGTAAGGCAAAGACAACTATTGCTAACTCAAGGTCATGAGTAGGATAACTCAAGGCTATGACTCTACCATTCAGTATGAGGACACAACCCAAACCTACTCTGGATACATCACATATACTACGAATCCATCAGAACTATAGGGAAATGCTAAAACTGGAGCTGAGGTTAGTCGAGTCTTCAACTTCTGAAAACTCCTCTCTCAAGGTTTTGACCACTGAAACCTGACCTTTTTCTGAGTCAATAAAGACATAGGAGATGTAATAGAATAAAATCCCTCAACAAACCATCGGTAATGGCAAGCCAAACCCAACAAACTCCTAATATCTGATGGAGAAACAGGGCGAGGCCAGTTTCTTACTGCTTTAGTTTTCTGAGAACGTACTCTAATCCTATCACCAGAAATACTATCGCCAAGGAATGCTACTGATCTTAGCCAAAATTCGCACTTACTGAACTTGGCGAATAACTAGTGATCCCTGAGAGTCTGAAGAACAATTATGAGATGGTCTGAATGATCATACTCTGTGTGAGAATAGACCAGAATATCATCTATGAAGACTATGATGAATGTGTCCAAGTACTTCTTGAAAACTCGGTTCATCAAGTCCATGAAAGCTGTAGGTAATTGGTAAGACCAAAGGACATGACTAGAAATTCAAATTGACCATACAGAGTATGAAAATCTATATTCAAAATGTCACATTCTCTAACTCTGAGATGATGAAAGCCTGATCTGAGGTCTATCTTGAAGAAATAACTAGCACCCTGAAGTTGGTCAAACAAGTCATCTATCCTAGGCAGGGGATACCTATTATTGACTGTGGCTGTGTTGAGCTGACGGTAATTAATAAACATGCTGAAAGAATCGTCTTTCTTCTGCAAGAATAAGACTAGGGCACCCTATAGGGATACACTGGGCCTAATGAATCCCTTATCTAAGAGATCCTTCAACTGATCTTTCAGTTCCTTGATTTCTACTAGTGTCATTCTGTATGGAAGAATAGAAATAGGTTGATTATATGGGAGAAGGTCTATGCCGAATTCTATTTCCCTTTTGGGAGAAATGCCTGGAAGATCTTTGGAAAAGATGTCTACACACACCTTAGACTCATGACTGGGAGATTCAGAACTAGAATCCCTAATATGCAGAGATGATACGTACACCCCTTAGAAATTATTTTCCTTATCTGAAGGTAGGAAACAAACTGACCCCTGAAAGATGAAGTTCTACCCTTCCACTCTAGGATGGGCTTATTCGTGAACTGAAACTAAACTATCCTATTTTTGTAATCGACTATGGCATAGCAGAAATGAAGCCAATCCATGTAGAGAATGACATCAAAATCATTCATCTCTAACTCAACTAAATCTGCTGACATAGATTTCTAAAATATCATAACCGAGCAATTCCTATATACCCACCGAGCTATGATGGTTTTACCTGCTGGGGTATAGATGAAAAAGGGCTCTACTAAAATTTTAGGACTGATTCTGAAATCACTTGCTATGTATGGAGTGATAAAAGACAAGGATACACCTGGGTCTATCAAAGCATAAACATGAACATGGAAAATCAATAACGTACCATTAATGACATCAGCAGAATTTTCCTTATCCTGTCGGGTCTTAAGAGCATAGAGTCTAGTTAGGAGTTGCCCACTTGTAGCACTGGAAGTGGCACCCTGCAGGTTTGGGTGATCGAACTGAGCTGTGGAACAATTTTGATAACCCTAAGGACCTGTCTTAGCACATTCCCTAACTCTGTGGTTTGGCTTTCCATAAAAAAAAATCCCTTGACCCGCTCTACACACACCCAGATGGTGCTTACCGTAGGTCTGACACTGAGGATAAGTATGGGCACTGCTAACACTGCTTTAAGATTTAGAGCCTGGTGCTCTGTCTCTGTTTTTGTCCCTAAACTTCAGCACTGGGGCACTAGTAGAGGAATGAGCTTGAACTTCTGACTTAGGATGAACTGCGAACGATTTCCTCCCTCTGATTTGGACTGAGCAAAACTGAAACTAACTAATTTTACTCTCTAGTTATTCCTCTCTCTAGTCCTAACCTACTGCTCTTTAATCTACTAAGCATGGGTCAAAAGTCTATCCAAGTTTATATCATTGTTCAGCATCGCATACCTACACTTATTTACCATGTTATCATTGACCCTTGACACGAACTTTCTCATCTTATCCCTGTTGTCTGCAACCATATAAGGGGAATATCTGGCTAGTTGAGTAAATTTTAGAGAATACTCTCTTGCTGTCATTTTTCCCTACCTGAGATTGATGAACTCAAGAACTTTGGCCTCTCTCAGCTCTTAAGAAAAGAATCTATCTAAGAAAGTTGTGACAAATTCTTCCTACTTAACAAGACCTGCATCCTCTAACCTTTCTACTAACCACTGATTGTACAAAGCATGACCGACATCCTGTAATTGGTATGTGGCTAACTCAGTAATCTGAGAAGAAGTGACTCCCATGATATCAATGACCTTCTGTACTTGGTCAATGAATTCCTGAGGATCCTCGTTTGGCTTAGACCCAAAGAAGGACGAAGGGTTCATTTGGGTGAAGTCCCAAATCCTAGCTGCTTCTGGATTGGCCACTAGGTTCTCTAGAATGACTTCTCGTCATTTATTTTTGGGAAGCTACAGACTGATCAAGAGGATTAAATGTGGTCCCGAACTCCGCATGAGAAACATATTCGCCCAAAGTATCTTTAGGTTGAGGAGCTGGCTGATTTTTTCTCTTTGGAGGCATGTTTCTAAAATAAGAAAAAAGCGAATTAGACTTAGAGATTGACTTGAAATTACGCTTACAAGAATGGCATGAATATTGAAGAAAGGGAACTGTTCCTAAAACATCTCATAGCCTCCTATACATAAATATGGAGTGCAACACACCCATGCAAAAGACTCTACTAAATGCGAATTTCAGAATTCCTAGGACTCTATTGAACCTTAGGCTCTTATACCAAGTTTGTAACACCCCAATTTTCTGAACCAGAATGCTACACGGTGCTTATAACCCCAAAGAACCACAAGCTAACCCATTACTGATATCTGTTCCTATGCACTACAATATAAAATATAATAAAATGGAAAACATAAATATGAGGGCCATAAGGTTCAACTGAATAAAGAATCTATAAAATAGTAACATTCATGAGGGTAAAATATACCTAAAACAGTGAAAAACCAAATCTAAAAGGTAAATCTAGGCATAAATTCGAATGCCTCTAAGTAATATTTGAAATAAAGAGTTGAAGGAACATGTCTCCAACTAAATCTGTAAAACTGAATTGAAGAAATAAATGAATAAATCAAATAATATCATCCTCGAATCAAGAGGACTCACAGCAATTTTGTATACTGAATGTGACTGCTACTACTGGTATGGGACTCGTGCCTCTAAACCTATGGTGTAACATAAAAAGAAAGCACCATAGCACAAATATGTTAGTACAATTGGAGTACTAAGTATACGAGTGAAGTAGGCTAATGCGAAGGGTTTACATGCACGAATAATACTACTAACTGACTGATATGAACGTAAAAGTATAAACATACATACATAGTAACTAAGATCGTGAGTACAAAATGGCTAAATCTGTATGCTAACACATGGCTGGAACCATAGTTTTGATAACATGGATGACTGTATCTGACAGCCCTAAATCTAGTTCAACTCTCTGATTTCCGTGCCATAACTAAATTTGACTGTATCTAATAGTGCTAGTATACTGATATCTGAAGAACTATTTGAGTTCTTTTACTAAGACTGATACTAAAACGGTGGGAGGTAGTCATTTAATCGACATGCCCTATATGTGCCATTATGGATAAGATAGGGTCCAACCTTTACACTGACTAGAAGGGTGTCAATACCTTGCCACTAGTAAGGACAACATGTGAGCAACCCTCATATAATAGGTAACTCTAGTGAGAGCAGTGGGAAACCTCATATAACAGGTTAATACACCTTATCTACCCTCATGTAATAGGCTATGATGTCTCAACCTATGCTGGCTACATAGTTCTAGAATGCAAGGATGATCACTTAGAATTACACCATCATATACAGGTGAGTTCCTATCCTTGGGTTCACTCAATCCTAACTTTTACTCCTATTTGAAAAGACTAAATATGATTTAACTGCCTGTACATGGACAGATTAACTGACTTCCTTTGACTGATGGAGTAGTACTATTATATAAGAGTTACCTAGGATCATGAGATTTCTGAGGTTTCCTAAGTTACATAAATGACTGTGTTCTATAGAGTATATCTTGACTGAGATTATCGTTACAACATGACATAGCTCTAGGCACACAAATATATTTTTAAGGTATGAATACCCCCAGGACACGATAGAATAAAACTGACATACATGACATGACTTGATCACAAGATTGGAGTCCACAATTCTCTATATCATAAGTAGGGGATAGTATACTTCATGTATTTAATCAACACCTCAAACATGGTAGGGAAAGCATGGATATAATTTGCACACAAAATTCATATTTTTGTCATCATACATAATTCACGCCATCACCATAAGAATACATAAATAGAATGGGCATTCATATGAAGTGCATTGCTAACATGGACTTGTCATTTAGATATCATAAAATCATGTAAATATGAACTTCTAACATCCTAGGAATTTTATCAAACACCTTACATGCATTCTTTTAGGCATAGGTGGACTTCAGACTTACATTAGCTCAACCCACCCAAAGTTCATGATTTTCAACGAACAATCACATATATTCCATAAAAAACATCCTTATGTATCATCTTGAAACTTGAACAACAATTATCAATGTGTGCATGCGTATATCACCACAAAAGTTTACAAAATAACATTAAAAAGCATCATTTTTAAACTCTATGAATGAATTGAATCCATAGATGAGCACTAAGCATACCTTAAATCTTGATCTTGAAAGAGATTTAATATTTCTGAAGGTTTCTAAAGAAATCCTTAGGCTTTCCCTAGATTTTTCTTGACTAGGGTTTAACCTCTTTGGTAAAGAATGCTCTTGTTCCTGAGGATATGATCTTGAGATAAAACCCTAATCTTGTGGTTAAAAGTGTAAAAGAGGGTTTTTAAGATGTTTTAACTAAAGAGAATGGAAGATAATATGTTCCTTTTGAGTTATAAGTCTTGGAAAGTGAAGGGAAATGATCAAAATATCCTTATGAAATAAATTTCTAGTTGCTTAAAATCATATCTGACGACATTTGTGACAAGGCATCAAAAGTATGGTAAGTCATCAAAAAAGTCGTCACACAAGAGCTAGAACTGATGGTTTCTGACTAAGTCTGATGACCTTCATTGTAGGGCATCACAGATGTGGTAAGATACCATGAATTTCATCACTTTGGAATGGGTTTTTTCCTAAGGCTGATGACCTTCATGGTTGGGTGTCACAAATGTGGTAAGCTACTACAAATATCATCACACAAGAGTTAGATTCTGCCGAAGGCTGACGACCTTCATGGTAGGACGTCATAAATTTGGTAAGCTACCATGAATGCCGTCACACAGGATTTGGATTCTGCCTAAAGCTGATGACCTTCATGGTAGGTCATCACAAATGTGGTAATCTACCACGAATGTCGTCACACAATTTACAGCCTGACATGATTAAGTAAAATAAAAATAACTATTGATTATGATATCGGATTTAGGTGAAATTGGTATCGATGGAAAGCTAATTCAATTATCTATCTGTTGATAGGTCATGACCTCAAAATTCAAAATATTATGAGAGATATTCTTGTTCTAATCTGACTATGGAAATATTTTTCTCAAGAATTTGATCGGTGAGGAATTTTTTGATTCATCTGATAGCTAGGAGTTATTTGAAGCCTTAATATACATCTAACCTACTCATAAAACTATAAAAGAACTATGATATACTATTCATGATCTTAGTACTTGGCTCTAATATTATTTTGGATTTTTTGGGGTATTACAACATCTTTGATAGGCGAAGAGATCAATCCCTTAATCTTTCAATTGATCAGGTGTTTTTGAGAAATGATGGGATGGAATCCCAAGGATATTGAAATAAAGTGATTGATTGATAATGACACTGATATATGTTGAAGTGTACCCTTGTTGTATGGCTTGACCTCAATTGTATGAAGATTTTTTTGATGATAGCTAATGTGTTTACTTGAGAATAAACTTGTGTTCACCATCATTCGTGAAAGAATGATCCTAAGTAGGGGATAATGAAACACTTAAGAATGTGGACTTGCAAAAATTTTTGGTTGATTAGTGATAATCATGATATGTGTTGTGTTGTAACTTTATTGTGTGTTGTATATAAATTTTGTAAAGGTTATAATAATGCATGATAATGTGATTAACATTTGTATATTATTGCTTTACCCTTCCTTCATGGAAAAATTATCCTAGTGGGGAAGAATTGAAACACCTATACTTGAACCCTTGAGAAGACAACTCTTTTTGGTGTCTCTAAGGTGGATACGGTTGGAGAACTTGAGTCGTACACTTGGTATCGACTCATAGCCTTTCTCCTTCATTTTTTGTACCTTTAGAAGTATGTTAAGGTAGCATACTGTCACCTATACTATCAAATTATCCCTTGGTTGTAACCATGCATATGGGTCATGTACTCTATGGTCGTATGGAGTGAAGACCTAACCTAGAGTGGACTGTTTTGGTCATGTGTAAAGCATATGAGTTAGGTTAGGAGTTGGACCCTTTGGATATAACTCAAGGGTGACCTTTCGTAGCTGCACTAGTGTAGTTGAACTAAAAGAATCCTAGGGTACGAGTAAAGGTACCACTAGTACCCTAGGTCACAATTGTATGTGAACCGTAAAGGGGAGTCGTACCCGTACACATGTGGATTTTCTAGATTTTAACCAAGGCCCTTTTTGTCAGTTCCATGACTAAAACCCAAATTATGAATTGAGTTATGATAATTCTGATTACTTTATAGATGGTTTCTATAAACCTTATTAATCATGTAATGAATTAGCCTACAGCTTTAAGTGGTGTGATATCCCTATGAGTATGAATGGTCGATGATTGATATTGTGTTGATGTTGTTGGCCATGTAATTTTTTTAACTATGACCATGTTGGTTTGATGACTAATAAGGGGGTTCAATCTCCCCTAGTTTGAATTTGAATTATGTATGGAATCAAGTGTGGTGAAAAATTTATATAATTTATTTAATGACATGTAAATAGTTTGTATGTGTCTTGAGGATCACAAGTTGAATTGTGTAATTAATTGAATGAAGGCATTTTTCTATTGAAATGGTTGACCAATGAAGGATACCATGGGGATAATGTGGTCATGTATAATGTCGAATTGTCCAAGTGATCCAAAGTCCTTAAATGTAATGAGAATTGTATGAATGAACATGCATGAACAGATAGGTCAAGATTTCAAATTTTAGCTAATGATGGTGATGTGGTGGCTTATGGTTAGAGTCTTTTTCTGTATGAAATGACTTATTGGTAATGTCCCCTCACTTATGACTTGTGGGTAATGTCCCCTCATCTAATGACTGGTGTTCAAAGTCCCTCATCTAATAGCTTGTGGTTGGATTCCCTTTCTAATAGAGAATTCTTAAAGTTAAAATACCTCATTAAATGTAAAAGCATATGATTAGAGTTCTATGCCCACTATAATATGTTAGCATGCGATTAGAGTTTCATGCCCACTTGAATATGTATGCATACTATTAGAGTTACATTCACTATTAAAAATGTGACTATGCGATTAGAGTTCCATGCCCACTTGAATGTCTAAGCATGCGATTAAATCTCCATGCCCACTTGAATGTGTACACATGCTATTAGAGTTCCATTCCTGGTGAAAAATTTAATAATGTAATTAGGGTTCCATGCTCGATTAAATATATGATTATGTCATTAGAGTTCCATGCCTAAGTGAATATGCGATCATGTTATTAGAGACTCTTACCTAGTCGAATATATAATTATCTAATTACATTTCCACACCTAAGTAATTTTGGTATATGGGTAGAGCCTTTTTTTCAACTGATTATTTTGTGATTGTAGTCCCTTGCTTGATGAGCTGTAACCATGGATGAAGTACCTTTTCTAATGATATGTGAATATGGTTAAGGTCTTATGCCTAATAAGGATGGTATGAACCTAAGTGTGGAATTTCATAGTCCTCTACTTTGTTTTATATGATTGAAGTATTTGAGAATGTTATTAAGTCTTGATAACGTGATTTGCATGTGACATATCCATGTGTAAGGATAAAAGTGTGAATATGATTGAACATGATATATGGATTTGTTGTTGAATGTTGATATTATTTGATCCTTATCCTTGAGTTATATGCTAGCTCTTTGACTGCTAACCATTTTCTGGTGCTACATCCCCATGCGACGTAGGTGCTGGAGTATCTCCTTTTTCTTTTACATGGTGAATAGTGGTTTGAGTGGATTCGTGCATTGACCTTGAAGTTGTGAGCTTTAATACTTTGTAAGACCTACCTCTTATATTCACATTACTTTATGTTATAGATTTGTATAATTTTGGTACTTAGCTATTGTCAGGGGCACATCCCGACGTATTATTGACTTCAGTTTGTTAAAGGTTTTGTGGTTAACTGTGGACTTGTGCATGTTGGCTAGACTATTATTATTAATGAAATGGTAAATGTTGTCTAGAATTTACTATTAGTCTTATATTTCCATTAAATGTTGTCTAGAATTTACTATTAGTCTTATATTTACATTATTCTTATTATATAGTTGGGATCAACCCAACCCTCATGAATGATTATCGATGATTAGGTTGGGTAATCGGGGCAACCTCTGGTTCATGTGAGCTTGAGATTCCCATACAACATGGCTCTAAGTTTAGGGCATGTCAAGTTGTTATCACAGCCAATGTTAATATTCAGTTAGGAGTCCACAAAACTGTGTTAAGTAGAGTCTCTTTTATGGGTGTGAAGCGTGCCACACATATATGAGAGAGGCTATATGAGGCATTTAGGAATATTTCCCGTTCTTGTATTTTAATATCAAACTATATAGATTGTAAGGTATTAGATTCCTCTGATTTTTATTTTGTCATCTTTTAGATCAAGTATCTAAGAAGATATGATGTTTAGGCAAACCCTTCTATCCCAGCTGGGGTCAATATGGGCAACGCTCATCCAACTTCTAGAATTTTAACCCGATCAAGGGTCTTGACATCTTTCTATTCTCATGAGGTTCTGCCTATTCTTACTAACCCTACTATGGTAGGTGAAATTTCTCGTCTGTCGCCTCAGAATAATGGGTTCTATCGCCGCTTTGCTCTATTAGATCAGGTTGGTGGAAATGGTTCAAAAAAGTGTTGGGTGGAGCCTAGTTTCATTTACTATTCTAGTGCTCCCTACCAAAAACCTCTGGGAAGAGGGCATCTTTAGATTGGTGATGCTTGTAGGGCACAAGGTGCCCAATACTAGGCCAACGGGGTCCAATCCTCATTCACCTATCTTTCTAGTCGATTTAATGGTCAATTATATCATGTTTGTTGTGAGAAAGGAAAGGACGGGTTTTTTTATGTGGTCAATTGACATGAATGAATCATAATAATACCTAAATAAATGTGAATACTTGAGAATGTTTGGTAAAGTCCTTTTTGGCCATGTGTTTAGTTATATTGATTGTGATTTCTTTCTAAATAGTTTCTATAAACCTTGTTAATCATGTAATGAATTAGCCTACGACTTTAAGTGGTGTGATGGCCTTATATGTATGAATGGTTGATGATTGATGTTGTATTGATGTTGTTGGCCATTTAATTTATTTTACTATGACCCTATTGATTTGATGACAAAGAAGGGGGTTTAATTTCCCTAAGTTTGAATTTGAATTGTGTATGGAACTAAGTGTGGTGAAAATTTGATATAATGTTGTTAATGACATGTGAATGATTTGAATAGGTCTTGAGGATCACAGTTGAATTATATGATAAACTGAATGAAGGCATAGGACTATTGTAATGGTTTAAGCAATTAAGTCTCCTATAGGGACTATGTAGTCATGCATAATGTTGAATTGGTTATGTGAGCCAAAGACCTTAAATGTGATATGAATTGTATGAATGAAAATACATGAACTAATTGGTCAAGATTTCAAATGTTGACTAATGATGGTGATGTGATGGCTTGTGGATAGAGTCCCTTGCCGTATAAAATGACTTGCCGGTAATGTCCCATCATCTAATGACTTGTGGGTAATGTCCCCTCATGCAATGACTTATGGGTATTTTCCCCTCTTCTAATAACTTATGGGTAATGTCCCCTCATCCAATGACTTATGGTTAATGTCCCCTCATCCAATGACTTGTAGGTAATGTCCCCTCGTCCATATATATAAGGTCAAATTCCCTCATCTAATAGCTTATGGTTAGATTCCCTTTCTTAAAGAGATTCTTTGAGGTTAAAATACCTTATTTAATGTGTAAGCATACGATTAGATTTCCATGCTAACTTGAATGTGTACGCATGTAATTAGAGTTCCACACCCGGTTAAAAATATGATTATGTGGTTAGAGTTCCATGCGCACTTAAATGCGTAAGAATCCATTAGAGTTCTATGCCCACTTAAATGTGTACACATTCTATTAGAGTTACATACACGGTTAAAAATATACTTATGTGATTAGAGTTCCACGCCTACTTGAATTTGTAAGCATGCGATTAGAATTCCATGCCCGATTAAAAATGTGATTATGAGATTAGAGTTCCACACTTAAGTGGTTTTGGTACATGGATAGAGCCCTTGTTTCAACAAATATTTTTGTGATAGTAGTTCCTTACTTGATGAAGTATAACAATAGATGAAGTACCTTGTTTAATGATATGTGAATGTGGTTAAAGTCTTATGCCTAATAAGGATGGTATGGACCTAAGTGTGGAATGTTGGATTACCCCACTTTGTGTCATATGATTGAAGTATTTGAGAATGCTACTAAGTCTTGATAACTTATTTGGCATGAGAAATATCATAGTGTAAGGATAAATGTATGAATATGACTGAACATGATATATTAACTTGTTGATTATTTTATTTTATTCTTATCCTTGAGTTATATGCTACTGCTCCAACTGCTAACTATCTCTGGATGCTATGTCCCTATGCGACATATGCACCGAAGCATCTCTTTTTTCTTTCATACAGTGAATAAGAGTTCGAGAAAATTAGTCTACTGACCTTGAAGTGGTGAGCTCCCATACTTTGGAAGACCTACCTCTCATGGTTATATTACTTTATGTTATAGATTCGTAGAAGTTTGGTACTTGGCTAATGTTGAAGACATGCCCCGATGTATTCTAGACTTTAGTTTGTTAGAGATTTTGTGGATGACTATGGACATGGGTATGTTGGCTATACTATTGTTATTAATGAAATGGTAGATGTTGTATAGCATTGACTATTTATTTTATATTTCCACCATTCTTATTATATGGTCGGGATCCACTCGAGACTTGTGAATGATTGTCGATGATTAGGTTGGGTTATCAAGGTAACCTATGGTTCATCTGAGCTCAAGGTGCCCACACGACATGGGCCAAAGTTTGGGGCATGTCAATTGTGTATTAAAGCCTAGGTTCATGGTTAGTTAGGAGTCCACAAAACCGTGTCAAGTAGAACCTCTTTTTTTGGGTATAAAGCACGCCGCACTTATAAAAGAGAGGCTATGAGGCATTTAGGAATATTTCCCTTTCTTGTGTTTCAATCTTAAGCTATATAGAGTCTAATGTCTTAGATTCCTCTAATTTCTATTTGCTCATCTTTTAGATTATATATACAATAAGATCTGATGTTTGGGTAAACCCTTCTGTCTCAGCTGGGGGTAATATAGGCAACGCTCGTCCAACTTCTATGATTCGAACCCAGTAAAGGGTCATGACATCTGAATATTCTCATGGGGTTCCACCTATTCTCAATAAACCTAGTGTGGTAGGTAACATTTCTGCTCAGTTTCCTCAGAATGTTGTATTTTAGCTCAGGTTAGTGGAAAATGGTCCAAAAGAAAGTATTAGGTGGGTCCTTGTTTCCTTTCTGCTACTAGTTCTACCTACCTAAACCCTTTGAGAGGATGGCGTATTTATATTGTCAATTCTTGTAGGGCACAAGGTTCCCAATACTAGATCAACAGGGCCCAATCCTCATTCACCTATCCTCTTTGTCGGTTTTATAGTCAATCATATCGTGGTTTTTGTGAGAAAGGAAAGGACTGGTGTTTTTATATAGCCAATTGGGTCATATGCAAGGGGATGGTCCCATAAGGATTTCCGCATGGGAAAAAAAGAAGTCGATTATCAGTTCTCAAGCTATGGCACCCAGGGGTGCCAAAGTTCAAGACGATGGTGCCTAATTGGCTCCATCCCACCCTCCTTGTAGATTTTATGGTCAAATTCATCATTTTTAGTGTGAGATGGGTAGAGGCAAATGTTAACCATTATGGTCATGTCGGGCACATGCAACCATACTACCCCACTCGAGTGTCTTTCTCGACCAACAGATCCCATATTATTACTCTATCTTCTCTCATACCAAAGGATGTTTTATATTCTTATGCTTCTAGCATCAGTGTTGGCTGGAACTACTTGTATACATTTTCTATTCTCCAGGATTCTAAGGAATATCTTGACGTTGTTATGGGTATATTAAGACTATTTTCCCACGATATGTATTATTTGCTTGACCCAGAGACTACTCTTTCTTACGTGACCCCGTATATGGTTGTGCATCATGACTTTGGTCTTGAGGGTCTGTTGGTTCCTTTTTTTGTTTATACCATGGTAAGAGATTTTGTGGTTATAGAGAGTCTATAAAAGGTCTTTTTTCATTTTGTCCAAGTTAAAGATCTTAACTTGGAAGGGCCTTTTCTAGAGCCCGTTCCCATGGCTAATGAGTTTTTTTTAATGTCCTTTAAGTTTATCAATACCACGCGGCATTCATGGTCTTGATGAAAAAGGTCTTTCATCTATTCTTGGACATGTTTGTCTATGTCTCCATTGATGATATTTTAGTGTATTCTTAGGGGGAAGTGGGTCATGTAGATCACTTTAATGCCGTGTTGCAAACTTGAAGGAATCATCATTGGTATGCCAAGTTCTCTGAGGGTGAGTTTTGGTTAAAAGTCATAGCTTTTCTTGCTCACGTAATCTATCTCTAGAAAAAGGGTCATGGTGGATTGCCCATGAGGTATGCGATTGTGTGCCTTTTGGTGTTTGTACCTAAGGACTCCTTATTTAGTATATAATGTTGGGATGAGTCTCAAATGTGACCTAGGTGGTTACTATTTAGCACCCCATGCCTATGGTGTCGTGTCTCCCGTGAAGGGAGTGATTCGAGTCGTAAAAAAAAGCGAAGCTTAGTACCCATTATATTAGTCCTTATTCTATTTGGTCTTAAAAGGGGGTTGGCAATGTCGCCTATGAGTTGGAGTTGCATCCTATATTGAACTCCATTTCCCTTGATTTTTCATGCCTTTATGTTCAAGGATGTGTAGGCTATTTCATATTTTCCTTAGAAGACATTGGTATTTTGGGTTTCTTGACTTGTCAAGAGATCTCATTAAGGCTATTGGATTGGTAATTCTACCAGTTGTGAATGATAGGAGTGGCTTTAGGGATGGTTCTATGGAAGAACCTATAGCCTAAAGAATCTACTTAGGTGGAAAAAGAGTCCATAAAGCCTAAATCTCCGCAATTATGTTCCATCCCAAAAAACTCATGTGTAAGATGTGCATTGGTATTCCTAACTTGATGTATGCCTTTGATAGACAATGGGTTGAAATCCCTAATGTTTATGATTGGTTGATGTCTTTGATAAACAAGAGATTCGAGTTCCCAAATGTTTGAGTCGTTTTATATCTTTTATAGGCGAAGGGATCAAGCCCTTAAGCTTTAAGTTGATTAGGTGTTTTTGATAAATGGTGGGATGGAATCCCAAGGATATTTAAATGAGGTGGTTGATTGATAATGATCCTGATATGTGTTGAATTATACCCTTGTTGTGTGCCTTGACCTCAATTAGGTGAAGATTTTGTTTGATGACGGCTAATGTGTTAACTTGAGAATGAGATTGTCTTCACCATCATTCGTGGAAGAATGATCCTAAGTAGGGGAGAATAAAATACCCAAGAATGTGGCCTTGCAAAAATTTTTGGTTAATTGGTGATAATCATGATATGTGTTGTGTTGTAACCTTGTTGTGTTTTGTTTATAAATTATGTAAAGGTTGCCATGATGCATGTTGATGTGATTAACTTGTGTATATTCTTTCTTTACCCTTCCTTCATGGACAAATGATCCTAGTGGTGAATAATCAAAATACCTAGACTGGGGAAGAATTGAAACACCTAGACTTGAACCCTTGAGACGACAACACTTTTTGGTGTCTCTGGGTTGGATACGGTTTGAGGACTTGAGCCATACCCTTGGTATCGACTCGTAGCCTTTCCCATTCCTCTTTTGTACCTTTAGAATTATGTTAAGGTAGCATACTATCACCTATACTATAATATTATCACTTGGTTGTAACCATGAATACGAGTCACATACTATATGGTCGTATGGAGTGAAGACCTAACCTAGAGTGGACTGTTTTAGTCACGGGTGATGCTTATAAGTTAGGTCAGGAGTCGTACCCTTCGGATACAACTCAAGAGTGCCCTTTTGTAGATGCAACAACGTAGTTGAACTAAGAGAATCCTAGGGTACAAGTTAAGGTACCACTCATATCCTAGGTCATAATTGCTATGTGAACAGTAAAGGGGAGTTGTACCCCTACACATGTGGATTTTCTAGATTTTAACCAAGGACATTTTGGTCAGTTCCCATGCCTAAAACCATAATTACTTGCACTATATAAGGTATGATAACCTCCTAATTCTTCATTTACAAGACTCAAATAGTCCTAAAAACTCAAAAATATTCTTGAACCAAGATTAGAGCCTAGGATTTGGATGGAGCTCATCTAGTGTCAATAAGGATTCAAGATTTTTGGTGTATCACCTTTTTTGAGGCATGTATATCTTTCCATATTTAAATAATTCTGAACCCATGTATTTAACACTTTAATTAGTAAGTGTACATGGTGGTTTTGAATCAAATGAAAAGGGTTTTACTACCTAACAATGAATAATGATATTCTTGTTTATAATTGTGTTGATATATGTTATTGATGGTAGACTGCAAATGTGGATGCCTGTTGTATATTGTTTAACATGATGGCCTTGAGTAATCCAAGTCTTGATGATATCTACAAAGAAAATAACCTTGATATAAGTATGCACAAAAGGTGTTTTTGAAAATGTCTAAGTGAAATGCCTAGTTACATGTGGGTGATTTTTGAGTTTGGGAAATGGCCTAATGAGAATGAATGATTGGTAAATGGTATGTTAAAGTTATATTTAACTATGTATTGTGTATTTAGTGATATTATTGGATCAATGACTAATGCGAGATTGAAACCTAGACATGAAAATGAAGTTAGTATATGTGTTGATCCTAAATGTGGTAAGAATATGGTGTAAGCTTTCTAATAAATTGTGAATGGTTATGTGGGTCTTGGTGACCATAAATATAATTAATGATGTGTTAAATAAAGTCATGTGGCCTATTGAAATAATCAATTGTTAAATAGTTGTATGAAGTCAAGTGTGCATCTATTGAATTTACCTAGTGGACATGAATGAGTCATGATAATGCCTAAATGAATGTGAATACTTTAGGACTATTGGTAAAGGGCTTGTTGGCCATGAATTGAGTTATCATGATTGTGATTTCTTTGTATGTGGTTTCTATAAACCTTATTAATCATGTAACGAATTAGCCCACAACTTTAAGTAGTGTGATGGCCTTATAAGTATGAATGGTCGATGATTGATGTTGTTGGCCATATAATTTGTTTAACTATGACCGCATTGGTTTGATGACTAAGAAGGGGTTTCAATTTCCCCTAGTTTAAATTTGAATTATGTATGGAACCAAGTGTGTTGAAAAATTAATATAATGTTTTTAATGACAAATAAATGGTTTGTATGGGTCTTGAGGATCACAAGTTGAATTGTCTAATTAATCGAATGAAGGAATCGTCCTATTTAAATGGTTGACCAATGAAGGCTACCATGGGGACCATGTGGTCATGTATAATGTTGAATTGGCTAAGTGAGACAAATCCCTTAAATGCAATAAGAATTTTATAAATGAACATGCATGAACTAAAGGGTCAAGATTTCAAATTTCAGCTAACGATGGCGATATGATGGATTATAGTTAAAGTCCCTTTCTGAATGAAATGACTTGTGGGTAATGTCCCATCATCTAATGACTTGTGGATAATGTTCCCTCATCTAATGACCTGTGAGTAATTTCCCCTCATCCAATGACTTGTGGGTAATATCCCCTAAGCTAATGACTTGTGGTCAAAGTCCCTCATCTAATATCTTGTGTTTAGATTCCCTTACTTAATGATATCTCTTGAGGTTAAAATACCTCATCAAATGTAAAAGAAAATGACTATAGTTCCATGCCCACTTGAATGTGTAAGCATGGGGTTAGAGTTCTATGCCCACTTAAATGTTTACACATGCGATTAGAGTTACATTCACAATTAAAAATATGATTATGCGATTAGAGTTCCATTCCCACTTGAATGTGTAAACATGCAATTAGATTTCCATGCCCACTTGAATTTGTACGCATGCTATTAGAGTTCCATGACCGATTAAATATGTGATTATGTGATTAAAGTTCCATGCCTAAGTGCATGTGCGAGCATGTGATTAGTGTCCCATGCCTAGTCGAATATATGATTATCTTATTAGATTTCCACACCTAAGTAATTTTGGTATATGGGTAGAGACCTTCTTTCAACTGATTATTTTGTGATTATGTTCCCTTGCTTGATAAAGTGTAACCATGGATAAAGTACCTTTTCTAATGATATGTGAATATGGTTAAAGTCTTATGCCAAATAAGTATGGTATGAACCTAAGCGTGGAATGTCGAAGTCCCTCAATTTGTGTCATATGATTGAAGTACTTAAGAATGCTATTAAGTCTTGATAACTTGTTTGGCACGTGAAATATCCATGTGTAAGGATAAATGTGTGAATATGATTGAACATGATATATTGACTTTTTATTGAATTTTGATATTATTTTATCCTTATCCTTGAGTTATATGCTAGCTCTCCGACTGCTAACCATCTTCTAGCGCTACATCCCCATGCGATGTAGGCCCCGGAAGATCTTCTTTTTCTTTCACATAATGAACAGGGTTTGAGTGGATTCGTGCATTGACCTTGAAGTGGTGAGCTTTAATACTCTGGAATACCTACCTCTTATATTCACGTTACATTATGTTATAGATTTGTATAGGTATGGTACTTAGCTATTGTCAGGGGCACATCCCGAGGAATTATTGACTTCGGTTTGTTAGAGGTTTTATGGATGACTGTGGACTTGGGCATGTTGTCTAGACTATTGTTATTAATGAAATGGTAAATGTTGTCTAGGATTGACAATTAGTCTTATATCTCCAGCATTCTTATTATATAATCGGGATCAACCCAACCCTCGTGAATGATTATCGATGATTAGGTTGGGTTATCGGGGAAACCTCTAGTTCATGTGAGCTTGAGATTCCCATATGACACGGCTCGAAGTTCAGGGCGTATCAAGTTGGTATCACAGCCTATGTTAATTTTTCGTTGAGATTCTACAAAACTATGTCAAGTATAGTCTATTTTATAGATGTGAAGCGCGCCACACTTATAAGAGGAAGGCTATGAGGCATTTAGGAATGTTTCCCTTTTTTGTGTTTATATATCAAACTATATATTGTCTAAGGGATTAGATTCCTCTGATTTTTGTTTGCTCATCTTTTAGATCAAGTATCTAAGAAAATCTGACATTTGGGCAAACCCTTCTATCCCAGCTGGGGCAATATGGGCAATACTCGTCCAACTTCTAGAATTTGGACCTAGTCAAGGGTCTTGACATCTGTCTATTCTCATGGTGTTCCAATTATTCTTACTAACCCCACTAAGGTAGGTGAAATTTCTCCTCAGTCGGCTCAGAATGCTGAGTTCCATCACCCCTTTGCTCTATTAGATCATGTTAGTGGAAAATGGTCCAAAAGGAGTTGTTGGGTGGGTCCTAGTTTCCTTTCTAATACTAGTTATCCATACACAAACCCTCTGGGAGGAGGGCGTCTTCAGATTGGTGATGCTTGTAGGGAACAAGGTGCCCAATACTAGACCAGCGGGGACCAATCCTCATTAACCTATCCTTTTTGTCGATTTTACAGTCAATCATATTATGGTTGTTGTGAGAAAGGAAAGGACGGGTATTTTTTATATGGTCAACTGGGTCACAAACAACGGTATGGTCCCACAAGGGTTTCTGCATGGGAAAAAGAAAGTTGGTTATCGATTCTCTAGCTGTGGGACCCAGGGATGCCCAAGTTCAGGATAATGGTGCCCAGTTAGCTCTATCCCACCCTTTTTGTAGATTCTATGGTCAAATTCATATTCATTAGTGTAATATGGGGAGAGGAAAATGTTACCATTATGGTCAAATCAGTCAAATGCCACGAGAGTGCCCCACCTGAGTGGCTTTCTCGGCCAACAAAGCCCATATCGCTACTCCATCTCCTCCCATACTAAAAGGTGCTTTATCTGCATTTGTTTCTAGCATCGGTCTTGGCCGAAACTACTTGTATGAACTTGTTATTCGCTATGATTCTAAGGAATCTCCTAATGTTGTTAAGCGCATGTTAAGATTATTCTCCCAAAATGTGTATTGTTTGCTTGATCTAGGGTCTACTCTTTCTTACGTGACCCCGTATATGGCTGTGCATCGTGACTGTGGTCTTTAGGGTCTGTCAGTTCCTTTATTTATTTCTCCTATAGTAAGAGACTCTATGGTTATAAAGAGTCTACAAAGGGTGTTTGATCTTTTGGTCCGATTTAAATATCCTAACTCTGAAGAGCCTTCTCTAGAACCCATTCCCGGTGCTAATGAGTTTCTTTTCATATCCTTTGAGTCGACCAATGCCTCAGCGGCATTCATGGGCTTGATGATTAAGGTCTTGCTTCCATTATTGGACATATTTGTCTTTGTCTCCATTGATGATATGTTAGTGTATTTGAAGGGGGCAGGTCAGGTAGATCACCTCCATGCCGTGTTACAAACTTTGAGAAATCATCATTGGTATGCCAATTTCCACGAGGGTAAGTTTTGGTTAGAATTCATGGCTTTTCTTGTTCATTATCTATCTCTAGTAAAGGGATCATGGTGGATTACCCATGAGGTATGTGGTGGTGTGCCTTTTGGTGTCAGTACCTAAGGACTCTTCATTTGGTATGTTATGTAGGGATGAGTCTCAAATGTGACCTACTTGGTTACTATAATGCACTCTATATGTATAGTGTTTTATCTCCTATGAGGGGAGTGATATGAGTCGGTGAAAAATAAGGGAAGCTTAGTCCCTATTTCGGTGAAAAAAAGGAAAGTTAGTCCCCATTGTGTTAGTCCCTAATCTATTTGGTCTTGAAATGGGGTTGGAAATGTCGCCTATGAGTGGGAGTTGCATACTAGATTGAACTCTATTTTCCCTAATTGTTTATGCCTTTATGTGCGAGAATATGTAGGTGACCCCTCGATGGCAGTTTTCTCAGAGGACGTCGGTATTTTGAGTTCCATGCCAACTTGAATGTGTACGTATGCAATTAGAGTTCCATGCCAGGTTAAAAATGTTATTATATGATCAGAGTTCCATGCCCACTTGAATGCGTAAGCATGTGATTAGAGCTCCTATTTAAGTGTCGTTTTTGTTTTTGTAATGCTTTGTTGCCTCAGGACATGCACACGTTCTAAGTTGAGGGTGTTAATGTGCTATAGAAATATAGCACTTTCGATGCTTAAAATGAGAAAAAGATTCAAGTTTCTGAGGTTATTCTGTTTGATATGATGCCTTTTGGGTATGTTTTTGACACGACCCGAATCGAGGCCTTCTCATAAGGAGAATACCAAGTCTAACCAGGACCGGGCATAACCTTCGATACCCAACCCAACCTCCAAACACGTAAGCTGAGTTGGATGAATTCTGATCATATAACAAGATAGTGTTTTGTACAATTCTAGACTCTGGGATAGGTCCATAACCGTGAGCAACCCAAGCAAGTCCAACAATCCAATACCCAACCAATCACCACACCAAAACCAAAAAATAACCAAGTACGAGTCCATATCATAATAGGAGAGAACAATAATAAATACAGTCAAATAGTATCATCTATAATACCAATACATGTGCCAAAGATAACACCACTACCGACACTGGCCATACCAACCCATAGTAGTTCCACAAAGCCTCTAACTAAAAGTAAAACAATATCCGGTTGGGACATGCCCCAACCATTGCCAAAACCAATGTCTATAAAATGACTAAAGTATGTAAAGACATTCATGAAATAAAATGGAGCCTTCAGGAATATATGGAAGCTCACCACTTCAATCTAACACAAGCTGATCCCAAATCTGAACACTATGAAGAAGGAGTGGAAGGACCGGTTCCTGCATCGCGTAGGGATACAATGCCTAAATACAGGTTAGCGGGTGAACACTAGCATGCACTCAGGATAAGGATAAAATATTGACAAGCTTTAAAACCAAGAAAACTAACCATATGCATTCACAACCATACATACATATATATAACTATGCTGGGAAAGGGAACCAGGTTTAGCATGCCTTTAAAACCTTTATCCTGGGTATGTGTAGCTTAACTGTCTTAGAACTCCCCCCCCCCCTACAGGCTATATGGGTCCAGTGTAACCCCTAAATGGGCCTCGATACTTGTAGCCACATAAATCAGAGATACCATAAGAGTAGGTGATTCCCGAGTACCCCTTAGTCTCGATGATACATATATAAAAGTGAACTTAAGGGATTCCTGTGTACCCGTAAGTGTCATATATGGCTGCCATGACCAATCCTCATGTCAGCAAACATGAGTTTCCAGTGTCCGTTCATTGGAGTCACACCTTCATGGTTATCTATCATACTCCGCCATTTTATCCAATTAAAACTATTATCACAATACTAAACCACCATTCCATTTATTATTAACCAAGGTTATAAGTAGTGGTATCGTTATACCGACTATAGCTTGAAAGCAATGTCCTTATCAATCATTTTTAAGAAGAAGGGATTCCCATATACCCATAGATTACATTATTAAGCTGACTTAAAGGAACCCCATGTACACCACAAGATGTTTGTTATTAAGTTTGCTTAGGGGATTCCCTTGTACCCCTCTAGGGTTTCAACTAGTCCAACCATAACCACCAAGTCCTTACCATTTAACCATTCCAAACCATTTATACCATTTAGGGTTCCATTACAATGTTATATCATGCATAGTTCAATGAAATTTAACAATTTAACCAAAAACATTTTCATAGGTATTTTATCAAACGAGTTGGGGGCATAGTGTTTCCAAAGCCAAAACCATGTACTTATTAACCATTCCTAAGCAATCAAATTTTCAAACCACCATAATAATATGAAAACCATAAGGAAAAGACATGGGAAAACCATAACCAACCATTGTAACCAAAACCCCCAATATGTATTTGAAAATCCAAGACCATACAATATTTATGCCATAAAAGAAATTCATAAAACATGCCTGCAGTTAGAAGTTACAATAAGGGAGGAGTACATGCCTCTGATTAAGAAAATGGCAGAGAGAAATCACCCTTATAAGTCCCAAATTAATCACCTTGAAGAAAACCCTAGCCTTCTTTAACACAAGAACCTTGAGAGAATTTGAGAGTGCTTAAGAGAGTTTGGTTGATTTCAAATAGGTTAATGAAGCCCCAAAAAGGTGTTTTATGTTGTGGGTTTATAATATGTTAAGAGGGGAAATGTCTAGATTACCCCAACATAAACTTCTTAAAATTCCCGTAGGATGGTACGACCACCCCACCCTAACCATACCCTAGGGTACAAGTGGTACCCTTATCTCGTACCCTAGACCTCTCCTTAGACCCAACACTTTCCAACACACGACTACCAAAGACAAACCGTACCCAACCATACGATTAGTACCATGAAATCATACCCTATCCAGAATAGAATTACCTAGACTAAACTAAAGGCAACATATGATTGATACATTACCGTTTGTACCCTAACATACGACTCGTATGTTCTATCTGTACCTTGGACAGAAACCATCCAACCCACACTAGTCACCATATGACCAACACCAACTAAATCATACCACATCATATGAGATATACCCCAAGTTGTATGATGTCTAGAAGACAAAAATCAAGAATTTTCTAAGGGTCAAAAGCCAGGGTGTTTTAGTCTCCCCCACTAGGATCATTTGTCCCCGAATAACGGATAAGGTAGTACAAGCACTAATTACACCCCAACATAACCATTCCAACCTTTGATTAAGTTAGAGAACAAAGATGCAAGAAATCAATGTTTCTTTATCCAAGTTTGAAAAAGAAGATGAGATTAAGAATACATACCATCCGTATGTATATCCATAGCAGAAACAAATGCGGATACTCCGACTTCAGCTCCTCTTCCTCCCCCAAGTAGATTATTCCAACTTGTGGTTCTGCCATAGAACCTTAACTAAAGATACACCCTTGGTCCGCAACCAACAAACCTACCAATCCAAGATTTCAATTGGGATTTTTCATAGGAAAGAGAATTTGAGATACCCAATCATTCCAAAGGAACACCGATGAAGGATCACCTATACACTTTCTCAACATAGAGACATAGAATAGCAGATGAATGGAGCTCAAACTAGAACAAAACTCTAATACATATAAAACATTACCAACCCTCCTCAAAACCACATAAAGATTAACATACCGGGGACAGAGCTTTCCTTTTTCCCATACTGCATTACACAATTCATGGGAGACACCTTTAGGAACACCTTATCCCCAATATCAAACTCTAAGTCCCTACACCTTATATCTACATAGGACTTTTGGCAACTTTGTATAGCCCTAAGCCTATCTTGAATGAAGTTTACCTTCTTCATAGCCTGATAAACCAAATTCACGCCAAACATATCTACCATATATTTATTTTAACACCACACAAAGTTATAAATAAGCTTCTAACCATTTGCAATATGATTATAGGCCCAAAAATAATTATTTTTAATAATAGACAAATGTCATTGTCATTTACCTAGTATATAAGGTGTTTTTGATGTGAATGATGGTCATAGGAAATATTTAGAGCGAAGTTGAGATGAGAGGATTTAATATCAGATATTCGATTCTACAATATTCAAATTTAAATAAGTATAACATCTAGAATATATAGATCTTTGGAGATCAAGACCCACCAAATGAAAGGTATTTTTTCCAATGCATCTAATTTTAATCTGATAGTGGAGTAAAAAGTTTGAGCATTTTTGTGAGCGGACCAATAAGGGTTTTCGATAGAGGCGTGACATATGGGTTATGCTCCATTTTAAGACTGTGCCACACTAGTTGTGATTTGAGATAAGAACGTGCCACACAAATAGTCATGGTGACTCTAAAATCCTATTTTTCCTTTAGTTTTATGAGAGCAAACCAGTCATTTACATCCTAAATGATACTGTAACATATACTAAATCATTTTTCCTTATCCCATAATACAAATACATTGTTTCCTCTCCTCAAAAAATCTCAAGAGAATCAAAAGAAGGGATTTCTCTTCAAAACTTCATACTTTCAAGGTTACAATTCAAGCTTTCCTTCAAGAAATCAATAAGACGAGGTATGTGGTGTTTGATCAAGGATTAACTTTCATCCTTGTACCCGAATTCTCCGTTTTTATATGAATTTACAGATTTGATGATTAGGGTTCATTCCCACTTTCCATTTTTTTGAAATCATAATTTTTCTTTATGACAAACTTTATTTAGTAAAGGAGTTCATATTTATTCATGTTTTTGCTCACATGATTAATCTTATGAATTTAGTCTTAGTGTTTTGACATAAAGTTCCATGATTTGGTAAATTTATATAATTTTAGCATTGTTCACTCCGTTTATAAGAAGTTCAAACTTACTAGTTCAGATTATAAATTATTACAGCAAGATTACAATCTCAATTTTGATGTTATGATCTCAGATATGAGATGAAATTCACATAGTTACTAATGAGAATGATTTATCGATAGAAAAATGATCAATGTTCAGACTTATAAACATATATGTTTACTTTATGGTAAATTTTATATGTTATGAACCCTAGTACATTTTGGAAGTAGTATTTAGTACCGAGAAAATGCGGATTTAGCATAACTAAATTTTCAAACTATGCGTCGTCTTAGGTTAAAAGGGCCTTATTAGTTAAGAGTGTCTATTTTTGGAAGAAGTCCTCATTAGTTGAGAGCATATTCCTTATCAAGAGAGAACTCACGCCAAGCAGGGTTCTTTACCCTGGCAAAAATATTGATTTTAAAAACTAAGTGTAACGACTCACTAACTTTGCCAGATTATGCTTTTCTGCTTATGCTTTATTATATTTTTTATTCATGAACATGGTGAGTCTGTATACACTTAGCATGCATATTCTTAAGCTTATGATACATATCAGTTTTACTTATTGCATACATCCCCATATACTCAACACATTCCAGAAATACTAGCCACATATATGTCTGTATGGCTACATTATTTCATAATATAGGTATTAGTTGTATCCCACAAAATCATGATCAGGCAGTTCCCAGCTTCCATCCATCAAGTGATGAGTTCTGTTTATTCGAGGACTTAAATTAGTTAGAGTTCTAGTATTTTATTTTGATTTCTTTGTATTGATTAGGGATAGTTGGGGGTTCATATCCCGGCTACCTATAGTCAATATTAGTAGAAGCATCATAGATAGTCAATTGGAGTTGATGTATTCAGTTTTAGTTTCCTTTTAGTATAATCAGTTATGTATATTTTTTTAATGATAATGTAATGAAAATATTATCTCATGATTATGCTTTTGCTAAGTAAGTTTATCTCTTGTATATAATTAATCAAATGTTCATGCATTATGCCAGTATCATGAGTTAGCATGTGATTTCTCGTAGTTCTAATCATCGTATGTCATCCATGGGGTAGTCTAGGGGCATTACAAAGTTGGTATCAGATCATAGAGTTCAAATGTCCTAGGTAAAGTCATGTAAAATGGTACAATAGTGTCTGTACTTTTCTTCAAGAGGCTACAGGGCATTTAAAATATGTTTCCCTTCTTTCATACTCTAGATCGTGCAGTAAAGTTGCCTTCTTAAAAACGTAAGTCGATTTGTGTGTTATTCCAAAATCCTCCACTAATGAATTATCCTTGATTTAATGTATGAAGTAAATTTCAATTCCTCCATATATGATGCTCTTCTATTAACTATTAGAAACTTCAAAAATTGCACAACGGGTGTGACAAGAGCCCATTAGTGTGTTTTAAGTCCTTTAATGCAAAGGCTTGTGTACTCATTCATATGAGTTGTATTATTACAACATAATATTACATGTATTCAGATTTCTCTTTAACCCCTTATTAAAGATAGCACTCATGAGAGGAGAGAGTATGTACCTAGATTATTGAACAGAGTTCTCATTAAGGTATATTGTAACTTAGAGTGTTTATTGGCTAAGGTGACTTTGGAGTATCCTTGAACTCAGAGAAGAGTTCGTGATGGTGTTTCATTTGGTTGGAAAAATATAGTTTATTAATAAAGTATCAGCTTGTTAAGTATTGTTTGGGATAGTGATGATAGTTATGTGAAAGGTAGGCTAGTAGGCATGAAATAATGTAAGCAAGAATTTAAGTTCATTCACACGCAATTAAGTATGATAGTGTAGGTATAATGTAGATATGTTCGCAAGGAAATATGTGGTTACATTATTTTCTAAGATTATTAAGTGTTGTATTTTCTTAGATAGTACCCTTGAGTTGTTATGTGTGAAGAAGTCTAGTTATATAGTACATGGTGTTCTTTATATCCAAATTAAGGTGTTATGGATAGACGATGTTGAGTCTATAGGTGTAATTTTAATTCTCATGGTTTGGAAAAAATATAATTTTAGAGGTTTGATATTAGCTAACTTTGAAGAGAAGGGCACATTATGTATTTAGAGAGGCAGGGATGTTTACCAAGAAAAGTGTGAGTAGATGATTATGATTATTGAAGCTAGATAAAGTTAAGGGTGGTATATATGAAATGAGTGTCCAAGAATGATGTTAGTATTTTTCAAATATAGTTTATCCGAGTGAGTTGACCATTCAAGCATAGATTGTTAGAGTAAAGAAATTATGGATCAGTATTAAGGATATGTAATTGGCTCATATTAGAATGTAGACATTAATCTAAGGGGTATATGATAAGGTGAATAACCAAATCAAGTTTTGTGAATTAGATTGTGATTCATGTCAATAAGAGTTATGATGAGAAAGTGATTCATTCCTACTCTAGTGTATTACTTGAATTTCGGTTATTATGGCACCCTATTCATGTTGTGTGTGATATATCCATGCACATGACCAATGCTTACACACTTTATAATATTCATGTTCATCCTCAGCTCCTAGTAAAAGAAGTAATAGCATCACTCCATGATCCCGGTCATACCCATGAATTAATTAATTCCTCTTATGCTAAATAACTTATGATAAGTATGAGTTTGTATTTCACAGTCTTGTCAGTTCCCTGAACTCATAGTACACCCTTAATAACTAGTGAAATTGCATCATGTCATATACGTCCCCAGTTAGATCTCTTTAATGAATCCATGCCTATGATACTCTATTCTTTAGGCTGCAATCAAGTGACAAAGTTATGTATAGTATTTTTTCATGCTTTACGTCCTCATTATCTATCACTTCAGTGATGCTTATTATATTAAGATAGTGGTGATAAAAATAGATTAACAATAGGTTAGATGGGAGACATTAGATGCTCCATATGAGGGAAAATTATTGTATGATTGTTTTATCTAAGACGATAAGTGTGAAAAAATATCGAGGCAAAGATTTGGTATATGTCATAGTTAGTTGAGAATTTTTTTTGTGCCTTTTTGGAGATAATTCATGAAATTACTATTAATAGAGGTATTAGAGAATATGGAAAAATTCCTAGATGGGTTGGTTTCCTAGATGTTCTTATATGGTTATAATGATAGGGTTGAATGTCATATTGGAAAATAAGTGGACGAATTCATTGTGCACTAGTGAATTCCTAATTAGAGCTTGGAGTTAGTTGTTGAAGTGGAAAGGGGTATTATTCTTGAGATAAGAGCTCCGGAAAGACATGGATATTGAATTCTATAGTTTAGACTAGTATTATTGTGTTATGTGTGGTACCTTGCGACTTCAAATTAGTATTGAACATGTTGAGATTATGTAGTTCAATTCATACTTTGTAAGGGGTTGTAATACTAACATGGATCCTTCAATACCATTCACTCGCAGTAGAGAAAAGGAGCTTCAAGATCTACAAACCATGTTTGCAAGGAAAGAGGCTTTAAAGAAACTAGAAGGGTACCAAAGGAAGGTATTCAATGTATGAAAGGTCAATCGATGTGAAGAAGGAGAAGAGAAGGGGTTAAGTGTGCAAATATCCACTTCTTAAATTCAAAGATTCATAAAAGCGAAGAGAGCCAAACAAGCCCTTGTTTCATTAAGCGCATATTTGTAAAAGCTAACTGTCCTTTTAATTCTTCATATAAATAGAATATTTTCTTATTTTACATGGGAGTTTTAAGGAATATTAACATTTTTGAAGAAATTGTATTTTCTTCATAAATTCCCTTTAAGGAAATTAGTGAAGTAATTAGTGTAGTTAGTGGGTTAATTAGCATTAATTTGGAATTATTAGTAAACTTTTGGCTTGATTAATTGAAGAATCACCCATTTGTGGTTCTTGTTTCATTGATTGTTCAAGCTAGGATTTGTGTTTATGTATTGAAATCAATTGGGAGGTGAGGATATCAAGTCCCTTGTTGCTTATAATTTCAATACTTAAATGTTAATCCACATGTCTTTTTTATTTTATTTTTTCTTTCTTGTTCTTCTTTTTTATTCTTATTATTTTGGTATTTAGAGCCTAGGTTTAGGTGTGTTTTCACAAATCTTAATCTTGGGATTTCTATCTCTTCAATAATCAAAAAGAATCCAAAAATATGAAGAAAAAAAATATTTTGATTTGTTGTTTTTGACACTGGATCCTTATTCTCTAGTGTCATTTGAATTAAAATTCATAAATTTCATCCAATTTAGCATTGTTGGAAAGATTCTACCATTAAAGGATCTTGAAGGTTTGAAACTAGAAAACGGGTCTTGAAGATTAGGGATGATTCAAAGTACAAATATTTTTGGGTTTTGTTCTCTAGGTTGACAGAAAGCTACTTCTAAAATTTGGGATAATTTCGTGAAGAATTGTAGAAATTAGAAACTCTGGTGTTCTTAAAGTTCATCATATTCTTAAATGAGAGTATTTGATCTAAAGAGAAAGTGTTAGAAGTGTTAGTGGGGCCACTTGTGGAATTTTAAAAAAGATATTTTTTAAAAAATAAATGAATAAATAAATAAATAAAAGTTTCCATGTGGCCACCATGTCAGAATCCACATAGACAGATGACGCGATAAGAAAACTAGCAGCCAAGCCCCCAACGCCTATACAACACGTATGGATAGTTTCAGATGCTGAATTTCAGCCTTTTCAACACTTGTTTATTTTTAGGGTCCCAAGTTTTAGGAACTTCAAAAATTTTCTAAGTGTCCAAACTCCATGGTTCTTTTTTCTACACTTTCATTCTTTGATTTCTCAACTATTTAGCAAGTAATAAACATATTAATTACTTGTTAACTAGTTTTAAATTGCCAAATCTTATTTTGATTCCTCAAATTAAGCAACATAAATAATTTTTCTACTTTTGTTATTTAGTTTTTTTTAGTCCGGATTTTTTTGTGCTTCTTTTCTTTAACTTTTCTCACCTTAATTCCTAGTTAAACCTCTTGACTAAAGTCCTTTATTATTCAATCGAGTTATACTTCTTTCAAGAGTCACAATAATCTACTCCACTATAAAGGATAGGTGATATTGAATTAATTGAGCCAAGCTAGTTCAATTTTGAGACGACACCTCAAGAGACGGGTTGGAAATTTATATATGATGACATGGGCTTTTCTACTAAAATTTCTTGTTTTTGTAGGTACCATGTCAAACGCAATTCCAAGTGGGGGATTCTCCAACTACATCTTGAAGGACATCACTCACCTCACCAAACAAGTAGTGCAAATGAGTGTGGCTATAAGTGGACTTAGAGAGGAAATAAATAGAATATTAGGATGTATGTCGGAAAGTTTGTGCGGGTAAAGAGAGGGAAATAAATACAAATATAAAATTAGGGGGAAAGGAGGGAGTCGGTGCAATACACTCCCATTACTCTGTGGCAAGCTCACGAGTTATGTTTTCCTCTACCAAATCAACGCTGAAACTTCCAACAACCTACCTACTAAAAGAACAACACTAAATTTTCAAAAAAAAAACTACAACCATATCCCCAACCACAACCCTATTATCCACCACAAGAGAATCGATCTCTTTTGGAAAACCAAACCCCACTCTGAAACACATCAAATACATCCTTGCATAGTTCCCAAACATCAACCCCACAAAATGCACCATAAATGTCATACCAAGACTACCAATACCAAAATCCACTCTATGATGTAATGAATAATAAGTTCAATAATGATGAATTTCGGGAGCATGGAAATAGAAATAACGTTGGTGTCATGATCCAATATACGAGTCATGATGGTACCTAATTTATCCCACCAGTAGGTAAGCCAAACCGTATCGCAGAGCTACACACAAGGAGATAACTTGGTGGAAAATGGCCTAAAATTTGGAAATCAACATTTAAAAAGTTAAAATAGCAATAAACCAGTCATAACATCCTAATAGATAGATAAAGGGTTAACAACCATCCCATGACTCAGTAATGTTGGTACACAAGCTACTATAACGAAATTATAAGTATTGAATTCAAATACAGTGTGTTTCAAAAATAAAAGACTAAGCATAAATAAGTAGAAGGAAAAATGATAACTCCAACTCTAAGAGCTCACTCAAACTTTGAAATAAACCTTGCACGAGAGTCACATCAATGGAAGAAACTAGTACTCGGATTTAAACCAAAAAAATATAGAAGTATAGTAAGAGTACCAAAACCATGGGTATTCAATAGGCATAGTCAACTGACTAAGCTAAATCATGATATAAATATGATACGTACAAGATAAAATAACCTAAGTCATGGTAATAGAGCAAACCCAAAAATAAGTTACAACACCGTTGTGCATAAGTAAATAAATAAATACAGAAAGAAACATAAATATCACACCATTCTGACTAGTAAATGGTCCTCCACAAGCCAATAAGTAAATTACCCGATGCAAGCCCCCATAAGTCTGGAGAGTACAAACAAGGAAAGTAAACAACCTAATAGCCATAAATTACCAATTATCATGCCCTAACCAAGAGTCCATATAAAACATATCATATCATAAATAACTCCCAAAAATGTCAAACTTGAATCGGTACTCAATAGTGCCATCTTCATTACCATTATTTGTTGGACTTAAATTGGAACTCATATTAGTAACATCATCATCAAATGTCAGATTCAAACTAAACTTATATATACATATCATTATCATCATTAATGGTCGAACTTAGATTGAAACTCATATATCATTAGACCATGTTAATACACTGTGTAAATAAGTCATATCTCTAAATCATAATAATTATCCACCGAAACCTACTCAGAATTAGCACTAACTCTCAATTACTAAACTAGCATAATCAATAAGTATCTAATCTCTTCAAAGATCAAAAAAAACGCATTAATAAGGCTTTATCATGCATAAATAAGTTTACAAAATTTAATACAAGTTTTGGCCTAAGGTGGGCCGAAGGGACCCACTTTAAATCTCCGAAGTCCATTTTAGGAAAGTTCTACCCCGGACTAGGCTAAGGTATATAAATTCATTTATAGATGTTAAATTAGGCCTAATTAGACCTAAGATAGAAATTTATCTTAAAACATGAGAAATTAGGTCAATTATGCCTAAAATTATGCTTTCAAGAAAATTCAACTAACTCAAATATCTTCAATCATACCTCAACACTTAAATCTCACCACAAATCTAGCATAATATCATAAGTATACTATGAAATAGCTCAATATATTAAGAGGGTAAATATATCCTACCTAGACACCAAACATTAGCCTAAAGAATCTGATAAACCACTGATTTTGCTTTTCCAGAAGCTTCTGCAAGGTGACCCACCATCAAAATCACAATCTACTCAGAGAAATGATACTCATATTGCACTATTTTACTTCGGGTACAAAATCATGTAAAAATCCCTTGTGGGGCCTATTTACGAAATCGCACTTTTAAACCAACACAACATCCCTCTATGCTCAAGAAATATTTAATCTCAAAATAGGTGAATTTTGAGATCTAATGGTGTTATAATTAAGCTAAAAAGTTTTAGGGATTTTAGAAAAAAGATAAAGGATTCTATCAAGAAATTAATGGAAATTTACCACAAAATCAAAGAAGAAATGCATAAATTAACTATACCAAAAATGCATAAATTAACTATATCAAAGCTCCACAGTCACCTATAATTGATTCTCCCAAGAATTCCCACTTTTTAGGGCTCAATATTTTAGAGAATGGTTGAAGAAAAGTGAAAATTAGGCTAAGTGAGCTATTTATACCCTTTCCAAGTACGCGAAAACCACTTAAGTGGACATTGGGCTACTTTAGCGGTAGGCACTAAAGCAGTACTGTAACTCCCCAAAAATTTAACCTGAGACATCACACGTGCTTAGGACCACAAGTGATCCCAAGCTAACCCTTTCTACTCGCATAACTCATAAGCAACTGAATAACATGTATAAAATGAATAAATTCACCGAGCAAGAACATAAAATTATGGAATCTATAAAACACAATATTAATACAACTTTTTCATTATCATGAAGTATGAAAAGAAGGACTAAAGTTACATAACTAACTCTAACTGACATCTGTGAAGCCTCTACTGGTATTGACTATAAGTAGCTGGGACATTACCCCCAGTTATCCCAAGTCAATACTACAGAATAAATAAAAATGAAACACTGCTCAAACTATATAACTATCTCCGGCCCTTGAATCAAGAGGACTCATCACCTGCTGACTGGGAGCTGCAACTTGTCTGAATATGTTATATGTGCTACAACTGAAGTGGTACCTATATTATGAGACAATTTAGCACATAGCCATATATGTGTATCAATACTTTGAGGATGCACTGAGTATATGGGGGTGAAATGCAACAAGTAAAACAATACCTCATAATTTATAAATCATGCATGCTAAATGTAAATGACTCACATAGCTCGAGTAAATCTGAAATATTGAAATCTGAAATCATGAATAATAAAGCACCTATTCTAAATCTTGTGAGTCATTACACTTAGTTCTAAAATCTGTATGAAATTCTCAAATCATATAGGCTAAGTGAAAAAGAGCTCACCCTTGTGTTTAAAAGTTAATTGTAACTCTGTAACTGAAATCTCATGTGAATCAATATCTGAATAAGTTTATGATCGCTTACACTTAGTTTCTAAAATCTTTGGAGAAAATACTCAAAAATTGTTTATTTACTTTTACAAGCAGGAACATACTTTTCTTTAAGGGACAATACTTTAAGAAACTACTATAAAAATCTTACTATTACGGAGGTTCTCTTAAATGGCATACACTATGTGAGCTACATGGAGTCCAAAATTTTGTCCTCCTAAGAAAGAAACCTTAAGTTGGGAAGAGGCGTCATACTCTTTCCAAGGAGTATAACCTCAACTTAGTGATCACTATCTCGGCCTAGGGCCCATAAATCTCAATCCTATGGTGGCACATAATTTTGGGCTATAAAATCGTAGTAACTTACCCAACTTGGTGCTAAATACTACTCCCTTTAATTAGCTAAGCTCTTCTCATAGGAAATCCACTTTTAAAATAATCTCATGGTTTATAATGAAACCAACTACAAAATCTGTAATCTTATTCAGTGAGGTGGATTTCAAAGATATTACGACCATCAAGGTCAAACTTTCTCGATAATCTCAAAATAATCAAATCATGGGTGCTTATAGCACAAAATTTCTTAAAATTGCAAATCTCAAGTAGGGCTTAGCGACCCATAAATCAATCTCAGGTTAAGACGTATCGAAATGCATACTAGATATCATAAAGATTCATAAATCATATAGAAATCTGAAAATTTTCAGCAATATGCATTATAATATCAACATGATCATGTACTTCAATTTCTAAAGCATTGAAAACATCATAATCTCAAGAATAACAACATAGGGTACAAACCCATACTTCAATTCCATAAGAAAATATGTAAAATCATATATCTTTGTAATTAAAGATAAGTTTTAGGCACAAGGACAAAAGAATTATCCATGTTCAAACCCCACATACCTTAATGGTGATGAAATCATTGAAAGATTGGACCTTTAATCTTGATTGAAATAATCCTTGAAGAGAATATTGAATTCTGAGCTTTACTTCTTAACTCTTGAAAGGTGACACTCGGATTTTGTTTTTGAGAATGAAGGAGATATTTTGAGTTTCTTATTGATTAATTAGGGTTAAGAGAGAGGAGTTTTTGCATTTAATATCTCACAAAAACGTTTTGAAGTGATTAGGGAAGTTTTAGGGGTGCGAAATGACTTCAACACCCTTGATCTAGGTCAAAACGGAGTGTTTTAGCACTTGGCAATCACTTAGGCAGTGCCTAGGTAATAACCTCGGTTAAGGTGGGTGACGCCTTGTCAATTTCCTAAGTTTGGTTGGGCGGCGCCTAACCAATCGCACACCTTTACTACCTCTCACAAAAATGGGCATAACTTTTCGCTTGGGTATCAGATTAAGGCAAACTTCGTATCGTTGGAAAGCTAATTTGATTCTCTAAAATTTGGCGGGTATAATTCTAACAAAATACCACATATATATCAATTTATGCTCATTCAAATATGACCCTTATGAAATCAAATACTAAAACTTGATGGATTCAAAAGCTCTTAGCTCGCATTACTTTAAGTGACTCTTATGAACATGTTTAACACATCCTAAGATCTCTTATCCTAGGATACTCATTGTAAGTCATGTACTCAAATATGAATTACAAGATTAGAGGTTTCACACGTATGAACAATGGTTCATTTTCTAGCTTAGAATAGCCAGGGTATTACAAGTACCTTACTAATATAGCAGGATGCTAAGGCGATCAACTGGCACTAAAGCAACTATTACTTTAGCGGCCAACTAACCACTTAAGCGACACTTTCCAAGTTTTTCAGGGCCACTGAAGTGCGAACTAGTCATTCACATTCTAAATAATCGTATAACCTAGACTAAAGCATTTTTTCTCATCCCATAACATAAATCCACTATTCCTTCTCCTCAAAAGGGTTTCCTCTCTAAAAATTCATACTTTTAAGGCTATAATTTAAGTTTTCCTTTAAGAAATCAATAGGACTATGTATGTGGAGTTTGAACAAGGGTTAACCTTCGTCCTTGTGCCCAAATGCTCAGTTTTTTATGAATTTATAGATCTGATGATAAGGGTTCATTCACAATTTCCATGCTTTTGAAATCATGATGCTTTTTTATGATTTAAATTTATTTAGTACAATAATTCATATTTATTCATGTTATTACTCATGTGATTTATCTTATGAATTGATTTTTAGTTTTTTGACATGAAATTTTATGAGTTGGTAAATGTATATGATTTTAGCATGAATCACTCAGTTTATAAGAAGTTCAAACTTACTAGTTCAGATTATAGATTATTACAGCATGATTACAATCTGAGTTTTGAACTTGTGATTTTGAACTTATGATCTCAGATATGATATGAAATTTATGTAGTTACTCATAAGGATGATTTAGCAATAGAAACATGATTAAATTTCAGATTTATAAACCTATATGCTTACTTTATGGTGAATTTCATACATTATGAGCCATAGTATATTTTGAGAGTAGTATTTAGCACCAAGGAAATGCGGATTTAGCATACCTAAATTTCTAAACTAGGTACCACCTTAGGTTAAGGGGTCCTCATTAGTTGAGAGTGTCTTGGGAAGAAGTCCTCATTAGTTGAGAGTTTCTTCCTTCTAAAGAGTGAATTCATGCCAAGAAATATTCTTTATCCTATCAAGGTATAGAACATCCTCCCAACAAGGGTTACAACTTGGGCTCCATGTGCTCAAATAGGATATGTCGATTGTAAGAATCTCCAATAAAATACTGACTTTACCAGATTATGCTTTACTATTTATGCTTTATGATATTTTAGTTTTCATTTTTATTTACGAATATGTTGAGTTTGTATATACTTAGTATTCATTTTTTTAAGCTTATGATACATATTAGTTTTACTTATTGCATGCACCCGGACATACTCAGTATATTTTAGTAGTACTTACCATATATATGTTTGTGTGGCTATATTATTTCATAATGTAGGTATCAGTTGTAGCTCATAAAATCATGATCAGGCAGTTCCTAGCTTTCAGCTAACAGGTGATGAGTTTTGTTTATTCGAGAACTCAAGTCATTTATAGTTCTAGTATTTTATTTTGTCCTTTATATTGATTATAGATAATTAGGGTCATGTCCCGGCTACCTATAATCAATATTAGTATAGGCTTCACAGACATTCAGTCAGAGTTTATGTATTTAGTTTCAATTTTTTTTCTATAATCAGTGTCATAATTTTTTTAACAATAATGTAATGAAATAGATTATCTCATGATTATGCTTTTGCTTACTAAGTTTAGCTCTTAGAAATGTTTAATTGGTTATTCATGCATCATTTCAATATCATGGGTAAGCTTGGGATTTCTCATGATTCTAAGCACCATATGACATCCATGGATAGTCTCGGGGCATTACACTTGCAAACTTAGCAAAAATTATTGATATGTTGGTATCTCATGCAGCCGCTTAAGCAGCCAATAGACGCTTAAGCAAAGCTACTTTAGTTGTCTGGTACTGCTTTAGTGGTCATCACTATATATATATACTTCTTTTTATAATTTTTTACTATTTTTGGACTTTGAGCTTTAGGTTTAGGCAATTTTAAGGGTTTTCATCACCATTTGAGTTTAGGTAATATCCACAACCTTATATTCATTACTTTACTTTGAATTATACCATCAAAACACTCTTTAATCTTGGTTTCAAAATTAAATTTTAAGGATTTTTCTAGAAAAGCTTAAAAATAATCTTCTTTAATTTGGAACTCATTTTTATATGAGTTTTTAACTTTAAATTCCTTTAACCTTGGTAAATGTATTTCTAAAAGAAATTTTTGATTTTACCCCTTTCATTTTCTGGCTCATTTTTTAAATTTATTTTGGACCTAGCTTAAATATGGGCAATATGGGGTATCATTTATTTTCTCTTAATCTATAGTTATTGCATTTGTATGTTTTATTCAATTTTGAGACTGTTCAAAAGGGAAAAGCTCTGTGTTGAGGGACATTAGGCTTGGATTTTGACTCTTTTAGATAGGTTATGGCTAAACTTTCTACAAACTGGGCTAGATAGTTAATAAATAAGTAAAGCATGCTATGGGTTGGGTAAAATAACTCCAAAAATTATTTTTGAGCTATTACATATTACATGATTCCCTTGTGGGTGCTTATTTCTATTATTGTTGACTTGTGATATAGTATTTTGTATGTTGTCAATGTGAAGGATTTATTAAACATTATTCGTGTTCTTTGTGTATTTGAATGCCTTTATCCTAAATGTGATACCCGAGTGGGGATTGAATTGATAGTATAGGCTTGTTTGAGCATTATTATTCCTTATCACGATATAAATGCCTGAGTTATGAATTGATATGTTATTAATGATGTCTTACATGTATATTTATGCCAATGGTGCCCAACTAGAACTGATATCATGAAATATTAACATTACTGAGTTGATTTTTGTGCTCATTTATACACGTATTGAATGGATTTGATATCTTTATGTTGATTTTATTGTGATTATTATATCCTCACTTCATACATTCACATTCATAAGATATTGATACCATTTAAGAATATTGATTTTTAAAAGAAAATGAGATACTTTTAAAAATGCCTAGATCAAGGGATGTATTGGTCGAGTAGATTGAGTCATGATATTGAGATTGGTGGAAAATTTGAGGTAGTATATAGGTTGAACCCCTCCCCCCCCCCCCCCCCAATCTTATTTTGAGATCATTGACTCTCGATTAGCGTATACAAAAAGTTATGTGATTGATCTAAGGTGGATTTATGCGCCTCAGTGTTGTTATCCAAGCTTAATTCTTGTGTAAATAAGTATCTAAGTGTTATTTATGTATATGTAGTGTTTAAGGTATGTTCGTAAGGAGTTTGAGGTCAAAACACCTAAGTTTACTGCAAATGATAAAACTAGTATTCTTAGCTTGTGCTATATCCTTCGCTAGTTCATCGCCTTAAATTGTATGTGGTTTTGAGCTCTAAATTGTGGTGGTTAATGTTATAGGATACTTATTTGGTTATTAATGAATATATATAGTTGATTTACAATCTGAAAATCAAGTGGAAACAACACCACAAAGTTTGGAATTGAAGGACAAAAGCATGGAACAAGACTTGACCAAAGTTGACCATTTTGAAGTCCTTGGCATGCCACGCTGCCTAGGTGCCATGATAAGGCCATGGAATTCCCTTGGAAGCATAATAGGAATTTCAATTCCAATGTGACTCCATGATTAGTCCATGCTAGGCTCCATATATGATGCGATAAGGTCATGACACAGTCCTATGTTAAAAATGGCAACTTGTGTCCTCCTATAAATAGAATACGTAAACACTTGTGTAAACACCTTGGATGAGCTTGGGGATTATAGATATGCCAGATAACCCTTTAATTAAGGTTTTTCTTCTATTGCTTTAGTTTACTTTTATATTTTATCATATATTCATATCTTGTGATTACGTATATGTCCATGAGTGGCTAAAAGCCCTTTTTCCGAGGTTAAGGCCAAGAACATCAGTATTATTATTATGAATTAATTTGTTTTTGATTTTTTTTCATTGTTGGTTGTTTGTTTATCCTTGTTATCACTATTTTAAGAATTCGTGATTCTTAGAATACATGCTTAACTCTATTATGAACCCGAAAAGATGAATAATAGGGTAGAACTGGGGATGAATAAAATAAGACCGTAAACTTACTTGAATAAAGTTATGATTTGCACTTAGTATAGGAATATAAGTGTCATATTTGGTTCAAGTAAATGATGGATTATGAGTGCTTTTTACTTATTTTGCGCATCCCCATTCAATAATGTAGTTGCAGTGGCTTAGTTAGATAATCGATTAGCGGTCCAGAAGGCCATATTTATATCATTGATCATGTGAACCAATAACCAAGATAATTAACCTAACCAATTAAGTTTTATAATATAGTATGAGTATTCGCAGTGGCTTAACCTTGGGTTTCTCCCCATTGATTGTTCAAAACATTACTTTATCGCATTATTTAGTTTATGTGTAGTTATAACTCTCTACTCTTGTAGTTACATTTGCATTGTATTAATCTTAATCGTTCAACTAAAATTGAATAGTTTCTTAATAATAGTCCATGTGGGATCGATACTTGGCTTTCTTTAAGGCCACTACTTGGGTGAACCATGTATACTTGTGTATGCGCTTGGGCTCAAAAGCGATCACTTTCAACTATTCACTTCATCGTTCATAGAATTTGCATACCATGTGTTTTTTTATGTATTACTTGACGTGTAATTAGCTTCTATATATACTTTCTTGTATGCTTGTTTCTTTTAATGTCTATGAATATATTAGAACTGTTAGTGAAGATGGTGTGATCTACCATTTGAGAACTTTTCTGCTCGCAGGTTGCATGATCATAGTATTTTCTTTACTTATTTTATTTTCTACATTGCTCAGTCAGTTTATGATACATATTAAGTACAAGTGGATCGTACTTACCTCTAGTATGCCCTTTTGGAGTAGATCTCCGTTCGAATACTATGTGTGACAGTTGAGTTTCAGGTGAAGTTGATCCAATTTGAGGTACTAGTTCACTAAATTGTTTGGGGAGGATTCCAGATCTCATCCTATCTTTACTTTGGAATTATTTTGGTTCAGAGAAAGATTTTGTATTTTAGTTTCGAGTATTATGCTTAAGATGCTCTTACATTTGTGACACTAGTCTTGGGGAGTTTATGATATTTCTTCTGTGTTTCATTGTTATTATGTCTATGAGAGTTGACTTCATTCTAAGTATCTTGTTTGTCTTATTTTCTTTATTTTTTCATACTTCTTTCCTCTTTGGGCGAGTGACTTACTTATCAAGGTTGGACCATGATAAGTGTCATTATGACCTCATTTTTTGGATCGTGACAATAATTTATCAAATGTGGAAAAAAATTTCCTTCCTTTATATATGGTAATCTTCCTTATTTGATTATTTCAAGCATAAGTTTTAAGATGTGATATTAGACCAAAAGATGATGGCAAAAAGAAAATGATTTCTCGTATATATCGAAACTCCAAAAATTTCATGTAAAGAAGTTTATCTTTTGTGAGGTGAACGAGAGATTTAGATGATAGGGGTATAAATTGTGAATATAGATGATAGGGGTATAAATTGTGAATATATTATTTTCGTGTGAATTGAGGGAGTGGATAGGGGATGAATTAAATGGGTGAGTTTGTAAACTGAATCACACATATATTTATATTTGGTGATGAGGTATTTTTATTTCAAAGCTCATCTCCTGTCCATTTGTAAAACAAAAATAAGGGTTAATCATTTTATTCTTAAAAAAAAAAAAAGAGGGGGGAGGGGAGGGGCGGGGGGGTTAAATCAACATAAAAATATAATGAGAGGTACATTTGGATTGAAAATATAACGAAATGGATATATTTGGACCTAAAGTATATTGGGAGTGTTATTTGAACTGAAAGTATACTGAGGAATATATTTAAACTGTTTTTAACCATGCATGGGTATATATAGATTCAAATTATAATGAAAAGGGTATATTTGAAGCGAAAGAATAATGAAAAGTTTATTTAAACTATTTTTAATAATAAGAGTATATTTGTCCTTCTCCGGTTCAACTCCGGTTCAACAACGAACCAATTGACGATATTATAGTGTTTGGCTGGAAAGGTTCAAGGCTAGACTACTTTATTCTAGCATAGTACTTTTCTGATTCTAATCAATTGGGGAATTGAATTGGAAACGGAATATGAAGGGTATTGTATTATGAAAGGGTGACTAATTCTTGAGGTTTACTGTTCATGTGAATGCTTTTTGGTCCCCTTAAGCTTTTGCTGGAATAAAAGACAATTGGATGTATTTCAAACTTATCAACTTTTTTTGTTTCCCGTTTGGTGTTCGGTACCAGTATTGGAGTCGGACTAATCCGAATTCGCGCCGGGTAGTGCCCCATTCGGGGAGCTCTCCCTACCAAGGATTTTTTTCATACCAAGGGCTCGAACCAGAGACCTCCAAGTTAAGGGAGGAGCAGCCCCATCCACTGCACAACATCCTTTGTGGTAAACTTATCCACCTTGTTTCCATGTGTAGCACTGCACAACATCCTTTCATGGTAAACTTATCCACCTTGTCCCCATGTGTAGCTTTAGCGTAGTATTAGTAGTACCAATTAAGGGAATTTATAAAGGACAAAGGGCCCTTCCTTCCAAAATTGTACATAATGGCTATCATAAACTGAAAAGGACTTGTTAGCAGAAACGATACGTTTAGAATATTCTAAGAGCTTTTGGAAAGAGAATTTTTAATGTAGTCACAATCCCCCAAGTGAAATGTTTGTTACATTGCCACGATATAAATTTTACTAACTTGAAAAGGCTTGTAAAAGATTTAAATGAAATCAATTTAACTCTCACGCAAAGTAGGAATATTCCCAGATTTAGAGTTACTTATCTAAAGAATTTTGAGTTCTGATAGTGTTGTTATTTTATTTTATTTTTTGGAAACTAAGGAGATAACCTAGACTACTTGTTTTTGAAGAATTTTGACCGTGAACATTTTTCCACATAGAGCTTAGGGTAATTGAACTGAAGTTTAGGACTATTGATTATTCAATGAAATTCTTTTAACCAATTGGCTTCAAAATCATTCGTATGCAGCTTCTTATTTACCGAGTGAAATAACTACACTCACTCTTTCTTTGTAATATGGTCTGTAAATGATAATACCATAGATAAAGGATTACTTTTTATTTATCTATAGTACCATTTTTAATAAAGTTAATAATTTTCATATGGACTACATACGTCAAACCATCTAACTTCCGGCCAGTCTAAAGTTAAGCAATGATCAATTTTATTTTTAAAAAAAAAGTAAAACTGTAATTTATTTTTTTAATTGAGAGAAGGTTTGAATTAACTTCCGTGCACCTCAAAATAAGATAGGAAGTGCAGAACTTAAAGAAAATCTTTTCCAGATACACATGGAATATAAGGTAAAAAATTCCAAATATTTCGTGAAACATGAAGTATGTGGTTTTTTCCCATAATATTAAAGTGGTTAAAATTATTCTTGTTAAGTCTTCAGTTTTGATGATTGACAAATTACCAACGTTGGGACCTAGTTCATGCATAGATAAACTTGCAACTGCTCAAGGACAAGGTTCATCGCGACTACGACTCTTGCACTCAATCAGCATACAACTGGAAAAAGTATCGTTGGCAGAAAGTAAAGTTGTAGTACCTTTTTTGCTTTCATATCCAAACAACTAAAAATCTCTCTTGAAGCAACTTGTCAACCAAAGACTTACTTGCAACAGGGACCTTCTCCGTCATCACTTTTGTCTCAAACTCTTGTTATATTTGAGTCTTTATTTTTATGCATTGTAAACGTTAACCTAATACTCTTGTTCATATTGTAGGTGTGCTTATAGTGTGTTCTTGTTGTTGGTTGTGTCATCTAGAGTTAGTTGACATTGAAGCTAGAGTTAGTGTGGTACTTATTCAGTTAGAGTTAGTAATGTTGAGTGCAATAGAGTTATTGCATTGGAATCTTGTAATAGATTTATTACAAGTTGTAAAGGGTTAAGAGGTTAATCCTTAAACCATGGAGTATGTATTCTAGATTGCTTGAACATAATGCAGTGGTTGGAGATCCTTCGAAGTAGATCGTAGTTTTACTCCCTTGAGCAAAGAGGTTTCTACATAAAACATGTGTGTATGCATTGTACTTTATTTTCATTTAATCTAGTTCATTATTGCATATAGGGGTGGCAATGGTGCGGTGCGGGTTTAAAATTTTAAGACCGCCCGGTACAGCCCTGCATCACCTTTAAACCTACATAAACTCGGTCCACACTCATACCCGTGTATACCCGCACCGCACTGCTCCACATTTTTTTTTATTTTTTGAAAAATTTGTAACTGAAAATCATAATATTTTCAATACTAGGAAATAGTAACAACCAATTTCTATTGTATCACTTTTCACTAAAAAATTATCAGAAAAATATCACGTGTACAAGTAATAATCAAATATCAAATTTTATTAAGATGAATAAAAAAATTTAAAAAGTTATAAAATTATTATTTATAGTGTTCTACATGTTGTTTTAAGTATCATAAAATTTTAAGTGAAGAATACATATAATTTTAGGTAGATTTACGAGAATAATACTAATTTTAACATTTTTTTAGTTTAAACCAACATATACCCACAACCCACCTCGCATCTCACCATTCAAATAAAATACTTAAATCTGCCCTGCACCCATACCGCACCCACATAGTCTAAAACCTGTACTGTCCCAAATAGCCTAGAACTCGCATCGCCCCACACCCGCACCATCCCATTGTCATCCCTAACTATATACGATAGTTTGGGACCGGGTCCCTAAGTTGGTGGATGATTCGTATAGTTCTTCATTTGGTGTCAGAGAAGAATCTTCCTAAACGATTAACATCTTGGAAGGTTCATCTAAATGGAAGAACCACCAAACTTTGAAGAAGGTTACCCAGCCACTAGACCACCCAGATTCAACGGATAGTACCATGGGTGGTGGAAAACTTGGCTGCATGATTTTATCATGGCTGAAGACTATGAACTATGTGATGTCATTATTGATGGACCTTTTGTTCCCACTAAGTCAGTAAAAGTGGGTAAAGTTACTTCAACTGTTCCCAAAACAAGGAAAGAATATGATGAGGCTAACAAGAAAAACATAGAGAAAAAATTCAAAACTACGAAGCTTATCGTGTGTGGAATTAGTCTTGATGAATATAATTGAATCTCAGCTTGTGAAACATCCAAGGAAATCTGGAAATATTTGGAAACTGCTCATAAGGAAACGAGTCAAGTTAAAGAGTCAAAGGTCGATATACTGACTGTGAAATATGAATCCTTCAGTATGAATATTGGTGAAACCATTCAAGAAATACATACCACATTCACTATTATTACTAATGAACTCTATTGCTTTGTTCGGGTAATCATACTTACCAAACAGATTTACAAGATCCTTAACATTTTGCCAAAATCTTGGGAAAGCAAGGTAAATGTCATAACTGAAGATAGGGACCAAAAAAGCCTAACTATAGATGAGTTGATAGGGAACCTGAAGATCTATGAACTCATGAAACAGTAAGAAAAAGCAAGAAGTGAGCAAAATAAGAAATTAATTTGGTGCTAAAGTGTACAAAAGATGATTCTAGTGAAGAGAAGAAGAAATGGCATACATAACCAAAAGATTCCTCAAGATTATGAGGATAAATGATGGATTACCCAGAAGACGAGACTCAAGCAAGTAAAATAGGTATAGCAAGGGAAATTACGCACATCATAAGTGTAGCAAACTTAGTTACTTTATCAAAGGTTGCCCTCTTCAATAGGTAGAATATAAGGAGTATGTCAAGAATACTGGAGATAGAGAAAAAAAAAGGTCTGGTCCCTAATAGATACAACAAAAGAGATATTACTAAAAAAACTAGTAAAGTAAACTCTTAGAGCTTAGGGATTCCTCAAGTGAGTCAGATGAGTCAGAAAATCAGGAATATGTCTCAGTGATGGTGGTTGAAGGTGATGTTCAGATTTATGATTCACTTTTTGCCTTGATAATCAAATCTGATGATGAAAAAGATGACAATGTAACCAATCTAGATATTAATGAAAATCTTAAAAATTATTCACCTAAGGAGTTAAGGTCTCTTGCTAGTATCTTGATAAAGTCTGTGTGTGAGCTCACTAAAGAAAAGAGCTTACTGAACAGAGGCATAGATGAATTTGAAATAAAATAGGTGAAGTTAATTGAACAACTGTCTAAGTTTCAAAACAGATATCAATCCCTTTCCTTTGAAAATGATTTGTTGAATTAAACACTTAGTGAAATAGCTAAGTCAAGTTATAAAGGAAAAAGTGAAGGTAGCAAAATTTAGTTTGAGCTGGAAGAAAAGTTGATAAAAGCTAATCTAGATTGGACTGCATCTTTAGAAAGGAACTCTGAGGTAGAGATGTACCTAGTTTGGGTCAAAGCTGAACTTGAAAAGTCTTTCAAATGGACTAACTCCTCTCAAGTTCTAACAAGACTTACAAATAAAATATTAAGAAATAGAGTTTGTCTTGACTTCCACGGTTCAAGTGCACCTTATAATCCACATAGCAAGTATGTTTCTATAAAAAAATCTATTGTGCACTCATTATGGTACAAATTGTCATATTAAAGATAGTTTCCCTTCAAGATTAGTTGTTGTAAGGAAGTGGAGAAGATTTTTTTCATAAAAGTAAATTAATACTGCACTATCTGCCTGGACCAAGAAGAATTTAATTTTTCCCTTGTCATCCTGGAAACTCAAATTGTAATGGGTTCCCAAGGCGAACGAATGATTATATCAATAGGGTAGAGCAAGAGGAAGTAGTCATTACTGATACATGGATAGTGGTTGTTCTAACCATATATCTAGAAGAGTTGAAGATTTACTTTCACTCAAATCTTATAAAAGAGGCAGTGTCTCCTTCCGTGATGGCAAAAAATGATACATTGTAGGCATTGGTAAAGTTGGCAAAAGTCAGAATTAAGTCATTGATAATGTGCATTACGTGGATGGTCTTAAATATAGACTGTTGAGTGTGTTACAAATTTATGACAAAGGACATAAGGTAAATATCATGTCTAACAAATATATTATCACCAGTCTCAAGGATGGTAAAGATTATGGTCACATAATAGAGGAACAAGAACATGTATGTTGCTGATTAGGAATCTTATAAAACCAATAATCTTACATGTCTCAGTGTTCAGGATGATGCTACTAAATTATGGCATAAAATTTTAGGTCATGTTAGTTGTTCCTTGCTAAAAAATTGGTTAGTAAGGACCTGATTTAAGGAATGCCAAAGTTGAAGATTTCCTGTACTAAAAATTGTGATGTTTGTGTAAAGGGAAAGCAAACTAGGTCCTCATTCAAGTCAAAAAAGCAAGTGAGTACCTTTAGACCCTTCGAACTTCTTCACATGGATCTGTATGGACTATTGAAAGCGTTCGTAGAGTGGGAAAAAGGTACATCCAGGTGGTTGATGATGATTACTCCAGGGTTGCCTAGACTATGTTCCTTGAAATCTAAGAAGGAAACCTTCTCAATATTTAAAGCCTTTTCAAAGCAGGTTCAAGTAAAAAACAATAAAAGGATTATATGGTTTATCTCTGACCATGGTACAAAATTTAAAAATACTAAATTCAATGAATTCTGTAGTGAGCTTGGGATTAATCATAATTTTCTCCACTCCTAGAACACCTCAAGAAAAATAGTGTTGTGGAGAGAAAAAATAGAATTTTAGTGGACATTGCTAGGTCTATGTTGATTGATAAAGGTATAGCATAAAACTTCTAGCTAGAGCTGTTAACATAGCTTTTCATGTGATTAATAGATGTTTTTTAGATCAATCCTTGATAAGACCCTGTATGAACTCTAAACCAAAAGAAAGCCTAAGCTGAGTTTTTTTAAACCTTTTAGTTACAAGTGCTTTCAGCTTAACAATGGGAAGAATAACCTTGGGAAGTTTGATCCAAGAAGTGATGAAGGAATTTTTGTTGGATAAAAATAGTGAGTCTTATAGAATCTACAGCAAGAAAACATAAGGTGTAGAGAAAAGTATGCATATGGTGTTTGATTGAAACACCCAGAGTTTCTGGCCCTTAGAAAATTTATTTGATTTCTGGTCTCTAGACAGGATACAACTAGGGGAAATAACTTGTACACTGGGATACAAGTAGTATAGGTTAGTCGTATGTTGACCAGTGTTGGTTGGTGGGTTATATTTAGTTTTTGGAATGGATACGACTTGGATGGTATGTGTAAAATTAGTGGACATGGGTCATTTGGTTTGGGTCTTTTCTTTACTCAATCTTAGACTTGGCAGACTAAGTTGTATCTGAGTACGAGTGGATCACCATGATCCATAAGAAAGGGTACAAGTCGTACCATGAACTCATATAGTGGAAAGTGTTCAATCCTTATTAGATTTTATTCTACTAAGGGTACAGATCATGGTTACCAGTCGTATGCATAGATACGATATGGTTTATGGTGAGTCATAACTTGTACAGTATTGGGTCTAAGGAAGATAGACTTGGGTACGAGTGGTGGGTACCACTCGTATTGGTGGGTACCACTGGTATGCATAGTCATATCCTTTTGACGAGATTTTGGTGTAGTTTAAGTGAGGGCAATATGGATATTTCTCCACTTAACCTAATGCGTCCCCATGACTTTTAACTCACTTGGGAGGTAACTTTTCCTATTATTCAATTCTTCAACACTTAGAAAAACACTCTCTAATCCTCAATAAAGTTCTTAGGAAAGGGAAGCTAAGGTTTCATCTTAAGGATTAATTTAGGACTTGTGTTGGTGATTTCTCTCCATCTTCTTCTTGGTTTAAGGCATGTTCTCTTCCCTCGTTGTTAGTTTCAAGTAAAGGTATGGTTTTATACAATGCTTTCATAGTTTGATTATTGTCTGGTTTTGGGTTTTCAAATATAATTTGGGGGTTTTGGTTATAAATGCTTGGTTATGGTTTTCTTATGTTTTAATTATGATTTTATATGCTTTAATGGTGGTTTTGGATAATTGGTTTCATGGGAATAGTTATTTGGTAATTGTCTTTGGTTTTGGAAATACTATGCCCCCAATGTGTTTGATAAAATGCATATGAGAGTGTTTTCACTACATTGTTGGATTTTTAATGAAACTTATGTATGGTTTAAATTTGTTAATGGAATCCTGAATGGCTAAATGGTTTGGAATGGTCAAAATGGATTGGTTTTGGGTTTAATAATCATTCTTGTGGGGTAAAATGGAATCCCCCAAGTAATCATAATAATGGAACACCTATGGGGTACATGGTACTCTCCCAAGTTAATTGGATAATGTGATATATGGGTACATGGGAATCCCTTGATCTCTAAAAGGTTTGGCTAAGGACAATACTTAAAAGTTATAGTCGACAAGATACCACTATGTATAGCCTTAATTAATAACAATGGTTTAGTTTGTTGGAAATTAGTTTAATTAGGAAATATAGGTGGGGTGTGATAGCTAATCGTGAAGGTGGGAGTCCAACGGATGAACATTATAAACTCATGCTTGATGACATGAGGGGTAGGTCATGGTGACCTTATATAATACTATGAGGTACACATGAATCCTCTAAGTACATTGTACATATGTATCATGAAGGGTGAAGGGTACTTAGGAATCCCTTACTCTTATGGTATCTCTGGTAAGTGCGGTACACGCATCGGGGCCCATTTAGGGGGTTACACTGGACCCATCTAGCCCATGGGTGGTTAAGGATAATAAAGCTATATATACCCAGGTTAATGGTTTTAAATTCATGCTAAACCTAGTCCCCTTTCCCTGCACGGTTAAATATATTATATGTGAAACACCCGAGAATGTGGCCTTGCAAAATTTTTGGTTGATTGGTAGTAATCATGATATGTGTGTTGTGTTGCATCCTTATGGTATATTGTTTCTAACTTATGTAAATATTTCTTCTTGTATGTTGAGGTATTAACTTGTATCTATACTTACCTACCAAAGTGGAAGAGAATTAAAACACCTAGACCTTGGACCATTTGGAAAACAACAACCTTTATGTGTCTCTAGAGTGGATGCGGTTAGTGGTACTTGAGTCGTACATTAGGTCACGACTCATACCTATCATTCCCTTCCCTTTTGTATCCTATAAAATATGTTAGGGTAGTATACTATCCTCCGTACAACAAGGATATCCATTGGTCGTAACATGCTTACGAGTTGTACATTACATAGTCGTATGAAGTAAAGACCTATCCCAGAGTGGATTGTTTTGGTTATGGGTGGTATATACAAGTTAGTTCATGATCCGTACCCTTTTTATATGACTCAAGGGGGCCTATTCATACCCTAACTAGTGTGGTTGACCTAGGAGAAGCTTAGGGTACGAGTTACGTTACCACTCGTACCTTAGGTTACTATTGCAATATGAACCGTATAGGGGAGTCATACCCCTGCACAAGTGTACTTTCCAAATTTTTATTAAGGAACTTTGGGTCATTTTACTTGCCTAAATCCCTATGTCCTTGAACTATATAAGTGTGTGAAGCCTCCTAAGTCTTTATTTACAAGACTCAAACACTCCTAAACACTCTAAAAGGTTCTTGAACTAAGATTAGAGGCTAGGGTTTGGAGAGAGCTCATCTAGTGGCAAGAAGGAGTCAAGATTGTTAGTATGTCATCTTGTTTAAGGCATGTATCTCTTCCCATTTTTAAATAACTCTAAACCCATGTATTTCACACTTGAATTATTATGTTTACATGGTGGTTTTGAATTAAATAAAAAGGATTTTACTATTAACAGTGAATAATGATCATTCTTGTCTATACTTGTGTTGATACATATTAGTGATGGTAGATTGTAGATGTGGATGATTGTTGTATGTTGTATAACATGAGGGTATTGAGTAACCCTAGTCTTGATGATATCTACCATAAAAATAACCTTGATATAGGTATGCATAAAAGGTGTTTGTGAAAGTGTCTAAGTGAAATGCCTAGTTAAATGTAGGTGATGTATTAAGTTAGGGCAATGGACTAATAAGCATGAATGATTTGTAAATGGTATGTTAAAGTTATTATGAACCATTTATTGTGTGATTAGTGATATTGCTGGGTCAATGACTTATAAGGGATTGAAACCCTAGACATGAAAATGAACTTATTATGTGTATAGTGCCTAAACGCTGTGAAAACTTGCTAATGAAATGTGAATGGTTGTGTGGGTCTTGGTGACCATATAAATTTAATTAATGATATTTTGAATAAATAGATGTGGCCTATTAAAATAATCAATGGTTAAATACTTTTTGAAAGTCAAATGTGATCTATTGAATTGGCCTAGTGGACATAAATGACTCATGATAATGCCTAAATGAATGTGAATACTTGTGGATGGTTGGTAAATGCCTTGTTGGTCATGTATTGAGTTATCATGATCATGATTTCTTTGTAAATGGTTTCTATAAATTGTGTTTAATCATGTAATGAATTGGCCTACGCTTTAAGTGGTGTGATAACCCTATAAGTGTGAATGGCTGATGATTGATATTGGGTTGATGTTGTTTAACATGTAATTTGTTTAACTATGACCACATTGGTTAGATGATTTAAAAGGGGGTTCAATTCCCAAGTTTGAACTTGAATTGTGTATGGAACCAAGTATGGTGAAAATCTGATACAAGGTTGTTAATGATATATGAATGGATTATATAGGTCTTGAGGACCACAAATTGAATTGTATGATGAATTGAATGGATGCATCGTCCTATTCAAATGATTGCTTAATGAAGTCTCCCATGGGGACTATGTAGTCATGAATAATATTGAATTGGCTAAGTGAGCCAAAGCCCTTAAATGCAATATTAATTGTAAGAATGAACATGAATGAACTAATGGTTCAAGAGTTCAAATGTCGACTAATGATGGTGATATGATGGCTTGTGACTAGAGTCCCTTGCCTTATGAAATGACTTATGGGTAATGTCCCCTCGTCCAATGACTTAAGGGTAATGTCCCCTTATCCAATGACTTATGGTTAATGTCCCCTCGTTTAATGACTTATGGGTAATGTCCCCTTGTCCAATGACTTTTGGTTAATGTCCCCTCGTCTAATGTCTTGTGGTTGGATTTCCTTGGTTAAAGAGATATTTTGAAGTGAAAATACCTCGCCTAATGTGTAAGCATGCGATTAGAGTTTCATGCACACTTGAATGTGTAAGCATGCAATTAGAGTTCCATGCCCACTTAAATATGTAAGCATGTGATTAGAGTTTCATTCCCACTTGAATGTGTAAGCATGTGATTAGAGTTCCATGCCCGGTTAAATATGTGATTATGTGATTCGAGTCCCATGCCCGGTTAAATATGTTATTATATGATTATAGTTCCATGCTCGGTTAATATATGATTATGTGATTAGAGTTCCATGCCCAGTTAATATATGATTATGCGATTAGAGTTTCATGCCTAAGTGATTGTGGTATGTAGGTAGAGCCCTTGTTTCAATAAATAACTATGGGGTTATGGCCCTTTGCTTGATGAAGTGTAACCATGGATGAAGTACCTTGCTTAATGATATCTGAATATTGCTAAAGTATTATGCCTAATAAGGATGGAATCAAACTTAATGTGGAATGTCGGATTCCTTTAATTTGTTTCATATGATTGAAGTATTTGAGAATGTTACTAACTCTTGATAACTTGTGGTCATGTGAAATATATATATGTGTAAGACGAAATATGTGAGTGTGATTGAATATGATATATATTGTGTGTTGAATGGTTATGGTATTTTCTCCTTATCCTTGAGTTACATGCTAGTGCATTAATCGCTAACCATATTCGGAAACTATGTACCCACGTGATGTAGGCATCAGAGCATCTTCGTCTTTCTATACATAGTGAACAGGTGTTCGAGCGGATTCATGCATTGACCTTAGAGTAGTGAGCTTCCATTCTCCAAAAGACCTGTCTTTCATAGTTATTTTATTCTACATCATAAACTTGTATAGGGTGGTGCTTGGATATTGTCGAGTGCTTTCTTCCGACATATCTTTGACTAGGTTATTTAGAGGTTTTATGGATGACTGTGGACTTGGTCATTTTGGCTAGACTATTATTATTAATGAAATGGTAGCTATTATCTAGCACTGGCTTTTAGTCTTACATTTCAACTACTCTAACTTTATGGTCGGGATCCATCCGACCTTTTTGGATAGTTGTTGATGATTAGGTTGGGTTACGGGGCGGCCTATGGTACATGTGTGCTCGAGCTACCCATAAGACATGGCCTTAAGTTTGGGACGTGTCAATATGTATGGTTTGTATGCATTTGGAAGGTTTTCTTTATTTTATTAAATGGCATTATTTTATCCTTATCCTAAGCTCATGCTAGCATTCACCTGCTAACCTATCTTTGAGTGGTTGTATCCCAACACGATGCAGGAACCAACTATTCTCCTCATCCTACTTAGAGATCTGACTTCAAGATCAGCTATTAGATTGAAGAGGTGAGCTTCCATCTTTTGGAAAGGCTTTACTTTATGGATGATTTTTCATGCTTTAGTTAATTTATGGATATTGAATTTGGCTATGGTTAGGGTTATGTCCCAATCGAATTTTAGAATTTATTTAGTTAGAGGCTTTTGTGGAACTACTATGGATTGGCATGGGCAAGATCAGTAGGGATGTTAGCCTTAGTATTAGCATTAGTATTGGGGTTGATACCGATTGACTGTATTATGGGTTGTTCCATCCTTTTTTATTTTGGGATTATGTAATTATTATGGAACTCATATGGTTATGGTTTGGATTATGGTTTGATTGGTATTGGTCATCGATTGGGTATCGGACTATTGGATTCATTTGGGTAGTCACAGAGTCTTGGATTATGCAATAATGCTATTTTGTTATATATTTGAAATTCATCCAACTCAAGATATGGGTAGGTCAGTTGGGTTAGGTAATGGGGGTGGTCTCTAGTCCTGGATGGACTTGGGATGCCCATACGACAATTCCCTAGTTTGGGTTGTGTTAAGTTAGTATCAGAGATTTAGGTTAATAGTTACTAAGGAGTCCACAAAGTCGTGTCTAATATAGTATCTTTTAGGGATATATAGTATGCCACACTCATAAGAGAGAGGATACAAGGCATTTTAGAATATTTTACTTTCTTGGTATTCTATTTTCAAGTTAGTCGTATAAGCCCTGGAATTTCCTCTAATCCTTGTTTATTCACTTTTCTGATCACGCCTTGACGATCTAGAACATAAGGAAATTATTTTGTCCCATTTAGGGATGATATTGATAGGGTACGCCCTACACTTGGAGTTCGCACTCGATCTAAGGGTCCTATCCCTAATTATTCTGGAGTTCCCCCAATTGCTACGAGTCCTCCTCAAGGCGAGGTGACTGATATAAAATTTTGCCAATCAATTCATGTTATTCCTCAGTTAGTTGTTGCTCAGGCTGAGTAGGATACATCTGGTGTTTTACCTGTTGAGGCCACAAGGGTTGGCCAGTTTATAAAGATGAATCCTCCTACCTTTACTGGAATAAAGGTGGAAGAGGATACTTGGGTTTATTTGGATTAAATTGAGAAAATCTTCAGGGTGATGCAGGCTACGAATGTGGAAGGCGAAAACTTTGCCTCTTCACAACTCAAGGATATTGCGTACCAATGGTACGAGGAATGGGAGAGGTATAGAGGTAATATTGAGAAGTTGTCCTTATGGAAGGCCTTTTCTAATGCATTTTTAGATTGCTTCTTTCCTCAAGATCTAAGGGAAGCAAAGATGGAGGAGTTTGTGAATCTTAAGCAGGAAAGGATGTTTGTCAAGGAATATGCCTTGAAGTTTCATTAGCTATCAAGACATGCTCTACACAAGGTGTTAGATATGAGAGAAAGGATGAGTACGCTCACTTCTTGGCTATCTCAGGATTTCATCCTTGAAAGCAAGACTACTTTGTTGATTAAGAATATGGATATTTTGAGATTGGTTGTCCATATGCAGTAGGTGGAGGATGAAAAGAAAAAATAGGAAGATTTTTAGGTAAAGACAGGTGAAGAGGAGCAAGTTCTCTAAGTAGGGTGGTGCTTAGCAGCAGGGTGGTTGAGATAGCGGCTAGTAGCTGAAGAAGAAGTAGGGGAGTTCTGGATCCTTCTCTACTACTACCGCTCCTTACCCAAAGTAGTTAGATAACAAGGGTCCATAAGGTGGTGATAATTTCTGGACACAAGGTTCCCAATCTTAGGCTAGTGGGTCTGAGTCAACTTCTAATGCTCTCCTTGCCAATTTTGTGGTTGTTTTCATTAGGTGTTTTATGATGAAGGGAGGGACAGGTGTTTTAAATGTGGTCAGCTATGCCATATGATCAGAAATTATCCAGTTGGAAAAGGTGCTTCAAGAGCGGTCAAAGCCTTGGCTTCTTCATCTTCTACTCCTGCACCTAGTAGTGCGGCTTTGACATCTGCTTCTATTTCTAGTACTAGCACTAGCCAAAATAGGTTGTACGCTCTTGCATCTTGCTAGGAATGTAGGCATCCCCTAATGTTGTTACTAGTATATTACTACTCTTTCTCATGACGTGTATTTTTAAATTGACCCAGGGTCTAATTTTTCCTATGTGACCCCATATAAGGTTTTATGTTTTGGTTTTGATCTTGAGATTTTTTTGGATCCTTTTTCTATTTCTACCTTGGTAAGTAACTCGATTATTGCTAAACGAGTCTATAGAGAGGGTGTGTCATCTGTTGGTAGCAAGCAGACCTTGGTAGATCTATTTGAGCTAGGTATGGTAGATTTTGATGTTATTCTAGGATAGATTGGTTACACTCTTTTTATGCGTCCTTATATTGTTGGACCTGTAAGGTTGTCTTTAAATTCTCTGGTGAACCAATTATAGAGTGGTAGGGTGGTTTCCTTGATCCTAAGGGGAGTTTATTTCTTATCTTAGAGATCGAAGATTAATCTCCAAAGGGTGTCTTTATCACTTGGTATGGGTTAAATATTCTAACTCGAGGGGTCGTTCCTCGTACTCAGTTCTGGTGGTAAGTGAGTTTCCTGAGGTCTTTTCAGATGATCTTCCTAGTGTTCCTCAGGATAGGGAGATTGAGTTTTGTATTGATTTGGTTCTGGACACAAGTCCAATATCTATTCCTCCTTATAGAATGGCTTCGGTTAAGTTGAAGGAACTCAAGGAGCAACATAAGAATCTTTTAGATAAGGGGTTTATTCGTCCTAGTGTATCCTCGTAGGGTGTACCGGTGTTGCTCGTGTGTAAAAAGGATGGTTCTATTCAGATGTGCATTGATTATCGATCGTTAAAAATGTAACGATCAAGAACAAGTATCCTCTTTCGAGGATGGATGACTTGTTTGATCAGTTGTAAGGTTACAAATTCATGCGCAAGAGGGATGGTTCCCTTCAGATGTGCATTGATTATTGTTAGTTGAAAAGGTAACGGTCAAGAACAAGTATCCTCTTCCAAAGATAGATAACTTGTTTGATTAGTAGCAAGGTGACAAGCTCTTTTCTAAGATAGATCTTCATCCTGGGGATCATCAGATTAAGATAAGGGAGGAGGATATTGCTAAGATGGATTTTGTACTCGGTAAGGGAACTTTGAGTTTTTGGTTATGTCATTTGGCTTGAATAATGCCCCAACAATATTTATGGATTTGATGAATAGGTTTTTAGAAAGTTCTTATATCTTTTTTTCATTGTATTTATTTATGACACTTGGTGTATTCTAAAAGTGAGGTGGATCATGCCAATCACCTTCGTGTGGTGTTGCAGACCTTCAAAGAATATTAATGGTATGCCAAATTCTCTAAGTGTGAGTTTTGGTTGAACGTTGTGACTTTTCTTGGTCATATTATTTCTAGTGAAGGTATCATGGTGGATGCTCAAAAGGTGGTTATAGTTAAAAGGTGGCCTAGACCCAGGACTCCAACCGATATTCTTAGATTCTTAGGTTTGGTCAAGTATTATAGGTGGTTTAGGGAAAGCTTTTCAATGATAGCTGATCCTTTGACGAAGTTCTCAAAAGAAGGTAAAGTTTTCTTGGTCAGAAGTGTATGAGTTTTGAGAAGCTTAAGAATAAGCTGCCTTCAGCTTTGATTTTGTCCTTACCAGAAGGTACAAAGGGGTTTATGGTTTATTGTGATGCATCTCAAGTGGGACTTGGCTGTGTTTTAATGCATCATGGGAAGGTAATTGCCTATGCTTCCACGCAATTGAAGGTGTATAAGAGGAATTATCCTACTCATTATTTGGAGCTGTTGATGGTGGTTTTTGCTTTATAAAATTGGCAGCATTATTTGAATGGAGTGCACGTAGACATCATTTCTGATAATAAGAGTCTATGGTATGCGTTCACTCAGAAGAAGATAAATAATAGGCAAAGGAGATGGTTAGATCTTCTCAAGGACTATGATATGAGTCTTCACTATCACCCAAGTAAAGCTAACGTGGTTGTTGATGCTCTTAGCAGGTTGTCCATGGAAAGTTTGGCTTATGTGGAGAAAGGAAAGCAAGAATTGGTGAAGGACATTCACCGCTTGGCCAATCTTGGAGTTCATCTCTTGGACTCTAAGGATGGTGGGGTAATGGTTCAGGGAGTGGTTCAGTCATCTCTTAGTGCAGAGATTAAGGAGAAGCAAGTGTTGTATCCTGTCTTAATGAAAATCAAAATTGATATTGGTGGGCAAAAGGTGATGGCCTTTGATATTAGTGGGGATGGTACTTTATGGTACCAAAGGAAGTTGTGTGTTCCTATTATCAATGGTTTGCAACAAAGGGTTTTGGCTGAGGCGCATGAATCGCGCTATGTTGTTCATTCGGGTTCAATGAAAATGTATTATGATCTCAAGGAAATATATTGGTGGAATGGTATGAAAAGGTATGTGGCTGATTTTTTAGCCAAGTGCATGGTGTACCAACAAGTCAAAGTTAAGAACATTAGGCCTGGCGGGTTAGATCAAGAAATTGATTTGCCCAAATGGAAATGGGAGGTGATCAACATGGATTTTGTTACCGGTCTTCCTCGGTCTCGAAACCTATTTGATTTGATTTGGGTCCTCGTAGATAGGATGAAGAAGTCTGCTCACTTCTTTCCATTAAGGACTATTTTTTTGGCAGAGGACTATTTGAAGTTGTATCCTCATGAGATAGTAAAGTTGCATGGGGTACCTGTTTTGATTATCTATGATCGTGGTACATAATTTTCATCTCATTTTTGGTGGTGTTTTTAGAAGGAACTAGGTACTAAGGTGAGTTTGAGTACTGCTTTTCATCCTCGGATGAATCAGTAAGTGGAAAGGACTATTCTAACATTGGAAGATATGCTTCGGGCATGTGTGATTGACTATGGTGGTAGTTGGGTTGAGCATCTACCTTTGGTACAGTTTGCTTACAACAATAGATATCATTATAGTATTGAGATGGCCCCTTTTGAGGCATTAAATGGTAGGAGGTGTAGATCTCCTATTGGTTGGTTTGAGCTTGGTAAGGTCGATATGTTTGGTCTAGATATGATTTATCAGGCTATAGAAAAAGGGAAGGTGATTTAGGATAGACTTACGATTTTCCAAAGTTGCCAAAAGTCCTATATAGAAGTAAGGCATAAAGACTTGGAGCTTGAGGTTGAGGATAAGGTGATCCTGAAGGTATCTCCCATGAAGGGAGTAATGTGGATTGGTAAAAAAAAGAAGCTCAGTCCCTGATTTATTGGTCACTATGCAATTTTGTGGAGGGTTGGTAATGTAGCTTATGAATTGGAGTTGTCTTCTCTTTTGAGCTTCATTCATCCAGTATTTCATGTATCTATGTTGAGGAAGGGTCTTAGTGATTCTTCTTAAGTAGTTTCTTTAGAGGGCTTGGATATCTTGGATTCTCCGTCTTATGAAAAGTTCACAATCGAGATCTTTCATAGTTAGGTTTGTCAGTTACATACCATGGATGTAGCCCCAGTTAAGGTTCTATGGTGGAACCAAAAGGTGGAAGGGGCTACATGGGAAGCTGTAACACCCCACATTTTGGGCTAGAATAAAAACCATGACTCTGACGCATTGATAATCCCAGAGCCTTAAATCCTATGCCAATTTGGCATGTTAATCAATTATGTAGTATGTGAATCTATTTGAGCATGAATTTAGACCATAGAGGTCCTTCAACTCAAGGACGAGTTGAAACTATTTTGATCAATTAAGTTTTAGTAGATGTTGTAATTTGTGTCAACTTTCATCGACCATAACTCTCTGTATATGTCGAATTAGAGAGCCAACTATGTGTTAAATGATAGGTCTTCGAGTTAACTTTCTAACGATACAATTTTTGCTAAAATCCGACACCCGAGCAAGAAGTTATGGCCTTTCAATGTAGTATGCATTAACTAATCACACATGGTAACTGGAAAGCATATGCGATAGCATATGCGGCGCCTATGTAAATATAGGCGATATCATATGTGGTGCCTATGTAAATATAGGTGATATCATATGCGGTGCCTATGTAAATATATGTGCTATCATATGTGGAACATATCTTATGGTTTCAAGTGAATTAAACACTCCGTTTATTTTAACAAAATGGTCCTTTTCCTACCCTTATTCAGCCATAAACAAAAAATTTAGTTTCCAATTCTCCAAAATACATCCACATTCATCTAAAAATTCTCAAGAACACTCCCAAGGGTTTCAAACTAAAAACCCAAATAACTCAAGATTAACCGTGGGTTTTCAAAATTGATTAGACATTCTGAATCCCCAATCCACAGGCTACAAGAAGCACCGATTATTTTTTGAAATAGAGGTACGTGGGGTTTTCCTAAATTCTCATGGGCATAAAAAATAATGTTTTAGAATGGGGTTTTTGAATCTATGTATATATTCATGTATTAATTGTTTAATATCATTGTTTTGGTCTTTTGACCTTCCCCAAAGTTATTTTAGAATATGAATGTATGAAACCATGTATTTAAGAATGAATTCTTGTTAAGAGCATGATTTTTGGTGAATTCCCTCTTTAGTGAATTTTTCAGATTTCTCATGGCATATGAATTATTTTACAATGCATCCCTAAAAGGCACTATATAAAATGATTGAACTCTTGTTATGATTTTAAGGTGGTTTTAAATCACTAAAGAGGGAATCTAGCATGAATTTTTAATGTTCATAATGCATGTAATGAAAGAGTGCATGGATTTGCTAAAGTCACCACTAGACCTCCATATGTTGATAAAGTTTTTGCATGATTTTGACTTGAGTTTCGAAACACGAAATCTTCTATATCAATTGTATGTTTTTGGTGGTCTAAATTATGCTTTAAATAAAAGATTTATCTTAATGTATTATGACTCAGAAATCATGACTTGCAAGTCTTGCTATGACGATACTAATTCAGACCAATGCCATATCAGACTCAGACTAATAGACATTTCAGACTATCATGATTTTAGACATTCAGAATGTTGTATGTACAAAAAAAGGTTAAAAACGGGCATACAGAGATGTTAGGTGGTTCCCTGAAGAGGGCTTAAGTTCAAGCAACTTATTTTCTAAAATCGTAGTTTGACGACCCAAGTATATTATTATACGCTGACTTAAGTGTCGTGTGGCGTATCAAATTCAGGAACTCCAATCCTTGAGGCATACTCGGGTTGGAGGCTTCCCCTTCGGGTCAATGACAGATTCTATATTGTCAGTGAAATATCAGACTTGTAGGGGATACCACCTAACTCACAAGTAATACATAGATCAGAGTTTGAGATTTACAAACAGGTTACATGTTTTTTTAAGGTGCCCATATGTTTTTCAGAAGCTATTTTATGCATAATTTTTGATGAAAATTTTCTCTCACATATTATATGTATATATGTTCAATTACTCTATTTTGGATTGCTTTGCCTGCCAGTACAATTATGCTGACCCCCCTCTTCCTCCTAGGTACTGAAGCACAATCTAGGAGTCCAGATCCTTAGTAGAGTCTACATACAGAGTTGTCTTAGAGTTTAGTTGGTGAGCCTTCTTTGCTTCGGAAGGCTTAGGCATTTAGATATTTATTTCAGTATGGTTTTTGGTCTGCTGGGGGCCTTGTCCCAGTTATTCAGATAGTATGTCAGTAGAGATTTTGCAGTCTATTACATATGTTTATTAAATATTGTTGGGCATATTTTTAGGCCTTTAACTATTTTAAATTGTTGACCATGTTTTCGTACTATTGTGCCTATTCCATATTACTTTGATCATATGAATTATGTACATGATTACCAGATAGACAGAGGGCATTTTGGGCCTTTGAGTTTGGGAATGCTCGTTACGTCCAGGGCCCCAATCGGGTCATGACAAACTTGGTATTAGAGCACCGTTCATAGTCCCAGGGTATCTGCAAAATTGTGTCGGGTAGAGTCTTTCTTATGGGTGTGTAGTGCGCCACACTTATAAGCAAAAGGCTACAAGGCATTTAGAAATGTCTCTCTTTCTTCATGTTCTGTTTATGCTATAGAGTCAGAATGTTCCTCCTTCATACCCTAATTCATGCTAGGGTGTCACCCATATAAAAAGAAAAGTTATCCTAATTTCTTCCTCACTCTGGTGTTTCTAGATATTCTCCGATTATCTAGCAAAAATTTCAGAAGTCTCACAAAGGACGGGAGAGGAGTTCCCTAATGTAAAATTGTGTCCTCGTTCTTATGATGCATTCAGTTAAGACAAGAGTAAGATGTGTATTCTTGAGTCATTGAATATTGTGTATCAAGCTTCTATCTCTTATAATCTTGATAACATTGTATTGTTGAAAACAAAAGTCTAGTGAAGTCGTGTGAGGCCTATTTCAATTCACTAGCAACTTGTTGTTCATCTTGTTGTTCCTATATTTGTTGGAACTGTATTTCCACCCTAGTAGTAGTATAAGTTAGAGTGTCGGTGCCATGACCTATTGGAAGTGAAATTACCCCAAGAATTTTGTGATATGAAGTTATAAGGTTATATGTCAGAGTGAGGGTGACTTTTGTGATTAAATATTTATAGTTAAATAACCATTAATTGAGAATGATTTACCTTTCGTGGTGGTAGACTAATGTGTTGGTACTATATATGAATTGTATGGTAGTCCGTGGAGGAAGTGTTGACTCAGAATGTTATTTGTTTTCTTCCTTTCAAAAAAGAAAAAGAGCTCAGAGTAGATACTTAAGGTGGTTATAAAAACCCCTTAGGCTATGAATGAAAATGACTAGATTAGCCAGTAGGTTGTAAGTATAGACTCATTGTCATATGGTGTATCTAAAGGTAGTCTAAATACCCATTGGGGTAAGTAAGTGTGATGTAAGAAAGCCGTACAAGTAGATAAGATTGTATGGTTATAATACAAGCTTAAGGTTGATCATGTCTATTATGTGAGCTTACCTCTTAACCTTCTTCTCGTTGATAGTTTTAAACTAATACTACTTGTGAGAAAGTATGTAGTATATTTTTGAAGTATTTGGGTAGAATATCCCAATTTTAAAGATTAGTATATTTATATTATGTTGCACGCTTCATTGGTTGTAAATAATTGATGCTAGACTATAGGCTTGAATTTAAATGCTATGGTGGTGAATAATGGCAAGAGATTGATGATACATGTTTCGTGGAATTAGATTTGTAAGCTTGATGTGTTGAAATAGTACATGCTAATGATTTATGACAAGGAAAACTGTAAGGTCATGATCGATTATTATGGTTATGAATTTCTAGTGTACTAGGGTTTCTTGATGTTTATTTCATAGTTTCTAAGTGAGGATTGTGTGTAAGGTTGGTTGTAAATCATGTTTAGCACTATACATTAAGTTTGAAACAATTGATGGCCATGAAGGTGGATGTGATGATTTCTTGGTTAATGATACTAGTTATATAGAAGTGATCTATAGTCTTGAACAGTATATGCAAGTGCCTAAGTTTATTTGATTCATAATAAAGTATGACGTTGTATATGTGATGTAGAAGTATGCCCAAGGTGGTATGAAGCTATAGTATTTTTCTAAGGCTATTACATGTTGTCTGTGGCTATTGGTACCGTTGAGTTGCTAGGTGGAAAAAGACTAGCTAGATGGTATATGGTGTTCTAAATAGCCAAGTTAAGGACCTTTGATTAATAGCGTTGAGCCTTTTGATATGAACTTGATTCTCATGGTAGAGGAAAATAAGTTTAAAGTTGCTATGTTGGTAGACTATGATAGAAATAGAGTGGCTCATTGAAGACTTGGTGATACCCATGTTAGGTGTTATAATCTAAGCTTGAGTCCTTGAAAGTCATGCTAATAAAAATAAGAGTAAAGGCACTAAAGGGTGTGCACTTCAACTTTGGGGATACTCATGAAGATTCAAAGTTAGTAAGTGTTCGAGCAATAGATGATGACTATTGGAGTTACAGAATGATAGAGTGTGCCTCAGGAGGTAGTATTAGTAGTGGCGTTCCACTCTCATATATGGTCTTTTGGGTTAAGTTTTATTAATTTTGTGTATTGTCATATTTCAAAACCCAGAGTGCATTGAGTGCGGTTAAGTTTAAAGTCTAGTAAGGTACCTCCCAAAACTTAATATGATGGCTTGAAGCTAAGGGGGAGATGACTAAGCGAATAACCAAGTAAGACTCTCAGATTCTTGTAGTGATGTCATGATGATGTAGAACATCAAAAAGTAAGGGTGAATCTCAACCCATTCTGATCTCAGTATTTCTCAGTGATCCTAATACATACTCATGCTCTATGATTTAGTTCCATGATCAGTTCACGCTCATACATATGATAGAGAGTCATGTACTCACGCTTTATAAGGTGATCCATTTCCATAACTCATGTTTTACGCCAAACGATTGGCGAGATTTAGCTTATAGACATGAATACCCTATATTCAGAGTGCTTTGGTGAGTCCCTGTTGTTGTTTCGCTATTCCTCAGGCCTCAGATTAGTGTCAAGCTTCATATAGTATCATTCCATGCCTATAAATCTTATGTTCTAACCTTTTTGTGACTCTTCCTTATGTGATGATAGTGGTGGTGAGTAATTATTCCTTGTTGATGGAAGATCATAGTACGCTTGTTTAGATAAGGCCATAAGTATGAAGTAATATTTGGGGCTAAGTTTTTATTTATGTGATGGTTAGTGGAATTTTGTATGTTTATGTTCTTAGGGTAGCTCGTGGGAGTGATATTGATATTGGTTTAGAGAATATGTGAAGTATGCCTTTATGAGTATTTTCTTTGAAGTTCATATGTGGTTATAAAGATAGGCTTGAATGACATGTTGAGATTATTGTAAAGGAACGCTATATGCGCTAGCGACTTCATAGTAAGAGTTCAGAGTAGTCATTGAAGTGGTAAGGCATGTTATACTTAGGATGTGATCTTTAAAGGAGATGTAGAAGATTGCATCGTATGGTTTAGAATAATAGCGTGGTCTGGCATGTTGTATTTTTGTGACTTAGCATCAGGCTTGATCACGGTGAAGGGATTAAGTTATTTTCAACATTAGTAGAAAGATTAGTCAATGCTCATATGAGAATTTTAAGCTGAGTCGAATGAATGTGATATTTAAGGAGGATAGTATAGTTAAGTGATATTCGAGAAGTGTGCTAAGCTTGAAAGTAAGAAGTTGTAATGCCAAAGGTCTGGTAATTCTATCCTAATTCAGGAGTTATATACCTATGTTCTAGACTACAGAGTAGTGTCAATGTGGTGATTCCTCAGTTGGATGTATTGTGTAATCCATACCCAAGATTCATGGCTCCCTATTACTGCTAGAATTTCTTTAGAGAATTTTGCTGAAGAGATACTCCAGTTAAGGATGAGGGTGTAGTATAATTTTGTCTGTATGGCCAATAAATTCATTTAGCAGTTAGATTCGCATGACTTGTTTTCTTGTCTTTGCCCTTATCCATGCTACTCGAAATCTCGGACAAGTTACTATTTCAAGATAGAGTATACCAATAGTTACGAGTATAGCCCATTTCATGCATCAAGCATTAAATTCAGATTCCAGATGTTCAGTTCAATTCATAGGTGCCCTATGAATCACCTCAGTTTTTCGAGTATCTTAGTGAATTAAGCACATAGAGGGACATAGGGTACCAAGGGGAAGATACCCCATTCAGTTGCCTGAATAAATTCTTATTACAAGCTTTGCATCAGTTATTATTGCGTATATAGCCATACATTCATACGTCAGTTCAGTCAGATATGTATGCATTAGAAATGCATGTTCAATCGAAAAGTTCAGCTTATTAGTGTATTCAGTCCTGCATTCATGTGAACAACTCGGTCACAAATCCATGCATCAGATATGCATGATTCATTATCAGAATTCAGCCTATGAGTAGCTTTAGTTGTGTATTCCATGCCTCGGATATGCATGTCCGGCATAAGCATTTAAAACAGCTTATTAGTGTATTCAGTCCTGCATTCATGTGAACAACTCGGTCACAAATCCATGTATCAGATATGCATGATTCATTATCCATGCATCCAATATTATAGTCATGTTTCCAATCAGTGTATTCTTTCTTAAGAAACATATCATATCTGTGTTATCCCATACCTTAAGACTTCAACATTCTATCCATCATTAGAGGACGAATGATCCCAAGAGGGAGATAATGTAACACCCCGCATTTTGAGCTAGAATAAAAACCATGAATCTAATATATTAATAATCCCAGAGCCTAAATCCTATGCCAATTTGGCATGTTGATCAATTATTTAGTATGTAAATCTATTTGAGCATGAATTTAGACCATAGAGGTCATTCAACTCAAGGACGAGTTGAAACTATTTTGATCGATTAAGTTTTAGTAGATGTTGTAATTTGTGTCAGCTTCCATCGACCATAACTCTCAGTATATGTTGAATTAGAAAGCCAACTATGTGTCAAATGATAGGTCTTCGAGTTAACTTTCCAACGATACCAATTTTGCTAAAATCCGACACCTGAACAACAAGTTATGGCCTTTCAAAGTAGTATGCATCGCCTAACCAATCGCACATGGCCACTGGAAAGCATATACGATAGCATATGTGGCGCCTATGTAAATATAGGTGATATCATATGTGGTGCCTATGTAAATATAGGCGATATCATATGCGGTGCCTATGTAAATATATGTGATATCATATGTGGCACATATCTTATAGTTTCAAGTGAATTAAACACTCTATTTTTTGGGCAAAATGGTCCTTTTCCCACCCTTATTCAGCCATAAATACAAAATTCAGTCCCCAATTCTCCAAAATACATCCGCATTCATCTAAAAATTCTCAAGAACACTTCCAAGGGTTTCAAACTAAAAACCCAAATAAATCAAGATTTAACCGTGGGTTTTCAAAATTGATTAGAGATTTCAAATCCCCAATCCAAAGGCTTCAAGAAGCACCCATTATTTTCTGAAATAGAGGTACGTGGGGTTTTCCTAAATTCTCATGGGCATAGAAAAATCATGTTTTAGAATGGAGTTTTTGAATCTATGTATATATTCGTGTATTAATTATTTTAACATCATTGTTTTGGTCTTTTGACCTTCCCCAAAGTGATTTGAGAATATGAATGTATGAAACCATGTATTTAAGAATGAATTCTTGTTAAGAGCATGATTTTCGGTGAATTCCCTCTTTAGTAAACTTTTCAAATTTCTCATAGCATATGAATTATTTTGTAATGCATCCCTGAAAAGCACTATATAAAATGATTGAGCTCCTGTTATGATTTTAAGGTGATTTTAAATCAATAAAAAGGCAATCTATCATGAATGTTTAATGTTCATAATGCATGTAATGAAAAAGTGCATGGATTTTCTTAAGGCATTATACCACCATATGTTGATGAAGTTTTTGCATGATTTTGACTTGAGTTTCGAAACTCAAAATCTTCTATATCAGTTGCATATTTTTGGTGGTCTAAATTATGCTTTAAATGAAAGATCTAGCTTAATGTATTATGGCTCAGAAATCATAACTTGAAAGTCTTGGTATGATGATACCAATTCAGACCAATGCCATATCACACTCAGACTAATAGACATTTCAAACTCTCATGATTTTAGACATTCAGAATATTGCATGGACAAAAAAGGTTTAAAATGGGCATACAGAGATGTTAGGTGATTCCCTGAAGAGGTCTTGATTTCAAACAACTCATTGCCTAAAAACGTGGTTTGCCAACCCAAATATATTATTATACGCTGACTTAAGTATTGTATGATGTATCAGATTCAGGAACTCCAACTCTTGCGGCATACTCGGGTTGAAGGTTTACCCTCCGAGTCAATGGCAGATTCTATATTACCCATGGAAAATCAGACTATTATGGGATACCACCTAACTTAGAAGTAATACACATATCATAGGTTGAGATTTACAGACAGGTTACATGTTTTCAAAAGGTGCCCATATGTTTTTCAGAAATTGTTTTATGCATAATTTTTGATGAAAATTTGCTCTCATATATTATATATATATATATGTTCAATTACTCTATTTTGGATTGTTTCACGTGCCAGTACAATTATGCTGACCCCCCTCTTCCTCCCAGGTACTGAGGCGAAGTCTAGGGGTCCAGATCCTCAGTAGAGTCTACAGACAGGGTTGTCTCATAGTTTAGTTGGTGAGCCTTCTTTACTTTGGAAGGCCTAGTCATTTAGGTATTTATTTCAGTATGGTTTTTGGTCTGCTATGGGTCTTGTCCCAATTATTCAGATAGTATGTCAGTAGAGATTTTGCAGACTATTACAGATGTTTATTAAATATTATTGGGCATGTATTAAGGCCTTTAACTGTTTTAAGTTGTTGACCAAGTTTCTGTATTATTATGTCTATTCTGTATTACTTTGATCATATTAATTATGTACATGATTACTAGATAGACAGAGGGCATTTCGGGCCTTCGGGTTCGGGAATGCTCGTCACGACCAGGGCCCCGATTCGGGTCATGATAGAAGCGGACGAGGACATGAACTCTAAGTATCTGTATTTGTTTTCTGCTCTTGGGATTTGTGCAGAAGGTATATGTTCTTCAACATACTTTTTTTTAAAACTTTGTTAAAGAAAAGATTAATATATTTACACTGCCTTGTTCGTTATTCGGGGATGAATGTTCCTAATGGGGGAGACTGAAATTCCATGGGTTTTTGCCTCTTATAAAATTTTCTTGATTTCTAGTCTCTATACAGGATACGACTAAGGGAAATGACTTATACACTAGGATACGAGTGGTATGGTTTAGTCATATGCTGATCAGTGTTGGTTGGTGGGTTGGATTTAGTTTCTGGAATCGATATGACTTGGGTGGTATGATTTGGAAGGTGGACATGGGTCATTTGGTTTGGGTTTTTCCTTCACTTAATCTTATACTTGGTAGATTAAGTTGGATCTAAGTAAGAGTGGCTCACCATGAGCTGTAAGCCAGGGTACTAGTCGTACCATGGACTCGTATGGTAGGCAGTGTTTAATTCTCATTAGATTGTTTTCTTCTAAGGGTACGAAACATGGGTACCAGTCAAATGCATGGTTATGACATGGTTTATGGTAAGTCGTACCATGGACAGCGTTGGGTCCAAGGGAGATCAACTTCGGTATGAGTGGTAGGTACCACTCATATTAAAGAGTATGAGTGGTATGGATAGTTGTATCCCTCTGATGGGATCTTGGTGTAGTTTGAGTGAGGACAATCTGGATATTTCCCTACTTAACCTAATGAGGCCCTATGACTTTTAACTCACTTCGGAAGTTATTTGTCCTATTATTCTATTCTTTAACACTTAGAAAAACACTCTCTAATCCTATCTAAAGTTCTTGGGCAAGGGAAGCTAGGGTTTCATCTTAAGGATTAATTTAGGACTTGTGTTGGTGATTTCTCTGCATCTTTTTCTTGGTTTAAGGCATGTTCTCTTTCCTCGTTGTTAGTTCCAACTAAAGGCATGGTTTTATACAATGCGTTCATGGTTTGATTATTGTATGGTTTTGAATTTTCAAATATAATTTGGGGATTTGGTTATAAATGCTTGGTTATGGTTTTCCCATGTTTTAATTATTCTTTTATATACTTTAATGGTGGTTTTGGACAATTGGTTGCATAGGAATAGTTATTTGGTAATTATCTTTGGTTTTGGAAATACTATGCCCCCAATATGTTTGATAAAATGCCTATAAGAATGTTTTCCCTACATTGTTTGATTTAATGGAACTTATGCTTGGTTTAAACTTGATAATGGAACCCTAAAGGGTTAAATGGTTTGGAATGGTCAAAATGGAATGGTTTTGGGGTTAACAATCATTCTTGTGGGTTACAATGGAATCCCCCAAGTAATCATAATAATTGAACACTTGTGGGGTACTTGGGACTCCCCCAAGTTAATTAGATAATTTGATCTATGGGTATATGGGAATCCCTTGTTCTCTAAAAGGTTTGGCTAAGAACAATACTTGCAAGTTATAGTTGGCATGACGATCCCACTATGTATAGCCTCGGTTAATTACAATGGTTTGGTTAGTTGGCAATGGTTTTAATTAGAGAATAAAGGCAGGGTGTGATAGCTAACCGTAAAGGTAGGAGTCCAATGAATTAACACTAGAAATTCATATTTGCTGACATGAGGGGGTAGGTCATGGTGACATTATATGATACTATGAGGTACATGGGAATTCTCTAAGTACACTGTACATATGTATCATGGAGGGTGAAGGGTACTTAGAAATCCCTTACTCTTATGGTATCTCTGGTTCGTGCGGCTACACCCATCGAGGCCTGTTCAGGGAGTTACACTGGACCCATATAGCCCATGGGTGGCTAAGGACGGTTAAGTTACACATACCAAAGTTAATGGTTTTAAATGAATGCTAAACTCGATTTACTTTACCAGCATAGTTATATATATTATATGTACGGTATGTATGCATTTGGATGGGTTGCTAAGTTTTGTTAAATAGAATTATTTTATCCTTATCCTGAGTTCATGCATATATTTGGGTTATTCTATCCGTATGTGATGTAGGAATCAGCCATTCTACTCCTCCTTCTTAGCGATCGAACTTTGGGATCAGCTATTTGATTGAAGTGGTGAGCTTCCATCTTTCCGAAAGACTCTATTTCATGGATTTTGTTCATACTTTCGTTATTTTATGGATATAGCTTTTAGCTATAGTTAGGGGCATGTCCCAACTGGATTTTGGTATTCTTTTTATTAAAGGCTTTTGTAGAACTACTATTGGTTGGCATGGGAGGGATCGGTATGGGTGTCAGCCTTAGTATTGGCATTGGTATTGGGGCTGATATCGGTTGACTGTTTTGTTGGTTTTTTCATCCTCTTTTATTTTTGGATTATATAATTATTATGGAACTCATATGGTTATCATTTGAATTATGGTTTAGTTGGTATTGATTATCAGTTGGGTATCATAAGATTGGACTCGTTTGGGTGGTCATGGATATAAACCTATCCCAGAGTCTTGGATTATGTAATAATGTTATCTTGTTATATGTTCGGAATTCATTCAACTTAGTATATGCCTAGGTCGATTAAGTTGGGTAATGGGGGTGGTCTCCTATCCTGGATGGACTCAGGATGCCCATTACAACAAGGCACTGGTTCGGGTCATGGCATTGATGAAGTGGGAAATCTTAGTCAAGGTCATGGACTTGGTGAAACAGATCTTGAAGAACTTTTCATTGCTCCAGGGAATTCAAACAGAAGTGATAATAAGTCAGATGAAGCAACAAATGATGGTGCAAATTTTCAGGGATCAGGTTTAGCCCATAAAGACGAAGAGGATTCACTTAACCATCAAGAACCTAGTTCCTGCCAATCTTCTCATGATAATTCTAATCTACCTTAAACTCAGTAAATCACCATTCACCTCAGGGTAGCACCTCCATGATAATAGGTCCTTGATCAACCCATCCTACTTTCCAAAGACCCAACTGCAAACATCAACCCCCACATCCCTTTGACAATCTACTCATTCCTCTAGATTTAGGCATAAAAACCAAGAATTAAGCTAGGAACTTGTGCGCTTTTAGCATTCTAGTCTCAAGTTGATCCCATAAATATGAACCACGCCTTGAAATATGATGATTGGATAAATGCCATATAGGAAGAGTTACATCAACTTGAGAAAATCAAGGTATGGTAACTGATCCCTCATCCAGTAGACAAAACCATCATAGGGACCAGATGGGTCTACAGGAACAAAGGAGATAAGCATTGCAACACCATTAGGAACAAGGCAAGACTAGTTGTGCAAAGGTATAATTAGGAGAAAGGAATAGATTATGATAAAATATTTGCACTTGTGGCAAGAATGAAAGCCATTCATATTCTTATTGCCTTCGCTACATACATAGAGTTCAAACTATTATAGATGGATGTGAAAAGTGCCTTCCTAAACAGATTTCTAAAGAAGAAGTTTATGTGAAACAACCTCTAAGATTTGAAGATGTTGACTTTCTTAATCATGTGTGAAAGCATGACAAGGCCTTTTATAGATTGAAGCAAGCCCCTAGAGCCTTATATGAAAGGCTCTCAAAATTCTTATTGGATAATGGCTTCAAAAGAAGAAATATTGATAACACACTCTTCTTGAAGATTGGGGGAGAAATCTACTGATCGTTCAAGTGTATGTAGATAACATCATATTTGATGCCACAACCATTTCCTTATGTGATGAATTTACTAAGTTGATGAATCATAAATTTAAGATGTGTGTGATGGGTGTGCTCAAGTACTTCCTTAGGCTGCTAATAAACCAAAGCATAACAGGTAAACCATTTGCCAGTAAAAGTACATCAGTGAGCTGTTAAAAAAATTTCACATGGAAGATGTGAAACCCATAGATACTCCCATTGAGACCTCATCAAAGCTGAACTTGGATGATCCTGGTCCCTCAGTGAATACGACCATGTATAGAGAAATAATTGGTTTATTATTGTATCTTATTGCTAGCAGGCCTACTATTATATTTGTGTGAGAATGTGTACTAGATTCCAAGCATGTCCAAAGGAATCTCATTTGAAGGCTCCCAAAAGAATTCTAAGATATCTCAAAGGAACTCCTGATCTGGTCCTCCTCTATCATGTTGGTGACAACTTTTATTTGGTTAGGTATGCAAATACGGATTATGATGGGTACCTGGTTGACAGGAAAATTACCTTAGGAATGGGTCACTTATTAGAGTCTTACTTGATTTCATGGGGTCCCAAGAAATAGAATTTAGTAGCTTTCCACTACTGAAGCTGAGTATGTAGCAACTATTTCATGTCGTACTCAGTTATTTTGGATCAAATGATAACTGAAATACTTTGTAATTCTCTTAGACTGTGTTTCCTTATTTTATAACAATACAAGTGTGGACAATATGGCTAGAATCCTATCCAGCATAATTGAACTAAGCATATAGATATCATACACCACTTAGACAATGTAAATAATGGATTGATCAAAATAGTCCTTTGAAACACTAAGAACCAACTAGTTGATATCTTCACTAAGGCACGTGGCAGGGACCAATTCAAAAAGAATAGGATGAAGTTGGGTCTGATGAGACAAAATTGACTACATATTGCACTCTCTATTCCTCTAGGATGGTTATGATTTGGTAATCAGGTGTCCATGTGAGTTAATACCATATGAGTCTAAATCTGTATTATATCTTTTATAGCTATATAGCCATGGTAAGAAGAAGAAGACAAAAGAGGATGATGAGATAGTGTCAAGCATAAATGATTAGAAAATCATGTTGTAAGACCTCACAAAATCGTAAGCCTAACTCAGTCCTTTAGAGCATGAAAAGAGGTCCCACACTTAGAAATTTCAACTAAGTATTTATACTTAGAATTATTTTAGCCTTCATAATTTGGCGATCTAATTTTACACCATTATGACCTTAAAATGTCGATCCTTGGATTAAATCATAATCAGGTGTGTCAATGGGTCACTTTATGTGAGACTTCATTTAAACCATATTTGGGTGACCAAAATTGAGGGTCAACGCGATCTCGATGCCCATCGCATTGATAGATATTTTTTCCCAGCTTTCAGTGAAAATTCAGTGAACCAACGCAAATTTGATACAGCACGTTATTCATCGCATCGATACCATTGATTGGTACATCGGTCTACCCATTGCTAGGCATGTTTTTAGTAATTAAAAAGTCCGCATCCATAGGTTTATTTAGGTCATTTTTCCAACTTATATCAGCCACAAAAACATAATATTAAGCCTTTCTAAAGGCTAAATCACTCATTCTCTCTTAAATTTCCTCAAGAACAAACCCTAGGGCATCCAATTTCAAATTCAAGCTTCAAGAACACACCATCAATCTTCACGAATTTGATTACCAAGATATGTTAGGTGTTCATCTAAGGGTTTCCTTCCACCCTTGGAGTTCAAGAACCTCTTTTGAAACAGCAAATAGATTGCTTTCATGAATTTCATGTTGAATTTGATTGTATTTATGTTCATGATATTATTTAGGTTTGAATCCATGATTTACTACAAGTTTTATGAAATTAAATTAGCATGTGTGGTGAATTACATGATTTGCATGTTAAACCTTTGAAATTACAATTGATTATTGTATCCATGATGTTCATGTGTTGATTATCGTCATGTGCAATAACCATTCTCCCCAATTGTTTGATAGAATGCCTATGTGAATTGAATAGCGAAATCATGATATGTCATCATGTGGAGCCATTCAAGATTATTCTATGCTTTCCATGTTTTAGAGTCCTGGGGGTATTCAATATCCAAAAATCTAGCTTTTTACATAGAGCTATAGTAGTTATAGAATAGTCTCAGTAATGTCACAAATAGTAGTACTCAGGACACCTGCCAGATAAGGGTGACTCTTCAGCTTATCCTTACCCGTTGTATGGTACTAACACCTTTCCAAGTTGGGTTATAGGTTGGACCCCAATCCATTCATAGAGGGGCATGTCGATTAGATGATTACCTCTCATAGTTTCAGCTTCAGACTCAGTATAGAACTCAGTTCAGTTCTACAGAATCAAGACTATCAGACACAATCACCCAGCTCGGTATAGAACTTAGTTCAGTTCTACAGAATCAGGACTGTCAAAAATAGTCACCAAGTTATCAGTAAGACAGTTATCAGTAATCTCAAATATTAGTAACTTAGTTATCATAACTCAGACTCAATTTTAGTAATAATCTTGGATACAGTATATACATGTATATGTGCAGCATTACATACTTAGTATTTATAGAAGTTTTAGTTTTCCATGTGCTCTTATTCAGTAAAATACTATTCATGCATATAAACCCTTGCATTCAGCCTTACCTCCCCTAGCATACCAGTATATTGCACGTACTAATGCCACTTTCTCTTTGCACTATGATGTCCCATATCATAGGTTCAGACACTCAGGTTCCCGATCATGCTTAGACAAATTTGGATAGCAGTTGTAGTTTTAGTAGTGAGTCCTCATCTATCGAGGATATGCTTTTACTTCAGTATTTTTAGTAGCTTCAGTATTTCAGTAGTCGGAGTTAGTTGGGGGCTTGTCCATAAACTTCACATTCAAAGAGTTCAGTTTGAGGCTTTTCAGACTAGACTAGTTCAGATAGTATTCAATTTCAGATATTATTATCAGATATTATACTTAACAGTATTCAGATTATGAACCTTATGGCATTTCATCCTAACTTCTGCATTATTTTAGTATTATTATTCAGTTCTCACAGCAGGTGCCATTCATGGGTTAGCTTGTGGTCCTATGGGGTCGTAAGCACCGTGTTACATCCGGGGTGCAGATTGAGGGCATTACAAACTTGTTATCAGAACCTAAGGTTAAACAAAGTACTAGGGAGTCTGAAAGTTGCGTCTAGTTTATTCTTGTGCATGGGTGGGTAGTGCGCCACACTTATGGACAAGAGGCTATGAGGCATTTTATGAAAAGTTTCCCTTATTTTAGTATTCATGTCGTGCGGGTGAGAAAAATCTCAAGTTAAACTCTCGGTCTAATCTAGGTTTCTCCATTCATTATAGAGTATGCCTCCCAAAAGAACTAACAAAAGAATAACTGGAAATCAAACAACACCTCCGCCCGTTAAGGTAGATCCCCTGGATGAGTATGTCTCTCAATCATGCATCATTCCTTCAGAATTCAGTCATGCTTCAATATGCATGTTCAGTATGAAAAATCAGTATATCAGTGGCTTCAGTCATAAAATCATACTTCAGTTATGCATGTTTAGTATGTAAACTCAGTCTATCAATATCCTCAACTTAGTCTTATTCGAGGATGAATGTTCCCAAGAGGGAGATATTGGAAGACTTCACAAAATCCTAAGCTTAACTCAGTCCTTTAGAGCATGAAAAGAGGTCCCAGACTTAGAAATTTCAGCTAAGTGTTATACTTAGAATTATTTTAGCCTTCATAATTTGGCGATCTTATTTTACGAACCTTATGACCTTAAAATATCAATCCTTAGATTGAATCATGATCAGCTGTGTCAATAGGTCACTTCAGGTGAATTTTGGATTTTTCAAACCTCGCTTGAATCATATTTGAGTGACCAAAATAGAGGATCGGTACGATCTCGACGCATCGCATCACCCATCGGGTCGATGGATATTTTTCCCAAGCTTTCAGTTCAAATTTTAGTAAACCAACGTGAACTCGACGTGGCGCATTAGTCATTGCATCGATATTATTGATGCGGCGCTTCAGTCTGCGCATCGCTGGGCATGTTTTTAGTAATTAAAAAGTCCACATCTAGAGAGCTATTTGGGTCATTTTTCCAACATATATCAGCCCCAAAAACATGAGATTAAGTATTCTAAAGGCTAAATCACTTATTCTTTCTTAAATTTTCTCTAGAACAAACCCTAGGGCATCTAATTTCAAATTCAAGCTTCAAGAACACACCATCAATCTTCATAAATTGTATTACCAAGGTATGTTTGGTGTTCGTCTCAAGGTTTCCTTCCACCCTTGGAGTTCAAGAACCTCTTTAGAAACTACAAGTTGATTGTTTTCATGAATTTCATGTTGAATTTGATTATATTAATGTTCATGATATTATTTAAGTTTTAATCCATGATTTCCAACAAGTTTCATGAAATTAAATTAGCATGTGTAGTGAATTATATTAGTTATATGTTAAACCTTTTAAATTACCATTGATTATTGTATCCATGATGTTGATGTGTTGACTATCCTCATGCTCAATAAGCATGCTCCCCAAGTCTTTGATAGAATGACTATGTGAATTGAATGGTGAAATTATGATATGTTATCATGTGGACCCATTCATGTACAAGTTAATGTATCGCAAGTGTTTGACAAGATGCCTAGGTGAATATATTGTTAACAAGTATTTATTGTGATGTTATTCAAGATCATGTTATGCTTTACTTTCCATGCTTTCGAGTCCTGGGGTATTCAATACCCAAAAATCTAGTTGTTTACATAGAGCTACAGTAGTTACATAGTAGTCTCATTAATGTCACAAACATTAGTACTCAGTCAGTTACTAAACTTAATGAAACTCAGTATCAATCTAGTTCAGCTCAGTATAATAATCAGTGTTTTCAGTTGGGAGTAGGATTCAGCACCGAGTACACCTAAGGATAGGGGCTCATTTGCTAGTAGAGGGTGTGATCCCTAGTAGCAGACCTTACATTCCCTAACTACATAGCTAGCGTAGGTTGAGATATCAACCTTCTAGTTGATGGTTGATAAGGTGTTTCACCTGCCAGTTTAAGGTTCCACCATTCTCATTCAGGGAACCTACCAGATGAGGGTGACTCTTCAACTTCTCTTTACCCATTGCACGATACTGAAACCCTTCCAACTAGGGTTATAAGTTGGACCCCAATCAATTCAGAGAGGGACATATTAGTTAGATGATTACCTCCCACAATATTAGTTTCAGACTTAGTATAGAACTCAGATCAGTTCTACAGAATCAAGACTGTCAGACATAGTTACCCAGCTCAGGATAGAACTCAGTTCAGTTCTACAATATCAGGACTGTCATAAACAGTCACCCAGTTATCAGTAATAAAGTTATGAGTAATCTCAGATATCAATAACTCAGTTATCAAAACTCAAACTCAGTGTCAATAATAATCTCAGATATAGTATATATATGTATATGTGCAATACATACTCAGTATTTATAGTAGTTTCAGTATTCCATGTGTTCTCATTCAGTTACTTCATATCATTCAGTTAGATATTGTTCATGCATATGAACCCTTACATTCAGCCTTACCTTCCCTAGCATACCAGTACATTCCACGTACTGATGCATACTTTATCTTTGCGCTATGATGTCTCATATCATAGGTCCGGACAATCAGGTTCCCAACCGCTCTTAGAAAGATTTAGATAGCAGCAACAGTTTTAGTAATGAGTTCTCATCTATTGATGTTATGCTTTTATTTCTGTATTTTCAGCAGCTTCAGTATTTTAGTAGTAGGAGTTAGTTGGGGGCTTGTCCATCAACTTCATATTCAGACAGTTCAGTTAGAGACTTTTCAGACTGGACTAGTTCAAACAATATTCAGTTTTAGATATTATTATCAGATGTAATACTTAATATTATTTACATTATGAATTTTATGGCATTTTATCCTAACTTCTACATTATTTTGGTATTATTATTCAGTGCTCACAGCAGGTGCCAATCAGGGTTCAGCTTGTGGTCTTTCGAGATCGTAAGCACCGTGTGGCATCCGGTGAGCAGACTTGAGATGTTACACATGTAGGGACTAAGTCCCTAGTAAGGTTAGTATAATGCTTTGTCTTTTAAAGAAATTTTCTTAAAATCTAAGTCAAGTATGTTGTAATGCCCCACAAAATCCTCTTCCAGTCTGACCCTTAAAGCGTACTTCGTAAAGCAAAAATCTGACTCAAAATGTTTTAGAAATATCCTACCAAGTATGAAATACTTTGAATCATGTGAGAATCTATTTAAGCATGAATTAAGATCATAGAGGTCCCCTAACTCATGAACGAGTTGAAAACTTTCCTATCGTTCAAGTTTTAATGACCGTCAAAATTTAGGTCAACTTCAATCGACCATAAATCAATTTATATTAATAAATGGGTGTTTTTCTAAATATTAAATGAAATATATTTGAATTATATTTCCAACGATACCAATTTTGTTGAAATTCGATGTCGAAGCAAAGAGTTATGTCCATTTTACTCCAGCATATCAAGCTAAAAAATGGTGACGATGTTTCTGATGGGCTATCACGTTTTTGATGCCTTTTTTTATGACATCGTCACATTTTGATGACATTTTTGACAACGTCATCAGCCCTAGAAAGAAAATCAAGGATTTGGACCCCTTTTGTGATGACCATTCGTGACGGCCTATCACGAATCTGACAGCCTATCACGGATGGCATCAAGTATATTTTTCTAGCAATTCAAGGGAGCTTTTGCAAGGGTATTTTGGTAATTTACTACCCTTTTTGAGCCTTTATAAATATGATTAACCCTCATTCAAACTCTAATTCAATCATTTTCTTTTTTCAACTCTCTTAAGAGAGTATAACTAGGTTTCAATCAAGAACCCTAATCTTCCAGAAACCATCCATAAATCTTCCAAGTTTCTTCAAGAATCAAGATCATCATAGTGTGGGCTTCAAGAATTTATTTATTTCAAGTGTCGATAAAGTTTCAAGCACTAAAGTTCATCCAATTTCAAAGGTTAAGGTATGTAGATGTTGATTCTTGGGTCCCTTTCATCCAAAAAGCTCAAGAACCCTTTTTAAAACTAAAAGATTTTTATGTTTATGAGTTTTTAATGATTTGTATGAGTTGACATAGATGTTTAATATGTTGTCGAGTTTTGATTTATATTTTCCAATAAAACTTATGAGCTTTGACCCTAGTATGTGGAATTCATGTGATGTTTGTGACAGACCCTCTTAAAGTTATTTTTCCATGTGATGTGTTCATGACTTTTGGGTGTATAAATGGTTGAATAAGTTAAGAGCATTCCCCATAGGTTTGATAAAGAGCTTAGGTGAATCATAAGGGCTGCTATAGTATGTTGAATAGGAAACCCCAAATTGTGAGCTATTCAATGCATGCCTAGTGTTTGATAAAATGCCTTAGTGAGTAAAATGTGCCAAGATAGCATGAAATCCCCAAGTAGATGTAAAATTAGTCGTGTCTAGTGGTTGTTCAAAGACCCTAGTGAACAATTCTTGATATGATGGTTGTAAATTCCCTGATTTTTTACTTTTTGATAGATGCTAAGCTTTTAATACATGTCAAGTGGTTAGCAAGTAAATAGTGATGTGTTAGTATGAAGTTTCCCCCAAATCAAGTGATATCCAAATACATGACAAGACCGATATAGGTATAAAGTACTTGATGTAAGATCTCGTTGAATGGGGTATAATCTAATAGCATGTCTTCTCTTGGCTAGTATATGATGGTGAACTGATGTTGATGATCCTTAAAGGTTTGGAGTGACCCTTTTGCGGTTGTGATGATGAATAGAGTTCTATGTTTCGAAATACTTAATGTGATGTCCTAAGGATCTTGAGAGGGAAAGTATGTTACGATGCCCACCTACTTGAAGTGATGCTTTAATGATTGTGATGATACATGAATGATTGTAATGATGAATGAATGCTTGTAATAATGAATGAATGATTGTAGTGATGAATGGATGACCGTGATGAAGCATGAATGATTTGTGATAAAGAATGATTATGTCTTACTTTTATGTTATAGAGTCCTGGAGGTATTTATACCCAAAAATAAAGCTTTTGTCTAGAGCCCGTGTTAGTTTCTCGATAATTCCAATCGAGCCATGATTCACAGAACTCAGTGAACTATAGAACTCTGTATCCTCAGACAAATGCGAAGCTTAATAAAGCTCACTAATCTCAGTTATCTCTGTAATCCCTATATCGCTAGTAATTTAGCCTCAGACCTGTAATCAGCTCAGTTCTAATAGTATTCAAGTGATTCAATCCTAATCTGATAAGCGATTTGATTAATCTATTTAAACTCTATATCGTCATTCAGATACCATGAATTGATATCTTTTCAGTCAGATACGGAACTAAGTGATCTCAGCGTAACTCAGTCAGACCTTTTGAGTAATGTGATCAGTGTCAAATTCAGTTCAGCCAGTGTTCAGTTGAGAATTAAATTCTGAGTCTTTCAGTTGGGAGTAGAAACTAGCATCGAGCGAGTTCAAGAATGCAAACTGACCTACTAGTAGAGGGAATGATTCTTAGAAGCAATCCTTTTGCTCCAGAACTATGTAGCCAGCGTAGATTGAGACATCACAACTGTTAGTTGAGGGTGGATGAGAGACATCATACCTGCTAGATGAGGGTAGATGAGGTGGCTTGACCTGCTAGATGAGGGCTCCACCATTCTCGTTTGAGGACCTGCTAGATGAGGGTCACATAGAGTGTCTTTACCAGTGGAATGGTAATGACACCCTTCCAACTGAGGCATAGGTTAGACCCCACCTATGGTAGGTTGGGGCATGTTGGTTAAGTGGCTACTTCCCACAATTTTAGTTTTAGATTTAGTCTCAGTTTCAGAATCAGTCTTCAAAAATCAAGACTATCAGATACAGTCATCTATCATTGTGAGGAGCTCAGATAGTTCTATTGATTTATGAGCCATCCCATCAGATAGGATTGGTCTCATATATAGTTATTTGATATTATATTCAGAGATATGCTGCCAGACAAGCTTGATCACAATATCAGATTTCTATTGAGTATTCTTGTTGTCAGATTCAGATATAATCATATTTTTTATCATTAATAAAGCTTCCAAAATCATCTGTTAGAAAGGTTGATCTCTAATCTTGTCAGTCGAAAGCAGTAAGTCCAAGAATTCAGTCATTGATATAAGCATATCCAGATCCTCAGTTATCAGTATCAGATGAGTCAGTAATTCAGTATCTCAGTGTCAATAGTGAGTTCAGTCTACGATAAAGTGGTATTTGAGTTTCAGTACCAAGAGTTGTGATAATTGTGTTCATGTTTTATGTATTCATGTATGTGTTCTCATGCGATATTTTCATAATTATTCAGTTTAGATATTGTGCATGCATGAACCCTTGCATTAGCCTACCCCATCTACATACTCAATACTTTTTTGTACTGAAGCATTTGTGCTATGGTGTTTTATTTGAAACATAGGTTCAGAGGCACAGGATCCAGTTTATCCTCAGCAGTATCCCAGACAGCAGCAGTAGCAGTGAGTCCTCTTCTTTCGAGGACGAGTCTTAGTTTACTACTATTGTTTTAGACTTTGTTTATTTTCTGTTGATGGAGTTAGTTGGGGACATGTCCCATCAACTCCACAGTTTATACAGTTAGAGGCTTTTTAGATAGATGTATTAGTATTCAGTTTTTAGTTTTAAGTATGTATAGATGTGTTGAACCTTATGGAAAGTTTCCATATTTTTTTTAGATATTATGTCGTGTATAGGTCCAGATATAAGAAAAGGGTTAGCTTGTGGTCCTTTGGGTCCATAAGCACCGTGTGACATCTCAGGATGGGATCTTAGGGCATTATAAACTTGGTATCAGATCCTAAGGTTCAAAAGTATGCTAGGGAGTCTAAAAAGTCGCATCTAGTAGAGTCTTGTACATGGGTGTGTAGCGTGCCATATTTATGTACAAGATACTCCAGGATGTTCTTAAGAGCAGTTCCTCTTCTTTTAGTGATCATTTTGTGCTAGTAAGCATGAGCTCAAGTTGGTTCTCAGTCTAATCCACTTCATTATTTTATTTACAGAGTATGCCTCCTCGTAGAGACTTTATCCCTAGGGTTGATGATCAGCCCCTTAACCAGTAGATGTGTCACATGCAGAGTTTCGGGCAGCTTTCCAAGCGCTAGCCCAGGTGGTGACTAATGTTCATGGTAACTATTAGGCTGCAGTCCTACCTCAGTAAGATGGGAATTCTGCCACAGCCAGTATTAGAAGCTTCATGAAAATAAACCCGCCCAAATTCTTTGGGTCATAAGTAGGTGAGAATCCGTATTAGTTTCTAGAGTGGGTGGAGAAGATTACCCATATTATGCATGTATCAGAGGAGGAGAGTGTTGAGTTAGCATCTTATAGGTTGAAAGATATTGATCATGATTGGGTAGTGATGTGGAAGAAAAGTAGAGGGGTGAATGCAGCTCTCGTGACTTGGCTAGAGTTTCAGAGTGCCTTTCTAGATAGGTTTTTCCCACTAGAAATGAGAGAAGCTAATGTAGAAGAGTTTATGAACCTAAGGCAAGGCTCCATGACAGTGAAAGAGTATTGTCTTAAGTTTAACCAATTAGCTAAGTATTCTCCCGACTAAATAGCTGACCCTAGAACGGGTATGAGTAAGTTTTTAACTGGGGTATTAAGTGATGTATTGAAAGAGTTTAGAGCTTCCATGCTTAGTAGAGATATGGATCTTTCTAGTCTAATGATTCATGCACAACAGATTGAGGCAGATAAGATGAAGGAGAGAGGGAGAGTGAGTAAGATAGCCAAGACAGGTAGTCGTGGTTTCTCGCAATTAGGGTCTCAAGGAGGTAGTAGTTCTCAATATGGTTAGAGATTTTTAGTTCCAGCTCCATCTTCAGCTAGTGTACTCGCACCTACGTTTGGGGGTGTCAGATTTGAGAAAGAGCCAAGCTCCAAAGCCTAGAGTAGTACTAGTGGTGTTCGTACCTACCCGTTGTATAAAGAATATGGTAAGAATCATAAGGGGGTGTGTAAAGCAGGTAGTGATGTGTTCTTTGGATATGGAAAGACCAGTCACAAAGTTTGAGATAGTCCTAAGCCATGTCTCCGAAGTCAACGTAGCCATCCTTCAGCTGAAATAGATTGTATGTACTTCAAGATCGCCTTGATCGGGAAAGATCCCCTGAAATTGACCTGGGTATGTTATGAGCCCTTCATATTTTTGTTATGCATTGATACATCCTTTGCTCTCATTTTCAGCTTATATGTTAGCATGAGTCATGCATAAGTTTCAGATCTTGATCGATCAATTATGACCCAGTGTGTAGGTGCCTCGTGCACCGCTCCAGTATTTTAGCGAAGTGTGTTTAGAAGGACATAGAGTCTCAAGGGGAAGATACCCCATGGTATTATGATGTTGCATTCCATTAGATTCATCTCAATGCATGTTCATATTTCCTTATAAAGTTAGCATCAATCACTATTGCATTGTCAAGCTTTCAAAAGTCAGTTTAGCCGGACATTCATGCATTAGATATGCACATTCAGTAGAAAAAGTTCATCTTGTCAGCATATATTCAATCGTGTATTCATGATATCATCCCAGTTATGAGTCCATGCATCAGATATGTATATGTATTATGAGAATTCAACTATAAGTATCATCAATCGAGTATTCCATGCATCATATATGCATGCCCAGTGTGAGAACTCTATATGTCAGTCATTCTAGTTGCATAGTCCTGATCTGAGATGTTTCCATTTCTTGATTAAGTTTAGTTGATCCATATTCTCAGTCTATTAAATGACATTCGAGGACGAATCTTCTCAAGAAGGAGATAATGTAATGCCCCGCAAAATCCTCTTCCAGTCTGAGCCTTATAGCGTATTTGGTAAAGCAAAAATCTGAGTCAAAATGTTTCAGAAATATCCTCCCAAGTATGAAATACTTTGAATCGTGTGGAAATCTATTTGAGTATGAATTAAGATCATAGAGGTCCCCTAACTCATGAACGAGTTGAAAACTTTCCTATCGTTCAAGTTTTAGTGACCGTCAAAATTTAGGTCAATTTCAATCGACCATAAATCATTTTATATTAATAACTGGGTGGTTTTATATACATCAAATGAAATATATTTTAATTATATTTCCAATGATACTAATTTCTCCTAAATCCGATGTCGAAGCAAACAGTTATGCCTATTTTACTCCAACATATCAAGCTGAAAAATGGTGACGATGTTTCTGATGGGCTATCACATTTCTGATGCCCTTTTTTACGACATCGTCACATTCTGATGACATTTTTGACGACGTCGTTAGCCCTATGAAAAAAATCAAGAATTTGGACCCCTTTTGTGATGACCATTCGTGACGGCCTATCACGAACCTGACGGCCTGTCACGGATGGCGTCAAGTATATTTTTCCAGTAATTCAAGGGAGTTTTTGCAAGGGTATTTTGGTAATTTACCACCCTTTTTGAGCCTCTATAAATATGAGGAATCCTCATTCAAACCCTAATTCAATCATTTTCTTTTTTCAACTCTCTCAAGAGAGTATAACTAGGGTTTCAATCAAGAATCTTAATCTTCCAAAAATCATCCATAAATCTTCAAGGTTTCTTCAAGAATCAAGTTCCTCATAGTGTGGGTTTCAAGAATTTATTTATTTCAAGTGTGAGTAAATTTTCAAAAACTAAAGTTCATCCAATTTCAAAGGTTAAGGTATGTAGATGTTGATTCTTGTGTCCCTTTCATCCAAAAAGCTCAAGAACCCTTTTTAAAACTAAAAGATTTTTGTGTTTATGAGTTGTTAATGATTTGTATAAGTTGACATGGATGTTTAATGTGTTGTTGAGTTTTGATTTATATTTTCCAACAAAACTTATGAGCTTTGACCCTAGTAAGTGGAATTCATGTGATGTTTGTGACAGACCCTCTTGAAGTTATTTTTCCATGTGATGTGTTCATGACTTTTGGGTGTAGAAATGGTTGAATAAGTTAAAAGCATTCCCCATAGGTTTGATAAAGAGCTTAGGTGAAGCATAAGGGTCGCTATAGTATGTTGAATAGGAAACCCCAAATTGTGAGCTAGTCCATGCATGCCTAGTGTTTGATAAAATGCCTTAGTGATGATACATGAATGATTTATGATAAAGAATCATTATGTATGACTTTTATGTTATCGATTCCTGGGGGTATTTATACCCAAAAATAAATCTGTTGTCTAGAGCCGCTACCCTGATGTTGATGATCCTTAAAGGTTTGGAGTGACCCTTTTGCGGTTGTGATTATAAATAGAGGTCTATGCTTCCTAAATGCTTAATGCGATGTCCTAAGGATCTTGAGAGTTAAAGTATGTTATGATGCCCAATTACTTGAAGTGATGCTTTAACGATTGTGATGATACATGAATGATTGTAATGATGAATGAATGCTTCTAATGATGAATGAATGATTGTAGTGATGAATGGATGACCGTGATGATGCATGAATCATTTGTGATAAAGAATGATTATGTCTTACTTTTATGTTATCGAGTCCTGGAGGTATTTATACCCAAAAATAAAGCTATTGTCTAGAGCCCTTGTCAGTTTATCGATAATTCCAATCGAGCCATGATTCTCAGAACTTAGTGAACTATAGAACTCTGTATCCTCAGACAAGTGCGAAGCTTAATAAAGCTCAGTAATCTCAGCTATCTCTGTAATCTCTATATCGCTAGTAATCTAGCCTCAGACCTGTAATCAGCTCAGTTCTAATAGTATTTAAGTGATTCAATCCTAATCTCAGAAGCGATTCGAGTAATCTATTAAAGCTCTGTATCGTTAGTCAGATACCATAATTTGATATCTTTTTCGTCAGATATGGAACCAAGTGCTCTCAGCATAACTCAGTCAGACCTTTTGATTAATATGATCAGTGTCCGATTAAGTTCAGCAAGTGTTTAGTTGACAATTCAGTTCTGATTCTTTTAGTTGGGAGTAGAAACTACCACCGAGTGAGCTCAAGAATGGGAACTCACCTACTAGTAGAGGGTTTAATTCTTAAAAGCAATCCTTATGCTCTAGAACTATGTAGCCAGCATAGGTTGAGACATCACACCTGTTAGTTGAGGGTGGATGAGAGACATCATACCTGCTAAATGAGGGTAGATGAGGTGGCTTGACCTTCTAGATGAAGGCTCCATCATTCTCGTTTGAGGACCTGCTAGATGAGGGTCACATAGAGTTGTCTGTACCAGTGGTACGGTAATGACACCCTTCCAACCTGGGCACAGGTTGGACCCCACCTGTGGTAGGTCAGGGCATGTTGGTTAAGTCAGTACTTCCCACGGTTTTAGTTTCAGATTCAGTCTTAGTTTCAAAATCAGTCTGCAGAAATTAGGACTGTCAGATACTGTCATCTATCATTGTGAGAAACTCAGATAGTTTCATTGATTTATGGGATATCCCATCAGATAGACTTGGTCTCACATATAGTTATTTGATATTATATTCAGAGATATGCTGTCAGACAGGCTTGATCACAGTATCAGATTTCTATTGAGCATTCTTGTTGTCAGATTCAGATATAATCATATTTCTTATCATTAATAAAGATTCCAAAATTATCTGTTAGAAAGGTTGATCTCTAATCCTGACAGTCAAAAGCAGTAAGTCCAAGAATTTAGTCATTGATGTAAGCACATCCAGATCCTCAGTTATCAGTATCAGATGAGTCAGTGATTTAGTATCTTAGTGTTAGTAGTGAGTTCAGTCTGTTGTAAAGTGGTATCTGAGTTTCAGTATCAAGAGTTACGATAATTATGTTCATGTTCTGTGCATTCATGTATGTGTTCTCATGCAGCATTTTCTTGATTATTCAGTTTAGATATTGTCCATGCATGAACCTTTGCATTAGCCTACCCTGTCTACACACTCAGTATATTTTTGTATTGACATATTTGCGTTATGGTGTTTTATTTGACACCATAGGTTCAGAGGCACAGGATCCAGTTTATCCTCAGCAGTTTGGTCCAAGTCAGAACAATTGAGTCCTCTTCTTTCGAGGACGAGCCTCAGTTTACTACTATTGTTTCAGACTTTGTTTATTTTTTGTTGATGGAGTTAGTTGGGGACATGTCCCATCAACTCCATAGTTCAGACAGTTAGAGGCTTTTCAGACATATGTATTAGTATTCAATTTTCAGTTTTGAGTATGTATAGATGTGTAGAACCTTATGGCAAGTTTTTTCATTTTTTTAGATATTATGCAGTGTACAGGTATAGATATCAGAAAAGGTTTCGCTTGTGGTCCTTTGGGTCCATAAGCATCGTGTGACATCTCGGGATGGTATCTTGGGGAGTTACATATGCCTAGACTTCCAAACTGTCCTAAAAGAGAAAAATACGACTTTAAACCCAAAGGTTGTGTCCATCTAGCTGGACACGTCACATTATTCTCACCTTTTCAAATATTAATTTTCCCCTCTTTCTATATTCAAAATTATTTCATTACTCTCTTTCACCTCATTCATTATTAATTCCTATCATATCATTTCCCAAACTCCCTATCTCTCTTACATTTTGTAAATAAATAACTACAAAGAATTCCTATAACCATGTCTTATTCATCCTTTGCATCTCCTTCTCTAAATGATCCCAAAATATGCAAGTTGTTTCTCCCTAATCTTGACCTGACATGGATATGAAGAATCTTTGCCTTCATTTAATTCACTTCATCTTTTCTTTCAATTGATGTTGTGCTTACTATTCCTTCAGAGATCCAAAATTTACCGTCCTCTACTCTTCAGTTAGTGGTTAGTACATTCACCCCATCTGCTACTCCTAGTATAACCATCTCCATTGAAAAATCTCCAGTATCAATTCAATGGCCATCCAAACTTGGTCCTCAAGTCTTCTAATCTGCATCTCCTAATTAAAATAGAAATATTTAATTAACCATACATAATAGAAATTAAAAATAACATAGGAGTGTATTTGCGATACATGGAAACTCTAAGAAATGATTTCAGAACGATCCAAAAAAGTTGAGGTCGGTAGCCACTTATTGTGTCCCCATGCGATCTAGCCTTAGGCGCATGTAACATATGCGGCCTGAGGCTGGGCGTATGTAGACACCTACATGTGTAGGAAAAAAGTCCTACAGCTTCTACTCTCGAGATTTTGGACTTTTGGCACTTACCTTACCAACATGTGGTCCACATGTTGACATAGGTAAGTGCCGGAAGTTCTATTTCAGCTTTTTCATTCTCTGGATCTTTAATTTTGATACTTACCTTTGTCTTATACAGCCCACATGTTCCACATATTGTCCACATATAGAAATAGGTAAGTGCCAGGCCTTTCAATACTTACAACCAAGCTTTAATTCTTCAACTTTCATCACATACTTTAGTTACATACATACAGAAAGTGTCACGAATACCCAAAAATGACCAAGTAAGTGGCCAAAAACATCACTTTTCATCTTTTTCTTGAATTTAGCATCCGAAACCTAATTTACTGCAAACCACTCTAAAAATACATCAAATATAATAAAATAGCCTTAAGTATATGCATATTCTTCAAGTTTAAGTATCGTAAGTTCTATATTTCTATAGAAAATCATTTGGATCTGAAAATTCTTGAGCAGTTCAAGCATATGAACCTCTATGCTATTATCATATAACACATTCTTAAGGTTATGACAGCAAAGGATGGTAAGAATGGGCTATCCTATGGGTTCTACCTGAATAGGGTGTTTTCATACTTTGATATGCAGTGTGGACCTTGGAAGGATGGGTCTATCAAGTAAATGTTCATATTGCCTACATTGGAGAAAAATAATTTCATTCCCAGAAGTGGAGTAAAGTCAAAATCAGTGGTGGTAGACTTGATTGAATCTTTGACCAGGCTGACGGGAGAGTTAGAAGAGATAACTGCTCACCTTGCATAAAAGAATGCATAGATTGCTACAATGAAGGCAACCCTTGAACACATAAGAGAAAGGACTATGTAGAAGTAAGAACCTGTACACTGAGAATGAAATATTGCATGCCAAAGTTCTAAAATTGGAAGCTAAGATTGAGGAACTCACTCAATAACTTCTGAAAAATCGTACAGCTAAAAATAAAAGAATTACCATTCTCCTTTGCCAGTTGTCCAGTCCTCCTTCTGGCCCTTGTGCCTGATAGTTGTTCAACCTAGTCCGTGTCGTACCCTGACTTTTTAAGCCCCATTTATTTTAGCCTTTCTATCATGTTCCTTTTAGGCCCTATTTGTTCTTGTTTTATTGTCGTGGGTTTACTTGTACTTGGTTTTATAATGCTTTTATTTTTGGATATTATATGATGAATTTAATGATTAAGGAATATCTTGTGTTTTGATATTATCATTCCTCTCACTTTCTCTGATTTTTCTTGCTCATGTCAGTGTAGCCTCAATGGTCATAAGTTAACACGTGTACTTATCTTTATGTAGTTTACTATTTTATCTCTTTAATGATGGCAAAAGAGGGAAAGATGAGGTATATAGTGTTTGTGTGTGTGTTGAGGCTGAACTAGGTCCCCATATGCAGGAGAAAGAGATGTGTAGAGAGTGGTATCTATGACAAAGGGAAGAGATCTATAGGTAGTAGCATCAGTGAAAAGGGGAAGAAGTAAGACTCATAGTGGATCATGTGAAAAGTAGAGTATGGGTTTGTAATTATCGAAAAGAGGAAAATTGTTAAGTCCTTAGTTTTGATGATTGACAAACTACCATTGTTGGGACCTGTTTTATCCATAGATAAACTTGCAACTTCTCAGGGACTAGGTTTATCGCGACTATGACTCATGCACTCGGTCAGCATACAGCTAGAAAAAGTATTGTTGGCATAAAGTTGGTGGCAAAGCTACATGAGTACCTCTTTTGCTCCAACCAATGAGAAAAGTTCTAGGTTTTATTATTTCATATATATGTAACATGTTGCAACAAGAAAACCTAATCTTCATATGAAAAAAAAGAAAAAACTAAAAATCTCTCTTGAAGAAACTTGTCAACCAAAGCCTCACTTGTAATAGGGACCTGCTCAATCGTCACTTGTGTCTCAAGCTCTTGTTGTATTTTAGTCTTTGTTTCTGTGTCTTGTAAATGTTAACCTTCTACTCTTTTTCATGGATTGTAGGTCTGCTCATAGTGTGTTCTTGTTGTTGGTTATGTCATCTAGAGTTAGTTGACATTGAACCTAGAATTAGTGTGGTCCTGATTCTATTAGACTTAGTTGTGTCAGTAAGTGCAATAGAGTTATTGCATTAAAGTCTTGTAATAGAGTTATTAGAAGTTGTAGAGAGTTAAGAGGTTAATCCTTGAACCATGGAGTCTGTATTCGAGATTGCTTGAACATAGTGAAGTGATTGAAAATCCTACGAGGTAGGTTGTGGTTTTACTCCCTTGGGCAAGGAGATTTTCACATAAAATATTGTGTGTGTGCATTATTCTTTACGTTATTTTTATTTAATCTTGTTTATTATTGCATACGATTGTTTGGGACCAAATCCCTAAGTTGAAGGGCGATTCCTATAGTTCTTTAGTTCTCCTCTACCTCATGGCTAAAATTAAAAATACCCCCTCTAACTACTTTGCTATTTGTATAGAAATGAAGTCCCCTTGCTTATTAAAAATCCTATATATAAGCATCAAAAGCTGAAACTGATTTCAGGAATTTGTTTTCAAACGGGTATTTAGCGGAGTGCAAAAACATCAGGAAAAAAAAAAAAGAGAAACTATTAGTTAAACCAATAGTACTTTCAAATGTAAGACAATAAATTGGAGATGATCAACTTAAGATTTTAGTTAAATTTTTATTTTACAAGTACTGAATTTATAAACATTTTTGGTTGATAACGGTTTATAACAAATGCATACAGCATACCAATCAATATAAGCATGTCAAATCAACTCACAATATTTGAAATATGAAAAATTTAGTACAATCTTCTTTCATTTTGTAATTAAGGATATGTCACTTCTCTTGGACATCATTAAAACTTAACTTTTTTCCTACAAAGCACCATAAATAAATTAACATTGGCTTAGTACACCTTTAATTTTAAATGCTGGAGAAAGGTAACTTTTGTTGCTCATGATAGAAAGCAAATTCTATTAGAGCATGATCACCTATAAATAAATTAAATAGAAAGATACCATCTTTTGTTGTTTGGATGGGACAACATCACCAACTTCCCATTTTCCTAGTTATGTTATATTGGTGGTAGATTTTGGCCTACCTTACCTCTGAAACAAAATCCATCTTTGTCGTATTAACCGAATCGGTCATTTAGATTATCAGTTCTTCTTTAATCATGCCAAAATTGCTCCAAATTTGGCTTAGAGAAAATGGAATAGATGGGAATTAAAAAAGTGGTTGTAGTTAGATTTGAAGGTTATGAGCACAAAGTTCGTCTTTTTAGTTATTAGGTTCTAACAAAATAATTTATACATACAATAACAACATATTCAATGTAATATTTCAGAAGTGAGATTTGGAGAAGGTAGTGTAGTGTGTACGCAAATCTTAACCTATTTTGGAAGGTAGAGAGTGTGTTCTGATGGACCTTCGGCTCAAAGAAAAGCATATTAAATCAGTTTGAAAAAAGAAATAATGAAAGTAAAGAAGCCACAACAAAATACTAAAGATAGCAATAACAAAACATTCAGGAAGTAAAGAAATGATAACTATAACAAAATAATACTATAATCGAAATACAAGAGACAACAGATAGTACAAAAATTGAAGAACAAGAAATTGCAAGAGTTATACTATGAGTACTAGTACTACTAAGAACAAGTGAGAGAATGTTCAACTACCTACTAACCTTCTACCCTAATATATGTGCTCCATAGCCACCTATCTAAGGTTAAGTCCTTGGTTAGAGCTAAAGTAGTGTCATGTTCTAATCATCTTTCCACGATACTTTTTCGATCTAACTCTTAACTCTCCTAAAACCACCATATCCAACCTCTGCGCACTAGGACATTCGTGCATTTCCTCTTCACATGCATGAACCATTACACCCCCGCTTCCTGCTTTTAATCTTGCACTCAAGTCACTCTCACCTTATCCCGCATATCTTCATTTTTAATCATATTTCACCTTGTAATTCCACATATTTATCTCAACATCCTTATTTCTGCAACTTTCATCATTGCTAGAGTTTTTGACATATTAAATGAATTATTTAAGAGCTTATAAAATTTAAACCATGACTATTGCATTTGATCGCGAACTTTGATATCCAGCTCCCCCTAAATATTATCTGTGGAAACAAGAGAGAAAAAATGGAGAAAATTTGCAATTGAATTGAATAAACAAAGTGTAAGAGGACAAAACAACTTATAAGAGATCCAACAAACTCAAGTTCATTGCATTGGCCATATCGTAATTAAAATAGACTCGTTCTAACAATAATATATATGTACTCTATTCACTCAAAAAGGCTCCAATGTGTGTATAACTATTTTAAAATCAAGGATGTCGGGTTTCTATAACACATATATTACAAAGATCATTCTCTCTTTTGGAAAGCACTCAATTGCTTTGCTCTTTCCCTCAAGTGCCTTAAAAGGGAAAGCTCATAATGGCAGATAACTAAACAAATGAATGTGCGTATATCATTTTCGTAAACAATGTACGAATGAATTGGAAAAGAAAATAACCCCTGAGTTTCAGAACATGATTTTTCTTTCCTTCTTTTTATTTTGGTGAAAACATTTAATTATTGCATTTAATTAGATGGTATGTGTACTTTGTATGGGCTTGTGTTCGATGTAATCGTTTGTTTGTCGTTTGTTTAGATAAAATATAAAGATGTGGACATGAAGTAAGAATTCATCTTTGTCAATATACCATCAAATAATGTTTAAAGAATTTTAGGAGATCGACTCTCCAATCCAGACACCAAATTCATATTAAAGCCAGTCTAACACTAACCAACCTAAAGGATACAGTGGTAAGAGCCTATAGAATAGATCCTATTCAAGTAAGGTTGTAGACACCCATCAAGATATTAAGACTACAAAAAAAAAAAAAAAAAAAAAAAAAAAAAATTAATATGCCTTGAATATATCAAATGGCTAAGACACCAATCTGGTTTTATATTCACGCATTGTCATATCATCATCAAAGGATGTTGGGCTCATCTAAAGCTTATTCAAGCACCATGCATCCTTTCTTGTCCTTTGTATCCACATTTACTTCCTGTCTTATGAGAAAAAAAAAATTTACTTGTCAATTTAAGTTCACTTTAAAAGATAGTAAAATGTATGGACAGCATTTTTTAATATTTGAAACACCAAAAAATGAAAAAAGTACTCTTGATAACATGGATAGCAAATATCACACTTTAATTTCAAAGTTATAATCAGTTAATCGACAAGTAACTATTTGGCTTCAACCGCCAACATCAGCCCCAGCTATCGGCATAAATAATTACTTTTCTCATCAACAAAGAGCCCAAATATCTACAAGCAAGATGTTGCATATTATGGATTAGAACTGCACAAGTAAAAGCAAGCTACGTTAGCTTAGGGATAGAATATCTAAAATGCTATTAATGTTTCAGTATGAAGAACCAGAGTGTCACTACAGAGAACCAAAACTATTAGATTCTAACCTCGAGTAAAGATCCATCAAAGTACCTGACTAACAAAGTTACTTCATCACAGTACAATTAAATAACGTATCACGTATTATACATTAACCAACCTAAAGCACTAAAATATTAATAAGTTAGAATATAGAATTTAGATGCAAGATTGAAAATGAATAGTAATAGCTTTCTACATTAATTTGCACAGCATCTAAGGAGGCATGTGGATAACGACACAATGTATATCAGACAACCACGCCAACATAAACTCAGATTAATTCTAGAAAAAAATAGTAAAATCACAACACAAATGAGACTACCCATATGTAGATATATGTTCTACAATACCTTAACTAACAAAATTTCAATAGCAATTGTAACGATCTCTGCATCTCTTATTTAAAAAATGGCATTAACAATCATTACCTTGATGAGTTACTTGTAACTTATTCTAACATATGACTTGCTACCAAGGATATTGAAGCAAAACTATTATCTTAAGTTGAATTTGCTTCCAAAAAATTTGTTAGCATGATAAATAGTGAAAACACAAGCATCATACGTGTTCTAAGTCAGGAGAATGTCACTGCATATCCAACCATGTAATAAAGCATCTCTGAATAACTTGAGAAACATGACAAAGGAATAATGGATCCCTTCTTTAGTGCAGCAGTTTGACCTAAAAAAAATATAATCGTAAAGGTATCGTGTCAACATTTTAATTACTTTAATTGATTTATGCGTTCCAAAATAAGTCACTTTCTTTTAAATTAGTCTATAGAGATAAGCATCCAGTACTCTCTCGAACTATGACCAAAGTTATTACGACACACTCCAACTTCAAAGGAATCCTATTACCCCCTAAACTCAATTTTAGCATATTTTTAGCACCCTTTTATGCTGATGTGGAACCTTTATTACATAAAATAGCATCCATGTCAAAGGTGCTGCATCAAGTAAAAAGATTGATAAAAAGTGTCATGTCATCCCAAAAGGCTGACAAAAATACGCTAAAATTGAGTTCGGAAAGGTAATAGGATCCTCGTAAAGTTGGAATGTATCACAACGAATTTGGTTATCGTTTAGGGAGGTATAGATGCTATGAAACATGCATCCAATATACTCTATCTCAAAAGTTCAGAATGTATTTAGAACTACAAAATAGCATATTCATTCACTTGAAGTAAGAAAGGTAATAAACAAAAAAAAATAGAAGCATAACATATAGTTAAAGACGAAAAAGCTTTCCACAACAAGTTCAATTGAGAGAAAATCTACTACAATCCAAAACGTGCAAAGAAGAAACTTGTGAGGACAAAAATTAGCAATCATTCAACCAGATCAATAAAAGGCAAAAATTCAAAGACGAAAAAGAAAAATTTACAGGAAAAACAACCAACTAAGAGCTAGTTTACTATTACCCAACATTCCCAAAAAAATATGTAAGAAATAACGCATTTCCAAATCCAGCAACAAAAAAAGCTTAGACTAGAATGCAAGAGTCTACCTTGGATTACACATATGTTGTTCAGTCTTTCAGGTATGAGCTCGAGCTCATTGATATTCCTACAATCTTTCTTCGTCATTTGCACTATATCTTGGTAATAATTAGGACTTGATCCTTCTTCTTTCAAATTTTCGTCTTTGATCTACTTTCCTTTGTAAAGTCATTTGATGAGTGTTAGTTTTTCATTATTTGTATCAATAAATACTATAAACATTGAAGATACGACTTAGAGAAATTCCTCACTTGCTGTCAGATTAGTTTCTTTCAGCAGATGTTGGACATCATAAATTTATTTAGCCTTTATATGTTGCATTCCCCTGTTGAGCATATCAAGAAAAAAAAATTGTGAAAAATAATAATTTAAAGGTCCAAAAGAAAACAGTTGAAAGATATCCACTGATGTATGGGGAAAAAGAGAAATAAATGATGCTATTAATTTGAGAAAAGAAGCACTCTCTATGAACCTTTGTGTGAAAGATAAATATGTTTCTTCCAAGAAGAAATCCTTTGTATTGTTCAAGGGAAACTTCAAATAAAGGCTCGTTGCCAATCTCTTAGCCAAAATGCTTCGATATATTAGGGCATGATGTCATAAAACTATAACCCAAAATAACACATGTTTGTTACCATGAGATATATTGATTGGACTGAAATTTAGAGTGTGTACAATTGACGATATGAATCATTTGAAAAATAAACTCATTTTTTCCAACCTCAAATCTTAAGACCATCAATAGGAGTCACTTACCAGATACGAACTTTATGAGAATTCTTGATCAATGTAGTATCAATTTTTTTAAAGTGACTAAGAATTTTGAAAGCCTATTATCGTCAATGGGCAAAACACCAGTCATCACAAATTGATAAAGAAATAAGAACCCTTTGGGTCAGTCCCCACAAATCGATAAGGAAATAAGAATACTTTGGTATCTAGTCTAATTTGTGGGTTAGGCAACTTAAAATTTTTAACGTTAGTCAAATTTACCTACTAAAAATTTAATTTTGTCAAAAATGAAATCTAAATTGGCACTACCTTTTCCCAGCAAACGCAGTATTACAATATGAAGTAAGAGCCGGTCCTAAAAGACTCTTAAGATTTTTCGTGTTAAGGAACTATACTTGTAAATAAGAGTTTTACTTGATATGCAGGAGAAAGTTTCTACTTACAGTGAAGTTTGGAACTTTTTAGAGCTAGAGCAGCAAATAAATAGATTTGGAGAGAAAAGTAAATAGTGAACTTCCACAAATAACAAATTAAAGGTACATAACACTTGACCTTTATGGATGTAATCTTGTGGACCATTGCCAACTGCTGAGAGAAGATGGTTTCCCCCTTCCTCAATTTTCTAACACATCAAATAATTTTTTTGCAAAGAATACGCATCACGATCATTGATATCCGGAAGAATAAGAACATGGACCAAGAAGATTGCCTGTATTGAAAGTTTTCAAGTCACCTTTGATCTTGAGGAAAATGCAAAGTAACAAAAAGAAACCTGTCACAACCCGAACTAGGGCCTAGCCATGACGAACATCCCGAACCAGGAAGGCCCGGGCGTCCTACTCTATCTGGTAATCACGCACAACATTCACATAATAAAAAGATGCGAAAATATAATTTGATACGGAAATATAGTCATACTCTGGATTTAGTTTAACAATAAGGAATGAAATCCTAACTCAACTAAACAACATCTGGAACAGTCTGCGAAATCTCTACTACATGGAAACATGACAACTATCTGAAACCTGGGACAAGGACCCCAGTAGACCAAAACCATAACCACTAATAATTTTCTGAAAATAAAAAGGCCTTCTGAAATATAGAAGGCTCACCAACTGGACACTGCAACTCTGTCTGATGAAATCTACTGCTTATCTGGACCCCTAGACTGAGCCTCGAAACTTGAGAGGTAGGGGTTAATACGATGTACTGGTATGCAAAGTAATCCAAAATAAAACTTTTATATAAGTAAAATAGTGGAGAGCAAGTTGGTAAAACATCATGCATAAACAGTTCTCAAAACACATGGGCATTTTTCTAAAAATCATAAATTATTCTTGTCAATGCAATGTTTGTTCCTTGTATTACTTCTGAGTTAGGTGGCACTCCCCTACAACTCTGATATTCTACAGGCTATATGGAATCCGTCATTGACTCGGCGGAGAATCCCCCAATCCAAGTATGATGCAAGGGTTGGAGTCTCTAATTCTGATACGCCACATGGTACTAAGCCAGCATAATTTAATATACCCGAATTGGCAAATCACAGTTTTGGGCAATGAGTTATCTGAACTTGTGCCCTCTTTAGGGAACCATCCAATATATCTTTATGCCCTATTTTAGCCTTTTTTAAACATGCATCATTCTAAAATTCTAAAACATGAAAGTCTAATTTCTGTATTAGTCTGTGTCTGTTATGGCATTGTCTGAGTTGGTATCGTCATACCAAGACTTGCAAGTCGTTATTCTAAGACATATATGATTATTTCATTCTAAAATAATGTTCAGGCCACTTGATCACGCATATAGTATAAGAAGAATCATATCTCAAATCATAAGTCAAAAATCATGCAAAAGCTTTCCATTCATTCAACAATTTCAATAAGTAGTGGCCAACTTCTCAAAAACATTTTTGAAGTTTCTTTCTTTATCAATCTCAACATTTAAAATCATTAAAGTATTTCTCTGTCCCATTCTTAATCATCATGAATTTCACATAAGACAAATAGTATCTTGAATCATTTTGTAAACCAGGAAAAGTATAGGTGCACCCCAGAGAGAAATACTAGGACAGATAAAACCTTTATCTAGGAGGTCTGCTAGCTGCTCTTTCAACTCTGTCAACTCTGCTGGAGCCATTTTATATAGCAAAATAGAGATAACGGGTGTCTGGCAACACATCTATACCAAAATCTATCTCCTTATCGGGAGGTATTCCTAGGAGATCATCTGGAAAGACTTTCGGGAATTTATTTACTACAGAGACATACTGAAGAGGAAGACTTTCAATGTTAGAATCTTCAACTCAAATAAGATGATACAAGCAACGTTTGGAAATGAGTTTATGGGCCTTGAGATAAGATATGAAGTGCCCTCTAAGTGCTAAAGAGTGACCTTCCCATTTTATTGTTGGCTCCTTCGAAAAAGAAAAAGTAACTTGTCAGGTTTTACAGTCTAGAGTAGCATAACATGAATGGAGCCAGTCCATCCCCAGGATAGCATCAAAATCAACCATATCAAGATCTATGAGATATGCCACAGTATCCCAGCTAAGAATACACACAACACAATTTTTATATATCCTCCTATCCACAACAAAATCACCCACCAGAGTGGAAACAGAAAAAGGGTCGGTAATGACTTCCGGCTTAAACCCAAAACCAGCAGCCACATATGGGGTCACATAAGACAAGGTAGACCTAGGACCAAGTAACACATAAACATTATGGGAAAAGATTTATAATGTACCAGTGACAATATCTGGTGAGGCCTCTACCTCTTGGCGGTTATTCAAAGCGTACAGTCAGTTGCGATCGCTTCCGATAGCTGAAGTAGCGACCTTTTAAGGCGGTGGTAGTGCGGAAGAATTTTCCTGAGATTTTGCACCACCAACATTCCTTCTAGTAGATGGAAAATCCCTCTATAAGTGCCACGGCTAACCACATGAATAACATATAAATCGCTGCACTAACACCTTTTTGGATGGTTCCTACCACAAGTCTCACACCGCTGAAAAGTATGATGCTGTAGAGCCACACTACCCTGTGACTGAGTATCCTGAGCTCTGGATCCCTAATTAGTTTGGAAACTCTGAGATATTCTGTCAACTGGGGGTCTGGGCACTAGGGCGCTGCTTGCGGACTGTGCATTACCCCAATTCTTCTTCTTCTACTATTTATTACCCCACTTACCACTTTGCGGTTGGCTATGATGCTGATCTGCTGTTCTGGCTCTCTTTGCCTGCCTGTCCTTCTCTCTAGACTCGGCGATTTTCTTTTTCTTTTCTTCTACCTATTGTATATGGATTGACAGTCTAGCAAAGTCCATATCCCTATTTAGCATCACCCCTTGACATTCAAGTACTAGATTATCTAAAAGGTCGGATGCAAACTTTCTCATCCGGGCTCTTATATTGCTAGTCATCTCTGGTGCATAGTGGTCTAACTGGTTAAACTTCAAAGTGTACTCATGGACACTTATATTTCCCTACTTTAGATTCATAAACTCCTCAGCTTTGGCCTCCCTCAACTCTAGAGAAAAGAATCGATCAAGGAAGGCTTCCACAAATTCGCCCCAAACTGTGGGCTCAGCACTCTCTCCTTTCGCATCCTCCCACTCGTCATACCGCTGATTTGTAACATCCTTAAGCTGATAAGTTGCCAACTCCACCCCTTCTATCTCCTCCACATGCATCACCTTAAAGATCTTCTTCATCTTATCCATAAACTCCTGTGGATCTTCTTCTACCTTGGTGCCAGTAAACTTGGGTGCGCTCGTTCTCATGAACTGACCCACCCTAGTAGCCTCATATATAAAAGATACAGATCCAACATCGTTCGATCGTTAAGCCTGATTGGCCACCAACTATGTCAGCAAATGAATAGACTGTCTGAATTCTACATTAGAAATATCCCTATGAGAAGTTAGGGGACGGTTAACATTGGTTCATAGAGCCCGAGGTGGACTGGTCAGGACAAGACTGATGGTACTCCCAGAGTAGGAATAGGTTCTGGGTTGAGAGATCTGCTATGGGTCCGCATCTCGTGAGTGGGATGGACCTCATCTTTCTATGCATTCTGATCGATATTACGACGAGGAGGCATGATCAATTTTTCTGAAAAACAAGAGAGCATTGATTAAAAGCAGATTAGACTCAAAAGCACGAACTAGATCACAAAGAGGGAAAATATTTCTAAATGCCTAGTATCCCCCTGCTTATAAGTGTGGCGCGCTACACGCCCATAAACAAGACTCTACCCGATGTGATTTCACAAATACCCTAGGACCATGAACCGTGCTCTAATACCAAGTTTGTCATAACTCGAACTAGGGCCTGGCCGTGATGGACATCCCAAACTATGAACGCTCGGACGTCCTACTCTATCTGGTAATTATGCACAATATTCATATAATAAAAAGAGATGCGGAAATATTATCTGATACGGAAACATGGTCATACTCTGGATTTAGTTTAACAATAAGGAATGAAATCCAAACTCAACTAAACAACATTTGAAACAGTCTGTGAAATCTCTATTATATGAAAATCTGACAACTGTTTGAAAGCTGGGACAAGGACCCAAGTAGACCAAAACCGTAACCACTAATAATTGTCGAAAAATAAATAGGCCTTCCAAAATATAAAAGGCTCACCAACTGGACACTGCAACTCTGTCTGATGAAATCTACTACTTATCTAGACCCCTAGACTGAGCCTCAGAATCTGAGAAGTAGGGGAAGGGGGTCAATACGATGTACCGGTACACAAAGTAATCTAAAATAAAAATTTTATATATTATTTTTAAACATCACGCATAAATAGTTCTCAAAACACATGGGCATTTTTCTAAAAATCATAAATTATTTTTGTCAATGTAATGTCTGTTCTTTGTATTACTTCTAAGTTAGGTGGCACTCCCCTACAACTCTGATATTCCACGGGCTATATGGAATCCGCCATTGACTCAGCAGAGAAGTCTCCAACCCAAGTATGCCGCAAGGGTTGGAGTCTCTGATTCTAATATGTCACATGGCACTAGGCTAAGGTAATTTAATATACCTGGATCAGAAAATCACGGTTTTGGATAATGAGTTATCTGAACTCGTGCCCTCTTCAGGGAACCACCCAACATCTCTTTATGCCCTATTTTAGCCTTTTTTGAACATGCATCATTCTGAAATTCTAAAATATGAAAGTCTGATTTCTGTATTAGTCTGTGTCTGTTATGGCATTGTCTGAGTTGGTATCGTCATACCAAGACTTAAAAATCGTTATTCTAATCCATATATGATTATTTCATTCTAAAACAATGTTCAGGCCACTTGATCATGCATATAGTGTAAGAAGAGTCATATCTCAAATCATAAGTCAAAAATTATGCAAAGGCTTTCCATTCATTCAACAATTTCAATAAGTAGTGGCCAACTTCTCAAAACATTCCTAAAGTTTCTTTCTTTATCAATCTCAACATTTAAAATCATTAAAGCATTCATCTTTCTCATTCTTATTCATCATGAATTTTACATAAGACAAATAGTATCTTGAATTATTCTGTAAACCATGAAATGTAAGGATTCATAACTTGTAAATCAAATAATAAAGTAATGAGAGAGGGAGATTTTATACTTCATGCTCTCGATTCACAATTTACGATTTTCAATGCATACGTACATATATTTAATTCAAATCAATTTGGGGGAAGGCCTAAAGATCAAGACAAATTATCGAAGCTTCTAAAACATGAATGTATTCATAAATTCAAAAACCCCTTTCTTAAAAATCATGATTTCTATACCCATGAGATTTTAGAAAAAACCCCGCGTACCTCGATTATGAAGAATAATGGTTGATCCTTGAAGCCTACAGTTTGGGGATTCCAAATCTTCGATAAATTTTGAAAATCCACGGTTGAGTCTTGAGTTTCTTGGAGGAGAAGTATATGAACTAGGGTTTTTGTTTTGAGGGAAATCTTGAGAATGTCTTATATTATGCTTGTAGAGGTCTTAATCTTCTGTTTGGATGTTTAAAGAGATCGGAAAAAAGTCCAAACTACCCCTGTTAACTTCTGAATGAAATAGGAAAAATTTAAACTGGAAATCCGATCTTATAGGCCACCGCGACGCGCCACTATCGCGGTGGCTCACTGAAAAGTGACAAATGGGAATTTGGCCCACTCAGCGATACACCACCATTGCAGAGTATCACTGGAAATTGAACATCGTCATTTACACCCTCTCCGTGATGCGCCAAGGACAGGAATGATGGTGTTTTACGACTAGGAATTAAATTAACCATAACTCCTTCACCGAGTGTCCACTTTGGATGAATCTTATGTCGATGGAAAACTTATTCGATCATCTACGTAATGAAAAGTTCAAATCTAAGGAATTCCACAGGAAAATAAGTATAAACCATTCTAGAAGACAATGCTTGATACTTTAGGGACAAAAATTTTGCTAGAAAAAACTTCGGGACGTTACAAAACTTACTTTCTAGCAAAAGTCAGAACCCACTTGAAGTTGAACAAAATTAAAAAAAGAAATTCAAAAAAAGTGGAACTAAGCAGAGAACCCATTTGGAAACAAAATCGAGCAAAGACTGAAATCACTTGGAAACAGAATCACACAGAGTTAAAACCAAAAAATATAGGTGCTTGCAAAATTAGGTGTGTCCGCCAACAAAACTAGGAGAAATAATTAAATTACTATTATAAATTTGAACAATTGACAAAGTATTATAGCTACTTGCAAATTACGACGTTATCAAAATATAATCTTTGTCGGTGTAGCGATTTATGAGTCAATACCAACATTAACGTTGTTTGATCCATATCTGAAATATCAGTTAAATAAGATTATTAAATTTGAATTTCAAACCTAAGTGAAAATCTCATCAAAATTGTACTTCCATGCAACTCTTCATTGATTTCAAAAAAGTAAATCAAGCAAATCAAGAACAAAAAAAAAAAAAAAAAAAATCTTAAATGGAGCAAAGATGAAGGGGGAAGATCAAGAGAACACTGACGGAAAATTTTAATATGGGTAAGGCTCACCCAATAATAGTTGTGTGAGGCTCCTCTGAGCTTTTGACAAGTGTTTTCGTGGAACCCATTTTGTCAACAAATGTTTCTCTACTCATATTTCCCTCTATTTCTTATATATGTTTCAGTATTTTATTTTTCTTTCTTCCTTCTTCTACTTTCAAATATTGCCTCTTTATTTTATATTTCAGTCTTCCTCTTTTCTCACTTGTATTTTTAGGTCTTTTTAGGAGGTTTTTAGCCATAAAAGTATAAATATTTAAAAAATATATATTTTAAAAGTAAAAAATAATATTTAAAAATTAAAATTGTGTTTGATCATAAATATGAATCGAAGGTGTTTTTAAATTTTTAGAAATATTTTAGAGTAAAAATAATTTTTGTATTTTTTAATTTTTTTTAAAATGTTTTCACAAAGAAAGGATCTAAAATTTTTACTAGGAGAATTTAAAAAAAAAAATTATATACTTGAGATTTGAATTTAGAACTTTAAAGTGAATTTCAAACCTCCAAAATCACTGATCTTACTCGTAATATAGTGTTAGGTAATTAAAAAAATTATATGGCACCATAAATTATAAAAATATTACCTTATATATACAACTTAATTTTTTATCGAGGAGGTTCCTCTCGTCCCTTCAGATATGCCTATGATCCAGATGCTTCTCAAACGATCCCTTGAAAAAAGTTTTTCTCGATGTCCCTATTCTTAACACATTCTTTGATATTACTTTGGCGTCGGATTTTCCCTCGTTCTAAGTGATCATGTGTACATGATTTTTTTTTTAATATAATCTTATATTTTTAAGTTCATCAAAATTTCATCTAAACTTAATTGTTATTTAACTCTTTGCACTTTTACTAATTTTTTAATATTTCATCACACAAATCAAACAGAGAGATAAAAGAAGCCATAAATGTTGTGGGTTAGAAGTTTAGGAGATCTAAAATAAATTAATTTGATAATCTTACTTATTCGTTTTACATTAGTTGTTCGTAATGCTAAAAATAGTTGTCACATGTTAGATGTCCACCTTATTAAATCGAGAAAGTATTAATAAATTTTTTCAATGTTATCTTTGCAATTAATTCTTTTTGAAAGTGTTCACGCTTGTTTGTAAAATTTTCAAAAAGTTTTTTAAGGATAAATTAGTAAACCTGCCTTTTTATTTATAATTTCTTAATATCGTGTAAAAAAAAAACTAACTAATATGAAATGGATAGAATATTAATTTTTGCTTGTAGCTAATTAAGTAATAGAAGAAACAAAAATAAAAAAATGTTCAATTTAACTTACGAACGCTAGATGTCAATTCTGCTAATATATGCAGCAACAAGACGGTCATGACTATAATACTGAATTTATATGAATTTAGTTATGATTAATTAGGAGTTGTCAGAAAAAAGAAAAAAGTGAACAAAAGTAAAATAATTGAAATGATAAAAAGAGAAAGAGAAAAATATGAAAGAGTGGTTGCCATGACTTTATGGGTAAGAAATACACTCTTGTCATGCATAAATACCCTCACACAACTTACACTATTTGAGTCTTCGCCCATAATAAATTTTTTCAACACTGGCGATGTTAGAAAGTGGAGCAAAATGAAGAAAAATTGTACACGTCATTGAGCCATAAGCACTTAAAAAGATGACATGCAAGGACATAAATACGCTGAATTACGGGCGTGTCCGTCGTCGTCCACCAAAATCTTCATTTTATTAAAAAGTAGAAATTTTGTAAAAACATTAGAAATCTACAAAATTATATTCTCTTTCTTCGATTTTACTTATCACATTTTAACTTGCTACATTTATTTAGAAAAATAATTAATAACTTAGTTATTTTATCATAATACTCCTATTAAATAGTGTTTACATTGTATCTGAAAATTAATTTAGAGAAAAGGTAATTAATGATAATGATAAAATAAAAAAAAATTATCTTTTCTTAATATATCAAAATTCATAAGTAAAAGTAAAAAATTAAAAAATTAATGATAAGTAAAAATAAATAGAGAAAGTTTGTCCACGTATTTCATAGGTCAACCTCATCCACCATGTTGGGTTATTCGTAGACTCTTCAGTGACAGCTCTGTTGGATAATGTCATTTTGAAGAGACATATTTTTGCGTCTATTAATCTTCATATGTATTACTCCTAAATTTGACTGATTGTTATGAACTAATTGTCCCACGTTAAAAAAATAGAGAAATGCTAAGGGAATTATAAGTGAAATGAGTTCTCCCACATATTAGACTAGTCTTTTGGATTGATCTCTCCCATTTAGTTTATAACATTGGTGCTTTCATTGAGAGTCCCATGCGTTGAACCACTCAAAGTGGTGGCCTGCGCGCTAGGAATGGTGATCTGGATCCAAGAGGAGTGTCAGCCGTGACCAACGAGGATCGATCCACGTGTGATGAGCCGTGCGTTGGGCCGTGACTAGCCGTGACCAACGAGGATCGATCCACGTGTGATGAGCCGTGCGTTGGGCCGTGACTCGTAGTGGTGGCATGGACCCAAGAGGGGTGCCAGCCGTGACCAACTGGGCATAGCTGTGACCAACAAGGATCGATCCACACGTGGAGCCATGACTCGGCCAGTAGTGGTAGCCTGGACCCAAGAGGATCATCAACCGTGACCAACTGGACATAGCCATTACCAATGAGGATCGATCCACGTGTGGAGCCACGACTCGAAGTGGTGGCCTGAACCTATGAGGGGTGCCAGCCGTGACCAACTGGACTCAGCCGTAACCAACGAGGTCGTTGGTTCTCAAGCGGAGGCGATTGTTATGAACCAATTGTCCCACATTGAAAAAACTAGAGAAATGTTAAGGGGATTATAAGTCAAATGGGTTCTTCCACCTATTAGACTAATTTTTTGGGTTAGGCTCTCCCGTTTGATTTTTAACACTGATGGACTCCAAAAATTACACTACAGGGAAATCAGAAGTCTTTTATTCATTTTTGAACTTATATGTCTAATCAAACACACATAATTTCTTATCATCTTCACACTTAATGCAGCTCCCGTAGATATGGTTCTAACTTTGTGTGAACAATCTACACTATCCATGTGCCTCTCCTTGCAATGCAAAAATCCAGTGAGTGAAAGAAGCAAGTGATGCCCGGATCCAGTTCTAAGAGCCTGAAGACACAGGTGGCTGCAAGTAAACCCCCTTCTCACTGATATTAAGTGGTAAAAAATGGGGCCTTTGAAATCATTATATACAATCTCATCAGCGACACACCCAATAAACCAAAATCAACACAAATCCCACACCATTTGGACTCCAAGGAGCTTATATGACTCCATGTTGTGCCCAAGGTACAATAAGAACTTCTCCCTGAATAAATGTGCAGAATACAAACTAACATATCACATAAGTATAGTACAACTTCAGATCTGTTTTACAAAACCATTGGGGAACGATGGGGGAATCAAAAAATGCATCTGAACTAGACCTACTGAAGTTGGAAAAACAAAAACTCGCATGGCAGCTAAGCATTTCAAAGAAACGCATACATGCAAGAAAAAAGAGCAACCAACCAAAAACTAACAAAGACCTGAATGGAAATTACTTTGGACACCCTTTACCAATTACAGCATGCTTCTCATTCTACTTTGCTTTCTTGATAAGAGTTGTCGTTCCAAATTCACTGTCATCCCTTACGAAACTCCACCACAAGTAGGTTAGGGGAATGGAGATAGCATGCCATAAAGCATCGGCATCGACATATCCCATATAGGGAGGAAAGTCATATATCTTCAGGAGTGTAGAAAGGACTCCACCAGCCACCACAAGCCACAACTTCCAGCGTGATGGGTGGCGAGTAAAACCTGCCCAGACTGCCCATAAAAAAAACTGTAGCATGGTCATAGCAACACAGACTTTGGTGTTTAATCCTGCAAGGTTATCTGGCAACTTCAGCTTCTACACCTCGTATCATGTAACAAATTCATGAAATATAGAACTACCACTTAAAACAAAATCAGTAATTTAAGGGTCCCTGCTACTATAATGGCAACATGACACATGTGACACTAATTTGACCACCAAAAATGTTCCTTCAATGTGTCTGAAGTTGTTCAATGACAAGAAAAAAGCCAAAAACGGAGTTGCTTCTATCACATCTTAGCTCCCTGTCCCGCCCCCACCCATCCCACAGGTACAAGGTCATATCAGTGTTTGATTTTACATGACGCAGAGTTAAGGAAAACAAGGAAAAAAGGGGGACTGTCAAATGTTATCATTAATGTACCAATGCAAGACGACCTACAAGTTTGACAGATGATGCATACTGCCAATGCTTGCAAACTGTATTAGACTTCTCTGTCCTGAATTTTAAGATCTGTACTCCCTCCATTCCAAAATACTGGTCCCAATTTCATTTTTGAGAGTCAAACGATATGAACTTTGTCCAACAAGATATATTTTTTCATCACAGGGATATGAGAAAATTGCAATTTAAAATACATTCTGTATAGTTTTTGAACATCCAAATTTTAATTTTAAAACATAGAATTAATCCAATCTAATTTAGCTTGGAAATTTAGTCAAATTGACTCTCCATAAAGGAGACGTGACAACTATTCAGGAACGGAGGGAGTATCTATTTAGTCCTGCATTTTCCAAAATTGTGATAACTGTATTGTATGTCTCCAAATGGTTGCTGCTCTACATAGAAACATCAGTAGTGCACCACTATCGAAAGAGGAAAAGAGAAATATTAGTATTTGAGCAGATGTCCAAAAATCTACTCGAAGTTTATCCAGAATCATGAACTTGTTTCATGGAGTATCAAAATGGAAACTTGACAACAGATGTGTGCAAATTGTATTTTAAATTGATAGAGGATAAAAATGGTCAATCAGCAGAGGAAGAACTCCTTCAAATAGCCTTTTCGTACTCATCAATCTTGACAGAGTTGTTTCCACTCAACAACATGTTTCTCTGTTATGTCAAACACTTCATATGATAGCAATTGAATATTAAACTCATTGACTCAATAACTGTTTAATGACAAAGAACATATTGAATTTTAGGTCTACTTTTTTTTCGAGTAATTTCTATTTTGTTTCTTTAGTGGCTGAATGTATATGATAAAAACTATTCCCACATGTTTTTCGTCCCGGGACAAGATAATCGCGTGACACCATCCTCATCAAGCCAAACTAGATTCTCTAAGACGCAGTTTTTTTAACATTTTCTTAGCTTATCCATTCATTATCATTCTTGTGTCACTCTTTACTTAACATCCCAAAGGGAACACAAAATAACCTGAAGGAACACTGGAAGGTGGATTCCAACTACATTATTATGACTAGGGGCAGGAAAATTAGCCCATGAAACATAGCCCCCCAACCAGTCCATGTTTGGGTGGGTAATTTACCAGCCCATTTTTTAACTCAGTCCATCATAACGGGCCCAAATTCAGCACATCTAAAAGTTGGCTTTATTTGGGCTACGTATTGACCCATAAGAAACCTTGTTAAAATATTTAAATAAAAAAGAACGAATTGTTTGATGTGTTATATATAAATTATATATAGCTGTAATAAAGAAGTTTTCCTTTATAATTTTGTTTGATAATTATATAAATTATTTTTAAAAAAATTGAAACTTGGTAAGAGCTAGGCAGGTTAGATTATGACTCATTATTTAGTCCATCTTTGCTCATCCCATCTAAGAGCAACTTTTGGGCAAGACTGACCAACGACCCATATATCAGTGCAGCCCATTTTGACCCGACCAAATTCAGCCCAAACTGCCCATTTGCCACCCCTTAGGATCAAGACTTAAGGAATCACCAATTGAACAAAGATCAATGGAGGTTGGTGAAGTAGATAGCCTACTGGTCAGTTCTAATTGATTTTTAGAAAGTTGTTTGTTAGCTTTGTTTTACCTTTGCTTGACACTCCACAAATCACCTATTTGATATCTTAAACAACGCCATCGGGAAAAGGCACTCAACCTCATCAAGGCAGACTGGATTCAAAATAAGATGCAGCATTTACATTTCCTAAGATCCATTCATTGCATTCTTCATGATCTTTGGTCATCCAAACGGACAGGTATAATAACACGAAAGTAAATTCAATAATCTACCCACATCTACAGCCTGCTCCCTAGTAACATTCCTCTTGATTAAGTCTTTAGGCAGAAACGATAGGAAGTTACTTAACCAAGTTCTTGCATTTTTTATTTACTGCAGAAGTTGAAAATTATAAAGACCCTAGGAGTTGACCCAGAGGAAATTGGACTAATGATGCCACAATTATCCAAAGAGTTAGATGTATTGTTTCCATGCCTAGCGTGAAATAAGATATACTTGATGACAGTCATGCATTGTTCAACCGAAAGAAAGCCATGCTAACAGGGGACATACCATCGTCGAGTTGATAAAAGTTCAGATACAAGATATGGGTTGTCACAAACGCAACAATGGGAGCAGCAACCATTACCCTTGACGACTCATGCCTCACATTGAAGGTTCGCAATATAGCAACAAGAAGAGAATACCCAATTAATGCAACCACAGACGAATAATCCAGCTTCTCGGACAATTCCACATCTCTGCAATTAATTCCAGAACATTAAACAAGGAAAATCCAAACAGAGAAACTGTACGCAAGAAGAAAACGGCATAATTACATTGGAGAATTGAGTCAGTTGCCCAACATGGTTATTACTATGACGAAAACCCTTGGATAAATTTTCTGAAAAGTCACAAACGCAGACAACCTTAAACAACAGTTAAAATTAGGAAGTGTTAAGATCTAACTGAACTAACAAAAGTGTTCTTTAATAACTTAAGCCCAGATGAGGGATCATATAATTCAACATGGTAGCAAAGCAGAAAAGATCCTAGGTTCAATTTTTTACCAAGACCTGTTAACCAAAGGTACTTCCACGTGCTTCGCCAAAGAAACGAATCAGGAAAACACTTGCAAGGATACGAAACATCATTTCAATTATCAGTCATAGTTTGACTGAGCACGAAGTCTAAGAAAGAAAGACTTTTCGAAACTTGTTGTTCTAATTATGTCATAACATTTATATGGCTATAAGAGTTTTGAAACTTGTGATCTTAAACATGCCATAACATTTGTATTATTTCTTTTTCAAACTTAGAAAGCTGTCATTCTTTTTGGAATGAAGTAATGAGGAAATAGTACCATATAAATTGGCTCAAAGGAGTAATTTAATTAAATATAAGGGTCCTCTCTCTCCCTGTGCAAGCTTAATGAGCTAGTCATGCAGTTGAAAACAAATTACTCTTTAGTAGCAACAAGATTTACATGCAACAAACAGTGCTATCCTGTTACATTCCAATTATAAATAGAAGTGCAAAAGGCAAAGTTGTCATTCCCACTACTCATAACCATAGTTATTCACAGAAGCATTGTAGTCACATATCATATCTGATGGCACATAACTTCATTCGGAAATTGACAAGCAATGGAGAAAGTTTCTACTTTCTTCATTTGGGAAGATGAAGCTTTCTATCCATGAACAAACTCGAACAGTTTGCGCTAACAACGTTTTCTGCGAGAAGCCTATACTAAAAGAGTGGGAACTACCATAACTTCAGAAGACAGCTCAAACCACTTGATTTCAGCTTAAACTAAATTTATGCAGTTTACAGTAGATAGGAATTACTAATCAGCGAGAAACAAAAAAGAATGGGAACTCACCTACTATGGGAAACAGCACTCCAGATCCAGGAGTTCATTGATAAAATAGCGTAAATATGCCACAAGCCAGTGTATTCATAATATGGCTTCTTGTTTGGGCCAAAAGGTAGCTTGTAGTTCACTAGAATAAAAAAAGATACCCATCCATGGAATTGTATAGCAAGGTTAAGGGCAGAGAGTGCCACGGAAACAGGTTCCTGGTTTGGCAGAGGACTATGTTAAGATGAATGAATTATATAAGACACTAGATGTAGGAAAAAATTTATCTAATTTTATGAAGAACCTGGATCCCATAAACACGATGGAATGGCCATTTCCCGTGATATTTGATAGGCTTAAGACCAAGTTTCTGCCTTTCTTCTTCCCTGGCAAGCGTACAGTGATATCGACAATCACTAAGGCAGTCCCACTGTTTCCATCTCAGGTAAAGTGGTTCCTGCAGGTACCATGGACCATCAATTGGATTTGGATTTTTCCCAGAAGAAAAATTACAATGTTGAAAGCATTTTTCCCCCACACATCCAGTCTCCTTGCAGTGACCAACACATGCTCTGTAAAACCAACAAATTTAATGATCAGAAGTCATGAAATGGATAACTTCAAAATTGCAGCAGAAAACAAGCAGGTCCATGGATTTCAATCAGAATCCAGCCCGTAAAACTATCACCGGGAATGAAATCAAGGCGCTATACAGGAAAGTAGTAATAGAGAGAGAACCACTAGCTGTTTGCAATAATCTTAAGTACACTATAGTCCAGAGGGTGGATACAAGCTTAAAAATCTTTCAGAAGGTATATTTATAACTTATACATGGCATATACTGTCATATACATTTCATAACTTTGTCTAGAATAACTAGAACATAAACAGAAAGTAATGGAATTATCATAACTTTATACATTTGAGAATAAATAGCTGTTAGTCGTCATGTTTCACATCCAAAATGAGCTTAACACATCCATGAACAATTGTTTGATCAAAACATAAATGGACCCCCTGCTATCACTAGTTCTTGGGATCACTCTTGATCTTTGCAGCTTCTGAGGCTATTCATGCATCAGTTGTGTGTTGGATTGTGACTTAAGAGATGAAGTCACAGCGGCCTCGGCTAGTTGTGTTCATTTTGACAAAGAAGCCATAATAGCCCCGGTTATGTCATATGTGGATCTTCTAACCGTCAAATGTTACTTTTGCACAACTATTTTCAATGAATTTGATCAAAGCAAAGCTAAAAAAAATCAGAGATTAGCACTGAGTAAGATCACTGACACTTTTGAATCTGTGGATGTTTGATTGTACTTTCCAGTGTGTGTGTGTGTGTGTGTGGGGGGGGGGGGGGGGGGGGGGGGGGGGGGGGCATAAATTAGGTATTTTATTACATATCTATCATTTACTAAAGAAAAACATTATGAGTAATGGTCCACAACTAACCACAGTTCTGGAGGACACGCCGCCGCCTCTCCTAATTATGATCTTATGAAGTAAAAAGCAGCTCACTGGCATCAATTCACTCCAAACAACAACAAACCCAGTGTATTCCCACCTAGTGGGGTCTGGGGGGTAAGATGTACGCAGTCCATAACTGTACCTCTAAAGAAGTAGAAAGGTTGTTTCCGATAGACCCCCGGCTCAGGACACGAGATACCACACAAATACATAGTAAAGCACAGAACAAGATTTCATAACATAAATACGGCACCCATAAGTAATAAAAACAGAGAAAAGCACACAGATTCGTAATAAAACATGGAGCAAGGTATCATAACAAGAATAATACCCCCACCAAGTAATTCCCTACACTAGCAACCCAAACTGGCCCTAGCCTTCTGCCCTAATTCGCGTCCTCCAGATCTTCCTATCTAGGGTCATGTCCTCAGTGAGCAGTAACTGCTCCATGTCCCGCCTAATCACCTTACCCCAGTACTTCTTCGGCTTACCCCTACCCCGTCTAAAACCATCCAACGCTAGCCTCTCACACCTACGAACCGGGGCATCCATGCCCCTCCTCATCACGTGCCCGAACCATCTCAATCGGACTTCCCGCATCTTATACTCCACTGGAGTCACACCAACCTTCTCCCTGATAGTCTCATTCTGAACTCTATCCCCTCTAGTCAGCCCACACATCCAACGCAACATCCGCATTTCTGCCACCTTCATTTTTTGGATGTGGGAGTTCTTAACTGGCCAACACTCCGCTCCATACAACATAGCCGGACGGACTACCACCCTGAAGAATTTGCCTTTAAGCTTGGGCGGCACCTTCTTATCACACAACACCCCCGACACGAGCTTCCACTTCATCCATCCCGCCCCAATACGATGCGAGACATCCTCGTCAATCTCACCGTTACCCTGGATCACAGACCGGAGATACTTGAAACTATCCCTCTTACATACCTCCTGAGATTCCAACTTCACTACCCCTCATTCTCCAGCCCCACGTCATTAAACTTGCATTCCAAATACTCTGTCTTGCTTCTGCTCAACCTGAACCCTTTAGACTCAAGAGTTTGTCTCCACACCTCTAATTTGTCATTCACACCCCCTCGCGTCTCATCAATCAAAACTACATCATCTGCAAAAAGCATACACCAAGGCACCTCCCCTTGAATACGCCGCGTCAACACATCCATCACCAAGGCAAACAAAAAGGGACTAAGAGTAGATCCCTGATGCAATCCTGTCAAGACAGTGAAATGCTCTGAGTTTCTCCCGCCGTCCTCATCTGAGTTTTCGCTCCATCATACATGTCCTTAATTGCTCTAATATATGCCAGCGGGACTCCACTCACCTCCAAGCATCTCCAAAGCACCTCCCTGGGGACTTTGTCGTATGCCTTCTCCAGGTCGATAAACATGTCTAATATATACAGAGTCTAAATCCTATATTGGTTTGAATTCTTGGGCCTATAAACAATTGTTTTCATTTTGCTTTTCCGGATATGTTGTTTCATACTCTGAAAACCCCAAAAAGAAAAAAGACCAAATATTCCTCCCGAAAGTAAATCTTCCAACATCACACAAGCAATTCTCCCACAGCCAAATCCAATCAACCATTATTTTCCAAAACATAAACCAAACAAAACTTAAACTTTTTTTATTCCAAATGTGACAGAGGTATGACTTGTAATTTAAGAAGTTAAAATCCAAATGTCAAGAGATAGCATCTCCTAAAGATTAAAGTCAATATCTATCTGGTTTAAGTCGCGTCTAATTGATGCTTGAAAAGAAAAAATTATCAACAGTAATAGGTTCCTTGACCACAGAGCATTTTAATCCATGATTATATCTTTAATGATCCAAATGGAGTGTAAGGCACAATATACAAGGTTTTAATTTTCAACAAGAAAGATCAATTGATTCCACAGGTTACTCTAGAAATCCAACTCTGTTTCTTTGGATTAACAAGCTCGAAATTCTACAGCTCAAGAAACACATTATTACCACATGATAAATGCTCATTGACTATTGAATTTTCCCCTTGAAATGTAGATTTCAACAATAGATAGGCAACAAAAAATAACTCTCCATCTCCCATATGTATGCACAAGCATACACCAATCAAATGACACAGCCCGCACACCTCTAACTTCCAATGACTCATCTATCAATGTTAGAAAGTAAAGTACCAAGATATGTCAGGAATAACGAAAAATTCTTTAATTGCCATAAAAGGTGTTAACAGTGTTTGGTACGACGGAAAATGTTTTCAACCAAAAGAAAGAACATGATTATCTTTCACTGATACGTGAAGGTTATTTTTCTTGATAACTCCATATCACTTATTTCAAGTTAAACTTTAATAGCATTATCACTCTTTAGTATCATAATAACTGGAAAACGTTAAACTCCTACTCCATCCCCCACCTCAAATGTTTACCATTTGTCACCTACTTTTATAAAAAAGGGTAGCCCGGTGCACTAAAGCTACCACTATGCGCGGTGTCCAAGGAAGGGCCCACCACAAGGGTGTATCGTATGCAGCCTTACCTTGCATTTCTGCCAGAGGCTGTTTCCAAGGCTTAAACCCATGACTTCCTGGCCACATGGCAGTAACTTTACCAGTTACTCCAAGGCTCCTTGTCGCCTACTTTTATACCCAACATTAATCTGAGAAAATGATTTTCCAACGTAAACAAATTTCCTAGCGCACAAAAGCACTCTTCTTCCAATTAAATTGTTCAGTGGATTCATGCTGTAAATCGAGTTGTGCCAAATGCTATGATTTAAATCCCTAAAGTTATGAATTACATAATCTACCTGACAAAAATTAAAACATATCTTTTGGAGGCTTACATAGTGCTTGTTAGAACATGCACAGCAGAAGCAACAATTCTACCGGATCAATATAACTTACATATAATCTAGATAACATAAATCGTCAAACGAAATTGAAAAGCTACTTACCCGTTGAAGCTTTCACACAATTCGTTCACTGCTTTGACCTCCAGGGCTACAGTCTTCTACTATATCCTAACTAACTTTTGCTATCAAACTTGTGTGGGCAAGTACTTTTTGGATTCATAGAGAATATGTCAAGGAAAACTGATAATAATCTTCTGAGCCAAACCCCTATTTATTCTTATTTTTATTTAAAGAGGGGAAAGCCAAGATGCAAACGTTTTTACCCTTTTTAGTTGACCAAAACGTTTTAGGCCTTTTCAATAATCCAAAACGTTTTCAGCCTTTTGCACTGTCCAAAACGCTTTAGGCTTCTTTAGTTGTCCAAAATGTTTTTAATCTTAAAAAGAACGTTTTTAATTTAAAGTCAGAAGATATTCTTTTCCTTTCAGAAGACCAGTAAATAATATTACTTCTTCTAGTAAGTTACTTTCTCTTTTCCAAAATTGATTAGTTAATCAGGCATAGCAGGAACCGAAGATATTAAGTGAGGCTTCCAATTATGATATTAATCCGGTGATGAAAGAATTATCATATCATAATAAATTACAAATTATTCCACTAAAAATTTGCAATTGCACTCCTCGATTTAGCTTCTAAATCTACCATTACATCTTATTTAACTCTCCATGTTAGAATTACCGACACCAATCAATTAAATTAAATTCTCTGAATAATTTAACTCATTGATTAATTTAATCCTTTATTTATAATGCTTAACTTATTTTACATGACGAATACAAAATCCACCTACAGGGTTTTCACGTGAAAACTTATAAGCAACCATAAAAGGGTGTCTTCTATCTCAAGTCCGAGACATGGTTCTATCAACTAATTAATATTTCACTAAGTGATTTGTCATCATCTACCCTATTAGGAATATGTTAGAATCACAAAAGAGTCTCACCTTTTAATAGATTAAAACGACAAAACAAACCACATAGATCATAATAATTATATCAAGATTAAGAGTATAAGTACATGTAATGGACTAGAAAAATTGTTTATTAATATTCAGAACATAAACGATCAATACATACGAGATGTACTAACACAAGAAGATGGAATATTACCACTCCCCATAATTAAGATCAAATTATATTTAATCTTGTGCTACAATCATCAAGATGTTTGTCCTACCTCATCTTTGATTGTGAACATTAATTTATTACTTATAAGAACCGACAATTTTAATCTTCCGTGCATAAGTTAGAATACTCCATACACAAAATTGTCTACTATATAAGCAAAGAACACACATGTTAACACAATGATCTATTCAAATAAAGATTTTATTAATATAATAAATAGTCTCTACATAGGATGAAAATCCCTGAGTGCTCCAGCTCCCCTAACACAATAGCTCTATCCCGACACTCCTCTGAGTGCTCCAACTCCCCTAACACAATAGCTCTATCCCCTTCGCCATTCAAGAGCCTATGAAAATACGACTGTCATCTATTCTTAATGTGGCCGTCCTCCACCAACAATGTACCGTCCTCTCCTTAATGCACTTCACCTGATCGAGGTCACGGCCCTTCCTCTCCCTAGTCTTAGCGAGTCTAAACAACTTTTTTTCCCCTCCTTTCTCCTGTAACCCCACATACAAGCTCTCAAATGTTGCCGTCTTAGCCGTCGTAACTGCTAACTTAGCCTCTTTCCTAGCTAACTTGTACTCTTTCCTATTTACCCGTTTCTCTTCTTTGTCCTTATTCTCAACCAACTAAGCATACGCCCCTTTCTTGGTCTCTACTTTCTTTTTAACCTCTTCATTCCACCACCAATCCCCCGATGATGCCCGGCCCGGCCCCTAGAAACACCCAACACCTCATTAGCATTCTCCCTGATGCACCTAGCCACCCTATCCCACATATTATCCACGTCCCCTCTACACTCCCACACCCCATTCCCGCCAACTTCTCCCCTATCTCCCACGCATTCACTGGCATCAAGCCGCCCCACTTAATTCTAGGTCTACACTCCTTACCTCTTCTCTTCCTATCCTTCTGTATACCCAAATCCATAACCAAGAGCCTATGTTGGGTCGAAAGATTCTCACTCGGGATGACCTTACAGTCCTTACACAACACCCTATCCCCTTTCCTAAGCAACAAAAAGTCAATCTGGGTCTTGGCTATCGCGCTTCGGAAGGTGATCAGGTGATCGTCCTTCTTCGGGAAGCCCGAGTTCACCACCACCAGCCCAAAGGACCTCGTAAAATCCAATAGAGTAGCCCCCTCTTCATTTCTTTCCCCAAAACCAAAACCACCATACACATCACCAAAGCCATCCAGTAACGCCCCGATGCGCCCATTGAAACCTCTTGCTACAACAATCTTCTCCGAGCTAAGCACGCCTCTCACCACCTCATCCAAAGCCTCCCAAAACCGCATCTTCTCCTCCCCATCCAAGCCCACTTACGGCGCATAAGCACTACACACGTTCAGGGTAAACACCCTAATGACCAACTTAATAGTCATCAACCTAACGCTGATCCTCTTTACCTCTACTACCTGACCTCTAAGCTCTTCATCTACTAAGATGCCAACTCTATTCCTACATCTCTCGCTCCCAGAGTACCAAAGCTTGTAACCATCCGCATCCCTAGAAATCATTAAATAATCCTCTTCAAGAAATCTGACAATTATTGGTTGGGTTGTTTGCGAGGGTCAGCAGGGTTGCCTCTTTGGTTGACCAAATCTATTTTCTTTGATGATAAATTTAGATTCTGTAAATCATTAACATCATCAAAAAACACGAAAAACAACGAGCAACAACATGATTTATACGACTATTATCCGAATTATGTACAACAAATCATGTAATTTCTTTTACATTATCTAGCATATGTAAGAAGACTATTGATACCAATTGTTAGAACATGCACAGTGGAAGCAACAATTCTACAGGATCAATATAACTTACATATAATCCAGATTAACATAAATCGTCAAACGAAATTGAAAAGCTACTTACCTGTTGAAGCTTTCACACAATTCGTTTACTGCTTTGACCTCCAAGGCTACAGTCTTCTACTATATCCTGACTAACTTTTGCTATCAAACTTGTGTGGGCAAGTACTTTTGGATTCAAAGAGAATATATTAAGGAAAACTGATAATAACCTTCTAAGCCAAACCCCTATTTATTCTTATTTTTACTTAAAGAGGGGAAAGCCAAGAGGCAAACATTTTTACCCTTTTTAGTTGACCAAAACATTTTCGGCCTTTTCAGTCATCCAAAACGTTTCCAGTCTTTTCCACTGCCCAAAACGTTTTAGGCCTCTTTATTGTCCAAAACATTTTTAATCTTAAAAGGAACGTTTTTAATTTAAAGTCAGAAGATATCATTTTTCTTTCAGAAGACCAGTAAATAATATTACTTCTTCTAGTAAGTTACTTTCTCTTTTCCAAAATTGATTAGTTAATCAGGCATAGCAGGAACCGAAGATATTAAGTGAGGCTTCCAATTATGATATTAATCCGGTGATGAAAGAATTATCATATCATAATAAATTACAAATTATTCCACTAAAAATTTGCAATTGCACTCCTCGATTTAGCTTCTAAATCTACCATTACATCTTATTTAACTCTCCATGTTAGAATTACTGACACCAATCAATTAAATTAAATTCTCTGAATAATTTAACTCATTGATTAATTTAATCCTTTATTTATAATGCTTAACTTATTTCACATGACAGATACAAAATCCATCTACAGGGTTTTCACGTGAAAACTTATAAGCAACTATAAAGGGGTGTCTTCTATTTCAAGTCCGAGACATGGTTCTATCAACTAATTAATATTTCACTAAGTAATTTGTCATCATCCAACCTATTAGAAATATGTTGACTCACAAAAGAGTCTCACCTTTTAATAGATTAAAACGACAAAAAAAACCACATAGATCATAATAATTATATCAAGATTAAGAGTATAAGTGCATGTAATGAACTAGAGGAACCGTTTATTAATATTCAGAACATAAACGAATATCTCCAATTGGTTCGTTCAATACATACGAAATGTACTAACACAAGAAGATGGAATATTACCACTCCTCATAATTAAGATAAAATTATATTTAATCTTGTGCTACAATCATCAAGATGTTTGTCCTACCTCATCTTCGATTGTGAACATTAATTTATTACTTATAAGAACCGACAATTTTAATCTTTCGTACATAAGTTAGAATACTCCATACACAAAATTGTCTGCTATATAAGCAAAGGACACACGTGTTAACACAATGATCTATTCAAATAAAGATTTTATTAATATAAAATAAATAGTCTTTACATGAGATGAAAATATAATACTATAACACAAATTACATGGTTAATAGTATATCCTAACAGTGATCGCTCTGTCCCAATTTATATAGCACACTTTCCTTTTTAGTTAATCCCAAACAATTACTCCCTCCATTTCATTTTACTTGTCCCCTTCTAACTTGACACACCTCTTAGAAAACTTTATTCTGGGTGTATTTTACTAAGTTAACTTTATTAATGAAGCTTTAGAATTCATAAATTCCTATTTAATAATAGGAGTAGAAAGGAAAATTTAACAAAATTTTCTTAAGTTCATAAATTGAATAGGTAACCAACTATTTTTAGTATAGGAGCAAGAAAAGAAACACAGGGAGTATCACATTTCTAAAATTGAAAATAATTTAACTTGGATTACATTTTTACCCTTAATATAATAATTTATAATCACAAATTTCAATAGTTTTCCCTTTTTTCCCCCAAAATTTGTGCCAAATCAGACAGTGCCACATAAATCGATAGTTCAGAAACAAGAATAAGGTAGCTAGAATACTTGAGCAGGTGAAGAATTAAAGCAGAACTTACATGTAAATCGGATCAGCATCGCCGGAGGTAGCATGGAGAAGTCGGAAAACGGAAGAAATCACGGTTAGAAAGAGAAGCAAACGACATTTTTCCATCGGAATCGTGAAGTAAAAAGTCAAAAGGGAAGGCAAAAAAATACAAGAATTTGGTAAAGGAATTTAAGGGAGGAAAGTAACTGCTGGTTGCATAGTGATTGTGGAATTTATAGAAATTATAGAAGAGGAGAAGATGAGTAAATGGATGAACGACGTGAACACAACCAAGAGAGAGAGAGAGAAATAGGAGATTTGTGAGTGAGAGGCGAAGGTGAGGTGAGGTGAGCGAAGACCAGAATCTCGTGATTAGCACTCTCTCTGGCGTTTCACCAAAAGACACGTGGATTTTCTTAGCTGCCATTTCTTTCTTAAATTTGAGGAAAGAGTTTTTTCTGTGGATTTATAAAAAAACTTTTTCTTCCGCCTCTTTTTGGTTCAACAAAGAAAAAACAAATTTTTCAAAAGGAGTGTGTTAAACGTCCAAAAGAAATGCATTCAAAATATCCAAAAATGATATTTTCATAAATTTATGAATGTTTCATTTTAAGTAAATTAGTAGAGGCATCTGCGCGATGCGCGGAACTTTTCTAAAAAAATATTAACTTATTCAATTTTAAGTTACAAGGTTAATCAATTTTTGTTGTATTACAATTGACATATTTCAAAAGTCAATCATTTAAAAAAAAAACATATTTCAAAAGTTCATGAAATAAAAATAATTATTAATAGTGAAATTACAATTATATTTAATAATTAATACCATTTGCAATTAATTTAGATGTTTGATATGAAAAAATAATAATTAGTGCTTTCTTTAATCATGTCCTGATTCATTGACTGATTTTTAAAAATATATATATAAAATATAAATTAATTATTAATTTTGTTGTTGGACTTTTACCTAGGGCTGCTTATTGGTTGGATCGGTTTGGATAATTATGCTTAGCAATTTGACTTATTGGTTGTTGATTTTTAATATACTAATCCGCTAGCCACCCAATAAGATAACGGTTGGTTCAGTATCGGATTAGCAATTATCGGACGGTTATCAGATAGTGTAACAGATAATTTTAAACGAGAATGAAATATTGAGCGATTATTGGTATTTCCTCTGTTTCTTCACCGATTAAGTTGTTTGTATACTATGATTAGTCTATTTATCAATCTTTTAGACTTCTTGAGTTTTGTTCGTGTAATTATTTAATAGGTTAAAATATCGAATCAAATAAGAATTTTCTTCTAGACCTAAAATGTATGTAGAAACATTTTTAATTACTGGATTAACAAAAAGTAATTAAAAGTTTATTTGAATTATTATGTTTTGTATCCAACTTTGTGAAGGACACATTTGGGTTGTTTCATTTTTATTGCGGTACTTTGTATTGTCAAGAATAATTTATGTTTTGGTTTATGAACTAATTTCAGATTTTCTTTACATTTTAGGGAGTCTGACAGCACTTTATGGTTAGATGTCACAAGAAGTGACATGTTATTTTCTAAACTAGAAGTGAATAGAATAATAAATGGAGTTTTATATGTTGGATTGACAAAAGATACTTCTATATCTAGGGGTAAAAATATAATTATAATAATTTTTAATGGGTTAATGGTTTACTCGACAAGAAAATTGAGTAATCCGTCCTCGCACCAATAAGCCATTAATTATAAAAAATTTATCCGTTCTCCAACCATTAATCTGATAACTCATTACCAATTAGCCAATAAACCAATTTTGCGGTTGAATTAACGATTACGGTTCGATTTTGAACAACCTTACTTTTACCTTTGTAATTTTAATAAATTAAGACATGTAATTATATCTCTTGTCTTTCATTTGAAGTTTAATTTTTTTTAGTCTATCAATCAGTTCAACAATTCTTTTTGTTAGAAATAAAAAAATTATTTATTTCTAATAAAAAAAATTAAAAATATCTTTCAATTCTTTTGCAAACTCTAAAAGTACTTAATTGAGTCAATTACAAAATTTCTAATTTCAAAATTTAAATTTCACAACTTTCGGTTTAAAATTAAGAAGATGTAATTTAACTTTTTTCTTTAAAAGTTTCAAACTTTGTTCTATTCATAATTTTTTCATTGCCTGTTCATCATTAATATCTTTAAGTATTTTGCTTATACTTATATTATATCTTCTAAATTAATTTAATAAGAACCTCTCATGCTACTCTCAAAATCACACTTTTTACACACATCCCCCACCTTTACCCCATCACCCCACCAAATTTTATTTTTCAACTAGTGAATTTATTTGCGCGCTTTTTTCGTTCAAGTTTAAATACTTTGAAGTGTTAACTATAGTGTATTGTTACTCTTTCCGTTTTAAAAAGAATTAGTTTATCTTGATACGAAGTTTTTTAAAAAAAAAAAAAAAACTTTTGAATTTAGTGGTTTTAAATCAAACTTATGTCAAATGTACTAAAATATCCTTAAATCTTGTGGTCTTAAACATGTCACGTGAAAAGTTAAAAATAAAGTATTGTCAAAAAAGAAAATGATCATTCTTTTTGTAACGTACTAAATGAAAGTATATCATTATTTTTGAAACGTACTAAAAAGAAAAGTAAGTCATTTTTTTTTAAGCAAAACATTTATTTTTAGTATGTTGAATAAGTAAAATGAATGGGGCGGGTATATTTATATGTCATTGAGCTGATATGGTAAATGTCATTAAATGTGACGATTTTTCACATTTTAAAATTTATAAGCAATGAAATTTAATTACTTTGCTTTATTCTCTTATAAGTGTTTCTTTTGAGTTGTGACTTTTGTTCCTAAATAAATTTAGTTTATATCTTCAAAAATATTTTGATCATAATCTTTCTAAGATGCCCTTGAGTTTAAATATGATAATAGACGTCAACTTGAAAAGATATAAATTTAATCAAGAGTAAATTAATAAAACTATCTTTAATTTTCTAAGAGTGAGCAATTTATTAAAAAATTGTCCAAGTCAAAAAAATATTTATTTAAAAATGAAGAAACTGCCATTTAAATAACAATTAGTACTACATTAATTTTCATATAAACATAAGGCAATGTAAGAAAAGTAAATAAACCTCCATTAATTTGACCAATTTTAATTCCATACTAGTGTATCCACGCTTCGTGCGGTCATAATTTATTTACTTATTTATTTATTACCACCTAATAAGAATTACTATTGACCATGAACATGAATATATACAATTTTAAAAATATGGATCAAATTTTATAACATTTTATAGGTACTTTTGAAAAAGTTGTAATAACCAATAATTAAAAATAAATTTCACTATGAATTATGATCATGTCATTTTTGAAATACTTATATTATATTATATATATATATATATATATATATATAGTCAAAGCGACAAGTTTTCTTGCTTTAAAAAATAAATGTGGTTAAATTACATTGATGTAACTACATCTAAACAGTTTAATTAAAATGACAATAATATTTTTTTGGCAAACAACATATATCAAAATTTTGTTACTTAAGAAGTTGTAGAAGCCGAGAAGACGCTACTTAGTGGAGGAAAACCTTGATTGATATCTTGTTAGCTTTGAACTTTTTAATATAAAAAATTACAATTTCTCTAATAATGTATTTTGAATATTTTTAACATAATTAGAACGAAAGAATGAAGAAAATATTTTTTTAAAAAATAAACTAACAAAACATTAGCTCACCAAAAGCGAGGAGTGATTAAGAAAAATAATAGTTATTTCATATAAAAAAGTAGTCTTATCAAAAATAGTAGATCTCTCATTAATATGTTCAACCCCTATCAAATAGAGAAGTATAAATTAAAATTCTTTCACCATTTTAAAATCCTACATTTTTTTAATTAATGAATTTATATCCTATTATAAAATAAAAAGTTTTACAATATCAAATTATATGCTTAGAAGAAATAATTACCTGTATATAATTCCATTAAATATATGATGCAAATATCAATGAAAAATTTTTCAAGCTTATTAAATCAAAGAAAAATAATAATTAATACAAAATAATGTGAGTATCCATCAAATTGATTACAAAACTGAGAATATTTATATATATATATATATATACATATATATATATATATAGATATATATAGATATAGATATAGATATAGATATAGATATAGATATAGATATAGATATAGATAGATGATAGAGAGAGAGAGAGAGAGAGAGAGAGTACCCACAGAAAATGTATTAATTTGATAGTAAAAACTTAATAATATATCTACTCCGAGCATTCAGAAAAGTATAATCTCCCTCAACTATGACAACTTCAAACACATAATTGGGATACAAATTATGAATCCACAAAGAAAAAAGTAACAAAAGTTCATAAAAGTCAATTCGGTGTATTAAAACTTTTACATGTGAAATTCAAAGAAGGACCGAACCACAAAGAAAGATGATATTTTTGTATTGGTCGATTGACTGACATTTCTTCTTGATTTTCAATCTTTTATCTCTCCATTATCGATATGAAAAAGGCACAAAATCTATTTGCTTAACTAATAAAAAGGAGGATGTTCTTATGTTTGTCTATATTTTCACTATAATTCTAACTCTTTAATTTGATATTTATAGTGCGTCTTAATATAGGAAAATAGGAAAAGACACATAATTTTGTTAATACTTCATTAAAAAGGAGAAAGTTACTGAAAAAAGAAAATGTCACATTAATATTGATTAGAAAGAAATGGTAGCAGATTAAATGTACCCTTTTTGATTTAGCAATTAATACACATTGAATTGAATTACATATTAAATTTATTAATTTATTTATTTATAAAGATAAAAGTTATATAATAGAAAAAAATGACAAAATAGATAAATGTGAATAGCAGCTTTAGAAGTATGCCGTATTACGGTTTTTCACCGAGGGGGTGGATCGAAGCGACATCATCAACTTCATATCCTTCCTTTTATATATATATATATATAGATAGATAGAGAGAGAGAAAGAGAGAGAGAGAGAGAGATTAAATACAAGATAAAATAAATTTATCTTTAGAAAGGAGAAAGTTACTGAAAAAGGAAAAGTCACGCTAATATTGATTAGAAAAAATAGTAGTAGTATATTAAATTTATTCATTTATTTATTTATAAAGATAAAAGTTATAAAAGAGAAAAAAATGAGAAAAAAAAAGATAAATGTGAATAGTGACTTTAGAAGCATGTCACATCAACAGTTTCATACCCTTCCTTATATATATATATAGAGACAGAGAGAGAGAGATTACATACAATATAAAATAATTTTACCTTTTTATTTCAAAATTATTATTTCTCATACTATCAAACCTATACTGAAAGTTTTTTCTAAAAAAATAATAAGTCTTTAATTATATAGTTATCGACACAAATGAAACGAATGTAACCCAACAATTTTAATGTATTTGAATTCATAAATTGACAAATATACTCACAAAAGTAAATTCATAAGAAATAAGATATAAGCAAAGATCATAATTTTCTTCAACTATGCATATACCCAAATATAAGGATGTATACACAAACATAAAGTAAAAATTCTAAGTATGAGACTTTATGCATGAAAAATAACACATACCTCTACATCAATCAAAACATCAATTAATAACACTCATAAGATTATTTCTTCTGCTAGAGTAGTACACAAGAATCGAGATTGTTAAGAAAAATAATGATTCCTGCGTGCGTTTCAATGTTCTAAGTGTTCATTTCCTTTCCTGCATTCATGTTACATTTTCAAACCTTTTTTGCTTGTATTTCTACAGCCTTTTGTGATTTTAAGTACAAGTCATGTGACTTTTGAGATTAGTAACAACTCTTTTTTTAATAGTGGTGCAATTATATTGAGAATTAATGAGGTAATGAAATGCGCGAAAAAAAAAGAGGAAAAAGAAAAATTTGATCTTCTAAAATTAAAAAATGAACAATCATTTGGAAAAGGACCTTTCTTTTTATTAGCTATTTGCACACTAACATTGCATTTGATAATTTGGTCCCTCTGCCTCTCTCTGATTCTTCTGTCTGTTGATTTTCGAACAATATTGACATTCCTTCATATCACCTGTAATAATAGCTAAATATCAACAAAAAGAATTGCTCAAAATTGTAAAGTGAACTATCATAACATAATCAAATTAAAGCTAAAAAGATTCACTCCAAGTCCAAGTAAAATATTAAGCTTGAAAACATAGATATATCCTTCTACAATTACTCAACCTCTTATCGATATTTTTTTCTATTAATATTATTAAAGAAAGAAATGCAAATTCAAATTCTACACCTTAAAAAATTTGCTTGTATAATAAAATATAACCAAAATATCATAATCAACTATCCACCAAAAAAAAAAAAAAAACTATCCACCAGATACTTACAAATATTAGAGTACCACATCATGAGCCAAATATTCTCAAAATTTTGAATGATTTATAAAATTACACATGACCCTCTAGATTGCCAAAAAACGCAAGGAGTACATAGGTAAGAAATCAAGTGAAGGTCTCCAATGGAGTTATGAAATTATAAAGTGGAGTTACGATTGGATATTAATTCATCATGAAAATACAGAAATAATGAGGATCTAAATATTGATATAACCACCTTTTACAATAGTGAAAAGGATCACAAAAGAGAGTGGTACGAAGACTATTGAGACCTTCTACAAAGAAATAATCACACTCTTCATGTGTTTCAACGTTTTAAGTGTTCATTCCTTTTCTGCATCCATATTATATTTTCAATTTTTTTTTGTTTGTGTTTCTACAACCTTTTGGAATTTTAAATACAATTCACGTGACTTTTGGAACTAGTAACAACTCTTTCTTTAATAGTGGTGCAATTATGTTGAGAATTAATGAGGTGATGAAATGCGAAAAAAAAGGAAAAAGAAAAATTTAATCTTTTAAAATTAAAAAATGGTCAAAAACCCACAAAAAAGATAAATGACATTTGAGGTCTCTAAGGCATGCCACGTAGGGTAGACTAACATTCTCATATATATATATATATATATATATATATTGGTTACCGTTAACACTACGTGGAGTAACATAAGGCAATAGGAGAATAAGGCAAGATAAGGCAGTATTAATTCCATATTAACATAAGGCAATAGGAGAATAAATAAATATTGTGGTAATAATGCCAAATAAAATAAATAGACCATCATTAATTATTTGATACAACAATTTTAATTTTTAATACCTATATGAATTTAAAAAAATTGAAAATACATATATATTTATATAAATTCAGATATAAGTTTGCAAACCTTTTCATAAGCATGAATCAGTTAGTTCTAAGTTATTTATGCAAGCGCCAAACATATAGCAGAGAATATCTATCGTTTAATTCATTTTAAATTTTCATCATAAATAATATTTTATTCTTATTAGTAATAGGGCGATACTCTATCTTTTAAATTATCGTCTCTATAAAGATAAAAAGGTGTGAGTTGTGGATATAATTTTTTAAAATAAAATAATTAAAAATAAAAAATAATTTCTTGATCATACAGAGATGTCATATTACCTTATATACGTACTCAACTATTGATAAAGAATAATGAATAATTGAAATATATTTTAATTAATATGGGTAGATATCCAAAAATTCATTTCGTGTAAATATAAAAGGTAAGAAAATTACAGTAATTGACCATGCACTCTCTTCTATTATATTCTAAATTTAAGTCGAGAATATTAATTTTAAATGAAGATATATAAGGAAAAATGAAAAGAACTATTTAAAGGAAAAGTAAAAAAAAAAGAAACGAATAACAACGAAATGGAAAGAAATAATTAGCACTAATTTTGGCAACTTTTAAATTAAACTACAAAATAAATTTCTCCTTGTTCTTCTCATAATTTGATATGAACTCCATAAATAAATTGATTTTCTGTAATACCCCGAAGTTTACTAACTAATTTCGACCTAAGAATGTCAAGTATAGGTTCTAAATTGAATGATGTTTATTTCACGGGAAATTTTGAAGATTTTCACTTTTTGTTGTGTGTAAAATTCAACAAGCTTTCCATTGATATCAAATTTGCCTAAATCCGACAACCGGATAAGAAGTTATGACGATTTAAAGTTTCAGTCGTAAAACACCGTCATCTTAGTTAGTGGCACATTGCTCCGTAAGCCAAAATGACATTTGTCAATTTCCAGTAAGACTCATGATTTCACCGCGTCGCGGAGGGCTCCCAAATCCCAATTGTCAAAATGCAGTAAAGCTCCGCAATGACCCTGCGTCGCGCCATCATCCAATTTCTCAGTTATCGAATTCCAGTGACACAACACGATAGCTGATGTTGAGAGTATTTACACGCCTAAAGTACTATAATTTACCCATATTTTAGCTAAGTTTTAAGGACAAAATATATAATTCCAGCACTTTTAGTCCTTTTTCCTGTAAGTGAGCTAACCAACGTGATTAGTATGTTTTCAGGTATAAAAGATGAAGATTTCAGCATTTTGTGGACCTCCGGGCAGCAAGCAAAGGAAAGCTTCACGTAAGAAGGAAGGCAATTTTTGGATGCTTATGGACTGAATGTGACGCATGGAGAAGTTGTCCCGGGCAAAAACAGTATTTCTTAATACTTAGGGGTGCAGCAGTAACCTATTAGAACTAGGACAAGGATGCAGTAACCCAGTAGGACTAGGACAAGGATGTTATAAAAATCCTATTTGCTGAATTTTTCAGCAAGCTTTTCATTCACGCTTTTCATTATTCTTTCATCAATTACTTTTCATAATTCATTCGACACTTTTAGGATTTATTCACGTTACTTTCCGACAGAGAAAACTCGGCTCTCTTGAGGAACGGCCAATAAGAAAACCATCATCTCCTTCTTGACGTTTAAGTCATCCCATCGCCAAGATTATTCTAGGTTGTGGTATGATGATTATATCTATTGTGATCTCCGTTGCACTCATGAGTAGCTAAACTTCTCTATTAGGGTTATGGAAGCCTTATGATATACTATCTATTGCTATGGGTTTGTGAATTCTTGATATGCATGCTACTTATATCATTACTCTCTTCATCTTAATTAAATTCTTATGATTGCAAACATATAGAATACGCCATTATAACATTAACTTGTTCGAGAGAAAAGTTACATGTTTGGAAAAGAGAGTGTGACAAGGAAATAGGGCTACCAACCCCTGTTTACAAGTTAGTGCCGTAACTGGATTAACCTCTTGGAGAGTTCGTACCATTAGTTATACGCTTTAAGCTCGAGAGATTTAAAGTGAGATAATCCTTGATGGTCGAGAGACGCTAGGATTTACCATTAGAATACGAATCTCTATAAGTGCATGCATGTCTGAATTCCGCATAACTCATAGTTAATAGATACGTAGAACTCATAAGGTGGACATAACCCTAACTTATACTTCCCATTGATTAAAACCTACTAAACAAAGCATTCCGTTTTTACTTTGCTATTCTTAATTCACGCCAAACCCAAAATCCCCCCTTTCCATAGAATTTTCGACCAACAGTCTAATAATAGTCGCAACACTTAGTGACCGAGTACTCCCTATGGGATTCGACACCCAACCCAGTTGGGTTCTATATTTGACAGTGACCGCTTACACTCTTATGAGAGTTGTAGCTTGGGCGTTATCAATAGCACCACATCGTGATAGGGTCCAGGTTGGGAAATTTTTCATAAAATTTAAAAGACATGTCCAGGGTTAAATGGGTTTTTCCTATGATTTTAGTTCAACCTTAAACACGAAATTTAACCCTACATGATCTAAGGATATCATTATTCACTCTATTTTCCCCAATTTCTTCATACACTCTCAAAGCCAAGAAATCCTAATCTTAAAAACTCAAGGGCAAGGATCAAGAATCTCTCCAAGGATCTTTACAGAGTTACATTCTAAGGTATGTCATGTGTTGATTCATGGGTCTCTTTCACCCATGAAGCTCAAGAATCTCTTTTAAAAATCCAAGATTTGTATATTTATGATTGTTCATGATTTGATTGAATTTAAAATTGATGTTCATGTTGTTGGTTGGTTTCGTTCCATGTTATGGACTATTTATTTACAAGAATTGACTATAATATGTGATGATTTACGCGATATTCATGATAAACCCTTCAATTTACAAGTTGGTTTATGTATCCATGATTATTAGATATGTTGATAATTGTATTTCCAAAGTATTCTCCCCATATGTTTGATTAAATGCCTATGTGAAGGAAAAGTACCATACTAATATGATAATATGAAATCCCCATTCATGTACAAGTTATGTATGTCAAGTATTTGATGAAATGCCTTAGCCAATGGATTATGTATTGTTGATATTGGTCCTGTATTCAAGAAAGTCATGTTTTGTCAATTTCCTTCTATCGAGTCCTGGGGTACTTGTACCCAAAAAATATAGCTCTGTGCCTAGAGTCAGTGACATGGTTCACGATATCCTCAGTCAATCCATGATCCATAGAATTCAGTCAGTCATGTGGCTTAGGAAAACTCAATAATTTAGTAATCTCAATAGTATTCTGTCAGTTAACGAAACTCTATGAATTCAGTGTAGTCTAGTTTAGTTAATCATGTTCAGTGTCTATTCAAATGGGACTAGAAATTAACATCGAGTGAACCCAAGATGGGAATACACACTGTCAGATGAGGGTGTTATTCTTAGAAGTCATCCTTGCATTCGAAAACTATGTAGCCAACATAGGCTGAGACATCAACACTATCAGATGAGGGTTGATGAGGTGGATAAATACTGTTAGATGAGGGTCCTGCCGTTCTCTTTTGGGGACACTATCAGATGAGGGTCACTCACAGCTTGTCCTTATCAGTGGCGTGGTGTTGACACCCTTCTAATTGGGGTTACAGATTGGACCCTAACTCAGCTATAATGCATTATTTGGGGTATGTCAGTTAGATGACTACTTCCCACAGTCTTAATCTCAATTTCAGTAATAGAACTCAGATAGTTCTATAGCTTTCAGGACTATCAGATACAGTCAACTCAGAATAGCACAAAACTCAGCTAGTTCCATCAGAACCAAGACTGTCAGATACAATCACTCAGTATCAGTTATAACAGTTATCCATATCTTATGCTATCAGTACTGAGGTTTAGTAATTATGTTATCACAAACTCAATTATAGTTATTATGTATTCATACATGCATTCTCACATTCATGTTCTATAGTCAGTTAGTTTAGTTTATGCATATGTACTCTTTGCATTCAGCCTACCTCACATGCATACTAGTACATTCAAATATACTGACGCATTTGCGCTATGATGTCTTATACCATAAGTTCAGAAGCTCGAGCTCTAGAGCATCAGTAGCTGCCAGATTTAACAGTGAGTCTTCATCATTCGAGGATGATATTATTAGTTATTTTATTATCAGTTAGCTTTAAGTAGATGGAGTTAGTTGGGGACATGTCCCATCAACTCCTTATTCAGACAGTTAGAGGCTTTTCAGACTACCATATTCAGACAGTTTATTTCAGTTGTTTTGGGTATTTCATACCCCATCCAGATGTTACGTTTTATCAGTTATATTACAACTTTGAATCTTTTGGCCTTTCAACCTTTATATCCACATTATACAATATATTTTATAGTGTTAAGGTACATATATCAGTCATGGGTTAGCTTGTGGTCCTTTGGGATCATGAGCACCGTATAGCATTTCTGGTACCACAATTGGGGCATTACAAACTTGGTATCAGAGCCTAAGGTTCAATAGAGTCCTAGGAAGTTTGAAAGCTACTTCTAGTAAAGTCTTGTACATGGGTATGTTGCGCGCTATATTTATGTGTCGGAGGCTATATGATATTTTAGAAACAGTTTCCCCTCTTTCAGTATTCATGTCATGCCAGTGAGCATGAGCTTAAATTTAACCCTCAATCTAATCCGTTTCTCTATTTTCTTTTATAGAACATTTCTCTTAAAAGAAGAAATAGAAAATCAGTCAGCCCCCCAGCCCGTCCAAGCAGACCCCTTGGACAATCATGTTTCGTATGCAAGTTCAGAGCTGCATTCACCACTCTTGCTAAATCAGTTGCTGCTCAGAATGAATGACCAGCTGTCATTTCATCCAACCTAGTGGCCAATTTAGCTACAACCAGGATTCAATACTTCACCCAAATAAATCCTCCATCCTTTTTTGGGTCTAAGTCAGATGAGGACCCTCAGGAATTCATTGATCAGGTTTAGAAGGTTACAAATATCATGGGGTTTACTTCTAGTGAGAGTGCTGAGCTAGCTGCATATCATTTATAGGATGTTGCTCACACTTGGTTCAAATAGTGGAAAGTAGAGAGGGTTGTAGATTTAGGGCCTATTGAGTGGGATGAGTTTACTACTGCCTTTTTAGATAGATTCTCTCCCCTAGAGCTGAGAGAAACTAAGGTGTTAGAATTTATCAACCTCAGGTAAGACAACATGACAGTGATAGAGTATTCTCTTAAGTTTACTCAATTAGCCAGATATTCTCCCTATGTAGTGGCAGATAGCAGGGCCAAGATGAGTAAGTTTTTTTCTGGGGTGAATGATAGCATTGTCAATGAGTGCAGGTCTGTGATGTTTAATAGTGATATGAACATAGCCAAGCTTATGACCCATGCTCAACAGATAGGACAGAAAAAGATTAAGATGAGAGAGAGACAGAATAAGAGAGCAAGGACAGTTAGTTTCAACTTTGCTCATCCTAAATCAGAAGGAGGAAATCATTCTCAGTTCTATCCTAAGTCATCTGTTCCATCTCCTTCTTCAGCTAGTGCTCCAACTCTTAAGTTTATGGATGGTAATAGAGATAAGGCGCCAAGCTCTAAGTCTCAGGGCAGTGTTAGCAATACCCGAACTAATTCCCTTTGTCAGACTTATGGTAAGAAACACAAGGGTATTTGCAGAACTGGCAGTGATATCTGTTTCGAATATGGCAAGCCAGGCCATAGAGTTAAAGATTGTCCCCATTCGCATTATCAGGGTTAGTAGAACTGTTCCTCAACCCAGTCCGATCATCCAAATCAGTAGGGTGCCACTACCAGTGCTACTTGTAGGCAACAACCTAATCAACTTTATGCTCTCCAGTCCTGAAAAGATCAGGAAATTTCTTCTGATGTAGTTACTGGTACGTTACAGATCTTTCATGTACATGTTTACGCTTTGCTAGATCCAAGATCTTCCTTGTCTTTCATTACTCCTTATATAGTAGTTGATTTCACAGTCAGTCTTGAAATTCTAGCAGAGTCCTTTTCTGTCTCTATCCCAGTGGGTAAAACTATCATAGCCTGACGGGTATACAGAAACTGTCTGATTATGGTATTTCATAAAGTCACCTCAGCAGACTTAGTCGAATTAGAGATGACTGATTTTGATGTCATTCTCTGCATGGAATAGCTTCATTCTTGCTATGCCACAGTCGACTGTAGAAATAGGATAGTCTAGTTTCAGATTCTGAATAAACCTGTCCTAGAGTAGAGGGGTAGTACTTCAGCCTTTAGAGGTCAGCTTATTTTCTAGCTCCAGGCACAGAAAATGATATCTAAGGGATGTGTCTATCATCTTGTTCATATTAATAATTCTAATTCTGAGACTCCCAGTATTAAATCAGTATCAGTCATGAGTGAATATTTAGATGTATTTCCCAAAGATCTTCTAGGAATTCCTCTCGAAAGGGAAATAAACTTTGGCATTGATATTCTTCCAGGTAGGTACTCAGGATTTATCGAACCTGGTGTGTCTTTATAGGGCGTACCAATCTTATTCATGTGCAAAAAAGATGGTTCTTTTAGAATGTGCATTGATTACCGTCAACTCAATAAAGTCACGATCAAGAACAAGTATTCTCTTCCTAGAATCGATGACTTATTTGAACAACTTCAGAGTGCCAGCTATTTCTCTAAGATAGACCCTAGATCAGGCCACTATCAGCTCAGAGTCAGAGAATGTGACATTCTGAAGACAGTCTTTCGTACTTTGTATGGTCACTTTGAGTTTTTAGTCATGTCCTTTGGTCTTACTAATGCCCCAGCCGCTTTAATGGACTTGATGAACCGAGTGTTCAAGTAGTAATTGGACATGTTCGTTATAGTCTTCATAGATGATATTCTGGTATGTTCTTGTAGTGAGCGTGATCATGCAGACTATCTCAAAATTATACTTCATACTCTCAGATCCCATCAGTTGTTCACCAAATTTAGTAAGTGTGAATTTTGGCTAAGGTCAGTGTCATTCCTGGGTCATATAATTTTCAATGATGGCATTAAGATTGATCCTCAAAAGATTAAAGCCGTAAGAAACTGGCATCCCCTTGTCTCTCCATCAGATATTAGGAGTTTCTTGGGTTTGGATGACTATTATTGACTATTTGTTGAGGAATTTTCTTCTATTGCATCCCCCATGTCCAGATTGACTCAGAAGAAAGTCAAGTTTTAATGGTTAGACCCTTGCGAGAGGATTTTTCAGGAGTTGAAGACTTGACTCACCTCAGCTCCAGTTTGGCTCTTTCAGATGGTTCAGATGGTTTCGTAGTATATTGTGATGCATCTAGAGTAGGTTTGGGTTGTGTCCTCATGCAGCATGGTAAGGTCATAGCCTATGCCTTCGGACAACTTAAACCCCATGAGAAAAATTATCCTACTCATGATCTTGAGTTAGTAGCTGTAGTTTTTGCCTTAAAGATTCGGAGGCATTATCTTTACGAAGTTCATGTAGATGTGTTCACAGATCATAAGAGCCTTCAGTATGTTTTTTCTCAAAAAGATCTCAATCTTCATTAGAAAAGGTGGTTAGAGCTCTTGAAAGATTATGACATGAATGTTCTTTATCATCCGAGCAAGGCCAATATAGTGGCCGATGCTCTTAGTAAATTGTCTATGGGTAGTGTTGCTTATGTTGAGGATAGTAGAAGAAGTTAGATCAGGAAGTCCATCAGTTTGACAGACTTGGTATTCACTTATTCGATATAGAGGAGGGTGATATATGGGTTCAGAGTAGTTCAGAATTATCTCTAGTTTCTTAGGTGAAAGAAAAGTAAGATAGAGATCCTAGTCTAGTCAAGTTGAAAGAGTCAGTCAAGGATCAGAAAGTAGAGGTTTTCTCCCAAGGGGAGATGGTGTATTACGTTGTCAAGGTCGTCTGTGTGTTCCAAGAGTAGCTGACTTGAGGTAGAAAATTCTTGCAGAAGCGCAGGCCACAAATATGTCCCACGACTTGTGCGAGATCTATTGATGGAGTGGGATAAAAAGAGATGTTGTAGAGTTTATCGCTAAGTGCTCTACATGTCAGCAGTTTAAGATAGAGCATCAGAAGCCTAGTAGGTCCATGCATGAGTTCAATATTCCGATTTTGAAGTGGGAAGAAGTAAACATAGACTTTGTGATGAGTTTGCCCCGTCCTCATCATCAACATAATTCAGTTTGGATCATTGTAGACAAAATGACCAAATCAACCCATTTCCTTCTAGTTCACACCTCTTATTCAGCTGAGGATTATGCCAAACTCTACATTAAAGAGTTGGTCAGATTGCATGGTGTTTCATTATCTATTATCTCAGACAGAGGTACCCAGTTCACCTCTTATTTTTGGAAAGCATTCCAAAGGATTTTTGTATCCAAGTTCATCTCAGTACAACCTTTTATCCTCAGATAGATGGTTAAGCAGAAAGGACTATTTAGACTTTAGAAGATATGCTGCGAGCGTGTGGAATTAATTTTAAGGGTAGTTGGGATGACCACTTGCCTTTGATTGAGTTTGCATACAACAACTATCATTCCAGTATTAAGATGGCTCCATTTGAAGTTCTCTATGGTAGGAGGTGTAGATCTTCTGTCGAATGGTTTGAACTCAATTATAGGGCCTGACTTAGTATTTGATGTATTCAAAAAAGTTCAGATGATCAGAGAAAGAATCTGGGATGCTCAGAGTCGACAAAAGTTTTATGCAGATGTTCACAGTCCCTGATATGTCGGTCCCATGAAGGGATTGGAGAGATTCAGCAAAAAGGGAAAGCTTAGTCCCTGATATGTCGGTCCCTTCAAAATTCTCAGTCGCTTTGGAAAAGTAGCTTATGAGCTTGAATTGCCTTCAGATCTAGCCTCAGTTCATCCAGTCTTCCATGTCTCTTTGCTCAAGAAGTGCATAGGTGAACCAACAGTTGTAGTCCTTATTCAGATCATAGATGTTCAGAACAACCTCTCTTTCGAAGAGATTCCGATCGAAATTCTTAACTATCAAACTCGCAGACTAAGGAACAAAGAAGTCCCTCTAGTTAAAATTCTTTGGTGGAATCATTCTGTTGAGGGAGCTACTTGAGAAGCAGAAGCAGACATGCGTACCAAGTATCCTCACCTTTTCTCCGCTAACTCAGATCAAGCTTAAGGTAATAGTTCTCCTTACGCTTTTTGGTTTTCATGCCCAGATTTCAGTTATAAACTTAGTATCAATTTCATGCTCAGAATTCCATTAGAAACTAGGTATCAATTACTATTGCATATTCAATCATATGTTCATGTATCAGATCAGTCATGTGCTCATACATCAGACATGCATTCTCCTAGTGGGAAACTCAGTTATCAGAAATCTCAGTCATGTGTTCATAAGTTAGTTAAGTCCTAAAATCATGCATCAGATATGCATGCTCAGTATAAATCTCAGAAATATCTGTCATGTTCAGTTTTTCATGTTCAGTATATACTTCAGTTCATCGTTTCTCCTATCTCAGTCAGTCACATTCGAGGATGAATGTTCCCAAGGGGGAGATATTATAATACCTCAAAGTTTTCTAACTAATTTTGTCCCAAGAATGTCAAGTATTAGCTTCTAAATTGAATGATATTTATTTCACGAGGAATTTTCCTAATTTTTACTTTTTGTTGTGTGTAAAATTTAATAAGCCTTCCATCGATACCAAATTTTCCTAAATCCGACAACCGGGTAAACTGTTATGGCGATTTAAAGTTTCAGTCATAAAACACCATCATCTCAGTAAATGGCGCGTCACGCCATAAGCCAAAATGACATTTGTCAATTTTCATTAAGACTCTGCAATTTCACCGTGTCGTGGTGGGATCCCAAATACCAATTATCAAAATCCAGTAAAGCTCCGCGATGGCCCCATGTCGCGCCGTCGTCCAATTTCCTAGTTGTCGAATTTCAGTGACATGGCCCGATAGCAGCATGTTGCGCCAGGGATCCAGGTTAGGAATTTTTTCACAAAATTTAAAAGATGCATCCAAGATTAAATGGATCTTTTCCCACGATTTTAGTTCAGCCTTAAACACGAAATTTAACCCTACATAACCTAAGGATATCATTATTCACTCTATTTTTTTCCAATTTCTTCATGCACTCTCAAAGCCAAAAAAAACTAATCTTAAAAATTTAAGGGCAAGGACTAAGAATCTCTCCAAACATCTTTACGGAGTTACATTCTAAGGTATGTCATGTGTTGATTCATGGGTCTCTTTCACCCATGAAGCTCAAGAATCTCATTTCAAAATCTAAGATTTGTATATTTATGAATGTTTATGATTTGATTAAATTGAAAATTGATGTTCATGTTGTTGGTTGGTTTTGTTCCATGTTATGGATTATTTATTTACAAGAATTTATTCTAATATCTGATGATTTACGCGATATTCATGATAAACCCTTCAATTTACAAGTTGGTTTATGTATCCATGATTATTAGATGTGTTGATAATTGTATAACCATAGCATGCTCCCCATATATTTGATTAAATGCCTATGTGAAGGAAAAGTTCCATACTAGTATGATAATATGAAATCCCCATTCATGTACAAGTTATGTATGTCAAGTATTTGATGAAATGCCTTAGCCAATAGATTATGTATTATTGATATTGATCTTGTTTTCAAGAAAGTCATGCTTTGTCAGTTTTCTTCTATCGAGTCCTGGGGTACTTGTACCCAAAAAATATAGCTTTGTTCCTAGGGTCAATGACATATTTCACGATATCCTCAGTCAAGCCATGATCCATAGAATTTAGTCAGTCATGTAACTCAAGAAAGCTCAATAATTTAGTAATCTCAATAGTATTCTGTCAGTTAACGAAACTCTATGAATGCTGTGTAGTCCTGTTCAGTTAATTATGTTCAGTGTCTATTCATATCGGAGTAGGAATTAGTACCGAGTGAACCCAAGGATAGGAACACATACTATCAGATGAGGGTGTGATTCTTAGAAGTCATCCTTGCGTTCGAAAACTATGTAGCCAGCATAGGCTGAGACATCAACACTATCAGATGAGGGTTGATTAGGTGGATAAACACTGTCATATGAGGGTCCCACCATTCTCTTTTTGGTTAGATGAAGGTCACTCACAGCTTATCCTTACCAGTGGTGCGGTATTGACACCCTTCCAATTGGGGTTACAAATTAGACCCCAACTCAGCTATAATGCGTTATTTGGGGTATGTTAGTTAGATGACTATTTCCCACAGTCTTTGTCTTAGTTTCAGTAATAGAACTCAGATAGTTCTACAGTATTCAGGACTGTCAGATACAGTCAACTCAGAACAGTATAGAACTCAGCTAGTTCCATCAGAACCTAGACTGTCATATATAGTCGCTCAGTATCAGTTATAATAGTTATCAATATATCATGCTATCAGTACTCAAGTTTAGTAATCATGTTATCACGAACTCAGTTACAGTTATTATATATTCATACATTTATTCTTACGTTCATGTTATATAGTAGTTTGTTCAGTTCATACGTATGTACCCTTTATATTTAGCCTACCTCATATGTATACCAGTACATTTAAACGTACTGACATATCTTTGCTATGGTGTCTTGTACCATAGGTTCAAAAACGCGAGCTATAGAGCATTAGAAGACGCCAGATTTAGCAGTGAGTCCTCATCATCCGAGGACGATATTATTAGTTATTTCATTATCTATGTTAGCTTTTAGTAGATGGAGTTAGTTGGGGACATGTCCCATCAACTCCTTATTCAGACAGTTAGAGACTTTTCAGACTACCATGTTCTGACAGTTTATTTCAGTTGTTTTGGGTATTTCATACCCCATCCAGATGTTATGTTTTATCAGTTATGTTACAGTGTTGAACCTTATGACCTTTCAACCTTTATTTTCGTATTATATAGTATATTTTGCAATGTTCAGGTACAGATATCAGTCATGAGTAGCTTTTGGTCCTTTGGGGTCATGAGCACCGTGTAGCGTTCCGGGTACCAGATTCGGAGCGTTACATTTTCTCTCTAAATAATTCTTTTTTCCCTTGAGACAATCATTGCTTTTCTTATAAAATCTCATCCAAAAGCAACTTTTACTTCTCAGTATATATCTTCATATAAGATGAATAACAGTACAATATTTTTTCCAATTTCTTTCTCTAAATAATTTTTCTTGCACCTTGAAACGCTCATCACTTTTTCTATATAATTTATCAATCCAATAAATTTTTTCGTAGTATATATCTCCTTGGAGAAGAAATTATAGTGAAACATCTTGTCAAAAAGACTATTTTTAAGAGAAAAGGTTGTTACATGACCTTGCTCTTTCACTTTTGTTTATGAAACCACATTTCAAAGAAGAAGATGATGATGATGCAAAGTTAAGGATTTCATTGTTGTTGGTCACAAATATTAAAATCTTTCTCATTTTATAGGCTAAAAATAATCAGTTTAGTAAATGAGTAGTTTTTGGTCTTTTCATCTTTCATTTTCTTGAATGTGTATTAATTTTAATGAATGTTTTAAATGTACATGATTAATAAGGCAATGATTTTAAATAATTTAGTGTCATTCATTAATAGTATTTTATAAATTTATAAATGAGAAAAAATTAAGAAAAAAGCTCAAAAAAACACAAAAATAAATAAATAGCATTCCTTGATTCTTAGGCATGCCACATCAACAACTTCAAGTTTCTCCTTTATATATATACATATACATATACATATACATATACATATATATATATATATATTGATTTTTGTTAAAAAAATTCTTACCTCACCCTTCCCCTACCCCCAACCCTGCCCACTCCCAAACAAAAATAAATAAATTTAATTTTTGTAAAAAAAATACTTTTCTTCTTTACCCTATCCAACATCTACCCACCAATCCCCCACTAAAAATTTAAATCTTTTTCTTACTCCGACCCCACTCGCTACTCTTACCCCAAATAAAGTTTTAATTTTTTTTTTTAAAAAAATTCCAATCACCACCCTTAAATGACACCTACATCAACCACCTCGTCTACTCCCCATCCACCTTTCCCACCCCTATCACACCTCTACTCCGACTAGCACAATCTCTTACCCTTACCTTCCCCAATTATAATATCCATCACTCTATCTCTATCCATTTTTATTGTTTCTTTGTAACATTTCAAACATGTTAAATCATATTACCTTAAAAGAAAAAGTTCAACTATTCGTTTTATATTTGTAAAATATTTGTCTACATTTTAATTAGAAACATTAAATTTCTTAGTTACATCTATAACATAAGATAAATACAATGCTATTGTAAACAATAATAACAACAACAAACACTTTGAACTTTTAACATAAATTTTCATGATATGTTCCAACACATAATATCGTGTTTATCATTTTTTTAATTCACTAAATTTCAGCATATTCTACGTGATATCTTACGTTCATGGATTTCTTAGAATTATTATTCATATCTTCATTTAAGATCTCTTGTAATTTAACCAATTCAACACGCCACTTTGCTAGATAAAATAAGAAAATTCATATGATTTCTTCTTAATCTAAATTCATTTATTTACAATTAATATGTATATATAATTTTTTTTCTAAAATTATTAAAAATAAAATTCAAGTAAAGCAAAATGGACCTATATTTATTTATGAATTGTCTTCTAAAAATAGTAATATGTTCAACATACATATAAATTGATATCAATTGTGAGAAATAAAATTTTGTCTATTTCAAAGAGAAGTTCACATCTCCTCTTTGTACTTTTGATCCTACCTTGCACTTGTTTTCTATTCAAAGTTATTTGAGATACATTGGATGATAAAAAAAAATATATACAAAGTAAAAATAAGAATAAATATTTTGTAATACAATTTCAAAAAACTATCACAAAGTATAAACTCAATAAGTATATTTCAAAAAGAAATTGTTATGAACTTTAACTTATGAACTTTAACAAATACGTAAGCAACCGAATATGATGATGATGGAGTACATGTTGAATTATGATGAATAAAAAAGTATCAACAACAATTTACCTATTTAAACGGAATCATTGTAAGGAAAATATTGACATTAATTTGAATTGATAGACCTAAATATTAAGCTGAAGATGAACATGTCATACACCTGTATACAAAAAATAAAAATGTTAAATAAATTTTTTTTTTGAAATATGAAGAATATAAAAAATTCAAGAATAAATATAGTGATTAACAACAACAGAAAGAAAGCTTAACATTATGTCAATGTAATTTATAATAATAGCAGTATATATAAAAAAGTTTTAAAATCTGGAGTGGTATATATAAGAAAGGTTTAAAAGATAGAATTTCATTTCAGTTCAAATACTATTTAAATTCAGATTTGAATCTCTTATCAATTTGCTAAAAGTTTTTTTTTTATTCTTCTTTATCCTTACTTTTTTTCAAATATCATGCGTATTTATCCTATATAATCTACAAATTTAATTGAGAGAAAATTTTAAAATCTATCCAAATATTTTAAATAGTAAATAATAAAAAATAGGACTAATTTGTTAGTTTCTTTATTCTCTTATTAATACTTTATCGTTTCCCCTACGTGTTCTTTCTCCCCCCCCCCCCCACCATTTACTTTCTTTTCTTTATTTCTTTATTTCTTTTGTTTGCTTGTAAAAGAAATTAATTTTTTATAAAATATACTTTATCTTTTCCCCTACGTGTTCTTTCTCCCCCCCCCCCCCCTTACTTTCTTTTCTTTTTTTCTTTTTTTCTTTCTTTATTTCTTTTGTTTGCTTGTAAAAGAAATTAATTTTTTATAAAATATAATAAGATGATACATGAGAAAATTGTAGGAAATGTGTCTTTTAAATCTTGAATAAAGGATTGGTGACATTAACCAATTTAAGGGGTCAAACATCATTAGGAAACTTAATTAAGTTAATTGTGGACTTGATTAATATTTTTCAAAACTTTCTAATCTTTTCAAAAATATAAATCAACCCACACCCCTCTTCAATCCAAATCAACCACTCTCTTATCTCTCTCGAAATCTTTTCTCAACACTCTCCCAACCGAGAGTTCTGCAAAATTTCTCCCTTCAACCTCCGACGACTTCCACCTTCAGCGATAAATAGTTGGACTTCGCATTCCCCTCCTCAATTCAAATCAACTTATCTCTCATCCCCTCTCGACAGCTTCTCTCAACTCTCTCCCAACCAACTATTCTACAAATTTCTCATTTCAATCCTTGGTGACTTTAACATCCGACTATAAATAGTTGGGCTTCAAGTTTCTTTTCGACTTCAACCTTCAAAAGATGTGATAGCCTTGCTCTCCGGCCACAACAGGTTCAAATTCTTCATCGTTCTTTTTATTCTTTCACAGGTAAAAATTTATGGCCTTTTTAGTTTTGAAGAAAACGAGAAACTTGAACCAACTTCTCTTATAGTATTGGTTAACAATTTCAATATTTGTTACATTAATTTGAAATACGGTCTGAATAAAACCCTAATTTTTGGTATTTCTTCTCTTTTCTTTTTGAAGTGAATTATGCTTTTTGTTATTTATTGCATTTTTTTTAAGTTTGATTTTTATTGTTTGTGTTTATAAAAACCAAACAACAATTTAGGTAAATTTATTTTTGTTCTTGTTCTTGGTAAAAATGGTGATATTGTTATTTTTTTGTTAAACAAAATCATGCTACTATTTTTTATTTTCTCCAACAGATTATCCATCTGGTGTAACTTATTAACCATCTAATGCAACAGATTTGTTATATGATGTATTAGATCAACCATCTGATGCACCAGAGGAACCATTAGATTACAATTCTGATATGATAGATTAATCATCTGATGCAACAGATTAACTATCTGATGCAACAGATTAACCATATATTACAACAGATTAACCATATATTGCAACAGATTAACCATATGATGCAACTAATTAACCATCTGATGCAACGAAAGAACTATCAGATTAATGATTCGACGCAATAGATGAACCTCCTGTTGGATAGAATCCTATCAACTCTTCCAACAGGAAATGTCCAAGACTTGATTTTTCCAACTGATCATTCATCTACCACGACAGACGATCCTATATTGGAAGAAATTTAAATAATATTGATCGCTGATAACTGTTTCAATAGATCACTCATGTATTGCAACAGATGTATGACCTGTTGTATAGACCATTCATCTTTCTCAATAGCTGAGTGATATGTTTTGTATTGTCACAACAGATTACTCAGCCATTATTGTAGGTTATTTAACTGTTCCGGCAGATCATTTATATGTTGCAATAGATGTGTGATCTGTTGCACATACCATTCATCTTTCTCAACAGATGAGTAATATATTTTGTATTATCATAACAGATTACTCAGTCGTTGCTACGGGTTATTTAACTGTTCTAATAGATCACTCATATATTGCAACAAATAATGTCACAACAGATATGTGATCTATTGCATAGACCATTTATCTTTCTTAACAGATGAGTGATATATTTTATATTATCACAATAGATTACTCAGTCGTTGCTACAGGTTATTTAACTATTCCAACAGATCACTCATATGCTGCAATAGAGAATGTTGCAACAGATGCGTGATTTATTGCACAGACCATTCATATTTCTTAACAGATGAGTGATTTGTTTTCCATTGCCGCAACAGATTACTCATCCATTACAACAGGTTATTTAATTGTTCCAACAAATCACTCATATGTCATAATAATATGTGATCTGTTGCACAAACCATTCATCTATCTTAAAAGATGAGTGATATATTTTGTATTATTGCAACAAATTACTCATCTGTTGCAACAGGTTGGCTATATGCCACAACACATATACTACTTGGTGAAATAGATCGATGATTTGTTGCAACTATTATTTTACTATTTTGCTTGTTTGATTTACTATTATCCCCTTTTAAAGATGCGTTAATCAACTATAATATATTTTTTTATGTTCTTATTAATTTTAGATAATATGGTTTTCGAAAGAACATAAACTGAATCAAGTCCAAGTAAAGGAACAAGTGAAGCATCTAGGCTACATCCACCACTCTATGAGCTTGTTTTACAAGTATTATCTCAATTGGGAGCAGAATATGATGAACACGGGGAGAAGGAATGTTTTAAAAGAGATGATGCAAATACTAATAGCCCTTCCACCAAAGAGTTGGTCATAACCTTCAGTATTGATCGTTATCCTGTGAGAATGCAGTGCGATGGTCCAACAGATTTAACGGGTGATTACGTGGTTAAGTAAGCCATGGGAAAATCTTTTGACGCCTTCAGAAAAATACTTCAAAAACAAAATTTAAATGCTTATTTTAGGGACAGTTGCTTTGGAAAATGTCTAGATTTATCGGAGGACAACCATGCTCGTTTTTAAATAAAAATGGTATATGAACTTCTCAAGCGTAGGTTTATGTATGAAAACAAAGATAAGATGGATGAGGTTCAGGTAAATTACTGTGGCATGCCTGTTTGTTTTTGTTGGAAGGAGTTTTCCATAGTTACTAGACTAAAATGTTATCCTCTTTCTCAAGTTCTACCTATTCTAACCCCAAAAAAACATCCCGCACACCCAAAAAAGATAAAAAAAGTTGTGTGATCGTGATAACCTGGTGTCTATAGTTGATCCAAGCTTCAAAAACAAAAATTTAATAGAAGCGTTAAAAGGTAAATGACTTTCAAAGAAGCATAAGCAGTTATTGTGCTTGGTTTGGTTTGTACATGATATTCTTTGGGCGAGAGACGTTAACAATAATATAAGCCTCGGTTTAATAAAGTTCTCCGAGGATCTTAAGGCGCTTAACAGCTATCCTTGGGGTTATGAAAGCTTCAAAATAACTATCAAATATTTGTTGGCTCCGTTAGTGCCAAAGACAGTCAACTTATACTGTTTTCCATGGGCTTTCAAGGTAAATGTTTCTTTCTTTTATTATGATATCATTCATATTTTTTACTCAATAATGGTTTTGATTTATTGGTGTTATTTTATAGGCTTGGACATTTGAAGCCATTCCTTATTTAAGACAACAAGTGAACTACTAGGAAGGAGTTTCCTGTTCAAGAATCTTGAGATGGTTGTCGGCCAAAACTGATAAAAATGCAAAATTTCTTGATCTCTTCAATCCCTTGAAGGATGCAGTAAGTATAATTATAGTTAGTTTTTTCTTTTAATTAATGATTTATTTGAATGATCTAATCATCGTTCTAATATATGTAATGATTTATGTTAAATTGTGCATCCGTCGCTTGTTCCGACCAATCAAGAGTTGAAGATGCCATTTTTTATTACTTTACGGTCTGTGCAAACTTTATCAAACCCTAAGGTCATCGACAAAATAAAAATGGAATTGTTTAGAGCAACAATCATCATAAGAAAAATAATTTTGGAGGGTGGGCTTGTGGTTGTTGATGGTCTTAGTGGTGACGAAGCTGTTGGTGGTGGTAGTGGTGCTACTGTTGGTGCTAATGATGCTCTTCTTACAGTATTTAAAGCAAACCATTATGATTATGATCATACTGGTTATACAAATTTTATCTCTCCCAGCGAATGTTCTGCATGCAAATGTTAAGATTGCAGGGCGAAACATGATGTAGTGATTAATCCTATTAATGCATTAAATGCTTCTGTAAAGGAATTGACATCTAAGAGGGGTATCATTTTATCAAAGAGGATTTTATTTCCATCCGCTCCATTAGAGATTAGGGCTAAGAAGAGAAGAAAAGTGATTTCCAAGGCATTATTAAGCATCCAAAAAGTAAAATTACAACTCCTCTGTCTGTGTGTTGCATGAGCAATATACAATGTCCAAAAGAGAGCAGCACGAGCTAAAGAAGGTTAATATATATGTCTTTTAACTAAAAAACAAACAGACACATATCTGTTTCAACAGATGACACATCTGCTGAAAATTATCAAACAGATATATACATTTGTTGCAACAGTTGACTAACTTGTTGCAACAGTTAAAGTATGTATTGTCACATATGTCTCATCTGTTTTAGCAAATCAAACAACTCTTTGTACCGCTTTTATTTTTACCAACAGATGACCTATCTGTTGTAACATATGATTCATATATTGCAACGGATGGTTCATCCATTGGAAATTATCATACAGGTCTTCCTCATGTATACCAACTGTTGATTCATTATTGCAACATAAATATAATCTATTTGGGATAATTTAAAACATGAGAAAATCCTATTTGATTTGCTAGAGTAGATGAGTTATACTTTTCCATTTTATTGTTTCTACGTGATTAGTATTGATCCCTTCTGGCTCTCCAGGTGGCTGTAGAAGCTACTGCTGAACAAAATTGACAATATGCTACTATTTTTATGGAAATACGAAGAACAAAAAGCACAGAAATCGTACGTAAGCGATAATAAAGATCCACGACGAGCAAAGTCGAATTCCATAGCACCGAATGGAGAACAATTTGTCCATATTGAGTAAATCTTTATAGCTTGATCCTGTCAAAGTAATTCTTGGCATAATACTTAAATTATTATTGATGCATTTTTTGAGATCTGTACCCATAATAATTTTTTAACATTTTATTTATTCGTTGACTTATTTCAGCTAATTTCTGAAGGCTTCGATTTATTTTATTTTGTCTATTAATTTTATTTTTTCCTTAGATTTGAACTTATTGATTGAAAAGGAATACTAGATTCAAATATTGCAACATATAATGTTTCTGTTTTAACAGACGACACATCTGTTGAAAAAGATTGAATAGATTTAGACATATATTGCAACAGGTAGGTAATCTATTGAAATTTATCAAGCAGGTCTTCCCACTATTATAACGGATGGACTTAGATAGAAACATCGAGATAATGCAACAAATAACCAACCTATTGCAACAAATAAACTTTATGTCAGAACAGGTAGAATAATTGTTACAACGGATGGATAATCTATTCCATTATAAAAATTTAACTTTCGTTGGACATAAAAAATTACCACTAAGTGTAAAAAAGTTAAAGTGAATTGAAATAAAAAAGGTGGAACCCATCGATGGTGTTCTGTTCAAACACCTAAAATAAAATAGGCATCAAGTATACAGTGTTCATTTTAAACATGTAAAATAAAATAGGCATCAAATGTGTTAACTTTGGCACTTTTTGTTGACTTGCCATCAGTTGGCCTCCAACGGTCATTCCCTCCCCCCCATTGTCCTATGTATTCATATTCCTCCTAAAATTTAACCCTTAATTCTCAATTTTTCTTCTTCATCATCATCTTCTTTTATCTATTCAAATTCTTCAAATTATTTGCATTTGGTCTTTCTTTTCTCCATCTTTTTTTTATTTTTCCAACCGAGCTTGACAATGTCGAGCGCATCTTCCATTATTTTTTGTGATAAAGATTTTCGAGATTGTAAGTGCGTTCATGAAGCTCTGTTAAATATTTATTGGACTCAACAAAATCCAGGCCGTAGGTTTTTTACTTGTAAGATTTCAAAGGAAATATTTTTTTATTTAATTAGTTGATTAATTATTGACTTGTAATTATTTTGTAATAGTGTTCTTGCTTTTATAGAAATTGGATGAATGCGATTACTTTGATTGGTATGAATAACGGCACCCTTCACCAGAAAATCATGTAATTTGGGGTTTGTTGAACAAAGTCAAAGCTTCTGGAGAGAAACAAAATCGAGCAAGAAGATACTACATTATTGCCGTTATTGCTATTGGTTTGGTGTTGTTGGGCACATGAATATTCAAGCCTAATTGCTGAAATTTTCATGGTGCCGTGTGTATTTGCTACTGGTTTGGTGTTGTCGAGCACATGGATATTCAAGCGTAACTATTGGAAAATATCAAAAAGATTTAGACATATGTTGTAAAATTTAGGTCATCTGTTGGAAATTATCAAACAAGTCTTCCTACTCTTTCAACAGATTAGACTTAGATTACATAGAAATAACATTGGCATAATGCAACATATGACCAACCTATTGCAACAGATAAACTATCTTTCAGAACAGATTCAATATATTTTACAATAGATTGACAATCTATTGCATTATAAAAAACTCAACTTTCATCAGAAAAAAATTATTGCCACTACACAAAAATGTTTTGGGCTCAGTCATTTTTGTGTCGGTAAGCAAATATTCAATATGTGCAAGAGCGTGAGAGCCGCTCGTGTAACCGACATCATTTTTTGGAATGATCATTCCCTTGTTTCGACCTTCAAAATCTCATGATTTCTTTATCAACACTTTCTTTGGCAAATGATTCATCAGTTCACTCTTCCTCAACAAGATAGGCAACAACTCCATCAGTAGCTCCACGAAGAGAAAAAGATTGAAATATTCAATGAGAGGTTTATTGCATTCATAAACGTTGATCTTTACCTCCTAGAGTAGTATCTCAATAGCCTGATAATGCATGTCATTCACGCTAATGACTAAAAGAATTCTCTTTGCCTCATCCATCTCTTGCCGTGTGGATTTGGCCTCTCCCCTCTAATATATTTTTATCATTTCTTCTTCATCTAAGTCCAACGTAGAAACTACAAAATCAAGTCCCACGCCAAGGGATGACACCTTCCCATTGAGTTAATCTTACCTATCCTTAAGCTTTTTGCAGAAGTCGAGGTCCATTATCCTATAGCTGTGTCATAAGCTTCTCGATACGTAATTGCCTTTTTCTCATGAGGCAGAGAAATTTTGTCAACATGCTGTGATATAAGAAGTCAATTTTTAAATAGGTTAGTAATTGTAATGATGCAACAGATGGTCCATCTATTGCATAGGATTCTCTGAATCAATAATCCAACGTAACTTATACAACAGATGGATAATAAGTTGCAATAGAACGACCACCAGTTGCACCAGTATACCCAGCTGTTGCAACAGATTTCACATCTACTGCGTAGCTTCTTCTTCATGGGGCAGATTAGTGGCTAGGTTAGGAAAAGTAAACTTGCCTTTTCCTTGTACGACGTACACATATTAGTCATAGTCTAAAAGTTTTGGGGGGAAAAGGGAGGCCTGGGGTAATCTGGTATGCCTGGCTTGGCATTCTTGGACTGTCGCAGATCCCTCTTCTCTTCGGCACCAAGTTCTGTGTATTGTCCACCTTCTTGACTGGCCCTTGAACTTTAACATCTTTTGGAGAGGGAGGAATTGCAATTTTTTTATTTCGATCAGAGAGTACGTCTCTAATAGCTCTTTTATTTCTCCTAACCAACACTGTAGGAGTGTGTGGCTCCCTCACCTTCTTGGATGGTATGACACACCATCTTTAGAGATAGCCTCTAATTTTTTAAAGAGTTTATCCTAGCTGTCCTTGCACTCTTCGCATTCGCAACGAGAACACGAGGGTGAAGAGGGGTGACAGAGACCTCTGTAAGGATGAAAAGGGGTGGTTTCCAACATATTTATTTTTTCTTGAGCATCAACATACTCATCATCATGAGTGGTAGCAGCATCAGCATGCCTGTCACCAACACCAACAACTCCACCAGAAGAAGCACTCGGATCTGCCTTAGTAGGTTGGTTATGAAGAGCCTCGACATTAGACTGACCTTGCCTAACTGCTCTTCTTATGGCTGTTGCTCCAACCAATTATTTCTTTATTAACTCCACTATTAGGTCTGCTATAGTATCAACATAATCTAGAGTAATATAAGAAGTCATCACTGACTCCTCCGTAGTAGGCATAATCCATAAATGCAAAACCTATAAAAAGGAAAAAAAGATAGATACATTTAAATCATATAATATAATAATTTTCACAATTGGGTTACATTTAAAAAAATCCCCATCTATTTCATAGTTTGTAGTATATGGTTAAAATCCATTTGAGTGGGGTTCAAAAAAATAGAGCAACACATGGATAACCTGATGCAAAATATCAATTATTTATCGCAACAGATTACTAATCTGTTGCAATAGTTGCACAAGATAGGTAATTTGTTCTGCAACAGATGATTTGTATAGCACAACCGATTAACAATATGTTATATCAGATTACACATCTGTTGTATAATTTACAGTAGATGTTTAATCTGTTAGGAGTCAGGTTTAGAGAACCAAAGCAACAGAAAGGTAATTTGATGCAAGTTATCAATCATTTGTCGTAGTAGATTATCTATCTGTTGCACCGGTTGGCATAGGACGGGTAACCTGTCGCAATAGATATCCCATCTGATGCATCAGATATAACATATGTTGCACCAAATATAACATCTGTTCAATATCTTTCAATAAGTAAAATTATTTTACTGGAAGAAGACGTATTGCATCATCCGAAGGGTTAAAGAGATCGGTCTTCTTAATATTGGTGTTGCTCTTTGCAGCCAACCACCTAAACATCCTTGGATGAGAAACCTCATTCGGGTAATCCATTACCTACCTTCGGAAGGGAGGAATGGCTTTAAATGCCCAAGCCTAAAAATATAGAGGAGCAATCAAAATAAAAGTCATAATAACTATATTCAATATAAATTAATGGATGAGTAAAATTAGTGATTAATTTTACCATGAAATCCCAAGGAAAGCCGTATAATGTGGTCGTCCCTGAGGATAGCTTTGTCCGTAAATATTGGATAGTCAAGTAGAAGCTATCATATCCCCAAGGATAATTGTTGAATTTATCAAAATCCTCAGCACGTGCTAAAAAATCATCTTCTATGACCTTGTTGACGTCTCTTGCTAATATAACCAAATGAGCAAACCAATTAAGCACAATTGCTCCCTGTTGTGCTCTGGTATGGTTTTATACTCGAGATCTGTCAATAAATCTGATGCTTTGTAGCCACGTCGAGCAATGTCAAACAACCAATCTATTTTTTCCTTGTGTTTTCTTGCCTTGGATCTTTTGCGGGGTTGTGATTCTTTTGGATGATGGCATCTCAAGCCCGTTACTATGGAAAACTCTTGCAAGACAAAACAAACAGGCATGCTACAGTAGTTGATCCAGATTTCATCCTTCTTTTTTCCCCCTCCTCCGAATCTTTATCATCCCCCATGTACTTGATCATGCGGTTAAGAAGACCATATACCATCATCATAGGGAAAAATAAATAGGCAGGGGGTCCTCAGGCAGCTCAAGAAAGCATCCAAAATAGCTCTTCTTAAAAAGTCCGTCTATGTTTTCATTCTTCATAATTTTCCTAAAATGTTCAAAATTTTTCCCCATCTGACATTTAAGTATAATTTAACTAGTTTGTTCTGCTTTTGGGTTATTTATCGGCATCACAACTTGAAATCTGTCAATACTAAAAGTTTTGACAGGATCATGCTGGGATGTTGATATTAATTCATGCCCCATTAGTGATCCATTATCATTATGTTAATAATCATCCTCTTTCTCTTTATCACTCTCTAATTCCTCTTCTTTCTCACTTTCATTTTCTTCATCACCATCTACAGACCCTTGTCCACCTCTCTTAACATTGTTTTCATATCTCTCATCAGCTCTACTTTTTCCTGACTGAGATTGTTTAGGAAGCTTCTCTGAATCCCTCTGTACTGTAGTCTTTTTTTTGGGTGGTCAGATATTGATCCACTTTCACTTTCTTTTCTTTTGGGATACATGTTTTACCTACAAGCAACAAAAAAATAAAAATTATATTACAATTGATGTATGCATAAATTTTAAAAAATACATTACAAACACCACGAATACTGACACACCAGCCACCACCACAAACACCACCAACCAATGCCACAAAAACAATAAATACTACACCACTGGCAGCCACCATAAACACCACCAACCAATTCACGACGACCACAAACAGTACCACCACCACCACCAACATCACAAATTCCATCCAATAATACCACGACAGGCAACGGAATACTGCAACATAAACTAGGATTTTTTTGAGTTTTTCCTATGATTTTGCCATCATAACTCAAAATTGTAAACCCACTCTTGAAGATAATACAACTAAAAAATTTATTTTTCATCATTAACTTAAAAGATTTTATTTTTTAGAAAAAAATAACAAATATAGAACTCTTCTCGAACTCTGTTGCCTACGAAGGCAAAGAAAACAACCGATACAAGCAAGAATGAAGTCAAAAATAACACCTATGTGGTCGAAAATAAAAAGAAAAATGATCTATTATGAAGGGTTGATCAAATTTATTGAGTAGTTATTGTTTGTACTGTATTATTGAGTGAGAATGAGAGAGAAAGAGAGAGAACTCAAGATTTGAAACGATGAAACGTTTTGTATGGGTTGATTTGTATTTTGAAAAAGAATGAAAAGTTTTGAAAATATTAATTTGGTTCGAATTGATCTTAATTATTTTTAAAATTATAAAATATATGCATAATTTTTAACCCTCTCATCATGCAATTGCCAAAAGGGTACTATTATTCTAACATATGAACTCAATTGAAATTGTATAAAAATAATTGAAGTTGTAGTTGACCGAGTACTCTAGTTGACATTATGAACTCACCCCTGGTCCTAGATTAATCAATTTAGGTACTATTAGTCTAACATATGATGTCAATTAAAATTGTATAAAAAAAGATGTTTAACACGTTGCATCAGATTTTGCATATATTGTAAATTATCAATCAGATTAGGTAAGAACAGATTATCAATCTATTATAAATTATCAAACAGATTAAGTCATCTATTATGACAAATTACCCATCTGTTGTAAATTATTAAATGGATTGTCAGATGTCGCAATAGATTACCCATATGTTGTAAATTATCAAATAGGCGTTGCCATCTGTTGTAGTTGACACTATGAGAACTGACCCCTAGTCCTAGATTAATCAATAGTTGACCATATGAGAACTCACCCCTAGTCCTAGATTATTTAATTAAGGTATTAGTACCCTGTCCTAGGTTAATCAATTAAGGTATTAGTCTAGCATATGAGGCAGTAAGAATCGGTTCGGATTGGAGTGATCAATTGACGACTCTAGTTGGGAGGAACGCAATACCGTCTCATTATGCAATTGCCAAAAGACTCAATTGAAGTTGTAGTTGACCATATGAGAACTCACCCCTAGTCCTAGGTTATTCAGTTAAGGTATTAGTACCCTATCCTAGATTATTCAATTAAGGTATTAGTCTAATATATGAGGTAGTAAGAATCAGTTCGGCTCAAAGTGATCGATCGATGACTCTGGTCGGGAGGAACGCAATACCGTTTCATCATGCAATTAACAAAAGACTAAAGTGAAGTTGTATTTGACCCTATGAGAACTCATATTCAATTAAGGTATTAGTTTAATATATGAACTCAATTGAAATTATATATAAACAAATGTTCAATCTGTTAGATTAAATCAAGAAAATTAGGTAATCTGTTGCAATATATTACGCATCTGTTGTAAACTATCAAACTGATTATGCCATTTGTTTCAATATATCATAAATCTGTTGTAAACTATCAAATAGATTAAGTCATCTGGTGCGATAGATTACCCATTTGTTGTAAATTATCAAATAGATTAAGTCATATGTCGCAATAGATTACCCATCTATTGTAAATTATCAAGAAGACACTATCATCTATTGTAGTTGACATTATGAGAACTCACCCTTAGTCCTAGATTAATCAATTAAGGTATTAGTTGAACATATGAAGTAGTAAGAATCGGTTTGGATCAGAGTGATCGATCGACAACTCTAGTAGGGAGGAATGCAATATCATCTCATCTTGCAATTGCCAAAAGACTCTATTGAAGTTGTAGTTGACCCTATAAGAACTCACCTCTAGTCCTATATTAATTAATTAAGGTATTAGTTGAACATATGAGGTAGTAAAAATCGGTTCTGCTCAGAGTGATCGATCGACAACTCTGGTTGGGAGAAACGCAATACCATCTCATAATGCAATTGCCAAAAGACTTAATTAAAGTGGTAGTTGACACTATAAGAACTCATCCAGTCTTAGATTATTCAATTAGGGTATTAGTCTAACATATGAACTCAATTGAAATTATATATAAAAAAATGTTCAACCTGTTACAACAAATGTCTTTTCTATTAGATTAAATCAAACAGATTAGGTAATCTGTTGTAACATATTATGCATCTATTGTAAACTATCAAATAGATTACGTCATTTGTTGCAACAAATGGCCAAGCTTTCAAAATTTCCAAACAGAAATTGTCATCTGTTGCATTTAAATATTTTAAGATCTTTTTTTAAAGAAATTTAGGTATTTCCTGTCCGAGATAAAAAAGTTAAAATACTATGGCGGTAAAAAATATTACTCGATACTACTTGGGTAACTCAAAAATCTCCTTAGTAAGTAGTCTTATCTGGTCTTTTCAATGTCACCATCTTCTTTAGCCATAAAGTAAGACTCAACTCATCACTCTTCTTTATTCTCAATTCTAATTTCTCTTTGTTTCCTTTTTTGTCTCTTTTCTCTCTTCTTTTGGATGAGGATCGTTTTGGATACTAACCAATCTATATCTTTTCTCGACTGAACTGGATAATCTGATCCCTTTGCTTTTTTTACATTGCAGGTACAATTCACTATTGCTCTTTCCATCTCATCTTCTTCTTTGTATTTCATTTAAATTAGATAGTTATATTTATTGCTATTAATGATTTACCCATTACCAGTTTCCTATTTATTGAGAAAATTAAAGGAAAGGTAACTTTTAAGTCTTGAATAAACAAACCGTTGTTTTTAATAAAATATGCAAAAAGAGTCATCTGTTGGGAGAACTTAAAAAGCCTTGTTGTCAGTATAGTTTTTTTTATGTCTTTTGTTTGGTACTTTTGTGGTGCTGTTGTTGGGGTTGGTGGTCATGGTTGAACATGTGACTTTTGTGTTGTGGATATTGTTAGAATATATGGTGTTGTTTCTTTGTTGTTGATGCTGTTGGTGGTGGTGTTGAAATAGTTTTCTCAACTTTTGTAACTGATGAATCAACTTTTGAAACAGACGGAGCAACTGTTTGAAGAAATCAAACCAGTAGCAAGGCTGGCTTGATTTATTCCAACAGATACCCATCTGTTTCAACATGTAATCCATCTATTGCAACGATGCCTCATCGGTTGAACAGATGGGTAATATGTTCCATCATATTGGTCATCTCTTGATTCACTCAATTTTGTGTTACACTTTTGTAATGTTTTCTTGGTTTTTTTTGTTATTCTCTTGTTTGACATCAAATGTATTTCTCTTATTTGCAGACAAAAAAAAGTGAAACTAGATCCACTTTTGCCTGGACAACATTAAAGGCTAGAGTAAAGATGGGTTCAGAGGAATAAGCTGCTTGCAGATGGAACCACTTCATATATGGGAGGTATGTATTACTGATCAACCTATCATGAAAACACACATCAGTACAATAATTTTGTGAATGTTTGTTCTTTACCTATTAGACGTTAATCCTTTAAACAAGATATGGCATTTTATAGTTAAGATTGTTAGGTACGAATTGGTAAGGCTGAGGGACCAAGATGGTGGTATCGATACCCCATTATAATTTAATAACGGTTTATGCTCATGTTTTTGTGTCAAGTTTGGGGAAAGGTTCAAGTTTTTAGCGATAATATAAATATCCAATAGTGATTGGATCGGTTTTAATAGCTCAATGGACTTATTGAAAGGCCTCTGAAGCCTCGCACTGCAACAAAAAATGATGGAACTAATAGAAATTCCCCTTAGCCAAATTTATATGGATGGGTTGATGGAGGAGACTATTATACAACAGAAGGTGTTTAGGATAAAACTTGTACGGGAAAAGGGAGGTTGAAAAGGCCATATATGATCTCAGTCCTTGTTTAAGAGGAAACACAGGGTGAGAAAAAAAGTGTAGTAAAATTGGCTGATGAAATTGACATGAAAAATGAAAAAACTGGATGAGCTGCGAATGTGAAAGTGTATCCAAAAATGAGAATCCATCATTCGTTGAAGAAAAAGAAAAATGGTCAAGAGGACTTCAGCTGGTCACTTTGCTAAAGACTGCAACTAGTGAGTGCGGCCTCAATGAAGACTCACAAATGCAGGACCAGAACTTTAAGGAAGTAGCTTCGCGAGCATGGAAGGTGGTAAGATTGTCGGTCTGAATTAAAACCCGAACCACCTACTCCTGCATTAAAAATACGAGTTCAAGCCAAGGTGGAAATTTTTCAATTTAAACTTGCATCCCATGCCTCCTATTTATGGCTCTGGTCAGGTCAAAAGTAGTGCAAATAACAAGGCATGGGATTTTAGCCCAACTTTGAACCTTTTTTTTTCTACTGTCATTGACCATATCATAGACACTAACAGATGGAATGACATGGAAGTTAGACTTCATAAATTGATGCCGTGGCTTCCCGTATTTTTAATTCAGGAGTTGTTGGTTCAGGTTTCAATTCTGATCGACAATCTTACCACCTTTCATACTCGCGTAGCTTCTTCCTTAGAGTTCTGTTCCTGCACTTTGTGAGAGTCTTCATTGAGGCCACGCTAGCTCATTGTATTCTCAAGTAAAATGTCCAACTCAGTCCTGTTGACCATTCTTCTTTTTTTTCATCGACCTTTCGGATTTTTATATTTGGATACACTTCCACATTTGAAGCTCATCCAGTTTTTTCGTTTCTCATGTCAACTTCATTGGACAATTTTGCTACACTTTCCTTCCTACCCTGTGTTTTCTCTTAAACAAGGTCTAAGATGATATATGGCCTTCTCCACCTTCCCTTTTGCGCACATGTATTCTCACAAGCATCTTCTGCTTTATAAAAGTCTCCTCCAGTAATCCATTCATATAAATTTGGACTAGGAGAATTTCTTTTAGTTCAATCATTATTTGATGCATTGCGAGGCTTTGGAGGCCTTCCAAGAAGTCCATCGCGCCATTAAAACTGGTCCAATCACTATTGGATATTTACACTACCGCCAAAAACTTGACACAAAAATATGAGCATAAACCATCATTAAATTGTAACAGGGTATCGACGCCACCGTCTTGGAACCCTTCGGCCTTATCAGTTCGCACCTATTAAACTATACTGTTTAATGCAGGATCTTTTTTGAAGGATCAGTGTCTAATCAGTAAAAAACTGTATTCACAAAATCATTGCACTTTATGTATGTCTATCACGGTAGTCTGATCAATAATATACATAACTCTCACGCATAAACATAGGATCAATTGCATGCACCTTATTTTTTATACCCCATCAGGATATGTAAGACAGTGTTGTTTATTTATCTGCACACATGTGATGACTATTTAAAAAAGGTGTGAAAAGTCATAACTTCTTATCTTAACATATTCAAAACAGTTTATGAATCGAAATCTCCATCTGTTGCAACTGACGAATCAGCTGTTGAAAGAAATCAAAATATCTCCTCCAATATATGGTCCATCTGTCACAATAGATAATCCATATATTGCAACAGTTGGTAAATCTGTTGCGACAGATCAAACTGTGTTTATTCATCTGCATGCATGTGATTACTTCTTACTAAAAATGTTTGTTTCAATTTAGTTGTCTTATTTATAAAATCAAGAGGATTTTATTATATTCTTCTATGATTACCCCTATTATTAAATGACTACATAAAGTATATAATTCATATTTATACTTTCAAAGCATAATTAATAAGGTCAATTTTGTAAAATAATCACCTGATTTATATTTTTCTTAATTGGTGTGCCAAGCCCATAAGCCCCAACTAATACGAAAATGAGGGACTATTAAAAAAAGGTGAAGAGTCGTGACTTTTTATCTAACACATTCAAAACAGATAATGAACTGAATACTCCATCTGTTGAAATGATGAATCAACTGTTAGAAAAAATCAAAATATCTCCTCCAACATATGGTCCATCAGTCGCAACAGATAAACACATGTTACATCAGATGTCTCATTTGTTGCACATACAAACCATCTGTTGCAATAGATGGTAAATCTATTTTGACAGACCATCTGTTGCACATTCACTCCATCTGTTGCAACAGATGCTAAATATGTTGCGACAGATGGATGATCTATTGCAACAACTCAATAATAACGGATGTTATCGAGTTTCAAACCATTTTTAAAAGGTTAGAAGTATTAATGTAAAAGAAAAAGTCGCGACTTTTCCCAAAAAATAAAATGCCACTAGTTTGAATGTAATTAATACAATTGAGTTGAACAGTCGTGCCTTTTGGCCTGACACGTTCAGATTCAATCCTTTATAAATAGGTCCCTCCTTATTCTTCATTCAACTCAACTTTATTTATTTCTTGCATTTTTTCTTTTCGTGTGACATCTTTAACCACTTCTTTTCAAAGAGCATATTTCTTTCTCGCTGAGGAAAGTTTTTTTCTGGTGTAAATTTACCAGTTGGTCGTACACGTTGTATTATATTTTGGACTTTTTTCTTTACATCTTTCAATTCATGCGTGTTTTAGATATGACTGATACTGTTTCAGACATTGCTATTCTATGCAACATAGAGCGGAAACTTCATAGGCAGGTTAATGACCTATAGAGGGAGTTGGTCTCTTGGAGAGCGATGATGTTCAGAGAGATGCAAAGGCTAATGAGGGCCCTGCTGCTACGAGTTGATTGGTCGACTGTTATTAATAATGATAATATTAATTATAATGTGTTTTTCTTTTAGCGTATGTATTTTAATTTTTCTGTATCGGATCTATACCTAAAGTATTTTATATTTTGTTTAGTGAAAAATTTACTTTTAGTCGACTTAGGTATTTTAATTCTTATTCAATTTTCATTCTGTCTATTTCTTCAAATCTAAACATACATACATGTTAACATGTCGACGGTTGAAGGCAAGGAGCAACGTTGAATCCAGTAGCTCTAGCAATTTTGGCTTTTGAGTTCTTTCAACAGATGGACCATGTGTTGGAACAGATTGGTCATCTGTTGGGTTTTTATCAATAGATTATTCATCTATTTTAACAGATTTGTCATCTGTTGGAGGAAAACATTTTAGTTTGTGGAATTGTCGAGAATAATTGTGATCTGTTGTATTATTTAGTTCATGTTTTGCCTTTTTTTATTAATGCACAAGTTATTAAAAGAGATATTTTATATATAATAAATGATAACATTAGGTTCACATCAATGAGTTAAATATATAAAAGTCCACAATAAACAAACAACAACACAAGTTTCTGTAATTACAACGATCATGGTGGATTACGATTCGGGCATGTTGTTCTTTTGGAGCACTTGTTTCTTATTAATGAAAATGATTCTCCAACTCCACGCCTTCTCTTATATGGATTTCTTCCCGATTTGATAGTGTTTGGGTCAATATATGGAGGAGGTATTAATCTCCCCATAAGCTCTGCAGGAACAACCCAAGATTCCTCGGGAGGCACCAGAGTAATAAGCCCACTATATGCCATTTCATATTTTTCCACTAAATAATATTGAGAGGAGTGCTCATAAACTTCAGGTCCATATTTATGACCATATTAAGCTCAAAGCGCTGCCATAGCATGTGGACAAGGTATTTTGTCTAAGTCAAAAACTCTACACGTACAAAATCTTATTTGAAGATCGACCGCGATAGCATCACCATGACCGATGATGAGAGACTAACCTACTCTCCAAACTGATGTTCGTTGATATTTTTTTCGATTTCAAGAACAAATCATGTTCTTTTTTCTGGGCACTTGAACTGCACACGCCTTTCGTTAAAAAATTCACTATACTTGTTGCTTATTTTTTCAAACATAACCTTGATGAGAAATTCTCTTTCAACGCCAAATAATGAATTCACCGATTCATCTATGTTTGATGTCATAATATTGTACCTATAGAAAAGAATCACTTAGTATGACATCATACTGAACTTGTAAATCAAATAAGACATTAAATTAATAAGAATGTACCTATCGACTAGACAAAATGCCTGGCTCCATCTCTCAAACCAATACGTGCGAGAAATTATGCTACCTTGGGATTCACATTCGCTATTTGATTGAAATGGTCTAAGAACTCATCTCTACTATATGCTTTAACTGCTCTATAAAAAAGGGTGACAACTCTTTCATTGTGATAGTTGTTTCGAATGTTCTCTCTAAGATGCCTGATGCAACAACCAAAGTAAGCTGAAGCTAAGAAAAGTGAACCCATCTTTGGAATACTTGGATGCCTATCCGATACAAAACACAACTCTTCGGTATCTTCGCCACATCTTCACAGTCGTTCAAAAAAATCCATAATAGGTATCACATTCCTTGTCTGCTATACAAAAATGACTGGAAAGATGTGATTTTCCACATCCTGTGCCACCGCTGCAAGCAAAACTCCATTATACCTGCTCCTCAAGAAGGTACCATCGACAGCTATGCCTTTTCTCAAATGTCGAAAACCTTGAATCCAAGAACCATAGGATACAAAAAAGTACTTGAACCTTTTATTTTCATCCAGATATAATGCCATCTTACTTCCAAGATTTGTGGGCTCAATCATGTAATGGTAAGCATCCAGGACTGCATACCCATGCTCGAGTATCCCCCTAACTAGGTCCTTGGTAATCCCTATGGTCGTATAAATCTTTCAATAACTGACCAGGACACCCAACTTCGTAAGGAGTTGATTGGCCATACCCTTGTTGAAGGGCCTTTGCCATCTGGGAAACTACTATTAAAATATTCACCGAGGACCTTTGCCGTGGCATGAGGATTTTGGCCCGAGATGTGCTTCGAACCACATGTGTTATGTTTTTTATGTTTACAAATGATGAATCTGTCAGAACTTGCATACTTCACCGCTCTCAACCACCACTTGCAGTTCGAATTAGCATATTTGAAGTAAAAAACACTGCTTGAATTAATCACCTTCTTTATTCTGAAATATTTTTTCAAGCAAGAAATAAACAAAGTGTTAGATAGTTAATTCTTTTCCTTGAATGACATTCCAATAAAACGTCTGTCCCTTCGTGTTGAAGATTTCCTGACCGTGTCGATTGAGAAGAACTGCACATCGTATGATCGCATCAACGGGCGTAGGTGTTTGATCATCATCTGGAATATTCATGTCTAGATCATCCAACCTATCATCAAAGAAGTCTTCTGGTTCTTCTACTCCTACGTTTTGGTTCTCATTCTCTCTCGTCTTTTCAACCATGTACACCCTTAACACCAGCCTGGTTGAATCACTTAGATAAGCACGCAACTGAACCTGATCGGTTATCTTGAAAGGCAGTATCCTCTGATATTCTCATTTCTTCCAAAGCTAATGAAAATATTTTCATTTCTTCCAAAGCTTTAATATTTTTAAATTCAAATATTTAATATCCTTCAATTCAAATATTTTAAAATATTTGCTAATCAATTGCTTAAATTTGTAATTAGAATTTATATAAAAATATATGTTCATGTGCATGAATTTAAACCAAACAAACATATATAAATTTAAAATTTGTCATGTCTTTCATTTCAATGTAATTATTTTACAAAAAATAATAACAACTCACGTTCTTTTTTCTTAATTTTAGGGCTTCATTTTTTTCTTTAGGTTTAAAAAATAGCAATAACTAAAATTAAACGTATGTACAAATATTATAAATTCTACTATTATTTATTTATATATTATTATTATTAGGGATAACATTCACAAAAATACTTGAACCTTGACCGGATTTTCAGTTGAGCATACTGAACTTTGAGCGGATCCTATTGCCCCTCCAAACCTTTTTTACGTATTTTAATGGCATATATCTATCCACTTGGAAATGTGTAAATATGAGGTTGGCACGTGTATTACGCGCGCCAATCCACGTGTAAATACTAAATTGGCATGTGTATTACACCACCAGCCGCCGAAACTGGGTATAGAGTTTCAGGGGGGGATTAAATCCACTTTAAAAAGTTTAGGGGGGTAATAGGACCCTCGCAAAGTTCAGTATGCTCAACTTGAAATTTGATAAAAATTCAGGTATTTTTGTGAGTATTATCCCTTATTATTATGAAATAGTTAGAGTTTATTTAGGACTCTTCAACTATGGGTTCCTAACTTTAAGTTTTTGAATATATTATTATTATTATTATTATTATTATTATTATCTTTCATTAATATGTAAACAAATTATATTTAAATATATTTTGTAGCATTTGAAATTTTAAAAGAGATAAGTTTGAAATTGTTAATGTCTAGTAGAACTATTCATGTATGGGTTTCTATTTTTTAGATAATGAAAATCTTTGTTTGTTTAAAAGAAGGATGATGTATTTCGAATTCAAATATTTAATATTTTAATTTAGATTTTTTATTACCCTATTTTTTAACTTTGTCCTAAAACTATCACGTGACTTCTCAATAACTTGCCACGTGACTTCTTATCTTACTTTTAGTTTTGATATATATATATATATATTCTTTTTCATTTTATGTTTATTAAAAAACAAGCACTTGTCTCTTTTCATTTTTGGTCTTTCATCTCTTTTTTTTCTTCCTAATATCTTCCTACAAACTTTTTTAAAAAGAAAAGCAAAATCCATAATATAAAAGAATGAATAACAGAAATCATATATATATATATATATATATATATATATATATATATATATATATATATATATATATATATATATATATATATATAACGATAATCGAATCGCTTCAATGATACTACAAGAACCTTTACGTGTTTGTATAACCTTAACAGTAATACTTCCGGTTCATTAAGAGTCCACACATAGCCTTAATTTCACTCTTGGCGTTAATAGGCCTTATAACGGGACTTTCGATATATAGCCTGAACCGAAACTATTACTATAAGATTATGTTATGCAACCTTAGAATAGTTTGTTGATAAGATTTTTATTAAGTATTTAGTGTTATATTATATTAGCAACTTAGTATGTTATAGTTCAACCCAAAATATTTATCCAGCCATTTAGGCTAATTTAAAGGAAAGATAACAAAATAAATAATAAAAATTTAAAGTACCTTAAATTTAAAAAGCTTGAGCACTGCTTTCTAAAGATTAAACAAACTTTATTAATAGATGAATATTTTACAAAGGGAGCACAAAAGAGTAAAAAGACTGAGATGGTTTCTAAAACCTACTTCCGAATACATAAAATGAGATCCTTTTATAGAGTATTCTCCTTGATAAACGACAAACTATAAAACTTAAGGCACAAAAAATGTGACTTCTCTTATTCTACTTATACATCATCACTATATTGACTAACATACTTTATTTGTCATATCTTTAAAGATTCTTTATGAAAGCTATAAAATACTTTATAAAAGCTGACTTCACATGTCTCCACATGTCATTGTCCCCAATAATTTTATGATGTAGGGCCTTGTATCTCTTATAATTTTATTTTCTTGCCTTTATCTTTTGATGCCGTGGAAGATTCTTTCAATTTATTTTTCCAGGTATTCATCAAGATCAATTTTATCATTACTTAGGATACTTTGTGATTCTCCTTCTAAGCAATCCTCTTCATTGTCCATGGTATGACCAGCAGATGCCATAGAAACGTCTGACGCATTTTCTATATCAAGATTTCTCATTAAATCTCTCTTAACTTCCTCCATGTAAGAGACTATTATTTCTAACTTCGATATGATCCCTTTGTTCATTAAGTCTCATGGCTATACTTTTGAAAGGACTAATATTATCCTTTTGTTGCATTGGTGCTATGTCTTTTTGTTCTTTCTACTTAGCATTGGCTTTCTTAATTGAATCAATTATTGCTTGTCCATGGATACGTCCTTCAGCCGTCTTCTGATTTAATTTATTTCAGAATTTTGTATAGAATATTCTTTTGAGGCATTGAAAATTATTAAGATTTGGTTTCACTTTCACAAACCATTTCATTATCCATGGAATAGAAAACTCAATAAAGAAATACATGATACAAATTCCTTTAAAATAGATATTATCTCTTTCCAATTTTATTAACGTTAGAGATACTTCTAACCGTTCAGTATATAAATTTTTAAATGGTTTTGGTAAAAATTTTATGGATGGTCCGTAATAAATCCATCATTGTCCAAACCAATTAGGAATATTTTGATTAAAAATATTTCCACAAATTTTTATAAACCATGAATGTTTCCTATTAGGATTTTCATATAGAAGAGCTTTATTAAAGCTTTCAACATAATCCCAGTAATTGAATTTGACTGATATTTTTTGCTCAGAATGTAAATAATCTTTTTCTTTAAAAGTACTAATACTCTATTCCTCAGGATTAATCATCTTTATAATAATAACTTTTAAAAAGCTATAAACTTTTCTAATAATATTAACTGGGTAAAAATGTTGAATTTCAACTGATCCTGTCTGAGAGAGTATTGTCTCAAAATGCATCCTCTACTTATATGCAGTAGTAGCATATGATGTAGTATTTATGTAACTTTAAATTAATTGCCATGGATTATTTTTTTCATTTTAAATCATTTTACTTCATCAATCTCATTCTGTTCTTATAATTCAATATTTTCATTATTATCATCTGTTAGAGCATTCGAATATGGGGGATATCATTCTCCCCCTTTTGTGATTTAATAAACTCCAAAATTCTTGATACATTTGTTGATCTTTATTAATATCTAAAGTACTTGTAATATTTGTAGATATTAATTTTTGGCTTTCAGTTTGGACTAGGACATTGCTTCGGCCCATTCCTGATCGTCCTCTTCCCCTTCCTCTATTAGATGAGGTTGAAAATTATGATTTCATCTTGTATAAAAGAAAGATATTAATTTAAATATTCTCTGATGAGAAAGTTGGGAAGACTACTATGAGATCCCTTTAAATATTGTATTTCAAAATCAAATGGAGCCAATTAAGTTTTCCATATTGCAAACATTTGTTTAGCAACATCATGCTTACAATCTTTATTAAATATGAATTTTGTTGCTTGACAAACAATTTTTATTAAAAAATTTTAATTATATAAATCTCCTTAGAAATTCAAAACACATTTTACTATTGCAAGAATTTCTTTTGCAATAGTTGCACAATTCTTCTAGCTAGTATTCCATTTTCAGAATAAAATTGAATAATATATGCTTGTTGATCTTGTGGGGAATATTATTTTAGAATTCCTCCATATCCAATATCAGAAGCATCTGTTTTCATAATTTTTTCCCAATTAGGGTTAGCCAATGTAAGGCATGGTAGGTTATTAACCTTTGCCTTAATATTTTTGATAGCTTGAGTATGATCTTTAGTCCTTGTTTTTGGATTCTTTTTCAATCTATCATATAAGATAGATGTATCCTTAGCATGATCCTTTATAAAAGGATAAATATAATTTAGACTTCTCAAAAATCTCTGTAATTGAGTTTTATCAGTCATAACATCCAAAAATTTAAAAGCAAATTCTATGCTTCTATTTATATGAATTATTTTTTCATTTTCAATATTATGACTTAAGAATCTTACTTTTGTTTGAAAAATAGACATTTTGGGTTTAGATATTACTAACCCATTTTGCATAATAATTTTCTTAAATAAATCTAGGTGTTTAAAGTGTATTTCTACATTTAAAAAAAAACTAATATGTCATTAATATAAACTATTATAAGATTGTTATAAGTCATGAAAATATCATTCATAATATTCTGAAATTCGAAGGAAGCATTTTTCAATCCAAAAGGCATCACACTCTATTCGAATTGACCCATAGAAACATTTAAAATAGTTTTGTATCTATCTGCTTCTGCAATTTAAATTTGTCAATATCCTAATTTTAAATCAAATTTTGAAAATATTATGGCATTGTATAACTTATCTAGTAAATCTTATTTATTAGGTATTGGTTATTGAATCCATTTCAGAACTTTGTTGAGAGGTTTGTAATTAATAACTAACCTTGGAACCCCTATTTTCGGCTCTGCTCGTTTATTAACAAAAAAGGCAGTACATGACCATGGTGATTTGGAAAGTCTTATAAGGCCTTTTTGAAGAAGAGAATCAATTTCTTTTTACATAACTCTAAATATTCTGAGTTCATCTGGTTTGGCCTAGCTTTAGTGGGAATATTATCATCTCTAGAGCTATCTTCATATGGAAGATTAACCACATACTTTCTCCTTTACCAAAAAGCATTTGGGTGATCCCCATAAGATTTCTAAGGAAAACTGATTTTTCAAAAATTCTATTTTTTATTTAATTTATAATTTTGAAGTCTCTTCTATTGTTAGACTATAAATTTCATTTTTTAAAAATCAACTTGTCAATTTTTGAAAAGTACTTTTTCTTTTATTAAATTTAGAAATTGCGTATATAGTGGTGAACACCATTCAAATTTAATTTCCTTGTTATTAAAGTTTTCAGTTACACCATTTTCATCCCACCAAGTGATAGGATATATGTGAACAATCCATGACACCACCAAAATAATTTCATCACTAATATATTTTACCAAAAGAAAGATTTCTGACACGCATGATTTGCCTTGACAAATATATTCCTTGGAAATTTTATATTCAACTCCCATTCTATGTCCACTAGTATTTCTTAAAATATGAGTAGTTTTATAAAAATATTTAGAAGGTATTAAGCCTTCTTGTATGCAATTACAATATTCTTCACTATCAGTGAGAGCTGTAAATTCATTTTTGAAGTTATAATCAATCAAAAGAGTTATTTTTGCATAAAATTTCTGACATGTTATAACTTCTATTGTTTGAAGAAATTCTTCTTCTAGTAAGCTAGGAATATTATCTACAATATCTTATCAAGATTTTGATTTTCTAAAGTTGACATCCTTTTATCTAAGGTCATATTATTATTTTTTAGGATGGTGATTTCCTTTTTGAGATTATCAATCTCTATCTTTAAATCTTGAGTTGTTGCCGGAGTACCAACTACTTTCTCCTTTTCCTTGAGAAGTCTTTGAACTGCAATCATAGTATAAAGATCCTTTTGCGAAGGAATTTTCCATTGTTTTTAGGAGAACTTGTAGAAGGTTTTCCTCTAACGCATTATTTGAGATCTTAATTTTGGATCTTTGATAGTTTTTAGAAGTGCTGCTAAATTATCATTTACAAGAACATTAATTTTTAGATCCAGAAATGGAGCATAAATACTATAAAAAAAAATCATCTTCATCCTTGTTATCACAAGGTTGTCCTATGTAATAGGGTAAACACTCATCTTCAGAAGACATATAATCCTCATTTTGGAGATCTCTTAAGCCCTCATCTGCAGATAACTCCTCCTCATCACTCTGATCTGGATTTGAATTCTCCAGAGAAGAATTTAATAAAATTTTGCACAGCGATTGTTTCATCTCTTCATCTATGTTGAGATTTTTATTCTTATTCTTAACTTTACAATCCTTGGCATAGTGATATGTTATCTCACATTTGTTGTAACACCTCGAATCTGGTACCCAGAATGCTACATGGTGCTCATGACCCCGAAGAACCACAAGATAACCCATGTCTGATATTTGTAACTGAGAACTGCATAATATACATTATAAATGCTAAAAAGGGTTGAAAGGCCATAAGATTTAAATATATGATAAAGCATAACATCTGGAAAATACGGTATATCAATACCAAAATAAAACTGAAATAACTGTCTGAATATGCTATAGTCTGGATACCTCTAAACTGTCTAAAAACTGTGAAGTTGATGGGACATATCCCCAATTAACTCTGGACTACTAAAATAATAAAGTAATAAAATAATCATGCTATCCTCGAATGATGAGGACTCACTGCTAGTCTGGCTGCTGAACGTCTGATCTACTAAGAATGCTCTGGAGATCGTGCTTTTGAACCTATGGTATAAAAACACCATAGTACAAATGCGTTAGTACAATTAAATGTACTGGTATGCAAGTGAGGTAGGCTGAATACAAGGGGTTTATATGCATGAACAATACTAACTGACTGAATAACATAAACGTGAGAACACATACATGGATACATGAACTATAACTGAGTTCATTACATCACTGAACCTGAATACTGATAACATAAGTTTTAATATAACTAATATACTATTATCTAAATGACTGTGTTTGACAGTCCTATTTCTGATGGAACTAGTTGAGTCCTGTACTTTGTTAGATGACTATATCTGACAGTCCTAAATTTTATAGAACTATTGGAGTTTTATTACTGAGACTGAGACTGAGACTGTAACTATGGGAAGTAGTCATCTAACCGACATGTCCCAAATAAGATAATATAATTAAGTTGGGGTCCAATTTGTAACCCCAATTGAAAGAGTATCAATACCGCGCCACTAGTAAGGACAAGCTGTGAGTAATCCCTTATCTAACAGGTACTCTAAGGAGAATGGTGGGAACCTCATATAACTGGTTAAGAAACCTCATCTACCCTCAACTAGTAGGTTTGATGTCTCAACCTATGCTAGCTACGTAGTTCTGTAGCATAAGGATTGCTTCTAAGAATCAGACCCTCTAATAATAGGTGAGTTCCCATCCTTGGGCTCACTCGGTGCTGAATCTTACTCCAATCTAAATAGACACTAAACATAATTGAACTGAACTGGACTGTGTTCATTGAGTTTTGTTGACTGACGGAATACTACTGAGATTATTGTGTTTACTGAGTTTTCCTAAGTCATATGACTGACTGAGTTCTATGAATTATGGCTTGACTGAGAGTATCTGGAAAATATGATACTGGCTCTAGGAACACAACTAAATTGTCAGGTACAAGTACCCCCAATACTGGATAGCATTAAACTGACAAGACATAACACTTCTTGACATATGACCATAGTCAATAATTCATAGTACAATCATTGGGGATTTTCATAAAGTATTCGCATGCTATAAGCTTACACATGAATAGGATGCATGTAAACATCTCACAATTTCATAAGCCTAATCTTATGAGCATTACGTCAATCCATTATAAAGTATAATAATAACATAGGAGTCATATCGAAAGAACAAAGAAATATTAATTCATCAATTTTGGTCACAAATGAGTCATAAGGTATAATTCGTATTCTCTTAGGCATTTTATCAAAAACCTTTCATGCATATATTTAGGCTTAGGCATGAATATTGAAATAATACATCATGGCAACATTTTACACTTCCAATGCAAGAACTTCAACCACATGCTAACATATTTTCATGATAGTCATTAAAGACTTCAACTTGGAAATCAAACAACAACATAAATATAGATATAATTTAATTCATACCATGGAATCCAAAGATTATATTTCAAATAGGGTTTCTATAACGCCTCAAATCTAGTACCCGAAATACTACATGGTGCTCATGATCCCGAAGGACCACAAGCTAACCCATGACTGATATCTATACCTGTATACTGCATAATATACTGTATAATACGAAAACATGAACTGAAAGGCCATAAGTTTCAACACTGAATGTAATATCTAATAAAAATATAACATCTGGGTAGGGTATAAAATACCCAAAACAACTAAAATAAACTGTCTAAAACATACTATAGTCTGAAAAGCCTCTAAATCATGACTGAACTATCTGAATAAGGAGTTGATGGGATATGTCCCCAACTAACTCCAACTAATAAATAAATTAATGAGGTAATAAAATAATGATCAGGTCCTCGAAATATGAGGACTCACTACTAACTCTGAATACTGAGACTGGAATCTACTTATGCTCTGGAGCTTGTGTCTCTAAACCTATAGTATAAGACACCATAGTGAAAATGCAACATTACTTTGAATGTACTGGTATGCATATCAGGTAGGCTGAATGCATGGGGTTCATATGCATGAAAAATACTGACTAACTGACTAATATGAACATGAGAAGGCATGCATAAATATATAGTAACTATAACTAAGATTGTGATAACATAAATTTACTGTAACTAACATGACTGGTAATTGAGTTTTGATAACTGATATAACTGATAACATGAGTGAATGTATCTGACACTCCTGAATCTAATGGAACTAGCTGAATTTCGTACTGTCCTGAGTTGACTGTATCTAACAGTTCTGAATTCTGTAGAACTATCTGAGTTCTATTACTGAGTCTAAATGACTATATCTGACAGTCCTGATTTTTAGAGCTGAAACTGTGGGATGTAGTTATCTAACTGATATGCCCTAAATAATGCATTATATCTGAGTTGGGGTCCAATCTATAACCCTAATTAGATGGGTACCAATACCGTCCCACTGGTAAGGATAAGCTATGAGTGACCCTCATCTGACAGTGTCCCCAAAAGAGAATAGTGGGGCCCTTATCTGACAGTGCTTATCCACCCTATCAACCCTTATATGACAGTGTTGATGTCTCAACCTATGCTAGCTACATAGTTCTAGAATACAAGGATGACTTCTAAGAATTATACCCTAATCTGACAATGTGTGTTCCCATACTTGGATTCACTCGGTGCTAATTTCTACTCCCGTATGAATAGACACTATACATAAATTACTAAACTGAACTGGACTGAGTTAACTAAGATCTGTTGACTGATGGATTATTACTGAGATTTTTGTATTACTGAGCTTTCTGAGATTACTGGGATTTCTGAGTTTTTCTGAGTGACATGACTAACTAAATTCTAATAAACATGGATTGACTGAGGATATCATAAAAACATGACATTGGATCTAGGCACACAACTAAATTGTCAGGTACAAGTACCCTCAGGACTCAATGGAAAGAAACTGACAAAGCATGACTTTCTTGAATACATAACCAACACCATAATCTATAATTCATTTATTCAAGCATTTCATCAAACATGTGATATGCATAAACTTGTACATACATGAGGATTACATAATATCATACTAGTTGGGCATTTTTCCTTCACATAGATATTTAATCAAACACATAGTAAGCATAGTATATGTAGACAACATTGTACAACAAATAAACATCATGATTCAACTCTAATTTCATCATCAAAGCATTTAATCATAGGTTCACATGAATCTACACCTATACTAATTAGTTCCACATGAAATTGATCACCCAACATGGATTAGAAATCAATTGTTCATTATCAACATAAACAAAAGCAAACCTAACATTAAATTCATAAAGAAATCCATACACTTGAACTTTGAAAAGAGATTCTTGGGCTTCATGGATGAAAGAAGTCCATGAATGAATACTATGCATACCTGGTAGTGAGTTTCTTGAAGTTCTTGAACTTGAAGAATTTGAATCTCTTAGTTCTTGAAGAAGATTTGGATTTTATTGCTTAAGGATTGCTCTTAGGGAGAAAACCCTAATTTTTGATATTGTGGAAGAATAATGAATTTTTGGAGCCTTGGTCGGATATTACTAGGTTTATAAACGGGTGGTAAAAGACAAAAAATCCCCTTTAAAAATGACTTAAAAATATCTGAAAGGAATGTGAGATGGTTCTTCACTGGCTCGACGGTCATTCATTTTGACCGTCGTCGTGGACCAGGAAAATGACTCACTGCCTATGTAGCAACGGCTTGGGCAAAGGTCCATCGTAAGTTTGACGGTCCTTCAACCTGCCCATCACACCTTATCCAGAAGGTTGTCTCACTACCTTGGGAATGACGATCAAGGCGACGGTCCATCGGTAGATCGACGGTCTGTCAACCTGGCCATCGCACCTGGGCGATTCTGACAACTCTCGATAAAACGTCCATAACTTTTCACTGCGATGCCGAATTTAGACAAAATTGGTATTGTTGGAAAGATAATTCAATTTCTTACATGATAAAATTGAAATTTTTTAAAATTACATGTGTACAAAAGTGGATCATCTTTCAAACAAAGCTTCTAAAATTCTTGGAACAATCTTAAGCTAGGAAAATTATGGAGTATTACAGTTTCTTGAGCTTCATGGGTGAAAGGAACCCATAAATGAACACTTGACATACCTGGTGGATGATTTCTTGAAGATTTGTGGAGGAAATCTTGAATTCTTAGCATGAAATTAAACACCTAGGGTTTCTTGTTCTTAGGGATTGATCTTTGAGAATAATCCTAATTTGGTGTTATAGATGAATAATAAAGTTATAAGCTCTGGACTGGTATAACTAGGGGTTAAAATGGGTGGAAAAAGTCCCAAATACCCTTTTAAAAATGGATTAAAATCACTGATCAAAAGTGGCAATGGTTTGGTCGAGGTCCATCACTGGCTCGACGGTCCGTAGGTCCTGACCGTCGCACTTGGCCAGAACCTGAAGTTTCTGCCTTGTCTGCAATGGTTTGGGCAATGGTACATTGCTATCTCGATGGTCCATCAGTCTTGGCCATCGCACTTGACCAAAAATTGGGTTTACTACCTTAGTCGTGGTGGCTTGGACGACAGTCCGTCGCTAGCTCGTCGGTCTGTCGACCTGACCATCGCTTCTGGGCAATTCCGAAAGTTCTCTGTAAAATATCCATAACTTTTTACTTCGATACTAGATTTGGATGAAATTGGTATCATTGGAAAGCTAATTCAATTTCCACATGATAAAAGTCGAAATTGGAGAAATTCTATCTGATTTAAACATTAATCATTTAGAAAGTCATCACTAACTCTTTTGGAGACTAGATTTGACTTAAAGAAAGTTTGGGGTATTACATTTTTAGCAAGCACTAGGCTTGTTAGACTTAATAAAATCTTTTCTTGGTTTAAAATTTCTCTACCTCCTATATTTTTTTCTCTATTTTCTTGTTCTTTCTATTTTGAAACTCTTTCTTCTTTCTATACCTATAAGGCTCTCTAGAACTTTTAGGAATATCAATGTCAAATTGTTCCCAAAATTTTCCTAATTATTGTCTTTCATAAAGACTATATATCTTGATTTACTGGTTTAATCTAATCTCATTACGTAAGAATATCCCTTCTTGAGTACAAACATTAATTAATTTTCTATATGTGTACTCATCATCATAAATACTTGTTGCGGATCCTCAAAGATTTTTTCTAACTCTTTTCACAAAGAGCGTTGTCAAACCATCTATAAATTTAGACTTTTAATGAGAATTATTACTCTCTGGTAATTTCATGACCCTTGATAAAAACACATCTTTATACTATGTAAAAGATGTGAGAGCCCTGTATCTTAAATTTTGAAGCTTTGTTCTAATAGTCTCACTATTATCAGACCATCTCTAAAAAAGTGTTCCATAATATTAAAGACTAAAGTATAAACTGTATTTTGAATTGGTTGACCATCTTCACTCTTAATAGACTGTAATATTGTGGAATGCTGATCTAAGGTTTAATAATTATCCCACCAACCTTTTAACTGACTAGTAAATCCTGTAATAATCATTTCTACTATAGTTTTATCACCATTCTTGTGAACTTTAAATTGTATTGTACATCAACATTCGATGTACTACTATAGAAATTTATCTCTCACAAAAATCATCTATGTTCCATTCATAGATTTCATTTTTATTATAACTATTAGAGACTATTATCTCGTATTCCTCCAATAATACATCTTGGGGAGTAGGTCTAGGATAGTAGTACATCCTTTGGACCAATTTTCTAGCATTCTTTTATGAGATTTTACAAATCTCACTAGGGATCTCATGATTATCTTCAAAACTATGATGGCTGTTAATAGGACTAATTTTTAATCCATTAAATTTTTCTTCTAGCAATTTCTCTAAATCTTCCAAATATTTATTTAATTTAAAGTCTTTAATATCAGGGGAGGTTGGATACTAGTAGTAGTAATAGAAACTTGATTTCTCTTTTTATTATCGTTATTATTATCTTCTTTAATTTAGAAAATATTTTATCAATTCTATCGTGTATAGAAACAATTTGTTCATCCAATATGCTCTTATAAATATAAGCAAAATTTTACTGGTTGATCATTGTATTAATATGTTGGGCAGTAATAACGAAACTATCATTTTCAAGTAATTTTACAAATGCAGTAAAATAAACTATTTTGTCATCTTTTTCAATTTGAAAAAATTGTTGAGGAGAGAAAACTGACTTAGAAATTTCACCACTACTTAATTTATAATCTTTTTCTAACATAGAAGTATAACTATCAACATATTTTGCCATGAACTATGGAACAAAAGCAATAATTTTATTATGAGCAGATAAGTCTTTATAAATTTCTTCCTGAAAGAAATTCTTTTCTTCTTTATTAAAGTTTTGGAAAAACAATTTTTAAAAAGTGATATTATATGTATATGCATATGTATAATATCAAAAAATTTAAACATTCGAAATAACCACTCAATTTTAATATCTTATTATGATAGTGGTTTTTTTGGTTAATTAACTTTTATTAATCACCAAGTAATTACAAAACTATATAAGGTTTGAAACTCCACCTACTACTACTAAGCTAAGCCAAGTTAACACTGCCTAGGGATATAAAACCAAACTATTTGTTAACACTTTTACTCTAGATGGTGCTCTAACACAACAAGAATACATAATATCTCTAACTACTTGCTCAACAATTCTACTTTTTTCCTCAAAGACTCTTTGATTGTGCTCCAATCATACACAGTACACAAACTTAGTGAAAGCCTTTCTGAATAGGATACCTTGAGGTGTTTTTATTTTTGCCTGTGGGATGATCAACTCAAGATGCATGGGCCATATTGACAATAAAGGCTCTATCATTTGCAGCCATACTAGAATGTTGTTTCATATAGTCTTGCCACTGCAGCATGTGTTGAATAAATGAAAGTTTCATCCTCTTGTTGGCAGAAAACACATTTCAAATCAATTTTAATGCCTCATTTAGCTGGCCTATCAGTAGTTAGTAACCTTTCTTTTTCATATAATCATAAAGTAATGAGGGTTAATTGGTCTAGCATAATTATGGAACATCAGTCCCTTCCAACTCACTCTACTTTTATTCCCCAACAACCAGTAATATAGTTGCCTTATGATCTTCTTCTTTGAGTCCAAACTTTCTTGGGATGCTAGCAGGGTACCTCTAGTATCAAAAATTTGTTTGATTAACCAAGTTGGCTGCTTAGATATAGCAACCAGGTGAAAATGAGCCTTTTTGATGTAATATGCATGTACCCATTTGATCCACAAAGTGTCTTTCTTGGAAGCCAACTCCCAACCCAACTTAGTAAATGCAGGTTTGTTCTATTTTTCTAGGTTAAGGATATTTAGACCCCCAACAAATTTTGGAGCACAAACCTTATCCCAAACTATCAAGGCTTTTTTAGTGACTACATTTACCCCTAACCAAAGATAGATTTTGCAATAGCTTTTAATGACTTTAAGAACCTTGGAAGGTATAGTTAAAATTTTAACCCAATATGTTTTGATACCAGTAAAGACAGATTAAATTAATTGGAGTCTTCCTACATATTATAAATATTTTACTGTCCTGGAAGAGATCCTTGCAAGAAGCTTATCAATCAAAGTGATCCACTCAATCAATGACATCTTTTTAATAGGTAAGGGTACACCAAGGTACTTAAAAGGGAGTTCACCTTTATAATAACCTAACAGTTGCAAGATATTACCTTGTTGTTGTTGAGAAACTCCACCAAAATACACAGAACTCTTCCCAAGATTTGCTTATAAGCCAGAAGCTTGAGAGAATTTTTAAAAAGCTTCATGAACTGCAGTCACTGCCTGAACTTCTCCCTTACCAAGCATCAATAGATTATCTACAAAGCATAGGTGAGTGATAACTAGTTTGGCATATCTAGGATGATAGTGAAAACCTTTACTCATCTTTAAATAAAATAGTGTCCTGCTCAAGTATTTCATTACTAAAGCAAATATAAAGGGTGGCATATGGTCACGCTGCCATAATCCCTTAGATACAAGAAAGGCTCACTAGGTTCACCATTGATCACAATACTATAAGATACAGTTTTCACACAAGTCATTAACCAAGAAATAAACTTATCAATAAAGCCAAAAGCAACTAAATCTAATGCTAATAAATCCATTCTACAGTCATAATTCTTTTAGAGATCCATTGTAATGCTCTGAGTTTTTTATCCTAATTTTTTTTTTTAAAGTCTTGAGCTTTTTGCCCAGGCAATGACTTACCTGACACATCGTAATGTGTCTTAACGGGTTAGGTGACCCTAGTCGTAAGGTGTCTAGTAAAAAGTGTTTAAGATTCTGTCTTAGGTATGACTTGAGGGTATAATTCATAAAGACTCATGATGAGTTGTTAGGATGGAATCTTAACCAACTCATAAATTAAGTGGCTAAGGTCTACTCTAAGTAGTGGCCCATCATGAGCCATAAGGACTTATTATGAGTCGTAGGGTCTCATTATGGGTGGTATCGATAATTCTAGGGTCAATAGTGTGTGGGAATCCTAGAGACTATGTTGGTTACAACTTATGGTCGTGAGTTGTAAGGAATGTCTATGAGTCACTAGTTGACCCGTAGCTAAGGGCGATATTTTTTCAGCTTTTAAGTTAAGGGCATTTTGGACATTTTCTCTCTTACGCAAATTGAAACCAATGTCTTATAACCCCTTTAGTGTGTCATTAGCACCCAGAAACAATCTAAGTAACTTCTTAAATAATCCAAAAGTGATATTATAACCCCTTCTAAAAAGTGATATTATATGTATGTTCATATGTCGTTACTGGTACATTACAACTCTTTTCTCATGACATATATTATCTGCTTGATTTAAGGTACACTCTTTCCTATATGAACCTATATGTGGCTGTATGTATTGGTTTTGATCCTGAGGTTATTTTGATTCTTTTTTTCTATTTTTACCCCGGTAGGTGACTCGGTTATCGCTAAGAGAGTCTATAGGGGGGTATCTGTTGGTGGTAGGCAGACTTTGTTGGATTTTGTTTAAACTTGATGTGGTGGGTTTTGATGTTATTCTGGGGATGGATTAGTTACACTCTTGTTACAAATCCTTGGATTGTCGAACCTATAAGGTTTTCTTTAGGTTCCCTAGTGAACTAATTATAGAGTGGGAGAGTGGTTTTCTAGCTCCTAGAAGGAGGTTCATTTATTATCTTAGACCTCGAAGGTTAATACCTAATGGGTGTATTTATCATTTGGTTTGGGTTAAGGATTCTAACTTGGAAGGTCCTTCTTTACAACCAGTTCCAGTGGTTAATAAGTTTCCAGATATATTTCTGGATGATCTTCCTGGTGTTCCTTCAAATAGGAAAATAGAGTTTGGTATTGATTTAGTTTCAGACACTCGCCCAATATTTATTCCTCCTTATAGAATAACTCCGACTGAGTTGAGAAAACTCAAGGAGAAACTTAAGGATCTTTTGAACAAGGGGTTTATTTGTCATAGTGTATCTCAATGGGGTGCACTGGTGTTGTTCGTACGTAAGAAGGATGGTTCCCTTCGGATGTACATTGACTATCGACAGTTAAATAAGGTAATGGTCAAGAACAAGTATCCTCATTCAGAATAGATGACTTGTTTGATCAGTTGCAAGGTGCCAAGTTCTTCTCTAAGATAGATCTTTGATTTGGGTATAATAAGTTTAAGATTAGGGAAAAAGATATCCCTAAGATAGATTTTTATACTCGATATGGACACTTCGAATTCTCGGTGATGTCATTTAGTTTGAAAAATATTTTAGCAGCATTTATGGATTTGAAGAATAAGTTTTTCAAGCAGTTCTTAGATCTTTGTCATTGTATTTATTGATGATATTCTGGTTTATTAGAAGAGTGAGATAAATTATGCTAATCATCTCTACATGGTATTGTAGACCTTGAAGAAACAACAGTTGTATGCCAAGTTCTCCAAGTGTGAGTTTTGGTTGAATGCTATGACTTTTCTTGGTCATTTTATTTCTAGAGAGGGGATCATGGGGATCCTCAAGATATGGCTACGGTTAAAATATGGCCTAAACCCATGACTCTAACTTATATTCAAAGATTCTTGGGTTTGGTTGGTTATTATAGGCGGTTTATGGAAAGCTTTTCAATGATAGCTACTCCTTTATCCAAGTTGACTCAGAAAAAGGTTAAGTTTTCTTGGTCGGATGCTTATAATGGGAGTTTTAAGAAGTTGAAGGACAAGTTAACTTTGGATCTGGTCTTGATATTTTTAGAAGTAAGTGAAGGGTTTATGGTTAATTATGATGCATCTTGGGTAGGTTTTGGTTGCATCTTGATGCAGCATGGGTAGGTGATTGCCTATGCTTCCAAGAAGTTGAAGGTACATGAGAGGAACTATCCTACTCATGACTTAGAGCTTCTTTGGGTGGTTTTTGCTTTGAAAATATGGTGTACACATGGATATTTTTTCTGATCATAAGATTCTACAGTATGTATTCACTCAGAGGGAGTTAAATCTTAGGCAAAAGAGATGTTTGGAGCTTTTCAAGAACTATGATATGAGCCTTCACTATTACCCAAGTAAAGCTAATGTGGTTGCTGATGCTCTTAGCATGTTGTCCATGGGGAGTTTGGCTCATGTGGAGGAAAGAAAATAGGAATTGGCGAAGGATATTTACCTCTTGGCTAATCTTAGAGTTCATCTCTTGGACTCCAAGAATGGTGGTATGATGATACGGGAAGTGGTTTGGTCGTCTCTTGGTGCAGATATTAAGGAGAAGCAAGTGCTAGATCCTATCTCGGTGAAAATCAAGAGTAATATGGGTATGCAAAAGGTAATAGTGTTTAAGATTAGTGGTGACGGTACTATACGGTACAAAAGAAGGTTGTGCGTTCCTGATGTTGATGGGTTACAACAAAGGATATTGGTTAAGACATGAATCACGCTATATTGTACACCTCGGCTCGACAAAGATGTATCATGATCTCAAGGATAAGTATTAGTGGAATGGTATGAAAAAAGACGTGGCTGATTTTATGGCCAACTACTTGGTGTGTCAACAAGTTAAAGTTGAGCACATGAGGCCTGGTGAGTTGTATCAAGATATTGTTTTACCTAAATAGGAATGAGAGGTAATCAATATGGATTTTATTACTGGTATTTTTTGTCTCAGAATTAATATGATTTGATTTGGGTCATCGTGAATAGGATGATAAAGTCGCTCACTTCTTGCCAGTGAGGACTACCTTTTTAGTTGAACACTATGCGAAGTTGTATCTTCAAGAGATTGTAAAGCTGCATAGGGTACCAATTTCGATCATCTCTGATCGTGGTATATAATTTTCATCTTATTTATGGTGGTCTTTGTAGAAGGGATAGGGTATGAAGTTTAGTCTAAGTACTGCTTTTTATTCGCAGATGGATGGGCAAGCAGAAAAGACTATTTAGATGATGGAGGATATGCTACAGGCGTGCGTGATTAATTCTGGCGGCAATTGAGTTGAGTATCTAACTTTGGTAGAGTTTGCCTACAACAATAGCTATCGTTCTAATATTAGTATAGCCCCTTTTGAGGCATTGTATGATAGAAGGTGTAGATCTCCAATTGGGTGGTTTGATCTTGGTAAAGCGGATTATTTGGTTTGGATTTAGTCTATCGGGCTATGAAGAAGGTGAAGGTGATTCGGGATAGGCTTGAGGCCGCTCAAAGTTGACAAAAGTCATGTGCAGATATAAGGCTTAGAGACTTAGAGTTTGAGTTTGGAGATAAGGTGTCTCCCATAAAGGGAGTAATGTGGTTTAGTAAGAAGGGGAAGCTCAGTCCCCGATTCATTATCCCTTATGTGGTTTTGCGGAGGGTTGGTAATGTGGCCTATAAATTGGAGTTGCCTTTTTGTTAGAACTCTATTCATCTGGTATTTCATATTTCGATGTTGAGAAAATGCATTGGTGATCCTTGTTCAATTTTTCCTTTAGCGGGGTTGGGTTTCTCAGACTCTCTGTCTTATAAGAAGTCTCGATTGAGATATTGGCTAGGTAGGTTTGTTGGTTGTGTAACACACCATATTTTTGGGCTAGACTTTGAACCAACATTCTAACATGTACAAACTTTAACCCCATTATTTGTATTTTAATACATATGTCATGATCATTATACTAGTTTTAATAATGATGTTGAGGTGAAAAATGTTCATAGGAATCACTTAGAGCAAAGTTGAGCTAAGAGCCTTTGATTTGGCAAAATCATGGTATTTGATTCTATAAGGGTCTACTTTGAATGTGTATAACTTTTGAAATATGTGGAATTTTGAATCTAAAATCCCACTAAATGATATATAATTCAATTAGCTTTCCAACGATACAAATTTTGCCTTGATCTGATACCCGAACAAAAAGTTACAGCCTTTTTCGTGAGAGGTAGTAAGGGTAGGCGATAAGCCTGCGCCGCGGGGGATATTCCCTTGGAGTAAGACGGTCGGTGCGGGGGCTACTCCCTCGGACTAATGGGCACACCGTGGGGTCTATTCCTTCTCTGTTTCAGCTTCTTAAGGGTCAAGGGTAACTTTAGTCCTTTCCCCTCCACCCCAAACGTCCAAGACACGAATTATAACACTCAAAAGGGAATTACTTTCCCATCTTCTTCAAGTCAACTCACGCGAAAACCCTCCCCTTTCCCAAGAATAATAATCCAAGCTTCTTCTCTCAATAACACAAGGATTCAAGCATTAATTTTAAGATTCCTTCACGAATTTATTCAATTAAGGTACGTGAGATTTTGTACAAGGTTAACCTTTCAACATTTTGCCCAAATATATGATTTTCAAGTTAAATTTATATGTTTTAAGTTAGGGTTCATTCGCAATATCCTCATGTGTTGAAAGAATATCATTATCATGTGATTTAAGGGACTAAATAGCATAAGAGTTGTACTATTCATGTTGTAAACTACAAGGTTGATTTTTTGTTTTGAATTTCATTACTTTGATTAAAGTATGAGTTTTTCCTCCATTATGGGATTTCACATGTTCAATATTAGTTTTATTCATGTTCTCCTTGGTAGTTTGAACTAAATTCATATCCAAGTATGATTCTACGAAAAGTTGGGTTATCTCATGCTTCAGGTTTCGATTTCTCATGTCCTATTCAAGTGAATTTCATGTTATAATATTGAATTATGAACTTAGCCCTGTAATCATGATGTTTACTCATGTTTAACAAGTTCCTATGTCCAAGTTCATGCCTTTCAATTACTTGGTGAGATGTTTATGTTTTGGATCTTCGAACCCTGATTTCCATACTATAGTTTTAAGCGTTAATATTATATTTTATAAATCATTCAGTGCTAGCGGGTTATGAACACTGGATGCCTATGTGATTTACATCATTTCAAATTTTCAAGTAACAAGTCATCAAAAACATGATTTTATCCCAATACTCAGATTATCATTATTCTATCGAACCCACCAGTATTATTTTATGTTAAATACCTCAGTTTATAAGTTTATGGTTACTTCTAATTATGCATGCACTGTCAGTTTTCAAAACACCATGTTTGAGCATATTAGTCTTCAGTGTATGCACCAATCTATGATTTCAATGTAAGTTCAGTTGAGAGTAGGATTTAGCATCGAACGAACCCAGGGATGGAGCTCACCTGCCAGTAGAGGGTGTTACCTTTAGTAGCAATCCCTGAGTTCCAAAACTGCTCAACCATTATAGGTTTGAGATGTCTTCCTTCCAATTGAGGGCCAATGCATATCTTATGAGAGCACCTGCTAGTAGAGGGTAACTCTCTGGTCCTTTGGGACATAAGCCTTGTGGATCTATATCATAAGCCATGTGTTAGTACCCGTGGCATAGTACTGATACCCTTCTAACTGGGGTTATATATTGGACCCCGATTAGCTTAAATTGGGGAATATCGGTTATATGATACCTCCCACAGTTTTAGTTAGTATCTCAGTGTATCTTAGCTCAGGTTTGGTTGACCAAGCACACAGATTGTCAGTTATTCAGTTATATAGATTTTAGCCTTTCAGCTTACAGATTACTTTTGTATCATGCTTACGTTTGGTCTCGCATTCTTAGATATTACATATTTATGAATTTATGCTTAGTATAGTTGTATATTCAGATCCTCGAGTATGTCAGTTTATATTTCAGTTCAGATGTGCATGATTTTGTGTCAGTTTCCATTAAATAGTTTCAGACCTAGTATCCATACATGATCCTCAGTATAGTTTTACAGCATGTTCAACTTTACATAAGATTTACAAATAATATTCATGTTTTACTGCTTCTCAGTTTCAATTCTACTTATTCTACAAAAGTATAGATTTTAAGAAAATAAGTATAGTGATTCACCAGCATATCAGATTATGTTTGTTACTCATGTTTTAAGATACTTCAGCTTCGAGTTGATTTCAGCCTCTTGGTGAGTCTAATTTCACTTAGCATTCATGTTTTAAGATTATGTATCTATTTAGTTTTACTTATTGCATTCACCCCCACTTGCTCGGTATATTTCAAAGCATTGATCCACATATATGCCTATGTGTTATATTGTCTCATAATGTAGATACTAGTTGTAGCACACACATCATAATCTGACAGTTCATAGATTCCAGCTAGCAAGTGCTGAGTTCTCATATTTCAGGAACTCTAGTCAAATATTATTCATGTACTTTATTTTTGTTATTCATATGTATTAATTAGTGGTAGTTGTAGGCATATCCCATCTATCTATAGTCAGTACAGTAGAGGCTTCATGGATTGTCAGTCAGAGTCATGAAATGTAAATTCCAGTTCTCTCTTCAGTTTTATCAGGTTGTAAACTTCATCAGTATTTTTATTTATCCAAATTATGACATGATTATGTTTCTCCACAACAAATTTAGCTATTCTATATATATATATATATATATTCTAAATCAGTTGCTCAAGTATCATGCCAGATCATGGGTTAGCTTAGGATCACTTATAGTTTTTAGTACCGTGTTACGAGTAGGGGATAGTCTCGTATTGTGACAAACTTGGTATCAGAGCCAGGTTTTCAAGTGTCCTAGGGTGTCTATGAAGCGCGTCTAGTAGAGTCTTGCGGATTGGTACAGAGATATCTATACTTTTCTTTGAGAAGCTACAAGGCATTTAGGAAATATTTCCCTTCTTTCATGTCTTAGATCTTGCAGTAGAAGCATTCTCTAAGGACCTTATGCAGATTCTTCTGTGAATCCATTTGTGCCAACTCTGTCTTATTCTTTAGGCAACAGTAATAGCTAAGCTTAAACTTTTGCAAATAGAGTTTTTCTCAGACAGTCCCCACAAACATTTATGGGACAGTACGCAGGCTTAAAAGTATCCCATTAGTGTTTTTAAGTTCCAAAGTTTGAAATATTTTATTCATGATCCTGAAAAATTATACACTAAGCCAAATCCACATATGCCCTCAGATCCCTACTCAGAATTCTTTGATAACATATGATCTAGAGTTAGAAGCATGAACCCAAAAGTTTAGCATCAGTAAAGTGGGGATAATGTTTCTCTGAAGATTATGTATCCATGAGGCTAGTTGTATGAAAGGTGAACCAGAAGGCTTGAAATAGTGTATGAAAGAATTTAAGTATGTCGATTCAAAATTATATGTTGTTGATGTAGAATTTAAGTATGTTGATTCAAAATTATATGTTGTTGATATAGGGCATGTTGGTGTAATATCAATTCTCATGGTATGGTGATACTCGTGAAGATTCTAAGTTGGGTAAAGTTTAAGTAATTATATGAAGACTAGTGGTACTATAGAATCTACGAGTTGTATGTCAGAAGAAAGTATTAGCAGTGGGTTTTACACTTTCAGGTGTAGTCTCTTAGGGTAAGTTTTTTTATTTATGTGTATTGTTATATCTCAAACTCTAGAGTAAAGTGGCTGCAGTTTTGTTTAGAGTTTATTAAAGGGGTTCGCAGACTTCGAATAATAGCTTTAAGCTTAGGGGGAGATGATAGAACAAGTAACTAAGTCAGGCTCTCAGATTCTAGTAATGATATCAGTGTATTGTAGAACATTATCAAGGGAGGAAGATGCTCAGCCCATTCTTATCTCAGTGCAACTTTTGTTCTTTAATCATCATAATATCTACCAATGCCTTACAAGTCAATCATATGATCGTAGCTCATATTCATGCACTTTCCATAGAATCATGTACATTTCTAGATCCTTGTATGAGGAGTTGTAGTTCATTCAATAGTACGAAATCATATTCCATGAAATTATGAACTCCAAACTCAGTTCATGCAGCTCATGACTCATGTACTCATGCTTTACAGTATATTCAGTTCCTGGTACTCATGATGCACTCTTAATAATCAGTAAAACTCAGATTATGTCATGTATGTCCTTAGTTTAGATCTCTTTGATGAATTCATGCTTTTGATACTCTATTTCTCAGGCCTCAGTTAAGTGTCCAAGTTACACATGGTATTCTTTCATGCTTCAGGTTCTCATGTTCTTATATTTCAGTGACCTCTCCTTGTGAATTAATATTGGTGATAAATAATTATTTAGATATGAGAGAGTAAATGTTTCATATTGGGGAAAGAATATTGTATACTTGTTTTATCTAAGGCTATAAGTGTGAAGAAAGATTGAGGAAAATCTTTTGGAATATGTCATGATTTATTGAGAATTCCATGTGTGACTTAGTAAGAATAGTGCAAGAAAGTTGTTATTCATAGAGGTCTAGAGAATATAAGAAATATTCTTTTATGGGTTATTTCCTAGAAATTCATATGTGGTTATAATGATAGGCTTAAATGTCATGTTGATATATGAGTGTATGGGTGCATTGTACGTTAGTGGATTCCTAGTAAGAGGTTGAATTTAGTTGTTAAAATTGAAAGAATTTAGTTATTGAAGTGGTAATAAGAATTATTCTTAAGATGAGAGCTAGGAAAACTCAAGGGGTATTGAATTCATAGTTTAGACTAGTGTTATGGTGTTATGTGTAGTACCTTGTAATTTCAAGTTAGGCTTGAACATAGCAAGAGTATGTAGCTCGACTCAGACTTTGGAGGGAGTAGTTATATGTACTCATGTAAGGATTATAAGTTGAATCAAATGAGCATGATATTTAAGGGGAAAAGTATAGTTGAGGGAGTATTTTAGAAGTGTGGCTAATCTTAAAAGTTAGCGGTTGCATTGTCTAAGGTTTAGTAATTTTATCCCAGCTTATGTTTCATAGGTTTATAGTCCATGTTACAGAGAATTGCCATATTAAGATTCCTTACTCGTAGATCTTATTCAGATTATGCCCAATATTCTTTGCTCCCTAATATTATTAGAACTTATTGCAAAGGGTGTTGAAGAAATACTACAGTTGAGTATAAACTTTCAGTATCATTCAGTCCGTATAGCCAGCAATTCAGTTTAGTAGTCAGACAGACAAGTTCCCATGATTTTTCATCTTTTCATCTAGTCTTACTATTCGAAGTTTCATGAATATGGCTATTCCATGAGGTAATTCATTCATGTCCATGCAAGTTGTAGATTACATTCAGTCCATGCATTATGTTTCAGATTCATCCATCTAGTCATGACTCAGTTCATAAGTTTTCACTCATGATCTCAGTTTTCCATGTATTTCAGCTCAAATAGTGTAATGCCCCTTGTACGATCTTAGTATCATTATCTCATAATTCATTCTTACATAAGTTATCACCTCACCATTCTAAGTTTAAGATTTTATCATGAACACTTCAAGTGAGTTCTAAACTCTCGGTATGAATTAGCTCCTTATAGTAAGTAAAGTCAAGTCAACTCAAGAATCGGTTTCATGATAAACAACTATATCCTTCATTACCAGACATTTCATGTGCACATTATTCCATACTTCTAAGGCTTCAACAAGGTCCTACCCATCATTCGAGGACGAATGATTCCAAGGGGGAGATAATGTAATACCCCACATTTTTTGGGCTAAACTTTGACCCGTCGTTCCTATGTGTGTAAAATTTAATCCCATGATTTGTATTTGAATATATTTTTCATGATCATTATCCTAATGTTAATAATGCTTTTTAGGTGAAAATGGTTCTTAGGAATCACTTAGAACAAAGTTCAACTAAGAGTTTTTGATTCGGCCGAATCTTGGTATTCGATTCTACAAGGGTATATTTTGAAAGTGTACAAATTTTTAAATATGTGAAATTTTGCATCCCAATACCCACCATATGATATATAATTGAGTTAGCTTTCCAATGATACCAATTTTTCCTTGATCGAACACCCGAGCAAAATGTTATGGCCTTTTTTGTGAGAGGCAGTAAGGGCAGGTGATAAGCCTGCGCTGCAGGGGTTATTCCCCCGGAGTAAGATGGGTGGCACGGGGGATACTCCCCAGGACTAAGGGGCACACCCCCGGGTCTATTCCTTTACCGTTTCATCTTCTTAAGGGTCAAGGGGCACTTTGGTCCTTTCCCCTTAACCCCAAACGTTCAAGGCACAAATTATAACACCCAAAAGGGCATTATTTTCCCATCTTCTTCAAATCAACTCACACAAAAACCCTTCCCTTTTCCAAGAACAATAATCCAAGATTCTTCTCACAATAACTCAAGGATTTAATCTTCAATTTCAAGATTTCTTTATGAATTCTTTCAATTATGGTATGTGGGGTTTTGAACAAGGTTAATCTTTCAACCTTGTGCCCAAATATATGATTTTCAAGTTGAATTTATATGTTTTAAGTTAGGGTTTATTCCCAAATCTCATGTGTTGAAATTATATCATTATTATGTGATTTAATGGACTAAAGAGCATAAGAGTTGTACTTATTCATGTTTTAAACTACAAGGTTGATATTTTGTTTTGAATTTTATTACTTTGATTAAAGTATGATTTTTTTCCTTCATTATGGGATTTCACATGTTCAAGATGAGTTTTATTCATGTTCTCCTTAGTAGTTTGACCTCAATTCATGTCCACGTATGATTCCATGAAAAGTTAGGTTATCTCATGTTCAATTTTAGATTTCCAATGTCCTATTCAAGTGAATTTTATGTTATAAATTGAATTATGAACTTAGCCATGTAATCATGTTGTTTACTCATGTTTAACACGTTCCCATGTTCAAGTTCATGCTCTTCACTTACTTGGTGAGATATTTATGTTTTGGATCTTCGAACCCTAATTTCCATCCTACAGTTTTAAGCGTTAATATTATATTTTATGAACCATTCATTGCTGGCAGGTTATGAACACCCGATACCTATGTGATATACATAATTTCAAATTTTTAAGTAACAAGTCAGTCAGAACCATGATTTTATCTCCATACACAGATTATCATTTTTTCTAACAAACCCACCAAAATTATTTCATGTTAAATACCTCAACTTACAAGTTCATGGGTACTTTAGATTATGCATGCACTGTGCACTGTCAGTTTTTAAAATACCATATTTGAGAATATCAGTCTTCAATGCATGCACCAGTTCATGATTTTAGTGTTAGTTCAGTTGGGAGAAGGATTTAGCACCGAGCAAACCTAAGGGTGGGGGCTGACCTACCAGTAGAGGGTGTGACCTTTAGTAGTAGTCCCTGAGTTCTAGAACTACATAGCTAGCATAGGTTTAAGATATCTTTTTGCCAGTTGAGGGTTGACGTATATCTCATGAGAGCAACTGCCAGTAAAGGGTGACTCCCTAGTCCTTTGGGACATCATCCTTGTGGATCCACATCACCAGCCATGTGTTAGTACCAATTGGGGTTACAGGTTAGACCTCGATTTGCTCAGATTGGGGCATGTCGATTACATGATACCTCCCACAGTTTCAGTCAGTATCTCAGTGTATCTTAGCTCAGTTTTGCTTGACCAAGCAAACAAGTTATCAGTTATTCAGTTATACAGATTTCAGCCTTTCTGCTTACAGATTACTTTTGTATCATATTTATGCTTGGTCTCGCATTCTGAGATATTACATATCCATGCTCAGTGTAGTTGAATATTTAAATCCTTGAGTTATGTCAATTTATATTTTAGTTCAGATGGCCATGATTTTATGTCAGTTTCCATCAAATAGTTTCAGACCTAGTATCCATACATGGTCCTTAGTATAGTTTTATAACATATCCAGCTTTACATGAGATTTACATATAGTATTCATGTTTTACCGCATCCTAATTTTGGTTCGACTTATTCTACAAAAGTAAAGATTTTAAGAAACTAAGTGCAGTGATTCACCAGCTTATCATATTATATTTTTTATTCGTGTTTTAAGATACTTCATCTTTCAGTTAATTCCAACCTCTTGGTGAGTTTACTTGCACTTAACATGCATGTTTTAAGATTATCTATCTATTATGTTTTACTTATTACATTCACCCCCACTTACTCAGTACATTTTAAAGTACCAATCCGTATATATATCTGTGGTACTTTGTCTCATAATATAGGCATTGATTATAACACACACATCATAATCAGACAATTTGTAGCTTCCAGCTAGCAGGTGATGAGTTCTCCTATTTAGCGGATTCCAGTCAGATGTTGTTCTTGTATATTATTTTTGTTATTCATATGTATCGATTAGTGGTAGTTAGAAGCATGTACCATCTGTCTATAGTCAATATAGTAGAGACTTTATAGATAGTCAGTCAGAGTCATGGAATATAAATTTCAATTCTCTTTTCAGTTTTATTAGGATGTAAACTTTATCAGTATTTTTATTTATCTAGAATATGTCATAATTATCTTTCCGCATAGAAAATTTAGCTATTCAACACACACACACACACATACACACACACACATATATATATATATATATTCTAAATCAGTTGCTTAAGTATCATGCCAGTTCCTTGGTTAGCTTGGAATCATTTGTGGTTCTATGCGCTATGTTACGACTAGGGGTAGTCTCAGATTGTGACAGGTTGCAGACCAAGGATGTGACTTTGGTTAATGTTCTTTGGCAAAACCATAAGGTGAAAGAAGCTCTATGGGAAGCTGAGTAGGACATGAAGTCTAAGTATCCGCATTTATTTTCTGCTTCTTGGATTCGTGCGAAAGGTATGTGTTCTTCAACATATCTTTATTTTTTGATTTTGTTAAAAGAAAGATTAATATATTTGCCTCTTTTTTTCAAACTTTGTTAAAGACTAGGAATATATTTGATAATCTGAATAACTCGTACATGTGGTTACCCCTACCTTATCTGTTATTTGGGGACGAATGTTCCTGGGGGGAGACTATAACACCCTAGGTTTTGACCCTTAGAAAACTTCCTAGATTTTTTTACTTCTGGTCATGATACGACTATGGGGTACAATTCGTACCATGGGTTACAGGTGGTATGGTCAAGTCTTATGCTGATTAGTGTTGGTAGAGTGGATTTTGGTTACCGAAATGGGTATGTCTATGGGATACGAGTTGTATTGGTAGATACATTTCATTTGGTTTACTCACTTAACCTTAGACTTAATGACTTAGGTTGGATCTAAATATAAGTGGCTCACCATGAGCCGTAATTTAGGGTATGAGTCATACCATGGACTCGTATGAGGGACAATATTCAATTCTCTAGGAATTCTATTCTGCCAAGGGTATGGTTTATGGGTACCAATCATACACTTGAATATGACTTATGTTTAGTGTGTTGTACCTTGGTAAGTGTTGGGTCCAAGGGGAAAAACCTAGGGTTTGAGAGGCGGGTATAACTCATACAGGTTAGGTACGACTCGTAAGGGCCAGTCATACCCTATGATGGAATTTTAATACAGTTTAAGTGAGGGCAATATGGATATTCCCCCACTTATCCTAATAAGGTTCCACAACTTATATTGAAATTTAGAGGTTATTTTCCCTATCATTATATTCTTAAATACTCGAAAAATACTTTTAAATCCTCTCTAGAGTTTTTGGGCAGAGGAAGCTTGGGTTTCATCTCAAGGATTGGTTTGGGGTTTGTTTTGGTTATTTCTATCCATCATCATCTTGGTTTAAGGCTCGTTTTCTTCCCTCATTATTAGTTCTAACTAAAGGCATGGTTTTATACAATGTTTTCATTGTTTGAATGTTGTATGGTTTGGGTTTTCAGATATGATTAGGGGTTTTATTTATAAATGCTTGGTTATGGTTTCCCTATTCTTTGGTTATGCTTTAATGGTTGTTTGGATGATTGGATTGCATGGGAATAGTTATTGGTAATTAGAATTGGTTTTGGAACCACTATGCCCCCAATGTATTTTGATAAAATATATATAACAATGCTTTCACTAATATATTGTTTTTTTAATGGAAATTATGCATGGTTTAAACTTGTTAATGAAATCCTAAATGATATGAATGGTTTAAATATTTTGGAATGGTTTGTCTTAATAAACTTACTTGTGGGGTATATGAGAATCCCCTAAGTTAATTGGATGGTATGATCTATGAGTACATTGGAATCCCTTGATCTAAAAAAGGTTTGGCTAAGGACAATACTTGCAATTTATAGTTGGTATGACGATACAACTACTAATAGCCTTGTTAAATAAAAATGGAATAATGGTTTGAATGGAAAATTATTTTAGTTAGGCTTATGTGTAGCAAAGCCATGGAAGGTGAAGGTCCCCGGGGGATAAAAATTGGAAACACATATTTGTCGATGTGAGGTCTGGTTCTAGTGACCGTGTACATAATGTTACGCTTTATATTTTGGGGTATGTACTTGTCATGCCAGGTTTTCTTTCTTGGTCGTTTGGCTTCACACACTGAGGCCCTTTCAGCAGGGGAAGCTGAAATCATATAGCCTATGAGTGGTTTAGGACAACAAAGCAATACAGCCTAGGCAAGGGTTTTAAAGGCATGCTAAACTCGGTTCCCTTTCCGGGCATGGTTATATATATGTGTATGTGTGTGTATGTGTGGTTTGTGTGCATATGGATTGTTTTACTTGGTTTTATAAATGGCATTATTTTATTCTTATCCTGAGTTCATGCTAGCGTTCACCCGCTAACCCATCTTCGGGCGGCTGTATCCCTACGTGATGCAGGAACCGACCATTTTACTCCTTCTACTTATCATTCAAACACTCATGGGTCTGCTTTGGATTAAAATGGTGAGCTCCCATCTATTCAGAAGGCTCTATTTTATGGATATTATTTCATACTCTGGATTATTTATAGATATTGGTTTTGTCTATAGTTGGGGTCATGTCCCAATTGGATATTTGTATTCTTTTGGTTAGAGGCTTTTGTGGAACTACTATGGGTTGGAATGGGCAGGATCGATATTGGTGTCAGCCTTAGCATTGGTATTGGTATTGGTATTGGTATTGAAGCTAATACCAGTTGAAGATATTATTGGTTTCTCCATCTTCTTTATCTTGGGATTATTTAATTATTAATGAAATTTATTTGGTTACGATTGGATTTATGGTTTTAGTTGGGCTTGGTATGGTTGGACGGCTGGTATGGGACGATCAAAATCGGTTAGATCGATCACAGTTATGATCCTATCCCAGATTCTTTTTGTGAGTTGTATGCTATCTTGTTATATGCTCGAAATTCAGCCAACTCAGGATTGGTTGGGTTGCGGGGGTAGTCTCTGATCCCGGACGAACTTGGGACTCCCATTATGATAAAGTGTCGGGTCGAGTCAGATATTTCCTATGATAATGATCATGCTAAACATTTATACTAGTAATCATGTTAGAAAGCATCATTATTGATGACGTTAAAAATTGTGTTATTACTTGTGCTAGAAGTAGTGATTGTTGATTTTACGAGAAATTATTCTATTAATTATGCTAGAAATTATGATACTTGATTATGTTGGCACTTATGACATTGATTATATACTCAGTTTAACTTTTAAAGATGATGTTGATATTGATACCCAGCAAGGCCAGATGATACTATGATGATATTAATGCTCGGCAAGGCTGGAGGATATTATGATAATATATTGATACCCAGCAAGGCCAAAGGACATTTTGATGATATATTGATACCCCGAAAAGATCAGAGGATATTGTGATGATATATTGTACCCAGCAAGGCCGGAGGATGATTATGATAATGCACTGATTTTTAACAAGGCCGGAGGATGATTATATTGATATACCTTTGTGTACATCTACCGGTTCGAGTCCAGTTATGCTCTATGTATGGCAACTATATGCTTATATCTACTCATATAAAATTTGAGTATGTTGTTGTTATTAGTAATGCCGGTTATAGTCCATAAGTGATAATATTTATAAAGTGGTATAGTTGATGATTAGTGATAATTAGGGATCAATAATAATTGATGATTAACGGTGAATGTTGTCTAAGTGACTAATAATAACTAATTGACAATAGATGATTAGTTGGTAAATGTGTATTAGATGATAAATGGTGTTAAATGAGAAATGATGATTATCTAATGAATAGTAAATATGTGGTGACAATTGTTGAATGATGACTAAAGGTTATATGACGACTAGTTATTAAATGAATTAGTTAATAAGAGATGGTTAGCTAATAAATGATGACTTTTGAGTATCAATGATAAGGTTGATAAATGATGGTAGTATTATGGGATATTGGTAGTTTGTAATAATGTTAATAGATGGCTTCATGATGCTAATTGTGGAATGATGGTTAAATGACGATAAAAGTTGGCTATAATGTTGATTGACTGTGTTATTCTTCTCTTGAGTGTACTCTCCAGTCGTATAATTTTCTGCACCAATTGGTACATGGGAGCCAATTTTTTAGTTGTGGTGGTTATGTTTATGCTTTATGATACGTTATTATTTCAAATTGTTTACTTATTATGTTCGAGCAGTGATTGGTATGTGTTGATGCCTCATGTTATATTGTTGTGTCTGTTTAATTACTTATTATGTACATGAATGTTGGAGATGATTTAGGTTTGTTTCTGTACCTTGACTTTGTTTATGTTATCTTGCATTTTATTATACTTATATCATGATTTAGCTTAGTCAGTCGATGATGCCTACTGAGTATCCACTGTTTTGGTACTCATACTACACTTTTGTAGCTTTTTGGCGAAGATCCGAGTACTAGCTATTGTCTTTGATCGTTGTTCATATGGTGACTGATTTTCAGAGAAAGGATGATCTCTTGGAGTTCGAGTCGCCCATTTTCCTCTATCTTTATTTTCAATCTTTTATTTTGAGACAAATATATTGACTACACTAGACATTGAGTTGTATTGGTACTATTAGATGCTCTTGTACTGGCTTTACCAGGTAGTGGGATTGATATCTTGTATTGATTGTTTAGTTCATCTAGAACCCTTATTATTTATATATATCGTGTTCTTGAATTTCGCCTACGATGGACATTTTCTACCGAATTAACCCATTGTGTTAGCTTCGGATTATGGTTTTGGCTTACCTACTGGCGGAATTTAGTAAGTGCCATCATGACTCGTAAATCGAGTCAGGACATTCATCTCTCCTATGTCACTCTGAATCCTAACAAACCTGTTCCTAGAGGAAAGAGAAGGCATACTTTTATCCGAGATAGTCTCATTAGAAACATGTCTTTTCTTTATAGGTATTTTTTGAAAGCTAGTCTCGCCATGTTTCACTGGTTGTGTAGGTTGTAAAGATATAGGGACTTTAGGATACAGTGTTGTGGTTGAGATATTTACTTTGGCAATATCATGTTCCAATGGCTGTCTCATTTATCTCTATCTTCTTAGACCTCTTATCTTACTCCATGATTAATCCTTTATATTGTCAAGTCTGAACAAACCTCTTGGGCATATCTTTCTTTTTCTCGGAATTGGTGGAGGTTCAGTGAGACAAATATGACCAATAACTTGGCATTTCTAACAAAACACCAGCTTTTAATCACACATGACTGCCTGTTGAAAAGTATGACCACTAGGAGCTCGCATAGTAACTAACTCTGGTAATGTCTGAGTAATATTGACTTCAATTAGAATTTTGGCATATCATACTCAACTCTGCATGGTTGTACATTCATCAGCATACATTGGGGTGCCTACTGAACTAGCATTTCTGCACAAAGATCCACTACTCCAATTCATAGGTAGCTTGGGAAATTTCACCCATAATGGGATCTCATTGGGTAGTCTTCATTATAGCCAAATTAAGATGATCAAGGCTTGGGTATGAAAGGTCGATTATTGATAGAGTAAGGGCCTAAGCATAAAATATCTTGTAGGCCAGCTTGTGATTTAAACCCAACAATGAAATAGCCTTCCTCATGCATAAATAATTCTGACTGAGCAACTTTCTTCCAATTTCGATTGATATAACACATCATCATATTATAGTCAGGGTTTGCCCCAATAACATACCCCGTTAAAGCACACTTCAATTTTCGAGTTTCCTTTTCCACATCTGTCTCATCTAGTTGAGCTACATGTTGTCCATTTACAATACCGAGGGTATATAGTTCAAAGACATACCATTTGTTGTATATATATATTCTTCTCAAATAGGTTAACCCATGGATCAGCAGGTGCCTTCCCCGTATCTCTTTTCTTGAGTTCCTCCTGTGATAGATCTGGTAGTACTGTTTCATTGACTTGGTGTACAGTAGCTCGATTCCTATTCCATTGGGATTTACACTCTAAGAACTCGTTGAAGCACCAAATTTATCAATTTTAGTATAGGTGGGGGGTTTCACTTAATTGGAGTTCCTTAGTTGTTGCAGTTGTTCCTACCAGATGTTGTTCCGTAACCTCAATCCCTGGTGGAGGTGTAATCAAGTCAGAATCGAGTGGAATTTGTATTCTAGTAGCTACAGAGCTACCAAATGTAGAAATAGTCGTCTTAGAGGGCCTTCCTCGACCTCGTCCCGTCCTCGTCCCGTCCTCGCCCTCTCCCTCTAACCATGGTATCAAGCTCGATGTACGTTAGTTAACCTACTCTGAGAGCATTTTTAGAGAGAGTTGTTGTTATTGTTTCTTATATATATATATATATATATATATATATATATATATATATATATATATATATTAAGCACTTCAACAAGTAGTTTCAATAGTGATTTATTAACTGTAACTATATATAATATATTGAAGTAAAATAATCCAGTTAATACTCCTTTTTCCTGTATATAAATATGAACTTATTCGAGATTTGAAAAAAGATACTTTTAACTTTGAGAGCGACTTATTACCCCACAGAAATTATAAAGACCATTGTAAATAAATTATTTTGACTAAATTTCAGTCTATGTTTGTATTCACGCAAATAACACCGCGAAGAAGAAATATTGACTTCAACAACAAATTAAAAATTATCACGTATAAATAATTTTGTCTATTCTTTATAAAATTCAGCTTTTCTTTTTCTATAAAAAAAATCATCATTTATTTCATTTCATTAAGAATACCCTTTTCCAATTTACCTCTTTCAATTATCCCCTACCCCCTCCACCCATCCACCCACCCACCCACCCACAAACACAAAAACACCATTATCTTCCTCAGTTGAACACCTCACTTTCAATTTTTTTTAACCTACTACTGCTCTTTTTCCTCTTAGGGTGTGTTGGGTATGATGAAAAATATTTTTCATGGAAAATGTTTTCTTGGAAAATAAGTTGGTTTTCTACTTATTTTCTCATGTTTGGTTGATGAGTGGAAAATATTTTTCGAAAAACATTTTATGGTGTTTGGTTGGTGAGTAGAGACTATTTTTTAGAAAAATATTTTCTAGTGTTTGATTGGTGAGTGAAAAATATTTTTTTAGAAAATACCACTAACTGTTAACTAGTATATCTGTTCCTCTAGCAACTCAACAATTTGTAAGAACTATTTTAAGCATAACAAATAATATCAATATCGAATACTAAAATATTACAATCACTAAATTTAAGCAACTATTAATTAGCAAATATAGGAGACACTTTTCAATATTTTGTCAGGAAAATCTCAAGATACTACAATCAATAGAACTATAACGAAACGACAAGCTTATTCAACCTCGTGAAACAAGTTACATCGATGACAAAACAAAATATGCAATTAGCGAAAGTAACATAGGTAAATCTTCCTCTATGCATATGAAAATAACAATACATTCAACGAACATTGAAAATGACCAAAATTCGGGTTTCACTATTTTTTATTTCAAGCAGTGAAAAATTGAAGCAAAGTACAGTGAAAAATATTTTCGAGTAATGTAAATTTTTTAGAAATGTGAATTTTTTGAGTCATGTGAATATGAATGTTGTTGGGGTGGGGAAGAGGGATGAGGATGGGGTCATAAGTCACATTTGTCATTTTTGGAAAATGACTTCCCTTGACGAGAAAAGTCATTTTCCCTCAAATTGAGGAAAATGAGTTGTTGTGGAACATTTTCTTGCAGCCAAACATGAGAAAATAGGAAAACATTTTTCATACCAAACACACCCTTATTCTTCTTTATTTTTTTTTTTTTCTACTTGAGTCCATTCTTGATACATGATTGTTCTTTCTTTATTATTTTTTTGAGTGATTATTTATCTATTTTTATTAAGAACTATAAAATTTTATTTTAATGGAGTTTCAATCTCATCATTAGTGTAGATCTTTTGATTTATAAATTTAAATTTGTTGATAAATTGAATTTGACTATTGTAATAGAAAACTAAAATTTATTAGAATATAATGGTGTTTTCATAGAAAGTTCAGAACGATGAGTCCACGTCGAACGAGTGGAATGGGGGTGGGGATTGTGCTTTTGCAGCAAGGTGGAGCAAATTAATTAAGGAAATGTAGTGAGTGTGTGTTTTCGGGGGCAATGGGGGAGGGGGGATGTTGAATAAAAGAGGAGAGGGTACAAAACAAAAACGAAAACTTTATTCAAAAACATAAATAAAATATAAAATTAAATGCATTTAACACATGCTAGAAAATGATTGGTGTGTGAATTTCCTCTCTTACTTGTGACTGAAATTGAACGAAAAAGTCTACTAATATTATTTTAAAATTGTTAAAGGGGCTAACCGAACACCCGTAAAGTAAGGGTGTCTTTTTGAAAATTTGAGACAAGTTCAGTGGTGTCTTTATATTTTTTTTCTTAATTTAAATCATTTATGATTTGAACATTATAAAAATAATAAAAAATATTATTATATTAAATGCAATACATTTTATTGTATATTATATAACCAAACAAAAAAACTATCATAGAAGAAAAGAGTAAAACAGATAACAAAATTGAAGAACTGGTAATAACTCTATAGAAGATAAACTATTCAAGATAAGAATAAGTTGTGTATATAAACTTGTTGAAAATTTGATTAAATTATGTATGTAAACTTGTTAAAAATTAGAACAATTTATTCGATTGAGTGTATATTATTAATGAAAGATAACAATTATTTTAAGGAAAAGGGGGAGGGAGGGTTAGGGGTAAGTAGGGTGGAGTTGGGGTTGATGGTTTGGAGGAAAATTTTTGGAGCCAAAATACAATTAAAATGTGGTTAATTTATGAAAGGAAAAGAATTGAATTTATTTATGAAAAAATTTAAAAAGTTAAAATAGTGCTTTGACTGTTTTTCCCAATTTTGAAATCAACTTCAATTAATATTTGAAATTTCTATGATCAAATAATGTGGATTTTTTTAAAAAAATATATTATGATTATATTCTAAGATTTAAGATACATTGGCTAGTTGTTACATCAACAAATTGAGTCAGTTCAATCTTATAATATTTAGAATTATATAAATTGAAGCAATATAGTCTTTCACTTAAAGTTAACATTAGGATTGACTAATGGTACATCCACAGATTGAGTTTCATTTCTAATTTTCAAAAATTGAAGTTAGATATTTGTGTTGACTAATTGTTACATCCACAATTTGAGTCTTTATAATACTTAGAGTTATAGACTAATTGTTAATTCCACAAATTGAATCTCAATTAAAAGTTTTCATCAAAGTTAACTATTTGTGTTGACTAATTGTTACATTCTCAAATTGAGTCTCAATTCAATCTTATAATACTTAGAGTTATATTAAATTTTCTATCAAAATCAAACAGTTGTATTCTTAATTCAATCATATAATACTTAGACTTATATAAATCGAAGTCATTCAATTTTTTAATTGAAGTTAAATGACTGGTTGTTATATCTCAATATTATAATACTCAAAGATATATATAAATTGAATTAACTTAGCTTATCAACTGAAATAGAATATTTGTATCGACTAATTATTAGATGTACAAATTAAGTCTCAATTGATTCTTATTATTTAAAGTTATATTATTTGAATCAATTTAATTTTTAAATTAAAGTCAAACATTAATGACTGACTAATTGTTATATCCACAAATTAAGTCTCAATTCAGTCTTACTTAGAATTATATAGATTAAATTAATTCAATTATTTTATATACAACAACAACAACAACAACAAACCCAGTGTATTCCCACCTAGTGGGGTCTGGGGGGGGTAAGATGTACGCAGTCCATACCTCAATTATTTTAATTAAAGTAAATATTTATATTGACTAATTATTATGTGCATAATCGAGTTTCCATTCAATCTTATAATACTTAGAGTTATAGTATTCGAAGCAATTTATTTTTCAACTAAAGTCAAACAGTATAATTGATTAATTGTTAAGTCGATAAATTAAGTCCCAATTCAATCTTATAATACTTAGTGCTTGTTTGGGATTGCTTATTTCACAAAGAAAAGCACTTATTTTGAGAGAAAAAAATACCTTTTTTTAAAAAAGAAGGGTATTTGGTAAACTTGCAAAAGTGTTTTTAAAAAGAAGCAGAAACAGTTTTTCTACTTTTCAAAAAAAAAGCAAAAGCAGAAAATTCCCTTTTTCATGACTAGAATATCCCTATCACTCTCTCTCTCTCTCTCTCTCACTCACTCACACACACACACACACTAATATATATATATATATATATATATATATATATATATATATATATATATATATATATATATATATATATATATATATATATATAAAACATATCTTACCAGTATGATTATGATTTAATATTTTATACTTTATATTTACATCACAATTCATTATTGTATTTATGATTTATATATTATTATTTTATTTTCACTAATTTTTTAAAAATAAATTCTAAAAAATTATTGACGAAGATCCAAAAAATAAATAACTTTTTATTTTTCATTATTAATAATAACAAATGACAGATGAATCACGTTACAAGAATAAATGATATTTTGACAACACTTGTAAATGTTTCTAGAATATTTAATTTTAAATAAATAATTTATGAAAAGTGACATATTTGTTATCATGTAGTTTACATGTACGAAGAAGGAGATAAACCTTCTGGTATACCTTCAGAAATACAAGACAGGTCTTCTACTAGTATGGAGCTATTGTATAGTAAAATTAAGGATGAAATCATTGAGAATTTTGTGATTTATGAAGGACTAATTATTTTTATAGTTAATTTTCCATAAATAATGATTTAATTAATGAAATAATTTTTATATTTATTTTTGTTTGATATTTAAAGTGATATTTAAATTATTTAAGTAATATATCATTATTAATAGTTTTAATGTATTTATGTATATAAATATTGATTGAAAATTTTAGAGTACGTGCTTTTTAATTAAATAAAACTAAAATTTTAATTAAAAATATTATAATAGTTATTTAAAATAAATTTTCTCTATAAATTAATTTTAGTAGTAAAGGTCTATTGATATATGTCCTTTCTGGTCATTTGAATCAAAAGAACACTTTTTGACAAAGATTATTCAAACACAATCTGTTTATCAGAAGTACTTTTCAAATGAACTTACCAAACACAAATTACTTTTTTCAAAAGCACTTTTCTGAAAAGTTATTTCATAAAAGTGCTTCTTAAATAAGTAGTTTTGTAACAACAATATCAAACGAGCTCTTAGCTATATAAAATGAATCATTTACACAAATTGAATAAAATTTAGTTTTTCAATTAAATTAGATACATTTATTGGCTAATTATTTAATATACAATTTGATCTTATAATACTTAGAGTTATATAAATTAAAATAATTAAATCTTTCACTAAAGTTAAACATAGAATTGACAAATGATTACATCCAAAAATTGGGTCTCAATTCAATTATTTAATTATAGTTCAATATTTTGTGTTGACTAATTGTTACATCCACAAATTAAGTGTCAATTCAATTATAAAATACTTAGAGTTATATAAATTAAAGCAATTCAGTTTTTTCAATTAAAGTCAAATATTAAGATTGACTAATTATTAAATCTATTAATTGAGTCTTAATTCAAATTTTCAATTGAAGTCAAATATTTGTATTTGACTAATTTTCACATCCACAAATTGAGTCTCAATTTAATCTTTTAATACTTAGAGTTATATAAATTGAATTAGTTCAACTTTTAAAATGAAAGAAATATTTGTATTGACTAGTTTAGCATTATTAGTTTCAACACGATAAAAAAATCTATCTTTTTTTTTGTGGATGAAAATTAAAATAATCTAAGATTTTGAATTTTGGAATAGAAACATAACAAAAGTTCATAGTAAAAGATAATAGTCAACTTTTTCTTCTTTCTAAAAAATTTAAAAATTATGCATTATCTACTCCAAATTAAATATTAACATAATTTTGAAATAACTTATTTAACCAATTATAATATAAGTATAGAGGTTAAAACTAATCTATATTATATATTTACTCTTAATTAATTATTCAAATATCAAACATATGTATACTTATACTTTTCAACTTTTAATTAAGTAATGAAAATAAACGTACGTGTAACTCATACTTTAAGTTGACAAAATACTATCCTTATATAATTAAATAAGTAATTTAATTATATTGTATAATAACTAAATACAGTATGATTTATAATATACATTTTTTTTCTTAATTGATACACATAGAAAGAGTTAAATTTCAATATTTATTTTCCTTTGTTCTTAAAAATAAAAATAAAATTAACATATATATATATTTTTAAAATTTTAACTTTGATAATTAATTTAAATATAATAAGTAATGAAGTCATCAATGATTAATATAAGAAAATCGCAATAAAATTGTTATTTTCTGTAAATAGTAAAACATAATTTTATTTAGTATAATTTGAAGAGAAATTGTTTATTTTAAGAATGATTTTAACTGCAGGAGATTTTTTCTTTTTGGGTGTGTCGAGGGGCAAGGGGTGAAGAGGGGGGCGGGGGGCGGGGGGCGGGGGGCGGGGGGCGGGGGGGGATGGTTAAAAATTATTTGAAGAATAAATAATTAATGCTAAAGACAAAAAAAAATAATTGTTTTCTATTTTTTGATATCTAAAAGATAACAAATTGTTATAAATATATTGTTATATCTAATGAATGTTTACTTTATCATATATAGTGAATACCTACTTTACTATATATTGTATATCTATTTATGGTAAAATTATAAACCCCAAGGTTAGTTTTTCCCTATAAATAAAGGGGTTTTCCTTCATTGTTATTCACCCAATCAAGAGATCTATCAAGAGAAACGATAATTACACTCTCTTCTCTCTCGATTCTTTATATTTGCTTTATATTTCATAACACGTTATCAGTACGAGACTCTGCAAAAACAAGGTGAGATTATAAATGTAAAGGTAATTTCAAGGTTAGTGATTTCTTATGTTATTTGTCTTTTGCTACTAATAATATAATTATTGTTGGATTTGAGAAAAAATAATTGGTTTGAAACCATTTATGTTTTAAATTTATTCCTCAAGAACAATATTATCAAAAGGGATGATAATATGTTGGGCTTAAGTCCCATCGATTTATGCCTAAAACGCCTTTATATGGATAACACGTTGAGTTTGAATCTCAATGCTCCATATTGATGATACTATGATAGCTAGGACAAACTAAAGGGTATTTGGTGAAAAGTCATGAAACATGTCCCATTAAATATGTTTCATTCCTTGAATTGAATGTGGTAGCAGTAAATCATATGTATGCCTCAATTTGATTTTGTAGTGGATATCATAATTTGATACGCTTAAGGAATGATTATATTCCATTCCTGGGAATGAGAGTTTCGATTATTATAAATATAGATCTATACCCTGGGGTGAATGCGTCTATATATACACTTGAACGTATTTTTTGTTGTGAGGATATCACAATCCACCTCTAAAAGAGGTAGAATAATTGAAAGATTAAAATCTTCAAGTTACTATGGTAAGAAACATGAATGTGAAAAGTTACCTACGCATGATGAAATCACATGCCATAATAAACTAAGAATTTATTGTTTATTGATACAAAATTCATGTCACAGCAAACAAGAAGTTTACTAAAGTAAAAGACACATGTCAAGGTAAACTTGGAGTTTACTAGTACAAATAAATTCATAAGTTGACATGAACGATTATGACATCCCGAAGATGTGCATATTGAGTATTAAACATATATTGAAGAATTCAAAAATTCTTCATGAACTTTAATGTTGCTTGGTCTCATGATACGTTGGTTGGATCAACTAATTTTGGGATTGAATTTCTTAAAATCAGAAAAGTATAAAAGGTGAAAAAGGCTCCGTTCACCTATTATGTGATCTATTAAGATGCATCAATAACATGATCACTATGTATATTTATTGTCAACCTACAGTTTGATATTCATAAAATTGCTTTACTCAACAAAATTGAGTCAAGAGCATAATTTTCAGATTGTGTAATCAAGATAATTCGTCTTGATGATGATGGTTTGACATTGAATGCCTTCGATAAATAGCTAAACCATTTCTAATGAGAATAAAGCTATATGTATTGGTATGAAATATGATATGTTGCATACAATAGCACTTGTATGCATTAGACCAATAAATTATGATTAATTCCCCCTCAAAGTTGGTTCTGAGTCAAGAACTACAAGTTGTCCATCTAATAGTTCTGATGTGCTGTATACGATTAATAAATATATCATTATGCACAAAGATAGATTCCTCAAAGAAGATGGAGGATGTATGTTAGTTGTAACGACCTGAAAATTTGATAAAATATGTGAAATTTGTGATTTTATGTGATTTGACTATTTTACCCCTCACTGTAGTTGCATTATGGTATTTCTGGGGTGTGGGAGTGACTGGCATGATTTTTGACGCATTTTAGTATCATTTATGCAATATTGTGATTTTTGATGGTTTTAAGAGTCTTATTTTGGACTTATGTGGATAGCTTTTGATCCGTGCGATAGATGACCGAACAGACTGTTCCAGCAACTTTGAAATATCAATTTTAGGCTAGGTAGACCTTGGGTTTGGGTCCTGGTGCACCCGAGCTCATTTCGACCTATTAATCAAAAAATTAAAAAATTGGAAAGTTAGGTGTGGGATCCACTTTTGGTCGAAACAACCTCTCATGGAAAGCTCAACTTTGTCAACAGATCCGGAATGTCAATTTTAGTGTGTTAGAATATTTGGTATGATTTTACGACTTTTAAATCTTATTTCGATCCTCGGTTTGAAAAATTGTGATTTCAAATTTCGGGGGTCAATTTTGTGAAAATGAATTTTTCTATAAAATATGGTAGCGCCATCGCGCCCGGAACGTCGAATTTAGTGTGATTGCATAGTTCGTTTGCATAAATCGGACTCCAAATGAATCCTGGGCACCCCGTCAAAGTCCATTTCGACTTAGAAAATAAGACAGCACCAGTTATTGCAGAAAAATCTGTAATATATACAGATTTTTCAACTTTTTTGGCCCATTTTGCTCATTTTTCGTCTTGCCTCTTGAGAGTTAAACCCTAAATATTTTGAGAGCTTAAAAGTGAAATTTGTGGGAGATTGGGAAACTAGATTAACACCTATTTCTTGATTATATTACGGATTTAAGGTAAGAATTCAGCCTTTTCTTAGTAATTTTTCATTAATTTCTCAAAACCCCAAAAATCTTAGGGCATGATTTTAAAACCAAATTTCACTCATTTTTACTTGAATAATACTTTTATCTTATAATTACTAGTTTTTCATCAATTTAACCTTCAAAACAACTTGATTCTAGATTTTAACCCGGATTTTAAATATTTTATCCGATAAAGCTCAAAAATGATTTTTCTTCGATTTGAACCTCTTTTTTGAATATATTTAACTTATATTTATATCTATAGGTTCCTAAAAATATGGGGAACATATTTTTGAAGTAAAGTTTCGATTTTGTCCTTCTTTTTCGAAAACCTATTTTGGGGGTCCGTTTTGACCCCGAACCAAAAGTAGTCAATATGGGTGCCATTGGTTTTGTTTTGATGCGTAGATTTTATATTTGATATTTCTAGTAAAGTTATGAATTATTCATAGAAGGTAAGGTTGCGGGTTCAAGTGTAGCGGATCGATTTCGACTTTCGAGGTAGGTTATGACTTAACTCTTCAGACTGGGCTAGGTAGTAAATAATGGTGTAAAATGCATGTTAAGGGTGGAAACTAATCATGAAAAATGGCTATCTATGTGTTGTGCCCGTGTGGGGGCCTATATGTGATGTAATTGCCAAAATTTAAATATTATGTGATATGTTTGATTGTGTGGGGTCCTATATGATATTGATAGCCTTGAATACATACGAACAATTGTATTGTACTATTTAATGTGGTAAATTGGTGTATTGTGATTATATTTATACTTTATTGGCATATAAGACGTGTGGAAATTCATGGATGAAATGAAAATAACAAGCGGATATTGGCTCATGTGGTTGTGGAAATGTATCATTATGGTTGGTTATGGAAATAATTATTGTGATGGGTTACGAGCATTACATCTTCATATCATACTCATTCATGAAACATTGGTACCACCGTGGCAACATCTGAGAAACACTAGCATCACCTTTTTAAAAATATTGCAACACCTTATAAAACCCTTTTCGAGGGATATGTCGAAAAGGAGATATGAGATATGTGGATTGTATATGGGTTGACAAACCTCCCATGGGTCCTTCGGGAAGCTTTATCTCTGTAGGTGTATATAGGGATTGTGCGTTGATCTCAGAGGTTGTGCGGTAACCTCGCGCATCATCATCATCATTATCATATACATTGCACTTACTTTATTGTGTTTATGTTGTGTTTTATTGCCTTATTGACTTGTCATCTATGTGTTTGTCTTACTTTTATTGTATCTACATGTTTTCTCTTGTTCTATTATATGTGACATAATGTATACTTGTGTTTCGTATCTTGGTGTGTTTTTGTAATATATGTGAGATATGCTAGAACTATTAGTGCAAGCAGTGTGGGCTACAATTATGGGACATTTTCTGATTGTAGGTGACGTGCGCTTAGTATATATTTTGTATGCTTTATTTACCACTTTGCTTGGTCAGCCTATGATACCTACTGAGTACAAGTGGTCTATACTCATGCCTAATGTACCCTTTTGGTGTAGGTCCTAGCTCGAGTGTGCCTCAACTTACTTAATTCTGGCGATTGTTGGAGCTTCCAAGGTAGCGGTTGGACATTCATACGTCTGAAGTTTACTTCTATCTTTCTATACTAATTATGTCTTTATTAGTATTTGGAAACAATTATTATTCGTTTGTGGTTATTTCTTTGATGTATTTGACTCATGGATTGTATTAATAGTTCTTACTCCATTGACACCTGGTTTTGGGCATGATTGGTATTTTGGATAAGTTCTTTTCGCATTGTTATGACTATTTATATAATTCAACTTCATTCTAGAAGCCTTACCTTGGGGTATTTCTGTCTTTTTATCTATTCGTATCAGTTTGGGTGATAGACTTACTTGTCAAGGTACGCCGCGACAAGCGCCATCATGACCCTCATTTTTAGGCCGTGATAAATTGATATCAGAGCCAGGTTTCATTGGTCTCAATGGTGTGAGAACAGGATGTCTAATAGAGTCTCGCAGATTAGTACATAGATGTCCGTATCTATCTTTGAGAGGCTATAGGACGTCTTTAGGAAACTTCCCTCATTTTATTTCTTATTGTGCTAATTTTTTCATACCTTGTATTCTGAGTTGTGTTTCATTATTTCTATGCAAATGGAGTTGCTTACACCTCTTATCAGTTGAGAGATGCAGCGAGAGATTATTGGATATCATTTGTTGGTTGTAGGCTTGTTAATGCCCCTGAGTTATCATGAGATCAGTTTGTTAATGCCTTTCTAGAGAGATTAGTGTCTTTTTGTTTGAGAGATCGTATGTGGGACGAGTTTGATCATAAAGAGTAGGGCTCTATGACAGTTTCTGAGTATAAGGCATGCTTCCACGCCCTGTCCAGATATGAGTTTGAGAAGATTCAAAAGTTTGTGAAAGGTTTAGTTATCTCCCTTCAGTTCGCTACATCTCAGATGGTTGTGTTTGATGGTTCTTTTTAGAGTATTGTGGATCATGTTAAGGTGACAGAGGATACTCTTAGTGCATCTCAGGAAGGCACGACATTTTGATGAGTTCAGGAGTTAGCCTATTGAGGTAGAAATTTTAGATGTTCTTATGGATACCGTGATAGGGCCAGTGCAGGTGATTTTATAGAGTGTAGGTGATCTTCTAGAGTTTATCTAGTGGATCTTCTTTTTTATTTATTCAGGATGGTTGTTTGAGCTTAGTTGTACTTTCTCTTATTGAGACTAGTCGAAGAGGTTGGTATGTGTGTGATGAGATTGGCCATGTGTCCAAGGACTATTCTCATTGTATGTTTAGAGCTACTTTTATTTTAGCAGTAGAAGGTAGGGGTTTCACCGGAGGTGCGAGAGGTAGAGATAGTGGAGGCTGTGGTGGTAGTTGGGGGGCTACTCAGCCAGTTTGTAGTCGTAGGCTGTGTTATGCTATACCATCCAGACTTGGGGCAGAGGCTTCTAATGTTGTGATTACAAGTAACTTCCTCATTTGTTTCAGACCTGCATCTGTATTATTTGATCCTGAATCAACTTTCTCCTATGTGTCTGTGTATTTTGCTTTGGGTTTTGATTCTGTTAGTGAGCCTTTTACCATGCCTATTTTTGTATCTACCCTAGTAGGTGAATCTTTAGTGCTGGATCAGACGTGCTGATCTTTTGTTGTGAATTTTTCTGGACGTGAGACTTTGGTAGACTTTCTTGTGTTAGATATGGTCAATTTTGGTGTTATTTAGGGTATGGAGCTCCTTATCATGTTGTCTTAGATTATTTTGCTAAGACTGTGACTTTAGCTTTAGCGGGTGTTCCAAGAATGGCTTGAGAGGGTACACTCTATTCGGGTCCTAAAAGGATTATATCTTATGTTCAAGCTGGTAAATTGGTTAAAAATAGATGTTTATCTCAGTTGGATTATTTTCGTGACACCAGTGTTATTTCACCTTCTTCCTTGGATTCTACCCATTTTATTCGTGAGTTTATGGAGGTGTTCCCTACGGACTTACCTAGTATGCCTTCAGATCAAGATATTGATTTTATTATTAATGTTGAGTCGGGCACCAAGCCCATTTCTATTCCTCCTCATAGGATGGCCCCAGAAGAGTTAAAGGAACTGGAGGATCAGTTGTAGGAGTTGTTGGATAAGGGATTTATTTGACCTAGTATTTCACCTTGGGGTGTGTCTATCTTATTTGTAAAGAAAGAGAATGGGACTATGCAGATTGTATTGATTATCGATAGTTGAATAAGGTAATAGTCAAGAATAAGTATCCTCTTTCTCGCATTGATAATTTATTTGATCAGTTTTAAAGTGGTGCGGTGTTTTCAAAGATTGATTTGCGGTTTGGTTACCACCAGTTGAGGATTAGGAATTTGGATATTTTGAAAATAGCTTTTCAGACTCGATATGGTCATTATGAGTTCTTGGTCATGTCTTTTGGGTTGATCTATTCCCCTGTCGTGTTTGTGGAGTTGATGAACTGGGTGTTTCGATTGTATCTCGACTCCTTGGTGATCGTATTTATAGATGATATCTTGGTTTATTTCAAGAGTGAGGCTGAGAAGGAGGAGCATTTGTGGATTGTATTTTAGATATTGAGGGATGAGAAGTTGTATGCTAAGTTCTCTAAATGCAAGTTTTGGTTGGAGTCTGTTTCTTTCTTCGGTCATGTGCTGACTAAGGAAGGTATTATGGTTGATCCAACTAAGTTTACAACGGTTCATGATTGGGCTAGACCTACTTTGGCCCCCCAAATCTAAGTTTTATTGGCTTGGCCGGGTATTATTAGTGTTTTGTTGAGGGATTCTCTTCCATTGCAGCTCCATTGACCAAGTTGACCCAAAAGAAGATTCCTTTTCAGTGGTCCAATGTTTGTGAGGCGGGCTTTCAAAAGCTCAAGGATTTATTGACTTCAGCTCCTATTTTGGATTTGCCTAAGAAGAGCATTAACGTTATTGTCTTTTGTGATACTTCAGGTGTTGGGTTAAGTGTTGTATTGATGCAGGAGGGCAAGGTAATCGTGTACGCATCTCGTCAAGATTGAAGCCTCATGAGAGGATTTATCTTACCCATGATTTGGAGTTGTGCACAATTGTGTTTGCCTTGAATTTTGGGGGCACTACTTGTATGGATTCTATTGTAAGTCTTCTCAGATCATCGTAGCCTTCGGTACTTCTTTATCAGTGAGATTTTCTTAGGAGGCAGTGTTGTTGGTTCGAGTTGCTTAAGAATTATGAATTGACTATTCTCTTCTATCAGGGCAAGGCTAATGTGGTGGCGGATGACTTGAGATGAAAGTCGACTAGCATGGATAGCTTGGTGCATCTTTTGATTCAGGAGAGGCCATTGGCCTTAGAGGTTCAGTCTTTGGCTAACCAGATGGTTAGGCTTGATACTTCAAAACCAAAGCATATTTTGGCATTTATGAAGGCTAGATCATTTTTGAAAGAGTAGATTCGAGCTCATTAGTTTGACGACATTGGATTGAAGTTGATTCGAGATAAGGTATAGAGTGGGGACACTAAGGAAGACTCACTTGATTCAGATGGAGTTTTGAGGATTGGGGGATGAGTTATGTGCCGAGTGGTGATCGGATTAGGTTGATCTTGAGGGAGGCCCATTGTTCTAGATATTCTATCTATCCAGGTGTGCTAATATGTATTGTGATTTATGGCAGCACTACTGATGAGGTGGTATAAGGCGAGATATAGCGGATTTTATAGCTCATTTCCTATGTTTTCAGCAGATGAAGGCCGAGTATTTGAGACCTGGTGGTTTTCTCTAAAGGTTACCCATTCCTGAGTGGAGGTGGGAATACATCACTATGGACTTTATGACTGGTTTGCCTCGTACATTTCATGGTTCTAATAGTGCTTGGTTCATCGTGGATTAATTGTCCAAATCAGCTCATTTTATTCTAGTTCGGGTCTCATTCAGTGCTGAGAGGTTAGCCCCTATTGTCATTCATGAGATTGTGTGTCTTCATGGTGCGCCGGTGTCCATTATTTTAGATCGAGGTCATGTGTTCACATTTTACTGTTAGAAGACTTTTAAGGATGAGTTGGCTACTCGGGTTGATCTTAGCATAGTGTTTCACCCCAGACTGATGGCCAGTCAGAGCGGACTATCTAGGTTTTGGAAGGATATACTTCACGCATGCGCGATGGATTTTGGTGGCCAGTGGGAACATCGTTTGGCTTTACCAGAGTTTGCATATAGTAATAGTTACCATTCCAGTGTTGATATGGCTCCTTTTGAGGTGTTGTATGGTTGGCGTTGTCGCTTTCCATTAGGTTGGTTTCACATTTCAGAGATGAGACCTCGAGGTACGGACTTTCTTCTTGAGTATTTGGATAGATTTCGAGTCATTCAGGATAGACTTAGAGTGGCTTAGAGTAGGAAAAAGTGTTATGTTAATCATAGACTTCGTGCCTTGATATTTTATGTTGGTGATCGTGTTTTCCTTCGAGTTTCACACCATAAAGGGTGTGAAGAGGTTTGGGAAGAGGGACAAGCTTAGCCCCAGGTATATTGGTCCATTTGAGATTCTTAGGACTGTTGGTGATGTGGCTTATGAGTTGGCTTTGCTCCCCGATCTATCAGTTGTTCATCTAAGTTTTTCATATTTCTATGCTTCATCGCTATACTCCTAATGAGTCTCATATTATTGGTTAGGAGTCAGTTCAACTAGATCAATGGTTGTCCTTTGTTGAGAAACCAGTTTTCATTTTGGCTAGGGATGTTAGGCGAATGCACTCTAGATTGATCCCTGTGGTTAAGGTCTAGTGACGACATCTACCTAAAGACGAGGTACTTGGGAGGTTGAGTCTGATATCCGTAGTTCATATCCCCAACTTTTCATTGACTCAGATATTTCTTTTCCTTAGTTTGAGGTGAACTGGATTTTTAGTGGTGAATGATGTAATGACCTGAAAATTTGATGAAATGTGTGAAATTTGTTATTTTATGTGATTTGACTATTTTACCCCTCCCCTTAGTTGCATTATGGTATTTCTGGAGTGTGGGAGTGATTGACATGATTTTTTTATGTATTTTAGTATCATTTATGCAATATTGTGATTTTTGATGGCTTTAAGAGTCTTATTTTGTACTTATGTGGATATATATTGATCCGTGCAACAGATGACCGAACGGACTGCGCCAGCATCTCTGGAATATCAATTTTAGGCTAGATAGACCATGGGTTCGGGTCTTGGTACACCCGAGCTCATTTCGACCTATTGGTCGGAAAGTTAAAAAATTGGAAAGTTGGGTGTGGGGTCTACTTTTGGTCGAAACGATCTCGTATGGAAAATCCGACTTCTCCAACAGTTCCAAAATGTCAATTCAAGTGTGTTAGCATATTTGATATGATTTTACGACTTTTAAATCTCATTTTGACCCTCAATTTGGAAAATTATAATTTCAGGTTTCGGGGTCAATTTTGTGAAAATGAATTTTTCTGAAAAATCTGGTAGTGCCATCGTATCCATGACGTCGAATTTAGTGTTTTTGCATAGTTCGTTTGCATAAATCAGACTCTGAATGAATCTCGGGCACCCCGTCGCCGTCCATTTCGACTTAGAAAAAAAGACAACACCAGTTATTGCAAAAAAATCTGCAATATATAACAAATTTTTCACCCTTTTTGGCCCATTTTGCTCATTTTTCATCTTGCCTTTTGAGAGTTAAACCCTAAATATTTTGGGATCTTAAAAGTGAAGTTTGTGGGAGATTTGGAAGCTAGATTAACACTTATTTCTTGATTATATTACAGATTTAAGGTAAGAATCCACCCTTTTCTTAGTAATTTCTTCATTAATTTCTCAAAATCCCAAAAATCTTAGGACATAATTTTAAACCCAAATTTCATTCATTTTTACTTGAATAATACTTTTATCTTATAATTACTAGTTTTTCATCATTTTAACCTTCAAAACAACTCCGATTCTGGATTTTAACTCGGATTTCAAATGTTTTATCCGATAAAGCTCAAAAATGATTTTTTTTCAATTTGAATCTCATTTTTGAATCGATTTAACTTGAATTTTTAGCTTTAGGTTTCTAAAAATATGGGGAACATATTTTTGAAGTAAAGTTCCAATTTTGCCCTTCTTTTTCGAAAACTCATTTTTGGGGTCCATTTTGACCCCAAACCAAAAGTAGTCAATATGGGTGTCGTTGGTTTTGTTTTGACGCATAGATTTTATATTTGATATTTTTAGTAAATTTCGGGATTGTTCGTAGAAGGAAAGATTGCGGGTTCAAGTGTAGCGGAGCGATTTTGGCTTTCGAGGTAGGTTATGGCTTAACTCTTCAGACTGGAATGGGTAGTAAATGATGGTGCAAAATGCATGTTAAGGGTGGGAACTAATCATGAAAAATGACTATCTATGTGTTGTGCCCGTGTGGGGGCCTATATGTGATGTAATTGTCGAAATTGAAATATTATGTGATATGTTTAACCATGTGGGGTCCTATGTGATATTGATAGCCTTAAATACATGCGAACAATTGTATTGTACTGTTTAATGTGGTACCATTAGTGTATTATGATTATATTCATCCTTTATTGGCACATAAGACATGTGAAAATTCATTGATGAAATGAAAATAACGAGTGGATATTGGCTCATGTGGTTGTGGAAATGTATCCTTGTGGTTGGTTATGGAAATAGTTATTGTGATAGGTTGCGAGCATTACATCTTCATATCATACTCCTTCATGAAACATTGGTACCATCATGGCAACTTCTAAGAAATACTGGCAACACCTTTTTAAAATATTATAATACCTTATAAAACCCTTTTCGAGAGATATGCCAAAAAGGAGATATGAGATATATGGATTGTATATGGGTTGACGAATCCCCCATGGGTCCTATGTCGGGAAGCTTTAGATCCGTAGGTGTATACGGGGATTGTGCGATGATCCCGGAGGTTGTTCGATAACCTCATGTATCATCATCATCATTATCATATACATTGCACTTACTTTATTGTGTTTATGTTGTGTTGTATTTCCTTATTGACTTGTTATCTATGTGTTTTTCTTACTTTCCTTTACATGTATTTGATGATCTTATATCTACATGTTCTCTGTTGTTCTATTATATGTTACATAATGTATACTTGTGTTTCGTATCTTGGTGTGTTTTTGTAATATATATGAGATATACTAGAACTGTTAGTGCAAGCAATGTGGGCTACCATTGTGGGATATTTTCTGATTGCAGGTGACATGTCCTTAGTATATATTTTGTATGCATTATTTACCACTTTGCTTGGTCAACCTATGATACCTACTGAATATAAATGGACCGTACTCATGCCTATTGCGCCCTTTCGGTGCAGGTCCTAGCTCAAGTGCGCCTCAGCTTACTTGATTCGGGCAATTGTTGAAGCTTCCAAGGTAGCGGTTGGACATTCATGCATCCGAAGTTCACCTTTATCTTTCTATATTAGTTATGTCTTTATTAGTATTCGGAGACAGTTATTATTCCTTTGTGGTTATTTTTTTTATTGTATTTGACTCTTGGATTGTATTAATAGTTCTTACACTATTGACACCTGGTTTTGGGCATGATTGGTATTTTGGATAAGTTCTTTCCGCATTGTTATGACTATTTATATGGTTCAGCTTTATTTTAGAAGCCTTACCTTGGGGTATTTCTGTCTTTTTCTCTATTTGTATCAGTTTGGGTGATAGGCTTACTTGTCAAGGTACGCCGCGACAAGTTCCATCATGACCCTCATTTTGGGTCGTGACATTAGTTTTCCTAACATAAGGGGGAGATTATAAGCAGCTAAGAAATATTTTAGGAATTATCATCATATCCTCTTCTAGTCAAAGGCCGAAAGCATCTCATATTAAGCTGCAAGTGCTCCTATTTTGTGTCCCTAAAAGACAAAGTCTATGCATGCATAAAACATGGTAGACCAATCGGTTCTAAATGAAATAATCTTTGAAAAGGATAAGGCACAAATAATCATAATAAGAAGTCAATGTACTCTTGAAGAGCCTACGACATAATACTTCATGAAACCTTAGGAGAGGTTCAGGTACATGAAAGTAATAAAGTGATGAGATCTCAAAATGTTATGTCACACTGTGAACCAAAACAAAATGATATATCATCAATATCTTTGACACAATATTGGCGTAATATTGTGAAAGATTATGAGTATTTGAATTCTATGTTTATTTAAATATACTGATGTAGAAACATTTATCAAGTAACATGAAAGGGTGGATCTTGGATACGTGTTCATATGTGAGGATACTGCCATACCTTGGATACAAAACAGTCTATCATAGCCATTTCATTGAACCATGATGATATAATAACTATTTATGAAGCTAGCCAATAATGTGTATGGTTGAGGTCCATGATACATATCATTTGAGCAAAATATGGTTTGAAATGTGACAATGTACCCATAATTTTCTACAGAGATAATGCAGCATGCATAACACATCTTAATAAGGGATTCATAAAAGGAGAAAGAACGAAGCACACGTCATCAAAACTTTTCTACATACATGAGCTACAATAACATGGAACAAATTCATTCAAATGATAATGTGGCTGATTTATTCACCAAGTTTTCCCTAATTGCAACTTTCAAGAAGATGGTGCACAAGATCGGAGATTCAAGGATGTTATCATTAGGGGGAGTTAATACGCGTTGTACTCTTTTTTCCTTACGAGGTTTTATCCCACTGGCTTTTCCTTATAAGATTTTTAACGAGGCAGCCTATATGGGTATTATCTATCAATTAGGCATTCAAGGAGGAGTTTTATAAATATATTTTCATATATAATGAATTTTCGCTTTACCATATATAATGAATACCTATTTTACCATATAGTGTATGTCTATTTATGGTAAAGTTACAAACCCCAAGGTTAGTTTTTCCCTATAAATAAAGGGGTTTTCCTTCATTGTTATTCACCCCATCAAGTGATCTATCAAGAGAAATAATAATCACTCTTTATTCTCTTTATCTTCTTCTTATTTGGTTTATATTTCATAACACAAATAAAATAAAAATTTATTTTAAAAATAAGTGTCGAGTAAAAGTGAACGAATAGATTACTCCCAACAACAATTGTTAATTCTTGTTAGCAAACTGATAGTTTGTTTGACAAAATTTATTATATTAACTAATTTTGAAAAGGGATTTTAAACAATATTTTTGCTAAAAAACAGTTTGTGTTTGATCAATAAGAATAAAAAATTTTTTTGAAAAGCAATTAATGTTTGTCAAACTTTATAAAGTGTTTTTTTTTAAGAATTTATCTTTCTCAAAAATATTGTAACACCCCGAAAGTTTTGAATCCAAGTTTAATATTTTAAGTGAACATGAGGTGTACGTATTTTACGGAGAACTATAGTGCATACATGCACACATAACTATTGTGAATATAATTTATATGATTACTGCTAGTTGGAAAAATAAATTGAAAATTCTTGAACCTTAAGAATTCCGAATTTGTTAAAGTGGATCCCACTTTAGCCCCCATAAACATATTAAAATGATAAAAAATATAAGGAAGATATTTTGTTTTGGAAAAGTCGCTATAGTAGTAGTAACATTTGACGAAAAGGGAAAAGTTGTATATATACTATATAGTAGAATTAAAAAAAAAAAGAAAAAAGAAAAACACTTCTATGTTCATTCCAGAAACAACAACCATACTGCCCTTTGTCCTTCTTTCTTTCTTCATCAATAGAAAGGCAACCCAAAGGGATTACGAGGAAGATTATAATCGAAAGAGGATACCTTTGTCCTTACGGAACATACAAGTTAACGAGCTTTGTGGCATCCTAAAGAAATTTCAAGAATTTGATTTATAAATTATTAGTTGAAAAACTAAATCTCAAAAGGTAAATTCCCTATCCCATCCTTTTGAATTTAAATTTTAGACAAGTATTTGAGTGTATCTGATTTGAGTTTTTGCACTACTTTGAAGTGGGTTTGTGAAAAAAAAAGGGGAAAAAGGGGAAATTTTGATATAAGAGTAGCTTTTAGTGATTTTTATCAATTGGATGGATTTAGCGTTGAATTCTACTAGTTGGAAAAGGGTAGAATTCATTTTGGACTATTGTTGAGAAGTTTGATTGATTTCGGGCACGAGCAAAAATTATTAAAATAAATTGTTAAATGTTCTTTCGGGTTACTAATGAGTGTATATGTTATCCTTGTAGCTAGTGAATTGTCTATTGGATAACGGAAGTTGGTGGTTTGAAAGATAAAAGCTATACTCCCGCGGGTTAAGTCATTTGGGACTGAAATACTATCGTAGCTAGTTAAAGCAATAAGGTATGTAAATCTAAACCCTTCTTCGCTATTAAGGCACCACCCTACACATTTACCCTTTCTTATTAATGTTAATATAATTCTCATGAAATACAGAATTATAATTTTTATATTGCCTTACATACCATTCTCTCACCCTACTATCAAGCTTATGAGTATCTATCTTTCCTTTTTTGTGTTAAGTTTTCATGATACTTCTATATTATCAAACGTTTCTATACTTGAAGCCCTTACAAGTTAGGAGTAAATAGTAATAGCATAGTTTCACCTGTATATAGTATCTAAAAGATCATTATCGTAACTCATATGTCACAGGCCTTTAAGGCATTATTTGATAAACATTAACGATGAGAGGGTACATAGGTTTGGATTGGCATATCGCTCAATGTGATTCTGTGCACAGGATCGAGATTAGACCACTATAACGAGCCCAACCATTGGGCGTACCCGCCTTTGTGGCATCATTTGTATTTGAAGTTATTTGGAACGTCATGTATTGGTTTCCCTTGACTCGAGCCAACATATGACATATATAGCCTGTGGGCAGACCCTCATAGTGAGCCCCTAAGCGAGGCGTACCTGGATATAAATTGTGATTACAGTTACACCTATGGGATCACAACAATGAGTATGTAAGAAATATATGCTTTATACTTGCCTCATATTGCCTTCAGAAGGCCATCTTGTGGTCATTTGTATGACTTGTAGGACAAGTGCATCACCTAGACAAAGTATAGGTTCTATATTATAATGAATATTTTTCTAAATATTATATATGATGCTAATAAAATTGGTGCAGAAGTTGTTAGTTCATATCATATAGGTGTTATTTGTTGGCTCATACATTTTTTTCTTTACCACTTGACTCATATGCGCTTCTGTATTTGTCTAGCTGTTATTATGTATGCTTTTATATAGGTACATATTGTTTATGTACTGACGTCTCGAGCCCACTATGTTATAATGCAGTCTCTGATCTTCCTGATAGCAGACGTCCATGTTAGGCTCTATTATCGTTTTTAGCTGATATTTTGGTGAGCCCCAACTCTCTCTGGAGCCAGTTTATGCCTAGTGTTTTTGATTATGTACAGGTCTCTGGTTAGGTATGACAGGCCTAATGCCAACTAGTCATTTGTAGTATAGTGTGTCAAACTGACTAGAGGCTTCATGGACATTGTGTAGTATTGTATAGTTTTGTTAATGTAACTCTCTCATGTATATATGCAACGCTTATCAAAAATCCTACCCGTTATTATCTTAACCTCACGTACGTCGTTAAGTACTTGTAGAGTAAGTGTATACGGTTTTTGTCCGTCATTTTCATTTTGGGGTATGACAAACTTGGTATTAGAGCGCCTAGGTTCAGGTTTCCTAGGAAGTCTATGAAGCCGTGTCTAGTAGGGCCTTAGTTATCGATGTGTTGTGCGCCATATTTATAATTGAGGGACTACATAGATATTTAGGAATTTGACCTTCATTTATAATCTAGCTCGTGCATTAGGGTTAAGTCATAGAAAGTTACTTCCGACCCTTGTTTTGTTTAATTGTGATACAAACCATGTCTGCTACAGAAAGGGATAAAGCAGCCCAACAACCCACTACTAGCACTACTCATAAGGCAACCACTCTCGGTCCATCTCTCGTATTGGTGCATATGAATAGGACTCAAGAAAGTTTGTTGGGCTCTATGCTTACAGGTTCTCAAACGCCTGGAACAGAAGGACTTACAGGGGTTTCTACACCTCCAGTGGTGCCAATGGTAGTTCCTATCCCTCCACCAAGTACCTCAGACCCAGATCTTAAGGGAGTAATACAGTTTCTTACATAGTTGGTCGCCGCTCAGGCCTAAAAATAAAGTGTGGACGTTTCTATTGCCACTCAGAGAGGGATAGCCGAATCTAGGATCAAAGATTTACTCTGTATAAATCCACCAAAATTCACAGGTTCTAAGCTTGCAGAGAATCCTCAATAATTTATTAATGAGGCTTATAGAATTTGTAAGATGATGCGGGTCTCAGATGCAAATACAGTTGAATTGGCCGCCCATCGACTGAAAGATGTTGCTGTTGATTAGTATGAGATGTGGGTTGCCTCAAGAGGTTAGGAAGATCCTCCTATGGTTTGGGCAAAATTTGCAAAATCCTTCATGGATCATTTAATGCCACTAGAGCTCAGATAGGCGAAGGTGGATAAATTTCTATCTTTAAAGTAGTGTAGTCTTAGTGTCAAAGAGTATTGTTTGTGGTTTACATAGTTTTCCAAATATGCTCCTAAGGTGGTTAACACACAAGCAAAATGGATTCATCGCTTTGTGAATGGCCTTGTGGGTCCCTTAAAGGACCTTCTTTCGATTGCTTCTATGAATAAGGATTTGGATATAACAAAGATCATGGTACGTGCTCAACAGATAGAGGAAGATCAGCGTAATCGTGAAATAGATAGTGAAAGGGAGAAGAGTAAGAGAGCTAGGACGACCAGCGAGTATCAGAGAAGTAGTGGAGCTACCACTAGAAGAGGGTGCGCTCCACATCTAATACTCCAACTTAGTTCTTGAGGCACAGGTACGATCAGAGTCATACTTCTAGAGCACGAGACTTACGACCTTAGAGAGGCACTAGTCGAGGGCTACCACCCCGGCCTACATGCAGGCAGTGTGGCCGACCACATGGATAAGAGTATCGGCATGGTTCAAATACATGTTACTAGTATAGTATAAAAGGTCATATGGTACGTGATTTTCCATAACTCATAGGTAAAGGTAGAGGTGATCGATCACAACCTATAAGGTCTGCATCAGCTTTATCTTCATCTTCATCAGTGTCTTCTTCTTCTTCTCGTAATCCTCAAGCATCAGTAAGTAGAGGATATGGTAGGGGCAGAGGGCCTGATTTAAGCACAGGCCCAAACCGTATGTATGCATTAACTGGTCGGCAAGATTCAGAGGCATCTCCAGATGTGGTCACAAGTACCTTAGCTATCTTTTCACATAATGTATATGCCTTGATAGACCCAAGACCTATATTTTCATATGTTACTCCATTCGTGGCTAAGAAGTTTGGAGTGGAGCCAGAGTTGTTATGAGAACTATTTGCGGTATCGACTCCAGTAGGAGATTCTATTATAGCTAAAAGGGTTTATTATGATTGTGTGGTGACAGTATGTGGTCGTGCTACATAGGCTAATCTGATTGAACTTGAAATGGTTGATTTTAATGTTATTACGGGTATGGATTGGTTATTCTCTTGTTATGCTACAGTTGATTGTCGATCCAAAATATCTTATTTCCATTTCCCAAGAGTTTCAGTCTTAGAGTAGAGAGGTGACTCTATGATACCTAGAGGGAGGTTTATTTTCTTTCTTAAGGCATAAAAGCTTATCGCAAAGAGGTGTTTGTATTACCTAGCCCAAGTAAAAGAAATTGAGACCGAAAATCAGGCACTAACTCTAGAATCTGTACCAGTGGTGAAAGAGTACTCAGATGTATTTTCTAACGAACTTCCTGGATTACCTTCTGTTAGAGAGATCGATTTTGGTATTGATATGTTTCTCGGTACTTAGCCGATATCAACTCCACCTTATAAAATGGCGCCTTCAAAATTGAAAGAGTTAAAAGAGCAGCTAAAAGACATACTTGATAAAGGTTTCATTCGGCCCTGTATATTACCTTGGGGTGCGGCAGTGCTTTTTGTATGCAAGAAAGACGACATGTTATGAATGTGTATAAATTACAGGCAGCTGAACAAAGTGACAATGAAGAATAAGTACCCTCTCCCTCGAATAGATGATTTATTTGATCAATTGTAGGGAGCTAAATGCTTTTCAAAGATTGATTTAAGGTTCAATTATCACCATTTAAGAATTCGTGAAGCAGATATTCCCAAAATAGACTTTCGGACAAGATATGGTCACTTTGAGTTTCTTGTCATGTTATTTGGACTAACGAATGCTCCGGCGGCCTTCATGGATATGATGAATAGGATTTTCAAACCCTTCCTTGATATGTATGTGATTGTATTTATAGATGATATCTTGATATATTCATGTAATGAAGTTGAGCATGCAAATCATTTGAGGTCAGTATTACAGAGGCTCAGAGAGCACCAGTTGTATGCTAAGTTCTCTAAGTGTGAGTTTGGGTTGACATCGGTAGCCTTTCTTAGTCATGTGGTATCTGGAGATGGCATCCGAGTAGATTTTTAGAAGATTGAAGCTGTGAAGAATTGGCCTCGACCAACCACTCCTACTGAGGTGCATAGTTTCTTGGGGCTAGCAGGTTACTATAGGAGATTTATGAAGGGTTTTTTTATCTATATCTACTCTATTGACCAAATTGATGCAGAAAATGATTAAGTACCAGTGGTCAGATGCTTGTGAAAGAAGTTTTCAAAAGATAAAACATAGATTAACTACCGCGCCAGTTCTAGCCTTACCAGAGGGCACAAAAGGATATGTGGTGTATGGTGATGCTTCAGGTGTTGGTTTGGTTTCACCCTAATGCAGCATGGAATAGTTATAGCATACGCTTTTGGACAATTAAAGAAGCATGACTAGAATTATCCCACTCATGACTTAGAGCTTAGAACAGTGGTATTTGCACTAAAAGTTTGGTGTCATTATTTATATGTAGTACATGTTGATATCTTTACAGATCATAAGAGTCTTCAATATCTATTCAAGCAGAAAGACCAGAATCTGAGACAGAAGAGGTGACTAGAGTTATTGAAAGACTATGATGTCAATTTTCTCTATCATCCAGGCAAGGATAATATTATAGCTGATGCTGTTTGTTAACTATCCATGGGTAGTCTAGCACATCTGCCACCTGTTCAACAGGAAGTAGCAAGAGATATTCACAAATTGGCTAATCTGGGCATTCGCCTTGTGGATTTTGAAGATGGTGGCATTGTTGTACTTAATTCAGCCTAGTCATCGCTTGTGGCATTAGTTAAGTAGAAACAGTATGATGATCCCTTATTATTCTAGTATAGAGAGAGAATTCAACAACATTGAGTCACAACAATTGAGCTAGCAAGTGATAGTACTTTGAGGAGTCGAGGTAGATTGTGTGTACCTGATGTAGATAGGTTGCGACAACAGATTATGGTTGAGGCACATTGCTCTTGTTATTTAATTCATCCTAGCTCTACAAAAATGTATCATGATCTTAAAAAGATCTACTAGTGGAATGACCCGAAGAAAGACATAGCAGAATATGTGGCACAGTGCTCTAATTGTCAGCAAGTAAAAGTGGAGCATCAAAGACCCGGTGGCCTAGCTCAAACCTTTAGTATTCCTGTAGGATGTAGGCTTACCTTTTTCTTATTGAAAACATGACTCTATTTGGGTAATAGTTGATCGGTTGACGAAATCAACTTATTTTCTCCCTGTTAAATCTACCAGCTCGACTGAAGATTATGCTAAGCTATATATAAAAGATATTGTCAGTCTACATGGGATTGCAATGTCTATTATTTCAAATAGAGGTTCCCCATTTAAATCTCAATTTTGGAGATCATTTCATAGGAGCTTACGTACGCAGGTGAACCTTAGTACTGCATTTTATCCTTAGATAAACGGCCAAGGTGAGTGCACCATTCAAATGCTTGAAGATATATTGAGAACATGTGTGCTGGATTTTTAAGGTAATTGGGATGATCATTTGCCTTTAACAGAATTTGCTTATAATAACAGTATCACTCCAGCATTGGCATGGCTCCATTCGAAGCTCTCTATAGGAGGTGACGTAGTTCACCTATTGGTTGGTTTGAAGTAGGCGAGACACAGGTATTGGGTTCGAATTTAGTCCATCAAGTTATCGAAAAGGTTAAACTGATACGGGAATGGTTGAAGACTATCCAGAGTAGGCAAAAATCGTATACAGACGCACTACGTAGAGATTTAGAATTTCAAATTAATGACTTCGTTTTCTTAAAAGTGTCTCCTATGAAAGGCGTTATGCAATTTGGTAAGAAGGGTAAGTTGAGTCTGAGGTATATTGGGCCCTGTAGAATTATTTGCAAAATTGACCAGGTAGCCTATGAGCAAGAATTACCTCCAGAGTTAGTTGAAGTGCATCCAGTCTTTCATGTGTCTATGCTACGTAAATGATTAGGAGAGTCATATCAATTCATACCTATAAAGGGGATTGAGTTGGCCGAGACTTATCATTTGAGGAAGTCACCGTGGCTATATTAGATCGGAAGGTCAAAAAGTTGAAATCTAGAGACATAGCTTCAGTAAAGGTGTTGTGGAGGAATCAAAACGTAGAAGAAGCCACTTGGGAAGCAGAAATAGATATGAAATATAAGTACCCTTAATTATTTCAAAAACTATTAGAAGGTTCTTGAACTACTTATCCCAATATATGATCATCAGTTTCTACTATATTTTGTTTTGTTGATATCTGATTTTTTTACTAATATGTTTAGGTACATGACTTGTGCCTATAATTCTTGAGATTTTTATGGAAACAGTGTGTGGATACGGATTATAAGGTAAGTTACATGGTCAGTTATGACTTTTAATTATGTGAAAGGCCAAGAGGAGCCTCGTGTACTATTTCTTGAGTTTAAGGCCAAGCGGAGCCTCGTACGTATTTGTTGAGTATTATATATGTTATGATGCTCTGTGAAGCGTATTTGGATGTGTTCTGGATAGCTGACAGGTACCCGATAGTCCTATTTATAAAGAAAACTTAGACAAAATTTTTGAAAATTTAGGGAGTTAGTAAAATTTTAAGGGTTTATCGTTCGATAAAGTAAGACTGAACTTGGTTAAATGATATAGTGGAGGTGTTAGATTATGGTGGAATGGGTAATAAGCTATAAACATCATTCGAGGATGAATGATCCTAAGTGGGGGAAATTGTAACACCTCAAAAAGTTTTGAATCCAAGTTTAATATTTTAAGTGAACATGAGGTGTACGTATTTTACGGAGAACTATAGTGCATACATGCACACATAACTATTGTGAATATAATTTATATGATTACTGCTAGTTGGAAAAATAAATTGAAAATTCTTGAACCTTAAGAATTTCGAATTTTTTTAAGTGGATCCCACTTTAGCCCCCATAAACATATTAAAATGATAAGAAATATAAGGAAGGGATTTTGTTTTGAAAAAGTCGCTACAGTAATAGTAACATTTGACAAAAAGGAAGAAGTTGTATATATACTCTATAGTAGGATTAAGAAAGGAAAAAAAAGGAAAAGAAAAACACTTCTCTGTTCATTCCAGAAACTACAACCATAATACCCTTTGTCCTTCTTTCTTTCTTCATCAATAAAAAGAGAACCCAAAGGGATTACGAGGAAGATTATAATCGAAGGAGGATACCTTGTCCTTACGGAACATACAAGTTAAAGAGCTTTGTGGCATCCTAAAGAAATTTCAAGAATTTGATTCATAAATTCTTAGTTGAAAAACTAAATCTCAAAAGGTAAATTCCCTATCCCATCCTTTTGAATTTAAATTTTAGACAAGTATTTGAGTGTATCTTATTTGGGTTTTTGCACTACTTTTGAAGTGGGTTTATGAAAAAAAAAGGAGGAAAAGGGAAAATTCTGATATAAGAGGAGCTTGGATTTAGCGTTGAATTCTATTAGTTGGAAAGGGGTAGAATTCATTTTGGACTATTGTTGAGAATTTCCATTGATTTCAGGCACGAGCAAAAAATATTAAAATAAATTGTTAAATGTTCCTTCGGGTTATTAATGAGTGTATATGTTATCCTTGTAGCTAGTGAATTGTCTATCGGATAACAAAAGTTGGTGGCTTGAATGATAAAAGCTATACTCCATGGGTTAAGTCATTTGGGACCGAAATACTATCATAGCTAGTTAAAACAATAAGGTATGTAAAGAAAAACCCTTCTTCTCCATTAAGGCACCACCTTACGTCATGTACCCCTTCTTATTAATGTTAATATAATTCTTATGAAATACAGATACAGAATCTTTATATTACCTTACATACCTTTCCCTCGCGCTACCATCAGGCTTACGAGTACCTATCTTTCCCTTTTGTGTTCAGTTTTCATGATACTTCCATATTATCAAAAGTTTCTGTACTTGAAGCCCTTACAAGTTAGGAGTAAATAGTGATAGCATAGTTTCACTTGTATATAGTAGGTAAACGATCATTATCATAACTCATATGTCATAGGACTCTAAGGCATTACTTGATAAACATTAACGATGGGAGGGTACATAGGTTGGGCTTGGCATATCGCTCGACGTGATACTGTGCACAGGATCGAGACCAGACCACTATAGCGAGCCCAACCATTAGGCGTACCCGCCTTTGTGGCATCATTTGTATTTGAAATCAGTTAGAACGTCATGTATTGGTTTTTCCTGACTCGATCCAACATATGACATATATGTCCTGCGGGTAGACCCTCATAGTAAGCCCCTGGGAGGGGCGTACCTGGATACAAACTGCAATTACAGTTACATTTATGGGATCATAGCAATGCATATGTAAGCAATATATGCTTTATACTTGCCTCAGATTGCCTTCGGAAAGTCAATTTGTGATCATTTGTATGACTTGTAGGACAAGTGCATCACCTAGACAACGTATAGGTTTTGTATTATAATGAACGTTTTTCTAACTATTATATATGATGCTAATAAAATTGGTGCATAAGTTGTTAGTTCATATTGTATAGGTGTGATTTGTTCTCTCATACATTTCTCACTTTACCACTTGACTCATATGCGCTTCTGTATTTGTCTAGCTATTATTATGTCTGATTTTACACCGGTACATGTTGTTTATGTACTGACGTCTCGGGCCCACTATGTTTTAATAATGCAGGCTCCGATCCGCCTGATAGCAGACGTCCACGTTAGGCTCTATTATCGTTTTCAGCTGATATTTTGGTGAGCTCCAATTCTCTCTGGAGCTAGTTTATGCCTAGTATTTTTTTATTATGTACAGGTCTCTGGTTAGGCATGACGGGCCTAATGCTAACTAGCCATTTGTAGTATAGTGTGTAAACTGACTAGAGGCTTCATGGACATCGTGTAGTATTGTATAATTTTGTTAATGTAACTCTCTCGTGTATATATGCAATGCTTATCGAGTATCCTACCCGTTATTATCTTAACATCACGTACGTCGTAAAGTGCTTGTAGAGTAAATGTATACGGTTCTTGTCCTTCATTATCATTTTGGGGTGTGACAAATATTTTTCAAAAAAGTATTTCTATGAAAAAGCTACATTTTTTAGTGTCTGAATAATAATTTTATTGAAATACTTTTTTTTTTCAAAATCTGGTCAAAACACTTAACTTTTTGAAAAAAACATGAAAAAAATACTTTGCCGAACAAGTAGTTTTGATTTATAAGAACAATAAATCATTTATTACACTACTATCTTTTAAAAGAGTCTCTCATTATTATTGACTAGGGCTAAGCTCGGGTCCAATTTACATTAAAATTTAAATTTATAATTTTTGTTAATTTTTCTTTTTAATTTGTTTTTGCAACATTATATTAGTGGCAAAGATAGTTTGGTAACTTTTCAATATTTCTAATATTTAATTATATTAAAAAACATGCAAATTAAAACTAACATTTTTTTAGAGTATATTTTAGATTTTTCTATTTTTTTTTTTAAAGTAAATGAATGCACCAAAGCTTTCTCTTTTCATTTTTACCAAAAGTTTTGTGATTATAGATTTTAATAACCCAAATTGAATTTTCCTTAGGTTAGATTAACTTTGTTATTTTTTTCACAATTAGACTTATATTGGGAAATTCTCTCTTTTTTTTTCAAATAAATAATTGTATTGTGAGATTAAATTAATATAAAAATAGTTGATGCCACAAAACAAAAAATGGCACTTAAAATTAAGTAATTAAAATATTGATATGAATTTTCGAGCATTTGAATACATAATAGAAGCAACTGTTGTATTCAAAAACGATGGTAAAAAGTACAAATTCACTTATTATAATGGGAAAAGACATATTTACCTGTAAACTTGTCATGAAAATTCACTTTAGCCATTAAATTTAATCTGTAATTATTTATCTCCTAAAAAATTTTTATATGAATTTTTACCATCCTCAAAAAATTATATCACTCTCACTATGGAGAGTGTATCACACTCGCGCCACGTTGGAACCATGTCGTAGCCATGTCGGATCCACGTTAAAGCCACATAAATAATATTTTTTAAAAATAATATATATATATATATATATATATATATATATATATATATATATATATATATATATATATATATATATATATATATGTTGTTGAATCTTTGCTTCAATTATTCAGGCTATTCCTATGCATTTTTTATCAATTTCAACTATGTTTTTGTTTTTATAGATATTTTCATAATTTGAATTGATAACCGTATATAAAACTTGATAATAGATGTTCATAATATAATTACCTCATTTGAATAAATCTTCTCCTTTTACTTAAAGTGCAAACTTACAACTTGTTTGGATGGTGGTTTCCCATGGTATGGTATGGTTACCATGAAAACCATGTTTGTTTTCATAATTTCCTAAAAAGGGTGGTATGGTATGGTACTATTCCATGGTTTGATAACCATGGAATCCATCAATCTCTTGAACCACCAAATTGGTGGTGTGCCATGATTTCCTTTTTTTTTTTTTCAACTATATCCTCATATAATTTTCTGTACTCCAATTTTACCCTTCGCTACTTATTAACCAAATAGTTGCTATTTCTATTTGGAAGCTTGAACTCAGGTGGATACCTTGAAAAGAACTACGAACAATAATACTAAATGGTGGAAGAGGAAGATATTCTACCTTGGTCAAGTGATATATTATGAAAGAGAAATAATAATACTAAATTGAGGAGATTACACACGACCCAAAGACGGAGGTGATAAAGAGCAAGATTCCAGTTTATTGCATTACTGGAATTACTTCAAAGAAGCAGTTTATTGCTCTGCTTGTTTGTTTTCTGTACACATGCAAGACTTTAGAAGAAATAGCTTACATGGCTTGAGTTTAAAATTTATAATAATCGGGGGTATTTTAGTAAAATTATCCTTTACGATACAATATCATACCATCAAATAAAAAAAAAAACTATTATTAAACCACAGTGAACGATATAATCAATCCAAAAATGGTACTATACCATATCATACTGTACCATATCATAGGCCAAATCATCAATAACCCCTTAAACTTGTCCTTAAAATTCACTTAGACCCTTAAACTAAGGCTTGTACCTATTAAACCCCAAAACCCCCTCATTTGGTTCTAATTGGGCATTTTTTTCCGTATCAGCAAAAAGTTCAAAGTGTGTGTTGCACACACACGATGACGTGGCAAAATGAGTTAATTATAAGCTGAAACGTGGCATTGTTGGTCCAATAATTATTAAAAATTAATTATAATTTTTTAAAAAAAGTATATAAAAATGGCATTGAGGAAATTATTAAAAAATAATGCTAAAATTATTTAAAAAATAAATATAAAAATAGATTATTTAAAAAAATTATAATTTTTTATAAATAAAATAAAATATTAAAAATTATTTAAAAATAAAAAATTAATTGTTAAAAAAATTATAAAACTTTTTAAAATGAAAATAAAAAAGGCATTGAGGATCCAAATTATGAAAAAATAATTATAAATTTTTTTTTAAAATAAAAATAAAAAGCTGATTATTTAAAAAAAATTATAATTTTTTTTAAAATGAAATATATTATTAAAAAATTATTTAAAAAATAAAAAATTAATTATTAAAAAAAATTATAATTTTTTTTAAAATGAAAATAATAAATGGCATTGTGCATCCAAATTATGAAAAAATAATTATAAAATTATTAAAAAATAAAAATAAAAAACATATTATTTAAAAAAATTATAATTTTTTTTAAAAACATGAAATAAATTATTAAAAAATTACTTTTTAAAAAAAGTATTGTTAAAAAAATCAGAAAATTTTATAAAAATGAAAATAAAAAATGGCATTGAGGATATAAATTATGAAAAAATAATTATAAAATTATTTAAAAAATAAAAATAAAAAAATTCTTATTTAAAAAATATTATAACTTTTTAAAAAAGGAAATAAATTATTAAAAAATTATTTAAAAAATAAAAAATTAATTATTAGAAAAAATTGTAAAACTTTTTAAAATGAAATTAAAAAATGGCATTGAGGATCCAAATTATGAAAAAATAATTTTAAAATTATTTAAAAATAAAAAAATAATTATTTAAATGAAATTTAATTTTTTTTAAAAAATTAAAATGAAAAACAGATTTTTTTAAATTCAATTTTATTAAATAAAAAATAAAATTGGGGTCCTCTAATGCTTTTGGGGGCCTTTAGTGTTAAAAAAAGAAATTTGTTATTGAAAAAATTTTGTGGCCCTAAATGCCACTTGAAAACTTTTTATTCATAAATTAGAAAAAAAAATATTTCTCACGCAGCTCCTGTGATGACACTGCACACGTAGTACCACATAGGCAAAAAATGTTCAATTAAAATAAAATTCGAGAATTTAGGAGTCTGATAGAAACATATCTTAGTTTAGGAATCTAAATAAATTTCGCAATAAATTTGAGTGTTTATCAATAAATTTGACCCATATTATACTGTATAATATATTATAAAATCATGGCTTCTTTGGGTTCATTAAAATTTATAAAAAAGAAAAAACTCCTCGCCCGTCCAATTCTTGATAACCCCCTCCCCCCCAACCCCAACGTTGCTGAGTCCCAGTTTCTAATTCCCCCTGCCAAAACTTATTTATCTTCTTCTTCCTCCTATACTTCATTTATTCCCTTTTTTTTTTCTCTTCAAAGTAGTTGTTGATGTTGGCATTAACATCGCCACTTTTCGTTCAAGTTGGAAAATTTACCAGTGACATTCTGTCAGATACACGGGTTGATTCAGGCGTGTAGGGATAGTAAATTGATTTTGGTTAAGGTTAATGATAATGGTAAGAAATTGGATGAGCTTCGATCGATGCTGAAAGGTCTTTCGTTGAAGAGGAGTAATATTGAATTTACGAATTCGATTGGGTCTTCAGGATGGATGAATGGTTCTAGTTTTGGTAGCTCAAATGGATTTTTAGGATGGTCTGATGTGCCTCCAATTCCTGATTTCGTGGTTGGGTTTCAAGTGCCACGTCAAGACTTGAAATTGAAGTTGCTTCAAGAGAAAGATCAAGTGTTGGTTCTTTCTGCTCCTCCTGGCTGCGGAAAGTCTACTTTGGCAGCAATGGTTTGTCAAGAGGATGATATAAAAGGTATTTGGGACAGTGATGGAGTCAAAATTTTTACTGAATTCGTTCAGAAGTAAATATGCGAAATAATCGAAAGGATTATATATATACATAAAAGTATTTTTAATAATATAAAAATAATATATTTTAAGAAAAATAGAGGAAGAAAAAAATATGAAGTGATGGGGTGTGAGGAAGAGGAAAAAAATAATAGTTGGATATTTTAAAGTGAGTTCTCTTAATTTTTTTTAAAACTTTTTTTTTCACTAAAATGCACTTTCATGTCGAAGGAGCAAAATAATATATTTTAAAATTAATAAGGAAGGTAAATAGTTACAGGTTAAATTTAAGGTTAAAATAAATTTTTTTGACAAGTTTAGGAAGGTAAACATGGCTTTTCCTATTGCAATCTTGAGTACAAATCAAGAATATTGATATGTTGGCATCATTTCAATATACTTTTTTAGATATTTTTTTTTAAAATTAAATCTGACAAAAGGAACTATAAAAGTTGATGAATTTGTTTTAACTTTAATCTTTCCTCCTTAAAAATACATGGAAAGAAATGGTGTAATTTAAAAACTTTCTCAGTTTAATTTATTTTTTAAGAAAATCAATAGTGTAATTTTCTTAAACAGGAATGGAGCTTTAGTATTTCAGGTTTAACTTAACCATTCTATCCTAAATTATATAAAAAATTGTTATTCCATATTTTTTAAAACATATCAATATATATCTAAAAGTGTGGCAACAATCACTCTTGTTTGGAATTATTTAGTATTATTACAATTTGAAGAGGTATATCGAATCTGTAATTATTTTTTTTTCAAATATGTTTAGCTATGAATAAAAATAATTTAAATTTAATAGTTAAGCATATACTAAGGTAGAAAGGAAATGTCAAGTAAACCCTTTTACTTGTCTATAATAAATTTCTTAACAAGCTTAATAATCATTTTCACGAAAAAGAACAATAATAAATTTTTGAGTCAATTTTTAATTTGATCAAATCAATATTCAATAGTTCTTTTATGGTATCAGTATCATCGTTTTCATAACTCATCACACTTTGTATAATATTTAAGAAGCCAATAATCTTGTTCACGTTTACCAAAATGGGTGAAAATTGATAAGGCCATTAAAAATTTAATGGAAGATAAAATAGACAACTAATTCACGTGAAAATTGCAAAAAATAAGGTGCTCTCCCTTATACAGCAGTAAAGTAAAATAATAAATTGCTAATTAAGTAGTAACATTGAAGAGAGATAACAAGCAAATTAAATGAGAGATGACAAGCAAGTTAAATAAGTACTCCTGTAACTACTACAACAATAACAACATACCCAATGTATTCTTACATAGTGGGGTTTAGGGAGGGTAAAGTGTATGCAGATCATACCACTATCTCAGGTGAAGTAGAGAGGCTGTTTTCGGTAGATCCTTGGCTTAGAACCGATAACAGTATAAGAAACACAAAAGATAAGTGCAAAATAAACTAACACCGCTAGCAACAAGATAATACTACAACCACAAGATAAAAATAAGAACTATCTAATCGAAATCATAGACATCGCACAACACCATGAATAAAACCTACAGACACAAATGAACGCTCCCTTATTGTTACCGATGCACTCCCACCTCCTAATTCTCTACCCTAATCCGCGTCCTCCACTCCTTTCTATCAAGGGTTATGTCCTCTGTAAGTTGTAACTGCTCCATATCATGCCTAATCACCTCCTTTTAATATTTCTTCGGTCTAAATTATTAAAATGTTATGAATACGTGAATGATCATTTATCACACCCACAAGCAATTTTGCAAGCAGATTTCTATAAGTAACTTATATATATGTGTTGGGTTATTAAGAGGTGTAAATGAAAAATGAAACTATGGTGTGTTTTTTCTTTTTTCAAAAAGACATTAAGAGAAAAGATGCAATTTGAATAGACACCTTTTTTATTTGAATGGTTATGACCTTTCCAATGGTTGTGACTTTTTCGAAGAATTGTACCTTTTTTGAAGAGTTGCACCTTTCTGAACCATTGCTTCTCTTCATGAATCAACATCTTGATGGCTATAAATACTTGAATTTTTTCGCAGGTAAAGATAATTGTTAAGAGTTGAAAACATTATTCTTCTTCTTAAAAACACTCTTGTGATCATCAAACTGTTGAGTGCGTTCGAAGTTTCTGAGAGTTTAATGTACCGCTACTTTCAGAAAGTGAACCATTTTATCCTGGGAGGAAATATTTCATAACCTCGGGTACTTGAGGGAAATAAATTGCTTAAGGATACACCATGAAGTCAGTGGACTTGGTTCTTAAATTTCTGCTTCATCTTCATTTCTTAATAATTGATAAACACTTCATTTGATAGTTTTCTGATTATTCATTTGAACTTGTGTTTAAAGGTGTTGAACTTCATTGTAGTTCTTGAAAACTTATTCTTGAGCTTAGTTTGAAGTTTGTATAGAAAACATACAAATTTTATACCCGTCGGAACAATATCTTAAGGAATTTATTCGTAAATATATATATAAATATATTTTGCTTGTTTGGTGAAATTTTCTTTTCAATAAATTACTTTTATAACCTGTATTGTTTGGTTTCTGTATATTAAAGCTTATTATTTTCTACTCTGTTTGAACTTAAAAAGTGATTTGAAGACGTAAAATTTTCATCACAAATTAAAGGTCATTCAGTTAATGATTAGAAGAACGTAAAAACTTCATCGTTAAACTAGAAACAAGTGGTTTTTAAAGTTGTTATAACTTTATAATTAGCATTCTGATATACTATGTTGATTGTCTTTTTGTGACAGAAAAATGACTACTAATGGTCATGCAACTGATGGTGTGACAAGTGTAGTAGCAACAAATGTTGCTACAACAAGCCGCACAAGTTCTACGCCGGCAATGGCAACTGTGGAGAGACACAAAAATTATTCAGGTATAGATTTTAAATATTGGCATCAGAAAATGTTCTTCTATTTGACAACTTTATGTCATCAAAGGTTCATAACTGAAGATGCTTCAGAATTATTTGAAGAAACATCGGACAAGGAGCGGTTCGTTAAAATAGAGGCATAGAAATATTTGAATTTCTTATGCAAGAATTATATCCTATGTGGCGTCCAAGACGATTTGTACAATGTGTACAGTAGAATGAAGACTTCGAAAGAGTTGTGGAATGCGTTGGAATAAAAGTATAAAATTGATGATGCCGGAACTAAAAAGTTCTTTGTTGCAAGGTTCCTTGACTACAAAATGATTGACAGTAAGACTGTTGTATCTCAAGTATAGAAATTGCAAATAATCATCCACGATCTCCTTGCTGAAGGTATGAATATAGTAAATACCTTATTTGAACATATTAAATATGTTCTTAATACTCACATTACCTTTGATGTAAGTTTGATTGTGAATGAGACCTTTAAAGTGACAGCTATAATAGAGAAGTTGCCACCCTTATGAAAGGACTTTAAAAATTACTTGAAACACAAAAGGAAGAATATATCTATCGAAGACCTCATTGTGAGGTTGCGCATTGAGGAAGACAACAAAGCTGTCCACAAAAGGTCGAAAAGAAACTTTACAATCAGTGGAGCCAACATTGTAGAGGACGACCCTAACAACTCAAAAAAATGAAAGAAAGCTGTACAACAAAGCAATCCGCCAAAGAAGAAATTCAAGAAGAAGTGCTTTAATTGTGGCAAGAATGGCCACAAATCAGTAGATTGTCATGCCTTCAAAGAAAGGCAAGAAGAAAGATCAAGCCAACATGGCTGAATACAAAAACAAAATGGATGATTTATGTGCTATTCTTTCAGAATGTAACTTGGTGGGAAATGATAGAGATTGGTGGATAGATTCCTGTTTCACCCGTCATGTATGTGACAACAATGAGTTATTTTCTTCATACGCTCCGACTCAAGATGAGGAAAATTATCTATATGGCAAACTTCACAACAACCAAGGTTGAAGGGGCGGGAAAATCTGCTTGAAAATGACTTCGGACAAAGTGTTGACTCTCAACAACGCCCTTTTTGTACTTGAGTATCGAAAGAACTTGATTTTCATATCACCCCTGACCAAAAATAGATTCAAATATGTATTTATTTTTGATAAGGTTGTAATTAGCAATGAGAAATTGTATGTAGGAAAAAGGCTACCTCATCGAGGGCCTATTTAAAATGGATGTAATGATTGTTGAAATCAATAAAAATTCTATTTATTCTTACTTGCTTGAGTCTAATGAATTGTGGCATGAACGATTAAGACATGTCAATTATAAAACTTTGCGAAAACTAATTAACTTAGAAATTTTGTCAAACTTTGAGTGTAATAAATCAAATTGTTAAACGTGCGTGGAATCAAAGTATGCTAAGCATCCGTATAAGTCAATTGAAATAAATTCCAATTTCTTACACTTAATCCACACAGACATTTGTGATATGGAGTCAACAACAACTCGTGGTGGGAAAAAGTATTTTGTAATTTTTGTTAATGATTGCACTATATATTGTTATGTCTATTTGTTAAATAGTAAAGATGAAACAATAGATACGTTTAGGCTATATAAAACATAAGTTAAAAATTAGTTAGAGAAAAAGATCAAAATAATAAGAAGTGATAGGGGTGGAGAATATGAATCTCCTTTTGCAGAAATATGTGTAGAGAATGAAATTGTCCATCAAACTACTTCCCTGTATTCACCTTAATATAATAAGATTATGAAAAGGAAGAATTGAACCTTAAAGGAAATGATGAATGCCTTAATTATAAGTTCAGGTTTATCACAAAACTTATAGGAAAAAACTATCCTTACAACTAACCGAATACTCAATAGAGTGTACCATAGTAAGGCACTATCAATTCCATATGAAAAATGGAAAGAAAGAAAACCCAACTTGAAATATTTCAAAGTGTGGGGGTGTGTAGCAAAAGTCCAAGTTTCTATGCTTAAAAGGGTGAAGATATGACCTAAGACTATGGATTGTGTATTTATAGAATATGCTAAAAGGAGTAAAGCATGTTGATTTTTAGTTCATAAATCCGAACACCTAGATGTCAATGAAAATACGGTAATTGAATAAGATAATGCTGAGTTCTTTGAACACATTTATCCCTATAGAACTAGACATGTACAGTCTAGTGAAGGGTCTAAATGACCTCGAGATGAACCAAGTGAGAATGTACATAATGATGAGAATCCAAGACGTAGTACACATGAAAGAACATCAACTTCGCTTGGATAGAATTTTATAAGATTTCTCCTAGAAATGAGACTCAAACATTTAAAGAAGTGATGTTGTCTTTAGACTCATCCTTTTGGAAAGAGACAGTCAATAGTGAGATTGATTCAATCTTGAGAAACCATACTTGGGAGTTGGTTGATCTTCCTCCAGGAAATAAACCTTTAGGTTCTAAATGGAACTTTAAAAGGAAAATGAAAGTGGATGATACTATTGATAAATACAAGGCAAAACTTGTAGTTAAAGACTTCAAACAGAAGGAAGACCTTGATTATTTTGATGCATACTCACCTGTAACAACGATAACATCAATTCAAATATTATTTGCCTTGGCAGTAGTATATAGTCTTGAAATCTATCAAATGTATGTGAAAACAACATTTCTAAATGGAGAATTGAAGGAAGAAATTTACATAGAACAACCCGAGGGTTTTGTGGTTCCTGGTAAAGAAAAGAAGGTGTGCAAACTTGTTAAGTCAATTTATGGACTAAAACAAGGACCCAAACAATGACATGCAAAGTTTGACCATATTATTTTGGCAAACTGATTTAAGATAAACGAATGTGATAAATGTATTTGCATTAAAGATACTCAAATCAAAAGGTCATTGTTTGTTTTTATGTGGATGATATGTTGATCATTAGTAGAGACATTTATGATATAAATGCTACGAAACAAATAAGCAAGTTTGATATGAAAAACATTGGAGTGGCGGATGTGATTTTAGGAATAATAATTCATAAAACTCCACAGGGGTTGGCGTTGCCACAGTCTCATTACATAGAAAAGGTACTTGACAAGTTCAAGTATTTAGATTTTGTATTGCCAAGACTCCATTAGATGTGATCTTTACACTTCAAAAGAATAAAGGTAAAAGTGACTCATAGTTGGACTACACAAGAGTGTTGGGATATTTAATGTATATCATAAACTATACATGGCCAAACATAAAATGTGCTATTAGTAAATTTAATCGGTACACGAGTAATCCCAATAAAACTCATTGGATGGCAATGAAAAGAGTTTTGGGGTATCTTAAATACACTCAAGACTATGCTTTACATTATAATAAATCTTCGACGATAATTGAAGGATATAATGATACAAATTGGATCACTGGATCAAATGAAGTAAAATCCATGAGTGGATATGTATTTACTTTAGGTAGAGGAGCAGTCTCTTGAAAATTATCCAAACAGACATATATTGAACGCTCTATAATAGAATCTGAATTTTTCGCATTAGATAAAGCAGTGAAGAAGCTGAATGGCTCCAAAATTTTCTGGAAGATATTCCTTATTAGCTCAAATCATTGGCACCAGTATGCATACACTGTGATAGCTAAGTTGTGATAGGTAGGGTAGGGAGCATAATTTATAATGGTAAATCCTATCATATAAGACAGAGACATAATACCATTAGAGAACTACTCTCTAGTGGAATTATCACTGTTGACTATGTGAAGTCAAAGGATAATGTGTTGGATCTACTTATAAAAGGCCTATCTAAAGAGGAAGTTGAGAAAACATCGAAGAAAATGGGTTTACGACCTAGGACAAGTCAGCATGGTGGTAACTCTGCCTAGCAGACTGGAGATCCAAGAGCTAGGTTCAAGGATATCAAACAAAGCTGTGACTAACGGTTCAACATTGTAAATATACTTAACTCATTCTTATGATGCAGACAATATTTAGGAAAAAAGGATTTGAGGGTGAAGTGGAATTCGCTTCAAGGAGAATGTTTGTAAAGGCCTATTCTTTATGCTCTTATGAAACCAGGACATATTTATGTCTGAAACAAAAAAAACCGTGAGAACTATAAATGATAAAAGGTTGTTTATGTGACATGTGTAGTCTAGGTATGCATTAAAATTAGACGGTTCAAAGATATCAAATCTACCAATCGACCAAGTGTATTCGATGCATGTTTACTATGATAAGTTCAATGGAAAACCCACCTATCTATATGCAATTAGTCTTTGCTTGTTGATCACATACTTATTCGTAAATCTCTTATAAGATAACCATTTCCCATTCATGTGGGGGATTGTTGGGTTATTAAGAGGTGTAAATAAAAAATAAAAAGGTGGTGTTTTTTTCGAAAAGACACTAAGATAAAGGATATAATTTGAATAGGCACCTTTTTGAATTGAATGGTTATGACATTTCCAATGATTGTGATTTTTTCGAAAAGTTGCACCTTTTTGAAGAGTTGCGCCTTTATGAACGGGTGCACCTTTCTGAACCATTGCTTCTCTTCATGAATCAAAACCTTGATGGCTATAAATACCTGATTTTTCCTCAGGTAAAGACAATTTTTTAGAGTTGAAAACATTCTTCTTATTATTAAAAATCTCTTGTGATCATCAAACTATTGAGTGCGTTCGAAGTTTCTGGAAGTTTAAGGTACCGCTACTTTTAGAATGTGAACCATTTTATCTTGGGAGAAAGGATTCCATAACCTCGGGTACTTGAGGGGAATAAATTCCTTTAGGACACACCATGAAGTCGGTGGACTTGGTTCTTAAATTTTTGCTTCATCTTCATTTCTTAATAATTTAAAAATACTTCATTTGATAGTTCTTTTGATTATTTATTTGAACTTGTGTTTGAATGTGTTGAACTTCATTGTAGTTCTTGAAAACTTATTCTTGAACTTAGTTTGAAGTTTGTATAGAAAATGTACAGATTTTATACCCGCTAAAACAACAATAGGTTCTTATAAGCAACTCACAAGTAGTTTTTTGAGCAGCTATAAACCACTTACAAGCAGCTACAAATAGCTTACAAGCGACTTTTCAAGTTGCTTCTGTTTTTCTATAAGTAGAAAGTTCCTTTAGTTCATTTATACACTAATATAAGTTGAATAATATATCATGCTTTCTCTATATACTTCTTTCTAGTGTATTTACTTTATAATCTTTCTTAGGGCTTTAGGATATAGGTGACAAAAGAGTTTTAAAATGATGTGTAGGTGACACAAGTCTTAATTATTAGGTGGAGGTGACAATTACTTTATTATGGATTAAGAAAGTTGGAGAAGTTTGAAAATAACCTACATGTCTCTAAATCTACACTTTGATCCAAATGTTAGTTAATATAACAGAAAATGGAGGAAAAAAAGACGCGTTTCTCTCTCTTTTTATCCATTTTGTTTTCCCTTTCTTCATGACTATTGTTGTTCATTGTTGCTACTGCTGCTTTATTCATCATCTTCTACTTCATTATCATCATCTTCTACGTCATTATCATCTTCATATTCTTCTTGTCGACTATTGTTGTTGTTGTTACCGCTACTGTTGCTATTTTACCAATTTCATAGGTCAAATTTTATTTTGAACATCACCACTTTTCACTTTGACATTACTTCATAGGAGACCTTGGTAAGTCAAATTATGATTTTTAGTCGAATTTGTCATTTGGATTACAAAGTTACTGCTGTTTTTTCCAATAATTGATAGAAGCCAATCATGAATCCAACATAAGTGCCCATAATTTAAACAGATCACTCATCTGGCGCATCAGATGAGTAATCTGTTGCAACAAAAAATATATTTATTGCATCGAACTGATTATCTATTGCATCAGACTATCTATTGCATCAAGTTTATTATTTGTTGTATCGGATTGATTATCTGTTATATCAGATTGATTATCTGTTGCATTAGATTGATTATCTATTGCATCAGACTGCTTAATCTGTTTGGAACAACATAAATCAGCCCCTAACACAAACCCAACAAATTAATCTTAAATCTTGATATTATTACTGGATTCAAAATTACTTCTTATGTCCAATCATCGATATGTTTGTTGAGAAGATAATAGACAGAATAAAAATTAAATATGAAATAAAACGGTCAAAGTTGATCAAACATATTTTTTTATTAAACTAAAACAAATAAAAATACATATACAAACTTATAAAGAAAGAACCAAAATAATCTAATTATTATTAATAGATTCTTTTTCATCATTATTATTATTATCGCCAGCCGCATCTTCGACAAGCAGCAACGCCCTTCTTATCCTGCGGATCTCCCTCAATATCCTTACTTTAAAACCTGCCAACTCCCACTGTATATCATGTACCTACCTCTGTAGTTCCCGTATATCATCTCGTAAAATAGCGATACCCCATACTGGATCACCCATAGCTGAAACACGCATAAATTGATAAAAACCGTAAAAACAAAAGTAAATAAAAGAATTCGAAAGTAATACAACATATATTTACACAAAAAGAAAGAAGATTTTTTACCAGAGATAGGAAAAAACAATCAAGTTCTTGAAGAGAAAGTAGTTGAAGGTGTAATATTATGAAAGACAAGAGCAAGAAATAAATAAATATGTGTAGTAGAATGAACAAGTAAGGAGGAACCTATTTATAGAGGATTTAATTTGAATGAGTTAGGCAAAAAGGCATGACTGTTCACCTCCATTTATTAATACTGGTGACTTTTTGATTACCGTGGAAAGTTGTGACTTGATAAGTTCTTTTTTTTAGTGACCATTTTTTTGAGTTGTGGCAACATATTATATATTTGTTGCATCAGATAATCCATCTATGACAACAGATATACCATTTGTTGCAACAAATCTATGATATGTTGCAACAAATAATATATCTGTTGCAACATATATCTTTTTAATAATCATCATATCTATATCTTTAATCCAAATTTGGTGACTTTTTTATTATTATATAAATTAAAAAAACAGATTCAAAAACAAAAAGGCGCGAGTGTTCACCTCCATTTATTAATACTGGTGGCTTTTTGATTACTGTGGAAAATTGTGACTTGATAAGTTCTTTTTAGTAACCATTCTTTTTGAGTTGCAACAGGTATACCATTTGTTGCAACAAATCTACAATCTATTGCATTAGATAATATATCTGTTGCACATATAAGCTATTTTTTTTTAATAATCAACATATCTTTAGTCCAAATTTGGTAGTCTTTATTATATAAATTAAAAAAAAAATAGATTTAAAAACAAATATGTCGAAGAGTCACGATCAGTTATTAAAATTAAATAACCGTTCTGTTATGGTTAAATTGTGTTTATCATTTATTTTCTTATTATTTATTTATGAACCATTTTTCATATTAAATAGTTGAAAAATCATGTCTTTTCACCCTCTCAATAACAATAATATTTTTTATTAATAACCGCCTACTGCAACATATGATCTATTTTTTACATCAGATTAACCTTTGTCGACTTGTTGAGAATAAGGAATAAGCAAGAATGATAATTAAATACTAAATAAGGATTAAAAATTCAAAGTCGACCACCAAACATAGATTTTTGAATCCCTTGGGTAAATCCGATATACAAAAGAAGGAAAATACATACATACGTTAAAAGAAAAAAAATATGACCTAATTATTATTACTACTATTATTATTATCATTACTATTATTATTATTATTATTATTACTATTAGTATTGTCAACCGGATAATTTTCATTTGGCAGCAGCAGGGCCCTCCTCAGACTTGCTCTGAAGTCGGCCAAATCTCTCTGGAGTTCATCAAACTGTCTTTGAAGATCCTGCAAGGACATGATATGAATCTTCTTGTACGAATCTGGATCAAACATATTTGTATTATAAGCGTAGTATAATAAATGAGTGAGAGGAGGCCGAAAGGACCTATTTATAAAATGATTGAATTGGAGAGTGTGACTAAGTCAAAAAAAAGCCACGACTATTCATATCCCTTAATTAAATAAAACTGGTGACTTTTCGAATATGTAAATTAAAAAAAATGGATCTAAATAAAATATTTTATCTTTTTTATTATAATGGCAAAAGAAAAGAAAACTATTTTAAAATAAATCTAACAGATGAGTAACCTATTACAAAATATATTTCATCTATCAAATAACTTACAATATATTGACAATCTGTTGCAACAGATGGATATATCAGTTTGCTTTTCCAACAGATGTGGTTTCTGTTGCAACTTGTTAGTCATCTGTTTATTCAATTTCATCAAGAGCATCAGATTTTTCTAAACAATTCTTGGCCAAACTCAATTTTTGCTCTTGGATTGCTTCTCTTTTTTCTTTACATCCTTTAAGATGGTCTCCAAACTCAATTTTTTCTCGTGGATTGCTTTTTTTTTTTCTTTGCATCCTTCAAACTGTTAGAAAATTCGGTGCTGAAGCATATATGGATAGTACAACACTTAATGCAGAATAAGTTTTTGGTAGAAGCAAGTCTTGAGAAGACATAATCAGTAATCTCCCGATATCAGCTTTTGCTGTGTCAAGCAGTTCTATTGATATCTTGTCCTCTAAGGGAGAAGATTGATCAACAGAAAAACCAAGTGATTGAGATCCTTTAATCTATTGACTAACTCGAGCAAAGACGTCTTCTGGATTATCAAACTACATAGGGCATTCTGGTAGTTCAATAACATCAGATATCTTGCTTCCAATATTAGCTAATGATGGGGAGATTCTGCCTTCCTCACCATCCTGAAAAGAAAAAGCTCTCAAAATTAGATGGAGTAACTCAGTAACTCGACATAACGACACAAGATGAACTAAATCTAGCATTCAGTTTTTCCTTCCTATTCCTTCCCTTTTTATCTTCTTACCTTTTTCAGATCCAAATTTTTTCTTTTTCGAATACTTGATAATACCTTGGAAATTGCTTTATTTCCCCTCTTAGCCTTAATCTCTAATGGAGTGAATGAAATTGAAATACGCTTTGATTAAATGACACTATTGTTAGATATCAATTCCTTTACTTCAACAGTTAATGCATTAACAATATTAATCACTCCATCATGTTTTGCCTTGCACTCTTCACATTTACATGCACAAGATAAGCAAGGGGAGTCAAGATCTCCAAACCTTTTTTCGAGTTAGTGAACACATTAAACGATCTCAATATCGCAGCCTTTCTGCTGATCATTCTTCTCCCATGTAGAAGACAACATATCCGTCATGCAAAAGTCTACACCGTCGCCAGAAATGCTTGAAACAACGAAAGTCTGTAGAAGGCATGATTAGTAATCTCTCAATATTACTTTTATGACTTTCTAGACATCTCTTGCAATTATATTGAAATGGACATATCGAGTAATTATGCTTAGTTTGGTTTGTCAGTTCCAATATAATTGGAAAAGACGTCAAGAAAGTCATAAAAGTGATACTAAGAGGCTAATAATCAAGACTTTTAAAGACTTTCGCTGTGGCAAGCATTTTTGATGACAATGTAGACTTTTGCATAACGGAATATTGCTCTCTATATGGGAGAGAAGAGATTATCAAAAAGGCTGAGATATTGAGATCATTTAATCCGTTCACTAACTCGGGCAAAGGTTTTAATAGGGTAACGGACCTGCAGTTATGTAACATTTGATAGGCTTGGTAGAGTCAGTTTAGATCAAACGTTACATAACTCCTTGCTAATTAATTTATCAAAATCCGTGAAGGTTGGTTGAGCAAACTGTATTGAGCTATTTAACTATTGGGACCATATCTTCACTGTGCATCAACACATATTGACCTAAAAACATGCACAACGACCCTTCATGTATCCTTTATTGCTTTTGAAGAAGGTGTTTTAAAGGGCTTCTACTATGCCACAACTTTGAAGATAGTGTTCCTGATTGATTTCATAAGAGATCAAGAACTCTATACCAAATTTAAAGACGGCAACGACAAACTTAAAGACCAAATTGGCAAGCTAGAGGCAAGCTTGAAAATTATCGGGATTCGCATACCACAATAAGCCTTTGATCTTCTCCAAGGAATGTTGAAAGCATGCTAAGGCTAGAAAATTTAATCAATCATAACCATATTGCTAATGAAGTACTGAAACTCAATATACCTTTCAATCACGTTTGTGGTTCCGATCTAGTCAACAACAGTGGACCTGGTCAGAACCACAAACAAGAAGGTATGGGATGCAATTTAAAATTCAAAAATTACCGCTTTCACTTAGATTTCTTAGTTAAACTACAGTTTCTATTGGCCGAAGTTTTTTAGACTCATTGTACAACATTTCAATCCTCGATTTCCTTAAGACGACTTTCTTTTTCTTCTGCTATTTTCTATCTAGGTGATAATCCCGATCACGCTACCTAGTCACAGCTCCCTAGCAAAGTGACCATCTATATTATTTTTCTCTTAGAGAGACAATAAATAAATTTACATTACCAGATATACTTTCATAGTTGCACTTAATAAAGATTTCTCATATTTTAAGATAATTTTATCGGCCAGATTCGCTAGAAGTTACTTTATACCCTATGTATCCTCTTCAATTAGCTCTTAGATGATATAGTATTTCATAAACCACTTATTTTTCCTCAAAGGCATTTTTATACCGTACCTTATGGCATATAATCATCACCATGAGCAACCCAACCATATAAATTTGGGCTAGGGCAATAGCTATATTGGTTTTTCGTTCTTGTTAGATATAGTTCTAGGATTCGAAGGCCTTCTCAGAGTCTAATGCACCCTAAAATTTAGTCCAATCGCTATTGAATATCTTTACAATAACACCAAAACTAGATCCCTTCACAATGCTTGAAAAATAAATATAAGCAACAACCGACATTAAATCTTAATAGGGTATCAGAATCGCATTCATGGTCCCTCAGCCTTATCATTTTGGACCTACCAAACTTAACTATAAAATTGCAGATATCTTGTTTGAATGATGTATGACTTATTGGTAAAAACAGCATTCACAAAATCAGTGTACTCGATGCGTGTTTCCATAATAACATTATCAGTAATACATACCTCCCATATATAAAGTAGTTCTATCTATATGCAGCTTATTCCTCCGAACTTATATTTACTTCAACCTATTATGATGGTTTGGGCAAAAGTTGATCAAATTTTAGTTTCTTATATCTACAAAGAAGAGGAAAAAAAATTAATGCCATAGAAAAAATATTATCCATCTGTTACAATAGATGTAGAGTCTGTTACATCAGATGAGGAGTCTGGTGTATCAGATGAGGATTTTGTTGCATCTGATGAGGAGTCTATTGCATCATATGTGGAGTATGATGCAACAGATGTGGAGTGTGTTGAAACATATATAGAGTCTATTGGAATACATCAAACTAGCCTTGCTGGTGGTTTGATTTATTCCAACAGTTTCTTCATCTGTTGCAACATCAACAACAACATAAACTACAAAGAAATATCAAATAAAAAACATCAACAATAAAGAAAATAACAATATTTGTTCCAACAACATCAATAACAAAGAAGCAACATCCTATGCCAACACCATCAACAACACCACAAGTTCCAACAATGCCAACCCCACCAACAATATTATTACCAGTATTAACAACAAAGAGATAGATAAAATACATACAAAAAAATGATACTGCCAACAAGGTTTTTAAACTTCTCCCAATAGATGACTTTTTTGTATATTGTAATAAAAATTCTCAGTTTATTTATGCAACAATTAAAAGTTCCTTCAAATTTTTTTAAATAAATATGATATGGGTAAATGGTAATTAAATAAAAAAATAGCTGTAAATAACTTGCAAAGAAGAAGACGAGAATGAAAGAGCAATAGTGAGCCGTACCTTAATGTCAAAAGGGGATCAAAACAATAATTTTAGTCGAGAAATCTAAGATATGGATCGGTTTAGATCCGAAGGATATTTATGAGAAAGAGGAGAGAAAAAAGGCTATGATAACCCTAAACAGTAGAGAAAGAAAAAGATGAGAGATGGATAAAATAAATTTAGGGTTGAAGGAGAGATGATATAATTCTAATTTCTAGATGTACTACCCTTAATATAAAATGACTAAACACAGTGTATTTACTCAAATATATATTTTCAAAGTATAATTAATAAGACTAAGTTATTAAAATAAACCCTAAATTAATAGTAGCGGTATTTTCTTAATAGGTGTGCCAAGTCAATAGGGGCCAACTAATATAAAACAAAACGGAGAAAGTGTTAGGGGTTTCAATATTCATTAATTAATACTATTCATTAATAATTTCAGGGGCACGAGGAAGAAAATGGGTGACATTGAAAGGACAAGAAAGACTACTCAATGTGATTTTTGAGTTATCCAAGAAACATTTTTTACCACCTTTAGTAGTACTACTTTATCTACTCGGACAGAATGTTGCTTTTAAATTAAAAGAGAAAAAGGATTTTTAAAAAAATATGTCGTCTGTTGCAACCGATATAAATATCTGTTTGAAAAATCCCAACAGCTCAGTCATTTGTGACAACAGATTCAAATTTTCATTTGATAACTAAATCAGATATGTTATCTATTATAATAAATATTAATATCTGTTTAAAAATTTCCAATAGCTCAGTCATCTGTCATAATAGATGCAAATGTCTATTTGATAATTAAATCAGATATGTCATCTGTTACAATAGATATGATTATCTATTTGAAATATCCAACAGCTAAGTCATTTGTTATAATAGATTTTATTGTAATTAATTTAGCTGGAACTAGGGATGAATGAATGAGCTCATAGGGTCAACAACAACTTTAATTGAGTCATTGCATTTGCATGGTGTTGGTATTGCGTTCATCCCGACTGGAGTCGTCGATTGATCACTCTGAGTTGAAATGAGTTCTCATTAACTTAATGTTAAGATTAATAATAATACATACATTGATTTAAGTAGACTAGGGAAGAATTAATGATCTTACAGTGTCAATAACAACTTCAATTAAGTCATTGCATTTTCATTGAGTTGGTATTGCGTTCATCCCGACCCGAGTCGTTGATCGATCACTTTGATTTAAAATGAGTTCTCATTAACTTAATTTTAAGATTAGTAATAGTACCTACATTGATTTAGGTGGAACTAGGGATAAATGAAATTGCATTTGCATGGTATTGGTATTGCATTCATCTCGACCCGAGTCATTGATTGATCACTCTGAGTTGAAATGAGTTATCATTAACTTAATATTTTAAAAACTATATATTTTGAACTTTTAAAAATTAATTAAGATCAATTCGAACCAAATTAACAATTTCAAAACTTGTCATTCTTTTTCAAAATTACAAATCAACCCATACAAATCATCCATTTACGGGAAAATTTCTCATTTAAAATCTCAAGTTCTCACTTCTCTCTCTCTCTCTCTCAATAATACAGACAAAAACTACTCAACATATTGCTTAACCCTTCAAAATAAATCAATTTTCTTCCCATTTTCGACCATATAGTTGTTATTTTTGACTTCATTCTCGCTTGTATCCATTATTTTCTCTGCCTTCATAGGTAACATAGTTCGATAAGAGTTATGTATTGTTCTTTATTCTAAAACTTTGGTTTTTTTTGTTAATGATGAAAAAGAAGACTTTTAGTTGTATTATCTTCGAGAATGGATTAACAATTTTGTGTTTTGCTGCTAAAAAAGTAGGAAGCACCCGAGAAACCCCTAGTTTTTATCTCAGTATTTTGTTGGATGTCGTGGTATTATTGGATGGTATTTGTGGTGTTGCTGTTGAGTGTTTTTATTGGTGTCGGTATTTGTATTTTTGGTGGTGGTGTTGGTGGTCTTGGTGTTGGTATTGGTCTTGGTGGAATTGGTGGTGGTCTTGGTGGCATTGGTGGTGGACTTGATGGCATTGGTAGTGGCATTGGTTGTGGTGTTGGTGGTCCATATTTCGCAACAGGAGGGATATCTATTGCGAGATATTAAATAGGTCTTCAAACAGATTCCCCATCTGTTCCTACTGATGGCTTATCCGTTGGAGTTTTTTTTAATGTGGCGTAGAATAATTTAATGAAATTTGTCTTACCTTTTTTTTTTTTAAATTATGCATACATCAAATTTAGTTTTCTATTATTTGTAGTTAAAAAATGTCTCCCAAAAGAAAAGAAATTGAAAGTGGAGAAAGTGGATTAACTTCTAATCACTGATAAAAAAGGCTAGAGTACAGTAGAGCAATCTCAATCAGGGAAAAATGAAGCCGAGGAAAGTGATAACTCCTCCTCACCAATGGGGAATAAAATAATATCGAAATCCTACCATGATTCTGTCAAAACCATTAGTATTAACAAGTTTTGAGTTGCGATACCGATGAATAGCCCTAACGCAGTATTTGGTGATCTTGTACTTAAATATTAGTTGGGGAAACCTTTTGACGAACTTAGGAGTATTATGAAAAATGAAAATATAGATGGACTTTTTAAGAAGAGCTGCTTTGCATACTTTCTCGAGCTGTCTTAGGACCACACTCTTATTTTCCAATGAGCATGGTATATATCCTTCTCAAGTGTAGGATCAAGTATGCGAGGCAGGAGGGTAGATAAAAGATGGATGAAGTCCAGTTCAACTACTGTGGCATGCCAGTTTGTTTTGGATTGAAAGAGTTTGCCATAGTGACGGGTTTAAGATGTGATCATCCAAAAGAGCCTCTTATCAAGGAAACACCCCACAAAGGATCCAATAAATACAAGGTAAAAAAAGATGGGTTGTTGGGCATTGTTGTACGTAGTAGCTACAAAGCGGCAGATTTGATGGCATATGTCGAGGATAAAGACATACCAAAGCACTGCAGGGAGAAATTATGCTTAGTTTTATTTGTCCATTCCATTTTATTAGCAAGAGACGTTAGGAAAGTCATAGAAGATTTGAAAAATTCAATGAATATTCTTGGAGATAGGATAGCTACTACTTAACTGTCGAATATTTACTGACAAAGCTATCCACGGAGACGATCATATTATACGTCTTTCCTTGGGTTTTCATGGTAAAATTGATCACTATATTTACTCATCCATTAATTTATAATGATTATATACTTATTATGACTTTTTTTTGCTTGCTTCATGTTTACATTTTTCAGGCTTGGGCATGTAAAGCCACTCCTCCCCTTCAAAAGCAGTTCAAGAATTACCCAAATAAGGTTTCTCATCCAAGGATCCTTAGGTGGTTGGCGATTACAAAGGCAGACAAAAAAATATTAAGGAGCAGGATGCTGATCTATTTAACCCTTCGTATGATGCAGTGCATCTTCTTTCAACTATAATAATTTATCTCAAAGAAAAATATTAAAATAGATATTCCATCTATTGCGACAGTGGTTCATCTATTGCAACAGATTACCCGTCAACTGCATCTGGTGCAACAAATGGTAATCTGTTGAGAAACATGATCCATATTTCATAATAGATTAACTATTTGTTGCTCTAGTTCTCTAAACTTGACTTAACAAATTACCCATCTGATGCAAATTATGCAATAAATGTATAATCTGATGCAACATATTGTCAATTTATTGCGACATATAGATTAGCTGTTATGGTAGCTAGATCATCTGTTCTAAGTTGGTTGTGTTAACATCCATGTTACCCAACTGACTGCAAATTATTGTTATATGATTTAAATGCCTCCTATTATTTTTTATAGGTTGTGCATCTTTGGATCGTGCTTACCGATGATGAGTTGTCGATGACTTCTTTTCTTACACTGGGATGAATTCTTTTCTTACTCTGGATCTTGTTGATACAAAAAAAGACCTAACGGTGGAGTTAATAAAGAAAGAATTGGCTGGATAAACATCCATAAGAAGAGCATTTAGGCAAGGTTTGCTTAATGTTGAAGTTTTTCACGACCAACCTCAAACTGCAATAGATCTGGGTGCTTCTTCTAGGGGTGTTGTTGGTGGAGTTGTTTGTGATGATGGCAGCCATCCTACTGCTGCTGCTACTAGTCGTGATTATGAGAATGCTCAGTAAAAAATAAATACTTTTAAAAATAATACTCGGTAAAAAATAAATACTTTTAAAAACACCCCTTGCATAGGTCCCTCTCACCCGTACACGGTCCCTTCTACCCTTACAGTGGTCCCTCTCACCTATCACTTTACATGTAGTGGTAATAATTTTTATGTTTGTGGATAGTTAAATTTTTATAATTCAACAGATAGTATATCTGTTGTAACATAAATAATACCTGTTGTGATAGATTGATTATCTGTTGGAGTAGGTTGGTCTTCTGTTGCATTAATAGATGTTTTTTTGGCTTGTCTATCACAACAGATATCTATTGCAATATATAATCTATCTGTTTCAATTGATATATAATCTGTTACAATAAATCAAGAAAGTAGGAAGACCTGTTATATAATTTCCAGCAGATGACCTAATTAAATGGTTGGAGCCCGTGTATAAAGAAGAATATGTACAAAAATGGAGATGAACACGATAATAATTTTTTTTTCAAGCCACCTCACTTTACATCTAGTTGCAATAATTTCTCTGTCTGGTGAAAGTTGAATTTTTATAATGCAACAGATTATATATCTGTTCTATCAGATATAGTACCTGTTGTGACAGATTAATTATCATTTGAAATTGGTTGGTCATCTGTTGCATTATACAGTCTATCACAAAACATATACAATCTGTTGCAGCATATAATATATCTGTTGAAACTGATCCGTAATCTGTTGAAGTAAATAAAAAAAGTTGGAAGACCTGTTATATAATTTCCAGCAGATGAGCTACGTGTTACATCTCATGTTGCAAAAAATATCTAAATCTGTTTGATAAGATATGTCGTTTGTTGCAGCAGATGTTTTATCTTTTGCGATATTTAAATCTTGTATTCCATTTCAATTATTATGTTCAAAACTAAGGATTCAATTATATTCATAGACAACATAAAATAAATCGAAGCCTTCAAAAATTACATGAAATAAATAAAATATGAAAAAATTATTATGGGTACAAATGATCTACTCTACAAATAAATCAACAAGTTAAACTGAGGAGGACAGGTTATTACATTGACGGATTCAAGCTATAAAGATCTAATTAATATAGACAAGTTGTTCTTTATCCGGTATTATTGAATTTGGCTTTGGTCGTCGTGGATCTTTAGTGTCGCTTGTGTATGGTTTCTGAGCTTTTGCTTCTCCTTATTTTCATAAAAGAGTAGCATATCTTTTGCGGAGTAATCCAGTATCAAGTCCATCATTTGGTACATGTAATCCATCGCTCAAATACTCGGTGTAAGTGACAATAAAAGGACCAAAATTCTAGCATTTTAAAAAAAATAGATAGTCTATATCTTGCAGTTCATGCAAGCGTTGTGAAATTTATAAAATAAAACTAAATCATGACACTTATACTTACAGGCTACCCATAGTTTGTTAAGCAATTCCTTTAACATATTATACATAAAATGGATTACCCATTTTATCCTGGTATGCTTCAATCATCAACCAATCAGTACGAACCTGTTGATCTATAAAGCCACTCATATAAAGGTAAGTAGGCAATAATTTGGCCAACTTTTGTATCTCAGACGAAGGCCCAAAACGTCTTCGCGACATCGAGTCATAAACTCGGATGCGTTTCTCTTTTAGAATGACGACAACCAAAACCCAATGGATTTCATCACCACAATTGATTGGGGTGTACACTTCGTCGGCCAAATACCAAGGTAAGCCAGCCAAAATGCTAAAACCTTTGATAATGTTGATTAAGAATTTCTCATTTCAGAAAACATCCTGTTGTTGTTGATAATACCTATTGTAGGTATTACTGATGTAAACTTTGTAAAAACAATTGTCTGTCGTGTATCTGTATTGTTCTTGTATTTACAACTTGGCCTTCTTTCAAAGGTAGTAAAAAATGACATCGATGTGCTACGCATATTATCAAATAATTCGGATTACGTGACAAAAGAATTAATAAACAGATGTAATTAAATAAAATATTAATTAATAGTAATATGTATGGCATTTAAACCTCATCATTCCAGCAAGTTTGGGGATGTGGCATCAAATAAAATTAATTCTTCATTCTGAGATGTGCAACAACAAAGACAAACATATCAAAACCAAGACTTGATTCGTTCACTTTGTAGTGTTCATCATTTTATTTTCTACATGATGATTTATGTGTGTTAATGTTATCTTCTTACAACAAGAATCGTATAAACTAATATCTTTAAAAATTAATTTATGTACCTGCCGGCATAATGCTTTAACAGCCCATTAGCAATCCATTGTGAATAGTCGTTGATCAACTACATTAGTTTTTTGTCAGGTTCATCTGAGATGTTGAACCCTTCAAACGGGTAATTCTTCCATTCTCCCAAACTGATTGGCTCCACTTTTTCTTCTTCTTTGGAAGCAATTGATGGATTATAAACTGTGATAGTGCACTTGTTATCTCAAATAAGGAATGGCTTCAAATGCCCAAGCCTATAACATAACGCCAATAAATCAAAAACATTATTGAATAAAAAATGATGAATCATAGCATGATAAAAAAATATTTACCATGAAGGCCCATAGAAAGCCATATAAGTTGACTGTCTGTGGCATCAATGGAGTCGACAAATATTGGACAGTCATTTTGAAGCTTTCATAACCCTAAGGATAGCTATTAAATGCCTCAAGATCCTCGAAGAGATTTATTAAATCAGGGCTTATGTTGTTTTTAACATCTCTCGCCCAAAGAATATTATGTACAAACCAAACCAAGCACAATGATTGCTTATGCTTCTTTGAAAGTCCTTTACCTTTCAACGCTTCTATCAAATTTTTGTTTTGAAGCTTGGACAAACAATAGACACCAGGTCCTCACGATCACTCGACTTGCCTTTGCCTCTTTTGGGTGTGCGGGGTGCTTTTTTTGGGTCAAAGTAGGTATAACTTGAGAAGGATAAGGAGTATAACAGTTTAGTATGGTAACTATGGAAAACTCCTTCCAACCAAAACAAATAGGCATGCCACAGTAATTTATCCACACCTCATCCATATTGTCTTTGTTTTCATACATAAACCTACATTTGAGAAGATTGTATACCATTTTCATCCGGAAATGAGCATTGTTGTCATCCAAAAAACCAAGATATTGCCCAAAAGCAGCTTTTCCTGAAATAAGCATCCAATTTTTGTTCTTGGAGTATTTATCTGAAGGCTCGGAAGATTTTTTCATGGATGACTTAACCACGAAATTACCCGTTAAATCTGTGGCACCATCGCACTGCATTCTCACAGGATAACAATCAATGCTGAAGGTTTTGACCAACTCTTCGGTGGAAGGGCTATTAGCATTTGGATCATCTCTTTTGAGATATTCCTCCTTCCCGTGTTAATTATCTTCTGCTCCAGATTGAGATAACGCTTGTAAAGCAAGCTGATAGAGTGATGGATGTAGCCGAGCTGCTGCACTTGTTTATTTACTTGGACTTGATTTGTTTTTTTTTTTAGCCATATTATCTTAAATCAACAGGAACATAAAATAGATTATAATTGATTAATGCATCATTAAAAAAGGATAATAGTAAATCTAACATACACAAAGATAAAAAAAATAGTTTCAATAGACAACACATCTGTTGCACTAGGTATGTTATCTGTTGTAATATATAATCGACCTATTGCAATGGATGAGTAAACCATTGGAAATAATAAAAATAGATCTCTAATCTGTCCGACCTAGATGCAACGGATGAGTAAACCGTTGGAAACAATAAAACCAGATCACTAATCTGTTGCTCCAGGTATGTTATTTGATGCAACATATAACCAACCGTTGCTACAGAGGAGTAAACTATTGGAAACTATAAAATAGATCACTAATTTGTTACACTAGGTATATTATCTGATGCAACATATACCCAACCTATTATTATAAAAATATATAACTAATCTGTTTCACCAGGTCTGTTATCTGTTGCAACATATAAATGACCTGTTGTAACATATGAGTAATCCGTTGGAATCAATAAAAATAGATCGCTGATATGTTGCACCAGATACTTTATCTATTGCAATATATAACTGACCTGTTGCAACGATGAGTAAACCTTTAGAGAGAATAAAAATAGATCACTGAACTGTTGAAATATATCACTCATCTGTTAGAAAATGTGTTATCTGTTGGATCAATATTGTTTAGATTTCTTTCAAATAGGACCATAAAAATAAATCACCAATTAGTTGCACCAGGTTTGTTATCTGTTGCAACATATAAATGACCCATTGCAACGGATGAGTAATCCATTGGAAATAATAAAAACACATCACTGATCTGTTGCACCAGGTACTTTATCTATTGCAATATATAACAACCTGTTGCAACAGATAAGTAAACCTTTGGAGAGAATAAAAATAGATCACTGAACTGTTGAAATATATCACTTATCTGTTAGAAAATAAGTTATCTGTTGGATCAATATTATTTTGATTTCTTCTGAACAGAAGAGTCGTTTGTCGCAATAGATGAATTATCTATTAGATTCTTCATCCGTTTCATTGATTTTCATAGTTGTATCAGATTTTAATCTGTTGCATCAGATTTTAGATCTGCTGCATCAGATGTCTTCATCTGTTATATCAGATGTATTCATCTGTTTCATCATATATTTCATCTGTTTCAACACCATTTTTTCAAGGCAAACAACAAATCAACCCAGCAATACCAACACATCACACACATACACTACTAACATCAACTGTGAACAAAAATCACCAACGAATTTGAATCAACAGTCGACAACAAGAACAAGAAATGCCAGAAATTAGAGTTTTATTCAGTTTACATTTCAATACTTGAAAGTAGTTGGCTCAAGTTCCTCTATTTCTTCATAATTTTTTACCTGTGAAAAAGAAAATGAGACAACGAAGAACTCAAAGTTGTTGTCATCGGAGAAGTCTTCACATTGAGTGGCGGTTGAAAGTAAAAAGGGAACTCGCCCGACTATTTTTTGCCAGAGATTGAAGGGAGAATTTTGCAGAACTATTGGTTGGGAGAGAGTTGAGAGAAGTAGTCGAGAGAGAGAGAAGAGAGATTGGTTGATTTGGATTGAAGAGGGGTGTGAGTTGGGTTGATTTGTATTTTTGAAAAGATTAGAAAGTTTTGAAAATATTAATCAACTCCACAATTAACTTAATCAAGTTTTCTAATGATGTTTGACCCTTTAAGTTGGTCAATGTCACCAATCCTTCATTCAAGACTTAAAAGACACCTTTACTTCAATTTTCTCATCTTGTTTTTTATAACGTAAACATTATTTTAAGCGGGATGAAAACTTTTAAGAAGCAAAACATAGGAGCTTGATTACTTTTTCTTCTCTCTTATGGTTCTTTATCTTTGGTTATAAACTTAGAAAATGTGTGAGGAAGTAAATTACTTGGTAATCCTCCCCAAGAAAATCATTTGATTTTTATACTTCGTTGTATGATTAGACTTGAAAAAGAATTGATGAGAAAACTATATAAATTATGTGACAAAAAATGAATTCCAAATACCAAAAGAGTTGATCCAAAAGAGGAAAATATTGTGTTTTCCCATTTATATAAACCCAAGTTATAGACAATACAAAAAGAATTAAAACTTATCAGAAGTTAAACCCAACAAACCATGAATTTAATCTTTGATGCTAGACATTATAGAGATAATATTAGTAATCCAGCTTGTGGTGAGATTTATTCATTAATTAGGAAGTTCAATTGCAGGTATCAATTGAGAGTTAAAAAATTATGCAGCAATGTTACAAAGTCTAGCAATCGTTCTTTCATCTAGTCCAATAAAAATTAATTTATTCATACCTTTTTTAGTAGGAAAGAATGAACTGCCCAAAATTCAAGAATGTGATAGTTATTTTTTTCCAGAATTATCCTATTTAATGGAGATTTCACCGATTTTAAAATCTCAATAAATAATTATCTCTATTTTCATGAATACGTTTGGAAGAATCAAAAGGATAGTATTGACAAATAATTTTTTAATTAAATGTCTTTCACTATCTTCCTTAAGGGATGTGTCTCACTATGCCAATTTATTTATATTGGACTAGAGAGTTTAACAACTATTCCCTAGTCCCTACATTTCATTTACTTATTTCCCTTAATAAAAATAATTCTTTCAGTTTACTTGTCTTTATAAAATAAAAAAAGTTTATCATGTACTTTCAACAGCACATACTCCCTCCGTTTCAAATTACTTCACCTACTTTTTATATTTATTTGTTCCAAATTATTTGTCCTGCTTATAAAATCGAGACTATTTTAGACATTTTTTCTTTTTTCTTTTTTCAATTTTACCCCTATTAAATATCACACTTTTTAAAAATTTTAAACATAGAATCGTTGAATTTCAAATTCATTAAATGTAACTAGCCCTACTTTCTTTACTACTCCAAAGCCATTTCTATTTAATATATATATCCATTTTTTCAAACAGTAACAATACACCTTCAATTATTGACATCTTAAGGGGTGCACCAAGTGCAAAGAGACCAAGTAATTCAAAAGGGAGGGAGTATATATTAAATGACTATATAAAGTATTAATAGTCAAATTTTGATTCTCAAAACATAGTTAATAATATTAATTTAATAAAATAAACCTAAAGTAAATACTTAATAAATATTTTTAAAGGTGAATGCTAAGTCAATCTGGATCAACCAAAATGAAACGGATGGACTACAAAAGAAGTGTTTTAAATACACGCTCCTCCATTTTAAAAAGAATGATCTACTTTCTTTTTAATCCGATTAAAAAAGAATGATCCTTTTCCCTTTTTAGCAATACTTTAATTTTAACTTTTCACATGACATGCTTAAGATCACAAGGTTAAAAGAGAAAATTGAAGGAAATGTGTCATTTAAGTTTTGAATGAAGGATTGGTGATATTGACCAACTTAAATGGTCAAACATAATTAGGAAACTTAAGTTAATTGTGGACTTAATTAATATTTTTAAAATTTTTTAATCTTTTCAAAAATAAAAATCAACCCACACCCCTCTCCTCTCCAAATCAACCGTCTCTCTCCTCTCTCTCGATAGTTTCTCCCAACCAACAATTATAAATTTCCCCTTTCAATCCGCAGAGACTTCAACCTCCAGCGATAAATAGTTGGGCTTCAAGTTCCTTTTCGACTTTCAACTGCCGATTGACATGACAACCTTGCTCTCCAGCCACAACAGCTTTGAGTTCTTCATCATCCCTTCTCTTCTTTCACAGGTAAAAAATTATGGCCTTTTTAGTTTTGAAAAAAATGAGGAACTTGAGCCAACTTCTCTTCTAGTATTGGTGAATAATTTTAATATTTGTTACTTTAATTTGAAATGTGGTTCGAATAAAATCCTAATTTTGGGTATTTTTCTCATCTTTTTTTGGAGTGCAATATGATTTTTTATTGTTTGTTGTATTTTTTGAAGTTTAATTTTTGTTGTTTGTGTTTGTATAAACAAAACAACGATGTTGGTATTTTGGTGTTGCACCCGTTGTTGGGTTATTTTGTTCTTGTTTTTGGTAAAAATGGTGATATTGCTGTTGTTTTATTGAATCATGCTACTATTTTTTTCTACAACAGATTAACCATCCAATGTAATAGATTAACCATCTGATGTAATAAATTCAACATTTGACACAATATATTAACCATCTGATGCGACAGATTTATTGTATGATACAAAAAATTTACCATCGAATAAAAAATCTGAGGCAACCGATTAACCATTGAATTAAAAATCTGATGTAAGAGATTTACCATCAGATTAAAAATTTGATGTAACAGATTAACCATCTGATGAACAAATTTGCTATATGATGTAACGGAGGAACCATCAGATTAAAATTCTAATGCAACAGATTAATCATCTCATGAAATAGATTAATCTTTGTTGGATAAAATCCTATTAATTATTTCAACAGGACATGTTCAAGACTTGATTTTTTTAACTAATCATTCATCCATCGTGATTGATGACCCTTCTATTGGAAGAAATTTAAATAATATTGACCGTTGATAACTGTTCCAACAGATCACTCATATATTGCAACAGATGAGTGATTTATATTTTATTGTTGCAATAAATTACTCATCTGTTGCAATAGATCACTCATATATTGCAACAGACGTGTGATCTATTGCACATACCATACATTTATTTCAATAGATTACTCATCCGTTGCAATAGTTTAGTTTTATATTACAACCGATCACTCATATATTAAAATAGATGTGTGATCTATTAAAACTGTTATTTTACTGTTGTGCATGTTAGATTTACTGTTGTTCCTTTTTAATGATGCATTAATCAATTATAATCTATTTTAAGTTGCTATTAATTTTAGATAATATGGATCCCAAAAGAAAAGAAATCAAATCAAGTGCAAGTAAAGAAACAAGTGAAGCGGCTAGGCTACATCCACCATTGTATGAGCTTTCTTTACAAGCGTTATCTCAATCAAGAGCAAAAGATAAGGAACATAGATTTCAAAAGAGATAATACAAATGCTAAGATCCCTTCCACCGAAAAGTTGATCAAAACCTTCAGCATTGATAGTTATCATGTAAGAATATAGTGCGATGGTTCCAGATTTAATGGGTGATTTCGTGGTTAAGTCAGCCATGGAAAATTTTTTTGACGCCTTTAAAAAAATACTTCGAGAATAAAAATTGGATGCTTGTTTTAGGGACATCTTCTTTGGGCAATATCTTGATTTTTCGGAGGATAACAATGCTCGTTTTCAAATGAAAATAGTATATGATCTTCTCAAGCATAGGTTTACGTATGAAATCAAAGATAAGATGGATGAGGTGTGGATAAATAATTGTGGTATGCCTGTTTATTTTGGTTGGAAGGAGTTTACTATAGTTACTGGACTAAAATGTTATCCCCCTTCTCCTTCTCAAGTTATACCCATTATAACCTCAAAAAATACCCCGCACACCTAAAAAAGGCAAATGCAAGTCGAGTGATTGTGAAGACTTGGTGTCCCTTGTTGTCCCAAGCTTCAAAAATAAAAATTTGATTGAATCATTAAAAGGTAAAAAACTTTCAAAGACGCACAAACAATCATTGTGCTTGGTTTGGTTTGGTTTGTACATAATATTCTTTGCACGAGAGACGTTAACAACAACATACCACTTGATTTAATAAATCTGTTCGAGGATCTTGAGTCATTTAACAACTATACTTGAGGTTATAAAGCTTCAAAATGATTGTCAAATATCTGTTGACTCCGTTAATGTCAAAGACAACCAACTTATATGGCTTTTCATGGTAAATATTTTTTTATTATGATATGATTCATTTTTTTATTCAATAATTCTTTTAATTTGTTGCTGTTATTTTATATGCTTAGGCGTTTGAAGCCATTCCTTATTTGAAACAACAAGTGAACTACCAGGAAGAAGTTTCTTGTCCAACAATCCTGAGATGGTTGTCGGCCAAAACTGATAAAAATATAAAATTTCTTGATCTCTTTAACCCCCAGAATATTGTAGTAAGTCTAATTCTAATTAAGTTTTTATTTCAATTAATGATTTTTTGGAATGATCTAATCATCATTATAATATATGTACTGATTTATGTTAGATTGTGCATTTGTCGCTTGTTCCGATCAATAGAGAGTTAAAGATGTTATTTTTTCTTACTTTACAATTTATGCAAACTTTATCGGACCCTAAGGTCATTGAAAAAATTAAAATGGAATTGTTTGGAGCAACAACCATCATAAGAAAAATAATTTTGAAGGGTGGGTTTGTTGTTGTTGATGATGGTAGTGGTAGTGGAGTTTTTGGTGGTGGTAGTAGTGCTGTTGGGGCTAATGATGCTCCTCTTACAGTTTTTAAAACAAACCATTATGAGTATGATTATATTGGTTATGCATATTTTTCCCCTCATAGAGAATGTTCTGCATGGAAATGTCAAGACTGCAAGGTGAAACATGATGTAGTAATTAATGTTATTAATGCATTAACTACTTTTGTAAAAGAATTGATATCTAAAAGGGGTGTCATTCCATTAAAGAGGATTTCATATCTATCCACTTCATTAGAGATTAAAGCTAAAAAGAGAAGGAAAGTAATTTCCAAGGCATTATTAAGCATCCAAAAAGCAAAATTGCAACTTTGTTGTCTTTATGTTGCACTATTGAGCAATGTACAAGGACCACAAGAGAGAAGCATTAGATGAAGAAGGTGAATATGTAAAATCTGTTCCAACTAACAAACAGACACATATCTGTTTCAACAGATTAACATCTACTGAAAATTATCAAATAGATATGTACATCTGTTGCAACAGTTGATTAATCTGTTGTATCATATGTAGTATCTATTGTAACATATGTCATGTGTGTTTTAGAAAATCAAATAGCTCTACGTACCATTTTTATTTGTACCAACAGATGACCTATATGCTGTAACAGATGGGTCATCTGTTGGGATAAATTAAATTAAGACTTCCTACTGTTTTAGTTTTTTCAAACAGATGAGTCATATGTTGCAACAGATGGTTTATCCATTGGAAATTATAATACAGGTCTTCCTCATGTTTTAATTTGTCCCAACAGATGATCCATATATTGCAACAGAAAGATAATCTATTTGCTAAAATAGATGAGTTATCCTTTTTTATTTTTTTTGTATCTTTGTGATTAGCATTAAAAATTCTGGCTTTCTAGGAGGATGTCATAGTAGAAGCTACTGTTGAACAACATTGACAATATGGTACACTTTTTATGGAAATACGGAGAAACGAAAGTGCAGAAACCGTATGCAAGCGATATTAAAGATCCACGATAATCAAAGTCGAATTTCATAGCACCGAATGAGAAACAACTTGTCCATATTGAGTAGATCATTATAACTTGAGCTTGTTAAAGTAATAACCTCACCCCTCATTAGGAATTATTGGCATCAAAACTTAAATTATTGATTTATTTGTTGAGATCTGTACCCATAACAATTTTTTTACATTTCATTTATTTGTTGATTTATTTCATGTAATTTCTGAAGGCTTTGATTTATTTTATGTTGTCTATGAATTTTATTTTATCCCTAGATTTGAAATTATTAATTAAAATGGAATACTAGATTCAAATATTACAATAGATAAGGTATCTGTTGTAACAGACAACATATTTATTGGAACACATCAAACAAATTTAGACATATGTTGCTATATGTAGGTCATCTATTGGAAATTATCAAACAGATCTTCCCACTATTGCAATAGATAGACTTAGATAGAAACATCGACATAATACAACAGATGGACAATCTATTATAACTGATAAACTATCTGTCAGAACAGGTAGAATATCTGTTGCAACAAATAGACAATCTGTTGCATTATAAAAAAAAATCAAATTTCATCAGACATAAAAAATTTTTAGTACATGCAAAGTGAGGTGACTTGAAATAAAAAAGGCGAAACCCATCAACAGGCACCTAAAGTTGCAACGATCTTTTACTTTGACACCTTAAGTATACAATGTTCATTTTAAACATCTAAAATAGACATCAAATGTGTCAGTTTGACACTTTTTGCCCTGTTGGCAGCTCACGTGTAATTCACATAGCCAAGGTGCGTTGAACCCCCATTTTTGTTGACTTGGCGCCTGATTTGGACCCCAACGATTATTTCTCCCATGTCTTATATATTCATCTTCTTCCTAAAATTTAATCCAAAATTTCCAAATCTTTTTCTTCTTCATTTTTTTCTTTATCCAAATTCTTCAAATTATTTGTATTTATTTTTTCTTTATTTTTTTAATTTTTTCCAACTGAGCTTGACAATGTCGAGCTCATCTTTCACTCTTTTTTATGATAAAATTTTTGATATTATAAGTGTGATCATGAAGCTCAATTGAAGAATTCTTAGACTCAACAAAATCTAGGTCGTAGTTTTTTTACTTGTAAGATTTGAAAGGTGATTTTTTTTATTTAATTAGTTGAATTCTTTTTTTCATTATATTTAGTTATTAATTAAGTTATTTGACAATTTAAAATTCTATCATAATTACATTCAATTATGTATGTCGAGTTACAAAAAAGGAAAGAAAAATAGTCATTTAAGGACTAACACCTCACACCTATTCATTTTCATAACTTGTATTTGTAATTAGTATTAATAATAATAAAATATTGAGTGCTTTGTTTGTCAATTTTTAATAACCCGCTTCGTTAAATTTTTGGTAGTAAGTTGAGTTGAGAATTGTGATCATTTGTAATTACAATTTATTTTGTGATAATTTTATTCAATGTAAGCGTGTATAATTTCAGTTGTATTCCTTCCTACTCATATTACTTGGCATATGAATAGTTGTTTAACATATTCAATATGAATTAACACTTTTATTCTGTAAAGAGAGAATTTTTTTAAAGATGTTTCATAATACTCTCTCCATTTTTTTTTAATTGCTCTATTTGGACTGTGTTCAAATTTCTTTCTAATTTCTCCTCTCATCTTCAAGAATAATTTGATTGAAAATTTTCTTTTATACCTTTGTTCAAATTATCAAGACAATTAATTGAGAATTTATTTTTTTCAATGTATATAATTAATTCATGCCAACTTTTGATCATAACTAATACTTCTTTTAGTCCTCGGACAATTAGACTTGTAGAGTTAAATATCTGGACATTAAAGAGTAATTTAAAGTGTTAAACATATTAACAAGTTTCTTTTATTTTAATGCTTCATTTGAAGTGTTTTTCTATTGTAATCATATTATTTGTAGCAATTTCTTATTCAGGTGATGAAAAACATTCTTTTATAAGTTGAAAGAAATATTTTAAAAACTGGCAGTGAATAATTTTTTTTTTCTTCATTTGAAACTTTTACTTGGTGTCAAATATGAAATGAAGTTGATGACACTAGAGAACTTTTCATATACCCGAGGAGTATAAATATAAATTGAAATTAAATGTGATTCTGTGTTTTTTTCTATAAATTTCTTAATCTAAATGAAATCAATTTTAATTTGAAAATGTGAATAAAATTTAATCAAGAATTTGTACAAATATTTTTTTTGTAAGTTGTATAGTTTGCAAGTAGATTAAATTTTGTGTGATCCGTTGTTTGCATAAATTTAAAATAAGTCTAATAATGTAGCATTCATTCATTGATTGATAATTGAAGAACAATCATGGCCATCGTGACAATGAAAAAAAAATTAAAATTAAAAAGACGAATTAAAAAAGAAACAACAACCTAAGCAGCACAATCAACACTCTCACCAGCCTCACCACCATCTTTCTTGTTGACATTGTTAACCTCACGTATGTAGGTGTGAAAATGATGCCTCAACTCTCACATATTTCACTTAAGATGTTCCACAAACTGGTTAAGGTCCCTGACCTCATCTTTCAATAACTCGAACTTCCAAACTGTATGATAGCGTCTTCTTCTTCGGACCACACACCCATTTTCATTTGTTGAAAAAGAAATTATGTTTTATATTCTAAAATAACCACTTGATTAGTTGTCTAAGCTAATAGATGAGCAATATTATAAGGAAAAGAGGATGAATAATATTTAAAGGTGTAATAGGCTAGGATTGTGTTGGAGAATTAAAATCCACTTACAATACTCAACAACCTAAACATTGATATTGATAATGTTACATTGGTTCTATCAAAAGTCGTGAATAGTATTAGAGTTAGTCTTAATGTTTAGACTGTAGGCTGTCATTGTCAAGGATTTTCTACTCTATGTCAAATCTTATCAAAAAATTAATCAAATCTACCAAAAGTATTTGAAAAGTTTTCTCTCATTTCTTGTAAAAATCTACCAAAAAGAATTTGTCGAATCTATCTAACCTATTTTACTATCGTCACTCATCATTTTTATCATTTTCTATTAATTTTGTGCAAATGAAAAAAAATTAGAATGAATAGAAAAATGAAGAATAAAAAAAAGAGTATTATTACGCTGTGAAAAATAAAGGTAAACAAAAATATATTAATGGATTGAAAGTGAACTGAATAGTCTAAAATAGAAAAAAACTAAAAATATATGAATTTAATAATAAAAAAAAAGATATTCAAACGAATCAATAATTCAAGCATTAAAATTATAGATCTTCTCCCAAACAGTTTTTCGAATCATCATTTATCACCAATATATACACATTCCTCATAATTGTGATGGATTAAGGTCCAAAACATTTTCTATTCGAAAATCGACTGCATGAATGAAATCTCTCCATTAGTGATAGATTCTTCACTTATTTCAAATGTTGTAGGAAGCGACTTAAGCTTTATATATTTGAATATCTACACGATGGACGTTTATTATAATCAGATTGATGGGAAAGTATTGACTTACGACTTGTAACAGTCACTATAAAGAAAAAAATACGAATTACTCAAATTTGAAAGAGATTGAAATTGAAATTAATAAACAACTAAAAAATTATTAGTGAAAAAAATTAAAAATTACTACTCTAGCAATAGTCATATACGATATGTGCAGTGTAATAGTGAATATTGGATGGAGAGATGTTATGGCATGTCTGAGAGTGAAGGTTGCCATTTTTTTTGGAGGAGAATATAGTTGTATTTGAGAGTTTGTTGTGTATTGTGGAGTGTTAAGTGATTGTAACTAAGAGAGAAGGACTAATTTTCATCTTTCCTCCAAATAAATTAATTTTCAGGTAAAACATTTTAAATTTTTTTTAATTCCATAACAAAAAGTTTGAGTGAGTATGAACGTGCACCTTTAAAAAAATAAAGTCAAGTGGAAAACAATGATTTCGAACTCAAGAACTATGAAATGTAAAGTTGAAGATTGATCAATTTGCTGCAATAGAATTCGTCCATTTGTGATATGCATAATTGTTTTGTTTTACTCTTTATTTAGGTATATCTATAAGGAGTATATATATATATATGTGTGTGTGTGTGTGTGTGTGTATAATATATTATTCTTATTATTTAATCTTGTTTGATTTAAAATAACCTAAAAATAAGAGACTCGTTTTAACAATTTAAAGGTTTTACATTTAGATTAGGTCTCATTAACCAAAAATTAATAGTTGAATATTCAATCAATTCTCTAATTTGTGACGGGTATAGTGAAGACAATTGCTTGACTTCTAATCTATATTTGTTGATGTAATCTATATTTGAAAGTACACTGATTCTGAATATGTCACGACAGCAATGAACAAAATTTGTTGAGGCAAACTATATGATAATGTTGATTAAATCTAAGTTTGTAATTGAATAGATTATGTATTGGTCCCAACTATAGTCAGCACAATTACTTGACTTGTAATCGAGGGTTCTTGATTTACTCTATGCTTTAAATTGAATTATTTTAAAAAATTTTATGGCTATAATCAACATAAAAATTTACTTCTAACCAAGGGTTGTTGATTCAATTTATGTTTTGAAATTGATTTGCTTCTCAGTTAGTGAAGACTATAGTTAAAACTATGATTTGACTTGTATTTTTAGATGTTGATTCATTGTATGTTTTGAAATTAAATTGATTCTAAATTTATCGCAATTATATTCAACATGAAGAATTGACTTGTAAACATTAATGTGTATTTAATTTTTTTTTGTAATTTCATGAATTCTCAATTTGTAACGACTATAGTCAATATCATAAAATAACTTGTCATCGTAATGTTGATTCAATGTATGCTTTGTAATTGATTTGATTCTCAATTTGCGACGAACATAGTCAAAATGATGAATTGAATAAATTATGAATTTGTCACAATGGGAAAACAAGGTAAAATAGCTTGTAATCGTAAATGTGTATTCAATCTCTTTTTATAATTGAATAGATTTTCAATTTATCCCTTCTATATTCAAAATGATGTATTGACTTATAATCGTAAGTGTTGATTCAATTTATTTTTTGAAATTAATTTAATTTTCAATTTGTGACAATTATAGTCAAAACGTTGAATTGAATGGATTATCAATTTATCCCGACTATAATTAAAATAATGAATTGACTTATAATTGCAAATGTTAATTCAATGTATGTTTTGAAATTGATTTGATTCTCAATTTGTGACGACTATAGTCAAAATATTGAATTTAATGGATTATCAATTTGTTACGACTATAGTAAATAAGATTAATTGATTTGTGATTGTAAATGCTGAGTCAATCTATTTTTGAAATTGAATGAATTCTCTATTTGTCTCGATTATAGTCCAGATAATGAATTGACTTATAATCATATATGTTGATTCAATATGTGTTTGTAATTAAATGAATTCTCACTTTTTAATGTCTATAGGAAACACGATTTATGTTTTATCTAACATAGTTTTTTATTTGTAAGACCTAAGAAATTATTTTCAATCCTAAGTAGGCCTTGGCCATGAATATTATTCACAATATTTGGAAATATGCTTTTAAATTATTCTAAAATATGCTTTTAATTTTTTTCGTAGAACTTGTTTTGTCATAAATATTTCAGTTTTGTCATAAATATTTCGGTGAAGATTTTCTCAAAAAATTAAATTTTTGAATAACACCTTAGAAACTCTAAATTTGGCCATAAATATAATATCTATTTTTTTTTGCATAATATAACTCAAATTTATGTGTACTTTTATAATTTTCTATCATAAAAAATACGTTATTATCGAACCAAAATGCTATGGCCATACTAACTTTAATCAAAATGCTATGGCCATACTAACTTTAACTATTTTTTACAGCTTAAAAAATTTCAAATTAAGTACATATTTATAAGATTCAGTTTTTACGAGAATTTGCAAAACATGATAAAATCTCGGATGTAGGTTATCTGCATAGTTAAATTTTTACCAATTTCTTAATTAAGTCAGGTTACATTGTAGGTATAAATAATTATTTAGTTATTGTTTTCTCTTTTTTCCACTAACTATCTTTTTTTTTTTACCAAATAAGATTTTATCTCCTTTCCTTTGAGAAAAGCAGTCTCTATATGTTTTGTAGTTATTGCTCCTCTTTCTCAAATAAAACTTAAAAAAAGTAATGAATCTGGTTAGTCTAAATAAAAATTAAAAAAATAATATTGAAGTAGAAAAATAAAGAGGAATAAATACGTTAAACAGTAAAAAATAAAATGACTTATGATATGAAAAAAGACATGATATTCATTGCATTAACCCAAATAATTAATAATAGAGGACAATTATAAAAATTATCCCCTAGCAATAATAGGTTGTATGTTTGGGTCACTATTAAGAATAATAATTTTAAATAGTTTTCACAATTGTGATAGATTAACATGTCTAAAATATTTTCTTGCTCAAAATTCGTACCACGAATAAAATCTCTCTACCTATTATTTATCCTACACCAATTTCTAACACCGTATGAACCAACTTAAGCCAAATGCACCTCAATACGTAAATGCCTGATCGTAATCGTCATCGGAGTTATTGAAAAAATAGTTGTTGAAGCTTTATGACAACCACTATAATTTTGCATAAAAAAAAGACATAAATGTATTAAATCAAGACAAATACAAAGAATAATTATTGAAAAATAATAAATAAATTTATCACTCCATCAAGTGTTAAGTAGGATCTGTACAGTCTAACTTTGAAGCATGGATGAGTGTGGAAGTTCTCATAAACCTGTATGAATGCAATCAGTTATTTGAGATGTTAAGAAACTTTTGTTTGGTAGTTAGCTGTATGATGGAAGTGGAGTGTACACTGTGAAGTGATTTTAAAGGGGAGAGGTGACCTAATCTTTTTTCCCTTAGTATTAAATGCAGTATTTGACTAGTTAGGCTTTTTATTCCTATTAATAATTTTGATGTAAAAGTTTGACTGAATGGGTCAACAATTTTCTCAATACACACACACATATATATATGTGTGTGTGTGTGTATACAAACACTACTGGGACAATCAAACACGAGGCCTAAGAAATGTGAAGTTGATGATTGACCGTATTTGCTACCAAAGCTTTCAACATATCCCATACGACATAATAATTAAAGGACAATCACAAAACTTGTCCCATATCCCATATGTTTCAACATTATTTATTGTAATTATTTAAATTTTGTCTCTATTATAGTCATTATTATTAGTTGACTAATAATTGGGGATTGTTGAATCAATATACGTTATGAATTGACATGATTATAATAAACTTTGTTAATTGACTTCTAATAAAGATTGTTGATTCAATCTACGCAACGAAATGTGTTGATTGTCAATTTGATCGGATTCTAGTAAACTTTATTAAAATGAATTATGACAGAGGATTGTTTAATCAATATATGTTATGAATTGCGTTGATTCACAATTTGACATGATTATAGTTACCAATTGTGTTGATTGTCAATTTGACCTGATTATATTAACTTAATTAATTGACTTCTAATGAAGATTGTTGATTCAATATATTTTATGAATTGCATTGATTCACAATTTGACACGGTTATAGTAATCTTTATTAATTGACTTCTAATAAGAATTGCTGATTCAATGTACGCTATGAATTGTGTTGATTCTCAATTTAACAAGATTATATTAAACTTTATTAAATTGATTATTGGAGATTGTTGAATCAATCTATATTATGAATTGCATTGATTCACAATTTGACAAGATTATATTAAATTTTATTAAACTAATTTATGACAAGGAATTGTTGAATCAATATATGTTATGAATTGAATTGATTCATAATTTGACATGATTATACTATACTTTATTAATTGACTTATGATAGGAGATTGTTTATCCAATCCACACTACGAATTATGTTGGTTCTTAATTTGTCAAGATTATATTAAATTTTATTAAATTCACTTATGAAAGGAAATTATTGAATCAATCTATGTTATGAATTGCGTTGACTCACAATTTGAAATGATTAAGGTTAATATTATCAATTTAATTTTAATCGATAATTGTCGACTGAATTTATGCTATAAATTTTACTGACCCCCAATTGGATAAAAAATAGTCAACATTGTTAATTAACTTTTGATGGGGAGAGTATTCAATCTAAATATGAAATTATATTCATTCTCATTTTCATGATGATTAAAGTCAACATTATCTACTTACTTCTAATCGAAAATTATTGATTCAATCCACATTATGAATTGCATTGAATCTCAATAGAATCAAACATAGTTATCATTGTTAATGTTACAATAGTGAATTGTTTATTCAACCGATGTTATGAATTGTGTTTATTCACAATTTAAGAGGATTATAGTAAACTTTATTAATCTAGTACTTCTTTTCTAGTTAATTTTTTATTTTTTACATGTCACTTTTGACATATCAAAAAAAGACAAATGACTTTTTTTAATTTTCATCTTAGCATTAATTCCTTATTCTCCAAAGTATTTTGAAGACATATTACTCTAAACATCAATTAAAATAAATTGTATGATGAATTTTTTTTATCGCGAATTTCTTAGTGGTCTATCATGTCAAAAAGTAACAACGAAGGTAGAAACACACATTGATTCATCTTAAACGCCTTTTTCTTTTGTCAATATTGTGGTTAAATCACTCCAACTTAGGTTACAAACTACTTGATAATTTTTTAATTATGTGACATATCAAAGGTTTATCAATCTTCATCTTCCTCTACTTTTTTTGTTTCCTATATTTACTAATTAATTTGTTAATTAGTTTATTCAGTATTGTACTTGTTGTCGTTATTATTTTTATCTATTTTTTTTTAAATAAAATAAAAAAGTTTCGAAAAAATGATTATGCTTTGCGTGAGAAGCTCATCGAGGAACGTTTGATGGACATTAACAAACGTTTACGGAATGTCCAATTTAAGATGAATATGATACATATTGTGCAAGTCCTAGTCCGATGGAGGATGGATGATATTAAGATGATGACGAGGGCAAATAATGGTGCCAATGTCATTGATGTTGCTGAAGCGCTATCATCGCCACCCCCTTCCCCTCCTAATAAAGATTAATGTTTAATTTTATCTAAGAAGTTCCTTTGATGAAACTCTCATATGAAATGATTGTTTGATTTGAATATTTATTCTTAATTTTCTTTAATTACTGCTCATTAATTTTGTCTATTTTTCAAAGTTTTAATTTCTTTTCTATTACTTTTTTCAATTTCTTGAGTGATGGTAGTATGATACGGTTTGACAGTAAAAAGGATGTAGATTTTCTTGTTTTTTTCCATCACAAGGATCAAGATGAATTCAGAGATGTTAATAAAATCATGAACTCATTTTTGAATTAGTAAAAGACTTGCGTTCCAACAATTTGGAGCAACTTACTCCATCGTTCAAACTATTTAGTTACGTTCAAAATATTTATTTATGCTCAAAGTATTAACATTGAAATAAAAAAGAAAAATATTTTTGTAGTAGCAAATCTATCTTGACACCATAATAGAGATGTTGCATTAAAAAGGGAGCATAAATCAAACAATTAAATTGGTCAAAGAGGCAATAATTATGGTGGTAGGATAGTCAGTGCTCTCTGAATTTATTCAATACTCATTCACATTGGCTGATCAATGCATCAATTGCTTACTAGTCTCCCCGTCTCATATTACTTGACATATTTATATTTTTTTAATCTCAAAATTGTTGACATATTACAAGAATTAATAGATAATTGAGAATTTTTCTAATTTTACCCTTGATAATTTATTTATTTTAAAATCTGAAAAATTAAGTACAATATAATTTTCAAAAAGTGTTAGTCAATTGATAGTTACTATGCCGTATTTATTAACTTCAACTAGTCATAATTTTCATCTTTTGAATTTTCATTTAGGATGAACTAAAATTTCAAAGAACTAATTTATATTCATGAAATATGACGGCAAATGATTGATGAGTGGTGTGTTTGCCACTCATTTGCATTCAATATTTGTGCACACTACTATGATTTAAATGTAAGTGTGAGACATATTTGTGGATAAATGCACTATTTTCCATATTTTACAGTTATACAAATACTGAGATGAAAAGAGGTAAAATAAGCTAAAAGAGGATAAAAGTGGGAAGAAAAGTGCAAAAGCTGGAAAACCTGTGCAGAATGGGCCTCAGGTTCCGCGATCGTGGATTAGCGATTACGATCGTTGTAAGTCAAGAAGTCACTAGGCTGCGATCACTTGAAGAATTTAGCGATCACAAAGTCGCGATCGCGGTAGATCCTCACGTGATCGTGGGATAACGAGATTTTTAGCTAGGGTCAAAGTTATAAAAGAACATAGCCGACCCCAAATTCTCATAAAAAGATCTCAAATCTCTCATTTTTTGGAATCATCATCATTCTACAACCCTATCTCCCATCCTTAGTTCAGGGTTTTTATAATTTCTTGGAGCTTGGACCTTAAGTTTACATTAATTTGAGGAAAGATTTAATTAGAGAAACTCTAAAGTATAGATTTGGCTTTGTTTATTGAAGATTTATTTGAGTCTAAAGTGTGGTTTGTCCTCCCTTTATTTTTCTTATAAATAGCTTTGATGGACATCTTGGTAGATTTGTTTTCATTATCCTTATGATGTGCTAGATCTACCTCTTGGGATTATGCTAGATTAGGGTGTAAATATATGTGGGATATGATTTGTTTGTCAATTTACTCGTTTGTGATGTTGGGTTCTACTATTGCTTGAGCAAATTGGTTGAGATTTATGGGTGAAAGCCCTAAATACCCAAATGGATTTGATGGATAAAAATTTCAAGCTCTTGAAAGCTCAAACCATCCTTGAAAGATAGGTTCGGGTAAACTTTAGGAAACCTCATCATCCTTGAAAGAGGGATGTGGGAACCAAGGCAATTGTATACAATTTTTGGATTTAGTTTGCTAATTTTCACCATCTTAGACATAAGGGTGAATATGAGGTTGACTATCCCTTGGGTACCATCCTATAAATAGGGGTACGTAATTGAGGTATTAGGTGGCTTTAATTGACACACTCGTTAGGAACTCGAAAGAGTCAGTGAGTGACATCTTTGAGGTTTTGTTGAAGAACTAGCCTTAAGGACTTTCAACCTAGCCTACTACATAATCAACAATTAGAATTTGCATCGAATTATCATGTTACCATGCATAATTTTCCCCTAAGAAAGCATAGTCCTAAGATCCATCTTAATTAATTATACTCTAGTTATTTCTTACTCTCAAATTAGTACCTTAGAAGCCCAAGAATTGCCTTTACATTCAACAATATTGAAAACCCCCCAAACCATTTTGTACTATGGGTCTGACCCTAGCAATCACCTACTATTTTGTACTTAATCAATCACTACTCACATTATTCCTTGTAGATTTGACCCTGACTCCTAGTTGGGCAATGTAAGACCCCATAAAATCCTAAGCTTAATTCAGTCCGTTAATGCTAGAAAAAGGGTCCAGACTTAGAAATTTAAGTGTTTATACTTATAATTATTTTAGCCTTCATAAGTTGGAGATTCTATTTCATGACCCTGATGACCTAAAAATATCAATCTGTATATTGATTAATGATTCAAAATATCAGTAGGCATTCACGGGCGAGTTTTAGATTTTTCGAACATCATTTGAGGCACGTTTGAAAGCCCAAACCAGTAGATCAATGTGAGCTTGATGCACCACATCGCCTATCGCATTGACAAATGTTTTTTCCAGCTCTCAGTGTCAAATTCCAGTGAGCTGACATGGACTCGATACGGCGTGCCAGCCATAGCATCTATCCCATCAACGCAGTGTATCGGGCTGGGCCTCACTGGGCACATTTTTAGTCATTATAAGACCATATCTAGAGGGGTAAATGGGTCTTTTCCCACATTATATCAGCCCCCAAAATACTAGATTAAGCCACTTTAGAGGCAAAATCCATTCTCTATTCTCAAATTACTCAAGAACAAAAACCCTAGGGCTTCCAATTCAAGATTCAAACTTCAAGGAAGAACCATCAATCTTCACTAATTCAAGCCTCCAGGTATGTGAAGTGTTCATCCTAGGGTTTCTTTCCACCCTCGGAGTTCAAGAAATCTTTTAAACTATAAGTTAAATGATTTTGTGAATTCCATGTTGGATTTTGAATGTATTCGTGATTTTGATGTTATTTGGATTTCTAATCCATGGGTTATTGTAAGTTTTATGTGAAATTATTTATCATGTGTGTAGTATCATGTGAATTCATGTTGAACCCTTGAATTGTAAATTAGGATTTGAAATTATGATGCCTACATGTTGCTTAGTATCATGTGTATAGATTATGTTTCTCCAAGTGTTTGATGAATTGCTCATGTGAACTAAAAGGGAAAAATCATGTCATGCTAGCTTATGTGCAAGTTCATATCTTACAAGTTTTTGATGAAATGTCTCTATGAATGAGTTAGAAACAAGTGCACATGGTTGTTTTTCAAGTTATAGTATGCTTTAATTTCATGATATCGAGTCTTGGGGGTATTCAATACCCAAAAATTTAGCTATTTACCTAGAGCTACAGTAGTTATAGAATGGTCTCGGTAGTGTCACAAACAGTAGCACTTAGTACCCAGTTGTAGTCTCAGTTCAATATTCTGTTTAGACCTCAAGTAAATCCAGTAAGTTAATAGAACTCAGTAGCATTTTGTCAGTCAACGGAACCTAGTGAACTTAGTTCAGTTAGACAGAATGATCAGTAATAGTTCATCCAAGCCTAGTGCAGTCTAGAAATCATTTCAATGTCTATTTAGTTGGGAGTAGGATTTAACACCGAACGAGTGCAGGGATGACATCTTCCCTGTCAGATAGGTAGAGTCGTTAGTAGCATTCTTTGTACTCTAGAACTACGTAGCCAACATAGGATATGAGAAGTCACCTATCAGTTTAGGCTTGAATTTCTCACAGGGGTCACCCGTCAGTTCAGGATTGACACATTTAGTCCTTCGGGACAATACAATACATCAGTATAGTGGATCCACACAGCTAGTATTAGTACCCTTGGTAGGTACTAACACCCTTCCAACTGGGGTTACAATTAGATCCCAATCCATTCGGAGAAGGGCATGTCGATTAGATGATTACCTCCCACATTTTTAGTTTCAGTCTCAGTACAGAACTCAATTTAGTTCTAGATTCAGGACTGTCAGATACAGTCACCCAGTTTAGTGTAGAACTCAGATCTGTTCTTCAAAATTAGTACTGTCAGAAATAGTCATTCAGCTATCAATAATACAATATTAGTAAACTCAGATATTAGTTAATCAGTATTTAGAACTCAGTATTTAGTATTATTATGACCTCATTTATAGTTTATGTATTCATGCATGTACTCTTATTCAGTTATGATCATATTACTCAGCCATTTATTGTTCATACATATGAACCCATGTATATCAACCTACCTCACTTAGCATACCAGTATATTCAAAGTACTGACACATACGTTTTTTTGCACTATGATGTCTTATATCATAGGTTCAGATGCACGGGCTCCTCACCGCACTTAGTAGCCTGGATTATCAACATAAATTTAGTTGTGATTCCTCATAGTTCGAGGACGATGTTATTGTTTAGTATTTTAGTAGCTCAGTACATTCAGTAGACGGAGTTAGTTGGGGGCCTATCCCATCAACTCCGTATTCAGATAGTTAGAGGCTTTCAGATAGAAAATCATTTTGCAGTATTCATTTATAAATATCTAGTATTTGTTTTAGTTGTGAACCTTATGACAACTTTATCCTAATTTCCACATTTATTTTAGTATCATTATTATTACCATGTGATTATTTAGTACTCACAAAAGATATCAGTCATAGGTTAACTTGTGGCCCTTCAGGGTCGTAAGCACCGTGTAGCATCCGGGGTACAGACTCGGGGCATTATAGGTAAATATGTTGACAATGATCGCCTTGAACTTACATTGATGTGTAAGTTGAGTGTTATCAAAAAATAACACCATTGCCCGAGAATAATTTTGCGTATCGAGTTAGTTTGGAATTTTAGCTTACTTGCTTTGAGTCAAACTTGTAAATATTTGTTTGTGCTTTTCTTTTGTTTGTTGTGTTAGATATTTTTTTTGATTAATTATTACTATAGAATTTTGGAATGAATATGATTTTGGTTGTTGGAGATTTTATCGTGACAATTCATGTCCATATTGTAATGGACCCCACTTCTGGAAAGACTATAGATATGCTTCTCGGAGAGAGATGTGTGCACCATCTTGATCAGATAGGTAGTATGTTTTTTCTCTATGTAGTGGTCGAGATAGACATTAAAGTGATTGTCCAAATGCCCCTACCCCCATCATTCTAACCCAATTGCTAGTTCTTCGTATGATTTTGATAGGTCTTATAATCAAGAAAAGGAAGAACGAAGCACCAGATATAATAGTATTGAAGAAATGCTTCAGCTTATCTTGGATAAAGTGACATCAACAGGGGATAAAATACATGGCATGCATTAATCCATGGAGGTATGTAATAAGGAAAGAAAGAGGATAGAAGAGATGGGCATGCAGATTGATCATGTAAGTACTTCGACCTTATCACTCCTCTAAATAAGCTTGATGCTGAAGAATCATCAGTGATTTCTTAACCAACCAAACCAAACATGAGAGAATATGCCAAGATTGAGGGAATAGTGCTAGAGTAAATAGAAGAAGTCGAGCAAATTCCTTATGAAGACTTTATCCCATTTCAGGGTGAAGATGATCAACAGAATGAGACTCCAAAATTAAGGGAAAAGCCTCATTCTATCTACTTTTCAAAATTATGCTTGGTGTATTTGATGAAAGTTAATCCACACAAACAAGTGATTAATATTGGAGATAAGGAGCAATTTCTTTATATTTTATAGTTTGACCTTACAAATGGCCATGCTAAAGCCCCAATTTTGAAGGCCAAGAAGCTTAAAGACCGATGTCTAAGTAGTGTCCTTGTAATACTTTCACCGTTACCCAATGATCCCTCACCGATGTTCGATGTAAAATTAGGAAAATAGTCCAACTCTTTAAAGTGGAATGATCGAGCATGCATCACCATGCCATTAATTTTCCCACAAGAGCCTCCGATATTAAATGATCAAAAGTTGGGCAAAATAGTTAAATCCTCTAAGTAGAGACACAAATGAAGATTAAAAAGGCATTGTGGCGTGACATTAAACTAAGCGCTTGATGGGAGGTAACCCATTATTTTCATGTTTATGTTATTTTTTTTTAAAACAAGTCACAAATTTTAAATGATTTGAAGGTGCTTGAGGCAGGTTGGAAGCCAAAAATAAGGGAAAACCAAGTTTGGAAGAGTAGCAACCATGCAGAAAAATAGGGAAAAATAGAGGAGTAGATGACCTCAGTTTCTAATATCATGGATTAAGGAACGTGTTCGCGGTAACTTGATCGCACCAACCAGGCATCGATCACACCTCTATGTTCAGGTTTCAACATAGTTATCAGTGCAGTTTCAGGGAGTCGTTTAGACCTTTCTTCGGATTTTATATTTGTAGTGAGGTCACTACAAATATTTTTGAGTTGGGGGTGTGTGAACCTGCTCTTGTGTGAGTACACATTGGTTTGCAATACTTGAACTTAGTTGACGCAAAACATGGAAATTTTGTGAAGTCGATTGCTTTTATTTTTAGATTTTTATTTCTTTCAAAAATAAGGTAGGGAGAGCCATTCCCTATGATAGATTTAGAGACGTCATTCTTAAGAAAAAATCTCATGAATGGGTTTTGAATCATGGATGCAGGGAAATTCTGAGTATCCTTAGCATCAAAACTACAAATGCAAGGGAAATTTAAGTACCTTTGGCATTTCAATTTTGGGATCTCACTCATACCATTGGCAAAGTCTGAGTAGCCATATGATTGGTTTACCTATATTAAGCCTAAATGTGAGACCAAGGCTTGGGTTGTTGCCATGATTAGTAAATTATGTGTGGTACAAATGGAAAGCAAACACCCCACTCTGTCCAAAATTTTTCGAAAATCAAGGGCATGGATATGAGAAACCTTGTAACAATTCTTTGTCTTTTCTTGTGACTCCAAAATTTTTGACTTGTGAAAATTGATAGATACTCCATTTTTGTCTCTAGCGGGAGGGGCAATTGAGCCTCCTAGGTGAATTCGCATGCCATGTGTGGTAAGGTTCTTTGTTTGAATCTCATGTATACGTGTACCATCTAGAACTTGCCCCATTAGTATCTCAAATCTAACTTTGATTGTATTTGGTTGGAGAAATGATCTTAGGATCTTTGTGACTTTTGGAAGCCTACTTTAGCCTAGAAAGCCTACCCAAGCATAAATGTTATCCTTTGTCACCCACTTTAATCCTTTAGCCTTTTCTTTGGCAAACACATTACAAGCCATGAGCCTTACAAATTTTATCCCACTTTTGAACCATACCCTTCTTAAAAATTCAACTTAAGGCTAAAAGCCTAAGTTAGGGGTGGTAAAGATTGAAGAAATAAACCTTGGGCCATGAAGTGTTAGTGAATGCTTATGTGCTTATGCATTGAAACAAATGAATAAGAAAAAGAAAAGATCCAACAAAGAAAGGAATTTCATGAAATTTGCAAGAAAAAGAAATGAAAAAAATAGGTGAAACAAGGAAGCAATAGTAGGCACTTGTAAAGAATGTAAACAAAGAAAAGTGTCCCTTAGTCAAAAGACTGATCAAATAGTGTGATGTAGATGTTCAAGGAGGGAATAACCATGTTGTTCCTAAATAATATTCTACCCCACCTTGAACCTACATTACAGGCTCAAAAGCCTTTTTAGATATCCAATCAAGTGCATTTATTATAGTGGCGATTGAGAATAGGGGCAAGCCTATGGCATGGTACTTGTTAACATCGAGAGTTCTTGAGAGAGAGAGAGAGTTTCGTACTTAAATTTCTTGTTTCATATTTGATAACTTTGTGTGTGGAATTTTATTTCTTGTGAGGAAGCATTTAAATAAGTTGAGGTGGGTGATTTTGTCATCTTTCAAGAAAAGAGGCAAAAAAAAGTATTGTTTGGTTGAGGATAAAAAGTGAGTCACTTCTTGACTATTGGTTGTTGTTGCATTATTTCTCTTTGAAGTCTTTTGCATCCTTAGATTATTGCTTTTTATGTTGAGGGGTGATGTGAGAATGGTTTGGCCCATGTGCAAAGAGCTACTTGTGATAATGACTAAGCTCAAGGTCAATGTGATCATTGGGTCATCTAATTTGGGCATAAATATGCATTGTCGCATGGCAAGAGGTAGTGTTTCTTAAGGACAACCAAAGTTTTAAGTTGGGGGTGTTGATGAGTGGTGAGTATGCCACTGATTTGCATTCAAGATTTGTGCACACTACTATGATTTGAATGTAATAGTGAGACATATTTGTTGATAAATACACTAATTCTCATATTTTGCAAGTATTCAAATGCTGAAACAAAAAGAGGCAAAATGAGCTGAAAGAGGATTAAAGTGGGAAAAGAAGTGCAAAAGCTGGAAAACCAATGCAAACTGGGCCTCAGGTACTATGATTGCGGATTAGCCATCGTGATCGCGGTAAGTCAAGAAGTCAGTAGGCTACGATTGCTTGAATAATTCAGCGATCGTGGCAAATCCATATGCAATCGTGGAATAACGGGATTTTAAGTTAGAGGCAAAGTTGTAAAAACATATAGCCGACCCCAAATTGTCATAAAAAGAGCTCAAAACCCTCATTTTTGGGAATCATCATCATTCTACAACCTACCTCCCATCCTTAGTGTAGGGTTCTTATAATTTCTTAGAGCTTGGAGCTTAAATTTATACTAATTTGAGGAAATATTTAATTAGAGAAATTCTAAAGTGTAGATTTGGCTTTGTTTATTGAAGATTCATTTTAGTCTAAAGTATGATATGTACTCTGTTTATTTTTTCTTATGAATAACTTTGATAGACATCTTGGTATATTTATTTTCATTATCCTTATGATGTGCTAGATCTACCTCTTGGGATTATGCTAGATTAGGGTGTAAATATGTGTGGGATATGATTTGTTTGTGCATTTACTAGTTTGTGATGTTGGATTCTACAATTGCTTGAGTAAATTGGTTGGGATTTGTGGGTGAAAGCTCCAAATACCCATATGTGTTTGATGGGTGAAAATCCCAAGATCTTGAAAGCTCAAACCATTCTTGAAAGAGGGGTTTGGGTAAACTTTAGGAACCCTTATCATCCTTGAAAGAGGGATGTGGTAACCAAGGCAATATTAGACAATTATTGAGTTTAGTTTGCTTATTTTCACAATCTTAGATATAAGGGTGAATATGAAGTTGACTATCCTTTAGGTATCATCTTAGAAATAGGGGTACCTAATTGAGGTATTGGGTAGCTTTAATTGACACACTCGTTAGGTACTCGAAAGAGTCAATGAGTCACATCTTTAATGTTTTGTTTAAGAACTAGACTCAAGAACTTTTGACCTAGCCTACCACATTATCAAAGATTAGAATTTGCATTGAATTATCATGTTCCCATGTATAATTAGCCCCTAGGAAAGCATAGTCCCAAAATCCATTTTAATTAATTATACTATAGTTATTTCTTAGTCTAGAATTAGTACATTAGAAGCCCAAGAATTGCCTTTACATTCAACAAGATTAAAACTCCCCCAAACTATTTTCTACCATATGTTTAACCCTAGCAATCAACTACTATTTTGGTCTTGCTCAATCGCTACTCACAATATTCCTCGTGGATTTGACCCCGACTCCTAGTTGGGTAAATATACTGACAACGATTGCCTTGCACTTAAATTGACATGTAAATTGAGCGTTATAAATGATTGCTAGATTTTCAAGAAGTGCGAATGAAAAATGAATAGATTTTTTCCGAAAAGACACCAAAGAAATGATGCAATTTGAATAGGCATCTTTTCACTTTAGATGTTTACAACATTTCTAATGGGTTGTGAATTTTTCAAACAGTTACAAATTTTCGGAACAGTTGCATCCTTATGAAAAGGTGAATTTTTTAGAACCATTGCTTCTTTTCGTGAAGCAACACTTTGATGGCTCTAAAAAGGTAAATGTGATAAAAGTGAATCCAAAAACAGTGACTTCTTATAAATGTTTAAAGGTTTCACATATGATTTAGTTCTCAAGAAAAATACTAAAAAAATTAAAATTAAAATTTTAATCAATTTTTAATTGAAAGGACTTAGTATTATTTGCTAGACGAATTATTTGATTTTATTTGAGTCCTTCAATTTTTTTCAAACAACTGATGTCAAATTACTATTTAAATTTGATGATATTGAAAAGGATCTGTGTTGAAATTGTGTGTTTAGGATATAAAATAGAGTCAATTAGCATAGTATAATGGAAGAGATTGTACTTGGATCCTCCCTCAATAATTTGTCATAGTGCATCAATATATATATCATTTGACCCTTGTTTTCATTTCATTGAGATAAATTTGGTCTTATAAAAATGAAGGAAATTGTAAAACAAAATTAAATCAATTATTGTGCGTATTCATCTAAATCATTTGGTTCGTTATATTTATGTTAATGTCCATTGTTAACAACAAATTGGTGTTTTAGCTATGCAAATTCATTGAACAAACTATCAATAAAAAGTGGGAGATGTGGTATGTATTCACTTAACCTTCACATAAAACCTATGAACTTTCTTAAAAGAAGGAGCAATATCAAATCGGTCATATTTTGTAAGAGATAGGCATGGGGTAGGATGTTCAATGCCTTTTAGTTGACTGATCACTCCAACTAATTACTAAATTAATTATCATAGTGTATCACTTTATATTTTGCGGTAGTTTTTCATTTCATCTATCTAAAATGATCTTACCAAGTAGGGCCATGAAAATTTAAAATTGTAGTTGGAGATGGAGTTTGGAATGAAAGTTGGAGTTCGAGTTGTGTTTGACCATAAAAATATATTATAATTTTTTGACTTTTTGTAAGAGAAGTTTGAAGTTTGAAGTGAAAATAAGTTTAACTTATTTTCTCTGTTCCAAATAAAATTTCAAATTATATTTAAAATTCATGGCTAAACACCAAAATTTTTACTAAATTGAAATTACTTTTTGAAAAATAATGATTTTTTTTACAGTCAAACGGTCTCTAAAATGAAGTGCATTATTCAACAAAATTGAATCAGTTATAATGTATATTCGTAGTTAAACGTAGTGCATTGATTCATTTTGATTGCGTTAGTGGCCATAGCTAACATCCAATCAATGCTTATGCCATGCAAAGTCGACTAGGAAGATGTGGCATGTCTTCTTTCAATATTGACATGAAATTAATGAATAGTTAAAAGGAAACAAATCCTTAAAATTTATTAAGAGTAATTAAATCAGACAATGCTCAATACATGTGAATCAAATCGAACAGTGTCATGATAAGGTTGGCATGGGTAGATTTTGGATGCTCAATGTATCAGCTTTGTGCATACTGACATAATAAATTATTAACTCCTAATATACTGAAATATTTGTTAAAAAATAACATATTATTACAGTTTAATGATAAAATTATGCCTAATAATTTTAACAAGAGGTAGCAAAAACTCTCCACAACCATCCAAACTAAATTTAAAATTTATGTGTATTCATATTTATTTCAGCGCCATTAAAAATTTAGCTTTGACACGTGGCTTTGTATTACAGGTCAACCGGTTAGGATAAAGTTAAATTTATTACTATTCGATATTAAATTAAAGGTAAAGTATAAATAATTCTAAAGAATCGATCCACACTTAGCCAATTAATGTTAAAATTTGAATGCTTTAAACTTTTGATCAAGGGCAAAAAATGTTCTAAATTTTAGTGAATGTAGCAAAAATTTAGCATTTAAAGTCCGAAGGGAAATCCTCAAAGTGTTTAAATTTTTAAATTAAAATTTTTATTGTGTTGCTATATAAAGGCATTGTTACATTTGCCTATAATCAAAATCAAAGTGGATTCTTATTCTTCATCTTCTCAATGTGTAACTTCAGAGAGATATGAATAGACATTACTCCATTTACCGTTACTATTATTTACTCTATTTATTATTATGAAATTAAGTGATCATATTAATTTTTTTTACGCAGTATGAAAATGGTCAATGAATAGATACCTTTTGTAGAATCATTCAAAGAAAGAATTGAAGAACTCCCAGATCCTGAAAAATTTGATAAAAAATTATCTATATTATTTGATTAAATTCACACATTGGATAGTATTCTAAAGGGCTTACTCAATCGCATGAGCGTCGATGCTGACGACTACCTTACTCCTCCATTTTCATCCGTCATCAATGAATATGGTTTGTACCTAGTGATATGTATTAAGCTTATTTTGATTAACTTTGACTTTTATGGATGTAATTTTTATTTTATTTTCAAATTAAGTAAATAAATTCTTGCTTTCCTCCATTATCGAGCGTATTTTTCTTTCTTTTTTCTCTTGACATTTTTCTACCGGTTTACATTAACCTAATGATTTTCATTCAAAGTATGTAGATAGATTCAAAGTAGCATGACAAAGAAAGCATTTTTGTAGAAGGGATATCTTCTATATTACTTATGAATTGAAATACTTAATCCGATCATATTTTAGCATTGCATTACCGAAAATTTAAATAGCTTTACAAAGTCACAAAATTTTAAGAACATAAGCAAGATAGATGACAAGAAATATAATTTTCTGAACCGAACTTAATTAGTTACGATCTACATACCCAAAAAAATCCATTACAAACAGTCGACAATTATATAAAATTCAAAACATAACAAAATTTAAATAAATAAATGACACATGAAGAAGCTCGCGATAAGAAACACACAATAAATTCACTACAATCCATTGTAACTTTGACCGTTGTCATTTCTAGCAATGTACTGAAATAATTTTTGCCTGATGAATCACATTTATAGTTGAAGCTCATCATTCGCTTAACTGAGACTATTCATATTAACTTTTAGAAGTTCACTATCTCATCTAATTTTCATAATTTCATATATTACAACTTGCAACCCTGTTAACAGTGGCATCATGAATTGACCGAGGAGCATGATTATGCCGTTGATAATTTTCATGACTGTTTACAACACTGTTAGCATGACCGCTGGCTTGAGAGGTGTTCCTGTTTGTACGGAGAACTTTCAAATTTTTTGAAAAGTTTGCAAATTTTAAGGAAGAATGATGATATAAGGTTGTGTTTTAGTATAAAACTTATGAAATCCAGTCTTATATAAAATTTTTGGTAACGATTCACAACCATCACCATTTGAAAGTTGCACTTATTCCACTTAAAGGCCGTGTCTCTTTGTTTTGAGAATATTTTTATTGTCAATTTAATTCATCCATGTATGTTTAACATAGTTTACCAATTAATTTTGCAGGATAATATTTTTTTACCATAATATTTTTATTATCAATTGAAATTTCTATTTTACTATTTTTTCAGAACCAAATACTTGTTTTATTAATCAACTCTTGCTTTGAACGTGTGTCATTTATCTTTAATATAGTAAAAACATATCAAAAAGTGTATTTTCATTGATTCATTACGAAAAGATAAAATAACATAAGAAACTAAAAAGACAACATTACTTAATCTTTTTTGGGTTCAAGAGTGGGTGGAATAAACTAGGAAGTTGCTTTTTGTGATGGCTTAATTTTTGGTGATTTATGTGAAATATTTGTTTTTATGTGATTTGACCATTTTACCCTTCCCCGTGGTTGTTGTGTGGTATTTTTGGTGGTGTGGGAATGACTGGCACAATTTTTAATGTATTTTGATGTAATTTATGTGATATTATAGTTTTTGATTGCTTGGAAAGCCTTATAGTTGACTGCGCCAGTAGATCTAGAACGTCGATTTTAGAGTGGTAATATGGTTGGTGTGGTTTTGTGGCTTTTGTATCTAATTTCGGCCCTCGATTATGAAAGTTGTGAAATTAAATTCTAGGGGTCAACTTTGTGGAAACAATATTTTTTCGAATATCTGTTATCACCATTGAGTTCAAAGCATCGAATTTGATAGGGTAGCATAGTTCGTTTACGTTCGCGAGATTTCGGATGAATTTTGAAGGGTCTGCAGAGAGTCTCCAACTGGGGCACCACTTAGCTGGTGCGCTCACGTAAGTGGTACTTTGGTTGACTGAGCGACTCAGCAGATCAAAACAAGTTTCGCTTACACGACATCTTGCTTGCAAATCCCGCATAAGCAATTATAGGATCGCTTACGCGATACCTGCCATCAGGCAAGGTATCGTATACGTGACAGCTGCCCTCAAGCAAGCTATCGCATACGCGACACCTATTCCTATCGCATACGCGACACCTATTATCTTAATTGGTAGTCACTTAATTAACTCGATGATCGTGTATGCGATACTTGAGCCCTTTAAATTCCTATATTTTTTCCACTTTTCATCACTTTTTAGATTTGGACCTTAGGGTTTCATGATTTTGTGCAATTTTCTCCATTTATAAGCTTGGGTAAGCTCCAAAACACCTATTTCAACTAATTTCATCTCCAAAATAACTTCAATTCTCAATTTGAAATTGGATTTGGGGGGGGGGGGGGTTGTTTGCCGGTAAAGCTTGAAAATAATTTTTCATCGATTTAGACCTCATTAACTTATTTTCACTTGAAAATAATTTTCACTTGTTTACCTTTTTATTTTTCAAAACTCCATTTTGGGAGCCCGTTTTGACCCAGACTAAAAAATTAAGCAATATGGTTATCGTTGGCTTTATTTTGATGCATAGATTTTGTATTTGTATATTTTAATTGATTTTGGATCTGTTACTTAGACAAAAGATTCATATTGAAAGCTTTTGGGACCCATTTTCAGTATTCAAAGTGGTTATGATTTAACTTTCTTCAGATTGAGCTGGTTTGTTAATATTGATACAAAAATCAGGTTAAGGGCTTGGGGACTAATCATTAAAATGGCTATATTTATCATGATTTTCCTATGTAGGGGCCTATATATTGAGGTTTTTTGACGACATGGAACATTATTTGATTTGTGTGACTGTGTGATGTCTCATATGATATTATTGGCCTTGTGTTTGAGGAATTAGTTGTATCTTGTTTGACGAAAAAGCCTAATGTGTTATCTATGGTGACTTCCTAATGTATTTTATTCTATTGGCATATGGATTGTATTAGATTAATGGATGGCTGGATTAATGAGTAGATTTTTGACTCACATTGTTGGTATATTGGTTGGTTATGGAATTTATCATTCTAGTTGGTTGTGAGAATTACATCCTTCTATTATATTCATTCATGAAACATTATTACCACCGTAGAAATATTGAAAATACTGGAAGCACTAGCTTTTTCTAATAAAAATGTGACATCTTTAAAACCCTCTACCAATGGATGTGTTAGAAAGGAGTTATAGACATTGTGAAATTTAAGAGGGGGGAGTGAATTAAAATTTTTTTATGAGTCGACTATTGACTCCTCACAGTCGACTTTCCTGCAGATCAATGCACTTTACAAATCGATTAGACTTAAATTAATTAAACCAGTAAATAATAGAACATAAAGTAATAAAACAAAGATTTATCCTGGTTTAGAACACCAATGTGGTGCCTACTTCTAGTCCCCTTAGGTTTTAAAGTTATCTTAGATAGTTAAATGTTGGGCTCGAGTAAAACGATATAAAACAAATTTTGAGACTTATTTTCCTCTTTAGATCTTATGACACAACTTCTGTTGATGTTACAGAGTTGACTCAATTCTACTCTTTATATAACAATTGTAAACTAAAAGTCACAAAGCCATGTGAGACTAAGATTGAGACACTTTGAATTCTCTGCTTGAACTTGGATGACCCATCTTTATCCCCAGTCTTCACCTTTTATAGTCTTCGGCTGCTACTCTTCATAAGGAAACTTAAGATATTTCTTTTCAATCAAGTATTTGAATTGATTCATTAACTAAGGGATGTAAATGTATGATATATCTACATACAGATTTTGGATCACGTCCATATCAGATACATCCTTGATCTATTTTCCTCTTAGTCTTGTATAGGTTGACGTCTTTCCAAATGTGCTTGTAATCTTTTCTTCCTTTTCTTTAGTCATTATTGTTTTTATTTTTTGAGAATTTTAGGCTAGACATTCTCCGTGATTGATCTGATTTATCTAGATTTATGGTACTAAGATTCTCTTTCCATTTGTTCACATTTTGATTAATTTTGTTGATGCCACGAATCATAAGTTGATGTCCTTCCACTCGCGGAGCCTGCTTTCTTTATTAGTAGTCTTCAATATCCTGCAAGGATCCACTTTTTAGTTTTTCATTATTAACATATAGAAGTTGAGGCTAACAGTCTCCTTTTTTTTGATAATGTCAAACATGAGTAAACATCAGTTGACTTCCTTGTCTGTTAGTTTGCTCCCCCTGATTTGTAGGCATCTTTTCTGTCTTGAATTTCCCAGGTATCAATTAACTTTGTGTGCCAAAAGTCAACTAACTACTTTCTGCTTATTGATGTTCCTATATTTTCTCCTCTTTTGTCATAATAAAAAAGAATAGCAGCAAGAAGCAAAATACATGAACAGAGCAACATACGAGAAACAATAGAGAACCATGGGTAGTTCTAATCTATTAAGTAGGCAGATCTATCAAAAATTATGGAAGATAGTTTGATAACAATTATCTTACAACCCATTAACATAAGGGACAAGACCCTCTTTTGAATAAAAATATCACAGTTCACCATTTCGCTAAGAAATATGTTAGGGTGTTATGCATATTTTGACAAAACTTGCCATAAGATTTTTAACATTTTTGATAAAAGAGGAGTAGGAGGTTTGAACAAAGATAACCAGATCATCATTCGAGAAAAAGATTTGGGATATTAGAGATTCCATGCGAGAGAGTACTCGAGAGAATAACTTGACTCCTTCTTGTTTGAGCCCATCGAGCCCCTGCTGGACCACACTTATGTCAGAGCTTTTACTTTTCACAAGGTCTAGGAGTTTGGTAGTAGACTTCTGGAGTTTCATAATGCCTTCCTCAATGGATTTGAACTGATGGTTGAGTTCTTTGAGTTCCTTCATCAAAGAGATAGAGGGGTTAGAAGCAGATTTACTTACCTTTAAATGTTCAGCCTTAGCACAGACAGATTCCTTCCTGCACCATTCATCTTCCACTATAACATATCCCATGCTGCTGAAAGTTCTGGAATCATAAGTTGCAGTAACTTCTATAGGGGGATAGACAGAGAGATCGATGGAGTAGAACAAAAAGATCTGAGTGATGAGCAACCCATATGGAAAAGTAGCAGATGTATTATCTTCCTTTGAACTCTCAAGCATGTACTCACATATCCATGTTGCCCAATTGATTTTGATATTTTTGACCAGAAAGTACAACACAAAGACATTATGACAAGTTGGTTGATACAAAGTTAGAGTCAGAGAGAAATTTCTTGGCTTCCTCAAAGCCCACTTCAAAGTCCTCAGGCCAATTATTATTCATGAAAGGGACCACGCCAAAAAACTTAGTATCAAAAGCATTTTTAAACATAAAGTTGTTCAAGACAATTCTTGTGCCTAGCACAAGGGTCTCGAATTCACCACTGTCTGGGAAAAGTCAGAGATTAACATAAAACATACGAACAAGATCTTTATAAACTAGAAGTCCACAGAGGCAAAAAAGCAAGGACAGATCTTGAAATTTGAAAATGTGACCAATATTGCAAGATGCATCCTTTAGTTGACTAAGATTGACGATGTGACCAGGAACGATAGAGCAATTTTTGAAAGAGAGGAACTTTTATTTGTGAGGGTTTGTATAGAATTGGTGTATCTATTTTGGAGAGAGATAGTTAGAAGGACTTAGGCAAGGTTTCTTGAGAGAGAAAACATGGATGAAAGAGGGTCATCATCTCTTAAGGAGAATGGACTGAGATGAGAACTCGTTAGAGGATTCTGAAAGAAGAATAAGCCTATCGAAAGAGATTTTAGATACATTAGCCATGGAAAGGGTTTTAATCATGAGTGAGAGAAGAAAAGAGATATAAAAAAAGGAGAGAGAGGAGGAGAACCGATCAAGAGAACTTTGAAGCAAGAGGGTAAATGGCTACTTTTAGAAAGAATAAAAATGGAGAAGGGGCATGAAGTGAAAGAGAATTGATAGAGATGAAAGGACACTGCATAGGAAAGAGAAAAGGACGGCAAAGGTGGCCTGGGAAACGGTGAAGTTAATGATGAATTCCTTTTAAAAGACAACGTTTAGGTAAAATGGGTAAAATTGGACTAAGTAAAAATATTTATGTCCATAAGTATGACTCATAAATCAATAATATGAAATATTTTTTTTGAGAAAATAAGATCTTTCTTCTAGCAATGGTAAAAATAAAATTGGACTAAGTATAAAGATATGTCCAAAAATATGACTCATAAATCATTAATGCCAAATCTTTTTTCAAAGCAAACTACCAGCAGATTTTTGGAGTAAAAAAAAATCCTTACTTTCTCCGTGATTACAAATGAAAAGATACTTAATGCAGATATGTTTTTCCCTAGATGCACAGAACATTTAGATAGACTAACAACATCAGTATTTTCACACATTCTGAGAACACACTCAAAGGACAAAATTAAATCAAGTAGTTCACCCATGATTCATAGAATTTAAGTACAATAACTTCCAAGGGTTATGTATACTGCTCCAGTTGTTGGCAAGTCTGCTAAATATTATTCCTTATTGAGCATGAATCTGGGACACCGCTCATGTGACGAAAACTTTCATAAAAAAACAACATTCTCACAAATTGTTAGAATTATTAGGAATAATATTAAAACAAAACAAAACTCTTTTAAAAACTTAGAATTTTATCAAAATTAACCCTTTTTTCAAAGATACTCAATTTTAAAAAACATGGCTCTGTTCATAACAATTTTTAAAATTATGGAAATTTTCTCGTGAAAGTTTCTTTCTGAATAAAAACATACGAGGCAACTTAAAACAATTGAGGGTAGTAACTGATAAAAATAATTCGTATTAATTCTGACCTTGTCAGAGATTTTATTGAGGTCAGCATCCTCACGGAGGGAACCTATCTTTATTTTTGTTTCATCATTTCAGATGCAAGATTCAACACTAAGGGGGGTATATTCGACTTATCTTATGATAGTTTAGAGATTGTGCAAGCATTATCTCCAAATTTAAAATTATTTACTAAGTAGGATCTGATGACATTGCCTCTGGCACTGCTATTGAATTTTGATTGATCCTTCACTTTCATTCTTCAAAGCGTAGGAGATTTCTTTCTTTCCTGTCATGTATTTGGAACACTCTTCATCAGGAGCTCACATTTCCCTTTTTTTGGTTTTTGCGTACAAGTTTCAGTAAAATAAGAAGATTAATTCTACTTAGGTACCCAAGTAGACTTGTGTCCTTGCGGGTTAGATGTTCTTTCTTTGAGCTTCTAAACCCACACACTTTTAGGTTTATGCCTGCAACTATAGAATTTGTGCCCTCTCTGTCCACAGATAAAACAAATGAGTCCTTGAGAGGAGAAAGAGGTCTTAATTAATTTAAATAACCCTGATGAGGAACTTAAATTGTTTCTGAAGGAATTTGATCTTATAAAACTATGGCTTGGGGATGTCTTAAAACTATTTAATTTTATTTTAGCATCATCAAGCTCTTCATGAAGTAGGTCAATTTCAATTTGACATGGTTTATTTCTATTTGCCAATTTCGTCGGTCCCATTCAAGTTTTCTCTTAAATCATGCTTTGCAACTTTGCTTCTTTTAAGCTAGTTTATTATATTCATCTATGACTTTGAAACTCATTGGTTATCATATCCAATTTGGATTTAAGAATATTACAGTTATAAGAAACGTGTTCTCTTACCTCACTAGGTTCACCTGTTGCCATGAAGCATATATTGGCGACCTCTTTTTCTTCTTCAATTTTATTCTCATCATTACAGGCTCTAAAATTTTAGTTCTTCCTAGATGTTTTTTTTAATTCTGGATAGTTCTATTTGAAGTGGCCAGGCTTTCCACAGTAATATCAATGCTCATTATATCTAGTGGAATCATCATTCTTGGTTTCTTGGGATCTTTATTATATTTTTCTCATGATTTGCCTTACTCCACAATTTTTGAGACTCCTTCCTTCACTGTTGGCCTCTTTAAGAATATCCACTTCTTTGGTTGGAGCAGCATTGAAGGTTACTAGTTTTTTCTTCCTCCTTATGATACCTATTAATATAATTTTTTTCATATGTAATAAAGTTAACTCATAGTTCATCATATGTCATGTTGTGAAGATCTCTGTCTTCCAGAATAACAGCCTTGGTTTCTCAAATCTTTGGAAGGCTTCAGAATAACTTCTAGACTTGTAGGTCGGGTGGATAGATCATCCCCTATGATTTCAGTTCACACACGATATTACTGAATCTAACAAACATTGTTTCAATGTTCTCATTCTCTTCTATTTTGATCAACTCATATTCATTGACCAGAGCTACATTCTTTGACTTCTTGACCTTGGAGATTCCTTTATAGGTTACCTCTAATTTGTCCCACATTTTCTTTGTGGTTTCAAAAGTTGATATCTTATCATATTCTTCCCCACTAACTGCATACAAAAGTAAACTTATTTCACGTACATTAGTTTGAATTACCTCTTGCTATTCTTTGGTTATCTCGAAGCTTTTAAGATCTTCTATGTTAGAACTACTACATTTTTTGTCTTTGTCCTTTGACTTTTCTTAAAGTCTTGGAATCAGGTTTGGACCCTTCTTGATGACAACCCAGGCATGGAAGTCATTTGATTGGAGAAAGATTATAAACCCACTCTTCCAGAAAGAGTATGCTTTTCATTATAGTGGTCTTATAGAGGAGTGAATATCTTGAAGAAGAGCACCAAGAATTTGATAATTGGCCATTTGATCTTTGATCCCTTGCAATTAAGCAATGCTATAGGTGGTACCTTCTCTGATATCAGTTGTAATTCAAGAGGGGGAGGAGGTTAATTAAAAATTTTCTGTTAGTTGACTAGTGACTCCTCATAGTTGGCTTGCCTAGAGATTAGTGCACTCTACAAATGAATTAGATTTAAAATAATTAAATAACAAAATAATAGAACATAAATTAATAACATAAAGATTATCCTAGTTTGGAACACTAATGTGGTGCCTACTTCCAATCCCCTTGGGTTTCAAAGTTTTCTTAGATCGTTGAATGTTGGGCTCAAGTATAATGATAAGAAACATGTTCTGAAGACTTATTTTTCTCTTAAGATCATATGACATAAATTAAATAGATATTACAAAGTTGACTCAATCCTATTCTTTATATAACAATTGTAAACTAAAATTTATAAAGCCTTATGAGACTAAGATTGAGAAACTTTGAATTCTCTGCTTGAAGTTGCGTAACCCGTGTCTGTCCCCTGTCTTTACCTTTATAGTCTTTGGTTGCTAAGGATATTTCTTCTCAATCAAGGATTTGAATTGATTCCTTCATTTAGGGATGTAGTCGTGTGATGTATCCATATACGAATTTGGATCACGTCCTTATCATATATATTGGTATCTATTTTTCTCTTAGTCTTGTATAGGTTGATGCTTTTCCAAATTTGTTTGTTATATTTTCTTCCCTTTCTTTAGTCGTTATTGTTCTGATTTGGTGAGACTTTTGGGCCAGAGATTCTCTGTGATTGATCTAATTTATCGAGACTCATGGGACTGAGATTCTTCTTCTGATTGATTTTCTTTGATGCCGCGGATCGTAAGTTGATGTCCTTCCATTCCTGGAGCCTACTTTCTTTATCTGTAGTATTCAATATCTTGTAAGGACCCACTTTTTATTTTATCATTATTAAAATATAAAAGTTGGAGGATAACATACTGATATTATATATTGGTTGTATACGGGTTGACAAACCCCTTATGGGTCCTACACTGAGAAGATTTAGCTTTGTAGATGTATATGAAGGTTGTTCAATGACCTTATGCACCACATCATCATTATCATCATCATCATTCCTATTGCATTGATATTTACATTATACCTTTATTTGTGTTACATTATCTCTCTTGATGTATACCTATCTATGTGTATTTTCTCCTTTATATTAGTATGTGTGATATCTGCATACTTTTATTCCTTTCTTATGATTGCTATGATGTATGTGAATATTATAGAAATATTAGTAGTGATGGTGTCGGCAATCTTGGGCCATTTTCTAGTTGCAAGTGACTACCCATAGTGTGCATTTTTTATGCTTTATTTTTTACTTTGCTCATTCAACTATGATACCTACTCAATATTAGTGGACTGTGCTTACCCCTACTGTAACCTTTTAGTGTACTTCATGGTTGTTGATTTGAGTGTTACTTTATAGCTATTCAAGGTATTGGTTGGATACTTTCTTTTGTACTTTACCACTATCTTTCCTTATTTAGACTATGTATTTATTTATATTTAGAGACAAAGTTGTTCTTGCTTTAGATATCTTATGTATTTGATCTCGGGTTGTACTAGTTATGTTTTGATACTGTGACACCAGGTTTTGGGATTTGGTTTGGTATCATTTGTTATGTTTTTTCACTTTTACTATATATATGTGTGTGTTTCAACTCTACTCTAGGAGTCTTACCAGGGGTTTGGTATTATTTTTCTCAATTCATATCAGATTAGTTAGTAGGCTTACTTGTCAAGGATATTTGTAACAAGTGCCATCAGGACCCTTAGTTTTTGGATCGTGACTAATTGTATCACAATATCTTATTTTCATTGGTCTCAATTGTGTAAGAAAAAGGTGTCTAATAGAGTCTCGAGGATCGGTAAATAGACATACGTATCTATCTTTGAGAAGCTATAAGATATCTTTAGGAAACATTTCTTATTTTATTCTATATAATGCAGATCTTTTAGACCTTGTGTTTTAAGCCATATTTCTCTCTTTTCTATTCATATGGTGATGACTAGATCCAGTGAGACTAGAGATTCAGATCTGTTATTTGAGAAAAGAGCCTAATCTAGAGGGCGAGCTGCGAGTTGTGGTAGGGATCAAAGTGGAGAAAGGGTATAATGATCTACCTCATCTAGAGAAAACACTAGGGGACTCTCCCTTGAGCCTCGAGATAAGTATGTTGGACATATGGGTTCTACTTTGGTTCCACCAAGTGCTTCTACCCTAGTCTTAGAGGGGTTCTTGGTTTTCTATTTAACCTGTTTGGAGGGTGCTCCTTTGAATATGCTCGGTGTTCCTCTATCTTCGAGTATTATACCCCAATATATGTCATAGCCTACTTATGGTGTTGTTCTAGCCCCGTGTATGGATCCTCCAGTAGTGCCTACTTCTGCCTTAGGTAGTCCATAGACTCCGAGTGTTATTCCTTCTTATACGCTTGCATTTGACTATGGTCTCTGAGGTCGGGAGTTCAGCCTTCATCTATGTTGCTTCCTTAAGTGGGATCTAAGCCTGCTAGATTCACCATGCCTCCTATCATTATGAGTACAATTATATCTTTTGAGGATCAATAGAGCTTTAAGAGATTCACTTATTTGGGTCCTCCTAGGTTTAGTGATGCTGCAGGTGAGGACACATATGAGTTCTTATTTGAATATCTAATAAGTAACATAACCTGGGTTTGCTGGAGTCATATGGTGGATGTCACTTATTGGTTACTGACCTCTCAATTCTTCTGAGATGACTTGGGATCATTTTTCTGAGGTCTTTTTGGAGAGGTTCGTGCCTTACAGTCTAAGAGATCAGATGAGAGATAAGTTTGACCACCTAGAGCAGGGATCCATGACTGTTATAGAGTACGAGACACACTTTCATGCTTTGTCAAGATATTCCTATGCAACATTGCCACCCAATTTTAGAATATTTGAAAATTCTTAAAGGGGTTGAATGTTTCTTTTCAGTTGGCCCCGACCTAGAATGTGTATCATATAGGAGAGTTCAGAGGTTACACAACTCGAGGTAGGGATTCTAGAGACTTTTGTGGGAATTATGGTAGACTAGTACAGGATGCCTTACAGAGTTTTAGTAGTGGGTCTTCTAGTTTAGTAGTTTTAGGTAGCCATTCCGGTCCAGTCATACCTCCCCCACTGAGTTGGGCCATAGAGTTTGCTATATGTGTGATGAGATTGGATATTTGTCTAGAGACTGGCCTCGCTATATATCTAGAGCTACTCTAATTTTAGCTAAGAGAGGTAGGGCTTCACTAAAGGTGTGCGAGAAAGAGGTAGTGAAGTACATGATATTTGTTGCAGGGCTATTAAACCATTGAGTAGTCATGGATAATGCAATGCTATACCCTCCAGACTAGAGGCATAGGCTTTCGACGCTGATATCATAGATATTGTACCTGTTTATTTTATATCTCATCTATTTTATTTGACCTAGGATCAACTTTCTCCTGTGTCTACATATTTTGCTTTGGGTTTTGATTTTTCAATTGATCCTCTTTTCATGACTATTCATGTATCTACCCCTATAGAATATTCTTTAGTGGTGGATCAGGTGTATCGATCCTATATTGTGACTTGTTTTGGGCGTGAGACTTAGGTAGATTTGATTGTCTTAGATATGGTTGACTTCAACATAATTTTGGGTATGGATTGGTTGGATCCTTGCTATGCTGTCCTAGATTTTTATTCTAAGACTATGACTTTAGCTCCACTGGTTATGCCAAGGATAGCTTGGAAGGGTGTGCTTTATTTGGGTCCTAAGAGGGTTATATCTTATATTCAGGCTCGTTGCTTGGTTGAGAGGGGATGCTTGTCTTATTTGTCTTGTATTAATGATACTGCGGTTGCTTCATCTCCCTCTTTAGATTTTGTTTGGGTTGTTCATGAGTTCATGGATGCGTTTTCTATGGATTTTTCTGGTATGCCTTTGGATTATGATATTGACTTTTCCATTGATATTTGTAAGACCCCTTACAATATTTATCATTTTACTTTTGACCCTCCTACGTGTGTAACATTAATTTTTGACTTGAATTATGTTTAGAAATATTAAAAGGCTATTTGGGGAAAGCTTTGGATCTTTGGAAAGGGGTTTGGGGTCATTTTTTGACCCCGAGGCAGTGAGGCTCTGCGATATTGATATTCCATAGAGGTTAGCCTCCGCGATATTGATGTTCCATAGAGGTTAGCCTCTGCGATATTGGCATGGAACAGAGGCTACGCTCCGCGATAATGCTATGCCACACTGATGGTGTTAATTTCATAAATTTTTGTTTTTTCCACTTAGGGTGATGGGCTTTTGGTCTTTTCACCCTTTCTATGACTTATAACATAAAAGTGACCTTTACTCCTTCAGTTAAAAAGATCAAACACTCCTATTCTGTTCTCTAACAACTAAACTAAGAAGACTTAAGGGTTTTATAAGAAATTACTACTTTGGGCTCTAAACTTCCAATTAAATTCAGTTTCTTGTGTGTTTCGGTTCTGTTTCTCTTCCCTAAACATTAACTCTTACATCATGGCATTAACTGAATAGATTTCCATATGATTTAAATTATGGGTTTTGAAATTAGATTGAGGGGTTTTGGTTGTTACTGATTGAATTACTTGTTCCATGTTTTAAATTGATTATTGATGCTTTAAATTGATGTTTTTGGGACTGAATCGATACATTGTTAAAATGGTGGGAATGAGGGGACATGGGTTTCCCTAAATTGGATGAATTTTTGCTTGGAATTGGCATTAACCTCTACCCACTTTGTAAAATGATTTTAATTATGGATAATTGCATGATTTAACTTGCTCTCGAACTCAATGCATTGCATTAATGGATAAACGGATAATAAATAGTGTTGGATGGACTTGGTGGCCATGGTTTGGACTTTTAATAGAACTTGGGAGTCAATGTGGTTATGTTGGTTTGTCATGTTTAATTTAGCTTGAAAGAATATTGGTTTGATAATACCAAGTGGTAAATGCCTTAATGAATGAATCCTGGGTTAATGGTTGAAATTATATGCAAAGTGATTTTAATATGGGTTTAAAGGAGGTTGTGTAGCTTACCATAAAGATGTAAGTCTCGGGGGTCAAACACTAGAAACCATGTTTGCCGGCATTGGGTATCTATATGACCATGTGCTTGATATATACTTGATATATATATTTGGGGTGGCTATTTCCCATAGTTCGTTTTAGTTTTCCCTCGATTCGTGCGGCTAACATGCACTAGGGACCTTTCAACAGGGAAAGTTGAGCCCATATAGGCCATGGGTTCCTTTATGATGGATCGAGCTATATTATCTAGTTAATGGTTTTAAATTCTCATGTTGATGACCTTTATCCTATCCCATCATCTTATATATGTATATAAAAATATGTGTATATGGTTTAGACTGATTTTGGACATGTCATTATTTTATTACTTTTCCTGAGTAACATGCCAATGCTTATCCTACTGACTATCCTAAGATGCTACATCATATCATGATGTAGGGTCTGAAGACTTTTTTGCTTCTCTTGTGCAATATTAGGTGGTTGAGCACGTCATTGAGTTATTATGAAATGGTGAGCCTTCATATTTCAAAAGGTCTTATCATTTCATTATTCTTTCTTTATTAACTTAGTACTTTTGGATTGTTTTGTTCATAGTTGGGCCCATGTCTCAACTTAGTTGCTATTCTGGTTCTAGAAACTATTATGGACAGATATGTGTTGGTTATTATCTTGACTATTAGTCTTTTTTGAGTTATCTATTAATCTCCTTATTACTATTTGATTGTCTTTTTTTTTTATGATTATTGACCTCTTAAGTTTAGGTTAAGGGGGTAGTCTCTGGTCCATAGTGAGCTTAAGATACCCATCATGGCAAAGGATAGATTTGGGTCATGACGTATTTGGCGTCAGAGAATGATTTAGAGTCGTTGGGTATCTTCTAAGTCGTGTTGAGTAAAGTCCTTTTTGTAGGTGTGTTGCATGCTAAGTAGGAGGCTACATTGTATTTAGGAATGTTTTTCTTTCTTGTGTTCTATTTTGGGCTATAGGGTCTAGTGTTATGAAACTTCTCTAACTCCTGGCTTCTTTGAGTTTCAGATCATGCCTCCCAAAAGATATAATGTTCATCGAAACTCTGCTGAAACCTCTATTCAACCTGATAAGAATGTGGAGGGGACTCGTCCTATTTATGAAGTAGAGACCCGATCTAGGGTCCCGGCTCCTGACTATGTCATTCTATGTGGAGTTCTACCTGTCCATACTAGTCCTTATTGGGCTTTTTGGAATAGTGATACTCATACTCACTCGCCTCAGGGAGATATCTCTAATGCAGAGTTTTGTAAGTCTATTCATATGCTTATTGAGTTGGTGGCTTAATAGTCTCATTAGTCTAATTGTGTTGGTTTTGTTGCTCATTCATCTGAGAACACTCAGGCTAGCCAGTTCATGAGGTTGAATTCTCCAACCTTTATAGGCTCTAAGGTTGAGGAGGATCCTTAGGGTTTTATTGATGAGATGGAAAAGATCTTTAGGGTGATGCATGCTACTAATGTATAGGGCATGGAGTTTGCTGCTTATCAATTGAAAGATGCAGCTTATTAGTGATACAAGGAGTGGGAAGCTATGTGGGGTGATGGTGCTGAGCAGGCGATATGGAATGAGTTTTGGGGTGCCTTTCTTTATTACTTATTTCCTCAAGAGTTGAGGGAAGCTAATGATAAAGAGTTTTTAAACTTGAAGCAAGGTAAGATGAGTGTCAAGATGTATGCTCTGAAGTTTTAGTAGTTGGCTCGTTATGCTCCAGAGTTGGTATCTAATATAAGGTCCCTAATGAAAAAGTTTGCTTTTGGGTTATCCCATGACTTGGTATATGAATATAAGTCTACATTGTGATGTTGGGCGTATTTACATGCCTAAACACCATAGTTTACCCATGTTTTAGCTAAGTTTGGAGGATAAAATATATAATTCCTGCACTTTTAGTCCATTTTCCTGTAAGTAAGCTAACCAACGTGATTAGCATGTTTTCAGGTATTAATGATGTAGATTTCAGCACTTTGTGGACCTTTGGGCAGCAAAGGAAAACTTCATGTAAGAAGGAAGGCAGCTTTTGGAAGCTCATGGACAGAATAAGACGCATGGAGAAGTTGTCTCGGGCAAAATCAGTATTTCTTAATACTTAGGGGTGCAGCAGTAACCTAGTAGGACTAGGACAAGGATGTTATAAAAAACCTATTTGCTGAATTTTTCAGCAAGCATTATCGTACTTTTCGATTTTATTTTTCATTCGACTTTTGAGTAAAATTCATGTTACAATTTCTGTAACTTGAGACAGAGAAAAACGCTACAAGAACGGCTAAAGTGGAGATCACATCATTCTCATTGTGATTCCAATACACACCCATCGTGAGATTGTTATCGTGTTGGTATGATGATTATGTCTTCGTTGTTTTCCTTGACAATCATGAGTAGCTAAACTTCTCTGTTAGGGTTATGGACGCCTTTTGATATACTATCTATTACTATGAGTATGTGAATTCTTGTTACGTATACTACTTATATCATTACTCTCTCCGTTTTAATTAAATTCTTGTGGTTGCAAACATATAGAATACGTCATTATAGCATTAAATTGTTCGAGAGAAAAGTTACATGTTTGGAAAAGAGAGTGTGACAAGGATATAGGGCTACCAACCCTTGTTTATACGTTAATGCCTTAACCGTATTAACCTCTTGGAGAGTTTGTACCATTAGTTATACACTTTAAGCTCGAGAGAGTTAAAGTAAAATAATCTTGGATGATCGAGAGACACTAGGATTTACCATTAGAATACGAATCTCTATAAGTGCATGCATATCTGAATTCCGCATTACTCATAGTTAATAGATACGTAGAACTCATAAGGTGGACATAACCCTAACTTACTATTCTCTGTGATTAAATCTTACTAAACAAAGCATTCCGTTTTTACTTTGATATTATTAATTCACGCCAAACCCAAAATCCCCCCTTTCCATAGAATTTTTGACCAACAGTCTACTAATAATTACAACACTTAGTGACCAAGTATTCCCTGTGGGATTTGACACCCAACTCTGTTGGGTTCTATATTTGACATCGACATCTTACACTCTTACGAGAGCTGTAGTTAGGGCATTATCAAATTTTGGCGCCGTTGCCGGGGAATACAGTTGTCAACTAAGTTTGTGATAGTTACTAGACCCTTTGGTCAAAGTTTCTTGAATTTTACTTTTCGTCTGTTGTTTTTGTTTTATTCAGGTTTTGTTCAGTGCATGCCAAATACTCGAAGTTCGGGTCAACCATTATTACCCATAAACCCTGAACCACAACTTATTGGCAGGATGGAGGTGTAACAAGACATTGAAAGAAGGGCTGCTCAATAGGAGCAGGCCAGGTTAGTTGCATTGGCCGCTGGTCAAGTGCATCAACAGAATATTGATAACCCAGGGAGAGCAACGAATCCTGACGATAAGGACCTGGGCAATGATGAGTTACTTAATCCGAGACATGCTGATGAGGTGGCGTCACCTGTGGACAGAAGAGATCATCAACCTAGATTGAGGCCTGAACGCCGAGCTGTGCAGATTCCTTTTGATGATGACGATGACGATTTGGATGGGGCTGGTGCCACAGGGGCTATTATTCCTCCACCCTTGGCACCTGGAGCCAAGTTCAATATCACTAGCACCATGATTCAACTATTACAACTCAAAGGGTTATTTGGTGGACTTGCAGGCGATGATCCAAATATGCATCTGATCAATTTTATCTCTACATGTAAGTCATTCGACAATCCAGGCGTTGGACAAAATGCAATTCAGCTGTGCTTATTTCCATTGTCTTTATCTGGGGAGGCAAATCTATGGTTGAATGGGCTAACTCCTGATTCTATTACTAATTGGAGGCAATTGAAAGACGCTTTCCTAGAAAGATCCTTTCCGCCATCCAAGAGAGCACAGTTGAGAGATGAGATCAGCAATTTTTGACAGCTTCCTACTGAAGTTCTCCACAAAACATGGGAGAGGTTCAAGAAGAAGCTTATGCGGTGCCCAAATCATCATATGACCAATGTCCACTTGATGGAGATATTATACAGGTCTTTGAATTCGGTGACTAAGCCAGTGGTGGATAATGCTGTAGGAGGGTCATTCATGGACCTTACTTTTATTCAGGCAAGTGATATGCTAGATCGTATAACAAAGCAGAGTAGAGCTTGGCATACCAGGGATTCTGAGATAGCAAGATCTACCATATCTATTGGCATGACTGCAGAACAAAGGCGAAAAAAAGAGGAACGTGATCAAGATATGGCACACATGAAAACATAGATGGATCTTATTACCAAGAATTTATTATTAGGGAAGACCGAAAAAGTCAAAGCAGTTGCGTCAAAAGGAAGAGATGAATCCGATTCTTCTTACCAACCAATATGCGGCTTGTGCTGGCTGATAAGTTGGTAAAATAACCTGTTGGTATCTTGTATAATATATTGGTGAAGGTTTCTTCCTTCATCTTTTGAATTGCGAGGTGTATTCTAAAGTTCCCATAATCTTGGGGCGTCCTTTTCTCGCAACTAGAAGTGTGCTTATTGATTTAAAAGCTAATGAGCTTTTATTTAGATTTAATGATGAAGTGGTCCGTTTTTATGTATGCAAATCGATGAAGCAGCCTAGAGATATGAATGTGTTCTCTGTAACTGAGGTTTATTATGAGGATGACAAAGAATTATCTGTAGAAAAGCAGCTTACGGTTGATCCATTGTCTGCTATGCTGTTGAATTTTGAACGTGAGGAGGCTGAAGAATATGAAGATACCGTTTATGCCCTAACAGGAATAAGGTCCTATTCTCATGCTCCTAAGAAGCTGGACCTTGATCATAAGAATCGACTGTCACCAACAGCGAAGACTTCCATTGTAGAGCCACTAGTGCTAGAATTGAAAGAGCTTCCTAGTCATCTAAGGTATGCATTCTTGGGAAGTGGAAATACACTTTCGGTGATTGTTATGGCTGATTTAGGTAAGCAACAAGTCGAGGCTCTCATCTCTGCTTTGAAGAAATATAAGAGAGCTGTTAGTTGGACCATTGATAATATAATTGGTATCCCTCCTGGGATATGCATGCACAAGATTCATCACGAAGAAGATTGTGTGCCCACAATGAAGCATCAGTGTCGTCTGAATCCATTCAGAAAATGATCCACCATCTATCTCGATGAGGTCTAAGTAATCGAGATAGCTATGTCGTACTGCGACAATAAATCAAGTTCTACATGGGAGGCAACCCATCGTTTTTAATAAGTTTTGTTTTCATAAGAGTTTGTTTTGTTAAATAAAAATCCAAAAAAGAGTTGAGCCACGACCAAAACTAAGGCGCTTGGTGGGAGGCAACCCATCTTTATAATCATTTTTGTTGTTTTTGAGTAAGTATTGGTGCAAGATGTATAAAGGAGGACATTGGTTTCAAATTTTGATATGGAAATGCTTCATGTTGAAGGTGGCAAGTGAGGAATAAAGAAGCAAAGGCTATGGGTTAGGCATTGCCTATGCAAATCTAGGACACGAACAAGCAAAGGCCTATGTAAATCTAGGCAATGAACAAGGCAAGGCCTATGATATGGCCTAAGCTCTCTGAATATACAATGCCATAGCATAGACGCCGCCTATGCTCAACTAGGCAAAGCATTAGGCACCGCCTATGCCAATGCCTTTGGCCTCTAAATCTACAATGCCATAGCATAGGCGCCACCTATGCCTAACTAGGCCATAGCATAGGCACCGCCTATGGCCAACTAGGGTAAGCATTAGGCTCCTCCTATGCCAAGCATAGACAAAGCATTAGGCGCCTCCTATGCTTACTTTTTGGTCTCCTAACCCGATTCTACATGGGTCAAACCCGACCCAAGCCTTGGTTTATAAATAGAACCTTAATCTTAGAACAAAATCTCATTATTTAATCAACCTAAGCGCTTCCTACCCTTCAAAATCTCTCAAACTTTTCTTTTTAATCATCTAACCTTGCAAGATCATCATCCAAGTCCATCACCAAGTAAGTTCTTCTTTTATATTCCGTAAGTGTTACAATATTACGCTTATAATGATTTGCTAGATCTTGAAGTAGTGTTGGTAATTTGACTATGCTTGGTTTGATATGATACATCTAGTTAAGTGAAAGAATACGTGTGGGTGTGTTTGGCTTGGTTCCAACTTGTATTTGATTTTGATACACTGTCATACTTTTCCGAAATCGACATGGTGAAGTAATTGCATAAACGTAAAAAATTGAATGCTTGGATGTTTGAATGACCCATTCATCAAGATTGAATACAAGAATATAATGTTGTGATTATTTCTATGCCATAACTTGATACAATCTCTATGTAGCAGTCTTGTTCAAAAGGTACATTAATCCAAACATGAAAGTATTGTCAAGATTACATGAAATAGAGTTGGAAAGGATAGTTAAGATGACATAAAAGTATGACTGTGCTAAACATATTGTTGGAACATATCGCCTATATGTATGTCGATGGAGTCTGAGTAATCGACATCACTCACTTAATTAGTTTTTACCAAAAAGTTAAGTGTGGGGTGGTGCCACTATTGTTTGTTTGTCAATTAAGTCTGTCTGCCGAGATGAGCTAACACGAATCTATTTTAATCTCAGGCAGAATGGCACCAAAAGCATGACAAGAAAAAGAAAAAGTGTCCACCTCACAGAAAGGTCAAAAAAGAGGAAGAAAAGAGCATGCTGAATCCTCCTCATTGTAAATACCTCGCCGCATGTTCGGGATAAAATGGGTCCTAGAGAAGGAAGTCAAGGAGTGGTATAAGAACAACAAAGTGAAAAAGTATGTTCACGTGGAGTTGATACAGAAGGAGAGTCTGATACAGGGCAATCAGACACATACTATGCGGAACAAAATAAATGGAACGCTGGAATCATCATAAGGATACCGGTCGACACAACACCTTCCCGTATTCTTCCCTGAATAGAGAAGCCCGTATATGGCTGAGGATAGTCAACTCTTGCCTGATTCCATGGACACAGTACACAAAAATCACACGTGATAGAGTATGCTTGGTGTACGCTCTGATGACTAATATTCCTATCAACATTGGTGCGGTTATACGGTCGTCAATGCGTAAGGCTAGGCTGAACAAGAGGTCCTACTTCAGCTTTGACAATTTGTTGACTGCGATATTAAGAAAGGAAGACATTAACAACGAACCTGTGGATCATAAGCTTCCACACAACCCGAAGAAGGTTGACTTGACAAAAGTTAAAGATTCTGAAACTATGCATGGCGTCAACCTGACCATTGTAGAAAGACATGCTCGTGATGAAAGCTTCTTCCACAATTTATATGGTATGACGAGGTTTACCATGATGAGTGGGGGTCGTGTTCCAACTGATGCAGAGCTCCAGCAGCTGGATTATGACTACCCAATGAATGAGCATGCACGGGCTATGTACGGAGTAAGGGTACATTTTGAGGAACCTCTCGATGATGACGTGTCGACTGATGATGATCACTGAATTCCAGACTCAGACGTGGAAGAGAACTCTTATGTTCATGACCCTCCTGAAGAATGGGATTTTATTTTATGTTCAGGACCCTCCTGAAGAATGGGATTTTATTTTATGTTCAAGACCCTCCTGAAGAATGGGACTTTATTTTATCTTCAGGACCCTCCTGAAGAATGGGACTTTATTTTATGTTCAGGACCCTCCTGAAGAATGGGACTTTATTTTATGTTCAGGACCCTCCTGAAGAATGGGATTTTATTTTATGTTCAGGACCCTCCTGAAGAATGGGACTTTATTTTATGTTCAGGACCCTCCTGAAGAATGGGACTTTATTTTATGTTCAGGACCCTCCTGAAGAATAGGATTTTATTTTATGTTCAGGACCCTCCTGAAGAATGGGATTTTATTTTATGTTCAGGACCCTCCTGAAGAATGGGATTTTATTTTATGTTCAGTACCCTCCTGAAGAATGAGACTTTGTTTTATGTTCAGGATCCTCCTGAAGAATGGGACTTTGTTTGATGTTCAGGACCCTCCTGAAGAATGGGACTTTGTTTTATGTTCAGGACCCTCCTGAAGAATGGGACTTTGATGTGAGTCCAGGAGCCCGCCTGAAGAACAGGGTGAAGAAGTTGAAAACATAGCTACAAAGGGATGAAATTGCAAGTCAGGAGCCCGCCTGAAGAACAGGGTGAAGAAAAGAAAATTTAGGAGTCCTCCTGAAGAACAGGGCGAATAAAAAGAAAGCTCAGGAGCCCGCCTGAAGAACAAGGTAAAGAAAAAGAAAGTCCAGGAGCCCGCCTGAAGAACAGGGTGAAAGAAAAGAAAGTCCAGGAGCCCGCCTGAAGAACAGGGTGAAGAAGTTGCAAGTCAGGAGCCCGCCTGAAGAACAGGGTAAAGAATTATAAATCCAGGAGCCCGCCTGAAGAACAGGGTGAAGAAATGAAAGTCAAGCAACAAGTTGGAAGAAATTGCAAGTCAGGAGCCCGCCTGAAGAATAAGGTGATAAAAGTCGTGTCAAGAACCAACAAAAGCTGTATAGATAGGATTCTTGTAATTTCCTTTATGTTTTAGCTTTTAATTTTCATTTTGATGTAATAACAGAGCTGTGGACCGGAACCTCGACGGAACCTCACTCGACTCTCCAACTCGGTATAGTCCACTCCTTTGAAATACCCGTGACTTGATTCCCTCATAACTTGGGTGGGTAGGCTGTCCAAATTCAAGACCCGATAGTCCTTCTTTCTTTTTTTTCTTCTTTGAATAATGGTCGGGACAAAATTCTGTCTCGTTGTCTACTTCTTTGCCTGAAAATACTGCGTGTTTACATTCAAAGGGGGCATGCTGTAGACACGTAATTTTTTCCGCCCAAATATTAATTTCTACTCATTTTTACCTTTCCCTCTTACCTCCTACCCAATAAAATATAACCACTACCCAACCACCCATTCCCAACATAATCATCATACTCACCACTACCAACTACCCCATCTTTAATTCGCCTCAACCCCACTATCCTTATTTCCCTCCCCCATGTTTCCACTACAAAAAAAAAAATCTTATAACCCCACTATCCTTATTTCCCTCCCCCATGTTTCCACTAAAAAAAAAAAAAGTCCTATATCAACACTACACATACACATGCAGAATATACATATTCTTAACACACACACAACAAAAAGAAGAACAAGAAATCAAAGAAAAACAAAATCTCTCATCTTTCAACACTCTCTCAAGAATAACACTCTCTCAAGACTCTCTCTCTCAAAAGAAAAATCTATCTTCTTCTTCCTCTCTTTAAACCTCCGTTTTGCCACCGATCGCAGCTCTGACCACCACACCACCACCATATTTTCCTACTCTCTATCATATCTCTCTCCCTAAAACTAAAAAAAGAAAAAGAAAATCTGACCGACGTCGTCTCCGACCGGATCCGCCGCCGCTTCACTAGTCGGCGAAATCAGCTCTGGCCGTCGCCTCCTTCTCTTTACCTCTCCGGCGATAACGCCGCCAGCCACCGCGGTTCACCGTTCGGCTAGATCCGACTAGCTCGGTCCAACTGCTAGATCTCCGCCCATTTTTCCGTCACCGGAACTCCTCGGATCCAGATCTACGTTTTGGATTTGTCCGGTTTATTAGTCTAATACCAAATTTGGTTTGCTCGTGGTGAGGTTCTCCGGTCAAGTATTTTGGTCTTCGGATTTCTTTATTATCGACAAGGATCAATTTCATCGAGGTCCATTTCTTCTAACCGAATCTTTAATTTATTTTGGCTTCTTATTGAAGTTGTGGGTTTGAATGATTTATTTGTCGAGTGTTTGATTTGAATCCTCGTTATTTGTGTTGTGTTTGATGTTGGTTTCGGATTTTGGGATGTGATTAAAAATCGAAGCATGCATTAATTATGTAGTTTAAATGAAATTCGGGGCGCGAGTTAAAATAAAAAAAAAATAAAAAAAATAAAATTAAAAAAATCGTCAAAGTGAATTAGGATTAATTTTGATTTGTTGTTATTTTTGATTCGTCTTTATTGTTACTTTCACGTGTAATTATCAATTTCGTGATAGTATCATGGTATGTCAAACGGGTAGGCAATCGTAGGTTCGGGTAGGCAAAATTTAGGAATAAGTATTTTGTGGAATGTTGGAATGTGCATGTGAATGTTTCTTTCTAGTTTGTCGTATCTAATTTAAATGTATTTATTTAGCCGGGGAATGCCCCGAGATCACTTATATTTATTTACCGGGGAATGCCCCGACGTATCATGTTGGCAAAAAAAAAATGATTGTGATGAGGGCCCGCGGCGTTGGGTTGGACATTGGAGCTTAGATTTAGTTTTAGACTAGGATTTATATTTTCGTATTTTTTTATTTTTCGGACTGTATAACTGGACTGGATTTTTACGTTTTTGGACTGTCTTATATTGTTATTTTGTGTTCTTTTGTGTGATTTATACATTTCATAATGCCAAAATAGTCGATACGCTCCACCAAGCGAACGTGGTCGAACCACGGGATCGAGGGGTGCCTAACACCTTCCCCTCGGTCAACAGAATTCCTTAGTCGGAATCTCTGTTCGCAAACCGGTTTAAGAGTCAAATGGTTTTTAAAAGGATTTTTTAAAGGTGACTTGGCACACCGGATTATGCCAAGTGTCGACTCTGAATAAAAAATGCAAATAATCCTTTTTCAAAAAAAATTTTCATTTTCTTGTCACTTAAATAATAAAACCCTTTCGAGCTTAAAAATATTCCATGTTTTTGGGGTACGCGTGCAAAAAGGGGTGTGACACTTTGGGCGGGCTCTCGACTTGCAATTTCACCACTCTGTCCTCCAGGAAGGCTCCTGACTTTTAGTTTCAACACTCTATTCTCCGGACAGGATCCTGACTTACAATTTTCTCACCATGTTCTTGGGGCGAGCTTCCCACTTACAATTTTATCACCCTGTTCTCTAGACGGACTTTTGACTTATAGTTTCATCACCCAGTTCTCTAGGTGGGCTCTCGACTTTCAATTTCATCACCCTGTTATTTAGGCGAACTCCTGAAATAAAAATTAAAACTATAACAAAAATTATCCCAAACAAAGATTATGTTAAAGATTCTATTTTCCAGATAAGTAAAGTCTTATTTTCTAGGAGGGTCCTAAAGTGAAGTTCCAAATAACATGAATTAAAATTTTTCTCTAGTTTATCATTAAAAAACTTATGCAGGTGTCAAACCCAATCACAACTACTTGTAAAATGCATAATGCAAAGATGAATCAAGACTCTGATAAATAAATGAACCTCTTGAGGATAATATTGAATGACCAAGACCAATAAGTCTGTGTCATAAAAGTAAAAGTGAGAGATTCTAACTTAAAAAAGTGAATCTTTTAGAATTAACAACTAAAATTAGAAAGTGCACCTCCTAGCCATGAGACATGAAAGACCCACATTAGAGAGTGTGTCTCTAAGGGGTACAAGAAAATGAGTTTTGCCATAATTGTGATTATCAAACCTATTCAACAACATTGTCTCTTCCATTTGCAGAAGCGAGAAATTACACCTCTGTATATTTGTTCTTTGAAGCCTTTTATTTAAAGGTAGCAAGTGTTCCTGTTTCATACAAAAAAACTTTTGCGTTTAAAACATGGTGGTTGGCTTGCGGATTTTGCTTTTGAGTCAATTGCTCTTTCACTTATCCTATTTAATTTTTCTTCAAACTAATGGCTCATGCCATTGACTTATTGCACCATTGACCCAAACTCAAATTATTAAAATTGACTCTTGAAACAAACACAATATCTCCATTTTTCTATGTCTCTCAGATAAACCCTTCAAACCTTGGTATTTTCCCAAATCCCCAAACTTATTTTTTGACAAAACTTTCTGCTTGTCTTGATTCGGCTTACAATCATGTTTCTTTCATGTATTGGCGTTTTGTCTTGCTTTGTGCAACTAAAGAAGTTGGTTGCAAATTTTGAGATCCTTTCTTACTTATTTTGACATGGACTTGACTCAAAGACATGAGAAAAATGGTAATGATTTTCCATTTGAATAACTGACTTAAGAAAACAAAATATAAATACAGAAAAGAAAGAAAAGACAACGAGTATCTCCATTTAGAACAGAAAAAGAAAAATTATCTGAAAATGACAATCTATTCTAATGATTATGATATGAAATAACCCTAAAATTGAGTCACTTTCTTAGGCCAATTGCACTCATAGATCTCATTCAGCTAGTGATGCCTTGAAGGGTTTTCACCATCAAGCCTCATCTCATTTTATTTCTTTAAACTCAAAATCGTCTTACAGTGCCCATGAGGGTTTTCACCAATAAGACTCTCATTTTTATTTCTGTCAACTTACCATCATCTTACAGTGTTAGTGGGGGTTTTCTCCAATAAGACTCTCTTATTTTTATTTCTCTCCTGATTCTTCTGGTGAGGAAGACAAGTATTACTCAAAATACATCATTATATCCATTGCATGCGTAGACTTAACATTCTCAAAGAGTGATCTGAAGGTATTTCTTTGGTTTTAACTTAGATTTTGGATAGGTTTATAAAGAAAGGATGGCATGAGGCTCAAATGACACTTGAAGTGGGATGGGATTTACAAATTTTGGAATCAACTCAAACAATGAAGATTAACTCATGCCCTAATTTTATTTGACTGGGTAATTTTAAATTGTTCATTTGGTTAGACCGATCCCAGAGTAGGTCTGCCTGCGTATCTCACCCTTGATAGAGGAGAACCAGGTTGCACGTAGTTCCAACAACTTATTTTTTTTCTTTTATTGACTTCTTTTCTCTTTGGAACTTTTCTGACTCTATTTTTCTTGACACTCATCTCTTTTCTTTCTTTTTGACACATTTTTTTATTTCTTTTATTTTTCTAACTCTTTTCTTTTGCTCGATGCTTTTTCTATGAAACTTTGCTGACTCTATCTTTATTCCAAAAGAGGGGTATGAAGTAAAAATAGAACTAAATCTCAACGAGGTAAACAAAGGATGACACAATGTTTGGATAGAAGAATGGAATGCCTTCGTCATATCAATCCTTACAAATGTAAGAACATAACATGCAAAATGAAAGTAGGAGATGAAAATCATTTATGAAATTTTTTATAGCACTAAGTTTAACTGAGCCCGTGCTTTACACCTTTTCTGCACTTGTCCAGTATACAACTCTACTTTTATTGCACATTCTTCACATCGAATGACCCATGCTTTCATGGAGCTGATTTTCTTTCTTTTTCTCTTGATATAGGATCACGCATCCACTGTTTGACATAATTGAGATATGTCTTTCAATTAAAGACCAAGTTTTTCTTGTGATTCTCAAAATAATTACCTTAATTTTCAAAGAAGGCTTTAACTTGGTCACCAAATATCTCAACACTCTACCAATTTTCTCAGATTTATTTTTTTCTAACTTTAATCCTCTGATTCAATATTTCATGATTAAACTGGATTTTAAGATTTGACTAAAAATTCCACAAGCATGACATATCACTAAAATCAACATAAAAATATTGTGTAAAGAGGACAAACATACAACTTAAAATAAAACAAAACAACAAGGGACACCATATTTCATTGAATGGAAAGATAAAGGGGTTTGAACAATGACAATAAAGATATGAAACATGATAGATCCCAAACCATAACCATGAAATAATTTGGAAAATAGAAAGGAAAACAAAACATACTACCTTCCTAGTAAAGAGCGGAGTGACTTCCCAATTGCTGAGCTTGACATCTTAGTAACTGATTTGCACATCATCATGACTAGAGTTTTTGTCACCATCAAATATATTTCCCTCAACAAATAGGTTTTGGATCCTTATTCTCAACTCATTTTTCCCATGTGTTCTATTAGTGAAGGATTCTATGTGATGCTCATAGTGTCAATGTTTTGCACTATGATAAATTTTTCTTGAATGATCCTTCTAATTCTTCTTTTAAAAGTACAAAAATATTTAGTACTGTAATCTTAAATATTGAATGATATGCACACCGTACATTATGATCAAAATTTCTTAAATGTGGATCAGGTGTACACCCGAGGAGAGGAGTAATCATGCCCTACTATCTCTAGAGGAGTAATCATGCCCTACTATCTCTATCTCTAATAAATTGGTATAGGATTCCCTATGTATGGAATTATCCTTTGACTTCCTCCTTTTTGAAAACTCAGGCCTCGATTAAAATTTGGATTTAGAGGTACTTTGGTAAGTATATGGGGGCCGAGAAAAATATTGTGGGACTGGTGCATGCCATTGTGGATAAGAAGGCGGGCGGGTATACATTTGTGCATTGTTTAAAGGATATTGAGGAAGTAGAATGGAATATCTTGGATTTTGTAGAGAGGAACCTTCTTATAGGTGATTATGTGGATCTGATATGTAGGCTCAAGATTGAGGATGATAATATAGGTGAGTTGGACCTCTCGAGATCTTGTTTGGCCCTAGTATGACAATAGGTACATATTTCTTCTTCTTTCCTTTAGTTTTCCTTAATTGATTGTAATATCATCCTAAATATTTCACAGAATAGTCTTGTCTATAATGATCCTCACATTTTGATCTCTCAAATATTAGAGGAAGGTTAACGCTTGAAGACATACCCAGTCTTTATATGAAATGTCTTTATAACCCGCAAGCCGTAGGGAACTTTTCATAGCTTTTTTTGCACTCTTTATTTTTGTAACCATTTTCTCTTGTTCTTCTGGCATGCTAGGCTTCATTGTAAGAAATTTTGGTGGTCTAGTTAACTTAAATGTAGGCTCAGGAGTATAGCAGTAATTATCAAGAGTATTAAACATAGACTCATTAGTAGATTGAGGAAGCACAACCATTGGATGGATATCCAAAGTTGAAGCCTCAGTAGAGGGTTGAGCAACAAAATCACAGACAATATGTGGTACTATGAAAGTAGTAGGCTGATACTAAGGAGCTAGAGAATGAGTGGTGGAAGTATTCGGATAAAGTAGACAAGGAGTAAATTTTGAGGCATGTTGTGGTGCATCAACAATAGTAGGAAACTAAATTATCAATTTTGATGGAAAACTCAGGGTATTTCAAGGGTCAATAGGGGGGAATGCAGGAGGAGGCAACCCACTAGCCCAAGCTTGGTGCATTTCTACCATTTGTTGCCTTAGTCTCAAAATGTCTTGCTTTAAACTCTCATTTTCTTGACTCTTTGTATGATCCATGATGTCACTCTCTATATCCTTATTGTGCACAACTAACGTTTCCTTGAATTTGGAGTGATAGGGAGGACCAACCAAAATTTCACAAACCAACCACCTTAAACTAACTGAACAAGAGATAACAAATGCATCAGAATTCAATATTTCCTCAAAAATCTTTTTCAGAACTTTTTTTTCTTTTCTCTTTCCCCTTTTTCAAAAAGATCACAAAACCCTAGAAGCGCATCTACGTATATCACCTTCGAGAAAGAAGAATTGGATGTGCATAGTTCATGAAATTTGGCCAGAAAAGAGGCAATAAAACTTTCTTTCTTTTTTTCCTTCTCTTTGATGAAATTTTTAATGGAAAAGAAAATAACAAAGTTTCAAAAGTAGATGAAAATATTTTTGAATTTTTCATATTTAAATTTTCTATGCAAAATGAAACCTATTATTATCAATGAATATTTTTTTGTATTTTCATATGAAGAAATGCATGACTTAACTAATCTATTACCAAATGTTTTTTTTCTTTTCAAAAGATATTTGCACAATCTTTTCAAATTTTTGATTCTGAATTTCATACAAAAATGAAACCTAAAATTACCAAAGGAAAATCTTTTTATATTTTCAGATAAAGCAACACGTGCTAACAACTAATCTAAAATAAGAACAAAGAAAATCCTTTTTTTCTTTTATTATTATTATTATTATCTTTGAAAGATATTGACAAGAATCTTTTTAGATTTTTGATTTTGCATTTCATACACAAATGAAATATAAAACTATTAAAGGAAATATATTTTTGTATTTTTTTTCTTCTTAAAGACGTATCTGAAATATCAACTCTAAAATGAAGAGAGAAAAAAATCTTTTTGAATTTTTAAAATAAGATCACCGGATCCAAGAAGGACTGTCTACGTATCTCACTCCCAAGAGAGGAGAATTAGGTGTACGTAGTTTGTTTAGATTGGACAATGAATGATTTTAAGCAACTGGAGAGACCCCAACTTGAGACATAACCTAAACAAATAAGAAAACACACAAATAAATCTTTTTAGTTTTTGATTTGAAACTTCACCTAAAATGCTATCAACAATTATGAAAAGATTTTTTTTTAAATAAAAATTCAAATGAAATTGTTCAAAATAAAACACCACCACAAAAATTTTTAAAATTTTTGACGGAGAAAAATATGATGGCACTAAAAGAAAAATCTTTTTGTCATTTTCGTTATATGAAATGTATAAAACTTCTACCATCTTTTTCAAATTTTCTTTGTAAAAAATTCTATTAAAGAAATATTTTTTCTAAATTTTTTAAATTATGGATGCTTGCTAAAGTAAACGAAGGAAAAATCTTTTTGATCTTTTATTTTTTTTTCTTGAGAAAACGACAAGAAAAAGATTTTTTTTTTTTGATTTTTTGATTGTAGAAAACAAAACCAATAAAAACTCCTAAAAACTACAACTCTTTTCTTTTTTATTTTTTCTTAAACTTTTCCTTGCCTAAACACACGCTTTTCCTTAATTTTAACACATGCTTTCCTAAATCAGTCCGTTAAATGACCATGTTAACCTACAAAATGCAACAATTAGCATGTAGGGATGCTTTAGAGAGTTAGTATCTAAACAAGCCCAAGTGGGTCCTACTAGGTCTCAATACGATGAAATAAAAATGACCTAAAGGCTGACCTAAGCTGAGGTTAAACTAAAAAGAATGTTCGGGGAATCGTATGGTCAATAGTGGTTGCGATAACTTTCCACCTACTCCATAAACCCAAAAGGTCCTTGAGCTTTTCAAAGCTTGACTTACTCTTCTTGGACCATCAGAAATGAATCTTCTTTCCAAGCCAATCTGGTCTTAAAATCTTAAATAGTAGTAAAACGCCCGACGAAGCATGTCTATACCTGGCCAAATCAATGAAGCTATGAACCTAAGTCGGTTCTTCCTCCTAAAATAAAGGTGACTCAAAAAATATTAATGTGCACGTGTACTACGGGACTTGTGGCAAAAGAAATGACTTGGGATAATGCATATGATGACAACTATAAAACGGTAACACATAAGTAAAAACTATAAACAAAGAGCACGTAGACATCCAACAATGATAAAAATAACACAAAAGATTACACAAAAAAATATTTATACATGTATACCATCAAACTAAGATAATACAACTTAATAGAATTCTAAAAATTCCTAGCAGAGTCGCTAGAGTTGTCATACCTCTTTTTTAACCCAAAAAATTACTGATTTTAAAATTTGAAAAGGGTTTTATTTATTAAAGTTACTAAAAATAAAAATTTATTTTAAAAGGATTTATTATAAAATTAAATTCAAAGCCACCACTTGGCATAAATCTGGTGTGCCAAGTCATGTTTTGAAATCCTTTTTCAAAATGGTATTTTGGCTCTTTAAAACTTGTTCGCAAACAGACATTCTAATTAAGGAATTATATTGACCGAGGAAAATGTGTTAGGCATCCCTTGGTCCCGTGGTTCAATCATGGTCGCTTCATGAAATATATCGAATAGTATGACATTATGAAATGTATATACCAACAAAGCACATACACAAGAAAATAGAAAACCAAATAATCAAAATTCTTAAAAATAGTGTTCAGTCCAATTAATACAAACCAAATAAAAAAGTAGTTCTTAAATGAAAACCTAAACTAATATAACTAACCTAAACTATGCTTTTACCCATTGCCTTGGGCCTTGATCACGAACCTCCTTTGGATACATGATACTTTGGAGCATCCCAGAGGAATAAGTATAATGTGCCTCGGGGCATTCCCCGACAAATGAATATAATTTTAATTTCATGCGATAAAATAAAAAACTATTCACACACATATTCAATCATTCAACAATCCATAATTCCTACTTTTGCCTACCCAACCTACTGCTTGCCTACCGATTTTGACTTATCATAATACTATCACATTCAATACTATCAAAATTAACCAAGATAATAATTTAAAATATTAGATGAAATTACAAATTAGAAAACTTTCAATACCACCCCAAATTAATATTTACCCCTAAATTGATTCTACTCATTTGATTATCCAATTCACACAATCAATCAATCAATATCAACTATCACTTATGATGTTTCAAACATATCAAAATCAATAAAAAAACAGAGTCCACGCATCATTAATTCACCATAAAAAGTCTCAAAATTTAAAAATTAGTCAAAGAGGAGATGAAAAATGGACCTTAATTTTTCTTTTCAATTACAATGATATTCAAGAATGGAATTGCAACCAATACCTTGGACAACACACCCAACGACTTCCAATTCTAATTGAACCAATACAAACTAACCCAGTACCTTGAATTACCTCAAAAAAAGAAATCCAAAACTAACCCTAACTATTTCCTCGTCTTTGAGTATCAAATCATAATGGTTTTTGTCACCAGTGATGAGTTTTGATGGATTTTTTCCCATCGATGGAGAGATGATGATGGGGGGTAGGTTTTGATGGTGGTTTGGGGGTTTAGAAAGTAGTGGAGCTAGGCTTAGGGTCAGTTTTTTGGTTTTCCAGTAGTGGGGTTGTATTTTTAGGGTTGGTTTTTGGCGCAATAATGCAGACGACGTTACTTTCCCATGGGGATGTTAGTTTTAATGATTATTCGCTAGAAAATTAAGAAAACTCTCTTCATTGTTCTGTTATCATCGCTCAATAACTCTCTTTTTCTTACTTAATCTCTTCTCCAATCTTACTATTTTTCTGTCTTTTCCTTAATAGTTTCCTCTTCCTGATTGTTTTTACTCTGTTTTTTTTAATCCCCTTACTGTGGGTAGGTTGAATCCATAGAAATAAGGAAACCCCTTTCTATTATTTTTTTGTTATGTATATGTATGGATGGGTATCTAGAGTGTATGAGAGTATATATTGAGTGTATTGATCCCTCTATTTTTGTTAGGCCATTCCCTCTATGTGTGCAAGTGTGTGAGAGAAAAATAAATATAAAGGGGATGAGGTAGGGGTACGTGTGTATGAGGGTGGGTAGGGTAGTGATGAGGTTTATTTTGTAGGTACTTTTGTTATGAGTTGGTTATTTTTTTTGTTTTTTTGAAAAATGTAGTAAATAGGATGGGGTATATGATAAAGTAAGGTAAAAATAAATAAAATTGACTTTCAGTGAGACCCAATTAACAATGATTAATATGGATTTCATAATGGGTCACTGTCTAGAAATTAGTATGATTCAATTTGTGTCATTGTGGATAGGGTGACTAAGTTTGCTCACTTTTTTGTGAGGACTAACTACATAGGAGAGGATTATGCTAAGTTGTTCATTCGGGAGATTATGAAGTTGCATACCGGTGTCCATTATTTTAGACTTTTGTATGTTGTTTTTTCTTACTTCTGGCATTTATTTAGAAAGGATTGGGTACTCAGGTTAACCTTAGCACTACTTTCCATCCTCAAATGGATGGACAAGTGGAGCATACTATTTAGACTTTTGAGAATATGTGTAGGGCCTGAGTGATTTGATTCAAAGGTAGTTGGGTTGATAACTTGCCTCTTATTGGGTTTGCGTATAATAATAGTTATCATTCGAAAATTCAGATGGCTTATTTTGAGGTTCTTTATAGTAGAAAGTGTAGGTCTCCTATTATTTGGTTTGAGGTTGGTGATACTAGGTTTTTTGGTCCTAACTTGGTTCACGAAGACATGGAGAAGGTTAATGTAATTAGAGAGAGACATAAGACTGTTCAAAGTTTCACATAGTCTTATGCAAATATAAGGCGAAGAGAATTGAAGTTTGAAGTAATATTGATAGGTAAGTTCATAGATTACGGACGAAGGACGTAGCTTCAGCGAAGATTCTTTGGAGGAACCAAAAGGTAAAATAGGCTACATTCTATGTAATTGGATAAAATTTCTTAAGATATGAGTTATTTATGTCTTGTCACTTTCTAATTTTGTCATCTAATTTTGGTGCATTCTTGTTATTCTCATGCTAAAAGTGTCCTAACTCATCATTAAAGGACGAGTGATCCGAAGGGGGGGGGGGGGGTTGATAATGTAAGACTCCTTAAGATTTTAATCATTTTATTTTTGACCCTCCCATGTGCATAACATTAATTTTTGACTTGAATTATGTTTATGAATATTAAAAGGGTGATTGGATATTCTTCCCGTCAGTTGAATCCCCATGAGAGGAATTATCCCACCCATTATTTAGAGTTATGCATGACTATTTTTGCTTTGAAGTTGTGGAGGCACTACTTTTATGGAGTCCATCATGAGATTTTCTCAAACTATCCTAGCCTTCATTACTTCTTAACCCAGCGAAATCTTAATATAAGGTAGCCCCTTTTGGCTTGAGTTGCTTAAGTATTATGACTTGACTATTCTCTATTATCCACACAAGGCTATTGTAGTTGCAAATGCCTTGAGCTGGAAGTTGACTAGCATAGGTATCTTGCTGCATCTTCTGACCTAAGAGAGGCCTTTGTCCATAGAGGTATTCCTTGATATAGCAGATTTGGGCTCATCAGTTTGATGGTGTTGGGTTGAGAGTAGTTCGGTATAAGGTGCTGAGTGGTGAGAATAACGAATCCTCACTTTATTCATACGGTGTTTCAATTATTAGAGGTCAGGTTAGTTTACTGAGAGTGGGTGATTGGATTAGATTTATTTTAGAGGAGGCTCCTTATCCCAGATATTCCATCTATTCGGGAGTGACTAAGATGTATCATAATTTGATATAACATTATTGGTGGAGTGGTATGATAAATGATGTAGAATACATTGTAGCTCATTGTTTGTATTGCCATTAAGTGAAGGCCGAGCATTTGAGACCTGGTGGTTTGCTTTATAGATTACCTGTTTCCAAATAGAAATAGTAACAAATCTCTATAGACTTTGTGCTTGGGTTGCCTAGTACTTCTTATAGTTCTGATAGTTTTTGGGTTATTATGATAGGTTGACCAAATTTGCTTATTTCATTTTGGTTCAGGTCTCTTTTAGTGCTGAGAGTTTGGCCCATATCTATATTCATAAGATTGTGCATCTATATATTGTACCAATGTCTATTATCTCAGATCAAGGATTAGTGTTCACATCTCACTTTTGGAAGGCTTTACAAGAGGAGTTGGGTACTCGGTTTAATATTAGTAGAATATTTCACCCCTAAACCGACGGTCAATCAGAGAAGACTATTCAGGTCTTAGAGGTTATGTTCCGCGCTTATGTGATGGACTTTGGTGGTCAAAGGGAGCAACATCTATCTTTGGTAAAGTTTGTGTATAATGTAAGCATTGTCGCTCTTCAGTTGGTTGGTTTGAGGTTTTGAGACTAGACCTCGAGGTATCATCTTTCTTTATGAGTCCTTGGATAGAGTTTGGATTATTCAGGATAAGCTTCAAGTGACTTATAGTAGGCAGAAGTGCTATGAAGATCGTAGACTTTGTGTCTTGAGATTTAGTGTTGGTGATGGAGTTTTCCTTCAAGTTTTTACTAAGAAGGGAGTAATAAGGTCTGGGAAGAGGGTAAAGCTTAACCCCAGGTACATTGGCCCATTCAAGATCCTTCAGACTGTTGGTGATGTGGCCTATGAGTTGGATTTGCCCCCACATTTATCAGTTGTGTAACCAGTTTTTCATGTTTCCATATTTTGGTGTTACATTCCAGATGAGTCTCATGTCATCTGTTGGAATTGAATTCAGTTAGATGGGAGGTTGTATTTTTTTGAGGAGCCTGTCTCCATCTTTGCAAGAGATGAAAGACGACTATGTTCTAAAGATATTCTAATTTTTAAGGTCAAGTGGAGATATTGACCTATAGATGAGGCTACTTGGGAGGTCGAGTCTGACATGCGTAGTTCTTATCCCCAGTTTTTTGTATTTTCAGGTAGTTCTTTTCCTTTAGTTCGAGAACGGGCTAAATTTTTAGTGATGGATGATGTAACAACTCATTTTTGGTGATTTATGTGAAATATTTATTTTTGTATGATTGATCATTTTACCCCTCCCCGTGGTTGCTTTGTGGTACTTTTAAGATGTGGGGATAATTGACATGGTTCTCGGTGCATTTCAATGTGATTTATATGATTATTGTGGTTTTGGGTGGCTTTAAAAGCCTTATAGTTGACTTCAATCAACATTTATTGATTGTCACAACCCGAACCAAGGCATGGCCATGACGGGCATCTTAATGCATATACATATACATATACATATACATATACATATACATATACATATACATATACATATACATATACATATACATATACATATACATATACATGTACATATACATATACATATACATATACATATACATATACATATACATATATATATATATATGTATATATATATATATATATATATTAGTTTGGATTGTGTAGCTCAACCATCATAACATACAAGGCACCCATGGGCTAATGGGCCCAGCTCTCCTCCAGCTGGTAGGGCTCCAGTACGTGTGACCGTACGAATCAGAGGGTAAACATATACATTATGGGGGACTCAAATCTCCTTTCATATCAAGGTGATACGAGCACCAAATCATGTAATAAGATATGGGAGACACGAACCTCCCAATCATATAATAATGATAATAAGAGGACTCGAATCACCTAGTCATATAGACACCCCGTGCCAGCAACCATGATTTCTAGTGTTGGTCGCTCAGAACTCCACTTTCACAACTCAACTATACAATCCTCTTAAAGCCCAATTAAAATAATTAACACACAATCCCATTCATTGAATCACAATACACATTTAGGCATATATTGTTGGTATCGTCATACCAACTACATTTGCAAGGTAAACTCAACATGCTGAAACAATTTCATTACTTGGGTAATTCAAAATACCTCTTGGTTCAATTAAGTAGTAGCTTTTTAAAACACCAACCTAGAAGGTTCAAATTCAATCTTGTAATGCAATAGTTCAAGAATAGTTAAATTCCCATATTTCTTATAACAGAAAATAATTTCACAAAAGGGGATTGGGGTCATAAGTTTGGGAAATCACAATCCCTTAGTTTTTCACCATAACCATGCACCCACAAGTTTATAAACATAGTCAAGACATGAGTGATGCACAATAAAACCATGGGAAAATAATTTATTGACCATTCATTTCAAAACCCTCAATCATGTTAGAACCCTTACTTTTAATCACTTAAATAATCATATACTTTCATGAAATAGAGATATTAGGTTTAAGGGTAAAGTCATATGCCTGAAATATTAAGTTTCATGGAGAGCATTCAACTCTAGAGCCTTGGATGACGAACTTAATGAAACCCTAGCTTGACTTGGTTGAGGGAATTGAGAGAGCTCTTTAGAGTGTTTGAGAAGTAACTTAGATTTATTTCTGTGTGCTAATAACGCCTTAAAGGGGTTATAAGATGTCGGTTTCAATTTGTATAAGAGGGGAAATGTAAAGAATGCCCTTAAATTAAAAATTGAAAAAGTACCTCCATTGACTATGGGTCAATCGTTCACTAGTAGCCACTCACTACGACTCGTCACCACGAGTCATAATCAAGACAGTCTCTAGGATCCCACCCACTATTGACCCTATGACTCAACTAGTACCATACGTGATGAGACCCTACGACTCGTATGGTCCAGTCGTAGTCAACACTGAACCCTATTGGGTAACCACTGGACATCCTATGATTTACAACGAATGACTCGTAACGTCATTACGGCTCATAGTGAGCCACTGATACTAAGAGTAGAACTTAGGAACTTCATTTCTGATTTTGTTACGATTAGGTCTATAGGACTTGTCAAGACTCCTTATGACTTGTACTCCCAAGTTGTACTAAGGACAACAACTCAAACACCATTCACTGGACTCCTTATGACTAGGGTTACCTGACCTGTCAAAACAAATTATGACTTGTTAGGTGAGTAGTTACTGGAGCAGAAAGTTTAGAACTCAGAAATTTTTTGAGGACCATAAAAGGGGATGTTACATACTCCCCCCCCCCTTTAGGATTATTTTCCCTCAAATGATAGAAGGCATTTATTAGCATGATTTGACTCCACATACCACTACTCTTACCTTTAACAAATACAAAAAACAAAGATGCAAAGGAAATAACCATTTCTTTTAGAAAAGTTAGAAAATAAGGATATAAAGGAATACACATACCTTAAGCACGATTATCCGCAATGAGAAATAAGTACACATACATGGACTTGATATCCTACTTAGATTACCTAGTAGCTTCCTCAACTTTTGGTTCCTCCAAATAACCTTTTCCCAAGCCACATCCTTAGGCCACAACCGACGAACTTGCTGATCCAAGATTTCCATCGTAACTTCCTCATAAGACAAGGAATCCAAAATACCCACCTTTTTAAAAGAAAAAACCATCAAAGGATCACCCACACACTTTGACACAACTTGATCGGGGGCCTTGTCATAATGGACATCCCAAGTACGACCGAGATCGGAGATCACCCCTATTACCCAACCTATTCTCTAGCCGTCTGCCTTGAGTTGGCTGAATTTCGAACATATAACAAGAAAGCGTAACTAGACAAGGAATGACTTTGGGATATATACAGACACACACATATATATATATGTGTGTATATATATAACTATGTCGGGAAAGGGGACCAGGTTTAGCATGCCATTAAAACCTTTACCTGAGCTATGTAACTTTGTCGTCCTAAACTGCTTAGGGCTATATGGGTTAAGCTCCCCCTGCAGAAAGGGCCTAATGCATGAAGCCCTACAGCCAGGGAAGAAAACATTGTATAACTAGTACATCCACCAAAATATATAGTGTGACATCATGCACACGGTCACTAGGACCAAACCTCACATCGGAAAATATGAGCTTCCAGTTTTGATCTCCCCGAGACCTCCACCTTCCATGGATTTGCTATACCTCCCTTCTTTAAGACCAATTAAATTGATTTTCCATCCATACCATTATTCCATTATTATTAACTGAGTCTATTAGTAGTGGTATCGTCATACAAACAATAACTTGTAAGTATTGTCCTTAGCCAATCCTTAAAGGATTCCCATGTACCCCGCATAATTTCTAATTAACCAAAACCATGGTCCCCAAGGCCTTTACAATCCAATTAAAACCATTAAATCATTCATAATATTTAGGGTTCCATTAACAATTTTAAACCAAGCATAATTTCCATTAAAAATTAATATTATAGTGAAACCATTGTTAAAGGCATTTTATCAAACACATTGTGGCATAGTATTTCCAAAACCAAAGTCCATTACTAAAGAACCATTCCCTTGTAACCAATTATTTGAAACCACCATTAATGCATATAAAATCATAATTAATAACATGGGAAACCATAACCAAGCATTTATAACCAAAACCCCCAAATCATATTTGAAAACCCAAAACCATACAACATTCAAATAATAAAAACATTGTATAAAAGTATTCCTTTAGTTGGAACTAACACTGAGGGAAGAGAACATTCGTTAAACTAAGATGATGATGGAGAGAAATCACAAATAAAAGGCATACTTTACTCCTTAAGATGAAACCCTAGCTTCCTTTGCCCAAGAAATGTGGAGAGGATTTAAGAGTGTTTTCCAAGTATTTAAGAATAGAATAATAAGGCAAATAACCTCACAAGTGCAATATAAGTTGTGGGACCTTAGTAGGATAAGTGGGGAAATTTCCAGGTTGCCCTCACTCAAACTGTATTAAATTCCCATCATAAGGTACGACTTACCCTTACGAGTCGTGCCTAACCTATAAGAGTGGTACCCACTTCTCGTACCCTAGGATTTTCCCCTTGGACCCAATACTTTCCAAGGTATGACACATCTAAACCAAAGTCGTATTCAAGTGCACAATTGGTACCCATAAGTCGTACCCATGGTAGAATATTATTCAGGCGGTTTGAACACTGACCACCATATGAGTCCTAGGTACGACTCATACCCTGGCTTGCGGCTCATGGTGATCCACTCATACTCAGATCCAACTTAAGTAACCAAGTCTAATATTAAGAAAAGGGTAACCCAGACTAAGTCTGAGAAGGAAGTCCTCATAAGAAGTGAGAAGACTTTGTCATCCTATCCAGGATGACCCAAATCAAATCATATTGATTTTGAGAACGAGAATGACTGGTAACAAAATCCATATAGATTACAAGGAACATATAGTATAGAAGAAATTAAGGAAATAAGAAAATTATATTTTAATAAATTACCCGTACAATTTAGTTCAAAGATAATAAAAAGTTGGGAAGAAGCAAAAATAGTAGATACGTTAGGAGCTAGAATAAAATTTTTACAACAATGGTATAGAAACTTATATGAAAAATATAGAGAAGAATTAAAAATGGAAAAAACATTAATAAAAAAATTAGCATGTTGCAAAAGTAAAATAGCACCTCAATTTGGCTGTAAAGAAAGATATTATAAGAAAAGAAAAAGGCATAAGAAATATAAGAAATATAAAAAATCAAAATATAAATACAAGAAACCAAGAAAAAGATATTATGTAAAAAATTATAAAAATAAAAGACCATATAGAAAGAAGAAATCTATAAAAGAATGTACTTGTTATAATTGTGGAAAGTTAGGACATTTAGCTAGAGATTGTAAATTACCTAAAAATCAAAAAAATAAACAAATATCAAAAATAAAAAATAGATAATACAGAATATATGCAAATAGATTATATAGATTATGAATTAGAAAGTGAGGATAGTATATATGAAATATCAGAAAACGAAACAGATACTGAAATAGATAGTGAAATAGATGAATCAAATGACTGAAGAAGATATAAAAATAATAACAAAGGAAGAATATTTAAATGACGAAGGAACAGAACAAAAAATAATATTTGACAGTAATATATTTGATGAAATAAAAGGAAAAGAGTTAGATTTAAGTGTAGAAAAAATATTTAAAATACCAACAATAAAAAATATTTTTACTAGGAGAAAAGACGAATATTATGTAGTATGCCAAAAATAACATGTAATAGACGGTAGATATGCAAAAGGTAAAGCTAGTATACCACTAGTAACAAAAAGAGTAATTAATAAAGAGATAAATGATATAAAAAGTAAAGTAGATCCAATAAAATATGTACACCTTGGAGGTACAGAAATATTAATAAAAGCATGTTTTAGAGAAGGAATAGATACACCGATAGAATTATATTTAGCAGATGATAGAATTATAAAACCTATAGAAAAAAGCATAATAACTGCTGTAAAAGGAAATCTAATATACCAAAAATTTAAATTCATAATAAGTGCAAATTATTCAGTAGCAGTAACAGATAGAAATATAGATAAATCACTAGGATTATATTGGAAGATATCAGGAATAAAGTTAACTCCAGGAAGTAAAATATTTATAGCAAGATGGAAAAATTTATATGTATTAACAACAAAACATAAAATAACAGGAAAAAATAAGATTAACAAGATACGAATGGAAAGCTCGTTTGAACAAATTGTAAAAACAATAGATTATAATGATTATAGCTATAGAGACATAGATATAGAAAAAAATTTAGAAATAGTAAATGATAGAATAAGTACAACAAAACGAATAGCTAATGAAAAACCAGAATCATCAAGCTCATCAAAAAGAGAAAGTTATGAAACAAATTCAATAAGTAATTTAAATCAATATTACATAATAGGAAATATAAATGAAAAAGAATATTTAATACTCTTAAACACAGGCCAAGAAGAAAATTATATAGCAAAATATCTAGTAAAAGATGAAGAAATAAAAATTGATAATGATATGTGCCCAGATCTACCAAGAAGTTTAATAAATAGTAAAAACATAGCAGAAAAAGAAATAATAATAGGAATTAGAAAAATAAAAATAGAATTTAAAGTAAAGGAAGAAATGCAAAAAGCAGATATAATATTAGGAATAAAATGGTTAGAACAAGTAAAACCATATAATATAGAACATACACAATTAACCTTAACATATAATAAAGAAAAATTATCTTAAAAAGAGCCTTAACATAAAATGAAAATATACGTATTAATGAAGATAATAGTGGAAGGATATTACAGTAGATATTATACGCCTATGATAGACACAGGAGCAGAATCTAATTTATGTAAATATAATTGCTTACCAGAAAGTAAATGGCATAAATTAAAAACACCAATAGTAGTTAAAGGATTTAATAATGAAGGAAGCTTAATTTCTTATAAAGCTAGGATTGTAAAAGTACAAATATGGGATAAGATATTAACAATAGAAGAAATTTATAATTATGAACTAACGTCAAAAGATATACTTTTAGGAATGCCGTTTTTAAATAAACTATACCCATATATAATAACTAAAAATGACTGGTGGTTTACAACACCATGTAAACAAAAAGTAGTCATCCCTCAAGAGCAAAAAGAGTTAATAATAAAATAAGAAAGAAAACTGATTGGATAAAAAGAAGTAAAAAAATTACACAAAACTTAGAAAATATAAAAAATACTGAAGATACAATAGAACTAGTAGTATTTTCTATAAATAAAACAGAAATAACTATATTTTCAATAAATAAGATAGAAGTAGTTAAGAAACAATTAGAACAATTATATAGTGAAGATCCATTAAAAGGATGGGAAACACAAAAAACTACCATAAAAATTGAATTAATAGACAAAAATAGTATAATAACTCAAAAATCATTAACCTATAATTTTGACGATTTAAAAGAATTTAAAATGCATATAGATGAATTATTAGAAAAACAATATATACAAAAAAGTAATAGTAAACATAATAGTCCAGCATTTATAGTAAATAAACATAGTGAACAAAAAAGAGGAAAAAGTAGGATGGTTATTGATTATAGAAATTTAAATGTAAAAACTATAACATATAATTATCCAATACCAAATAAGATATTAAAAATAAGACAAATACAAGGATATAATTATTTTAGCAAATTTGATTGTAAATCAGGATTTTACCATTTAAAGTTAGAAGAAGAATCAAAGGAATTAACCGCATTTACGGTACCACAAGGATTTTATATATGGAATGTATTACCATTTGGATATAAAAATGCACCAAGTAGATATCAACATTTTATGGATAATTATTTTAAACAATTACCTAATTGTATAGTATACATACATGTATATTATTATATACAAAAACTAAAGAAGAACATATAAAATTATTGGAACAGTTTACAGATATAATAGAAAAATCGGGAATAAGTCTAAGCAAAAAGAAAGCTGAAATTATGAAAAATCAAATAGAATTTCTAGGAATACAAATAGATAAAAGTGGAGTAAAAATGCAACAACATATAGTACAAAAAATAATAAATTCAAAAGAAGAATTAGATACAAAAAAGAAATTACAATCATTTTTAGGATTAGTAAACCACGTAAGAGAATATATTTCAAAATTAGCAGAAAACTTAAAACCACTACAGAAAAAATTTAAAAAGGATATTGAATATAACTATAATGAAGAAGATAAAAAACAAGTTCAAAAAATAAAATTACTTTGTAAAGAATTACCAAAATTACAATTTACAGATGAAAATAGAAAATTTATATACATAGTAGAAGCAGATGCTAGTGAATATAGTTACGGAGGAGTACTTAAATATCGATATGAAGCAGAAAAAATAGAACACCATTGTAGATATTACTCAGGTACGTTCAATGAGACAGAAATAAAATGGGAAATAAATAGGAAAGAATTATGTTCATTATATAAATGTTTGTTAGCATTTGAGCCATATATTGTATATAACAAATTTATTGTGCGAACAGATAATACACAGATACGCTGGTGGTTAACGAAGAAAATACAAAACTCAGTTACAACGAAAGAAACTCAGAGACAAGTTTTAAATATATGAAATTTCACATTTATAATTGAAGTGATCAATACTAACAAAAATGTTATTGCAAATTACATATCAAGACAAAGCTACGCAACTGAAATAATAGAAGAAGATGCTCTAGACAACATACTCAATACCCTAACTACGCTTTCATTGAAAGCGGACAGTATGGGTACTGAGATAGAAAAGCTAAAGCTAAAGACTAATGAAGATAAACTGAAGTCTATAGCTATGAATCAACTAACTCAGCAGTGTGCAGAGCTATGTCTATCGGAAGACAATAAAATTCCAGAGCTAGAAGGAGACGGTGGGACACTCCATAAAACCCATAACATTTATCAATCTACTTCTGCAGGTACAAGCAAAGGAGTTAGTCGACCAAGATACCAAAACACGAACACGAATAAAATATTTGAAAAACCATTTACACAAAAAATACAAAAAGACCACTTGTTCATACCCCCACAAGTTACCACATACCGAGATAGCCTAAACTAAGACAAAAAAGTTTACAATTATACAGCCCAGAAATATATAGAAAACATCTATAGAGTACAAACCTTCCTAAACCATAACCCAAGAGCTACAAACATCTAAGAACCAAACACCAACTATATAACCCAAAAATAATAAGGATATAACAAGTTAATCGCACTACCAAAAACTAACCCAAGCCTAGTGAAAACCTGTTTTGACTATGGACTGCTAAACACCATATACACCCAAAACGAAGAAGAATTGACAGCTATGGAAGAATTATACAAGATATTCACGGCCTATAAAAGAATAACGAAAGACACTCTATTTTATACAAAGTGTTATACTGCACCCGCAGAGATATTATATGACGAGATAAAACCAGTTATACAAGTCGTAAAGATAGGACTAACTAGAGACATGATAATACTAGAAGATATTGCACAGCAACCGGAGATACCTAGAATCGAGATATCCAAATTCTACGCAAACAAAAGACTTATTGGACTATCTACGATTATACAAGAACTAGTAAATAACTATACTAATGGAAATCCAATATGGAGCTACTACTCGAGAGATCATCAAATGATTTACTCAAATTCAAAAGATCTACGACCAACAGATATGGAGGATGTAAGACAATGGATAATGACACTACTCAACCCAAAGAAACCATCTACAGCAAGACCTATTAAAAAAGGATTTATTTCTGTCGGACTACTAACAAGATATTGAAAAATAATTGGACATAAATATCCAGATTACCAATGTTCAAGGTGTAATGGAGAAGATAATATTATTCCAGAGGTACATCTAGAATAAAAATCAAGAAAACAAAATGCCAGCTGGAAAGATAAGATAAGGAGCAATAATGGAGATATAGCAGATACGACAAAATCAACGGACACAAGATATTTATTGTACATATTTTATTTACGTAAAAGTCTTTAAATTTATTGTAAGTTACTATTTTTTATAGACTTTTTTCATATGTAGACTTTAGGATCATTTAAGACACATAGACTTTTAGGTAGCCTATGTATAGCCTTTAAGACTTTAAAGGCATTTTTGTTTTCTAGCTTTTACGTGGGATTGTAAAATTTGTAAAGAATTTTGTAAAGTTCATTCTATAAATAAAGAAAGCAGAAGGCATTGCAAGATAGGCCTTCTCACGTAAAAGCAAAAACTCTTTCCATTCCAAATATTTTGCCCAGTTTATTTAAAAACATACATACTTCAATGGAAAAAGGTATGGAGGAACAAACTTCAGAAATATCAAAGCTACCCGAATAGGTATATCTATTTATGATTATGAATAGCTAAATTCATAGTTCCCAACTATCATGATATGATAAAATAAATTCATATTAGTTACTTTATAGTAGAATTATTCAAAGAATAATATGTTAAGAAGTTTATTAGCTAAGTGGAAACGGAGAAAAATCCCTAAGAACTATTCCATCCTAAAGGTGAAGCCAATAAGGCAAGAAGCCGTGGCGGGGAGTAACCAGAGTAGAGGCGTTGTTTAAGGGAAAAAGTATCCAAAATACCATGCTAATATTACCGAAGAACATGTTATTTAAGAATAATCTAGTATATAGTAATCTGAGATGACCATATTTTATTATGTACATGGTTGAAGGGAATATTTTGAAAAAAGCAATTTTATGAAAATGAATGATAATTTATCGGATGTGATGGTAGATAAATTTAAGATACTTATTTTGTATGCACTTAGAGATATAAAAGTAGCAGATATAAGAAAAATTATATTAGAAAAAAGCATTCGGTGAATATTACATGGCTAGAGTGAATTATATACCATGCCTACCTAACTACTCTTATAAATACTTATCATGATAAACTACATAGAATTTTTAGAAAAAGATATGCGAAAAATATACAGTTACTAGAAAAACGGATGAAAACAAATACAAACAAATACATGAAAAATAAAAAAAATTCTCTTAATAAAAATATGCAAAAACTACTAAGGCTAAAACAAACTACTATAAAATATCAATTTTAGAAAATAGATCATTTAGACTATCTTAAAGTTTTAATCTTATATATACTTAAAGATATAGAAATTATAGATATTAAGAAAATAATATTAGACAAAGTAATAGACTACGAAATTGAAATCATAAATTGGTTAGAACAGTTATACGAAGAAATTTACCCAAAAGGATATTATTCAGATCAAGGATGTTAGAATATATTAGAAAAACTAGAGAAAACCAAGATAATCTAAATAATGAAATTAATTATAGAAACCGAATTAGAAAAATAATGGAAAATCTAAAAGAAAAGTTAATATGGATAGAAAAAACCTTAGAAAATTTAGAAAAAAGTACATATGATAGTTTATATAATTTAAAAAACTCACTACGAGAAAAACAACACAAGATAATAAATAACATAGAAAATCTAGAATTAGATATATACTACAGTACAGATAAGATAAATTATTATACAGAAATTTGTAACTCTGCAGTTACTACAGGATAAAATAATAAATCAAATAAATTAATGGATACATCTTACAAAAATAATAAATTATTGAAACAAAATTTAAGAAATATCCACGCACAAAAAAGAATAGATTCATTAAATCTATTTTATAATCTAGTTATCCGCACCCCCAACAAATAGTATCAGAGCTCAGTAATTTAAAAAGTACAGAAGTAAGATATATGTTAGAATTAGTTATTTATTGAATTAATTATGAGAAGACCATTTAAAAATAGAGAAGCTTTTAGAAAAATTAAAGAATCTTTAGTTAGTAATTATTCAGAATATATAAGTCTAATTAAAACAAAAGAAAATCCACAAAGATTAGCCTATTTAATTACATTAATATCTAGTATTGAAGAAAAATTGATAATCCATTTAAAATCTAGAAGAATGAGACATATACCACCTAATTATGATAAAATTAGATTTAGATATCCGCCAATATATTATAAATATAATTTAAATGAATAAAGAACAAAAATACAAAGAACTAAAACAATTTTTCTCTGAGAAACGTAAAGAATTAAAAATAAGAAAAGAAAGACTACATTATAATATATTTGCCGGAGTTAGTAAAAACTCAATAAATACACAAAAAGATGAAATATCAAAAATAGAATAACAAATAGATAGTTTAGAATATATATACCAACATGAACTATTCACAATAAAATGAACAAAGAAGAATTTGTAATAGATGAAAAAATATATGAAAATCACAAAGGATTAAAAATAAAAATAGTATTTTCTAATCTAGGAAGGAGATATAAGAAAATAGGAGAACATTTATATCTAATGTTAGAAAAAGAAGAATTAAAATTAGAAGATAAACTAACAACAATGGTAAGAATAGAAAAAGGAAATGAAGAAATAGATACAAAAAAGGAAGTAGAAAAAATTAAACAACAAACTACGGAAGAAATATGAAAATTAGAAGAAACTAAAAATAGTAGAATTGCTGAATTAGAAAGAGAACTACAAATGTTAAAAGATCTGTATGAACAAAGACAAAAAGAAAAATAAGAAAAAGATAGAAAACAAAAATTACTGAATGAGATAAATCAATTTAAGAAAAAATTAGAGATAAATAATATAGATGTTGAAGAGACAGATAATTATTATTCAAAAGATAGTGAAACATATACAGAAATATTAACAAGTACAAAAAATTTAGAAATCAATGAAAAACAAGAAATAATTAATGAAGAAAACTTAGAAAATACCAACACAGAAATAAATACTCTTGATAAAACAGAAGATGACAATATAATACCTAAAACAACAGAAATAAGAAAATCTATATATTATAAAAGTAAATTTAAAAGATATAATAAATATGACAAATGGACACCAAAACAAATAGTTAATAAAAATTATAACATTTTAGACCTAGACTGTGTAATAAATACAGAAAAAACAATACAATTATGGATAGGATATATGACAAAATAATTATTAGATAATAATATAAACATAACAGATGCACCAGAATATATAGAAAGAACACTAATAGGATCGGTAAAACTATGGTTTTCAAATTTAACTGAAAATAGTAAGAAAGTATTAAGAGCTAATAAACCTATAGAAGGAACATCATCAACAACAACTAAACTAACACCTATAGAATTATTAAAAAAATATGAAACAGCTATAAAAGATGAATTTGGTAGTATGACAATAATAGAAGAAGAACAAGATGAAGAAATAGATACAAATGGGAATTTAATGTTAAAATTAACAATATGTAATATGTGTTATATAGACGAATATACTTGCGCATTTAAAGAATATTATTATAAAGGAGCATATAGTATAGAAGAAATTAAGGAAATAAGAAAATTATATTTTAATAAATTACCCGAACCATTTAGTTCAAAAATAATAAAAAGCTGGGAAGAAGCAAAAATAGTAGATACGTTAGGAGCTAGAATAAAATTTTTACAACAATGGTATAGAAACTTATGTGAAAAATATAGAGAAGAATTAAAAATGGAAAAAACATTAATAAAAAATTTAGCATGTTGCAAAAATAAAATAGCACCTCAATTTGGCTGTGAAGAAAGATATTATAAGAAAAGAAACAGACATAAAAAATATAAGAAATATAAAAAATCAAAATATAAATACAAGAAACCAAAAAAAAGATATTATGTAAAAAATTATAAAAATAAAAGACCATATAGAAAGAAGAAATCTATAAAAGAATGTACTTGTTATAATTGTGGAAAGTTAGGACATTTAGCTAGAGATTGTAAATTACCTAAAAATCCAAAAAATGAACAAATATCAGAAATAAAAATAGATAATACAAAATATATGCAAATAGATTATATAGATTATGAATTAGAAAGTGAGGATAGTATATATGAAATATCAGAAAACGAAACAGATACTGAAAAAGATAGTGAAATAGATAAATCAAATGACTGAAGAAGATATAAAGATAATAACAAAGGAAGAATATTTAAATGACGAAGGAACAGAACAAAAAATAATATTTGACAGTAATATATTTGATGAAATAAAAAGAAAAGAGTTAGATTTAAGTGTAGAAAAAATATTTAAAATACCAACAGTAAAAAATATTTTTACTAGGAAAAAAGACGAATATTATGTAGTATGCAAAAAAGAACATGTAACAGACTGTAGATATGCAAAAGGTAAAGCTAGTATACCACTAGTAACAAAAAGAATAGTTAATAAAGAGATAAATGATATAAAAATTAAAGAAGATCCAATAAAATATCTACACCTTGGAGGTACAGAAATATTAATAAAAGCATGTTTTAGAGAAGGAATAGATGCACCAATAGAATTATAAAACCTATAGAAAAAATCATAATAACTGTCGTAAAAGGAAATCTAATATACCAAAAATTTAAATTCATAATAAGTACAAATTATTCAGTAGCGGTAACAGATAGAAATATAGATAAATCACTAGTATTATATTGGAAGATATTAGGAATAGAATTAACTCCAGGAAGTAAAATATTTACAGCAAGATGCAAAAACTTATATGTATTAACAATAAAACATAAAATAACAGGAAAAAATAAGATTAACAAGATACGAATAGAAAGCCCATTCGAACAAATTGTAAAAACAATAGATTATAATGATTATAGCTATAGAGACATATATATTGAAAAAAAATTAGAAATAGTAAATGATAGAATAAGTACAACAAAACGAATAGCTAATGAAAAACTAGAATCATCAAGCTCATAAAAAAGAACAAGTTATGAAACAAAATCAATAAGTAATGTAAATCAATATTACATAACAGGAAAAATAAATGAAAAAGAATTTTTAATACTCTTAAACATAGGACAAGAAGAAAATTATATAGCAAAATATCTAGTAAAAGATGAAGAAATAAAAACTGATAATGATATGTGCCCAGATCTACCAAGAAGTATAATAAATAGCAAAAATATAGCAGAAAAAGAAATAATAATAGGAGTTAGAAAAATAAAAATAGAATTTGAGTAAAGGAAGAAATGCAAAAAACAGATATAATATTAGGAATAAAATGGTTAGAACAAGTAAAACCATATAATATAGAACATACACAATTAACCTTAACATATAATAAAGAAAAATTATTCTTAAAAAGAGCCTTAACATAAAATGAAAATATACGTATTAATGAAAATAGTAGTAGAAGGATATTACAGTAGATATTATACGCCTATGATATATACAAGAGCAGAATCTAATTTGTGTAAATATAATTGCTTACCAGAAAGTAAATGGCATAAATTAAAAACACCAATAGTAGTTAAATGATTTAATGATGAAGGAAGCTTAATTACTTATAAAGCTAGGAATGTAAAAGTACAAATATGGGATAAGATATTAACAATAGAAGAAATTTATAATTATGAACTAACGTCAAAAGATATACTTTTAGGAATGCCGTTTTTAAATAAACTATACCCACATATAATAACTAAAAACGACTGGTGGTTTACAACACCATGTAAACAAAACGTAAGAGCAAAAAGAGTTAATAATAAAATAAGAAAGAAAACTGATTGGATAAAAGGAAGTGAAAAAATTATACAAAAGTTAGAAAATATAAAAAATACTGAAGATACAATAGAACTAGTAGTATTTTCGATAAATAAAACAGAAATAACTATATTTTCAATAAATAAGATAGAAATAGTTAAGAAAAAATTAGAACAATTATATAGTGAAGATCCATTAAAAGGATAGGAAAAATAAAACAACCATAAAAATTAAATTAATAGACAAAAATAGTATAATAACCCAAAAACCATTAACCTATAATTTTGACGATTTAAAAGAATTTAAAATTCATATAGATGAATTATTAGAAAAACAATATATACGAAAAAGTAATAGTAAACATAATAGTCCCGCATTTATAGTAAATAAACATAGTGAACAAAAAAGAGGAAATAGTAGGATGGTTATTGATTATAGAAATTTAAATGCAAAAACTCTAACATATAATTATCCAATACCAAATAAGATATTTAAAATAAGACAAATACAAGGATATAATTATTTTAGCAAATTCAACTGTAAATCAGGATTTTACCATTTAAAGTTAGAAGAAGAATCTAAAGAATTAACCGCATTTACGGTACCACAAGGATTTTGTGAATGAAATGTATTACCCTTTGGATATAAAAATGCACCAGGTAGATATCAACATTTTATGGATAATTATTTTAAACAATTTCCTAATTGTATAGTATACATAGATGATATATTATTATATACAAAAACTAAAGAAGAACATATAAAATTATTGGAACAGTTTACAGATATAATAGAAAAATTGAGAATAAGTATAAGCGAAAAGAAAGCTGAAATTATGAAAAATCAGATAGAATTTTTAGGAATACAAATAGATAAAAGTGGAGTAAAAATGCAACAACATATAGTACAAAAAATAATAAATTCAAAAGAAGAATTAGATACAAAAAAGAAATTACAATCATTTTTAGGATTAGTAAACCAAGTAAGAGAATATATTCCAAAATTAGCAGTAAACTTAAAACCACTACAGAAAAAATTTAAAAAGGAAATAGAATATAACTATAATGAAGAAGATAAAAAACAAGTTCAAAAAATAAAATTACTTTGTAAAGAATTACCAAAATTACAATTTCCAGATGAAAATAGAAAATTTATATACATAGTAGAAGCAAATGCTCGTGAATATAGTTACGGAGGAGTACTTAAATATCGATATGAAGCAGAAAAATAGAACACCATTGTAGATATTACTCAGGTATGTTCAATGAGACAGAAATAAAATGGGAAATAAATAAGAAAGAATTATGTTCATTATATAAATGTTTATTAGCGTTTGAGCCATATATTGTATATAACAAATTTATTGTGCGAACACATAATACACAGGTACGCTGGTGGTTAACGAAGAAAATACAAAACTTAGTTACAACGAAAGAAATTTGGAGACAAGTTTTAAATATATTAAATTTCACATTTATAATTGAAGTGATCAGTACTAACAAAAATGTTATTGCAGATTACATATGAGGATAAAGATACGCAGACTGAAATAATAGAAGAAGATACTCTAGCAAAAATACTCAACAACCTAACTACGCTTTCATTGAAAGTGGACAGTATGGGTACTGAGATAGAAAAGCTAAAGCTAAAGACTAATGAAGATAAACTGAAGTCTATAGCTATGAATCAGCTAACTCAGCAGTGTGCAGAGTTATGTCTATCGGAAGACAATAAAATTTCAGAGCTAGAAGGAGACATTGGGACACTCCATAAAACCCATAACATTTATCAATCTACTTCTGCAAGTACAAGCAAAGGAGTTAGTCGACCAAGATACCAAAACATGAACATGAATAAAATATTTGAAAAACCATTTACACCAAAAATACAAAAAGACCACTTATTCATACCCCCACAAGTTACCACATACTGAGATAGCCTAAACAAAGACAAAAAAGTTTACAATTATACAACCCAGAAATATATAGAAAAAATCTATAGAGTATAAACCTTCCTAAACCATAACCCAAGAGCTACAAACATCCAAGAAACAAACACCAACTATATAACCCAAAAATTACAAGGATATAACAAGCTAATCGCACTACCAAAAACTAACCCAAGCCTAGTAAAAACCTGTTTTGACTATGGACTGCTAAACACCATATACACCCATAACGGAGAAGAATTGACACCTATGGAAGAATTATACAAGATATTCACGACCTATAAAAGAATAACGAAAGGCACTCTATTTTATATAAAGTGTTATACTGCACCCGCAGAGATATTATATGACGAGATAAAACCAGTTATACAAGTCGTAAAGATAGGACTAACTAGAGACATGATAATACTAGAAGATATTGCGCAGCAACCGGAGATACCTAGAATCGAGATACCCGAGTTCTACACAAATAAAAGACTTATTGGACTATCTATGATTATACAAGAACTAGCAAATAACTATACTAATGGAAATCCAATATGGAACTACTACTCGAGAGATCATCAAATGATTTACTCAAATTCAAAAGAGCTACAACCAACAGATATGGAGGATGTAAGACAATGGATAATGACACTACTCAACCCAGAGAAACCATCTACAACAAGAGCTATTAAAAAGGATTTATTTCTGACGGACTACTAACAAGATATTGTAAAATAATTGGACATAAATATCCAGATCACCAATGTTAGAGGTGTAATGAAGAAGATAATATTATTCCAGAAGTGCATCTAGAATAATCAAGAAAGACAAACAAAATGCCAGCTGGAAAGATAAGATGAGGAGCAATAATGGAGATAAAACAGATACAACAAAATCAACGAAGACAAGATATTTATTGTACAGATTTTATTTACGTAAAAGTCTTTAAATTTATTGTAAGTTACTATTTTTTCATAGAATTTTTTCTTATGTAGACTTTACGATCATTTAAGACACAGAGACTTTTAGGTAGCCTATGTATAGCCTTTAAGACTTTTCAAGGCTTTTTTGTTTTCTAGCTTTTACGTAGGATTGTAAAATTTGTAAAGAATTTTGTAAAGTTCATTCTATAAATAAAGAAAGCAGAAGGCATTGCAAGGCAAGACTTCTCACGTAAAAGCAAAAACTCTCTCCATTCCAAATATTTTGCCCAGTTAATTAAAAAACATACATACTTCAATGGAAAAAGTTATGGAGGAACAAACTTCAGAAATATCAAAGCTACCCGAACAGGTATATCTATTTATGATTATGAATAGCTAAATTCATAGTTCCCAACAATCATGATATAATAAAATAAATTCATATTAGTTACTTTATAGTAGAATTATTCGAAGAATAATATGTTAAGAAGTTTATTAGCAAAGTGGAAAGGGAGAAAACTCCCTAAGAACTATGCCATCCTAAAGGTGAAACCAATGAGGCAAGAAGCCGTGGCGGGGAGTAACCAGAGTAGAGGCGCTGTTTAAGGGAAAAAGTATCCAATTACCATGCTAATATTACCGAAGAACATGTTATTTAAGAATAATCTAGTATATAGTAATCTGAGATGACCATATTTTATTATGTACATGGCTAAAGGGAATATTTTGAAAAAAATAATTTTATGAAAATGAATGATAATTTATCTGATGTGATGGTATATAAATTTAAGATACTTATTTTGTATGCACTTAGAGATATAAAAGTAGCAGATATAAGAAAAATTATATTAGAAAAAGTATTCGGTGAATATTACATGGCTAGAGTGAATTATATACCATGCCTACCTAACTACTCTTATAAATACTTATCATGATAAACTACATAGAATTTTTAGAAAAAGATATGCGAAATATACAGTTACTAGAAAAACGGATGAAAACAAATATAGACAAATACATGGAAAATAAAAATAAATCTCTTAATAAAAATATGCAAAAACTACTAAGGCTAAAACAAACAACTATAAAATATCAATTTTAGAAAATAGATCATTTAGACTATCTTAAAGTTTTAATCTTACATGTACTTAAAGATATAGAAATTATAGATATTAAGAAAATAATATTAGACAAAGTAATAGACTACGAAATTGAAATCATAAATTGGTTAGAACAGTTATACGAAGAAATTTACCCAAAAGGATATTATTCAGATCAAGGATGTTAGAATATATTAGAAAGACTAGAGAAAACCAAGATAATCTAAATAATGAAATTAATTATAGAAACCGAATTAGAAAAATAATGGAAAATCTAAAAGAAAAGTTAATATGGATAGAAAAAACCTTAGAAAATTTTGAAAAAAGTACATGTGATAGTTTATATAATTTAAAAAACTCACTACGAGAAGAACAACACAAGATAATAAATAATATAGAAAATCTAGAATTAGATATATACTACATTACAGATAGGATAAATTATTATACAGAAATTTTTAACTGTGCAGTTACTACAGGATAAAATAATAAATCAAATAAATTAATGGATACATCTTACAAAAAGAATAAATTATTGAAACAAAATTTAAGAAATATCCACGCACAAAAAAGAATAGATTCATTAGATATAATAAATCTATTTTATAATCTAGTTATCCGCACCCCTACAAATACAAGTATTTACTTTGTAACACCATAAATAATTAATAATGGGATTAGCTTGGAACGAGTTTATTATATTATTCGAGGGATTCAACAAATCTTTGCATGATAGAGATGTCATTAGGTTATCCATACAACATAAAGACGAGACATATCTCCTACCATGTCAGAAAAGGTGAGAAAAAACATAATGGATAGTTTAAAGTTTGATTATTTGTGAATTCATGTATTCATGAAAAAAAGTATTTTTTTAATCTAATTTTTTAATAATAATAAATTTAGTTGAGTGATTTTGATAGATAAAAGCCCTAAGTTAAATGATAGGATTGATACATTAGAAAATTTCATGACATTACAAGATAAATTTCAATATAAATATCTCAAAATATCATCTAAATATGTGAATTTATTTTACAAAGTTACTAAACCTATTTCTATATCGATAGTCACTGAACTTATGACTTTTTCTATTCCAAAATCACTCAATAGAATATGATATGTTTTGGACAATGCTGTTCATTTTTTTCTTTTTTTCTTATGGGACTTCTATTTCTATAGAGAAATTAATGATATATATAATCGTGATAGTCATGAATTCATGCACCAATAATGCCTACATGAAGGTCTTATGGTTACTTTTATTTTTATCTTAACAATTTCTTATTGAAACCTTAATAGACAATGATAAGGAAATCAATGAATTAATTAGTGAAGATAATTCTTTGACACAGTATTCAAATTCAGTTATCTCGATTCTACTAATAGTTCCTTGATTGTTTATTATCTTTTGAACAATATGATATTTTTCTTTCTAATAGCTAATCTTGTATTATTTTACTTTCAGACAATATATATAACACACACATAGAGAGAGATGCATTTTATATATCCAGAGTCAATTTGAGTAATATTTAAAGATAACATTATATTAGATTATTTTAATATTTTAAATTAAGATACAAATATGAATTGTAATTTTTCTCATATCAATATGATGGAACAGATATATTTTACACTGATGATAAAAACTATCTTCATAATCATTTTACTTGTATGATCCAAGCAAGTTTGAATCTCATATCATCATAAATACGATGAAAGTAAATATTCAATATATGATAATTAAGCATTTACAAACTATTCTAGCGCTAAGATCGTGAAAGCGAGGTCAAGATACCAATAAATCATGAAATACAGAAGATTATAAGAAGTTTGTTTAAGAAGCCTCGTCAATTCCAAATTTGATTTATAGAGCATAATTTTGCCATCTTTATTTGAGGAGATGGTTAGAACTTTTTGCACTCTAAATAGATAAACCTACAAATGGTTTCTACCATATTGGTAGTGCCATTTGACGCATGTTTGATTTTGGTTCCTTCTATCATATATTTTTTGTTTGCTTTGGCCTTCATTTTCATTCCAACATATGTGAAAATTGTATGGATCCAAAAACTTAATTTCATATGTTTTAATCAAGTGTAATTTATTTATAGCAAAAGAGTTGATGGACAAAGGTTGATTCATATACGACAAACTAGAGTTTTATTCAAGTTTAAACAACCATGACGTGTTGATTATTGTATTTCCGCAAAAAAAATAATTAAGGGCTTTGTCTGACCTCCAAATACACTAATTAACTGTATAACCACCCAGTCAATGATAAAAAAATACTAAATATTAAGGAAACGAAAGATCCTACAATAAGATAAACTAATCGACCATAGGACTATTTCCTACATTTGTAGCCTTACCTCTGCCTCCTTTACTACCACACACATTTCAATCTCTACTTCTTCTACCACCTCATCTACCTCCCCTATTACTACCCACATCCCCTCCTTTGATATTATTTACATTACTAGTTCCCCCTATCTCCCACCCATTTCCTACCTTGACTACTTTGACCTTCGTTATAATCATCATCGTAGTCTGAACCCCATTTTCCACTATCTCTCCGAAATATATTTTCATGCACAGATCTATTTCTGTTGAACTTTTCTCAAATTTCTTGTGAATACTGCATCATTATTCATGTAAGACCCCGCAAAATGATAGTTTAATTCAGTTCTTTAAGCTTATTAAGGGATCCCAGACTTAGAATATTCTAGCTAAGTATTTTGACTTAGTGTTATTCTAGCCTTCGAAAGATGACGATTTTATTTTATGGCCTTTATGTCCATTATGGGTGGATATTTAGATCCTAAAATAATGGATCAACGGAATTTTGGCGCGTCGCATAGACTATCGTGCTGATAAATATTTTCTCCAGCTTCCAGCGTTAATTTTCAGTGAGTCGACACAGACTCGATGCGCTGGCTATCGTGTCGATGACAACGACGTGGTGCATCGATCTGTACGCCGATGGTTCAATTTTTCAGTCATTAAAAGACCGCTTCCTTAGGGGGATTTGAGTCCTTTTCCCTCAACCTTCAACCCCCAAAACAAGGAAATTTACCACCTTAGAGAGCAATTAAACTCATCTTTTATCAAAATTACTCAAGAATAAAACCCTAGAAGATTCTATTTCAAATCAAGAACTCAAGATTTCCACCATCAATTTTCAGAAATTCCTTAACTAAGGTATGTGAAGTGTTAATCCAATGGTCTCTTCCACCCTTGGAGTCCAAGCAACAATTTTTAGACTTCAAGTATATGAATTCCATGTTGGGTTTGATAATATCCATGTTTAAAAATAATTAGATGGGTTTCAAATCCATGTTTCATGATTAATTTTATCTGGGGTTAATTGATTTATATGTGTTACCATGTGAAATTATGCTAAAGCCTTCAAATGGTTTAATATTGAAATTGTGTGCTCACATGTTGATTAGTACTATATGCATAATTTATGCCTTTCAAGTGATTGATGAATTAAGCATATGAGTTGAATAGTAGTGTAATATCATGTTAGCATGTGTTTAAGTTCATGACATGCAAGTGTTTGTTAAAATGCCCCAATGAATGAAGAATGATCAAATTCTTAGTTTACATATTTCAAGTTTATGCCATGTCTCTTATTTTGTGCTATCGAGTCCTGGGTGTACTTGTACCCAATAATTTAGCTGATTATTTAGAGTCATGGTTAGTCATAGTACAGTAATAGTTATGTCACTATCAGTAGTACTCTTAGTCAGTTACAGAACTCGGGAAAAACTCAGTAGACTCAATATTCTTCCAGTCTAGTTCATTACTTAGTCCAAACCTCAGTAAACTTAGCCAGTTAATAGAATTCAGTAGATTTTGACAGTCTACGGAACTCAATGTACCAAGTTCAGTTCAGTTAAATCAAAATATCAGTAATAACTTACTCCACCTAGTACAGACTAGAAATCAGTTCAATGTCTATTTAGTTGGGAGTAGAATTTAGCACTGAGTTAACCCAGGAATAGGGGCATTCCTTCCAGTAGAGGGTTTGACCCTTAGTAGCAATCCCTGTGTTACAGAACTATATAGCCAGCGTAGGTTGAAATATCTTCCTTTCAGTTATATTGAGGGTTGATATATCTCATTCGAGTTATCCTACCAGCGAGGGTTGACGGAAGAGATTTCTATCACAGAGGGTTAACTTACAGCTGGTCCTTAACTATGGCACAGTATTGACACGCTTCTAACTAGGGTTATAGGTTGTACCCCAATCAATTTAGAGAGGGGCATGTTGGTTAGATAATTACCTCCCACAGTCTCAGTTTCAGTCTCATTCTCAGAATAGAACTCAGTTCAGTTCTATAGATTCAGGACTATCAGGTATAGTCACTCCGCTCAGTATGAAACTCAGTATAAATCCACAAAATCAGGACTGCTAGATACAGTCATTTAGTTATTACAAATATAGTATTAGTAAACTCAGACAATAGTAAGTCAGTATTCAGATTCAGAAATCGGTACTATTATGATCTCAGTTACAGTATACATATTCATGCATGTATTCTTATTCAGTTATAATCATGTTATTCAGTTAATATTGTTCATGCATATGAACCCATGCATTTAATCCTACCTCACTGAGCATACCAGTATATTCAAAGTACTGACACATTTTTTTCTTTTGTGTAATGATGTCTTATATCATAGGTTCAGGCGCGCGGGCTCCCGAGCACCCTTAGTAGATCAGATTTTCAGCAGTCAGAGTTAGTGGTGAGTCCTCATAGTTTGAGGACATAGTTTATTTTAGTATCAATATTACTAGTCGAAGTTAGTTGGGGACTTGTCCCATCAACTCCACTGTTCAGACAGTTTAGAGGCTTTTCAGACTAGAGTATTTGAGACAGTTGTTTAGTTTTTAAGTACTTATATAAAAATTTATTTACAGATGTGAACCTTATGGCATATGTTTTTGCATATTTCTACAATCATTACAGTATTTATTACACGGTTATATCAGTAAGTACCAGTCATGGGTTAACTTATGGTCCTTTAGGATTATGAGTAGTGTGTAGCATCCGGGGTACATAATCGGGGTGTTATAAACTTGGTATCAGAGCCTAAGGTTCAATAAAGTCCTAGGAAGTATGAAAGTCACATCTAGTAGAGTCTTGTGCATGGATGTATTGCACACCACACTTTTGGAGAGGAGGCTACAAGATATTTTAGAAAAAGTCTCCCTTCTTTTAGTATTTATATCATGCGAGTTAGCATGAACTCAAGTTACACTCTCTTTCTAATCCTAGCTTCTCTTTCATTTACATAATATACCTCTAAAGAGGACTCAGGGAAGAGGAATGGGAGAAAAATCAACCCCTTGGCCCGTCCATCCAAATCCTTTGGGAGAACATGTCTCCCACGCAGAGTTTAGAGCAGCCTTCACCACCCTAGCTCATTCTGTAATAGCGCAGAATGAATGCATAGATGTAGTTCTGCCCAACCTAGTGGCCAATACTACTGCTGCCAGGATTTGGGACTTCACCCAAATGAACCCTCCAATATTTACCAGGTCTAAGTTAGATGAGGACTATCAAGAATTTCTTGATCAGGTGTATAAGGTTACCACTATGATGGGGTGACTGGGGTTGAAAACATTGATTTGGATGGATATCAGTTACAGGAAATGGCTCACTCATGGTTCAAATAGTGGAAAGTAAAGAGGGCCGTAGATGCAGGGCCTGTAGAAAGGGAGGAATTTGCAGTTGCTTTTCTGGATAGGTTCTTCCCTCTAGAGTTAAGGGAAGTGAAAGTTTTGGAGTTTATAAACCTGAAGCAGGCCAATATGACAGTGAAAGAGTATTCTCTGAAGTTTACTCAATTAGCTAGATATGCTCTGCATGTGGTGGTAGACAACAGATCTCAAATCAGTAAGTTTATGTCAAGGGGGTCTAGCAGTATGGCCAAAGAGTGTAGGACCACAATGTTAATTTAGGATATGAACAAATCCAGGATCATGGTCCATGATCAATAGATAAGGAGACTAAGAATAGGGAGAAAGAGAAGGAGAACAAAAGAGCGAGAATAAGTAGTTTCGACTTTGCTAAGCCTAAGTCAGAGGGTGGGAATCATTCTTAGTTCCGTCTAAAATCTTTAGTTCCACTTCTGTCCTCTACCAATTCTCCTATGCTAAAATTTAGAGACGACAATAGGAATAGAGAGTTAGGACTCCAGGGCAGTGTTAGCAGTGCCCGAACTAATCCCCTTTGTCAGAAATATGGCAGAAACCACCAGGGTATCTGTAGAGCAGGAAATTATGTGTATTTTGGGTGTGACAAGCCAGTCTACAGAGTCTGAGATTGTCCCAGTCATATTCTCATGGTCAGAATAACCATCCCCCAGCTCAATTCGGTCACCCAAACAACTCTTTCAGTATAGAAATATACTTCTTTTACTTCCCTTCTTTCGTTCTCTACGTCAATCTTTAATGAATGGTGGGAGAGGTTATAGAAATGACTGGTTAAACCTTTTTATTCTTACCCTTATCATTGTTTACTTATATCTCTACACTATTTATTTTTTATGATTAGTCACCAATTGCATAATTTTTGCCTAGAGTGCATCATCAACATCAATTGTATCATCCCTTAGCTCATCAACTACATGCATAAGTTAATTAATAGTATCCTTACTATTCTCAGTGGTTTGGTGCCGCTTCCAGTGACTCCAGTGGGCAACGCCCAAACAGAATCTATGCTCTTCAGTCCCGACAAGATTAGGAGAGTTCTCCTGATGTGGTCACTGGTACATTACAAGTTTATAATTTTCATGTTTACACTTTTCTAGATACAAAAGCTCTTTTTCCTTTGTTACTCTTTCTATAGTAGTTGACTTCGGAGTTAGTACCAAAATCCTAGAAGAGCCTTTCTTAATCTCTACCCTAGTGGATAAAATCTATCATGGCCCGACGGGTATACAGGAACTATCCGATTATGGTATCTTAGAAAGTCATGTTAGGAAACTTAGTCAAATTAGAGATGACTAATTTTGATATCACTTTTAGTAATGACTGACTTCGTTCCTACTATGCCTCAGTCGAATGCGGAAATAAAATTCTCCAGATTTGGTTTTCGAATTAACCCATCCTAGAGTAGAGGGGTAGTACTTCGACACCTAGGGATCAACTTGTTTCTTACCTTCGGGATATAAAAATGATATCAACAGGGTGTGTCTACCATCTTGTTCAAGTCAAAGACTTCAGTTTAGAAACTCCTACTCTTGAATCAGTATTAGTAGCATGTGAATTCCCAGATGTGTTTCCCGAAGATCTTCCAGGAGTTTCTCCGGAAAGGGAAATTGATTTCAGAATTGATCTCCTTACAGATACTCAGACCATATCTATTCCACTATACAGAATGGCACCTACAGAACTCAAAGAATTAAAGGAATAGTTAAAGAATCTCTTAAATAAGAGATTCATTAGACCCAGTATGTCCTCGTGGGGTGCACCAATTTTATTTATATATACAAAAGATGGTTTCCTCAGAATGTGTATAGATTGTTGTTAGTTAAATAAAGTCATAGTCAAGAATGAGTATCCACTTCCCAGAATCGATGACTTGTTTGACCAAGTTCAGGGTGCCAAATATTTCAGTAAGATAGACCTTAGATCAAGCTATCATCAACTTAGAGTTAGGGAATGTGAAATCCAAAAAATAGCTTTCAGAACTCGGTACAGTATACGTATTCATGCATGCATTCTTATTCAGTCATACTAATGTTATTCAATTACTATTGTTCATGTATATTAACCCATGCATTTTATCCTACCTCACTGAGCAAACCAGTACATTCAAAGTACTGACACATGCTTTTCTTTTATGCTATGATGTCTTATATCATAGGTTCACGTGCATGAGCTCCCGATCACCCTCAGTAGATTGGATTTTCAGTAGTCAAATTCAGTGGTGAGTCCTTATAGTTTAAGTACATGGTTTATTTAAGTATTTCAGTATCATTATCACTAGTTGGAGTTAGTTAGGGACTTATCCCATCAACTCTACAGTTCAGACAGTTTAGAGGCTTTTCATACTAGAGTATTTCAGACAGTTGTTCAGTTTTTCAGAACTTATATACAAATTTATTTACAGATGTGAACTTTATGGTATGTGTTTTCGCCTATTTCTACAATCATTATAGTATTTATTACACAGTTATTACAGCTGGTACTAGTCATGGGTTAACTTATGGTCCTTTGAGATTATGAGCACTATATAGCATCTGGGGTACAGACTTGGGGAGTTACAAACTTGGTATCAGAGCCTAAGGTTCAATAGAGTCCTAGGAAGTATGAAAGTCATATCTTGTAGAGTCTTGTGCATGGGTGTGTTGCACGCCACACTTATGGACAGGAGGCTACGAGATGTTTTAGGGAAAATTTCCCTTCTTTAAGTATTTATATTATGCGAGTGAGCATGAGATCTAGTTACACTTTTTTTATAATCCTAGCTTCTCTTCCATTTACAGAATATGCCTCCAAATAGGACTCAGGGAAAAGGAATGGGAGAAAAATCAGCCCCTTGGCCCGTCTATCCAAATCCTTTGGGAGAGCATGTATCCCACACAGAGTTTAGAGTAGCCTTCACCACCCTAGCTTATTCTGTAGTAGCCCAAAATGAATGCCTAGCTGACGTTCTGACCAACCCAATGGCCAATACTGCTGCTTCCAGGATTTGGGACTTCACCCGAATGAACCCTCCAATATTTATTGGGTCTAAGTTAAATAAGGACCCCAAAAGAATTTGTTGATCAGGTGCAGAAAGTTACCGATATCATTGGGTGAATGCTATTGAACGCGCTGAGTTAGATGTATATTAGTTACAGGAAATGGCTCACTCATGGTTCAAACAGTGGAAAGTAAAAAGGGCCGCAGATGCAGGGTCCATAGAAAGGAAGGAGTTTGTAGTTGATTTTCTGGATAGGTTCTTCCCGCTAGAGTTAAGAAAAGTGAAAGTTTTGGAGTTTATAAACCTGAAGTAGGGCAATATATTAGTGAAAGAGTATTCTCTCAAGTTTACTCAATCATCTAGATATGCTCCGCATCTTGTGGTAGACAACAGATCCTTAATGAGTAAGTTTATGTCAGGGGTGTCTAGCAGTGTGACCAAGAAGTGTAGGACCACAATGTTGATTTAGGATATGGACATATCCAGGCTCATGGTCCTTGCTCAGTAGATAGAGGAGACTAAGAATAGGGACAAAGAGAGGGAGAACAAAAGAGTGAGAAGAAGTAGTTTCAACTTTGCTCAACCTAAGTCAGAGGGTAGGAATCATTCTAAATTTTTCTCAAAATATTTAGTTCCAGCTCTGTCCTCAAGCAGTGCTCCTGTGCTGAAATTCAGAGACAACAATAGGTATAGGGAGCCAGGACCTAAACCCCAGGGCTATGTTAGCAGTGACTGAACTAATCCCGTTTGTCAGAAATATGGCAGAAATCACCAGAGTATCTGTAGAGTAGGAAACGATGTATATTTTGGGTGTGGCAAGCCAGTCTACTAAGTCAGAGATTGTCCCTACTCAGGTTCTCAAGGTCAGAATAACCGTCCCCCAGCTCAGCCTAATTACCCAAATCAACAGGTTGTCGCTTCTAGTGGCACCAGTGGGCAACGCCCAAATAGAATGTATGCTCTTTAGTCCCAACAAGATTAGGAGAGTTGTCCTGATATGGTCACTGGTACGTTACAAGTGTATCATTTGCATGTTTACAATTTGCTAGATACAAGAGCCTCAATGTCCTTTGTTACTCCTTTTATAGTTGTTGAATTCGAAGTCAACTCCAAAATCCTAGTAGAGCCTTTATCAGTCTCTACCCCAGTGGTTAAATCTATCATGGCCCAACGGGTATACAGGAACTTTTCGGTTATGATATCTCAGAAAGTCACGTCATTAGACTTAGTCAAATTAGAGATGACTGATTTTGATGTCACTCTTGGCAATGGCTGGCTTTATTCCTGATATGCCTTAGTCAACTATAGAAATAGAATCGTTTAGATTTAGTTTTCGAATGAACCCATCCTAGAGTGGAGGGGTAGTACTTTGGCACCTAGGGGTCATCTTATTTCTTACCTTTAGGATATAAAAATACTATCAAAAGGGTGTGTCTACCATCTCGTTCGAGTCCAAGACTATAGTTTAGAAAATCCTACTTTTGAATCAGTATTAGTAGCATGTGAATTCCCAGATGTGTTTCCCAAAGATCTTCCAGGAGTTCCTCCCGAAAGGGAGATTTATTTCAAAATTGATCTCCTTCTAGATACTCAGCCCATATCCATTTTGACATATAGAATGGAACCTATAGAACTCAGAGAATAAATGGAATAGTTAAATGATCTCTTAGATAAGGGATTCATCAAACCCACTGTGTCCTCATAGGGCGCACGATTTTGTTTATGCATAAGAAAGACGGTTCTCTCAGAATGTATATAGATTATCATCAGTTAAATAAAGTAATGGTCAAGAACTTGTATCCACTTCCCAGATCGATGACTTGTTTGACCACCTTTAGGGTGCCAGCTATTTCTCTAAGATAGACCTTATATCAAGCTATCATTAGCTTAGAGTCAGAGAATGTGACATCTAAAAAATAGCTTTCAGAACTCAGTACAATCACTTCAAATTTTTAGTCATGTCCTTTGATCTTACCAATGCCCCAGTAGCCTTCATGGACTTGATAAACCGTGTGTTCAAGCAGTACTTGAACATGTTTGTCATAGTCTTCATAGATGACATTTGTTTTACTTCCATAGTTAACATGATCATATAGACCATCTCAAAATAGTATTGCAGTCTCTTAGAAACCATTAGATATTTGCCAAATTTAGTAAGCGCGAATTTTGGCTAAGGTCAGTAGCCGTTCTTGACCATATCATTTTCGGTGATGGCATTAGAGTTGATCCCCAAAATACTGTGGCAGTGAGAAACTAGCCTTGACCCATCTCTCCATCATATATTAAGAGTTTCTTGGGTTTAGATGGCTATTACCGATGGTTTGTTAAGGTATTTTCATCTATTGCATTCGTTTGTCCAGATTGACTTAGAAAAAAGTCAAGTTCCAGTGATCAAATTTTTGTAAAAAAAGTTTTCAGGAGTTGAATACTCGACTTATCACAACTCCAATTTTGACCCGACCAGATGGTTTTGAAGACTTTGTTCTGTATTGTGACACTTCTAGAGTTGGATTGGGTTGTGTTTTAATGCAGAGAGGTAAGATCATAGCCTACGCCTCTAGACAACTTAAGCCGCATGAGAAGAACTATCCTACTTATGATCTTGAGTTAGTAGCAGTAGTGTTTGCCTTAAATATTTAGAGGAACTATTTGTATGGTGTGCACTTTGATGTGTTCACTGATCATAAGAGCCTGTAGTATGTGTTCTCTCAGAAAGACCTAAACCTCCGTCAGAGAAGGTGGTTAGAGTTATTGAAAAACTATGACTTGAGTGTCCTACATCATTTGGACAAGGCCAATGTAGTGGCCGATGCCCTCAGTAGAATGTTTATGGGTAGTGTTGCTTATGTAGAGGGCAATAAGAAAAAGTTAGATCAAGATGTCCATCGGTTAGCCCGGATAGGTATCCGCTTAGTCAATTCAACAAAAGGTTGTGTATGGGTGCAGAGTAGTTCAGAATCATCCCTAGTTTCCAAAGTGAAGGAAAAATAGGATGGGGATCCCAGTCTAGTCAAGTTGAAAGAATTAGTCAGAGATCAAAAAGTTTAGGTTTTCTCCCAAGGGGGAGATGGTGTGCTGCATTTCTAGGGTCGGCTATGTGTTCTAGGTGTAAATGATTTAAGGCAACGAATTGTTGCAGAAATGTATGGTGCTCACTACTCGATTCCTCTAGGGTCCACTAAGATGTAACATGATTTATGGAAGATCTATTGGTGGAGTGGGATGAAGATATTACAGAGTTTATGGTTAAGTGCTCGATGTGTTAGCAGGTTAAGATTGAGCATCAGAAGCCTAGTGGGTCCATGCAGGAGTTTAGGATTTCATCCTGGAAATGGGAAGAAGTTGTAACACCCCGTACTTAATTACGTGCATTAGCCATTGTTATATGTGTTGGAGTATATGTATTTATCCTAAGTTAGGTATATATGAGTTTAAGTATGAGTATTGATTATTTTGAGATGGTTTCAAGTGTATAGTTTGATTATATGTGTATAGGAATCGACCATATTTATACCAGAATTTGCCCGTTGATGTTTCCATATGAAGGTTATTGAATAAGATTTCCGACGATAAAAAGATTTTCAAAAACGGATAAGTTTCGGATATAAGCGAGCACGTTCGAAATTATAAAACGGTGGCCGGGATGTGAACAGTAAATTAGCAGGAAAATACTGAGGCCTGCCAATTTTTGGGTCAAATTTGAACGATAATAACTCCATCAATAAAATTAACTGGGAGATATACCACATATAAGAAGAAATATCTTTGAGTCTTCTTTCCAATGCAATTGGTTTCATCCAAATCCAACATCTGAGTAAGGAGTTATACTCGTTTTACTTCAGCCTCTCAAAACAGATTTTTGTGAACAGTAAATTAGCAGGAAAATACTGAGGCCTGGCAGTTTTTGGGTCAACTTTGAACGATCATAACTCCCTCAATATAATGAACTGGGAGAGATACCACATATCAAAAGATATATCTTTGAGTCTTCTTTCTAATACAATTGGTTTCATCCAAATCCAACATCTGCGTAAGGAGTTATACCCGTTTTACTTCAGCCTCTCAAAATAGATTTTTAGGGTCAACTTCAAACGATCATAACTCCTTGTACAGGATGAACTGGGTGTCCTAATTTATATTAAATGAAAGACCTTTGAATTATCTTTACAATTATACCAATTTCACCCAAATCCGATATCGTATCAAAGAGTTATGGTCTATCTACTTCAGTTTGTCAAAACGGTCCACCGGAGGACATATTTGACATTATTTAAATTTTAAGGGCACTTTGGTCATTTTCTATAAAATTATGGACGAGAATATGTGTATATATACATGTATATGAGTTCAAAAACTCATATTCATCATCAATTATAGGAAAGAACAAACCCTATCCTAATTTTCAACTCTAATTATCTTGTGATTCAACCGTGGAAAATCCAAATTGATTCCGTAGTTGTGTTCATCGTCTCAAGGGCTTCGAGAAGCACCCCTTATTTGTGCCAACAGGACTTCAAAACCCAAAGGTCCATTCTATGGTAAGGATGTAAATTATGTTGGTGTTATTTATATGGATATGTATATATATATATATATATATATATGCTTGTGAGCATAAGAAGTATGTTATTTGATTGTTGTTAAAAGATGATTGGAAATGATGTTGGATCATTCTTGTGCATGGTTGGATTATGTTGAATTGTGAAGGGATGATGTGGTATTGAAATGATTATTATATATATATATATACACATAAACCTATTGTTCAAGTTGGTTTTTGGAATGCTTTGCAAATATTGGTTGTATGGAATTATGGAAGAGAATTGTGGTGTTGGGTTGCTAATACTAGATGCCAAATATTTCATTGTAGATAAGTGATTTGTAAAGGCGGGAAGTTGTGTTGAATTGGTATCCGAATCTACAACGAGGTATGTAAAGCATACTCTAACGATGTTCTTTGGCATGAAAACACCAATGTTCCATCAAGTAAGATTCCGAGGTTATCCAAACATATATATTGTTCTACATTACCAATGAAGTTGTTTCCATTCTATAAAGTGTCAAAATGTTTCATTAATATACCAAAAGGCTCCTATTTCATTGTTGTGATATTGATGATTCTGAAATATATTGTTGATATACCAATGAGTCCTTATTACATCGTTATTGTATAGAAGGTCTATTACTTGCTTCCTATTGATGTATCATTGTTCCAAAGGTACTATATTGGCATGAACACTAATGTAATAATCTCAAAAACTTTTGAACTAAGTTATTGGAAAAATCTCTTATGTGTTACTTGATATACGTGTGGGTGGTATCCCAGGGGCATAAGCCTAGCATGGGTCGATCCCTATTTATGTGTTTATGGGTGGTATCCCAGGGGCATAAGCCTAGCATGGGTCGATCCCAATTGATATGTACTAGGGGCAGCCTAATGGTCACAGTACGGTACAGTATTGATTATTGTTAGGTGGTTGGAGGTTCGGGAGGAGGAGGTAATGGCGAATAATAATTCTAAAGAATGAAATGAATGAATGTATACCGTTCCATAAATGTGTTTGAATTCAAGAACCCAATTCAGATTAATGATAATGTTCATGATCCTAAAAATGTTTATGAAGTGTGGTTCACTTCTATTATGATTTATTCACTTGTGTCTGATTTTCTTGATTCCCCATATCACATATGATTATTTACAGCTTTACATACTCAGTACATATTTCGTACTGACGTCCCTTATGGGGGACCTGCATTTCATGCTGCAGGCACAGGTACCTCAGCTCATACACCGCACCAGTAGGAGCCAGGTCATACAACTACTGTTGGTGAGCTCCAGTTTACTTTGGAGCTTTTCGAGTCGGTTGCTTATATTTTGTTATTATACAGGAGTCATGTGTGGGCGGGGGTTTGTATCGACCCTATTTATGTCATGTATATCCCAGAGGCTTTGTAGACATAAGGAAGGGTAAAGTCATGGAAGTTTATATAGTAATGTTATATTCGTATATGGGGTGGCCCCGACGGCCAAGTATTATATATATATATTTGTGCGTGTTGTGCTGATACAGGTAATTAGACCCTTTTATATGCAGTGAAGTGCTGCCCAAATTTTTGGTGACATGTAAGTGAAAGTACAGGTATTTGAACGGGTTCTCCCGGGCCTTCTCGGCTTCGGGTGCCAGTCCGGCCCGATGGGATTTTGGGCCGTGACAGAAGTAAACATGGACTTTGTGATAGGATTGCCTCGTACTCGTCATCATCATGATTCGGTTTGGGTCATTGTAGATGGGATGACCAAATCTGCTCATTTCCTTCTATTCCATACCTCATATTTAGCCAAGGATTATGCCAAACTCTATATCAGGGAGTTGGTCAGATTGCACGGTGTTCATTGTCTATCATCTTAGACAAAGGTACCTAGTTTACCTTTTATTTCTGGAAGGCATTCCAAAAGGGTCTTAGTACCCGAGTTTATCTTAGTACAGCCTTCTATCATCTGACAGATGGTGAATTAAAAAGGACCATCCAGACCTTAGAAGATATGCTGCGAGTGTGCATAATAGATTTTAAAGGTAGTTGGGATGAACATTTGCCTTTGATTGAGTTTGCATAAAACAAAAACTATCATTCCAGTATTCAGATGGCTTTATTTAAGGAACTTTATAGGAGAAGGTGTAGATCTCCCATTGGTTGGTTTAATGTGGGTGAGGCCACAGTGGTAGGGCTTAACTTGGTATTTGATACCTTAGAGAAAGTCCAGTTGATCAGGAAAAAACTTAAGACAGCTCAGAGCCAGCAAAAATAGTACACAAATGTGCATAGAAGGGATCTCACGTTTGAGATTTATAACTATATGTACTTAAAAATCTCTCCTATGAAAGGGATGAAGAGACTTGACAAGAAGGGGAAACTCAGTCCCTGATATATCAGTCCTTACTGAATTCTCAACCGTTTTGGAAAGGTAGCTTACGAGCTTGAGTTGCCTTCAGCTATATCTTCAGTGCATCCAGTGTTCCACGTCTCCTTTCTAAAGAAATTCATAGGTGACCCAACAGTCGTAGTCCCTGTAGAGGGCATAGATATTCAGAACAACCTTTCTTATGAAGAGATTCCAGTTGAAATCCTTCACTACCAGATTCGTAGACTGAGGAACAAAGAAGTTCTTCTAGTTAAAGTTCTTTGGAAAAATTAGTCCATTGAGGGAGCTACTTGGGAAGCAGAAGCAGATATGCAGACCAAGTATCCTCACCTCTTCTTCGCAGACTCAGACCCAGTCCAAGGTAATAACTTTTCTTAAGCTTATTCTGTTTCATGTTCAGATTTTATTTACTAACTTGGTATCAGTTACCATTTCATATTTAGTCATATGTTCATGAATCATGTTCGTCTATGTGCTCATGTATCAGATGTGCATGTTAAACATGATAATTCAGTGTATTAGTGATCTCAGTTATGAAACTATGTTTCAGTTGTGCATTCCCAGTATCTAAGATCAGTCTGTCAGTGTTATTAGTATCTGTAGTTTCATTCAAGGATGAATTTTCCCAAGGGACAGATAATGTAAGACCCCGCAAAATTCTTAGCTTAATTCAGTCCTTTAAGCTTGTTAAGGTATCCCAGACATAGAATATTCTAGCTAAGTATTCAGACATAGTGTCATTCTATCCTTTAAAATTTGGTGATTTTATTTCATATCCTTACATCTATTATTGGTGGATATTTAGGTTGATTCATGATCAAGAATATCCGTGGGTATTTTCAAACAAGTTTTGGATTTTTTGGACTTTATTTGAAGCTCCTTTGGAATCCTAAAACAGTGGATCAATGTACTCATGGCGCGTTGCATCAAATATTGCATTGATAAATGTTTTCTACAGCTCCCAGTGTCAATTTTTAGTGAGTTGATGTGGACTCGACATGATGCATTGGCTATCACGTCGATACCAATGATGCGGTGCATCGATCTTCGAGTCAATGGTACAGTTTTTCAGTTATTAAAAAACTGCATCCTTGGGGGTATTTGGGTCTTTTTCCCTCAACCTTCAGCCCCCAAAACATGAAATTTATCACCTTAGAGAGTAATTACACTCATTTTTTCTCAAAATTTCTCAAGAACAAAACCCTAAAAGATTCAATTTCAAATAAAGAACTCAATATTTCCACGATAAATTTTTAGAAATTCCTTAACTAAGGTATGCGAAGTGTTTATCTAAAGGTTTGAGGAATTATAAGCGAGTCAAGGTCGAATTCAAAGTTGTAATCTTTAATAGCTTATTGCAAAATATGAGGCAAGGAGAAGAATTTGATTCCAAATACAATACCTATGGACAATATTTGGCAGCACATTATGAATTATTGTCTTGATACTCTCACATTGGTCAGTGATGATAGCCGTTGGAGCTATTTCATGCATGGACGCAAGCTAAGTTTTGAATACAAACTTGTATGTATCGATGTCCTCACTTGTGATCAAAGCATATCCCAAAAGTATGAATTAGTTATGCTAATTTATACTAACAAATGAATCAAATGACACGCACTATCGATTCACAAAGTAGGTTGTATCAAAAAATATGACATTGATGAACTTGCAATAAGCATTCTTGCAATATGTGTAGACCCATACAACATTCCAAAGTCTGTCACTATTGTTCGTGTCTACTAAATAAAACAAATTTTCACCCTTCACTTCCATGCCAGAAAAGAATTTCTATATTGTTGCAGCATCGCTTGACAATGTTTGAAGCCTCTGTTGTTGAAGAATATAATTTCTAAAGTTCTTGGGAGTGAACCTCATTCTTTTCAGGCCACTATCTTTGACTTCTAAGAATCTTATGCTCTATGAAGGTATTAGTCTTGCAATGTCTTGAGCTACAAGACTTCTCTTTAAAGTCCTGCTTAATTTCCTGCAGGGAAAAAATCTATTAGTGAAGGATCTAATTCATGAGTATGCTTTAAAATAACTTTTGACACACGACATGAACCATCAGGCATCATTAGACAATTCTTTTTCTTTTCAATCCTCCCTTTTTCTTTTATTTCTAGCTTTAGGTTTTCTTCCCTTATTATACCCAATTGTCACAAACTTTATTTCACCGCCTATTTTTCTTAAAGTTTTCTTAATAATGCCAAAATTAGTCACTCGATTGTGTTCTTTGAAAAATGCGAAGGTAGATTCTACACAACCAAAATACATACCTACAACAGGGCTTGTGTTATATTGTGTGTTGGTGTAGGCATCATCATGCATTGCATTTTCATCTTCTTCAACACCATCATCTTGATAATCATATTCTTCTTCATTGAAAACACTTAAATATTCCTCTTTATCTGATTGATGAAATCTATTCATCTCCTTATCGACCATGTTTTGAAGGTCTATATCGGCATTGATCTGAACCATCACCATAACCACCATCTGAATCTTCATCACTTTGATTATTACTATCGCGCAAACTATCATGGTCGCCAAAACCCAAAACATCATGCAATGTGTCTGTTAATTGGCTATTCTCATGATTATGATCCTTTCTAATACAATTATGTGAGAGGGCTTTGAATAAATAATGAGAAAATCAAATAAAAGAGTTAAGAGTAAAGTAATATTGTGGTCTTTGGTTATAATCTAAAGAATAACGTAAAATAGTAAAAAATATTTGTTGTCTTTCAAAGAATAACAAAGAAATAAGAAAGAAAAGTCAAAAGTAATTTTCCATTTGGAGGAAAAAATAGGAGGTTTTGGAATCTAAAGGACATTGAAGTCTTTTTACTTCAATTCTGCCATTCGTGCCAAAAGTTTTCATGACAAATAACATTATTGATATATTAAATATCATCTCATTGGTATGAGTTTAGATGGTACACCCTTCATTTAAAATAATTGAACCTCTTTCTAAAAATATTTTTTTAAAAAATTTATTGTCGCTTTTATGAAATCGAGAAGATTTTTTTTATATTCTTTCAATATTACCCTTATCATTAAATACTAAAAAAAATGTATATTATATTCAAATTTGTATTTAAAAGTATAATTAATAAGACTAATTTAATAAAATAAATCATTAATAGATATTTTTGAAATGTCAAATGGGTCAACTATTTTAAAACTGAAGGAATAAATGCTTTTGGAGCTTGTATGTAGCATAGAAGAAGGTGCACGTAGTAATTAAAGCTGGTTACAATTAGAAGTTGGAATAAGTTTCTAGTTTGAGGACTCTAAGTCTCTATTAGTTTAATGATTACTTTTGATATTTGTAATTTGATTCCATATATGATGTTATCCTTATCACTATAGACCCGAAGTTAGTTATGCTATTTTGTCCATATTCAATCTAGTGAGGAGGAGTGTGTTTATTTTCAAGAATCCATCCAGATTCATGGTGAGGCGATCATCTATAAAAACTATTCATCTTTTAAGGATATTGATAGAGTTGTACATTGATAGAAAAGGAGATTTAAATATTTATGGTGTTCATGGACTTAGAAAAAACATGCGACAAAATCTCAAGGGAGATTTTATGAAGATATTTGGAGTCTGTCGGTATCCATGCGACATATATTAGAGCGATTAATGGCATACATAATGGAGCTAAGACTAAAGTTAGAATAGTTGAGGTGACTTGGAACACTTCCTAGTTGAGATGAGATTGAACTAGGGATCAACTCTTATTCTATTTTTATATGCCTTGGTGATGTTAGAATGACACAATATATTTAAGGAAAGGTACCATGGTGTATAAATCTTTACAGATGACATATTATTAATCAATAAGACATACGATGGAGTTAAAGTTAGAGGTAGACCCTAGGTCTTAAAGATTTAAAGTTGACCAGGACTAAAACAGAGTACATGTATGCAAGTTCAGCGGCAAATCACATGAATCTAATGCAAAAGTAAGAATTGGTACACATCTCATCTTGAAGAGAGAAAGTTTCAAGTATCTTATTTAATTAATGCAAGAAAATGAGAAAATCATGATGATGCCACATATCATATTGAAGCGGAATGGATGGAATAATGACTCATATCTAGTGTAATATGTGAGAAGAATGTTCCACAAATTAAAGACTAAAAGTTACATTTATAGAGTAGTTGTTACATCGACTATGTTGTATAATACAAAGTGTTATCCATCAAGAACTCACATGTTTAGAAGATGAAAATAGTAGAAATGAGGATTCTTCGATAAGTGTATAAAATACCAGGTGATAAAAGATTAGAAATGAACATTATGAGTCAAGGTAGGAGTGACATCTGTGATGGACAAATAATGAGAAATGCTACTTAAATAGTTTGGACATCTTAAAAAGAGGATCTCATAAGATGCCTCAATTAGGAGATGCAACATGTTGGAAATGTTAGGTTGAATGAGAAGTAGACCGAGAAGAATTGTGAAGGGTGATTAGATGTCCAACTCACCAAGTACATTATCTGATGTACATCAAAGTGACAATAATTCAAGAAGATCTTTCACAAGGATTCAAGATAAGGAACTTCCAACATTTCATGCTTTATGGATGAAAATGGAATCTTTGGAAAGTTCCAACATAGGTGACTTGAATATATTTAATATATTAAGTGTCTACCATGTAAATTAGCTTGTAATTTAAATGAAGGGCAATTTGATATTTGTTTACCTTTTTAACCCTTAGTATAAATAGTTAGTTAGTAGGGTTAAACCATTAGTTTTCGACATTTTGATGAATTGTGCCTCCTTTGAGAGCTTGAAGACCCATTTGTTGAACTTCAATATTTGGCCTAGAATTTGCAAATAGGTTGTTACCTTTTTGAGGATTCTAATAGGTTAGGTGCTCTTAATTCCTAATTAAGTGGTGTTTTGGTTAGTTTCACTTTTACATCTTTTAATTGTTTGAATTTATTTGTGTCTATCTCTCTTTAAGTTCTATCTTTAAATTCATATTTTGTTTATTACCTTGGTACACATCAAATTGGTATCAAGAGCTTGAATTAGATTTCTTTTCATAAATCTAAGTCTTAGAGTTTTGATATTTTCATCAACAACAAAAAAAGAAATCCAAAAGTAAAATTGAATTTGATTGAAGGTTGTTTGATATTATTCCTTGAGTTACATATTGTTTTCTAGTTAAAATAAAATTAAAAAATACATGGCTTAAAAAAATTGAAAGCCATTTTGAAGAAACTTGAAAATGAGTTTTGTTGACTTGATGTTTACTTGAAGAAATTGTTGGTTAGAAGTTGTTGATAAAGTTATGGGGTAGTTGTATCTCAAATTTGAGCTTATTTGTTTGGGTATTGAAGGAGATTGGATTTTATTTTTAAAAATAAAAGTTAAGCTTCTTAGAGTAGTGATCTTAGGTGGATTTATGCACCTAAGTGTTGTTATCTAAGCTTAATTAGTCTAGTTTTGAGGACTTCTCATATGCATAATGAGTGAATATTCATATAAATGAGAATATAGGTGTTAAGTTGCATGTTTATAATGTTTGATGAGGGTTCAAATCAAGTTATGAATCAAAATGGTCAAATAGAGTTTAGACGAGAAGACTAGTATTCTTTGCTTGAGCTATGTGTTATTCTATTTTGTCTTATTTAATTCTATAGTGTTGTGATATATAATCTATGGTGTTTTGTGCTATAGGAATATTAGTGAGATAATGAACTTGATAATAAGATAATGTAAAAACTGTTTTGAAGAGGAAAAACTACCACAAAGCAAGGAACCAAAGACCAAACACATAGAGTAAACGATGTCAAAAGCTACAAATTGTGGGCTTAGGGGTATGCCACACTTCCTAGAAACCTCTATAGGGGTATGCCACACCATTAGGTTCAATTAATATTGTCAATTCTAGTATCTCAGTGTGTTATTGGCATGCCACACTGCCTAGGCACCACTATAAGGGTGTGGCATGGCGGCAAAGTAAAATCGGCCAACTTGGTCCAGTTATAAATAGGACACTCCAACTCTTTTGTATAAACCTTGGATGACCTTGGGGCATCTGAATAAAATTTTGGAGGCTTCTCTTAGGGTTTTATTTCTGTATTTTAGTTTACTTCTGGATTTTTACATTAATTCATTAATTATGATACCCTCATCTAGGGTTGAGGCTGAGAACATGAATACTTAAGCTTGTTAATTGAGTTGTTTTACATTATTTATCATTGTTGGTTGTTCATGTGTCCTTTTTTCTACTGTTCTATGGATTTTTGGCCCTTAGAATAAATGCATAATTCCATTGTGAACCCAAAAGGAGGAACGATAGAATAAAATGTAGGATACATGGGATGGGATTATTACCATTCAACGAATTGAAATTATGTTTGAATTTAGAATAGGAATGTACCTAATTCACCCTATTTGGTTCATATATAAGGATAAATACAATTAAGTTTTTCTTAGTTCTTGAATCCCCGATCAACGATGTAGTTGTGAGGCTAGGTTAAATAGTTAATTAGAGGTTTGATTGACCATAATCATGTTTTCAACCCCGTGAACCAACGAACAAGATAATTAACTAAAATAACAAAGTTATATAGCTAAGTAGGATTTTCATAGTGCCTCAGACCTGGTTTTCTCCCCATTATTGTTTGAGAAATTACTTTACCAAATTGTTTACATTTACTTTTAGTTTTAATCTTTCAAACACTTTTGGATACTTTCAAACTTGTTTAATCTTCGTAGTAAAGCTAGAATAGGATAGTTGTTTAACATAAGTCACTGTGGTATCGATACTTAGATTTTTAAGGCTATTTTACTACTTGGTGGACCACGTACACTTGCGTGTCGCTTGGGTGCAACAAGTTTTCGGAGCCGTCGCCTGTTAACTGTAAATTGGTAACTGTCTTAGTGTTAGTTTTTCTTTTTGAGTTCTTAAGTGCTAACTACATGATCTTAGCTTCTGAATTTGTGTGTACAAGTTTTAAGACCAAGTAATCTAGCAAGGGAAAAGGATTTGGTTGAACCATATCCCAAACCTGAGCAATGCTTACGCCAGTTGAGGAGAGAATCTGAATGAGAACTTATATTATGCTTGGGTCAGGTTTAAGTCCCTACTTAGGGACTATCCACATTAGAAATATTCTAATGAGGTATTGGCTCATAATTTTGTAGAAGTTCTTAATAAAAATACAAAAAATTTGCTAGACTCAGCTGTACGTAGTCAAACACTAGAGAAAACATATAATGAGCTCTTTACCTTGTTGAACCAAATTATATAAGGTAAACTTGATTAGCATGGTAACATCTCCAAGGGTGTAGTGAAAAATCCTACTGGGATAATAGAAGCTGACAGTGTCATAGCCTTAGCCGCCCAATTGTTTGCCCTTCAGAATTATATGATGACATAGTTTAGCAAATTAGGTATGAGTCAATCTCAGACACAGGTGAATATAGTACATCAGCCACCAACTTGGTATGAAATTTGTGGGAACAATAGTTACTCTACAGACTTGTGTGGAGCAAATCCAGAGTTTGTAAACTTTATAGGCAATGTACAAATGAAAAATTATGGTAATTCCTACAACCACAAAGGGCAGAATCAACCTAATTATGCATGGGGAAATATTCCAGACTTAGTAGTTTCAGCAACAACAGAACATGTAGGCCAGTAATATTGAGAAGTCTTTAAATAAGATCCTGTCTAACCAATATCAAATAGCTACTAAAATAAAGAATCAAAAACTAGCTCAAAAGAACATAGAGACGTAGTTAGAAAAGATAACTCAAGTGTAGAATACTAGGCCTCAAGGTGGATTGCCAAGTGATATAGAAAATACAAAACAGGTTATGAAAATAACATTGAGGAGTGGTAGAGATCTTATTGACAGGACTCCTAAGAAAAATAAGAAGGTATAGACAGAGTTGGTCCCACAATAAATGGAGGAGAAACAAGATAAAGTGGATAATGCTGAAAATTTGGGAAAGTCTGCATACCCGAAGACCAAGGCAGTCAAGCATGTGCATGAAAGGTGACCATCACCATTCTCTCAAAGGCTCAAGAAGTCCAAGGAAGGTGTTCGCTTTAAGAAGTTCTTTGACACATTTAGAGAACTTCACATTGATCTTCATTTGTTAGATATTTTGCAGGGTATGCCAAAGTATGCCATATACTTTGAAGGATGTGTTTACTAATAATACTAAGCTACAGGATATTCAGAAAATGACACTTACTAAGGAGTGAAGTTCAGTGATAATGAAAAAAATTCCCAAGAAACTATAGGAACCAGGGATTTTTACCCTCCCTAAAAAAATTGGTGACAACTATGTGGTCCATGTCTTGAGTGATTTGTGGGAAAGTATAAACTTGATGCCTCTATCAATATTAAATAGTCTAGGTTTTGGTAAGATGATGTCATGCTCTATGGTGCCCCAAATCTCAAATAGAACTAGAGTGCAACCCAAAAGAATTATTGAGGACATGCTCATTAAGGTTGGTAAGTTTATTATCCTTGTTATCTTTATTGTTCTTGATTACGATGCAAGTGAAAATGTGCTGATCATTTTGGGACATCCATTATTAGCGACGGGAGGAGAGCTAATTTATGTGAAAGAGGGCATACCAAATATGATATTAGATGATAAAGATTTGGTCTTTAAAGTATACAAACCACTCAATCAACCTTCCCATTATAAAAACTTATGCATGATCACAACCATAGACATGGATGAGTATGAGTTGGAGTTGAAACCATGAATTACCTCTTCGGATAGTCTCATGGAATTTCCTAAGCCACTATTTATGCTAAAAAAGGTAGAGTTAAAAGATGAGCTTGATGAGACTATTATTGATGAAAATAAAAACCTTGAGAATAAACACTCAAGAGGTTAGAAAAGAATGATAAGACGACCTACGAGAAGAAGGAAAATGATGAAAGATTATGGTTGAGATATAGTGATGTGGGTAATGCCACAACACTAAATCAGGCACTATTGGGAGGAAACCCAAGTTAAGGTAGGTATTTTGTTTTCATATTTTAGTTTTATTTAACCTTTTTATTTTTATTCAGTCACAAATGAAGGAAAGTTTGAGTACTGGAAATCTGAGCTAAGGAGCATGTCAAAGACTGGGTATGGATTCCACTTGACCTCATTGATGTTTAAAGATGCTACTAGATAGGCCTATAGATATTAGGAAGCATTTCTACCCTTGATTTTGAGTATAATTTTGGGACAAAGTGTATTTCTAAGTGTGTGGTGGTGAATTTTCCCATGGTTTAGGGTGAAGTGATGCTATATGAGTTATTCTTAGCTATTTTTTGGTTTTTGATTGAATTTGAAAAATAAAAAATAAGATTTTTTGTTTGTTTAGCTCTGTTGGTGTCAGTTAGTAGGAGAACACTTCACACAACCCTTGGCTATTCTTTTCGGTTCTTTTCCAAGGGTGTTCCCTTTGAACCCAGTATCCCTTTTTTATTTTTTAGGAGAATAATATAATGTTTTTGTATTAGGAATAAGTAATATGTTCTTGTTAAATGTATGATTGCACGATCCAATTTGTTTTGATTGTAAAGCATGTCAATTGTATCGAATGATTACTTTTGAGACACCTAGGCATATGTTTATGACTCTTGTACGATGTTGGCTTAATGTTGAATTCTTGTTATTGCTTGGTTTAGAGTCTATGATGATCCTACTTGATTTGATTATGTGCCATATGTGAGTGAGGTTTTTTGGTATATTCTTTGCTGTATTGATGTCTTGAACTTACCTAGAGTATCTGTAAAGTGAAATAAAGAATGTGGGTTTAAGAGATGATGTAGACATTTATTTGATAACCATGTCTTATACCCCCATTTATCTACCCTTGTGTATAATATTAGTTGACCCCATTAAGCCTTAGCCAATTTCTTTGGTAGCATCATATGTAGTCTGTATCCCCTTCTTTGGTTGACCTTAATTTGATCCAAAACTCCTAAGCACTTTGGTTTAAAAATTAATGTATATAAAGAGTGTGAACTTAAATAGGAAAGAGGTTGTAATACTGGAAGTTTTAGACTCTGAAAAATTCCATATGTGTCGATCCCATTTTCCAAGATACGACTAAGACCCTACGAGTCGTAGTCACTCTATATGAGTCGTGTAGTGCCTGTAATAGGCAAAACAATAGTGATTACCTATGTTTCTGTCTTAAGTACGAATATGACCCCATGAGTCTTAAGCACTGGTCATGAGTCATAGGGTTGGAATCATGACCAAACCAGTGAGGTGGGCTTGAATCACTACCCAGACTACCAGTCATGGTGATGACTTGTGGCAATTGACCACAAGTCGTTATGAGATCCGTAGTGACCAAGAGTTATTTCCTGCACGTTTATCATTAAGGGTTAATTGGTCTTTTCCCTTTCATTACACTATTCCCATGAATTAAAACCTTTTCTTAGCCTTATTTCCACCCAATTAATATAATCTTAAACAACTCTTCCCTCTCAAATTCCTCAATCAAGAGCAAGGCTAGGGTTTCAAGGGATTGGTCATATAGGGCTCAATGTGTGGTTTCTTCTCCAAATTCTTGGTATTTTCAGGCATGTATCTCTTCCCTAAACTTATATTTTTTCATGGAATGCAATGTTTTTATATTAATGTGGTTTTAATTTTTGGTTTTGGAATTTGGGCTGAGCATTTTGGATGGTTCTTATTTAACTGATATTCCCATGGTTTATATGCATTTGTTTATGCTTTATTGATGAATTTTACAACTCGTTGGGTGTATAGGCATGGTAAATGGAATGGGGGACATGGATTCCCCCCGATTTATGAAAAATAAAACATGGGTCGTGGATTCCCCAAAACTTATAGATTTTGGTATTGGAATTAGTAATAACCCAACCTACCTTTTGAAATTAGCTTTGAAACATGGCTATATGCATAATTTAACCACTTTTGAAACTATTGAATTGCATAAAAAATATAATGGAATATAAATGATTTTGAAAGGCCTTAACAATCATGATTTGGTTTTAAATTAGAATTTGGGGGTCATGGATTCACCTAAGTTGGCGGATAATTGGAATAACATGATTCTATAAGCTTGAAAGCATATTGGTATGACGAAACCAATAGTGAATGCCTTAATAAATGTTTATTGGTTAAATGGATGGGTAATGTGTATACATTTTAATTTGGCTTAGTAGGGATTGTGTAGCTCACCGTGGAAAGGAATTGTGTAAACTTTTGAAACTATTGGAAACCATGTTTGCTGGAGTGGGGATCTTCATGACTGTGTGCATATATCACACTTGATATATATATATACCTTGTATTGGTGTAGGGTCATGGATTCCCCAGTGTTTCTTTGTACTTCTCTGTTTCGTGAGGCTAACTCACACTAGGGCCTTTCCGATGGAGGGGGATAAAGACCCATATAGCCCGTGGGTGTTTCTAGGATAGTTGGAGCCACATAATCTAGGTTAATGATTTTAAAACTCATTATAAACCTTGTTATCTATCCCATCATCTTATATTTATGTATTTATGCATGTATATGAACATATACACTTAGTTTGAAATGACATTATTTTATGCTTATCATGAGTTACATGCTAGAGCTTACCCTGCTAATCATCCTAGGATGATGTTACATTGTTTCATATTGTAGGGCTCGAAGGAACTTTTTTTACCCTAGTGCAACATTAGCTGGTCCGGTTCGTCGGTTAGTTTATGATAAAGTGGTGAGCTTCTATCTATCGAAAAGTTTGGTCATTCTATTAGTTTCTTTCCATACTTTAGAATTGAAGAGTTCACATTAACATTATTGATAACGCTAAACTTACATGTCAATTAAAGTGCAAGGCGGTTGTTGTCAATATATTTACCCAACTTTGGAGTCGGGCTCAAATCCACAAGGAATAATGTGAGTGACAATTAAGTTAATTAAAAATAATAGATACAAGTTAGATTCAAACCAATAGTACAAAAGGATAAAAATAGGGGAGATTGGAGTCTACACTAATATTTCTTTTTGGGTTTTTTCTAGTATAAATTTGGGGCTATGAATAATTAGAAAATTCAAACAATTAAGCGTGAATCATGGGATTATGTATAACTAAGGGAAGTAACATGCGGATACTAATGATTAACTTCAATGTTAGTTGATAAAGTGTGGAAAGGTTCAGTTATAGGTTTTGATGCTAGTCTTTCAACAAAACAATAAACTTTCAACCATTAATTCTTTCGAATTTCTAATGAGTGTGTTCAACAATTGGTAACCAAACCCCAATCTAGGCATCCCTATTTCTAGGATAATACCCATGGTGTAGTTAACCTCACAACCACCCTTATGTCTAAGATAGTGATAGATTAGCAAACTATACATATAACTGTCTACCATTGCTTTGGTTTCCATATCTACTTTTCAAGGATGATGTGGATTTATAAAGTTCACCCCATAACCCTTCTTGAGAAGATGGCTATGAGCTTTCTAGATCTTGGAGTTTTTACCCATCAAACCCATATAGGTATTTGGGGATTCCACCCACAAATCCCAACCAAGTTAACATAGCAATGCTAAAACCCATCAACATGAACTACTAAATAGAGGCTAACAATAGTAAACCACACACGCTTAAATCCCTATTAACACATAACCCTAAGAAGGTGATCTAGCTACACTTAAGATAAATAAGAAAATATATACTCATAATCTCCATTGAGATGATTTATTGAAGCTTAAGTGAATGTTACTTCAAACTTTGGACTCCCAAAAATATCCAATGGAGTAAGCTATTCCTCCACTTAGAAGGTCTCCAATGTATTTATACAATATTTTCTTCTCTAAGAATGGAGGATATGAATTCACGAACCAAAACCTCACTATTGGGGAAGATAGAATTATGAATGTGAATCCCCTTTGATTCTTAGGGTTTGAGTCCTCTTTTATCAAATTTGGGATCGGCCATGTGCATTTCCAGATTTTCCCTTGGGCTACGTTCTTTTGCTAAGCCATGATTTCACGAGTTTGGCTGTAACTGTGATTATTTTCCGTGACCATGGTTGCTTGACTTCTGCTTAACTACCATGATTGCGGTCACTAGATTGTGACTACGATAAATAAGGTCTGTTCCTGCTCAATGTCTACAACTGTAGTTTCTTGTTACCTTTTGATCATTCTCAGCTCCAATCCACACCTTTTGATCTTGTAAACTGTATACCTGTAAAGTGTGGATATTAGTGCATTTAATTTCAATTTTGTCTCTTTAATTCATTCAGAACAATGCAGTGTACATAAATGATGAGTGAGAATGAGTGGTAAAATCACCACTCATCAACAACCCCAACTTAAAGCTTTTGCTTGTCCTTAAGAAACACTACCTATTACCTTGGGACAATAATTATCTATTCCCAAATTTGTATGCCTTAAAGATCACAACAACTTTGATCTTAGTCATTATCACAAGTAGTATATTGCATAGATGCTAGGCTATTTCCCCTACACCCCTCATCATAAGACGCAATATCAAGGATACATGACACATGAAAGAGCAACTAAGCAACAATAACCAATACTCTAGAAGTGACTCACCTTTGACTAAAATCAAGCTATACTCCACTTGTCTTATTTATCAGGAGGTGAAGAAATCACCCACATAAACTTGTTTCACATGCCAACCTCACAAGAAAGAGAATTCCACATACCAAGCTACCAAATATGAAATAAGGAATTTTAAGTGCAAAAACTTTTTCCCTCACAAAATAAAAGTCTATCCAACAAGTGTCATACCATAGGATTGCCTCTATTTTCAATCGCCACTACAAAGAAAGTAAATGGTCAGAGATCTCAAAGGACTTTCTAAGCTTGTAACATAGGTTTGGGATAGGTTAGGACTTTCTACGCACTTCCTTGAACATCTATATCACACTATTTAATTTGCCTTCTTGACTTTGGGCCACTCCTCTTTGTTTTCTCTCTTTTATCATGCCTATTTTTTGCTTCCATTGTTCACCATTTGCCTTTTATTTCTTTTTTTGCAGTGTTTGTGCAATTCATTCCTTTGTCGAATCCTTTTTTTCAATTCATTTATTTCAATGCTAAGTCACATTAGGCATTTAACTAACACTTTGTGGCTACAAACTTACTTCCATCAATCTTTACCACCCAACTTAGGCCATTAGCCTCAAGTTGTATTTTCAAGTTTAAGGAGGGTATGGTTCAAAAGATGGATAAAAAGAATGGTTCACAGCTTGTAATAAGTTTGCCAAAGAAAGGTCCAAAGGCTCATAGTGGGTAACTAGGGATTAACTTTATAAACGGGTAAGACTTTTAGGCTAGAGTTGGTTCTAAAGTCACAAAGATGGCCTAAGAACATTTCTACAACCAACTACAATCAAAATTAGCTTTGAGAGACTAATATGACAAGTTCTAGATAACACAAGTATACAAGAGATGAATGTAAAAAGCTCACTGTTTATGGCATACAAAATTCACTAAGGGATCTCAAATGTCCTTCCTTCTAGCGACAAAATTAGAGTATATATCATTATTTACAAGTCAAAAACTTATGGAGTCACAAAAAGAGAAAACGTTTTGTTACAACTTTGCTAACATCCATGCCCTTGATTTTTCAAATATTTTGGATGGAGGGGTTTTTTTATTTTGCATTTACACCATGCTTAATTTTCTAACCTATGGGTACAACTAAAGCCTTGGTCTCACATTTTAGCTCAAAATAGGCTACACCGACTTCACCAGTGGTGTACAAAGTCACCCTAAATTTACAATTTATAATGCCACAGGTACTTAGACTTCCCTTGCACTCATGTGTCAAAACCCAAACACGATGCTTTACCCTTAAGAATGTGTCACTCAATATATCATAGGGAAAAGATAGTCAGGCATCACTAACATCAAAATAAAACTAAAGTAAAAAGAGAAACGAAAACTAAAAACTGCATGATAATCCATAAAATGTGGGCACCATCAGAGTACCCAAATATAGCATCTCAAAACTAAATAAAAATAATATCCAAGATATCATCCTAAAATAATAGAAAATAATTATCCAGTAACACATCATCAAAACAATACAAATCTGGGGGCACCCCCAACTAAAAGAAAAGTGGTGTCCTCACTCCATGTCCAATAAAGGCAGAGTAAAAGGGTCTCCCTAAATCTGCATCAGGTGCTATCCTCTCCTGGCGACACTATATCATCACCACCAATATCATTATCTAACCAATCTGCAGTGGCCTTATCTTCACTATCCAACCTTGGTGAAAGTATTTTCTCGTTGGACTTTAGCACCTTAAAGATTCCCTTTACCCGCTTCCACAGATTCTTAAAGAAATTAGCTATTTTCTTATCTCTCTTTACCATCTTTTCATGTGAGACCCTGAGGTCCCTATATGGTCTAGATAAGGATGAGTAGGATCTCTCCAACTTGGAAATAGTGGCTTGCTACTTCTTATGATCCTACCCATAAATATCATAATCCGACTGAGTCACATATGAGTAATGGGCGGTGGAGAACTCTCCTAGTCCCTGAGGAAATCTGGACACTAGATCCCTAACCTCCTATATCTGGCTTGAGATATCATCGAGGGGGTTTGCTAACAAAGGTATACAAGAATCTGGGCCTTTCTGGGTTGACTTACCTGAGTCCACCTTTCTCTTTTTGCTTTGTCCTGGGGTATCCTCACCCCTGAACTTGAGTGAAAAGATGCGGGGAACTGGGAGTACATGTGTATCTGTATCATATTTATCCACCTGTGCCCTCTTCCAACGCTCAGTGATAAGGTAAGGGAAAAGAAGATACATACCTCCATGATTTTTAAAGAACCGCCACTCTAAAAGAACAATCTCGCCCACATTAAGAGGGTGCCAGATAGGATACAAGAAACTATCCAAGATTGTAAATCTATGACAATGATCATATAAGTGCATGTCGATACTCGACTACATATGATATTCAACCAAAGACTAGCTTCTACTGTGAAGTCGTTCATCAAAATATCTCTTTTTTTGGTGTCCCAGGGATCAACCTTTCCAGGACATAAAATACTACCCATCCTGGTACCTTGTTTACATGCAATTACCTAGAACTTCTCCACGTCCTCATCTGGCAGCCCATACACCTCATTGATCCACTCTGTTTTGAAGTTCACTTACTTATCTTGAATTATCATTGCTGGGTTTGGGAGAGAAACTATGCTGATGTTCGTGTAGAACTCATGTACCAAGTTCTTATTTGCATAGTAGGGGTTTAGGGTAAAGCACCTCCACCGAGTCATCATAAGTCGAGCATGGAATTATGGGAGCTTCTTCTCCACATTGTCTAGGTAATACCCCTTTTAGAAAGTAACTTAGTCCTGCAAAAATCCACATAGTAGAGGTGTTGCCATTGTACGACCATGAACCAGGTGTCGCCAATATCTCCCATCTTTAAGGTTTAGAACCTGTAACCAATGCATTTCATCCTATCATTAGCATTATCATACCAAGAACATGCTAGATCAAACATATAAGCTTATGTAGTAGTGTCATAGAGGGTTTTGGGGACATATATGGATATGCAGTAATTTTGGTTCCTGTAGACACCAACCTCAAGTATGGCAACTGTGGTTCCATGATCACGATCATCGAGACCATGATTGTGGTACCTGAGACCTTTGTTGACAGATTCTGCACAATGCTCAAAACAAAATTTTAACTTTAATTCTTTCTTTCAACTAGGCATATTAATATTATAAGCAAGGAATTTAAGCCTAGAATGTGTGATTATGGCCCCAAACTTGGGAGAATTCAAATTGAACTCATTTGGGGCATTAAATTAAACATATGGTGTACAGGATCATTTCAACTGTTTTAAGTCTAAATCTGGGTATTAAAGACTTCCTTGTTAGTGTGTACACCAACTACAATAGGTAACCATAGCATTGATCATCAACAAAAATGCATTTTGTAATTAAAGCATTAGTTCACGCCTTTCTCTACACTACAAGTTCTAAGCATGTAATTAAGTGAAAAATCAGGGAGTTAGGGAAACAAACCAAGTTTGGATGACACAGTTGGAACAAAATAACACTTGGATATGCAATGCAAATCGAAAGATTTGAGAGAATTTGAGAGAAACTGAGAGAGAATGTGTCTGGGCAATGGGCGTTTAGATGGTCATTTAAACTGATTTAACTGTGATCACAATCTTAGTTATGCGATCATATTCACCCAGCCTCTGCAATACGGTGGAACAGACCGCGGTTGCAGTAACTGAGACCAAACAACTGGGTCAACTGCACTTCTAATTCAATCTAAACTACCAATTTCACACATTCTTTTTTCAAATTAAATCAAAATTCCTCTTAGCACTAGCATTTCATGGATTATGCATGAATAAATACTAAATAATATCTACTCTATCATTCATGAAATAAAAGGATTTGGGCCACTTTTCATTGTGTGATGGGTTGCCTCCCATCAAGTACTTAGTTTAACTTTGTGGCACGACACCTCCACCATTTTCATTTATTCTTTCACTTAGAAGATTTGAATCTCCATCCCAACCAGAGGGACAGAAGATTTAGATCTTCCAAGTTAAAACTTGGATTAAGTGAAGGAGTGACAAAGGAGCTTTGATATTGCCATTTTGAAGACTTAAACCTTATACCCAATTTCACATCAAATTTTTGATTTATCACCTTGGGAAAAGGTGAAGACATCAATAGGCCACTAGTTGCATGTTGAGCATTGAATTCCCCAGCCTTTGATGGATGGGGTTCTATGTACTCTGTTGGAATATCAAATCCCAAAATATAGTGATGGCCCACTTGCTCTCCATAATCCATCATTTTTCTAGGTAGATAGATTTTCCTCATATCATCCAAGAACAATGTTGAGAAATGTTCGAATGAGGTCGAACCCCTAATTTTGCGATTGCCTTCTCCAAAGTATTTTCACCCCAAAATGAACTAGAGTCATCATAAGATATTTACCTTGATACATCTTTTGACTCTAGTACCATTTCCTTTATTTTGGCGTCCTCTTTCTCATTTGATTTGGTAGATTTGGAGATCACTGAAGAGTCTTAGTTACCAAGCTCATCATCATATCTTGGTTTCTCTTCTTGATAAACCTCCTATTGGTAAATGGGTAAGGTAGTGATATTTTTATGTTTTTCTTTGCCCATTTCCTTAATCTTGACAATTTCCCTTCTTAATGCCTCGTGGGATTGATGAAGGTCTTGCATATTATCCCCATTGTAGTTACCCGGTCCAAAATAGTTTGAAGCATTTCTTCAAGACTAGTAGACCCAGTATGTTTCTTTTTCTTCTCCTCATCATAAGACCTATCAAACTTATAAAAGTAATTAGCAACTCGGTTAGCATAAAAAGGGCAGGGGCATTTGGGAATTCACTATAATGTCTATCTCGATCCCCACATAAAGAACAAGCATACTCCCAGTAGGATTGAGATGGTGATTCCATCTATCTTTGGGGAGCATAGTTACAATCTTTCCTAAAGTGGGGTCCATCATAATATGGACATGGGTTATCAAGATATGACTTCCAACTACCAAAATTATATTTGTCTAAAGATGCCATGGATACAAGTAAAGTAATATAAAAATCTACCTAACACAAGAAATGAAAAAAATTCACAAACAAGTATTTACAAGCGTGAATTCAAGTAAGTAAGCTAAAATTTCAAATTAAATTAATACGCCAAATTTTTACCTGGCAATGGCACCATTTTTGATAATGCTCAACTAACACGTCAATTAAGTACAAGACGGTCGTTGTCAATATATTTACCCAACTTTGGAGTTGGTTTTGAATCCACGAGGAACAATGTGAGTGGAAATAAGTTAATTCAAAATAATTGATACAATTTAAATTCAAACCAATAGTACAAAAAGATAAAAATGAGGGAGATAGAATTCTACACTAATATTTCTTTTTGGCTTATTTCTAGTATAAATTTAGGGCTACAAATAATTAGAGTTTTCAAATAATTATGCACGGATCTTTGGATTATGTATTACTAAGGGAAGTGACATGGGGATGCTAATGATTAACTTCAACATTAGTAGATCAAGTGTGGGTAGGTTCGGTTATAGGTTTTGATGCTAGTCTTGCAACAAAAGACCAAACTTTCACCCATTGATTCTTTCAAATACCTAATCGGTGTGTTCACCAATTGGTAACCAGACCCCAATCTAGGCATTCTTATAGGATTATACCCATGGTGTAGTTAACTTCACAGTCACCCTTATGTCTAAGATAGTGATATGTTAGCAAACTACACACATTTTTCTACCATTGCTTTGGTTTCCATATCCTTCTTTAATGAATGATGTAGATTCCAAAAGTTTACCCTACAACCCTTTTTTCGAAGATGGGTATGAGCTTTCTAGAGTTTGAAGTTTTCACCCATCAAACTCATGCGGATATTTGGAGATTTCACCCATAAATCCCAACTAAGTTAGCATAGCAATGATAAAACCCATCAACATGAACTACTAAATAGAGGCTAACAATAACAAACCACACACACTTAAATCCCTATTCACATATAACCCCAAGAGGGAGATCTAGCTACGTATAAGATAAATAAGAAAATATATACTAATAATCTCAATTGAAATAATTTATTGAATCTTAAGTGAATGTTACTTAAAACTTTGGACTCCCACAAATCTCCAATGGAAGTAATCTTTTTCTCCAATTAGGAGGTTTCCAATGAATTCTTCACCCAAAAATTATACAATATTTTATTCTCCATGAATGAAGGCTATGAATTCTAGAACCAAAACCTCACTATTGGGGAAGATGGAAGTATAATGTGAATCCTCTTTTATGCTTAGTGTTTGAGTTCCCTTTTGTCAAATTTGGGATCAATAACCACGTGCATTTCTAGATTTTCCCTTGGGATGCATTATTACCCTAAGTTGTGATTGCGTGGGTCTAGCTATAATCATGGCTATGCGAATGCAATTATCTTCCATGACCACGGTTGCTTGACTTCTACTTGTCTATTGTAACTGCGTTTACCAGAACGCAACCGTGGTAACTGAGGTCAGTTCATGCTCGAATGTTTTGACTGCACTCTCTTGCTCACTCTCTTGCTCTTTTTTGATCATTCTCAACTCCAATCCACACATTTTGATCTTGTCAACTCTATACCTACAAAGTATGGATATTAGTCAATTTAATCATAATTTGGTCTCTTTTATTCATTAAAAATAAGGTAATGTGCACGGATGATGAGTTTGAATGAGTGGTAAAATCACCACTCATCAATTATCATTATCATTTTCACTATCATGGTTAGGGGAATGTCCCGACCTACTTTTATGTTTGAATTGGTTTAGAGGATTTTTTACACATATGTAGGTTGGATGGTGTTGTTGACTCTTAAAGCTTATTTGGAGTTATATTAACCATTTTATATTTATTCTTTATTGTCTTCCACTTATTATTATTTTGATTATGTTTGGTTTTGATAGACTATGGGGGTGGTATCTGGTTCTAGTGGGTTTGAGATACCTATCATGGCTAGGCCCGGGGTCAGTCATGATAAGATTAGTATCAAAGCCTAGGTTCTAGGTTGTTGGATATCCACAAAGCTGTGTCGAGTAGAGTCTCTTTTATGGGTATGTAGCGCGACATACTTGTAAGTAAAAAGATACAAGGCATTTAGGAATGTTTCCTTTTCTTGTGTTCTATTTTTGGCTGCAAAGTCTAGTCATGAAATTTCTCTAACTCTTAGTTTGCTCACATTTCATATCATGCATCCTTAAATATCTGATGTTTATAGAAACTCTACCAAAACCTCTGCCCTACCTGAAGGTAATATGGAGGGGACTCATCCTATTTATGAAGTATAAACCCGATCTACGGTCCCTACTCTCGATTATGCCACTCCACCTGGGGTTCCAGTGGTCCTCACTAGCCTTTATCTAACTTGTAACACTTATGCTCAGTCACCTCAAAAAGATATCTCTAATGTAGAGTTCCATCATTCTATTCATCTATTAACTTAGTTGTTGACCTCCTAGTCTCTCCAGTTAAGTTAGGGTGGTTCAATTTCTCTTTCTTTGGAGGTTACTCGAATTGGTCAGTTCATAAGGTTGAATCCCCCAACCTTCATAGGCTCTAAGTTTAAACAGGATCCCCAAGGATTTTATTAATAAGATGGAGAAGATTTTCTAAGTAATGCATGCTACAAATGTAGCGACTGTGGAGTTTGTTGTATATTATTTGAAAGATATGGCATATTAGTAGTATGAGGAGTGGGAGAAGTCAAGGGGTGATGAGACTAAGAAGACTATATGGGATAAGTTCTCTAGTGCTTTCCTTGATCATTTTTTTCCTCAATAGTTCAGGGATGCTAAGGCAAAGGGGTTTGTAAAACTGAATTAAGGTAGGATTAGTATGAAGGATTATGCTTTGAAATCTCATCAGTTGTCTCACTATTCTTTGAAGTTAGTGTCTAGTATGTGGGCTAGAATAATGAAGTTAGCTTCTGGTTTATCTCGTTACTTGGTATTAGAATGTAAGGCTTATATGTTAAACAATGACATGGATATCTTCGAATATGTATTGTATATACTACAAGTGAAGGATAAAAAGAAATGACAAGCAGAGATTGGGAATAGGTAGAGTAAGAAGTTTATGTATTCATAACAAGGTAATAATTAGTAGAATAATGAAAGAGAAGGTAGGTAGTAGAGCAATAAAAAGACTTAGGGAAATTTTGGTTCGTATTCATTAGCTTGTACTTATTATCCTAAGTCTTTGGATGATCACCATTTTCAGGCTAATGGTGGCTTTAAGGCATAGGGTGCCCAATCTTAAGCTCGTGGAGCTCAGTTAGCCCTAGCATATCCTCTTGATCAATTTTATAGATAACTTCACCACAGTCAGTGTGATGAGGGGAGGAAATCATGATATAATTATGGTAAGACTTGTCATATGCAATGACATTATGTGAAAACAAAAGTTACAATGAGAAATAATAAGGTCCTAGTTGCTACTTCTTCAGCTCTTGTACCAAAGGGTGCCACTTTGGGTACTGGCACTGGCCAAAATCATCTTTATTCTCTTTCTACTCTCTAGGAATCTAAGGCATCTCCTGACATTATAATTGGTACGTTACAACTCTGCTCTTATGATGTGTATTATTTTATTGATTCGGGGTTTACTTTTTCTTATGTGACCCTTATTTTGATCTTGGTTCTGAAACCATTTTTAGACTCTCTCTATGTTTACCCCAATGGGTGATTCTATTATGCCTAAAAAGGTCCATAGAGGTTGTGTGGTGTCCATCTTTCATAGGGAGACCTTGGTGGATTTGATAGAGTTGGATATAGTAAATTTTGATGTAATTTTAGGGATGGATTGGCCTTATTTGTGTTATGTTTCCCTGGATTGTAAGACCTGAATAGTCAGTTTCTAATTCCCTAATGAATTGCTAATTGAACAGGAGAGGAGTTCCTTTGTACCTAAAGGGAGGTTTATATCTTAGATCCCATAAGCTGATTTCCAAGGGGTATCTATATCATCTAGTTTATGTTAAAGATTCTAGTTCTGAAGTTCCCTCTTTGCATTCTGTCTTTGTTGTTAATAAATTTTCTAAAGTGATTACTTATGATCTTCCTAGTATTCACCCGATAGGGAATTAGAATTTAGGATTGATATTCTACCGGATACCCATCCAATCTCTATTCTTCCTTATAGAGTGGATCTGACTGAGTTAATTGAGCTTAAGGAATATTTAAAAGATCTTATTGATAAGGGTTTTATCTGCCCTATTATTTCTCTATAGGGTACCCCTATACTTTTTGTGTGAAAGAAAGATGGGTCTCTTTAGATGTGGATAGATTATCGACAGTTGAATAAGGTGATGGTAAAGTATAAGTAACCTCTTCCTATGATTAATGATCTTTTTGACCAGCTTCAGGGTGGTAAATGTTTTTCTAAGATTGATCTTCGTTCAGGTTATCATAAGTTGAAAATTTGGGGGTTGATATTCCCAAGACTTCTTTCTGAACTCGGTATAGTCACTATGAATTTTTAGTTATGTTAGTTGGGCTGACTAATGATCTGGCTGCTTTTATGGATGTCATGAGTCATGTATTCAAATGTCTTCTTTTGATGCTTTATATGGTAGGAGGTGTAGGTCTCCTGTTGGGCTATTCAAGGTTTGTGAGACTCAATTGTTTGGTCCTGAGCTAGTTCACCAAGCTATAGAATGGGTGAAGGAAATTAGTGATAGTCTTAAGACTGCTCAATGTCCCCAAAAGTTCTTCGTAGATGTTCAGCGAAGAGAATTGGAGTTTGTGGTTAATGATTAGGTGTTCTTAAAATAACTCCTATGAAAGAAGTGATGAGGTTTCTGAAGAATGGAAAGCTCAATCCCCATTATATGGGTCTGTATCAAATATTGGGGAGAGTTTGAAATATTTCTTATGAGTTGGATTTGACTCTGAGTTTGGGTTCTATTATTCAGTTTTCCATGTGTCGATGTTGAAGAAGTGTATGGGTGATCCTTCTGTGATTGTGCTTATTGGGAATATTGGTATTTCAAATTCATTGTATTATGAGGAAGGACCAATTGAGATTTTGGATAGGCAAGTCCATAGATTAAGGACTAAGGATGTGGCTTCGGCAAAGGTAGAAGAAGCTACTTGGGAATCCAAAAAGGACATGAATTCCAAATATCCATTCTTGTTCCCCATGTTGGATGAAGGTGTTTGAGGTACGAGTTCCCTTTATATTTTTTATCACTTTTTGAGGCTTTGTTCATGGTTTTGTGGTTATATTTTTTCTTGTCATCATGCTAATGGGTGGCCTAACTCCTCATTTAGGGACAAATGACTTGAAGGGATGGGGATAATGTAATACCCCAAGTTTTGGACTTTGAAAAATTCCTTGTGTGTTGAGCCCACTATCTAGGCTATGACTAAGACCCTACGAGTCATAGTTACTTTATACAAGTCTTGTAGTTCCTGTTATAGGAAATCTAGGAGGGATTACCTATCTTTTTTCTTAAGTTTGACTAGGACCCCACGAGTTCTAAGGTTTGTTCATGAGACATGAGGTGGGACTCATGACCAAACTAGTGAGGTAGCCTCGAGTCACTCCCCAAACTATGAGTCATGGTGATGACTTATGACTTCTGACCATGAGTCGTTATGAGACCCGTAGCGACTATGTGTTATTTTTTAGCATATTTTTCATTAAGGGTAAAGTGGTCTTTTCCCTTTTTTTACACTTTTCCCATGACTTACAACCTTCTCTTAGCCCTATTTCTACCCAATTAATAAAATCATAAATGACTCTTCTCTCACAAATTCTCTAATCAAGAGCAAGGCTAGGGTTTCTAGGGATTGGACATCTAGGGCTCAAAGTGTGGTTTCATCTCCAAATTCTTGGTTTTTAGGCATGCATCTCTTCCCTAAACTTATAAGTTATCATGAAATGCAATGGTTTGATATTCATGTGGTTTTAATGCCTAGTTTTGGATTTTGGGTTGAGGATTTTGGATGTTTACTATTTAATTGATATTCCTATGTTTTATATGCATTTGTTTATACTTTATTGATGGATTTTGGAACTCATTGGGTGAATGGGCATTGTGAATGGAATAGGGGTCATGGATTCCCCCAAATTTATTAGTAATGGAATTGGGGTCATGGGTTCCCCAAAATTTTGAATTTTGCTATTGGAATTGGCAATAACCTCAAACCACCTTATGAAATTGGCTTTGAAACATGGATATATGCATAATTTATCTACTTTTGAAACTATTTCATTTCATAAAAAGGCTAATGGAATATAAATTAGATTAAAAGGCTTTAGTGACTATGATTTGGTTAAATCGGAACTTGGGGGTTGTGTATTCTCCTAAGTTGGTGGATAATTGGAATGACATTATTCTGTAAGCTTGCAAGCATATTGGTATGATGATATCATCGATGAATGCCTTAATAAATGGCTATTGCTTAAATGGATGGGTTATGTGTAAATATTTTATTGGGCTTAATGAGGGTTATGTAGCTCGCCGTGGAAGGTGGAGATTCCGAGGGGACTGATACTAGAAGCCATGTTTTATGACGTAAGGGTCTTTGTGACCATGGGCATAGTTCATACTTGATATATATATATATACACACCTTGGCTTGGTGTAGGGGCTTGGATTTCCTAGCTTTTCTTTGGGCTTCTTTGGTTCATTCAACTAACACGCACTGAGGCCCTTCCGATGGGAGGAGCTGGACCCAAATAACCCTTGGGTATGTTTAGAATAATTAGAGAAATATAGTCCAGGTTAATGATTTTAAACCTCATACTAAACCTTGTTCCCTATCCCAACATCTTATATTTATGTATTTATGTGTGTATGTAAACATATTCATTGAGTTTGGACTTGATTTTGTAATGGCATTATTTTATCCTTATCCTGAATTAGATGCTAGAGTTCACCCCACTAACCATTCTAAGATGCTACATTGTTTCATAATGTAGGGTCCAAAGGAACTTCTTTTACCCCTGTGCAGCGTTAGGTGGTCAAGCTCGCCAGTTTATTTGCGGTGAAGTTTTAAGCTTCCATCTTTCAAAAAGCTTGGTCATTCCATGAGTTTCGTCCCATACTTTAGAATTGAAGAGTTCACATTAACATCATTATTGTCACTGTCATGGCCAGGGGTATGTTCTGATCTAGTTTGATATTCAAATTAGTTTAGAGGCTTTTGTGGACATGTGTGGGTTGGATGGTGTCGTTGACTCTTAGAGCTTATTTGGAGTTCTATTGATTGTTTTATCTTTATTCTCTTATTGTTTTCTACTTTTTATTATTTAGATTATGTTTGGTTTGGCTTGTCTATGGGGGTGGTGTCCGGCCCTTAGTAGGTTTGAGATACCCGTTATGGCTTGGCCTGAGGTCGAGCCATGACAGAGGTGAAACTGAAACAACAAATTAGTAGCTAGTGGTGTTGAAATAGGTTATGTGTTGTGGGTTGGAGTAATGTAATAAAAAGGAAAAAATTGAATCTTGTGTTGGTGAGAATACTCCCCCTTAATATATGTGAACTATCTTAATGAGATGGGGCAAAAACTAAAAGATGTGTGGATGTAAAGGTGGTGAATGTTTGGTTATTTAGAGAAGATTTCAATATTGTATGTGAATACATTAAAACCCTTAAAGTCCTATTTGACCTTAAGCCTTAGTATTTTGTTATTAGTACAATATTACACTAAGGGATAGCCTATGGTTCATCTTATGTGGCATGTGAATTGTTTGTGAGAGTGAGCGTAATTTGATTCATATACCCATTCTTGTGATAAATTACATTTATGTGTTAGTGACTATGGGTAAATCTTTTGTGGTGAGGGAACATGTTTGATGATAGTTAGGTGACTTATATGATCTCTTTTATTGAGTAATATGCATGAGTTTTCCTGCTTGACGGAGTCAATTTTTGAGGTTTGGATGTCTTGAATTCATGTTCTTGATCATTAATTGTTTAATACATGCTTAGTGTAAGACTTGCAATTTGGGTATTTGTTATAGTGCTAGCTTGAGCGTCTTTCGTCTTTTAGTAGTAATGTGAAGTCTTCGTTAGATGATGCTTAAGGTAGAGAGTTGTTCGAGGACGAACAAGGCTTTAAGTGTGGGGTGGTGATCATAGGTAGATTTATGCACCTAAGTGTTGTTATCTAGCCTTAAATAGCCTATTTTTGAGGACTTCTCATGTGTATAATGAGTGAATATTCATATAAATAAGCATCTAGGTGTTAAGTTACATGTTTATAATGTTTGGGTGGGTTCAAATCAAGTTTTGTAGGAAAATGTTCAAATAGAGTTTAAACGAGAAGACTAGTATTCTTAGCTTGAGCTATGTGTTATTCTAGTTTGTCTTATTTGATTCTATGGTGTTGTGAGCTCTAATCAGTGGTGTTTTATGTTATAGGAATCTTGGTGAGATGATGAAATTGATAATGAGATGATATACAAGTTGTTATGGAAGAGGAAAAGTTACCATAAAGCGAGGAACCAAAGGCCAAACACATGGAGTAAAGAATGTCAAAAGCTGGAAACTGTAGGCTTAGGGGCATGCCACGCTGTCTAGCCACTGCTGTAAGAGTGTGACACACCCTTTGTTGCAATTAAGATTGTCAATTCTAGTATCTCAGTGCATCATTGGCATGCCACACTGCATAGGCACCGCGATAGGGGCGTGGCACGGTGGCAAAGTAAAATCGGCCCACTTGGTCCAATTATAAATAGGACACTCCAACTCTGTTGTAAACATCTTGGACGACCTTGGGGAATTGGAATACACTTTTGAAGGCTGATCTAAGTATTATTTATTCCTTTCTTCTAGTTTACTTTTGAATTTTCACTTGAATTCATTGATTATGATTCTTTGTAAGTCCATCAGTGGCTAAACACCCTCACCTAGGAATGAGGCCAAGAGCATGAATACTCAAGCTTGTTAATTGAGTTGGTTTACATTATTTATCAGTTTTGGTTGTTCATGTATCTTTTTTTTTACTATTCTACAGATTGGATACCCTTAGGATAAATGCATAATTCTATTGTGAACTCGAAAAAGGAATGATAGAATAAAACATAGGATACATGGGATGAGATCATTATCATTCAATGAATTAAAGTTATGATTTGAGTTTAGGATAGGAATATACCTAATTTTTCCTATTTAGTTCACATACTGGGAGAAATACAAATGTGTTTAGCTTACTTTTTGTATCCCCGCTCAACGATGTAGTTGTGAGGCTAAGTTAGTTAGTTGATTAGAGGTTTTGGAAGACCATAATCATGTTATTAGCCGCTGTGAACCAGCAACCAAGATAATTAACTAAGCCAATGAAGTTATATAGCTAAGGAGGATTGTTCGTAGTATCTCAGCCATGGGTTTCTACCCATTATTGTCCAAGAACTTTACTTTACCAAATTGTTTATGTTTACTTTAAGTTTTTATCTTTCAAACACTTTTGGTTACTTTAGCACTGGTTTAATCTTCGTAGTAAGGCTAGAATAGGATAGTTGTTTAACACAAGTCCTTATGTGATGGATACTTGGCATTTAAAGTCAATTTTACTAGTTGGTGGACCACATACACTTGCATGTGCACTCGGGTGAAATAAGAAGAATATATGAATTTGAGAATAACAAAATAGTCCAAATCTTTCAAACTTGTTTTCTCTTATTTTCTTTTTAATTCTAGCTAATTTACTTTGAGTATTAATTCGTACTTAATGTTAAACTAATTTTTGCCTATTTAATTTATTCATGTCAAATTATTTCATACTTTTTTCTTTTATTTCGTTGTATACATAGTTGTTTCCATGTCATTTAGTTTTTGTTGTTCTTTCTTAAGCACATAAAATTTACTCCATTCCAAAAACTAGTACCACTTACGAATTATTTGATGGTGTATACTCTCAACTTTGGGTTATGCGCGGTGGTAAGAGGAAAGAGTGAGGTGAGTTCATTTGAGGGTGTCCTTAAAAGCCTTTGGCCTTCGAGTGATACACGAGTGTGAGTAATAAAGAGAGAAAACCATTATATGAGTAAGTGGTGCAGAACTCTTTCTACAAACTTTTTATTTATTTTTGTATAGGTACAATGACTCAATTAGAGGGAAATCCTCTAGCAAAATGTACATGTTGCTTAAAAAACTATTAGAAGAAACAAAAGAAATGAAGGAAAAATTGAAAGATGTGGATATAAGAGTGATAAATCAAGAAATAGAAAAGAAACTACTTAAGGTTTTCAATCCCATTAGTCAACATGCTGAAGGGTCAAGTAAGAAAGCAGTGACCCTGAATGAATATTTTGATTGGATTGTGAAACTTGAAAGATAATATAATCTCAGCAATACGAGTGATGTTAAAAAAAATAAATTATACTATTTTTCATATTGAGGATTTTGCTTATACATGGTGGAAGAAAATTAAAAGAAATGCTTTGGTGAATAGATATGTTGTTACAAGTTGGAATAATATGAAAATATGTCTGAGAGAAAGGTTTATGGGTCAAGATTATGAACAAGATACACTCAAGAAGTATTATAATCTTCAACAAGGAAACAAGAGTGTGGAAGAGTATTTTAAGGAGCTAGGGCATACTAGGATTCGAGCTAATATCAATAATGAATAGGTGATGCTTGTGGAAAGATTTATCTCAAGCTTAACTAAGGAGGTACGACAAGCTCTAAAATTACATCATCTTTATAATTTATCTGAATCTTATCAAATGTCACTTAAGGTGAAGGGTCATCAAATTGAAAACAAGTCAAAAGTGTAATCTGCTTCTTCTTTATGGAATAAAAATAAGGAAGTTTGAAAATCATCTCCCACTTAATACAAATACAACATTCAAAGTAAGAATTCAAGTCCAACTTGAACAAAGGTAAATTAATGTTTGACTAAAAATATGGAGATAAAAAAGCAAAACTTGAAATCCATCTAAGATAAAGTATTTAAATGTCAAGGATATGTTCATAAAGCAAATGAGTGTAATGACCCTTCCATTCATTTTTCATATTTCCAACTATTTTTGTCGTTAGATCTTCTCCATTTCCGTCCCATGTTATTTATGACTTGCTAGGACTGAAAATTTGATTACCAAGAAGTTCGTTTGGTTTTTAGAGCCAATTCCCTATTTACAAGTCTTCATTGGTTCCAAATGGTCACCAGATAAAAAATTCTATAAAACAATCTTGGATACAAATTCCAATGGCGCCAGCAGATCTAAAATATCAATCTTATACTAGTACACATTTGGTTCAGGTTTCAATACACCCGATATCATTTTGACCTATTGATCAGAAAGTTAAAAAATTAAGAATATGGGTGTGGGACCCATATTTTGTTGAAATAAACTCAAATGGAAAATCCCACTTCGCCATCGCATTTGAAACATAAATTTTAGGTTAGTAGGACCCTTGGTTTATGTCCTAAGTTTCAAACTTATTTTGGGCTATTGAGCGGTTTTTGTGAAAAATAGAACTATAGGTGTAGGCCCTACTTTTTGTTGAAACTCTATCGTATAAAAGTTTTGATGATTTCATTAGATCTGAAATATGGTTTAAACTAAAATTTCACTATTAGATTGTGTTCTTTGGGTTCCGAGAGTTAAAAAAAGATATTGACTTTGGTGAAATCTGGTGCACAGGGAGGGGGATACCGTGATCGCACAAGGTGTATGGAGATCTCCCTATGGTTATCATTATCTGAGGGATGGAGATAGAAATATCTATTTACCTGAAGGGGCTATAAATAGACCCCAATGTCACAATTTTGGTAATTTTCTCTTAATCCTTGAGATCTAAGAACCCTAAATGGGTATGATAACTCAAAATTGAACCTTGTGGGTAACTTGTGAGCTTGTTTAACATATATTATCTTGATTATCACCCGAATGAAGATAAGATTTCATCCCCTTATTGATGAGTTTCTTTGTTTTTGACCAAAAACACCAAACTCACCTAGGGATTGATTTTAGCCCAAAATTTTCTTTGTTTTAACCCTCAACAAAGGTTTTGGTTCCATGAACTTGATACTACGCTGGGTTGGCCTCGAAAATATATTTTTCGTAAGTGAGACCCACTTGGGGTTTTTGGGTGTCATTTTTGGACCCAAATCATAATGGTGCAATATGAGTATTGTTGTTCATGTATTGATGAGTAGATTATGATTTTAATAGTGTGACGAAATTTTGAAATTGTAAAATGAAGATGAGCATTTGGTGAATGATGTAAGGATTTACGATTCGGCTTTGAGGTAGCTTCTAACTACTTTTCTTTGTTAGATGATGTGTGATATATATTGCATGTGAATATGAATGTTAAGATTGACTATGGGAGAATGACTTATTCTTAAATATTCAAGTTTGAGGATTAGATGAGGGTCTTGGGCCCATAAGGTGAAATTCTTATTACATTTTTAGGACCCTATTGCCTTCTCTCTAGATTGGGATAATTTATAGCATGGATAAAGTGTGATTCTAGGTTTGGGATGTGTTTAGTTGTTGGAATCATGGTTAGTATGATTAACCTTAGTTTGGGTAATCTTGTAATCTTAAAATCATAATTTGAGAGAGTTGATTTAAATGTCCATGTTTCTAGACGAAGTTCATATCTTAGGATTTGTTATGGTTACTTGACATCTAGAAGTTAACCTAGATACCTTAGTGTAGTTTGGAGGTATAAATTTCCTAAGTATGGAAATTGAGGATTAAAAGTAAGTTCCACCGGCGCACCTTTGGCCTATAGAGATGATATTCCTCTAAGAAATGATAATGGGAATTTAGAGATGTTATTTCTTCCTAGATATGATAATTGGCCTATAGAGATGATATTCACCATAGTAATGAGTTATGCTTTATTGATGCATTATGACTCCTAGATGTGAGATTCTAATCGATGTATTATGCCTCCTAGATCCGAGATACCTCCTATATGTACAATGATTATAAATATGACTTATGGTTTGTAGAGATGTTATGCCTCATAAATACAATGTGGCTTATAAATATGAATGTCACGACCCATGGCTACCCCTTGTCGCAACAACGGTGCTTACAGTCACAAGTGACCACAAGCTAACCCATAAGCTGGTAACTTCTTTGAGCACTGAATAATTATGAACATAACAACTTTGCGGAAGATAAATTGAGAAGGAAATATAAATATGAATACTAAAATACTGAATCAATTATAAGTCTGAAACATCTGATAAAAATAGTAAAAATGGCTGACTGATTGTCTAACTGACTATCTGAATGTCTGAAAGCCTCTATACTGACTGAGAAGTTAATAGGATAGACCCCCAAATAACTTCGACTGACTGAATAAAATGAAATACTGATATGTGAACTGAACTGATTTCGTGAATGTATGAAATGACATAAGAATGGTTATTTAGCTAATATAGAAAAGAGAAAAGAGTCAATCTAAGAAAGTTCGTTACCTCAAGCTGAGTCTGAATTTGTGGATAAAAGATGAGGGTACTTGGCTTTAATGTTTGCTTCTTCTTCCTAAGTATCTCCCTCAACGGACTAATTCCACCAAAGAACTTTGACTAAGGGAACTTCTTTATTCCTTAGTCTACAAATCTGACGATCAAGGGTCTGAACCGAGATTTCTTCGTAGGAAAGGCTATACTTAACCTCTATATACTCTAACAGAACAACTACAACTTAATTAACAATACATTTATTTGACAGGGAAACATGGAGAACTGGGTGCACTAAAGTCAAATTTACAGGCAACTCTAGCTCATAAGCTACCTTCCCAAAATGACTCAAAATTCTATAAGGGCTAACATAGTGGGGGCTGATCTTCCCTTTCTTTCCAAATCTTTAACTCCCTTCATGGGTGACATTTTCAGATAGACTAAATCATTAACATTAAACTCAAGGTCTCTCCTTCCCATATCTGCATAAGATTTATGACGACTTTGGGTTGTCTTCACCCTCTCCCGAATTAACTGAACTTTTTCTATCGCCTCAAATATTGAATTTAGACCTATCAAAGTAGCTTCAAATGATTCAAACCAACCAATTGGAGATCTACATCTTCTTCCATAGAGACCCTCAAACTGAGCCATCTGAAACAGAAGTGATAACCATTGTTATAGGAAAACTCAATCAGAGGTAAGTGGTCATCCCAGTTACCTTTAAAGTCAGTAAAACAAGCTCTCCATTTGTCCTCTAGAGTTTGAATGGTCCTATCCACATGACCATCTATCTGAGGGTGAAAAGCTGTACTGATATAAACTTAGGTACCAAGACCCTTCTGAAAGGCCTTCTAAAATTAAGAGGTAAACTGAGTACCTCGATCTGAAATGATAGATAATGGAACTCCATACAACTTAACCAACTTTCTAAGGTAAATTTTGACATAATCATCAGCTAAATATAAAGTACGAACTGGCAAGAAATGGGCTGAATTGGTCATTCTTTTTACAATGACCCAGATCAAATCATGCTAATGACATGTATGAGGCAACCCTATCACAAAATCTATGTTCACCACCTCCCACTTCTAAGAAGGGATACTAAACTCCTACAATGTGCCACTAGGACTTTTGTGTTCAACCTTAACCTACTGATAATTTGAATACTTAGCTATAAACTATGCAATATCCCTCTTCATACCACTCCACCAATAGAGTTTTCATAAGTCATGGTACATCTTAGTGTCTCTTGGATGGCTAGAGTATTGCGCACTATGTGCTTCTTCAAGTATCTGCTATCTCAAGTCATCAATACAGGGAACACATAATCTACCCTAACAACAAAGTGTACCATCTCCCCCTTATGAGAAAACCTCCACCTTTTGATTCTAACCGCCTCCTTCAACTTAACCAAACTAGGGTATCTATCTTTCCTTTCTTTTAATTCGGCAACTAAGGATTATTTTGAACCAATATACCCATACACTACCATCTGCTATATCAACCAACTGAATACCTAATCTAGCAAGCTGATGAACCTCATTGACTAACTTCTTCTTATCACTTTCGACATGGGCAACACTACCCATAGACAACCCACTAAGGGCATTTTCCACTATATTGGCCTTGGCTTGATGACACAACACACTTATATCATAATATTTCTACATTTTAAGCCACTTTCTTTAACAAAGATTCATATCTTTCTATGATAAAATGTATTGCAAACTCTTATGTCAGTCAACATATCCACGTGAACCCCATAAAGATAATATCTCTATATCTTCAAAGAAAACACAACATCAGCCAACTCAAGATCATGAGTAGGATAATTCTTTTCATAGGCCTTAAGATGTCTAGAGGCATAGGCTATGACCTTGCCTCTCTGCATCAACATATAATCAACTCTAACTTTGGAAGCATCACAGTAAACCAAAAATCCATTTGAACAATCTAGCAAAGTCAATACTGGAGTGGAAGTGGGTCGAGTCTTCAACTCCTGAAAAAACTCTTCTCGTAAGAGTATGACCACTAAAATTTGACTTTTTTTAGTCAATCAATACATGGGGGATGCAAAAAAAGGGAACCCTTTAACAAATTATCTATAATAGCCGGCCAAACCCAAGAAATTCCTAATATCAGATGGAGAGATGGGTCTAGGCAAATTTCTCATGGCTTCAGTCGTTTGAGGGTCAACTCTAATGCCATCACCAGAAATAATATGGCCAAGGAAATATACTGATCTTATCTAAAATTTTCACTTACTGAATTTGGCAAACAACTAATGAGCTCTAAGGGTCTACAACACAATTCTCAAATGATCTGCATGATAATTCTCACTATGGGAATAGATAAGAATATCATCAATGAGGACTATGATGAAAATGTCTAAGTAAAGCAACACCCTATTTATCAAGTCAATGAAAGTTGCAGGGGCATTCATAAGTCTAAAGGACAAAACAAAGAATTCAAAGTGACCCTACAGAGTTTTGAAGGCTGTCTTTGGAATGCCACATTCTCTGACTCTAAGGTGATGATATCCGGATTTGAGGTCTATCTTAGAGAAATAACTGGTACACTAAGGTTGATCAGGAAAATCATCAATTCTAGGGAGTGGATACTTATTCTTGATTGTGAATTTTTTCAACTGACGATAATCCATGCACATTCTAGGAGAACCATCTTTCTAATGCACGAATAGGACTGGAGCGCTCCATTGGGAAACACTGAGCCTGATGAAACTCTTATTTAAGAGATCTTTCAACTATTCTTTCAACTCTATAAGCTCAGCTGAAGCCATTCTATAGGGTGGAATAGAGATTGGCTGGATAGTTAGAAGAAGATCTATTTTAAAGTTAATTTCCCTTTTGGGAGGAACTTCAGAAAGGTCTTCATGGAACTTATCAGGAAATTTCCTTACTATGGAAATTGACTCAAGATTAGAAGTCTTAGAAATAGAGTCCTTGACTCAAACAAACATCCTTAGATATCATATTTTACACTCTAAAAGATAAAATAATTTGATCCCTAAGCACTAAAGTACTACTCCTCTTTCAATAACTGGTTAATTAGGCACTGAAATTGCATGACTTTATTTCTTCAATCAACTGAGGTATAACATGAGTGGAGTAAATCCATGCCGAGAATGACGTCAAAATCTGTCATCTCTAACTCCATGAGGTCAATTGAGGTAACTTTTTGAGAAACTGTAATCAAACAGTTCCTATATACCTGTCTATCTATAATGGAGATACCTATTAGAGTAGACACTAAGAATGATTCTACTAAATATTCGAGATTTACACTAAAATTGACTACTATATAAGGATTTACACAAGAGAGTGAAGCTTCAGGGTCTAAGAAGCATAAACATAAAGATCAAAGATATGTAACATACCTGTAACTTCATCAGGAAAAATCTCTTAATCCTATCGAGTTTAGAGGGCATACAACCTGTTTTTACACTGCCCACTAGTTACACTTGAAGTGGCACCCTGCTAAGTCGAGAGACTAGCTAGAACTGGAGGACGATTACACTGAATCTGCTAGCTAGCCTTTGGATAATATATGACTCTATGGTCTGGTTTACCACATCTAAAACACACATCACTGCTGGCTCTACACACACTCTAATGATGTCTGCCATACTTCCCACAAAGTAGAATAGTATGAACACTATTCTCCCTACCCTATAACTTAGAGCCTGGTGCTGTATCCTTACTGTCATTCCTAAACTTTGGCACTAGCGCACTAGATGAAGATGGAGTTGAAGCTGAGAATTTTTGACGGAATTGAAAATGGTTATCACTATCTGACCTCTACTAACAAAAGTTAAAACTGCCCATCCTAATCCTCTTAATCCCTTTTTCTTTCTCCTTAAGATTCTCTTCCTCAATGTGCTGAACATGAACCATAAGTCTTGATAAATCCATCTCATTAATCAACATTACAGTCCTACACTCCTTGACCACACTATCAAATACACCAAATACAAACTTACTCATTCTAGACCTATTATCAGCCACCATCAAAGGAGCATACCTAACTAACTAAGTAAACTTAAGCAAGTACCCCTTCACACTCATATTACCTTGCTTCAAATTGATGAACTTCTGAAATTTAGCTTCTCTCAACTCTAATGGGAAGAACCTATCTAGAAAAGCTATGGCAAACTCCTTCCACTCTACAGGCCCTACCTCAGTACCCTTATCTTCCTTCTACTGCTTATACCAGGTATGAGCTACATCCTATAACTGATAAGCAGCCAACTCTAAACTCTCACTCATAATGACCCCTACGATGTCTTTTACTTTTTAAACCATATAAAAAAACTCCTATAGATCCTCCTCAAACTTGGATCCCAAAAATAGAGGGGGATTTATTTGGGTAAAATCTTAAATCCTAGTTGTAGCTGTATTTTCCATTAGATTAGCTGAGGAAGTAGCTTGATTATTGTTCTAAGATACTGTTGAATAAGCTTAGGTAGTAAAAGAAGCTCTGAATTCGGTGTTGGAGACATGCTTGTTCAGGGGATCTTCCTGAAAGGTAGTGGTGTGGGTTGATTCCCATTCTTTTTTTCGTTGTTTATTTTGGTAGGCATTGTCTTTAAATGAAATGAAGGATGATTTAGAAAGAGAGTTTAAATAGAGCTTATGCTAATTCGTATAACATGAATACTAAAAGAAGGTAAATTTTTCCTAAAACATCTTGTAGCATCTTGTCCATAAATGTAGTGCACTTCACACCCATGTATATGACTCTACTTAATGTGGATTTTAGACATCCTAGGACATTTTAAAACTATAGGATTTGATACCAAGTTCTTCCATAACTCGAGGCTACCCCTAGTCGCAACAACGATACTTACGGTCACTAGTGATCACAAGTTAACCCATGAGCTGGTACCTATTGTGAGTACTGAATAATTATGAATATAACACCTGTGTGAAAGATAAATTGAGAAGGATATATAAATTGGAATACTAAAATACCCAATCAATCATAAGTTTGATACAACTGATAAAAAATTAAAATTGACTGACTGACTGTCTAACTGATTATATGAATATTTGAAATCCTCTAAACTAATTGAGGAGTTGATGGGAAAGACCCCCAACCAACTCTGACTGACTGAATAAAATAAATTACTAAAAAAACTAAATAAACGTAACATTTCCTCGATGGATGAGGACTCACCATTATGGCTGCTGGATTATGCTGAGTTGTTTAACTGCAGTCGGGAAACTGTGCATCTGAACTTATGATATAAGACATCATATCACAAAGAAGAGTATGCGGTCAGTACTTTAAATGTACTGGTATATGAGATGAGGTTAGGCTGATATACATGAGGTACTATGCATATGAAATAAGTACTAACTAAAAAGCATGCGATAAATGAACATGAATGCATGAAAACCATAATATCTGAGAATGCGAGACCAAGCATAAGTCAGTAATCTAAAGTAAGTCTGAAATCTGAAAGACTATAAATTGTATAACTAAATAACTGAAAGTCTGTACACTTAGTCAAGTAAACCTAAGTTGGGAATACACTAAAATACTGTACTGAGACTGTAGAGGTGTCATTTAACAGACATACTTCTATCTGAGCTAATTGTGGTCCAACCTGTAACCCCAGTTGGAAGAGTGTCAGTATTGTTCCACAGGTACCAACACTATCCATGTGGATCCACTAATCTGATGTCTGAAGGACTTGGGATTCAATCCTAAACTAGCGGGTGACCCCTAAGAGAGTGTACATCCTAAAATGGTGGGTGACATCTCATAATCCTATGCTGGCTACATAGTTCTAGAACTTAGGGACTTCTACTAAGGACCCAGTCCTAACTGGTAGGTGAGCCCTCATCCCTAGGTTCACTTAGTGCTAAATCCTACACCCAACTAAACTGACACTGGTACTAGATTGAACTAAACTCAACTGAATGATATTATATAACTAATAGTGCTCATCATGAATATAAATTCTAAGTATGCTGATAAGATTCATGGATTATCTTTTTGTATACTTGAAAAGCTGAATGTATGCAAATCACCTAGGTATCAGGTGTTCATAACCCACCATCACTGAATAGAATTAACAATAATTCCATAAAAAAGCTTTAAAACTATAGTAGGGGATCATTGTTCAAAACTCAACACTTCGACATTTCATCTAACACATGGGAGTCATGAACTTAAGCATGGGAATGGGTAAAGCATGTGAGAATAACATGTTTACAAGACTAAAATCATAACGTAGGGATTTAACATGAATATTACAAGATTTAAAACATATAATGGCTAATTCCATTTGAAAAAACTTATAAACATCACTTGTAATTGAATTAACAAGAGATTTGTGGACATATTTCAATATAAACATAAAAAACTCATAATTTAAACCCAAAAGGGATTCTTGGACTCCATGGGTAAAAGGGGCCCATGGATGAATATCACACATACATGAAATATAAGCCTTGAGGTAAATTTCTTGAAGTTGTTCTTTTTCATGAGAAAACTCTATTTTTTAGGGGGAGAGGAAGAAACCACCCTTTTGATTTATTTCTGAATAATTGATATTTTCTGTTATAAATTGGGGATTTGGGACTTTTTATACTACCCCTTGTGAAGCCAAAACAATAAGGATTTTGATTTTAAGGGAGTGGGTAAATAAACTAAATCCCATTGAAAAACGTGAAGAAAATTGCATTCCCAGTCGGTATGAGTCGACCTTACGACTCGTATGTTAGGGTAAGACTGGACTGGTAGCTTGTAAGATTGGCAGATTCCAGAAAACATGTACTATTTTGGATACAAGTCGTACTAACAACTCATAAAATACTTATACGATTTGGTAAACACTCATAGGTTAAACGAACAACTTGGGGAGGCAAAATTGTTATTAATACAACTTCTCTCCATATGAGTTGTACCTTTGTATCTGAATAGATGCCCCCCTCTCATATCCTAGTCAGAAATTCAAGGGATCAACGCTGATGTCCTTACGAGTGTATTTATAAGACTAGTACCCCTCTTAACGACTCATAGGGGTCAAGTCGTAATTATAACAGAATGTTTGCCATGCTACACTAATTTGGGTACGAGTCCAACTTACAATTCGTATGGTGACTTATGACTCATGGGATGAGTCGAATGTAGTCCAGAGACTAGAAAAGATACTGGGTATTACAATGAAATGAGGTATAAATATGATTTTGATATGGGTTTCGGATATGTATGTGGGAAAAATGTCGTGATTATGATGTTATAATTATTCTGGAAAAGTTATTGGGCCCAAGGTCGTGATATGATATGAGTTGACCATTTGGAAAGTGTCTATCTGACCCGACCCGACTCAGGGACTTGTTGTAATATGCGTCCTAAGTCCAATCGGGATCGAAGACCACCCCCGTTACCCAACCCAACCTCCAGCCACCTTCACTGAGTTGGCTGAATTTCAAATATATAACCAAATAGCATGACTATCCAGATTACTGATTCTGGGATAGGTCTATTATTGAGACCGACCTAACCGAGTCCAACTGTCCGATACCAACCATCTAACCATACCAAGTCAAATCAAACCATTGATCAAACCATAACCAAATAAGTTCCATTAATAATTAAATAATCCCAAAATAAAATATGATGGAACTGTGAGAAATTATGTTCAATGATGTCAACCCCAATACCAATTTAAATATTAAGGCTGACACCAATAAAGATCCCGCCCATACCAACCTATAGTAGTGCCACAAAGCTACTAACAAAAGGAATACAAATATTTGGTTGGGACATACCCCCAACCATATCCAAAACCAATATCCATAAATAATTTAAAGTATGCAAACATCTATGAAATGGATCCCTCCAAATAGATAAAAGCTCACCACTTCAATCCAAATACTAACCCCAAAGTTCAAATTGCTAAGAAGGAGGAGTAGAACGACTGGTTCCTACATAGCATAGGGATACAACGCTCGAAGATGAGTTTGTAGGTAAATGCTAGCATGAACTCAGGATAAGGGTAAAATAATGCCAGTCATAAAACCAAGTAAGAACCATACATATGCGCAAAACCATACATATATATAACCATTCCGGGAAAGGGAACCAAGTTTCGCATGCCATTTAAAATCTTTACCTAGGTTTTGTAGCTTGTCCATCCTAAACTACCCACGAGCTATATGGGTTTAGCTCCCCCTACTGAAAAGGCCCTAATGTGTAAAGCCGCACGACCAGGGAAGAAAACCTGGGATGACCAGTACATCCCCCAAAATATAAAGTATGACATCATGCACACAGTCACTAGGACAAATGTCATGACCCAAACCAGTGCCCTAGACGTGACGATCATCCCTAACCATGAAGGCCTAAGAGCCCTTCTCTAACTAGTAATCATATAAATGATTTATATACAAAGAGGAAATGAGGAAATACAAAATAATATGGAATCATGGTCAATATCTAAATTCAATTGAACAATCTGGAATGAAAACCCTATATCTTTAATAACGTCTAACACCAGTCTGTGAAATCTCTAACAACTAAAAATGACATTTGTTTAAAATCTGGCATAAAACCCCCAGTCGGATCACGAATAAAAATAAAGTAACGATAACAAGTTTCATTACCAGGCTTTCCAAAGTAAGAGAGGCTCACCAGCTAGAAACTTCTAACAAGTCAATCTACTACTTAATAGGACCTCAGGACTGTGTCTTATAATCCTGAATTATAGGGATCAATATAGATGTACTAGTACTCATAGCAATCCAAAATAATGTACTTTTACATATAACATAAGTGAGATCAATTTATAAAACGTTATGCATGAAATAACTTGAAACATATGGGCAGTTTTCAAATAATCTTAAAACAATTCTGTTGATGAAATTTCCATTCTTTGTATTACTTTTGAACTAGGTGGTACACCCTAATTTGTGAAAGTATCTCACGCGCTATATGGGATCCGCCCTTGACTCAATGATCAATCCCCCAACCCAATTTTCCGCAAGAGTTGGAGTTTCTGATTATGATTGTAATACGCCATAGGGCACTAGGTCAGCGTATAATAATAATATACCCGTATCTCCAAAACATAGTTTTAAGTAATGAATTGAGTGACCCATGCCTACTTTGGGTAACCACCTAATTCTCTTAGTGCCCATTTTTATCCTATTCTAAACATGCATCTTTCTAAATTTCAAAATCTGAAATCTGAATTCTGAAATAAAATCTGTATTCTGTTCTGAATTTTATCACGGCCTTATCTGATCTGGTATCGTCATACCAAGACTTGCAAGTTATACTTCTGAGCCATAGGATATCATGTTACAGTCTCTTCTTTCAAAACATAAAATTTGGACCACCATACTTCAAAACATTTGTCAAATTATGCAAAGAATCTCTCTTTTCAACATTTCAACAAACATGTGGTGATCATGTATTTTTGACAAATCATACAATTCTTTCATTATATATTTTCAACATTTATCAACATGTAAAAACTCCTCTCTTAAATTCAAAAATATAATCAAGTCATAAATAATAATCAAGATATTTGTATCGTGCTTCTTAAAATGTATTCGAAATAATCCATATCATATGAAAATAATGGGAAATCATAGCAAGAGAGGGATTCTATATGTTCATGCTCTCAATTAAGTATTCAAATCCAATTTCATACATACGTATATACAAGTACTAATAAATTTGGGGGAAAGGTCTCAAGACCAAAATGATAATGTCCTAAAAGAATTCTTAATGCAAGATTGAATACATAATTCCAAAATCCTTCACAAATTCATGATCTCACAATGTTTAAATGGTATTGAAGCAATTTCCTTATGACCATGTATTTTAGTAAAACCCCACGTACCTTAATTACAAAGAAATTTCTAAAAGACTGGACCTTTAAGCTTGATTACCAAAACCCTAGTTGTCTTGAAGGAGTTAAAATGTTACTAAGAGGCTTAATTTCATTTAAGGATGATTAGGGATGGAATTTGGGTGAGGTAATATGATTAAAGTGCCCCTAGACCCTTTTGGAATTGAAGCAATGCATAAAAACACTTTAGATTCACATTAGGTTTTGTGTTCGAGGCATAGTTGACGCAACGCGTCAAGATCACATCGGCTTACTGCCTCACACAGAAAATGCCATAACTTTTCGCTCGGTTATCATTTTTTTGGGAAAATTGGTATCATTGGAAAACTGATTCAATTATCTACAATTTAGTGGGTCTTGAGATTAAAAATATATGTGTATTGAAATTTATATATGTTTAAAGTAGACCCTTGAAGAATCGAATATCAAACTTTGGATGAATGAATGACTCTGGGCTCAACTTTTCTCCGAGTGATTTTTATGAAAACTTTTCACCTCATAATCAGTTCATACACTAGGAGGAGGATAATGACACATGAATCGAAATATATACCATGTAAGTAGAGCTTGCGCACGTGGAAATGAAGGTTTGGTTGCTAGCTCAAAAATGCAGGGTGTTACATTATCTTCCCCTTAGGATCATTCATCCCCGTATGATGGGTAGAGACTTGTTAAAGTTATAAGAGTTTAGAATAAAGAATGAAACCTCTTATTGAACATTTTTCCCTAACAAAATATGCAAAGATATCAAACGAGCTTCATGATAACCTCTAGTGAAACTGAAAGCACGAAACATGGGATAATGATACTTTACATAGGAATGATCTTGCACATGAGTTCTATGCACCATAATCATCATAACATAAGGCATGAATTTATTTGATGATCATAGATTGATTTATATTAAAACTAATAAGGAAATAAGATTTCGTGGAAGATAGGATTATAAGCATTCTCTACCTTACAAAGTACCATGAAACAAACTTAAACTTAGAGGCACCAATCGTCTACACCCGAAACAATGAATAACATACTTCACACTCGCTAACCTACACATCTCCAATCCCATATCTATCCATAAGAATTCGAATTCCACTACTTAGTACTGCTATGTTAAAGCCTAACTCGAAGTTAAAAGGTGATAACTTAAATTATAGGACCCTGTATTGTACATCCCATTAAGAATATTGCCTCATCTTATCACTATCGTCAAACTCTCTCGAGTTTAAATTCAAGGAGTACTAACCAAATACTACATGAGTTGAGTTTTCATCAATCAGAACATTCAAGCCTATCATTACTACACCTACTTCATGGATTCCCCCACTAAGAACATTAATTTCAATCACATTAACAAAGATTTATATATCTCGTTCCTAATGATTCCTCATAATAAAAATTCATCCCCTTCTTAGCTATTTCACATAACAAAAGTTCATCTCCTTCCTTTCCCTTTCACCTATAACCTTAGTTCGAGAAATCACATAAAAATATTTACCTTCAAGAACATCTACACTCCTACTTACCACATTACTACGCTTCTACATCAACCATCGCACTAATATATAGAGGTCATCAAGGGACCAGAGCATGATTGTCATGGATGGAAGAAACACTACTCCATTATAACCCATACCTGTTGACTTACATCAAGGTGAGACATGAGGTGGTGATATGATACCATAATGACTATATCAAGTATTTGGATCATAAGTAGAGAGTCATTTGGAAGAAACACAATATAGAATGAATTCTTAGGATAGAGCATAGTAAGGAAACATTGGTGCATATATCAGGATAAAATGAGAGGAAGAGACTGAATTACCCTCCTGAACCTAGAAATTAGTCAGATGAATTGGGAACCCAACGTGTTAAGCGACCCAACACATTAATCCCTACCTATACGATTCCTAATACGACGCATCGAAATCTCATTGGACCACTATTTTGACCATCCAAACATGCCTCAAACGTTGTCTGAAAAAATCTAAAACTTTCATGAGACACCCTTTTTACACCCCTGATCATGAATCAACTCTAAAATATACATCTCGGGGTTAGGAATATCAATTTGAAAATTATCAAAGTTAATAGCTCAAAAATATGACATATTCTTTTAACAATTAGAAAAATTTCCAGGTTGTTAGCTCTCCATACATGTAACCCAGAGTGGTGTTGAGTCGAGAATACTATGGGGTGTTTTATTATAACTAAGACAAATATTGCTGCTTGAAGCGGTTGCTCCTCATTTAAGGAATTGAGATTTGCCATGAGTTTGCATAAACTTTATCACTTTGGTTAAACCCAACATAGGATGAATCAGTGACATAGAGAAACATATTTTCTTAAGACCAAGCATGCTCAGAGACATATATTTTCATGGATCACGAACACCATAACATATGCCTTGAATACATGAAAGACCGGATTCATGAAAGACATAATTGCTCCTAGTTTGGAGCTCAGATCATAAACATAAATCCATAAAAAACTCTAACCATAGGCATAGGCATGACTTGAACACACAACGTAGGACGTTAGTAGAATAATCTCTGAAATGGAAGTAGGAGGAGTATGCTTGAGCAGGAATAGATTTATCATGACTCACCCCACAATTTCCCACATTTAGAAAGAAAAAATTTGGGAATGAACTTAATTTCACATCTCCACCTTAGATCAAAGTCACAATCCTAGTACAGACATATCCTCTTATCAAACACAACTTTTAACTTTCACTATCCTCTATAGCCATCACTCTACAACTCCTACTCTCCTGAGCGTATACATTCACACTCCTTATCAAAAAAGCGGTATCAGTATACACATGAACACAAACTCCTCTCTTTAGTTTCTAATACAAAGACACTACATCATTTCTAGGACATCCCCTTTTAGGGACACTAATTGTAATATGTTCTAACTCCTAAGGTCATCAACTTACAACTAAAATTTTCATGGGCATACACACCCATGCTTCTAAACACTTAATACTTTATCTTCAATTCCTTAGAATACTATCATTACACCTCTAATCATATAACCTACATTGTTACAAAATTTGTAAAACAATACTAAAGGCACATATTGCCTACCTAATTTTCCTGAATTCAACTTTAATGGACACTATACAACAACTCCCCAGACTTCTCTATACTACAAAATTCAAAAACACAAGTTGGGTACACATGACACTTATACCATACAACCTTATCTAACAATATACTATCATGGGTTCAACTTATCTTTATATGACTATCATTGTTATTATCTTAATGACTCAACCATAATTCATTATTTTTTTAGCACTAGTCCTCAAGCATATATATCACCATTTATCCACTTTTTTATCACAAATTGCCAACCTAGGCCATTTCATACATCACCTCAAGCCTACTAATTAATTACCCCAAATATATTAATCATCAATCTCAAGCTACTATTCTCACCACTATACTTCATATATAAATTTCAAGCCTATTGTTTATCCTCAATTATATACCACTGGTAAAGCAAGCCACATACTACACTAGTCCATCAAATTGAAAAAATCAACCCAAATACTTCACTTCTCTTAGCTACTACCTACAATAACAACCCCACCATAACCTCTCTATTACAACTCAAAATCCACTACAAACCTTCTCACATGAAGTACTAGTTTACTACTACTAAAGAAAAGACCACCAAAGAGGTAAATTCACATAATGGGATTAGTCTAGCTTAATCTTATAATATAACTCATTTCAATATTATCAACATATTCTAATTTCTCACATCATAATTAATTACCTAACCATACATCACAATGATCTACAAAATTCAATGAACACTAATGAGTCTCTACCTATAACTTATTAACTAATCTACCCCTTTCCATTCACAACCTATAACTAATTTCTATAACCACCAGAACTGTCCAGTCTAGGCTCCTTCCTTAGTTAAAATATATAATAATCATAGCTAGTCACTTCCTTAAAAGACTACCATACAATTAACAAATGTTGCTACCATATTAGTCTATCACTACACAATCGCAACCCACTCCCCAATTCATGATTATACAACTAAATCTATTTATTTACATAAAAGTCACCCTCACTCTAACTTCCAACCTTGTGACTTAATATCACCAATTTCTTGGCCAATATAACTGCCCATAGGTCATGACACTTTACCATACATTACTACTCGGGTGAAAATATAGTTCCAACATTTTGCCATATATCATTACCCCTATGGAAGATATCTGTAATAAGAATTTTGAAAAGGGATTGAATAAACTTTGTAGCTCAGGCTAAAAGGCACGACTTTATCAAAATAAAGGCATACGCTCAAATCAATACACATTGAAGCACTAATGGACTCCTCTTAAGTCCTCATGATATCTCATAACTCTATAGATAACTCAATTAAAGAGAACCACACTATTGGGGGAGCTAGACTCTTAGACTTGTATCGCCTCAACAGCAAGGCATGGCCCATGAAATTAGAACAAAGAATGAATTTGGATAACTTTCTTATGTATGACTCTATAGCATGAAATAGAGTATAAAAGAATAGGAAACAACTCATAAATGCCCGATAGCCTCCTGATTATAAGTATGGTGAACAACACACCCATAAGCAAGACTCTACTAGTAATGATTTCGCAGACACCCTGGGCTCATGAACCTAGCTCTGATACCAAGTTTGTTACGACCCAAACTAGGGCCCTAGCTGTGATGGGCATCCCGAACCATGAAGGCCCGAGAGCCCTCCTCTATCTGGCAATCATATACACCATTCATATACAAAGAGAAAATGTGGAAATTCAAAATAATATAGAATCATGGTCAATATCTCAATTCGATTAAAAAATCTAGAATGGAAACCATATAACTCTAATAACGTCTAACATCAGTGTATGAAATCTTTACATACTGAAAATGATATTCATCTTAAATATGGGACAAGGCCCCTAGTCGAACCATGAATCAAAATAAAGTAACAATAATAAGTTTCATAACAAGGTCTTTCAAAGTAAGGGAGGCTTACCAACTCCAAACTTCTGACAAGTCAATCTGCGGCATAACGGGACCCTAGGACTTTGTCTTAGAATCCTGAAATATAGGTAATGTACTTTTATATATAACATAAGTAAGAGCAATTTATAAAATGTTATGCATGAAATAACTTAAAACACATGGATAGTTTTCAAATGATCTTAAAAAAATTCTGTTAATGAAATTTCCTTTCTTTTTATTACTTCTAAACTAGGTGGTACACCCTACATTTTTTAAAGTATCCCACAGGCTATATGGGATTAGACCTTGACTCGGCGGCCAAGCCCTCAACCCGAGTTTGCTGCAAGAATTGGACTTTCTGATTTTGTTTTGATATGCCACAGGGCACTACGCCAGTGTATAATAATAATATACCCATATCGGCAAAACATAATTTTGAGCCATGAATCAAGTGACCCATGCCTACTTTGGGTAACCACCGAATTCTCTTAGTGCCTATTTTTATCCTATTCTAAACATGCATCTTTCTAAATTTTGAAATCTGAAATTTGAAATGAAATTCGTATTCTTTTTTGACTTTTACCATGGACTTATCTGATTTGGTATTGTCATACCAAGACTTGCATGTCCTATTTCTGAGACATAAGGTATCATGTTACAGTATCTTCTTTCAAAACATAAATTTTGGACCACCATACTTTAAACATTTCAAGAAGATTCATACTTCAAAACATTTATCAAATTATGCAAAAAATCTCTCTTTTCAATATTTCAACAAACATGTGGTGGTTATGTATTTTTGACAAATCATGCAATTCTTTCATTATATATTGTCAATATTTATCAACTTTTTAAAACCCCTCTCTTTAATTAAAAATCATAATCAAGTCATAAACAATAATCAAGATATTTGTATCATGCATTCAAAATAATCTATATCATATGAAAAGAATGGAAAATCATAGCAAGAGAGGGATTCTATATGTTCATGCTCTCAATTAAATATTCAAACCCAATTTCGTACATACATATATACAAGTACTAATAAATTTAGGGAAAGGGCCTCAAGAACAAAGTGATAATATCATTAGAGAATTTATAATGCAAGATTTTATTCATAATTCTAAAACCCTTCAAAAATACATGATCACACAATGCTTAAATGGTATTGAAATAACTTCCTTATGCCCATGTAGTTTTAGGAAAACCCTAAGTACCTTAATTTCGAAGAGTTACGAAGAAATTTTGAAAAGATTGGACCTTTATGCTTGATTTCCCAAACCCTAGTTGTCTTCTCCTCTTGTGTTCTTAAAAGATAAATTAGGGATCTTGAGAGAGTTAAAATTTTACTAAGAGGCTTAATTTTATTTAAGGATGATTAGGGACAGAATTTGGGTGAGGGAATATGACTGAAGTGCTCTAGAACCTTTATAAATTTAAGTAACACGTAAAACCACTTTAGATTCGCGTCAGGTTTCGTGTCAGGGCACAACCGATGCAACGCGTTAAGATCGCATCAGCTTATTGACTCACACAGAAAATGCCATAACTTTTTTCTCAGTTATCAAATTTTGGCGAGGGACTTGAGTTGAAAATTCCTATTAGTATCACAAGTTATACATGTTCAAAGTAGACCCTTGAAGAACTGAATATCAAACTTTGGATGAATGAATAACTCTTAGCTCAACTTTGTTCTAAGTTATTTTTATGAACACTTTTCACCTTATCATCACTTTATACACTTGGAGAAGGATCATGACACATGAATTTAAATATAAACCATGGAATTGAAGCTTACGCACGTGGATGTAGGGGATGTAGTAGATGAAAAAACCTCAACAAAATACCTGTAATAGACAAGTAATCCTAAGAAACTTATAATATCTAATGGGGAAATAGGTCCAGGCAAATTTATTACTGCTTCTGTCTATTAGGGATCAATTCTAATGCCTTCACATGAAATAATATGACCGAGTAAAGCTACAGACCTTAGCCAAAATTTGCATTTGCTAAATTTGGTGAATAGTTGGTGGTCTCTAAGAGTTTGGAATACAATTCTAAGATTGTCTGCATGATCATCCTTACTACGGGAATAGACAAGGATATCATCTATAAAGACTATGAAAAATATGTCCAAATATTGTTTGAACACTATATTCATCAAGTCCATTAAAGCTGCTGAGGTATTTGTTAATCAAAAGACATGACTAGAAACTCAAAATGACCATAACGGGTTTTGAAAGCTGTCATTCAAATATCATATTCCCTTACTCTAAGATGATGATAGTTAGATATAAGGTCTATATTTGAGAAGTAACTTACACCTTGGAGTTGGTCAAATAGATCATCAATTCAAGGAAGAGGATATATATTTTTTACTATGACTTTATTTGGCTGACGATAGTCAATGAACATTAGCAAAGAACTATCTTTCTTTTGCATGAATAGGACAGAAGCACCCCACGGAGAAAAACTAGGCCTTATGAAACCTTTATCTAAAAGATCTTTGAGCTACTCTTTTAACTCTATAATCTCGGATAGAGCCATACAATAAGGAGGAATAGAGATAGGCTGAGTATTTAGGAGAAGGTCAATACCAAATTCTATTTCCCTATCAGGAGGTACCCTAGGAAAATCTTCAGGAAAGACTTCAGGAAATCATTGACTACTTAGACTGATTGAACTGTTGGAGTCTCAGACTTAGTGTCTTTGACTCAAACTAGATGATATATATATATACTTTGGAAATCAATTTTCTAGCTTTAAGATAAGATATTAAATGACTCTTGGGAGATAATGAATTTCCTATCCACTCAAAGACTGGTTCATCTGGAAACTGAAACTTCACCACTCGGGTGCGACAATCTCTAAATAAATAACATGAATAAAGCCAATCTATACCAAGAATAAGATCAAAGTCAACCATATATAACTCTATTAGATCTGGTAACCTGATTTTATGAAGGAAAGTGATAGGACACTTTTTATAAACCTGTTTGGCAACAACTGACTTACCCACTAGGGTAGAAACCAAGAAGAGCTCAGGAATATTTTCAAGGCCTATGTCAAAATTCACTATGACTAATGGGGTCATATAAGAGAAATTTGACCCAAGATATAACAACACATAAATATTAAGATGGAAGACACGTAGCATACCAGTGACATCTGGCGAATCATCCTACTCCTGATGGGATAGTAAAGTGTAAAATCGATTCTGGCACTGACCGCCATCGATATTGGAAGATACACCATAAGAAGAAATTGGTGCGCTAGTGTCCTAAGTCTGGGGACGAATATCTCTGTTTCCCTACTTAGCATGTGGACACTCTCTGATTCCATGACCCTACTTACCACAACCATAACAACCATTCTACCATAACATACACTCACTAAGATGATTCTAACCATACTTAGAACATGAAGGATAACTAGGTATTCACTCATACTATTCTAAGATTTGTACATAGAAGAATTACCCCCACTACTCCTGCCTAGATCTAGGAGTGGGAGAGCTAGTTGAAGATGGTGCAGGCATAGATGAACGATTCTAAAACTGTGAATAATTTACTCCCTAAGAGTTAGCCTAGCCATACTTAAACTACTATATTCTAGACTTCTTATTGCTTCTCTCTCTTTCTTTCACCTTCTCTTCTATAATCTGTTGAGCATGAATCATCAATCTAGCAAGATCCATATCTCTAATAAGCATGATAGTCTTACACTCTTTGGCTACTAAAATAGATACTCCAGTAACAAACTTACTCATACTTTTCATAAGACCAGCCATCATATAGGGGCATACTTAGATAACTAATTGAACTTAAGAAAGTACTTCTTCACTATCATTGAGCCCTACCACAGGTTCACAAACTCCTCTATCTTAGTCTTTCTTATTTCACGTGGAAAGAACCTATCTAAAAATGCATTCTAAAATACTTGTCAACTCATAGGAGCTATATTTTCACCTCTACCATTTTTTCACATAACTACCCAATCATATGATACATCCTTCAACCTATAGGAGGCCAACTCTACACTCTCCTCTTCAGAAATATGCATAATTCAAGTGATCTTCTTAACCTAATCTAGATAAAGTTGTGGGTCCTCAGTTTTTTTCGACCCAAAGAACTCTAGTGGATTCATTCTCATGAAATCTTTAATTTTAGCTGTTGCTAAATCATCATTATGTTGAAATAGGATTGTATCCTAATGGTTGCCCTAAATATTGGCAGAGATTGCCTAGGCTAATGCCTAAAAGGCATCCCAAAACTCAGCATAGGATACGTTCTCATTCAGAGGATCGGTGGGCTGGGGTGGCTGGTTATCATTTCTATGGGTGTTAGCTCTATGAAGAGGCATATTTAACTATCACGTAGGAACATGAGTTAAAAGTAGATAAAGATACTGTAAGCATGATATAATATGAAAGAAAGAGATGATTTCCTAAGAATGTCCCATAGCCTCTTGTTCATAAATAAGGCGTGCTTCATACCCATGTTCAAGACTCTATGTAACGCAGCTTGTATGACTCCCTAGGATTCTCATAAACCTTAGGATCTAATACTAAATTTGTAATGCCCTAAAACATGGTCCCGAGATGTCACACGATGCTCAAGACTATGAATAGCCTTAAGCTAACCCTGTCTGCCCACTACTATATCTGAATCTCATAGCAAGAAAAATAAAGAAATAAAAGTCATACTAAATGCAGAAATTTATCTAAAATAACTGAGAATGATCTTAATATAATCTCTAAAATCAAAATACTGAAAGTCTAAATCAAATATAGTAGTCTAACAAGCCTCTACTACTAATAACTAGAGAGTCATTGGGATAAACCCCAGTTGACTCAAACTTTCTGAAAAGAATACTGAATCATCTAAGATAAAAATCTGAATAACTAAGTTCCCAAACTATGAGGACTTACCAACTGCCATATGTAGATAGAGATACTCAAAAATCACTTATGCTTCTGAAACTGATCATCTAAACCTACATTATGAGATAATGTAGCACATAGACATGTATGTAGATTAGTACTTTGAGGATGTACTGAGTATATAGGGGTGAATGCATAAGTAAAACATCATCTGATCATCATCCAAATTTATAAAATAATGCATGCCAAATGTAAATGACTCACATAAGCTTGAGTAACTGAGAAATTAAAGTCTATAATCATGAGTAATAAAACATATTGAATAAATCTAGTGAGTTATAATATTTAGTTCTAGAATTTGTACTTGTACTCTCATTTTAAGTCAAACTATCTAAGTGTAGAAAATACTCACTCTTCTATCTAAAATCTAGAAGGTAAAATCTATAACTGATGTCATTCAATAATGTATAATCTAAAATAAAGTTGTGAGCCTTTACACTTAGTTTTCAAAAAGCTTTTTCTATTATTCTTTTGAGTTATGTTGTAAGATTAAAAATTTAGGGAATTATCTTAAAAACTAAACTACAAGGGAGGCTCTTCTAACTAACATAAACTATGAGAGCTAACATGGAGTCCAACATCTTGTTCCGCAATAGGGAAAACTTCTTGATGGGATAGGCATCAGACGCTTGCCATGGAGTAAAACCTAATTTAAGTAATCACATCTACATCTATCATCCATATATAAATGGAAATAATCTGAATCTGTACCTTTATTGGCTACGTTGTTCAGTGGAAGATAGGGCACGCTAATCCCACACGTACAACTCGGTGCTAAATACTACTCCCTTATTAATCTGTATACTCATTCTGTTAGAAATCCTCTTTTAAAAGATAGCATAAGGGTTCATTATGAAACCAATTATGCATTTATCTAATTAAGTTTGTAAGTGAAGCTAATATGATTTTTGTTAATCTATAATAAGTCTGTAGAGTGGATTCCAAATCATATCTAAGGATCAAAAGATACAAAGCTTTACTGAAAATCTGTCAATAATCTTATCATAGAATGCTTGGAGCATCATATTTCTTGAAATATCAACATATAAATATGGGTTTTATGACCCATGCATCAAGTTTATGTCAAAACATCATAAAGTTTATGCTTGATAATGTAATTAATGAAAATTAAACTCAAAATCTGAAACTTACTGCAATAGGCATGAAAATATAAAAATAGACATGCAATTAAACTTTAAAATCTCTCAAAAACTCATAATCTTGCAACTAACAATAATGGGTATGAACCCTAATTCAAATCTCATGTAATTTCATATAAAATCATGTAAATTTGTAGTTAAATTCTAGTTTTGGACACAAGGATGAAAGAGGATCCTTGTTCATAAACCCCACATACCTTTTTGATGAATTTATATGTAAAAGTTTGATTCTTGACTCTCTAATAGTGTTCTTGAAGCTTCCTCTGGAAGTTCTTGAACCCGAAACTTTGGATTATAGGATTTCTTGGAGTAGGAGTTATGGAATTTACTCTTGATTATTAGAGCTAGGGTTTGTTATTAGAGATAAAAAAGATGAATAATGATCTATCTTTGTTATTTGGGGGCTAAAATTATGTGTTTTCAGTGGAATAAGAGTAGGGAAATTCACTCTTTTAACTCTTTAGATGCAGATATTTAATTATTAAAAAATGTACCCAGGAATGCGGAGACTAATGCACCGCATCGATGGGTTCGATGTGATGCCCTACACTACGTGTTGATATCGCATCGGCTCACTAAAATTTGCACTGACTTCTAGGGAAAGTATCCATTGATATGATAAGAAATGTTACGCATCGAGATTGCATCAACTCACTATTTTCAACACCAAACGAGCTTCTATGAGGTTTAGAAAATATATAACTCACCCGAGAACACCCATTGACCTCCCTGATCATGAATCAACTTAAAATTGATACTTTAAGGTCATAAGGGCCATAAATAAAATCATGGAAATAACAAGGTCCTAAAATGAGACTAAGTTTCATTACTTAGCTAAATGTTTCCTAAGTTTGGGACCTCTTTTCATGCTCTAAAGGACTGAGTTAAGCTAGGATTTTTGCGGGGTATTACAATAGAATAACTATAATTACACTAAATTATGGTGGTTATCAAACCAAATATAAATTTAAAGATGATCATGATGAGGATGATAGTTGTGATGAGTTTATGGAAGAAGTTGATGGAGAAGAAATTAATGATGATGGAAACCTTATTATTGTTGTAAGGAGAAGTATGTGTGTTATACTAAGGAAAGATCTTTATCAAAGGGTGAACTTGTTACATAATTGGTGTATAGTTAAAGAGAAATTATGTTTGTTTATAATTGATAGTGGAAGTTATGCCAATGTTACTAGTGTATCCATGATAGAACAATTGAAACTTCCAACAAAAAGGCATTCAAAGCATTATAAATTGCAATGGCTCAATGAATGTGATGAACTCAAGTGACCAAGAGAGTATTGATAAATTAAAGATTGGAAGTCATCTCAATGAAATGCTTTGTGATGTTGTACCAATGCACACTTTCTATTTATTATTGGAAAAGACACGGGAATATGATATAGGGGATAAATATGATGGAAGGTCAAATGAATATGCATTTGTTAATAATGATAAAAAGCATATTCTTAATCATTTTTCTTTTTTTCATGTGAGTGAGGAGCATAAAAAAATGGGATAGTTGAAAAAAAAACTTCAGAGAGAAAAGAAAGTGCAGAGTAGGGAGAGAAACATAGTAACTCCTGAATAAAAAGGAGAGGATGAGAACTCAAATGAGAATGAGATAACACAAAAATAGAGAGGAAAGCAAGAAAAACAAAAAATTCAAGAAAGAGAGAAAATATCCATGATTTTTCAAAATCAAGAGTGGATAAAAAAGCTAAACATTGAAGATGTTATTCAAGTCATATTTGTTAAACCTAAGGGTTATTCTTTGCTTTCTAATAATGAACCAACCTCTTTGTCTTTTACAATTATTTTTTATCCTTTTCTCCAAGGTTATGGAGATCTATTTTTGAAAGAAATAGCAAGTGGGTTGCCTCCTTTGAGAGAAATAGAGCATGAAATTGACTTTGTGCCAGATTCTCAAATACCTAACAAAGAGGATTATAGGAGCAATCTCCAAGATACAAAAGAATTGAAAAGAAAAATGGAGAAACTTTTGAATAAAGACATGGTGAGAAAAAGTTTTTATCCATGTGTGATGTCGTGATTCTAGTACCTAAGGAGAATGGAACATGAAGGATATATGTAGATTGTTGTGCATCAATAAAATTAGGGTAAAATATTAATCTTCCATTCCTGGACTTGATAATATGCTAGATGAATTGTGTGGTTCTACCTTATTCCATAAAATTAATTTGAGAAATAAATATCATCATCAAATGAAATTTAGATATAAATGAATAATCTCTTTTAAAACTAAAATTGAATTATAAGAATAGATGGTTATGCCTTTTAAGATAACCAATGCACCAAGAACTTCTATGCAATTAATGAGCCACGTGCTTAAGTGATTTATTAATAATTCTCTTGAGGCTTATTTTGATGATTTTTTGATTTATGGAAAACGTTTGAATGATTATGTGCAATATTTGAGGATGATATTCAATGTGTTCAGAAATAACAAGTTGTATATGAATTTTAAAAAGTGTTTTTTTGTGTGGACCATGTTGTTTTCCTTGTCTTTGTTGTAAGTTCAAGCGGAGTTGAGGTAGATGATGAAAAGGTAGAGGCTATTTAAAGTTGGCAAACTCTTAAAGTCCATCAATGATGTTAGAAGCTTCCATGGTTGATAAGTTCTTACAGGATATTTGTAAAGGGTTTTAGTTCTTTAGCCGCTCGTCTAACCAAGGTCATAAAGAAGGATACACCTTTCATTTGGGGTAGAAAACAAGAGGAAGCCTTTAGAATCTTGAAAGAGAAATGTAGTTCCACTCTATTAATTCATCTTTCCAACTTTGAGAAGATGTTTGAAATTGACTATTTTTCTAGTAGAGTAGGCATTGCTGGGGTCTTGATGCAAGAAGGGAAACCTATAGCTTAATTTAGTGAGAATTTAAGAGGATATACATTGTAATATTCTACCTATGACAAGGAACTCTATGCCCTAATGAGAGATTTAGAAAATTAACAACATTATTTGTGGCATAAGAATTTTCTGATTAGCATCGATCATGAGGCTTTGAAGCATATTAGTGTCCAAAATAATCTTAACAAAAGGTATGTCAAGTGGATAGAGTTCATTGAGTTTTTTCCATTGTGATTAATTATAGGAAAGGTAAAAAGAATATTGTGGCAGATGCTTTATCTAAAAGATATGCATTGATAAATATATTGTCTTCTAGGTTGATGGGTTTTGAGAGTTTGAATGAGTTATATTCTAAGGATGATAATTTTTGAGAAGTCTTTGGAAAGTGTCAAGTGAGTTTGAATAGGTGTATCCACATTGTTAAGAAGGATAATGAAGTTGGAACTCCTAGATTTAAATTGAAGGAGAGTTACTTGTTTAGAAATGAAAAATTGTGTGTGACTATGTCTTCATGAAGAGAGTTATTGGTGAAAAAAGTACACAATGGAGGTTTGATGGGTTATTTTGGAGTGTCAAAAACCTTAGATATTTTTAGTGAACATTTTTTCTAGCCTATGATAATAAGAGATGTGGAGAAAACTTGTGTTGGGCATTTGGATTGTAAGCTTGCTAACTCCTGTACCTAACTCCAAGGCTTGTATACCCCTTTATCTATTCCCACTGGTCATTGGCTGTATATTTTCATGAATTTTGTTGTTGAACTCCCTATGACTAGGAATGCTAAGGATAGTATCTTTATTGTTGTGGATAGATTTTCTAAAATGACTCACTTTATTGATTGCCTTCCACGACCCAAAAACTAAAGGTCATGATGGCAGTTGTCACGACAAGCCTTGATAAGTAAGCCAATCACCCAAACTGATATAAAATGAGAAAAAACACCAAATTCCAAGGTAAGGCCTCTAGAAAGAATCTGAACCACACATATACAAATATAGTGGAAAAATATATTGTAACGAAACCTTAAATCGCCAAAAAAAATTTGGTGTCACAGTGTAAGATACAACTAGGAACATCATCGAAGTCAGAATATACAAGTGATTATCCAAAAGGAGCATAATCCAATCTCTAAATACAAAACAAGGCATAAACTAGATAAGAAGGGGTAGGAGATTGATTTTTAAAGCATAGATCAACCACTACCTCAACATACTCCAAAGACTACCTGATATCAGCCATAGTGCAACACACTCGTACTTAGATCTGCACCAAAAGGCATAGTAGGGATGAGTACGGTCCACTTGTACTCATTAGGTATCATAGGATGACTGATCAAAGTAGAAAATAAAATAGATAAAATACACACTATAGCCATGTCACCGGCAATCAGAAAATATCCCAAATGATATCCCAAACCATCTTTACTAACATTTATAAAATATAAACATATACCAAATATAAGTACAAAAAAGAAGCACAAAATAAATAGACATCAAATCAAGAATGAAAATACAACACATAATGTACACATGTACGAAATGCAATGAAGATGATGATGAAAATAATGATGTGATATGTCTGAGGTTATCCAATAAACTCCATATACACCTATCGAGATTAGTTCCTGAGGTAGGACTCATGGGGGTTCATAACCCATGTACAATCCAATAACCAATATGAATACCAATCCAATATCTATAACTCCTCTCTGACACATATCTTTGACATAGGGTTTTTAAAGATGTCATATTTTCTATTAGAAAAACTAGTATTTCCATAGTGGAACAAATGTTACATTAATTTATATGATATGATGATGTAATGCTCACAACCAAAATAGAATAATAACTCCAAATACAACCAATATACAAAAAATGGTAGCCAAAATGGACTTAATAAGTCAACTATCCATAATCCAATATAATCCATATACCAATGGAGTAAGATATTTTATAATATGCCTTTAACACCACATAAATCCCAACTTAGGCAATTTCCACCAAGAAGAAAATAACCAATTACATAAATATCAGGCGAACAACATTATATAAGACCTAACACTATCACACATAACAAATAATATTTCAAAACAACCAAATAACAACAACATAGTACCTCACATGGGCACAAAGCAATAATGGAGCCATTTCCATGATTAGTACCTGTAAGACCCCGTATAGTCCTAGCTAATTTCAGTCATTTATAGCATGCCAAAAGAGGTCCCATGATTAGAAAATTTCAGCCAAGTGTTAAGTCTTAATCTCATTTTTTGCCTCAATATTTTAATGGTCTTATTTTTGATCTTTCCATCCTTAGATTGCCAATTTTAAAATTGATTCATGATCAGGGTTATCTATAGGTTATCTCGGGAGAGTTGTGGAATTTTTTAACATTGTTTGAGTCTTGTTTGGATGACCAAAATATAAATCCATCATGATCAGGATGTATCACATTGTCTATCATATCATCACCATCAAAATGACACATCGATAATTACATCAAAACCATCGATGGAGTGCGTCACCTATGACAACACCGGGTATTTTTTAGCTCATTTAATCTCGAGTCTAGAGGGATATTCCAGTATTTTCGTCTCAATTTTAGTCGGGATTTATGTTGTAAAATAACATTTTTGACTCATTTATCATAATTCTCTCAAAATAAAAAACATTCCCTTTCATGAATAAACCCTAGTCCCTTCATCATTCAAGTTCAATTTATAAGAAATCCCTCAACAAAAAATTAGTCAATCAAGGTATGTTTAGGTTTCATCCTTGGGTTACTTCCACCCTTGGATTTCAAGAAATCCTTTTTCAATCTCTTAGATTATGATATACATTCTGGAATAAAACTATGCTCATGTATGTGATGTTGCTTGGATTTTAGGCAGAGAATAATTTGAGTTTCATATGAATTAACTAGAATGCATATTGGTGTATGTAATCCTCATGTTTAATCTTTGAATTTTGGTGTTGAATATGGCAGTCATGATATTCATATATTGTTGATTCTCATGTACAAGATTTATGTATCCTAGGTGTTTAACAAAATGTCTATGTGAAAGAATTATACATGATAACCTATGTGTGATTCTTTGAGAGTTGAGATATGATTTCATTATCTATGTTATCGAGTCATGGGGGTATTGAATACCCAAAATTAGCTGTTGTGTAGTCTCCAGTTGGAATAGAAGGATTTCATAGTATCTTAAATAGTAGCATACGGTCAGTCAACAGAATCAGTGTGAGTTCAGTCAAGCCTAGTACAATCTAGTGATCAGTTCAATGTCTATTCAGTTGGGAGTAGGATTCAGCACCATGCGAACCCAAGGATGGAGGCATTATTGTAAGTAGTGGTTTGATCATAGTAGTAGTCCGTACATTATAGAACTACATAGCCATTATAGGGTAAATCGTGTTTCTTCTAAAGTAGGGTTGATGTAACCATATACATCTCATGAGTCTTTTGGCTAGATTAGGGTTGAACCAACTACTGTTAGTAACCCGTTACATACTGCTAAAGGCATTCTAATAGAGGTTATAGTTAGACCCCATATCAGTCTATAATTGAGGTATGCCAGTTAGATGATAACTTCTATAATTATAGTTCTAGTTCCCAGTATTCAGTAATTAGTACAGAGCTCAGTCCCGTTATACATGATCATGACTTCAAGTCACCAGAAATTAGTTATCAAAAACTTAGTACTTCATCTTTATACTAATTTAAATAGATGATATACTATTGGTATTGCATGTACAGTATTTATAGTAGGTCCAGTTTTGCATATACTATCATCCAGTCACTCCAGGATATTTAGTGATTTTCTTCATGCACATGAACTATGAATATTAGCCTAACCTCACCTAGCATACCGGTATATTTAAAGTACTGATGCATACTTTCTTTGCAATATGATATCTTATATCATAGGTTTAAATGCTCAGGTTCTTGATTGTACTTAGTCAGATTCAGTTGATTTGCAGGAGTTATAGTAGTGAGTCTTCATCCATCAAGGACATGAATTTTATTCAGTTATTATATTGTTTTAATACAACATTTATTTTCGAACAGTTTTAGGAGTTAGGTGGGGCATGTCCCATTAACTCTTTTATTTTAGATGTTTAGAGGCTTTTAGACATTTTTAGTTAGCAGTTATTATACGAATGTTTTCATTATTTATTCAATTGTATGAACCTTATGGATTTTTTAGTTTTACTTCTGCATATGTTTTCATAATTATTATTCAGCGCTCAGAGTAGTTGCCAGCCATGGGTTATCTTGTGGTCCTTTGGGATCTAGGCACCGTGTGGCACCCAAGGTATTATCTTGGGGAGTTACAAAATTGGTATCAGAGTCTAAGGTTCTAAAGAGTCCTAGAGATTCTAAAAATTGTGTCAAGTATAGTCTTGTGCATGGGTGTGTAGTGCACCACACTTATGGACAAGAGGCTATAAGGCATTTTTAGGAAAAGTTCCCTTCTTCTAGAGTTCATATCATGCAAGTGAGAATGTGCTGAAGTTAAACTCTCAATATAATTCCAATTTTCCTTTTGTTTAAAGAATATGCCTCCTAGAAAGACTAATAGAAAAAGAAATAAGAATCAACCTGCACCTCCACTAGTATAGGAAGATCACCTGAATGAACATGTCTCTCACACTAAATTTAGATCTGCTTTCACTACCTTACCATATTTAGTAGTTGTTAAACTAATTTATAGGGTGTTGTCCTATCTAGGCTTTTGATTCATGCTCAGCCGAGTGAGAAGAAGGAGCGTAGAAAGAAAGAGAAAAAGAACAAGAACACCAAAAAAGTAGTTTTAAGTATAGGTTAAGGGGTAGTAACACTCCTAATCTCATTAGAAATTCTCACCCCCAGCTTCACCTTCGTCCAATGTGCCAGTGCCTAAGTTTAAGAATGATAGTCGAGATAGAGCACCACGCTCTAAGTCATAAAGTAGTGGGAAGGGTATTCGTACTAATCTGTTTAGTAAATAATATGGTGGAAATCATAAAGGTATGTGTAGAGCCGACAGTGATGGGTGTTTTTGGTATGTCAAGATAGGCCACAGAGACAAAGATTGACCAAAGAGTAGTCAGCTAGGTCGGTCCAACAATCCTCCAATTTCATTCAATCACCTGACTCAGTAGGGTGTTGCCACTTCAAGTGTTAATAGTGGTCAACATTAGAATAGGTTATATTTAATTTAGTCCTGACAGGATCAGGAAAGTTCTCTATATATAGTTACAGGTATGTTACCGTCCATTCATTTACATGTTTATGTCTTGTTAGATCCCAGAGCTTCTCTTTGTTTTGTAACCCCCAATGTAGTTGTCAAGTTCAGTGTCAATCCCAAAACCTTAGCAGAACCCTTCTTAATGTCTACCCTAGTAGGTACATCTATCCTAGCCAGACGAGTATACATAAATTGCTTGGTTACAGTATCCCAGTAAATCAGTTAAGAAATAAAGTAGTTTAGTTTTAGCTTCTCAATGAACTAATCAGTGAAAAAAGGGGTAGTACTTTAGTTCTTAGGAGTCAGATGTGATTTCAGCTTTCTTCCCAGAATCCTATAATAGTGTATGACCTAGAGTTAGAAGCATGAAACCAGGAGTTTAGCAACAGCAGTAGAGTAGGGATGGTATTATTTGAAGTTGAGAAGATTATATATTTCATAGGATTATTCACGTCAAAGGTGAATTAGTAGGCTTTAAGTAGCATTACAATAATTTAAGTTTGTTGATTTGAAACATGTGTTGTAGGTGTAATATTTGTAGGCTATGATGAAAGTAGTATAGTTATTATAGAATTGGGGATATCTATGTTATGCATTAGGATCAAATTTTGAATGTTTGAAGAATGAACTAATAGAAAAAGGAGTGTAAAATTCTAAGTTAGTTAGTTCTTAAGTTTTTACATGATGTATTTGGGGCTATAGAAAGTTAAAATTTCTATCTCATAAGGAATTATCAGCGGTAGGGTTTTACACTTTCAGGTGTAGTCTTTTAGGTTGAGTTTAGTGTTTATGATTATTGTTATATATTGGACTCTAGCGTAAAATTGTTTTTATATAGTTTAGAGATATTGTTTAAGTGGTACACAAACTTAGAATGATGTCTTTAAGCTAAGGGGAAGATGGTAGAACAAGTGACCAAGTCAGGCTCTCATATCTTAATAGTGATGCCAATGTGTTTTAGAATAAAACTAGAGAGGGGAATTCCTGATCCATTCTTATTTTATTATTTGTACTTCAGTTATTAAGATATCTACTTGTGGCTTATATATCATCTCTATGCTCATAGCTTATATTCATGTACTTTCCATAGAATCATATACGATTCCAGCCCCTCATATGAGGAGTTCCAGTTTGCTCAGCAGTGCAAATCATGTTCTATGAATTCAAAAATTCCAAACTCAGGTCATGAAGCGCATTCTCTACAGTATGTTCAGTTCCAGTATTCATGCAACACTCCTAATGATCAGTGAAATTCAGATTATGTCCTGTATATCTATAGTTGAGACAGGCATGAAGAGCACAAGGATTACAAGTTTTTTTTGAAGGTCCACGTTTCAGATTTGCAAAGGAATTGAAGACTTTTGAAGCCTTGTCCAAGATCGGGAACTACAAAGACTACAAGGAGAGTTTATAAAAATGGATGCGGTTGTGCATGTCTTAAGTTCATCCAAGGGAGTGTACGTATTAAAGTGTGAAGACATGCCTTGAGTGTCTTATAAACACTACAAGTCAACCTCATTTATGCACTCCTAACCCACCCCCTTCATTAAGGGTAAATATGTCATTTCCCATCTCTTTTGTAATAGACTATAAGTAGGAACCCCTTAGTCTTATTTTCTTAGTTACTCATTTTAAAATTACTTTGTAACATTGAACACCATATTTCCTCTCAAGATGAGAGTAGACCACCAAACATTTTAAGCTTCACAAGTGAAAGGTTCTACTTGTGTTGTGAGACGACTAGAAACGAGAGTGCTTGAGTTAACCGGGTTTCTCTTGTGTTCCCATAAGAAATCAGTGATTGTTAATGTGATTTGTAGGGGTTTTAAAGTTTGATACACTCTTTAGTTGCTATGTTTTATATTCTTTTTGTGTCAAGTTATCTATCTTCTTATCTTTCAAGTTTGTGTGATTGTTGTTTTCATTTGATGTCTTGTATGTGTGGACTATTTTTGTGAGTTTGTGGACTGTTTTGTACTCTACCATTTGGTATCATCAGTTTAGGACTCTTGACGAACCCATGATATTGATATTTTATTCCTCAGGCCTCTTTTAAGTGTCAAGTTTTGTAAAGTGTTCATTCATGCTTCAGATCCTCATGTTTTTGCCTTTTAGTGACCTTTCATTATGAAATCATTAGATGGGAGAGATTAAATATTTCATATTAAGGAAATATTGTTCCATGCTTCTTTTACTCGAGGTTGTAGTTATGAAGATAAGCTTGAACGTTATGTTGGTGTGTAAGTGGATAAATGCATTACGCATTAGTAAATGGCTAGTAGGAAGTTGTATTCGGTTGTTGAATGGGAAATCAGAATTATTCATGAGATGAGAGGTTGTGAAAATATAGTGTATGTTGAATTCTTGATTCACACTAGTATTACAGTGTTATGTGTGCATTATATAGATCCGAGTAGACTTGTACAGAGTAGGAGAATTCAGTCCATCTCAGACTTCACTAGGTAGAGTTATCCATGCCCATGTGAATATTTTCAGTAGTCTCAGGTGAAGTGTAGTATTAAGGTAAAAGGTATAGTTGATAGAGTATTCGAGGAGTATGTCTAAGCTTGAAAGATAGTAGTTGCAGTGCATAAGGCCCAATAGCTCTATCCTAGCTGATGTTTCATAGGCTTGTGTTTCATATTGCTGAATTTTAGCCTTCTTGTGATTTATTATCTAGATATCTTATTTACACCATGCCAAGATTCCTTACTCCCTAAAATTCATTAGAACTTCTTATAAAGAGTGTCGAAGAAATACTCCAATTAAGTATAAGCTTTCAGTATGAGTTAGTCTGTAGAACCAGTAATTCAGATTAGCAGTCAGACATACAGGTTCCTATGTTTTTCTATCTTCCGATCTAGTCTTACTATCTAAAGTTTCACGAATATATCCCTTCCAAGAAATAGTTTGTTCGCATCCATGAAAATTGTGAATCCAGTTTAGTTCATGCATCATATTTCCCAGTTAGTCAGTCATGATTCAGTTCGTAAGTGTTTTGTGCATCATCTTAGTTATCCTAGTATCTTAGTCAAGTCAGTATCATTCAAGGAATGAACTATCCCAAGGGGGAGATATAATACCCCTTGAGTTTTTTATGTACTAAATTTCTTATCTTTTCTTTACGAAACCAGATCCAACTGGAGGTAATGGTTACTCATAAGTTGACTCTCTCATTACTATCTAATCTTTATAACCATTCTCATGTCACTTTATGTGTTCAAGAAATTAGTTCAGTTCATGATATTCAATTCAGGTATCATGCTTCATACCCAGTTATGATCTCATGTTCCCATTCATGCATGTTCAGTAAAGGATCTCAGATTCTTTGGTATTCTCAACTTAAGGTAATAGTTTTCCTTAGATTTACTTTATTCCGTGCTTAATTTCAGCCGCATATCATTCTCATATAATTCATGAATTCATGAATTAGTTCAGCCATGAGTTATGTCACAAGATTCAGTCATGATTTAGCTATGCACGTTAGTACAGTCGCAGTACCTCAGTGTCTCTCAGGTTAATCAGACTCATCCGAGGATGAATGTTCCCAAAGGGGAGATATTGCAAAACCCCATAAATTCCTAGCCCATTTCAATCCTTTATAGCATGCCAAACGAGGTCCCGGACAGAAAATTTCAGCGAAGTGTTATGACTTAGTCTCATTTTTACCTCGATATTTCAATGGTCTCATTTTTTATCTTTCTGGCCTTAGATTGTCAATTTTTAAATTGATTCATGATTAGGGTTATCTATAGGTCATCTCGAGTGAGTTACAGAATTTACGAATATCGTTTGGGTCATTTTTGGATGACCAAAATAGCAAAACATCACAATCGGGACGCGTTGCATTGGCTATCACATAGATACTATTAACGTAGTGTGTCGCCTATCGCGTCACTGGGAATTTTTTAGATCATTAGATCCCAAGTCTGTAGGGGTATTTTAGTCTTTTGCCCTCACTTTAACACGAGATTTAGGTCCCAAAACAACATTTTTGCTTCATTTATCACAATTCTCTCAAAATCAAATGCATTCCCTTTCAAAAACAAACCCGAACCCCTTCAAGTTCAACTTATAAGAAATCCCTTAATAAATTCCAAACATTAGTCAATCAAGGTATGTTTAGTGTTCATCCTTAGGCTCCTTCCACCCTTGGTGTTCAAGAAATCCTTTTAGAAGCACTTAGATTATGATTTACATTCTTGAATCAAACTATGTTCATGTATGTGTTGCGTGGATTTCAAGCCAAGACTAATTTGAGTTTCATGTGAATTAACTAGAATGCATGCTGATGTATGTAACCCCCATCTTTAGTCTTTGAATTTTGGTGTTAAATGTGGTAGTCATGATATTCATATATTTCTTATTCTCATGTACAAGATTTATGTATCCTAGGTGTTTGACAAAATGTCTATGTGAAAGAATTATGAATGATAACCTATGTATGATGCTTTTAGAGTTGAGATATGATTTCATTATCTATGCTATCGAGTATAGGGGGTATTGAATACCCAAAATTTAGTGGTTGTCTAGTCTCCAGTTGGAAAATAATGATTCCATAGTATCCCGAATAGTAGCATACGGTCTGTCAACAAAATTAGTGTGAGTTCAGTCAAGCCTAGTACATTTCAGTGATTAGTTCAATATCAATTCAGTTGGGAGTAGGATTCAGCATACAGCAAACCCAGGGATGGGGGCATTCCTATCAATAGAGGGTTTGACCCTTAGTAGCAGTCTTTCCGTTACCGAACTACATAGCCAGCATAGGGTAAATCGTCTTCCTGCCAGTCTAGGGTTGATGTTACCATATTCATCTCATGAGTGTTCCTACCAGATTAGGGTTGACCGAGATACTGTTGGTAACATGCAGCATGGTGCTAACACCCTTCCAACTTGGGTTAATAGTTAGACCCCATATCAGTCTATAATTGGGTTATGTCAGTTAGATGATAACTCCCACAGTATAGCTACAATTTCCAGCATTCAGTATTAAGTACAGAACTTAGTTTAGTTATATATAATCAGGAGTTCATTATACATGATCATGACTTTAATTCATCAGAAATCAGTTATCAAAAATTAGTACTTCAGCTTTTGACTTATTTAGAAAGATGATATACGCTTGGTATTACATGTACAGTATTCATAGTAGGTCCAGTTTTGCATATACTCTCATACAGTTACTCCATGATATTTAGTGATTAACTTCATGAACGTGAACCATGCATATTACCCTAACCTCACCTAGCATACCGCTAAATTCAAAGTACTGACCCATACTTTCTTTGCGCTATGATGTATTATATCATAGGTTTGGACGCTCGGGTTCCTAACTGTACTTAGTCAAATTATTTGATCAGTAGCACTTATAGTAGTGATTTCTCATTTATCAAGGATATGACTTTTATTTAGTTAATATATTCTTTTAGTTCAACATTTATTTTCAGACAGTTTTGGGATTTAATTGGGGCCTGTCCCATCAACTCTTTTATTTCAGATGTTTAGAGGCTTCCAGACACTTGAAGTTAGCAGTTATTCTACAGATGTATTTAGTATTGATTTAGTTTTATGAACCTTACGAATTTTCAGTTTTACTTCGACATGTGTTATCATGATTATTATTTAGTGCTCACAGCAGGTACCATCCATTGGTTAGCTTGTCGTCATTCGGGATCATAGGCACCGTATGGTGCCCAATATGTAGTCTCGGCACATTACGTTACCCATAACCATAACATGATTGTATACCAGTATTAACTACCCAACCCAGTATAAAAAAAATAAGCCATAACCTACCTCGAATGAAGAAAACTCGATCCAAAAGACTTTAACAAAAAGACTTCCCCTCACGAGTGGATTATAAATCAACAAAATCATTAAAATATAGAATCAATGCATCAAAAGAAAGCTCGTGATACTGATCTTGCCTATTTTTTAGTCGGGGTCAAAATAGATCCTCAAAATGATTTTTTGAAAAAGAAGGGTAGAATAAAAATGTTAGGTCAAAAATATTTTACCAATGATTAAAGAAACCCATAGAAGAAAATCCAAGTGAAAACAGATAGCAATTGGGTTTTAAATTGAATAAATACTAATTTAGGCTTTTGTCACGACCCAATTTCTTAGGTAATGATGGCACCTACTATAACCCACCAGTAGGCAAGCCAACCTCGCAGTTCAAAATGGCTAGGAAGGGACTACCCAAATATATATAGAAACGAATACAGAATAGATGAATTAAGAGAATCAGTTACATAATAAAGTCCCAAAACCTGCTGGTATCAGTACAAGAGCTTCTAATATAATAAGAGTACCAAAGTGGAATAGATGAAATAGATTACACTAAGATAACTTATCTCTAAATACAACATAGAGAAAAATCTAGTACATTACGAGAGGTAAGCAATACTCTGAATATTATGAGCTAAGTCTCTAAACCATAGCTGCTCCATACAATGCACATACCAACAGTGATAACCTGTACTATGATCTGCAGGCTGTAGAAATGTAGTATAAGTACCAAATGAATGGTACTCTGTATGCCACTGCCAACTGACCCCAAAAGATAAAGCACATATGTATAACATATTAATAGAATGGAAACTAAATTCAAGTGTCTAGCAACCGCATAATATAGAAAATGAAGTAATAAGGATGAACTATCTTATTCATGTCCAAGAGACTAATATAATAGGACTAAGAAGGTAACAAAGATGAACTATCCTATTCCAACCATACTTTGAAATCTCAATACTATACCATATATCCTTAGCTAATAAATGAGTAAAGGATGAAAGAAGATTATATATTAATATACAAAGCCAAGGAATGAATATGTAGTATGAACAAATGAAGGAAGAGATATACGGTAATACCATAGCTACATATAGCTAGGTATGTAGATATATAAGTATATAGCCAAGGTCTACTTGAAGTACAACCTAAGTCATTAGACTAGCAATTTAAGGCCTTATAATCTTAATAGGAGCTAGTACTAGAATACTCAGGGTTCTAATCCATATAAAGTCATGAGATGGTCATGCATAATAATATAATAATAAGATAAAGAGGTCAAAATCATACATCGTCTTGATATCGCAAATCAATGACCAATTTGTCATTAACTATTCATAACAATAATCATAAAAATGAAATTAACAATATCAATAACAACGCGAGTAACCGGTTAGTCCAGACAACCAAATACCTAACCAAGCATATCACATGCCCCTACTACCCTAGGCTCAGAAGGTTCAATCAATATACGACACACCACGAGGCATAATCATCACCCATATCTATGCAACCCTCCCATACGAACTGATAGATATAGTTGCCAATTAGTGATAAGCGATGTACATGCAAGAATAAATGCAACAAAATTCACAATAACATAAAAATCATCATCATCATAACCATTGTCATCCTTATAAAAATTATCCTCATCATCATCCTCATCATAATCATCCTCTGGCCTTGTCGGCTATATATATTTGTCGTACATAGGGCTAGCCGAACTCGAACTGGTAGATATAAACATAGGTACGTCAATATATCATCCTCTGGATTTTTTGAGCATTGATAACGTTCAATCTACAGCTCTTGTAGGAGTGTAAAGCGGTCGTTGTCAAATATATAACCCAACTGGGTTGGGTATCGATCCCACAGGGAATAGCTTGGTCAACAAGTAAGAAAAGGTTACTAGACTTTTGGTGCAAGTCTCGTAAAAAGGGGGAGTTTTAACGTGCAAGTAATGTAACCAAAGTAATAACGAAAAAATGGAAAATAGCAAAGTAAAAAGGAAGAATGTTTAGTAAGTTGTAATACAATGAGAATTGAGAAGTTGGGGTTATGTCCACCTTCTGAGTTATACGTCTCTATTGGCTATGAGTTGTGCAGAATTCAAACATGCATGTGCTTATAGAGAATTGTATTCGATGGTAAATCCAAGAATCTTTCGACCTAAACAAGGACTATTTCACTTTAACTCTTTCAATCTTAAAGCATATCTAACAGTACAAATTCTCCAAGAGGTTAATCCAGTTACGGCACTAACTTTTTAATAGGGGATGGGATCCTATTGCCTTGACATTATCTCTTTTCCAGACATATAACTTGTCTTTCGAACAAGTTAATGCTATACTGGTGTATTCTATGTGTTTGCAACCACAAAGAATTTAGATTAAGATGAAGAGAATAATGATATAAGCAGCATACGTGTCACGAACTCACAAACTCATAACAATAGATAGTATCTCATATGGCTTCCATAACCCCAACAGAGAAGTTTAGTTACCCATGAGTACGAAGGAAATTACAATCGACATTGTTATTATACCACAATAAAGATCTCGTGTAGTAAAGTCTGGTAGGCGTTAGGCGTGAACTCCCTTGCAAAGTAACGTTTCTCTTATTGTGGAAAATAAGAATTGAATAGATGAATAGAAGAGTAAAAAGTAGAATTAATGGAAGGATTAGAAGAAGAGTTGTAGAGTAATAGAATAATAGAAGAATAGAAGAATGGAAGAATAGAAGAATAGAAGAATAGAAGAATGAATTAGAAGTAGAATTAATTGTAGTAGAATGAATAAAAATCTCTATCAAAATAGGGTATTTATAACACCCATATCCTATTCCTACTAAGCTACTGCATTACTTAACCCAATCCTACTAGGTTAATGTTTCATTATCCTAATCCTAATAAATTACTGCTAGTCCCTAAAGTCTTCAGAATTGTTGTTTTTGCCTGGGACAAATTTTCCATGCGCCACTTTTGGTCCTTGGCGTCCAAGATTTCCATTCCTTCTTTCGTGAAGCTTTCTTTGGCATCAAGTTATCCATAAAATGCTGAATTCTGCATCATTTATACCTGAAAACTTGGTAATCATGTTCGTTATCTCACTTACAGGAAAAAGGACTAAAAGTGCATGAATTATATAATTTGTTCTCAAAGCATGGCTAAAAGATGGGTAAAATATAGCACTATAGGCGTGTAATATTGCCTATCATCAACACCCCACACTTAAAGCTTTGTTCGTCCTCGAACAAACTATCATGTACATCTAAACATTTACTTAGGGTTTCACAGTAACAATATGAAATATTCGTCAAGACAAGCTCAACAATTATCAACAAAGAGTAGTTTTTTGATCATTAGTAGAAACAATTTTATCCTCTAATATAGACTAGTGATGATGATGGTCAATTCATATTCAAAAGTTAAGGTACAAAGAATCATACATAACTACCCAAAACTCATAAACCATGTGTGTCTCACAATATATTACCCATAATCTCTCACAAGTATAGTATTTTTACCGAAACATGGGTATACAAGTATCCTTGCTCTCACTCTCTCAAAGAATTCATATACTGCACCTGATGACCATAGGATTGCCCTTAGTGTAATGCTCCACTAAATGTCAAAATGCTAGGCTTAGGATCAAATAGGTCTTTTGTTGGTTGTAATGCAGGCTAAGGGACGAGTAGGACTATTTTGGCCAGAAATAGTGACTATGTTCCTAAGCGCTTTAATACATCACATTATGTCATTAACACTTTTCTTTCAAACAACCTTTCTACTTTCTTTTATTCTACCACCCCTTTTCTCCTCTTTTTTTTTTTCAATTTTAAACATAACTAACTTGTTTAGTTTTGTTTTCCTTTTTCTTTTCATAACACACATCTTATGATAGCAATTCTTTTTCATAACAAATTCAAGCACCATTACATTCTAAAGCATCATACTTACCCAATTTCCTCTTATTTTGTCACATGACTTTACACTTTTAAAGCACTTAGGAGTTTGGATCAAATTATGGTCTTGAAAAAAATGGATTAGGCTTACATATGAGGCTGTCAAAGAAAATAGGCTAAAGGCTCAAAAAGGGTTAACTAGGATGATGCCAATGGGTAGGTAAAAAGAAGGTAAACAAGTATAGGTTGCCAAAGAAATGCCTAAATCATCTCCTAGACTTGTACTCTTTATTTTCGCTTCACATAAATACCAGGCAAGTTCTAGCATCAGCCACAAACATAGAATATACTATATCCTTACACATACAAGGCACATAGTCGACTTTATTGGAAGTAGTATAGACTCTTGACCCAACAGATGAATGAATTGAACCACACAATATCACATAGTGAGTCACAATTAGAGCCTAAACGTCTCAATAGTCATGATTTTAGCATAAACTCTTGTTACAATCTCATGCTGCCTATTAGAATAATTTCATGCGAAGTTACGTTAAAAAAAATTTTACTACTAAAAAATACTAAAAATAAAAATTTAACTACTAAATAAAAATTTAACTACTAAATAAAATAAAACAAACACTATGCAAATGCGGATAGAGAAGCATAGCATGCAAATACTTGCACCCCACACTTAGACGGGACACACTGTCCTCAGTGGAAAATAAATAAGAAGAACTTGGTTAGTCGGACTCCTCCTCTATGTCTGGGGTCATACCCCCTTCGTCGGAATCATCATTGGAGTCGTCATCATCAGAATTCTTCTCCACGTCAGAGTGTGGCATTCTTCGATCATCATCGGTTGGCACATCGTCATCAAGAGGTTCTTCAAAGTATGTACCTACTCCACACATCTCCCTTGCATGCACATTCATTAGATAGTCATGATCTAGCTGTTGGAGCTCTGCAGCATTTGGAACACAACATCCGCTCATCATTGTAAACTGAGTCATGCCATAAATATGGCAAAAGAAACTCTCATCCTGAGCATGTCTCTCTGCCGTAGTAAGGTTCACACCATGTGTTGATTCAGCATCTTTGACCTTTGTGAGGTCAACCTTCTTCGGATTGTGTGGGAGTTTATGATCAGCCGGTTCCTCTTCGATGTCTTCCTTCCTCAAGATTACAGTCAACAGATTGCCAAGAACCCATTTTATTCCAAACATGCAGTGTGGTAATTGCATCGAGGATGATTCTCCTTGCTCTTTTCGGCCTCTTTTCTTGCCTTTTTGTGAAGTGGTAGCCTTATCTTTGCCTTGTCTTGCTTTGGGTACCATTGTACCTGAGACTTAAAATAATGTTCATGTTAGCATCATATCGATGGATACAATCTATAAACAAGCAGTAGTGGCACCACCCCACACTTAGTTCGTTGGCACAAACTAGTGAAGTGAAAGTGGTAGATTACTCAAATTTCATCGACATACGTTTTAGGTGATATATTCCAACAATAAAATCAGTGCAGTCATACTTCTTGTAATATTGGTAATACATTCATGTTTGATATATCAAGACTAATTCATAGGGATTGAATCAAGGTATAGTATCTAAAAATAATCACAACCTCCTATGTCGTAGGCAACTATAATTCTTATCCCGATGAACAAGTCATTCCAACATGTAAGTATTCAAGTGACAAGATTATGCAAATTTTTTTTTTGTGACCATATTAATTCTGCAATAGTAAGATAGTGCATCAAAATCAAATTCAAGTTGGAAATAAGTTACGATCATCCTTACGTATTCATTCACTCACTTGGTTGTATCACAACACTTCAATCACTTTCAAATCATCAATACTACTTCAAGATTTAGAAATTCATAATAGGCGTAGTAATTTAGTACTTACGGAATATAAATGAAGAACACAGGAGTACTTACTTGATTTGATGACTTTGGATGATGTTCTTGTGAAGTAAGAGAGCAAAAGGAAAAATTTTGAGAGGATTTGGAGACTATAGGCGGTGCTTATGCTAGGTTTCCAATGTGATTTTGGTTCAAGACTAAGTCTCTTATTTATAGGACAAGGTTGGGTCGGGTTTTGACCCATTTAAAATTGGTTTTGGAGACAAGAAGTGACCATAGGCGGCGCCTTTTGCTTTGCCCATGCTTGGCATAGGCGGCGCCTTTTACAAAGCATTGTTGAGCATAGGCGGCGCCTATGCCCTGGCATTCCTAGGCATAGGCGGCGCCTTTCACTTAGCATATGAGATTTAGAGACAAAAGGCCTAGGCATAGTCGGCGCCTATGCTATGGCATACTTGGGCATGGGCGGCGCCTATGCTATGGCACACTAGATTCCAAGACCTTAGGCCTTGCATTGTTCGTGGCCTAGTTTTACCTAGTCCTAGCCTTGTTCGTTGCCTATATTTTCATAAGAAATGCCCAATCCATAGCCTTTTGGTTCCTCATTCCTAACTTACCACCTTTAACATGCAATACGTCCAAATCGAAATTTGAAACCAACTTCCTCATTTTACATCTCTTGCACCTACATTTACTCAAAAACGATAACAACAATTAGAACGATGGTTGCCTCCCATCAAGCGCCTTAGTTTTGTTCATGGCACGACTCTTATTTTTGGATTTTTTATTTATCAAAAGCAAACACGTAATAGAATGAAAGAAAGAAAAAATGAAAAATGATGGGTTGCCTCCCATCTAGCGCTTGATTTATTGTCACGGCATGACATAGTTACCTCTAGTAATTAGACTTTGTTGAGATAAGTGATGGCCATATAGTTTATCGAATCAAGAGGACCGATATAAGGTTTCACTCGTTGGCCATTCACCTTGAAGACAATACCATTATTGTCTTCCAATTCAACTACTCCAGACGAGTAGACTTGGTTAACTTTGTATGGACCAGACCACTTGGATTTTAACTTACTTGGGAATAACTTCAGTCTGGAATTGAAGAGAAGTACCATATCATCCTTTTGAAAGTTTCGTCGAACAATCTGCTGATCATTATACTTTTTCATCCGCTCCTTGTATAGGTTCGATTTCTCATAAGCATATAGACGGAATTCATCCATCTCGTTCAGTTGCTCCAATCTCAGATTCATTGCATCATCCCAATTTAAATTCAATCGCTTCAACACCCACAATGCCTTATGCTCGAGCTCAATCGGTAAGTGACAGGCCTTCCCATAGACTATTTGGTATGGGGACATGCCAATTGGTGTTTTGAAGGCAGTCCTCTAGGCCTATAGTGCATTGTCCAGCTTCCGAGACCAATCTTTCCTATTAGCAATTACCGTTTTAGCAAGGATTTACTTGATCTCTCGGTTGGAAACCTCTACTTGGCCACTAGTTTGTGGGTGATAGGGCGTGGCTACCTTATGTTGCTTGACACCATATTTTGCCAACACGGATTTGAATAGCATGTTGCAAAAGTGAGATCCTCCATCGCTTATGATAGTACGTGGTACTCCAAAATGAGAGAAGATATTTCTCTTCAAGAATGCTACAACACGCTTTCCTTCATTGTCGGCCTACGCTACTGCTTCAACCCATTTCGAGACATAATCTACAGCAACTAGGATGTACTTTATTCCAAATGAATTTACAAATGGACCCATCAAATCAATACCCCATACATCAAAGAGCTCTACTTCAAGAATTTTTGACATGGGTATCTCATAGTGTTTCGAAATAGCACCTTGTCTTTGGCATTGGTCGCATCTTCTAATAAAGTCGTAGGCATCTCTAAATATCGAAGGCCAATAGTATCCACTTTGCAATACTTTCCTTGATGTCCGATTACCTGCGTGATGTCCCCTAACTTGGGAAGTGTGGCATGCTTCCAATATATTAGGCACTTCTACATGGGATATGCATCGCCGGATAACACCATCCGCGCATCGTCGAAACAAATATGGCTCATCCCAAAAGTAGTGTTTTACATCATGCATAAACTTCCTCTTTTGATGGTAAGATAAGTTTGCAGGTATCACATTACTCACCATAAAATTTGCAAAGTCGGCATACCATGGTAAATTTTCCATTATCGTTGCTAAGACATCCTCTTCAGGGAATGCATCATCAATCTCGATTTCAAGTTGCGCCACATGCTCGTTCTCGAGTCTAGATAGATGATCAGCCACTTGGTTCTCACAACCTCTTCTATCTTTAACCTCAAAATCAAATTCTTGCAGCAGCAAGACCCATCGAATTAGTCTTGGTTTTGCATGCTTCTTTTTCATTAAGTACCTCAAAGCTGCATGGTCTGTATGAATGATCACTTTGGTTCCCAACAAATAAGCTTGAAACTTCTCAAACGCATACACAACTGCTAGGAGCTCTTGTTCTGTGACAGTATAGTTCTTTTGGGTTTCGTTAAGGACCTTTCTAGCGTAGTAGATAGGATGAAATAATTTCTCCCTCCTATGGCCTAGTACAGCGCCAACAGCTACCCCACTAGCACCATACATGACTTCGAACGGTAGAGACCAATCTGGTGCCATCATGATAGGAGCTTCAATTAGTTTTCCTTTGAGGCATTTGAATGCCTTCAAACAATCTTCATTGAAGTCAAACTTAGCATCCTTCTCCAAGAGTTTGCACAATGGACTAGCAATTTTGGAGTAGTGTTTAATGAACTGACGATAGAAACCTGCCCGACCGAGGAAACTACGAATGCCCTTCACAGAAATTGGAGGTGGTAGCTTCTCGATGACTTCAATTTTAGCTTGATCAACCTCAATTCCTCTTTCAGAAATCTTATTCCCAAGAACGATTCCTTCTTTTACCATGAAGTGGCATTTTTCCCAATTTAGCACTAGGTTGAATTCTATACATCTTTGCAACGCCATACTTAGGTTTACCAAGCACCCTTCAAAAGACTCACCAACAATTGAAAAGTCGTCCATGAATACCTCCAAAGTATCTTCAACAATATCCAAGAAAATAGACATCATACAACACTGAAAGGTGGCTGGTGCATTACATAACCCGAATGGCATACTTTTGAAGGCAATCGTACCATATGGGTATGTGAACGTTGTCTTCTCTTATTCTTCGGGGGCAATACAAATCGGATTATAGCCTGAATAACCATCTAAGAAACAAAACCATCCTTTCCCCTCTAATCGATCTAACATTTGGTCCATGAATGGCATTGGAAAGTGATCTTTGAGCGTCCATGAATTCATCTTTCGGTAGTCCATGCATACTTTCCATCCGGTGACGGGTCTGAGTGGAATGAGCTCGTTCTTGCAACTACCGTCATGCCTCCTTTCTTGGGAACACATTGTACCGGGCTTACCCATGTACTGTCAGATGTTGGATACACAACCCCCGCATCTAACCACTTGATAATTTCTTTCTTTACCACTTCTTACCTAGGTGGATTTAGACGTTTTTGATGCTCAATGGTGGGTGTGCAATTTTCTTCAAGCTGAATCTTGTGTGTAAAAATCCCAGGTGGAATACCAATAATGTCAGTGATGGTCCAACCAATGGCTCTTATATACTTCCGTAGAATATCAATGAGAGTTGCAACTTGTTGCTCACCTAAATCTGCTGCTACAATGACTGGAAGTGCGTTTTCGCTCCTAAGAATGTATACTTTAAATGACTAGGCAGCTCCTTTAATTCTAACGTGGGTGGATCTTCAATAGATGGCTTCCCTGGTGGTGTGGGTCAATTTTTGAGATCAAGGTCCAGCTTCTTGGGAGCATGGCAATATGTTCCTAATCCTGATAGAGCACCAATGGTTTCTTCACAATTTTCAGCATCCTTACTCTCTCATTCATGAGCGCAATAGCTAATGGGTCATCAATAATTTGCTCTTCTTTAAGTAATTCTTTCTCATCATCAAAGAAACATCAGCTACCAAAAATACGTTCAGATCTTTGGGTTGCTTCATTGATTTGTACACATCAAAGCGAACTACTTCGTCATTTATTCGGAATGAAAGCTCATTAGCTCCAAATCAATAAGCACACTTCCCGTAGAAAGGAAAGGGCACCCTAAGATTATGGGAACTTCTGAGTCTGCCTCACAATCTAAAATAACAAAGTCTGCTGGAAAGATGAATGAAGAAACCTTTACCAATACATCACATAGAATACCAACGGGTCATTTTACCGACCTATCCTCCATTACTAGCCTCATATTAGTTGGAGTAGGATCACCCAACCCCAACTTTTTATAGATAGATAATGGAATCAAATTTATGCTGGCTCCTAAATCACATAATTCCTTGGCAAAATTCAAAGATCCAACGGTGCAAGGAATAGTGAAAGCACCGGGATCAGCCTTCTTCTGAACTAGTGATCGAGTAGCGATTGCGCTGAAGTGATGAACATTATATTTCAACTCATAGCTTGCTGCCCACTTCTTTGTCAAAAGATCCTTCATAAATTTTGCATACCCAGGAATTTGTTCAAGTGCCTCCACCAATGGAACATTAATGGTCAGCTGCTTTAACATAGTCATGAATTTGCTGAACTTTGTATCATCCGCCACCTTCTTCAATCTTTGAGGAAAAGGTGGTGGTGGGTATGGAATTATTTCCTCCATGGCTTTCTTCTCCTCTTTCTTTCGAATTTTAGTAGTTTCAGGTTGCGAACCACTGGGGGTGACGTCATGGACTTCGTGACCAGCTTCTGTAGAATCTTCTCCTTTTGCCTCATCATCGATGTCCGCTACTTCGTCAACCACTTGCTTGCCTTTTGATGAAGTTTCCAGCACCTTACCATTTCGGGTAGTAATGGCCATGCATGACCCATCATTCTTTGGGTTTTGCACAGTGTCGCTAGGTAAAGTACCAGCCTTTCTTTGATTGAGTGCTGCTGAAAGTTGGCTCAATTGCTGCTCTATTTGCTTTATTGAAGTGGAGTGTGAGTCAACCAATTATTTCATTGAGGACAAGTCATTTATTACCTCTATTACTCCAGCGCTCGTTGCTTCCATTCCTTTTAATAGTTTAGCCATCATCTCTTCCATATTTCCAGAATCGGATGTGGTGGTGTCACGTCTTCCTGGGGGAACGTACAAACCACTTTTTTCATTATTGTTCTTCCAACTACCTTTGTCCTTGTTTCCAGATTTGTCATAGTAGTTCCGACCTTGGTTTCCTTGGGCATTGCCTAGGAAACCCCCCTGATTGTTCAAGTAGTTGGCTTCTTCTTCCGAATCAGATTCGTCTCTTCCTTTTAACGCAACAGCTTTGACTTTTTTGGCCTTCCCTAATAATAGATGCTTTGTAAGAAGATCCACTTGTGTCTTCATGTGCGCCATATCTTGATCACATTCTTCTTCTGTTCTCCTTTGGTATGCAGTCATGCCAATAGATAAAGTAGGGTTTGCTACCTCAGAATCCCTGGTATGCCAAGCTCTACTTTGCTTTGTCATCCGATCTAGCATATTGCTTGCTTGACCAAAGGTGAGGTCCATGAATGATCCTCCGGCCGCATTATCCACCACTAGTTTAGTTATTGAATTCAAGGCTCTGTATAGTATCTCTATTAGGTGGACATTAGTCATGTGATGGTTTGGGAACCTCATAAGCTTCGTCTTGAACCTCTCCCATGTTTCATGAAGAGCTTCGGTTGGAAGCTGTCTAAAGTTGCTGATTTCATCTCTCAATTGTGCTCTTTTGGATGAAGGAAAGAATCTTTCTAAGAAAGCGTCTCTCAATTGCCTCCAATTTGTAATAGAATCAGGAGTCAGCCCATTCAACCATAGAGTTACCTCCCCAGATAGAGACAATGGAAATAGACGTAATCGAATTGCATTCTGCACAATGCCAGGATTGTCAAACGACTTGTATGTAGAAATAAAGTTGATGAGATGCATATTCGGATCATCGCCTGCTAGTCCACCAAATAATCCCTTGAGTTGAAATAACTGAATCATGGTGCTCGTGATGTTGAACTTGGCTCCGGGTGCTAATGGTGGAGGAATTATGGCTCCTGTGGCTCCGGCTCCATCAAGATCATCATCATCATCGTCGAAAGATGGTTGCATAGCTTGGCGTTCAGTCCTGAACCTAGATTGACGATCTCTTCTATTAGCAGGTGTTGCGATCTCAGCAGCATGCCTAGGTTTTAGTAACTTGTCATCACCTAGGTCTTCGTCTTCAGGATTTATTGCTCGCCCAGGATTATCAATATTCTATTGATGTACTTGAGCGGCGGCTAGAGCAGCTAGTCTCGCCTGTTCTTGTTGGGCAGCCATCCTTTCGATTTTCTGTTGTGCGTTCATTCTGCCAATACGTTGTGGTTCAGGATTGATAGGTAATAACGGTTGACCAGAACTTCGAGTATGGGGCATGCACTAAATAAAAACCTGCAACAAACAAAAATAAAAACTAAACGTAAAAGTACGAGAATCTTTGACCAAAGGGTCTAGTAATTATCACAAACTTATTTGACACTCGTATTCCCCGGCAACGGCGCCAATTTTTGATAATGCTCAATCTACAGCTCTCGTAGGAGTATAAAGCGGTCGTTGTCAAATATATAACCCAACTGGGTTGGGTATCGATTCCATAGGGAATAGCTTGGTCAATAAGTAAGCAAAGGTTACTAGACTTTTGGTGCAAGTCTCGTAAAAAGGGGGGAGTTTTGTCGTGCAAGTAATGTAACCAAAGTAATAAGGAAAAAATGAAAAATAGCAAAGTAAAAAGGAGGAATGTTTAGTAAGCTGTAAAACAATGAGAATTGAGAAGTTGGGGTTATGTCCACCTTCTGAGTTATACGTCTCTATTGGCTATGAGTTGTGCGGAATTCAGACATGCATGTGCTTATAGAGAATTGTATTTGATGGTAAATCCAAGCATCTTTCGACCTAAAAAAGGACTATTTCACTTTAACTCTTTCGAGCTTAAAGCATATCTAACGGTACAAATTCTCCAAGAGGTTAATCCAGTTACGGCACTAACTTTTTAATAGGGGATGGGACCCTATTGCCTTGACATTATCTCTTTTCCAGACATATAACTTGTCTTTCGAACAAGTTAATGCTATACTGGTGTATTCTATGCGTTTGCAACCACAAAGAATTTAGATTAAGATGAAGAGAATAATGATATAAGCAGCATACGTGTCACGAACTCACAAACTCATAACAATAGATAGTATCTCATATGGCTTCCATAACCCCAACAGAGAAGTTTAGTTTCCCATGAGTGCGAAGGAAATCACAATCGACATTGTTATTAGACCACAATAAAGATCTCGTGTAGTAAAGTGTGGTAGGCGTTAGGCGTGAACTCCCTTGCAAAGTAACGTTTCTCTTGTTGTGTAAAATAAGAATTGAATAGATGAATAGAAGAGTAAAAAGTAGAATTAATGGAAGGATTAGAAGAAGAGTTGTAGAGTAATAGAATAATAGAAGAATAGAAGAATGGAAGAATAGAAGAATAGAAGAATAGAAGAATAGAAGAATGAATTAGAAGTAGAATTAATTGTAGTATAATGAATAAAAATCTCTAGCAAAACAGGGTATTTATAACACCCATATCCTATTCCCACTAAGCTACTGCATTACTTAACCCAATCCTACTAGGTTAATGTATTATTATCCTAATCCTAATAAATTACTGCTAGTCCCTAAAGTCTTCAGAATTGTTGTTTTTGCCCGGGACAGATTTTCCATGCGCCACTTTTGGTCTTTGGCATCCAAGATTTCCCTTCCTTCTTTCGTGAAGCTTTCTTTGGCGTCAAGTTATCCATAAAATGCTGAATTCTGCATCATTTATACCTGAAAACTTGATAATCATGTTCGTTAGCTCACTTATAGGAAAAAGGACTAAAAGTGTATGAATTATATAATTTGTTCTCAAAACATGGCTAAAAGATGGGTAAAATATAGCACTATAGGCGTGTAATATCGCCTATCATTAGGCATCATCACATCATCATAACATCCTTCGGCCTTGTTGGGTATCATTATATTGTCATAATATCCTCTAGCCTTGTCGAGAATCATCGCATCATCTAATCTTTAGCCTTGCCAGGTAACATCATATAATCATAATATTCAAATCAATGTCAATAGTAGAGAGCAATACCCACGAGGGGTAAAGTAAAGAACAAGCCCTACGAGGGCTAACGTAAAGAACAAGACCCACAAGGGCTAAAGTAAATAATCATAAAAGAGAAGCAAGGTAGAGCAAATTTCCATAATTCGTCATTCGTCAATATCATATTATTAATAGGTATATATACATACATGAATATCATAACTATAGCCCTACGAGGGCTAACGTAAAGAACAAGACCCACAAGGGCTAAAGTAAATAATCATAAAAGAGAAGAAAGGTAGAGTAAATTTCCATAATTCATCATTTGTCAATATCATATTATCAATAGGTATATATACATACATGAATATCATAAATATCATCGGAATTTACCTAGAATTTATATCATCAATCCAACATCTTTCTTCATCCCATACCAGAGAGATATGTATCTAGATATGATGGGTGGACGGACTCAAGCCATGGTTAAAAGAGTATAAATTCATAAGTTTATTTCCCGGAGTTAACTTCAGGACTAAATCATTATAAAAGTGTAGAAAGGGTCAGAATCTGTTGCAACCAAAATAATTAGTAGTATCAAATCATATATCAAAACTTATCACAATCAAGTCTTTAAAACATCATTATTAACCTCTTTTACATATAAGTTATTCATTAAAATGGGCATTTATTATTATGATGAAATCTATTTAAAGATAGAAAATGGGATTTATCCCTTAGTTAGTGACAATAATAATAACATTATAATCTAATCAAAATCGTATCAATCATCAATGGAACAATCATGAATGTACCAAATATATTCATGCCATCACCAGTATTCATAATGGTATAATAAGTATAAATATATCAATAAGCTACAATCATATCCCTTACAAGGATAGACACTTCTCAGATGGTTAACTCATATCATATTACGACCTTGGGCCCAATAATGTGTTCAAAATAATTATAACATCATAATCATGGACTTTAGCTCATATATATATATGAAACCCAAATCAAAATCATATTTATAAATCATCTCTTTTTAAATAAGCCATAGCTTATTCAAGTCAACTCTACCCCAAACTATAGTTCCAATATCACTAAAATAGAACAAATAAGGTTAATCGTACTAACCATGATTCCAACACTTAATCCACAACCCAAAGCTAGCATTATGTCTTACCCATTTTATGAATTAGTTCAATTTAGAAAGAAGGCAATAGAGTTCTAAAAGGTAGTAAGCATTTCACCGTATGGATCAAAAACCCTCATCTAATCCCCAAACTTTAATAGTCAAGACTAAGTCATTCTACCCATAATAAATCTTAACATTCATATTCACACATAATATATATGACACATCATCTACAAAGAAGAATAGATAGAAGCCCAAAATTGAACTGCAAATTCATACTTCATTCACCAAACGTCCATCTTTACTTCATAATCCTAAAATATCATCACATTATCAAAATCATAATCTATGAATCAATAAGAAAATAACAATACCCATATTGCACCATTGTGCTTTAGGTCTCAAAATGAGACCAAAAATCCTAATTTGGTCCCACTTATGGAAAATACATTCTTGAGGCCAACCCAATATGATATCAATCTCATTGAATCAAAACCCTTGAAAATGGGTGAAATCGAGCAAGCTTTGGGCTAAAATTAAGCCTTTAAACTATTTTGGGGTCTTGGGTTAAGAACTGAGAAATTCATCAAGAAAGTGATGAAATCTTACCTTAATTCGGATAATAATTGGGGTAATATATGTTAAAAGGATACCCAAGTCACCTAAAAGACTCAATTTCAAGATACCACACTCGTTTAACATTTTTATGTCTCAAGGATTAGTGGAAAATGACCCAAATACGGCCTAAAGGGTCCTTTTATACTCATGCCACGTACAGAGGTGTTGATATCATGATCTAGGGATTGCTATCACAATTTTCCAATTGCCATACACTTTTTATGATTGCCTTAGGGTAATTATAGTAGCCCTTATGCAATCACAATGCATTAGCACCAGCAAACTTGAAAATTTATTCAAGTTTTTAAAAATTCCTCGGGGCTCATAAGAAGTCCAATTTTTTCAAATGAACTATGTAACCCCACTAAATTTGATGTTTTGGATGCAATGGGGAAGTTGAATTTTCCATCCGAGGTTGTTTTGACTAAATGTGGATCCTACATCCATATTTCTAATTTTCCAACTTTTTGACCTATAGATCAAAATGAGCTTGGGTACACTTGGACCCAAATCAAAGGTCTATCCAACCTAAAATTGATATTTTAGAGCTACTCGTGTAGTTAGAATTCACATCTGAGATCATTTTACCAATATTTTTATTTGCTATCTATTGGAACCAGCGAAGACTTCTGAGTAGGGAATTGACTTTAAAAAACAAACTTACTTCTTGGTAACTGAACTATTAGTATCACAAAGTCATAAATGACTTGTTACAACCATGGGAAATCCCTAACGGTGAAAATAAGCAAAAAAATAAAAAATAACCTGAAGGGTCATTAGACCTTTTCGACCCAAAAACCTTAAATTCCACAATTTAAATTGAATTTAAAATGATTTAAATGATAAGACTCGAAGAAAAATCATTAAAATAGGGGTTTATAGCTTACCCAAGATTGAAAATGGAAGAAGTCACCCAAAAATTATAAAACTCGAAGCTTCAAATCTATAAAATAATGGAAAAATTGAGAAAAGAATATGTATATAGTTACCAGGTTTTGCTAAAGTAGGCCTTTATCCACTTTATTAGTCAGTGCTAAAGCTCCCGATGACCGCTAAAATAGAATGTTTACTGAGGTGGTAGGCCGCTAAAGCAGGAAAGCCCGCACTAAAACGGCTAGCGCTTTAGTGGGACACTTGATTTTAAAGAGACATACACCATGCTAGCAGGGTTGCAAGAGCATCATATGGCCACTAAAGAGCCATCGTATAAATCACCCAAAGGGCACTTTAGCGGTCAAAACATTTTTTATTATTCCAGCTGGAAATTTGGAAAAAATTTAAGTCTCCATGGATCCCTCTGAATTCATCTAGAATATCAAGGATGCAAAAGAACTACGATACTCTATCAAATTTGATGCTCCAGACTCAAAGACGACATTATATTCTCAAATAGTGTTGTTTCACAAATTGACCCCCAAGACCTAATTTAACAACTTTACAAATCGAGGATCGAAATGAGATACCAACACCATAAAATAATACCAATAATTTGACCAACCTAAAATCAATGTTCTAAATTTGTTGGAGTAGTCCACTTATCCATCTGATGCACAAAACAACAAATGTTGACCGAAGTTAACTATAAAGCCTTTATAACCTTAAAAGCCACAAACTTACATAAATAATATCAAAATGCATTGGGAATCATGCCAATCATCCCGACACCCCAGAAATACCACAAAACAATCATGGGGGGGGGGGGGGTAAATGGTGAAATCATACAAAAATGAATAATTCACAAAAATCACCAAAAATTAAGTCATTACATCATCCACCATTAAAAGTCTAGTCCACCCTTAAACTAAAGCAAAGGGAAAATACCTGAATTAACAAAAAGCTGGGGATAAGTACCACATATATCAGACTTGACCTCTAAAGTAGCCTTATATATAGGTCAATGTCACCACTGGACATTAATCACCAGAATATTTGTAGAATATAACTACCTAACCTCCATAGCTATAATAGAGATGGGATCCTCAACAAAAAACAACTTCTCATCTAACTCAACTGAATCATAATGAATGAAATAAGACTCATCCATAATGTAAGCATGAAAACATGAAAAACTAGAAGAACAGCTAAAGGTTACTAATTGTACCCTTGAATATGACTTGTGGGATGGATTGGTGGTTCACTCATACACTAGGTAGAGTGTTTTGGGTAGTTGTTACCCAAGATATGACTCATATTGGTACGAGTCATATAGGAATATACAAGTGGTTCAAGGCAAGTTGTATGGTACTTTTTTGAGTTATCTTGTGGAATCTGCCCAAGGTACGATTAGTGGGTACGATTGAGTGTACCACTCGTACCCTTAGGTACGAGTTAAGGAGGTTTGACTCATATAAAAACTAGTATGTAGGGTCTTGGAAAGGTCTTGGGTATGATTTGGGGTACCACTCTTACCATATGATATGGATGGCATAGGTGAGTCGTACTCCTAGATGTGGTTTGTTTTAACTTTAAGTCAAGGGTAGTCCGGACATTTCCTAGTTCAAAACCCTTATGTTCTCCATTATGTAACCCTTGGTGGACTCTCATAACACTTATTAAAGTATGGAAACACTTAAAATACTCTCTCAAACTTATTCTTGAAGATTGGAGGCTAGGGTTTCTTTATGTGTTCATCTAAGGGCTCAAGAGTCATGATTCTCTTCGGAATCTTCTTGTGTAAGGCATGTAATCCTTCCCTCATTGTTAGCTCCAATTAAAGGCATGTGTATTTTTTTTATAAAGATTGATTTATGAATCAGGAATACTGGTTTTGGAAACATATGTTGAGGATTTTTATGCATATTGTTTGGAATTGGTTTAAACTATGTTTTTTTACAAGTTTTTTGTAATATTTTACATATATGGGTGTTGGTTGGTTATGGTATAACAAATTTATCTTTGGTAACCCTAATTATGGTGGATTATGCATTATTTTTTGTATTATAAAAGGTATACCATCAACATGTTTGATAAAATGACAAAAGAATGTTTTTACTCTATTGTTGAACTTTCATTCGAACTCTTACATGATTTGGTTTGGTAATGGAACCCTAAATGGATTTACATGGTTTAAATTATATAAATGCTTTAAATATTTGGCATGTTCTAAAATGATTTAGTAAAGGTTTTAAATGGTATACATGGCTTGGAAGAATTAAATAGTAAAGCCTTGGTGGCTATAAAATTTGTTATGTATGTGGGATAAATGAAATCCCCTATGTGGTTTACTATGGTAAATTAAAGGGTATTGTGAAGTCCCTTAAACCTATATAGAGTGGGGTATAGATAGTACTTACAAGTATGGTCGATATGACAATACCACCACCAAACAACCTTGGGTTATAAATAGTTGATGGATTGGTTGGTTGTTTGGTAATGGTTTTAATTAGGAAATAATGGTGATATGTATGGTAAATCCATGGGAGGTACATGTCTAGATGGAGAGGAAATTTGGAAACTCATATTTGTCAATATGAGGTTTGGTCTTGGTGACCGTGTGCATAATGTCACTTTTATATTTGGGGGATGTACTAGTTATCCCAGGTTTTCTTCCTTGGTCACGTGGCTACATACATTGGGGCCCTTCAGCAGGGGGAGATGAAACCATATAGCTCATGGGTGGTTTAGAACAGTAGAGCTACACAAAGCAGGTAAAGGTTTTAATGGCATGCTAAATGCGGTTACCTTTCCTGACATGATTTTATATATATATATATATGTATGTATGTATGTATGTATTTTTATACATTATGGATGGTATTACTAGGCTTTGTATATGGCATTATTTTATCCTTATCCTGAGTGCATGCTAGTGTTCACCCACTAACCCATCTTCGGGTGGCTGTATACCTATGCTATGCAGGGACCGGCCATTCTACTTCTCCTACTTAGTGATCGAATTCAGGGATAGTCGATGTTGTATTGAAGTGGTAGGCTTCCATTGTTAGAAAGGAATCTATTTCATGTCATGGGTTACTTTACATATTTCTTGCCTTTTATAGACTTTGGTTTTTGGCTATGGTCGGGGGCATGTCCCCACTAGGTACTCTTTGGCAAGTCTAAAGGCTTTGTATGGAGAACTGTGGACTTGGGTATGTATGGATTGGTTATGTTTCATATATATATATATATATATATATATATACACACACACACACATAAATGCATTGGGTTATTACAATTGGTTTTGGTTTATGGGTTTTGGCTTTATTTTGGTTTGTCACTGGATGGTTCGACTCGGTTGGGTTGGTCTCAAATATAGAATTGTCCCATAGTCACCGCATAAATAGATATGCTACCTTGTTATATATTGTGATTTTATCTGACTTAAGGTATGCATTTGGTGGTTGGGTTGGGTGATGGGGGAGGTTCCCGATCCCTGTTGGGCTTGGGATTGCCCATTATGATAAGGCCCTGGTTTGGGTTGTGACATCTAACTCATAAGATATATCTCTAATAGTGTAAATAATCTCAGATGGTCCAATATAACTGGGAGTAAGTTTTCCCCTCTTACCAAACCTAATGACATCATTTATGGACAAAACATGAAGGAAAACTCGATCACCAACACTAAATCCAAAGGCACGAAGTCTACAATCCGCATAGAAATTCTGCCTACTCTGAGCCACTCAAAGTATATCCTGAATGACCCAAAATCTATCTAAGGACTCGAGAAGTAATTCCATACCTCAAGGTATAATCTCAAAAACCACAAACTAACTACTTGGAAGCAACGACGTCTACCATATAAAGCCTCAAAATGATCCATCTCAATACTAGAATGGTAGTTATTATTATAAGCAAACTTCACCAATGCTAGATGTTGCTCCCACTGACCTCCAAAGTCCAAAACATAAGCATAGAGAATAGTCCACTCTAAATAACCATCGGTTTGGGGGTGAAAAATTATGCTATGATTAACTCGGGTACCAAACTCTTCCCAAAAAGTCTTCCAAAAGTGAGATGTGAACACTGATTCTCTATATAAGGTGATAGAAATTGTCACCCCATGTAGATGAACTATCTTGTAAAAATAGATATGGGTCAACCTCCCAGTACTAAAATAAACATAAATAGGAATGAAATGAGCATATTTGGTCAATCGATCACGATGACCCAAACACTATCAAACCCACAAAAAGTATGAGGCAACCTTGTCATGAAGTCCATAATTATCCATTCCAATTTTAACTCAAGAATAGGTAACCTCTAAATAAAAATATCTAACCTCAAATGCTTGGCCTTCAACTGATGGAAACATCAGCAACGATTTCATAAATCTGATACATCCTTCCTCATACCACCCCATTAGTAGTGCTATCTCAAATTATGATATATCTTAGTAACTCCCAAATGAATAAAATAATTGATATGATGAGCCTCTAATAAAATCAATATCATTCAAGCACTCATTCTCGGCACACAGACTTGGCCTCCAATCCTTAAAACACCATTTAGATCAAGGAAGACTTTCTTAGCCTCATCAGTTAACACCTTATCTCAAATTACTCTCAACCCAAAATCATCAAACTGATGATCCCAAATCTACTTTATCAGGGAAGACCTATCCTCTATAAATGCCAAAACATACCCAAGTATTAAAAAATTAAGCCTAATTATTTGGTTTAAAAAAATACTGGACCTCTAAGGCCAAAGACCTCTCCTGAGTTAAAAGATGCGCTAAGCTAACCATGCTAGTTGAGGTTTATATCAATGCTAAAATACCTAGACTTATAACCATTGAAAAACTTCATCTTTTGCTGTCAGTAGGGTGGGTACGACTAGGGGTTTGAGTCGTACCCCTTGGACACGAGTTGTATCCTTCTTCCCTCTCTTTCTATATCCTAGAAAATATGGTAAGGGTTACTCATTATGCTAGGTATGAGTGACCCTTCCCTCAATTATATCTAAGGGTATAAGTCATAACTTGGTAAATTATATGGGGTGAGATCTTAGATAGTAATAGACTGATTTTATTACAAGTGGAGCATACGAGTTAGGGGTGAGTCGTACCCTTTGGATACGACTCATGGGCATATGGTCATATCTTAATAGTATGTATGACTTATGAGAATCCTAGGGTATAATTTAGGGTATGACTTGTACCCTAGGGTATGACTACTTAAGTGAGTCATAGGGTTAGTCATACTTCTGGACGGGTTCATTTTTTAGCTTTTAACTTAGGGCCTTATGGTCATTTCCCATTTCCAAAACCATAATCCCTCTCATTATATAAGTGTGTGTATCCTCCTAAACATCCATTTGGATTGATCAAAACAGCCTAAATACTATCTCAAACTCATCATTGAAGAATTGAAGGCTAGGGTTTTAATAGTGGTCTTCAAGAGGAAAAAAAAAGTCAATATTCTTGGCGAATCATATTGTTTAAGGAATATAACTATTCCATGTGCTAAATAACTCTAAACCCATGTATTTCACAATTGGATTAGTAAGTATACATGGTGGTTTTGAAATCAAATAAAAAGGGTTTTGTTGCCTAATGATAAATAATGATGATCCTTACTTAGACTTATGTTTCTGCATATTATTGATAGTAGTTTGCAGACATGAATACTTGTTGTATATGTTCTAGCATGTATGACTTGAGTAACCCGAGTCTTGATGATTTCAACCATGAAATTTTTCCTAGGTAAAGGCATGTACACAAGGTGTTTGTAAAAATATCTAAGTGAGATATCTAGTTACACGATGATGATGCTTTGAACTAGGACAATGGCCTAATATGTATGAATACTTGATAAATGATATTGTAAAGTTAAAATAAGCTATGTACTATTTAATAGATAACCTTAATGGTTTGATAAATAAGAAGGGGTTAGAGTCCCTAGCATGAAAAATGAACTTGAATTATGTATTGAACTACATTGTGGTATATAATTTATAAGGAAGCATGAATGGATTGGAAGGGTCTTGTGGACCATAGTTTGAATTGTATGGTGAGCTGAATTAAGGAACTAGCCTATTGAAATGTTTGAGAAATGAAGGCTCCTATGAAGAATATATGGTCAAATATGGTGTTGAATTGGATAAATGGGTTAAAGTCCTTATGTGTAGTATTGAATGTATGTGAATTCATGGATAAAGGGCTAGAGTCTAAATATCGACTAATGAGAGTTGTGATGGCTTGTGATTAAAGTCCCTTACATTGTGAGATCTTGTGAGGTCGAAGTGCCTCACCAAATGAATTGGGTTGGGGTTAGTGTCCCCTATCTAATATGTAGTGATGTTAGAGTCCCTTTCCTAATGTGTTAGCATATGGTTAGAGTCCCTTGCTTAAATGAATGTGTGTTAGAGTCCCTTACTTAAATGGATTTGTATGTGTTTAGAATCCGTTACTTAATGATATGTGAGTATGGTTAAAGTTCTATGCCTAATAAGAAATGCTTGAGACTATGAGTGTGGAAGGTTAGAGTCTTCTATTTCATCCATTATGAATGAGTGCTTCTAAAGTGTTTATGAGACTAGTACCCGGGGTTGGCATATGATATGTCTATATATGTGGGTAAGGTTATAAATATGATTGAATATGATAGATATATTGAGTTTTTATTGAATGATAATGCTATTTTATCCTTGTCCTTGAGTTACATACTAGATTTCCAACCATTAACTATCTTCAAAATCTATGTTCCCACCCGACATAGAGGCCAAAGCATCTTCGTCTCTTCCAGTACAGTGATAAGATGATTGAAGCAGTTTTTGCATTGTCTTTGGAGTGGTGAGCTTCCTTCCTTCAGAAAACATTCATCCTTCATCTCCTATTTTTAGACTTAGTCATTTGACTCTGTTTAGATATTGTTGGGGGCTTATCTTGATATATACATTTCTAAACTTTGGTTGTATAGAGATATTATAGATGACTATAAACTTGGGTATGTTGATTCATTGATGAATCTAATGAAGTGCTTAGACATTTTTAAGTTATGACTTGTAGTATGTTTTTCGCTATCTCATTAGATGATCTGAATCTAATCAACCCATGTGATTGATATGATGATCTTGATGGGATACCAGGCAAACTCTGGTTTATGTGTGCTTGAGGTCCCCATTTGACATGGCCCAATTTTAGGTAGTGTCAAGGTGGTATCAGAGCCTAGGTTCATAGTCAGTTGGGTGTACACAATATCGTTGTCTAGTAGAGTCTCTTTTATGGGCGTGAAGTGAACCATACTTATAAAAGTGGAGCTATGAGATATTTTTGGAAATATTTCCCTTTCTTGTGTTTCAATATCAAGCTATAGAGTCTAAGATCTTGGATTACTCTTATTTCTATTTGCTATCTTTTATATCATGCCTCTAAGGAAATTTGAGACTCAGATAAACCCTTTTAAGGGCCCTATGGATGAATATCGTCCAAATTTTAGATTTTGAACCAAGGCTAGGGTTGCGCCATCCAACCATCTTTATGGGGTTCCACTTGTCCCCAGCAACCCCAACTATAAGAGTGACCCTCCTATTCCATCACTTCAGAGGGATTCTACTAATACCAAGTTTCATCGCTCAATGAACCTCTTCACTCAATTGGTAGCTTCTCAAGAAGAGCGTGGTGCTCTGGCTACCATTCCATTAGAGGCCATAAAATTGGATAATTTATGAGGTTGAGCTATTGTATGTTATCTAGCATCATTAAGGCTTCATTAATGAAATAGAGATGATCTTCCAAATTATGCATGATTCAGAGATTAAGGTTGTTGAGTTTACTTCCTACCAATTGAAAGATGTAGTGTACCATTTGTACGAGGGGGGGGGGGGGGGAGTTTTCTAAAGGTGTTGATGGTAGTCCCACCATGTGGTAGGACTTCTCTGTGGCTTTCATAGACCGCTTCTTTTCTCAAGAGTTGATGGAGGGAAAGGCGAAAGAGTTTATGAACTTGAAAGGATAATGTCTATTCAACTGTATGCCTTGAAATTGCATCAATTGTCAATGTATGCTCTCGAGATGGTTTCTAGCATGAGGGCTAGAATGCATAAGTTTGTCTCGGGATTTTCTCATGAATTACTCCTTGAGCGCAAGGTGGCCTTGTTGATTGAGAACAAGTGAAAGAAGATAAAAAGAAGAAAGTTGTTTAGGCCTTCTGAGCATAGTGGTGGTGATGGTGTCAAGTGGCTATGAAAGAAGTGAGGGATTTCGAGTTCTTTCTCCTCTGTTAGTGTTTTCTCTCCTTACTCGAAGTTTTTAGGTGATCTTTAAACTCCATTTAATGGTAGGTCCTAGGAACAAGGTTCCTAATTCCAGGATAGTAGTGCCGAATCGGCTCTACCTCACCCTCTTTGCAAATTTTATGGTCATAGTCATTATGGTCAGTGTGATAAAGGAGAAATAGAATTTCCATTGTGGTCAGGTTGGGTACATGTAGCATGAGTGCCGCTCTCTAGCAACCTCTTAGGCCAACAGAGCCCCTATTTCTACTCCAACTACTACCATATTAAAGGGTGTTATATCTGCCTCTATTTTTTTCCTGGCAACAACGTTGGTCTAAACCGCTTGTATGCACTTGCTACTCACTAGGATTGTATGGCATCTCCCGATGTTTTGATGGGTATGTTGAGACTTTTCTCCCATAATGTGTATTTTTTGCTTGATACAGGGTCTACTCTTTCTTATGTGAGCCCATATGTTGTTGTGCATCTTGATTGTTGTCCCAAGAGTTTATTGGTTCCTTTTTCTATTTCTACCCTATTTTGAGACCCTGCAGTTGTTAGAAGGGTCTATAAGGGGTGTGTGATATTGTTTGGTAGTAGGGATACTCTTATAGACTTGATAGAGTTAGACATGGTTAATTTTGATGTCATTTTATAGATGGATTGGTTGTACTCTTGCTATGTTTCCTTAGTTAGTTGGACCCATAGGGTCATGTTCCAATTCTCAAATGATTCAATCATTGTATAAGAAGGTGGTTCCCTAGTGCCTAAGTTCTCTAAGTGTAAGTTTTGGCTGAAAGTCGTAGCTTTTCTTGGTCATGTTATCTTTAGTAAAGGGATCATGGTAGATCTCTAAATGGTCACACCGGTTAAGAAGTGGCCTAGACCTACGACTCCAATTGTTATTCTAAGATTCTTGGGTCTAGCTAGTTACTATAGAAGGTTCGTGGAAAGTTATCTACTATATCTTCCTCGTTGACCAGATTAAACCAAAAAAGGGTCAAGTTCTTGTGGTCTGATGCGTGTGACGGTAGTTTTGAGAAGTTGAAAGATAAACTGACTTCAGCTTCGATTTAACCCTTACCCGAGGGTAGTGACGGTTTTGTGGTTTATTGTGATGCTTCTCGTGTCGATCTTGGTTTCTTGTTGATGCAACATGGTAGAGTGGTGGACTATGCTTCTAGACTGTTGAAAGCTCATGAGAAAAATGGCCCTACTTATGACTAAGAGTTGTTAGACGTAGTTTTTAAGTTAAAGATGTGGTGATATTATCTATAGAGTGTTTATGTTGATATCTTTTCTGATCATAAGAGCCTCCAATATGTGTTTACCCAAAAGGAGTTGAATCTTCAGCAAAAAAACTGGCTTAAGTTATTGAAAGACTTACCATCCTGTTAAGGCAAACGTGGTTGTCGATGCTCTAAGGAGATTGTCCATAGGGAGTTTGGCCAATGTAGATGAGCATAAGTAGAATTACAGAAAGACATAAATTGTTTGGCTAATCTTGGAGTTTGACTTTTGGACTGACGATGGTGGTGTATTTGTGCTTTCGGTATCTCAGTTGTCTTTGGTTGTTACAATAAAGGAAAAGAAAGCATCGGACCCCAACTTGATGAAGATCAAGGGGGATATAGGTCAACACAAAGTTATGGACTTTGTGATTGGTGGTGATGGTATCTTGAGATACCAAGGTAGGATATGTGTTTCCGACATTGATAGATTGAGCGAAAGGGTCATGGCTGAGGCTCATGGATACTGTTATTCAATTTATTTGGTTCCACCAAGATGTATCTTAATCCTAGATAGTTTGCTTGGTGGGGTAAAATATGAAGTGTGATGTGGCTAGTTATGTGGCCAAGTGTATGGTGTGTCAATGAGTGAAAGTTAAGTACATGAGGCTCAGGGGCTTGTATCAAGAAATCTCATTACACGAATAGAAGTGGGAGGCAATTAATATGGATTTCATTACCGGTCTTCCTAGATCCTGGAATTAATGTGATTCCATTTGGGTCATCGTTTAAAGAATTACCAGGTCCTCTCACTTTTTACCCATGAGGACTAATTTCTTGGCGAAAGATTATGCTAAATTGTATCTTGCTGAGATTGTGAAGTTGCACGGTGCTCCAATTTCTATCATTTAGGATTATGGTTCATCCCACTTTTAGAAGTCTTTCTAAAAGGGTTTAGGTACTAGAGTGTGCCTTAGTACCACATTACACCGTCAAATGGATGGACAAGTGGAAAGGACCATCCAAACATTAGAGGATATGTTGTGGTCTTATGTGATTGATTACGGTGATAGTTTTCATGATCACTTTCCTTTGATTAAGTTCGACTATAGAAAGAATTACCGCTTTAGTATTGGTATTTCACCTTCTGAGGCATTGTATGGTAGGAGATGTCGATCTCTTATTGGGTGGATAAGGTTGGCGAATTTAGTTGCTTGGCTCTGATCTAGTTTACCAAGCCTTAGATAAGGTGAAGGTGATTCGTGATAGGTTTAAAACTACTCGAAGTTTCAAAAGTCCTATTCAGATATGAAACATAGGAACTTAGAGTTTAGTGTTGGCAATTGGGTATTCTTAAAAGTGTCTCTCATGAAGAGAGTGATGCAGTTCGGTAAATGGGGGAACCTTATACCCCGGTATGTTGGTCCCTACTTGATTATGAAGATGGTTGGAAATGTTTCCTATGAGTTGGAGTTGCCTTCTAATATGAACTCCATTCACCCAATTTTGCATGTCTCTATGTTGTGGATATATGTGGGTGATTCTTTGTTGGTTGCTCCCTTGAGAAATATTGATATTTCAGGCTCTTTTTCCTATAAGAAGACCTCGATGAGGATATTGGATCACCAAGTTCTCTGGTTACAAATGAAATAGGTAGATTCGATGAAGGTTCTATGGACGAACCAAAAGTCTGAGGAAACTACTTGGTAAGCGAAAGAGGACAAAAAGTCCAAGTATCTGTATTTGTTTCCCATTCAGGAAACTTGGGATGGAGGTATGTGCTGGTCTCCTTTCTTTGATTTATGTCTTATATAGACAATGAGTTAAAGTCCTCAATGCGTTGACTGATTTGTGTCACATTAGACCATGGGTTCAAGTCCCTAATGTTTTGAAATGTGTGTTTTGTTGTGACGGGTTTAAGTTCCTAATATCTATTGTTGAATTATGTCTTTGGTAGAAGATGGGTACAAGTCCCTAATCCTTAAATTGAGTAATTATCCTTAATGTGTTGATGGGTTGAAGTCCTTAAGTTGTGAAATGAGTAAGTGTTGATAAGCAAGGGTTTGAATCCCTAATCTTTGAAATGAACAAGTTTTGTGATAAATAATGGGTTTGAGTCCTAAAGATGATGACGTGAATGAATGATTGACAATGAGCATAGCGTGTGTTATATCCATATTGTGTGCTTGTTGTTACTTATTTCAATGATATTTTGATATTTGATAATGTCCTGACTTGTGTTTATTGCTTTCCCTACCACTCATTCGAGGACGAATGATCCAAGTAGGGGAGAATTGAAACACCTAGACTTAGAACCATCGAAAAACTTCATCTTTTGGTGTCATGAGGGTGGGTATGACTAGGGTCTTGATTCACACCCCTTGGATATGAGACGTATCCTTCTTCTTCTACCCTTACTTATCCTAGGTAGTGTGGTGAGGTTCACTCATTATCCTAGGTTTGAGTGACTGTCCGCTCAATCGTATTTAAGGGTATGAGTCATATGAGGTGAGGTCTTAGATTTCAGTGGACTATGAGTGAAGGATACTATTTAGGGGTGCGTCATACCCTTTGGATACACCTTATGGGTATATGTTTTTATCCTTAATAGTGTGTGTGACCTAGGAGAAGCCTAGGGTACGAGTCAGGGTACTACTCGTACCCTAGGGTATGACTACTTAAGTGAGTCGTACGTTTGGATGGGTTCAAATTTTGGCTTTTAACTAAGGGCCTTGTGGTAATTTCCCAAGTCTAAAATCCTAAGCCCTCTCATTATATAAGTGTGTGTAGCCTCCTAAATATATATTGTGATGAATCAAACACCTAAAACACTCTCTCAAACTCATCTTTGAAGAATTGGAGGCTAGGGTTTCAAGAGTGGTCTTCAAGAGGTAAAGAGGAGTCAATATACTTGGTAATTTATCTTGTTTAAAGCATGTAAGTCTTCCTATTTCTAATTAACTCTAAATCCATGTATTTCACACCTCGATTAGTAAGTGTACATGGTAGTTTTGAAATCAAATGAAAAGGGTTTTATTGCCTAATGATGAATAATGATTATCCATGCTTAGACTTATGGTTATACATGTTATTGATGGTTTTTCACACATTAATACTTGTTGTATATGGTATATCATGTGGGTCTTGAGTAACCCTAGTCTTGATGATTTATACCATAAAACTGGCCATGGGTAAAGGCATGTACACAAGGTATTTGTGAGATGTCTAAGTAAGATGTCTAGTTTCATGATGATGATGCTTTGAACTAGGGCAATGGTCCAATATGTATGAATGCTTGATAAATAATACTATTAAGGTAAAATGAGCCATGTATGTATAGTTGATGACCTTGATGGTTTGATAAATAAGAAGGGGGTTAAAGTCCCTAGAATCAAAATGAACTTGAATTGTGTATTGAACTAAATTATGGTAAAGAATTTCTAGGGATGTTTGAATGGCTTGTAAGGGTCTTGAGGGTGATAGTTTGAATTGTATGATGAGTTTAATTAAGGCATTGTCCTATTGAAATGGTCGATAAATGAAGGCTCCCATAAAGACCATGTGGTCAAGTATGGTGTTGAATTGACTGAATGGATTAAAGTCCTTATGTGTAGAATTGAATGTCTGTGGATGAATGGACAAAGGTTTAGGGTCCCAATGTTGACTAATTAGAGTCATGATGGATTTTGGTTAAAGTCCCTTTCATAATGGGATCTCATGAGGTTAAAGTGCCTCGCCAAATGAATTAGCTTGGGGTTAGTGTCCCCTATCTAATATGAAATGAGGTTACAATCCCTTGCCTAATGTGTGAGCATGTGGTTAGAGTCCATTACTTGAATGAATGTGTATGAGTAGTTAAAGTCCCTCACCGAATGGATCTGTATATGTTTTGAATCCCTTACTTGATGTTATGTTAATATAATTAGTCCTATGCCTAATAAGAAATAATTGAATCTATCAGTGTGAAAGGTTGTAGTCGTCCATTGCATGCATGATGAATGAGTGCTTCCTACGTGTTGTTGAGACTTGTCCCATTGGTTAGCATGTGATATGTCTATATGTATGAGTAAGGTTAAGAATGTGATTGAATATGATATATTTATTGACTTCTTGTTGAATGATAATGCTATTTTAACCTTATCCTTGAGTTACATGTTTGTGTTCCCACTGTGAACAGTCTTCGAATGCTATTTCCCCATGCGACATAGGGGCCGTAGCATCTTCCTCTCTTCTTGCGAAGTGATTGGAGTGGTGATCTTCCTTCCTTTGGAAGACAATCACCCTTGATCTCTGTCTTTAGACTTAGTCCTTTGACTTGGTTTGGCTATTGTAGGGGGATTGTACTGACATATACATTTCTAAACTTTGGTTGTATAGAGGTATTGTGGATGGCTGTGTACTTGGGTAAATTGGTTAGTTGATGAATCTAATGAAGTTCTTAGACATGTTTAAGTTATAACCTGTAGAATGTTTTCCGCTATCTCATTATATGGTCGGGATCCACCCGACCCATGTCATTGATTAAAGTGTTGATTGCGATGGGTTATTGGGCGACCTCTGGTTCATGTGGCCTTGAGGTGCCCATACGACATGGCCCAATTTTGGGTCGTGTCATAGGCATCCACAACCACATTATCCTTGCCCGGATGATAGAGAATAATAGGGTTATAATCCTTTAGCAACTCAAGCCAATGATTCTGCCTCATATTAAGATATTGCTAGGTGAAGAAAATCTATTGTGATTCGACAAGATCTCACAATGAACTCCATACATATAGTGCCTCCATAACTTCAAAGTAAAACAATCGCGCACAACTTGAAATCATGGGTAGTGTAATTCTTCTCCTAGTACTTCAACTGACGAGAAGCATAATCAATCACTTTACCCTTTTGCATCAACACAACACCTATGACACGACCCAAAACTGGGACTTGTCGTATGGGCATATCAAGACCAACTAGGACTAGAGATCGCTCCGTTAACCCAACCTAACCATCACATCAATCCTCATGTATCATATGAACTCCGATCATAAGAGGAAACAAGACTAGCAATCATAACATAATAAATGTCTAATCCAACATACCCAAGTCCATAGTCTTCCCCAAGCCTCTTCCAATCCAATGTCTATAATATGTCGGGACATGCCCCCGATAATAGCACAAAACCAAGTCTAATACAAGTCTATGACATAAGATAGAAAGACAATGAAATGTATGCCTTTTGAAGTATAGAAGCTCACCACTTCAAAGTCAACACACGATCCGCTCAAGCACCTGGTCACTGCAAAGGAAGAGAAGAAGATGCTTCGACCCCTGTGTCGTATGGGGATACAACATTCGGAGATGGTTAGCAGTTGGAGCGCTAGAATATAACTCAGGGGTAAGGATAAAATAGCATCATTATTCAATACCTAGTCAAACCATCATTATCCACCACATTTATACACATAGACATGTAGATATATATAGATACATCATGTGTCAAAAAGATAACAAGACCATAGCATGTGTTTCAAAGCACCCAGTCATGAAACTTGACGTAGAGGACTCTAAGTTTCCACCTGCGTAGGTTATATCAAGCGAAAGGACACTAACCCTAAGTCGTCTTATTATGCAAGTGAACACTAACCTTAACCCTTTTACTAGACAAGTGGATTCTAACCAGAAGCCATTTTGTTAGACAAGTGGACTCTAACCACTAGCCATATTATCAAACAAGTGGACTCTAACCACATGACATCTTATTACGTAAGTGGACTCTAAACACAAGTCATCATGTCCATTACTAATTGACATTGGGACTATAACCCCTTGTCCATGCATTCACATCCACTGAATTCGATATTTAAGGACTTTAACCTAGTTTGCCATTTCAATCCATCAAGGTCACAATTCAACACCATACATGACCACAAGGTCTTTATGAACCATTTATCAATCAATCAGATTAATTGTCTGATATCTTAGTTTCAAGTACCATTCAAGTCAACTTGTGGTCATCCAGACCTTTATCAATCATTTATTAGCATTCTTAAATCAAGCCTTAGTTCAAACATAATTGAATTCCATGCTTAAGGAATCAAACCCCTTTTAACCAAAACAACCACCAAGGTCACCAGTTAACTCATTAAAGGGCCTAAAAGGCCTTTACAAGGTCATTTACTAATCATTATTACTCATTAAGCCATTACCTTAGTTCAAATCACCATCAACATGTGACTAGTTATTTCTAGTAGGCATTTTCACAAACACCTTCAGGGTATACCATTACCATGACCAAAACCTAAGTGAAAACAATCAATAGTAGGGTTACTCATGACTCACTTGTTATACCACAATCAATAAGCACCCATATGTTCCAATGATCACCGAAAACATCTATACACATAAGTTTAAACAAGAGTAAAATTACCCATCACTACACATCAAAACCCTCAACATTTGATTACAAAACCACCATTAAAGATTCATAAACAATGTTTAAATAACATAATATTTGAGATATAATAATAAGGGAATAGTCACATGCCTTATACAACATGATTCACGAAAAGATTCTTGACCCCCTTAGCCTATAGATGAATACTCTTGAAACCCTAGACTCCAATTTTGTTTAAGGAGTTTTTTAGAGTGTTTTGGAACTTGTATATTTGAAGAATTAAGGGCCAAATAAGGTTATAAGTCATGGGTCATAAGGGTTGAGGGGTGGGAAATTCCTAAAACGCCCTCATCTTAAAAGCTGAAAGTTGCACACAGGAGGGTATGAGTTCCACACCCAAGTTTTACTATATGGTACGAGTGGTACCATAAATCATACCCTAGGCTTCACCATGGACCCCTAAACCATTCAACATATGACCATGCTAATCTAACGCGTACCTTAGGGTACGAATTGCACCCTAGATCCTACTTTGAGTCGTATCTTGGATAGATTCAACTAGGCTAAGCATATGGCATCATACGGCCCATACCCTAACATACAAATTGGGAGGATCTAAAGCGTACCTTAGACATAATGTAATACCTACCACACTACCTATCATATGAGTGAGGGGACCCCAAGTCGTATCCTAGGGTATGACTAGTTCCCTTGAGTCATACCATGCCCAGAAACTTCAACAAAGGGAATTTTTTCCTAAGGGTCCAAAGTCTAGGTGCTTCAATTCTCCCCTATGTGGATTATTCGCCCTTAAATGATGGACAAGGAAAGCACAAGCATATGTTAACACATTATTACAAATCAACCTAACCTTTAACCAAATTAGAAAATAAAGACATACAGAAAGGATAAGATATATGCCATTATTATTATCACTCAACCATTCATTCAATTGACTTTGGGACTCAAACCCATAGTCTATCAAAACATTTTCTCAATTCAAAGTTTAGGGACTTGAACCCATGTCCTATAAAAGACATAAATCAAGTTAGTAAGATTAACACATACCTCAACCATGAGTTTTTCAAATGACAAACAAATGTGGATACTTGAACTTCAAGTTCTCTTCCATCTCCTATATAGCTTCCTTGGACTTTTGGTTCCTCCATCAAACCTTCACCGAAGCCACCTCTTTTGTCCGGAACCGGAAAACTTACTAATCCAATATCCTCACTAGGACCTCCTGATAGGACAAAGAGTCTGAAACACCAACATCCTCCAAAGGATCACCTATACATTTTTGCAAAATGGACACATGGAATACCGAATGAATGGAACTCAAACTAGAAAGAAACTCCAATTCGTAGGCAACATTCTCAACCTTTTTTTAAATTAAATATAGACAAATATATCAGGGGGTTAACTTTCTCTTCTTACAAAACCTCATTACTCCCTTCAAGGGAGATACCTTCAAGAATACCTAATCGTCAATATTAAACTCGAAATCCCTATCCCTTATATCTGCAAAGGACTTTTGGAGACTTTGATCGACTTTAAGCCTATCACGAATCACCTTCACCTTTTCCAAGGCCTGGTAAACCAAATCGAGGACAAACAACTTACCTTCACCAACCTCATACTAACCTATAGAAGATCGACACCTCCTACCATACAATTCGTCCAAAGGTGCCATACCAATGCTACAGTGGTAACTATTCATACGAACTACCACAATAATCAATCACAAAACAATGCACATATCTTCTAATATTTGGATATTCATCTCCATTTGTCCATCCATCTGCGGGTGAAAAGCAGTGCTAAGGCACACCTTAGTTCCCAAACCTTTTTGAAACGACTTTCAAAAATATGATAAGAATGGAGTACCACGATTCGACATGATAGAAACCAGAGCACCATGAAACTTCACAATCTCTGCAAGATACAACTTAGCATATTCCTGTATCGAATAACTAGTACTCACTAGCAAGAAGTGAGTAGACTTGGTCATTATATCCATAATGACCCAAATAGAATAACATTGATTTTGGGATCGGGGAAAACCAGTGACAAAATCCATATTAATCACTTTCCACTTCCATTCAGGCAAATCTATCTTGTGATACAAACCACGAGGTCTCAAATACTTAACTTTCAGCTATTGATAACTTATACACTTAGCCACAAAGCTATCCACATCTTGTTTCATATTAATCACTCAATAAAACTCCCTAAGATCATTATACAACTTCATAGAATCAGAATAAATAGCAAACCTCGATCCATGAGCCTTAGCTATAATCTTTTCCCTCACTCCATCGACATCGGGAACACATAGCCTACCTTGGTACCTCAAGATACCACCACCTATTGCAAAATTGATAACCTTTTGTTAACCACATTACTCTTAATCTTCATAAAATTGGGATCCAACATTTGTTTTTCCTTTATCTCTACAAAAAGAGACGACTAGGATACTGGATTCACAAACACACCACCATCCTCAGAGTCTATGAAACGAACTCTAAGATTAGCCAAACAATGAATGTCCTTCACCAAATCCGCTTAGCCTTATCCACATGAGCTAAACTCCTCATGGATAACCTGCTAAGAGCATCAGCAACTACATTATCTTTACCTGGATTGTAATGGAGGCTCATATCGTAGTCCTTTAGCAACTCAAGCTATCTTCGTTGCCTGAGATTCAACTCTTTTTGAGTGAACACATATTGTTGGCTCTTATGATTAGAAAATATGCTAACATGAACCCCATAGAGATAGTGATTCCAAATCTTCAATGCAAAAACGACGGCTAATAACTCCAAATTAGGAGAAGCATTATAATACACTACAAAACAGTCATTACCCTCGGGCTAGGTCAAACTGGAGTCGAAGTTAATTTATCGTTCAACTTCTCAAAACTAACCTCACACGTATCCAACCAGAAAAACTTGACCATCTTCTGGGTAAACTTAGTCAATGGAGAAGGTGTAGTCAAAAAATGTTCCACAAATATCCTATAGTAACCAGCTAGACCCAAGAAGCTCTGAATATTAGTTAGAGTCAAAATTCTAGGCCACTTCTTAACCTCCGCAACCTTTATAGATCCACTATGATCCCTTCACTAGAGATAACATGACCAAGGAAAGTCACACCCTTCAACCAAAACTCACACATTGAGAACTTGGCAAACAAAAGATGATCCTTCAAGATTTGGAACACAACATGGAGGTCACCTTAGAATAGATCAAGATGTCAACAATGAATAAAATGAAAAACAAATCCAAAAATGGATGAAAAGCCCTATTCATCAAATCCATGACTACTGCTAGGGCTGGTTAACCCAAAAGACATGACTAAGAACTGATAGTGACCATACCAAGTCCTGAAGGTAGTCTTAGGGATATCCTCTTTCCTAATCATAAGTTGATGATAACCTGACCTAAGATTAATCTTAGAGAAACACTTCTTACCTTAAAGTTGATCAAACAAATCATTGATCCTAGGAAGAGGATATTTATTCTTTATAGTCTCCTTATTCAACTGACTATAGTCAATGCACATTAGAAGGGAATTACCCTTCCTATGCACAAACAACATGGGAGCAGCCTAAGAAAACATACTAGGACAAATACAACTTTTATCAAAGAGATCCTTCAATTGCTCTTTAAGCTCATTCATCTCCGCTGGAGCCATTCTATAAGGAGGGATAAAAATTGGATAAGTATTTGAAACAAGATCAATTCCAAAAAATCTTTCCCTATCAGGAGAAACACCAGGTAGGTCATTGAAAAAGACGGGGAACTCATTAACCATAGGAACAGATTCTAAAGAAGGACCTTCTGAGTTAGAATATTTAAATCGGATAAATTGATACAAACACCCTTTAGAAATTAACCTTTAGGCGCTAAAATATGAGATGAACCTCCCCTTAGGTAATAAAGAACCCCTTTCCCATACAATGACCAGCTAATTAGGGAATTTAGACATGACCTTATGGGTCCGACAATCTAAGAAATAATAGCATGAATGCAACCAATCTATCCCTAAAATAACATCAAAATTAACCATAGCTAACTCTATCAAGTCTACCAGAATTTCTCTACTACCAACTGCTACCACATACCCTTTATAGACTCTTTTAACAACCACAAAGTCTCCTAGTAGGGTAGAAATAGAAAAAGGAACAAACAGACACTTGGGACCAAAACCAAAATGCACATCTACAAATAGGGTCACATAAGAGAGTGTGGATCCAGAATCAATCAAATAATACACATCATGGGATAAAAGTCTCAACATACCCGTAATAATATTTGGAGACACCTTGGAGTCCTGGATAGTAGTAAGTACATATAAGTAATTCTTCCTAGTATTGGTACCAGAAACAGAAGAAGCACCGTTCAGTAATAGAGTAGATGAAGTAGGAGTAGGGGCCATGTTGGCCTAAGAAGATACTATAAAAGGGCACTCTTATTGCATGTACCTAATATGACCACATCTAAACCATATGTTCCTCTCCTTCTTATATTGGCTATGATGACGCTGACCATAAAAATCTATAAATAGTGTAGGATGGAGCCGACTGAGCCTTGCTAGCCTGAGATTAGATACCCTATGCCCTAGGAACATTACTACTCTAAAAATGTCTATCTCCCGATGATCTTAAGTAGGGAGTACTAGTTGTGGAATTGGAATTGGGACTCACCCAATTTTCTCTTGGAGCACTTGCCAAAAAAATTGGGCCTCCACTTTGGTAGAAAATCGAGACCTTTTGCTCTACCTCTTATTCATATTAAATTTTTTCTTTCTCTCTTCCTTGTCTTATTGCATGTACATAACCAATCTAGAGATATCAATATCTTTGATCAATAAAGCCATCTTACTCTTAAGAACCATCTTATGAGATGATCCCGAGACAAACTTTCTTATATGAGCCCTCATATCTGATGTTATCTTCGAAGCATCCCTAGAAAGTTGGTGAAATTTCATGTTATACTCCTTGATTGGAAATTTTCCTTGCTTTATATTAATAAAATCCTCCACCTTTACTTCCCTCAACTCTAGAGGAAAGAAGCACTCAAGAAAATCATTGGTGAAATCCTCCCATAAAGATGACTTATCAACATCACCCCTTGTCCATTCCCACTCCTCATAATATTAGTATGCCATGTCCTTCAACTAATAGTATGCAAAATACACCCTTTCCACATTACTAGCATGCATAACTATGAAAATATTTTCCATCTCATTCAAAAAACCTTGGGGATGTTCCTACACCTTAACACTAATAAAGGTTGAAGGACTCAACCTCATAAATTGGCCAATCCTTGTGGCCTTAGAAGATGGAGTAGAAGATAAACCACACTCAGCCTGAGAAGTTACAAATTGATCAATCATATTAATCGACTGATGAAACTCACCATTTGACACATCAGCCTAAGGAACCGGTAGAGGACTAGAGGGAACTGGTAGAACTCATAGACCATTAGGTATCGTACCCCTCGGATGAGTATAGAATCCATAAGTAGAGAGATTTTTATCAACATTGTCCCCACTTGGGATAGAAGGGTTTCCTGAAACTTCAAATCTTCTTGGAAGCATAATCTGAAAGATGAGCAAACAAAAATTAGAAGGATCCAAAACCCTAAACGCTATAGCTCAAAATAAGATAACAACAAAATAAAACATTCCTAAATGCCTTGTATCATCTCTCTTATAAGTGTGGTATGCTACATACCTATAAAAGACACTCTACTTGGCATGGCTTTATGGACACCTAACTAGCCATGAACCTAGACTCGGATATCAACTTGACATGACCTAAAATTGGGCCTTATTATATGGGTATATCAAGCCCAACTAGGATAGGAGATCACCACATGAACCAAACCTAACCATTACATCAATCCTCAAGTATCGGCTGAACTCCAATTGTATAGTAAAATAGCAAAACCAGACTAGAAATCATTACTTAAGAAATGTCAAATCCAACCATTAATGTCAACATGCTAAACAACATACCCAAGTCCACAGTCTTCAACAAGCCTACCACGACACGCCCTCAACAATAGCCAAAAATAGAGTTTAATATAATTCTATGACATAAGATAGAAAGACTATGAAATAGATGTCTTTCAAAGTATAGAAGATCACCACTTCAAAGTCAACACACAATCCGCTGGAGCACCAGGTAACTGCGCAGGAAGAAAAGAAAATGCTCTAGGCCCAGTGTCACATGGGGTACAGCATTCAGAGATGATTATCCGTTGGAGCACTAGCATATAACTGAAGGGTAAGGATAAAATAGTGCCATTATTCAATACCAAGTAAAAGCATTATAAGCCACAATATTTATACAAATAGACATGTAAATATATATAGATACATCAAGTGTCAAAAGGATAACATGGCTATAGTATGCATTTCAAAGCACCCAATCATGAACCATAAAGTAGAGGACTCTAAACATCCACCTGAGTAGGTTATATCAAGCAAGAGCACTCTAACCCCAAGCCATCTTATTATGCAAGTGGACTATAACCTCAAGCCTTTTTCCATACAAGTGGACTCTAACCATAAGCTATTTTTTTAGACAAGTGGACTCTAACCACTAGCCATCTTATTTAACAAGTGGACTTTAACTATAAGCCATCTTATTACGCAAGTAGACTCTAACCACAAGCCATCGTGTCCATTACTAGTCGATATTGGGACTCTTAACCCTTTGTCCATGCATTCACATCCACTTAGCTATAATTCAACACCATACATAACCACAAGATATTTATGAACCATTTATCAATCCATTACCTTAATAGGCCAATGCCTTATTTTAAAATACCATTTAAGTCAAGTTATGGTCATCAAGAGCTCTATTAAATGATTCATAAGCATTCTTAAACCAATCTTTAGTTCAAACATAATTCAATTTCATGATTAGGAAATCAATCTCCTTTTTAACCAAACCAACCATCAAGGTTACCAATTAACTCATTAAAGGTACAACAAGGACTTTAAAAGGTCATTTACTAATCATTCTTACTAATTAAGCCATTACTTTAGTTTAAATCACCATCAACATGTGACTAATTATTTCTAGTATATATTTTCACAAACACCTTGAGGGCATACCTTTATCATAACCAAAATCTAAGTAAACACCATCAATATTAGGGTTACTCATGACCAATTTGTTAAACCAAAATAAATAAGAACCCACATGTACCAATCATGACCAAAAACAAGTATACACATAAGTTTAAGCAAGAATAAACATTACCCATCACTATACATCACAACCCTTGATATTTGTTTCAAAAACCACCATTAAAGATTCCTAAACAACGTTTAAATAACATGATATTTGAAAAATAATAATAAGGGACGGTCATATGCCTTATACAAGATGATTCATGGAAAGATTGTTGACCCCCTTAGCCTTTAGATGAACACTCTTAAGACCCTATCATCCAATCTTGTTGGGGGAGTTTTTTAGAGTGTTTTGGAATGTTTTTGAACGTGTATATGGGAAAAATGAAAGCCCAAATAATGTTACAAGTCATGGGTTATAACGGTTGAGAGGTGGGAATGTATAAAATGCCCTCAGCTTAAAAGATGAAAGTTGTTCTTCGAGGGTATGAGTTCCATACCCATGTCATACCCTAGGTATGATTGGTACCCTAACTTGTACCCTAGGCTTCACTATGGATCCCTAAATTGTTCAACATATAACTATGTAAGCTATCTCATACCTTAGGGTATGAATGGTACCCTAGACCATACCTTGAATCATACCTTAGGTTATGAATGGTACCCTTAACCATACCTTGAGTAATACCTTGGATAGATTTAACTCGGCTAAGCATAAGGCATCATATGTGTAAAACCCCTCATTTTGGTCTAGAATGAAAAATCATCATTTCTATGTGTAGATGATCCAAAAGCCATAAATCCTAGGAAAATTTGGCATGTTAATTAATTATGTAGTCTGGGAACCTATTTTAGAATAAATTGAGAACATAGAGGTCCCTAAACTCAAGGACGAGTTGAAAGCTTTCCTATCATTTGAGTTTGAGTGAGAGTCAAAACTTGAGTCAGATTCAATTAAACATAACTCCTTATATATGAATAACTAGGTGTCCTACTATATATCAAATGAAATCGCTTTGAATTATCTTTCCAAAGATACCAATTTTTCCCAAATATGAGATCGAAGAAAAATGTTATACCTATTTTATTTTAGCATGTCTGTCTGTCGATAAGTGATGACCTGAGCTGATAAGTTATAACATATGTGATGACCTATCAGTCATATCATCAGCCCAAGGTAGTAACTCAAAAAAATCAGCCTCTGAGTGATGAACGTGCGTGATAAGTTATCATATATGTGACGACCTATCAGCCAAGGTCGTCACCATTAAAATTCAGCATTTTCTAAATGATTTTGGAGAGGTATTTTGGTATTTTTCCTTCACTCCATAACTCCATAAACACTAAAGGCAACCTCCTTTTCACAAAAAAAAAACACTCCTTTCTCTCAAATCATCTCAAGAACCAAACCCTAGGGCCTCAACCTAAGATTCAAGATCCCACAAAATTTCACAATTAAATTTCAAAATTGTTCAAGAATTAGAATCCCCAAACTAAGATCTTTAAGAATCATCCATCAAAAGAAGAAATAGAGTCCCAAAAGGAAGTGTTCATCTAAATTTTATAATCAAAGGTATGTGGGGTTTATCCTAAAAAATACATGGACTTGTAAACACTAGAACATGATTTAAATATTATCAAGCATAAATTTAGAAAATGGGTTTTGAAATACATGATTTTATTATACATTATGAATATGTAATTTTACTGTTGATTTGGTCTTTAGTCGTTTTACCCCCTTTAAATTGATTTACATGTATATGTATATGTATGAAGATTTAGATTGAAAATTGTTTGAGACCAAAACTTATGAAATCACTCTCTTGTTTTAACTTTAAGTTTATGATGTTAATGTGAAGGATTTGAAATGCATGATTTATGGCTTGAAAATAGTTTACTCAAATACCATAGTATTTTGAGCATGATTTAGAAATTTTGAGAGGGAGTTTCTTGACATAAATGTGTTTTGTTAAAGAGAGAAAGATTTGCATAAGATTAAGAATTTTTCACATGACCACCTTGTATCATTGAAATGTTTTCAAAGAGAGTTGCATACATGTGTTTACATAAGTTTTTTAAAAAAGGGTTCTTCGAACTGATTTATCGATATGGTGGTCTCGAATTATAATTAACTAACAATAGCTCAGAGATGTGACTTGTCAATGATATGACGATACCATAAGTATGTGTGCCATAACTAAGTATGTTTTCAGAGTATGTTTTCAGATAATGCATGTTTTAAAGAGTTAAAAATAGGCATAAAAAGGGTTAAGTGGTGACTCGAAGAAGTCTTGAGTTCAAGTAACTCTTAACCTAAAACCGTATTTGCCGATATGGGTAGATAATTATTGTATGCTGGCACTGGCCTCATGGCGTAGTAGATTTAGAGACTCCGACCCTTGTGGCACAATTGGTTTGGGGACTTGGATGCCGAGTTAATGGCAGATTCCATATAGCCCATAGAATTTTAGACTTGTAGGGTATACCACCTAGCGTAGATGTAAAAAAAGAGTGTCATAGAGTTCATATGATTTTACAGAGTCTTTCAAAATGCCCATGTGATTCTTACTACACGATATATTTATGAACTATTTTAAATTGCTCTCATATATGTTGAATATAAATTATTATTTTTTATTTTCTCTGCTTACCAGTACATCTGTATTGATCCTTTACCTCCCAGGTTTGGAGGCTCAATATAGGGGTCCAGCTAAACAGTAGTGTATTTCAAAGAAAAGTGATCTGTGCAGTGGTGAGCCTTCTTTGTTACAGAAGGACTATTTATTTTAGATTATGTTATTCCATTTGTTTTGGTCTACTGGGGGCCTTGTCCTAGTTTTTAGATAGTTGTAACTTAATTATGTAGTAGTGATTTCACAGATTATTCCAAATGTTATTTATTTGATTTTGAATTTCATTCCTTATTGTTAAACTGAACCAAGAGTTTTTGACCATGTTTCTATATTAAATTATATTTTTGTATTTTTTTATTATATTAATATTGTACATAATTAGCAGATAGTGTAGGACGTTTGGGCCTTCATGGTTCGGGATGTCCGTCATGGCCAGGACCATAGTTTGGGTCATGACAAACTTGATATTAGAGAACGGTTCATGGTCCCAGGGTGTCTATGAAATCATATTGGATAGAGTATTGTTTATGAGTGTGTCACACGCAACACTTATAAGCAGAAGGCTACAAGGCATTTAGGAATGTCTCTTTTTCTTTATGTTCTAATTCATGATATAGAGTCAGAATATTCCTTTTTCATATTCGAATTCTTGCTATGGTGTCACCCATATGAAAGAAAAGTTATCCCAATTCTTTCTTACTTTGATGTGCTCAGATATATCTTATTATTAGGGTGATTCAAGTGCAAGAGTTTAGAGTCTAAATGGTATGGTACTTTCTGATTGAGTCATATAAGATTTTAAAAATTGTGTAACGGCTTGAGAAGGGTCTGTTAGTGCTTCAAAGTGTACTGATTCTAGTGTGAGCTTTGATTCTTATGAGATCATATTTTTCAGCCTGCAATATTAAGTGTATTCAGCCCTTTTCAAAAAAAATTATGTTGCATAGGTCATGCCTAAAAATGGGAATGACGTGTAGCAGAATGATGGAAACTTATTTCCACCTAAATACTAATATAAGTTAAAGTATTATTTTCATAACCTATTGGTAGTGATATTGGACCAATAAGTTAGTGATGTGAAGTCACTAAGTTAGAATTCAGAGTAAGGATGACTTTTGTATAGCCAAATATTTTAGTTGGATAATCGATGTTTGAGGATAATTTACCCGTTTATAGTGATAGACTAATGGGGTAGCTAGTAGCAATTGTGGATTGTATGGTAGTCTGTGGTGGAAGTGTTGACTTAGATTTTTATTTATTATCATTGTGTTGTTGAAATTAAAAGTCTAGTCAGGCCGTGTGTGGCTCTTTCGATTCACTAGTATAGTTACCTTGACAATCATCTCATTTCCTTGTTGAAAACACAAAATCAAAGTCTAGTGAAGCCGTGTGAGTCCTATTTCGATTCAATAGAAACTTATTGTTCATCTTGTTGTTCTTGTGTTGGTTAGAACTGGGGGTTTAGAGGCGTAATAGCAAGAAAAGTGGTAAGTGCAGATTATTGAATATATGTATAGCTGAGTTTTTTTGCATGAGATTGAGTTGGTAATAATTGATACATCCTTGTGTGTTATTTTAGTAAAATATAGGGAAGGAGTTATTAGTTAAGGTGAATTATTGTTGCTTGAAGTATGAAAATGGCTAGGTTAGCCAGTAAATAATAATTATAGACTTATGGTTGTTTGTGGAATTTGAAAGTAGACTAAATATACGTTTGGGTAAGTAAATTTGATGTTATAAAGCCGTATAAGTAGATAAGATTGTATGGGGTTATATAAGATTAAGGTTGACCATGTCTATTATGTGACTTTACCCATTGACCTTCTTTTCGTTGGTAGTTGTAAACTAGTATAATTTGTGAGAAGGTATGTAGTAGATTTTTTAGGTATAGTAGTAATGTCATAAAGATATTTTATTCATGGGTAGTATCTAGATAAAATAAGGTATTTAGGTAGGATGTTCCAATTTGGTAGGCTAGTATATTATGTTGTATTTTTCATTGATAGTAGATGATTGATGCTACACTATAGACTTGAATTTAAATGTACAATGTGGTTGTAAGAATAGTGGCTTAATATTAATGATGTATGTTTTGCAATAATTATGTGTAAGGTTGGGTTGTAAATCATGTTTAGCACTAGATATTAAGTTTGAACAAATGATGTCCATGAAAGTGGATATGATGATTTCTTGGTTAATAATACTAGTTATATGGAAGTGATCTAATAGGCTTGAACGGTGTATGCAAGAGATTAAGTTTATTTGATTCGTAATGAAGTATGATGTTGTATGCATGATGTAGAAGTATTCCCAAGGTGATATGAGGTTGTGGTATTTTTATAAGGCTACTATATGTTGCGTGTGGCTAGTAGTACCGTTGAGTTGCTCGATAGAGAAATAATAGTAGTTGGCACATGGTGTTCTAAATGGACAAGTTAAGGAGTTTTGACTGATAGTGTTGATCCTTTTGATATGATCTTAATCCTCATGGTAGAGAGATATAAGTTTAGGGTCCGATATTGGTAGGCTATGACTGAAGAAGTATAGCTTACCAAAGGCATAGTGATATCCATGTTAAGTGTGAGAATCTAAGTTTGAGTTTTAAAGGTTGAACTAATAGAAATAAGTGTAGAAGCACTAGAGGGTGTGCACTTCAACTATGGGGATATTCATGAAGATTCGAAGTTAGTAAGTGTTCAAGTATTATATGATGACTATTGGTGGTTATAGAAAGATAGAGTGTATCTCAGAAGGTAGTATTAACAGTGGGTTTTCCACTTTTAGGTGTGGTCATACAGGTTAAGTTCTATTAACTGCGTGTATTGTCGCATTCCATACCCCAGAGTACAGTGAGTGTAGTTCAGTTTAGAGTCTAGTAAGGGATCTCTCGAACTTAAGATGACGACTTAAAGCTAAGGGGGATATGATAGAACAATTAACCAAGTCAGACTTTTAGATTCTAATAGTATTGTCAGGATGATATAGAACATCAAAAAGTAAGGGTGGGACTCAACCCATTCTTATCTCAGTAATTTTCAGCTATCCCAATACCTACTCATGCTTTACGTTTTCGTTCCATGATCATAGTTCATGTTCATACATATGATATAGAATCATGTACTCTCCCAGTTCCAAAATGAGGAGTTCCAGTTCATTCAGTAGTCGGAATCACATTCCATATGCTATGAACTCCAAATTGATGTCATGTAGCTCATGACTCATGTACTCACACTTTATAGTGTGCTCAGTTCCTATAACTCATGCTATACTCCTAATGATTGGAAAAAATTCAGTGTATAGCCATGTATTCCCTCAATTCATATTTACTTTGATAAATCCCTGATGTTGATTTGTTATTCCTCAGGCCTCGGTTAAGTGCCACTCCTTATGTAATGATTGTGGTGATGCATGAATGTTTCTTGTTGATGGAAGATCATTGTATGCTTGTTTTAGATAAGTCCATAAGTGAGAAGTGAAATTTGGGGCCAAGTTTTTGATACATGTGATGGTTAAAAAAAAAATTATGTGTGTATGTTCTTGGGGTAGTGCATGGGAGTTGTATTGATGGTGTTTTAGATAATATATGAAGTACGTCTTGATTAATGTTTCCTTGAAGTTCATATAAGGTTATAAAAATAGGCTTGAATGACATGTTGGGATGTAAGTGGAGGAATGCAATATGCGCTAGTGAATCCATAGTAAGAGTTTAGAGTTAGTCATTAAAGTGGTAGAGCACATTATGCTTAGGATGTGATAAAAAAAATATAGAAGGTTGAATCATACGGTTTAGAATAATATCGTGGTGTAGCGTGTTGTATAAGGTTGAATCATACGGTTTAGAATAATATCGTGGTGTAGCATGTTGTATTTTGTGATTTATAGTTAGGCTTGATCACGGTGAAAGGATTGAAGCTACTTTAGATATTAGTAGAAAGGTTTATCGATGCCCATATGAGATTTTAAGTTGAATTGAATAAGTATGTAATTAAGGGGGATAGTATAGTTAAGGGAGTATTCGAGGAGTGTTCTAAGCTTGAAAGTAAGAAGTGACATTGCCAAAGGCCTGGTAATTCAATCCTGATTTATGAGTTATATGTCTATATTCCATTCTATAGAGTAGTGTTATTTTTGTGATTCCTTAGTAAGATGTATAACTCATGACCAAGATTATTTGCTCCCTAATGCTACTAGGACTTCTTTAGAAAGTGTGCTGAAGGGATACTCCAGTTAAGTATGAGGGTCCAGAAAAATTCAGTCTGTATACCCAGTAATTCAGTTTAACAGTCAGATAGACAAGTTACTGTAGTTTTCCACCTTTTCACCCAGTCCTACTATCTGAAGTCTCATGTGTATGACCATCCCAAGATATAATCTATTCCATCCATTTAAGTTGCGATTTCAGTTCAGTCAAAGAATCATGTTTCAGATTCAACCACTTAGTCATGACTCAGTTCTTAAGAGTTCTAAGCATAATTTCAAATACTTTCAAGTATTTAGCTCAGGCAGTACATTACCCTGGTACAATCTAAGTCATGTTGCCTCATGGTTCAGACTGGCATAAGTTATTAGTTCTCAATTCAATATATATTATTAGATCATGAACACTTCAAGGAAATCCTAAACACTCAGCATGAATCAGCTACTTAAAGCAAGTAAAGTCAAGTCAACTCGGAATTCCGTTTCATGATAAAAGTTTAAATGTTTAAGCTCGGCTATATTCTTTCTTAGAATACATATCATGTCCAAATTATTCCATACCCTTAAGACTTAAACATTCTGACCCATCATTTGGGGAATAATGATCCTAAGAGGGAGATAATGTAACATCCCGCATTACAGGCTAGAACAAAAAATCATTGTTTTTATGCGTAGATGATCCAAAATCCATAAATCCAATGTAAATTTGGCATGTTAATCAATTATGTAGTGTGGAAACCTATTTGAGCATAAATTGAGATCATAGAGGTCCCCAAACTCAAGGACGAGTTAAGAGCTTTCCTATCGTTCGAGTTTGAGTGACCATCGAAAATTGGGTCAAATTCAATCGACCATAACTCCTTTTATATGACGAATTGGGTATCCTACTATATATCAGATGAAATATCTTCGAATAATCTTTCTAACGATATCAATTTCGCCCAAATCCAAGGATGGAGCAAAAGTTTATACCCATTTTACTTTAGCTTGTCTGTCTATCGACAAGTGACGACCTGAGCTGATAAGTTATCACATATGTGAGGACCTATCAGCCATGTCGCTATCCCAAGGTAGTAACTCACAAAAACAAACCTTTGAGTGATGACCCGGTGTGATAAGTTATCACATATGTGATGATCTATCAGCCAAGGTCGTCACCTTTAAAATTCAGCATTTTCTAGACGTTATTGGTGGGGTATTTTGGTATGTTTCTCTTCACCCCATAACTCCATAAACAATGAATTCAACCTCCATTTCACCAAAAATACACTCAGTTCTCTCAAATTATCTCATGAACCAAACCCTAGGGCCTCAACCTAAGATTCAATATCCCTCAAAATTTCACCATTAAATTTCAAAATTGATTCAAGAATTAGAATCCCCAAACTAAGATCTTCAAGAATCACCCATCAAAAGCACAAATAGAGTCCCAAAAGCAAGTGTTCATCCAAAGTTCATAATCTAAGGTACGTGGGGTTTATCCTAAAATTACATGGGCTTGTAAACACTAGAACATTATTTAAAGATTATCAAGCGTGAATTTAGAAATGGGGTTTTCAAATACATGATTTTATTATACATTATGAATGTTTAATTGTACTGTTGATTTGGTCTTTAGGCCTTTTTCCCCCTTTAAATTGATTTACATGTATATGTATATGCATGAAGATTTAGATTGAAGATTGTTTGAGAGTACAACTTATGAAATCCCTCTCTTGTGATAACTTTAAGTTTATGATATTAATGTGAAGGATTTGAAATGCATGATTTATGGCTTGAAAATAGTTTACTCAATTACCATAGTATTTTGGGAATGATTTAGAGATTTTGAGAGGGAGTTTCTTGACGTAAATGTGTTTTGTTAAAGAGAGAATGATTTGCATAAGATTAAGAATTTTTGACATGGCCACCGTGTATCATTGAAATGTTGTCAAAGAGAGTTACATACATGTGTTTACAAAAGTATTTAAAGAAAGTGTTCTTCAAATTGATTTATCCATATGGTGGTCACAAACATTATATTTTGAAAACAAAGATTTTAATAAACTAAAAATGGCTCAAAGATGTGACTTGTCAATGGTATGACGATACCATAAGTATGTACACCATAATAGAGTATGTTTTCAAAGTATGTTTTCAGAGAATGCATGTTTTAAAGAGTAAAAAAAAGGCATGAAGAGGGCTAGGTGGTTACCCGAAGAAGGCTTGAGTTTAAGTAACTCCTAGCATAAAATCGTATTTGCCGATACGGATAGATTATTATTGTATGCTGGAGACAGCCGTGTGGCATTGTAGATTCAGAGATTCCGACCCTTGCGGCACAGTTGGGTTGGGGGCTTGGCTGCCGAGTTAATGGCAGATTCCATATAGCCCATGAAATTTCTGAGTTGTAGGGTATACCACCTAGCGTAGAAGTAAAACAAAGAGTGTCACAGAGTTCATATGATTTTACAGAGTCTTTCAAAATGCCCATGTGATTTCTTACTTTACGATATCTTTATGAACTATTTTAAATTGCTCTCATATATGTTAAATATAAATTATTATTTTGGATTTGCTCTGCGTACTAGTACATCTATTTTCACTCCTTACCTTTCAGATTCGGAGGCTCAATCTAGGGGTCCAACTAAGTAGTAGAGTATTTCAGAGAGAAGTGATCTGTGCAGTGGTGAGCCTTTTTTTAGAAGGCCAATCTATTTCAAATTATGTTATTCCATTTGTTTTGATCTACTGGGGTCCTTATCCTAGTTTTCAGACAGTTGTCACTTGATTATGTAGTAGAAATTTTGCAGACTGTTCCAGATATTGTTTAGTCGATTTCAGATTTCATTCCTTACTGTTAAACTGAACCAAGAGTTTTGACCTTGTTTCCGTATTAAATTATATTTCCGTATTTTCTTTTATTATATGAATGTTGTGCATGATTACCAGATAGATTAGGACTCTTGAGCCTTCATGGTTCGGGATGTCCATCACGGCCAGGGCCCCGGTTCGCGTCGTGACAATACGACTAGGAAACATACAACCCATACCCTAACATACGATTTGGGAGAAGCTAAACCGTACCTTATAAGGAATGTAACCCTCACTACACTGCCTAACATATGAGTAAGAGGACCCCAAGTCATATCCTAGGGTACGACTAGTACCCCTGAGTTGTACCTTGCCCAGAAACTACAACTAAGGGATTTTTTATAAGGGTCAAAAGCCTAAGTGTTTAAACCTAACCCATCACTTGAAGCATTACAAAAGATGGTAAAACCCACGCCCTCTTTGGGCAAAGTCAAGATAGGAGCTAAGGTCAACAAACCCTTGAGCTTTTGAAAGCTCGCCTCTTAAGCATCGAACCAGAAAAAGGAAATCTTCTTCTGAGTCAAGTTGGTCAATGGAGTCACAATAAATGAATAACCCTCAACAAAGCACCGATAATAGCCTGCCAAATCAACGAAACTCTAAATCTTGGTAGGCAAATTAAGCCTATCCTAATGACGAACTGCTACAATCTTAACCAGATCAGCATAATATAATCCTTGGTCACCACATTACTCGAGAAAGAAACAGACTCCAACCAAACTCACACATAAAGAACCTATCACACAACTTTACATCCCTTAATCTTTGAAGTAAAGTTTGCAAATTCTCTACTTAATCGACTTTACTCTTGAAATAAACCAAGATATCATATATAAATACAATGACAAAAGAGTTGAGATACGATTAAAATGCATATTCATCACATTTATAAACGTATTTGGTGCATTGGTCAGCCTAAAGAACATGACCAAGAACACAAAATAACCATACTAAGTTTGAAAAGTTGTGTTCAGATTATTCGAAGCACTAATCCTCAATTGGTGATACTCAGACCTCAAATCAATCTTCAAAAATACAACAACACCCTGAAGATGATTAAACCAATCATTAACAGGGGGAAGAGGAAACCTATTCTTAACCTCTACCTTATTCGAATTTTGATAATCAATACACATATATAGTCCTATCCTTTTTCTTCACAAACAAAATAGGTGAACCCCAAGTTAATACACTAGGTTGGACAAATCCCTTATCCAATAACTCCTACAACTGATCCTTCAATTCCTTCAACTCTACTGGGTCCATCCTATAACGAGGAATAAAGATAGGCTTGGTGTCCATCTCAACATCAATAAAGAAGTCAATATCATTATCCAGAGGCATACCACGCAAGTCCATAGGAAAATATCCATGAACTCATAGACAATATGAGCAGAGTCCAAAGGAGGCAAAAAACAATAATAGTTTCACAAATATGGCCCAAATAAGACAAACACTCCCTTCCTATCAAATGAAGAGCTTGAAGGAAAATGATGAGCTTGAAGGAAGAATAAAACCCTTTTGGGACCCAAATAAAGTGCACCCTTCCAAGATATCCTCGAGATACCTGATGGACCTAAAGTCATAGTCTTAGCATAATAATCTTAGATCGCATAATAAGAGATAACCAGTCCAAACCTAAGATGACATTAAAATTTACCATATCGAGGATAATCAGATCTAATAAAACCTTACAGCACACAAAATTTCAACATAGGATTTGTACAAATGACCCACCGCTAAAGAGTCTCCTATAAGGGTAGATACACGGATAAGCATGCAAGAAACTTACTAGTAGAATCACAACCCAAAGAAAAAAATACAGATACATAGGAGAAAGTCAACACCGAATCAAATAACACAGATGCATATCCTAAATAAACTAGGATGATATTTATGATAATGGCATCAAAAGCCATTACAATTAGTCTGGTGGGTATAACATTGCATTGTCCACCTCCACCCCCTGGTTGAGTAGCCCTACGTCTTTCACCACAGGCACCACTACCTCTAGTAGAATATCTACCACTCACTGCTGATATAAAAGTATGCCTGAAAACATGGCAAGGACAGTCCTTAGCCAAATGTCCAGCCTCATCACACATAGAGAAAACCCTATGGCCCAACTCAATTGAGAGAGGTACGACTAAACTAGAATGACCACCCAAAGCTTCAAACCAAAAGACCCACTACCTGAACCCTGTAAAGTTTCATACACAGGTCTTTCTATCATGACCCAAAAAATTATCACAGCAAGCCTTGACAAGTAAGCTAATCACCCAAACAAATATGAAATAATAAATCAATACCTACTAATGCAACGGCGCTAGAATAAAGTTGAACCACACAAATATGATAATAGTAGAAGTAAAAAACCAAAGATACCTGCAATATGCCAAAACCTGGTGTCACAGTATAAGAACTACTAAATATATCTTAAATGTCAAAAGATACAATGATAGTTTTGAAAGGATAAAAATCTATCTCTGAATGAAAATAAAACATAAGCTAGTTAAAAAGAGGTAGTTAATCAACTCCAAAAGTATTGACCGATCATTACCTCGAATATACACAAGATAGCTCCTATATCAGTTACCGTGCAGTGCACTTATACCTTAATCTACACCAAAAAGGTACAGTAGGGGTGAGTAAGGTCTACTTATAATCGGTAGGTATCATAGGTCGACTGAGCAAAGTAGAAAATAAAGCATATAAAATACACACCATAGGCACATCACTTCCAATCATACAATATCCTAAATCCCACACCATCTCCACTAACATCTTTACAATATATACATATAAAAAATACAAGTACAAAAAGTAAATACAATGGGTAAACATCGAATTCAACATATTAATAGGAAAAGTAGATAGATATCTCATCAAGAATATAAATATAACACAAAATGTACACAAAGCATAAAATGCAATGAAGATGATAATGATGATGAAAATGAAAATGATGATGATAATGATGTGATGTATGAGATTGTCTTACAACATTCGTATATACCTACCCAGCTATTTTTCCAAGTAAGACCCATGGGGGGTTCGTCAATCCATAAATAATCCAATATCAAATACCAATGTCCATAACTCTTCTCCAATACATACATATGGCGTAGAGTTTTTAAAAATGTCATATTTCTATTAGAAAAGATAGTATTTCCATGATGATACCAATATTTCATTAATGTATGTGTGAAATAAGACATCAATCAAGCACAACATATAATCAAAAAAGGTGAATAAGTTTTGAATGAAATACGTAGCAAGAAGAAATGCCCAAGGTTGTCCCTCAACCTTCGTATACACCTATAGAGTTATGTTCCCGAGGTAGGAACCATGGGAAATTTTCAACCTATATACAATCCAATATCATAACTTCTCTCAGACACATACATCGGCATAGGGTTTTAAAGATGACACATTTTTTATTAGAAAAAAATCGATGTTTCCAGTATTTCCTTAATGGTACCAATGTATCGTGAATGTATATGATATAAAGATGTAATGCTCACAACCAACTAGATGACAATTTCAAAATCCAATCAATAAACCAATCATGTAAGCCAAAATCCACTCAACATGCCAAGTATCCATGAATCCAATGTAATCTATTTGAAAATAGAGTAAAATAAAATATAACATGAATTAATACCACATAATTTCCAATTTAGGTCTTTTTCACAGAAAAGATACAATCAAATAGACATACATAAGGCCAACAACATTATATAAGACTCACATGATCACACATAGTATATAATATCTCAAAACCACCACATAGCAACATCATAGGCCCCCCACAATAATAAAACCATTTTATGATTAGTTCCATTACCTATAACATGATTTTACACCAATATTAACTACTTATCCTAGTCTAAAGAAAGTTAAGCCATAACCTACCTCGAATGATAGAGTCCTAGTCCAAAAAGCTTCAACTATGAAGCCTTACCCTTACAAACATCCTAAAAATCAACTATAGTATAAAAATATAGATTCTACATGTCAAAGGAAGCCAACGATATCTATATTGCCTATTTCTGGATCAGGGTCAAAATGGATCCCCAAAAAGGGTTTTCAACAAAAGGATAAAATCATAATTTTATTTTAAAAAAAAATTCCTCCATACTTATAGGAGTCTCCAAATAAAAACCCATGCAAAAAAAAAAAATTAAAATGACGTTCAAATTAAAGAAAAACCATTTTCAAGTTTTACCGACAAAAACCCCTAAAACCTATTTTAAAATCAAGAATTTGAAGTTGTTTTGAATATGAACTCGTGTGAAAATTATAATAATAAGATTAAAAACTTTTCCATGTAAGAAATCTTGAAAACCTCATGGGACTTATCCAAATCTGAGCTCCCAAGCCTCAAAAAGGGTGAAAATAGGGGGTTTGATTCTCCACTTGGATAGAATCTAGAAAAATAAAATAAAATTTCCTGGTAAATAGGAGAAATGGAGTTATAAATTTATAGACAACGATTATACGAGAAAAATGCATCAAAAATTATCTAAATTAAAGCTTCTTAGCTCTAAAAATATAATACAAAATGAGGTTGATTTTGATCTTAACCATCAGCGATGGCTGCCAAGGCAGCTTGGTCAAGTGGTCAAAGGTTTCTAAAGGTTGACTAACCGCTTTAGCACCAACACCAGTACAAACAACCTTTAAAACTTGTTTTGACCCTCGAAACTCATTCAGAATCCTATGAACATGATCCAATGGTGAAATTTAATTGTAAAATACATTTCAGATCTAACGGGATCATTAGATTTACAAAAAAGATAATTATCACAAAATTGACCTCTAGGACCCTATATACACTATTTCTAAACCAAGGGTCAAAATGAGATACAAAAGTCGTGATATAAAGATTTGATTTTTGGTAATTTTGTGAAATATTCATTTCTATTTGATTTGACCATTTTACCCCCTTCACATGGTTATTTTTTGGTATTTCAAGGGTATGGAGATGAAATGTATGGTTCCCAATGCATTTCAGTGTGATTTATGTGATATTATGTTTTTTAGTACCTTGAGACACCTTATAGTTAACTTCAGTCAATATTTTTTAATTTATGCATCGAATGGGAAAATAAATTGCGTCAGCAGATTCAAAATATCAACTTTAAGGTGGTATCATGGTTGGTATGATTTTTTAGCTTTTATATCTCATTTCAACCCTCGGTTTGAAATGTTGTGAAATTGATTTTTTGGGTTCAACTTTGTTAAAAAAATGTTTTTTCAAAAATTTGATATCTCTATTGTGTCCAGAGCATCGAATTTGGTAGGGTAACATAGTTTATTTGTCTTTCTTGGATTCCAGACCCAAAGGCTCCGTAGAGATATTGAATTCTCCAAATCTTAAGCTCGTGCACCACATAGCTAGTGCACTCGCATAAGCGACACTATGGTCACTTACGCGACTCAAAAAAATAGACCAAATATTGCATACGCGATATCTTGGTCATAATTGCGAGCCTCGGATAAGCAATAACAGGTTTGCTTATGCGATACCTACCCTCAGGCAAGGTATTGGATATACGACACCTATTCATATAAGCATTAGTCACTTCAGTAATCCAGTAATTGCATACGCAATGACTGGGTCCTTTAAATATCCATGTTTTACTATTTTCACCATTTTTTATACTTGAAGCTTAAGGTTTAATGATTTTGAACAATTTTCTCTATTAAGCTTGGTTAATCTCCAAAACACCTATTTCAACTACTTTCATTCAATTTCATCATTTAAATCTTGTTTTAATACAGAATTAAAAGTGAAAATTTGGGCATTTTGGCCTAAATAGCCTAAACATTGTATTTCTCTAGATTAAACCCTGATTTCAACCCGTTTTCACTTGGTTGAATTTCTAATCTCATAACTATCACTTTTATCTCAATTTCACTTTCAAAACAACTCCAATTCTTGATTTTTAAATGGATTTTGGAGGATTTTTCGGTAAAGCTTAAAGATGGTTTTTGCCAATTTGGACCTCATTTTTACTTGAGTTTTCAGTTGTTGACTCCTAAGACTATAAGTAACATGTTTTAGAAATAAAATTATAAATTTACCCTTCTTTTCCAAAAACTCTTTCTAGAGGTCCATTTTGACCCCAACTCAAAAGTAGAAAATATGGGTATCATTGAATTTCTTTTGATATATAGATTATATATTTCTATGTATTAGTTTATTTTGAGTCCATTCGTGGGAGTAAGACTTCAGGTTAAAGGCTTTCAGACTAGTTTTTGGTATTCAAGGTAGGTTATGCCTTAATTTTTTTCAAACAAGGTCGGGTAGTCAATGTTGATATAAAATCATGTTAAGGGCAAGGGAACTAATCATGAAAATAGTTATATTATTGTGTTATGACTGTGTGTGGGCCTATATATTGATGTTAATTAGTGGTTTTGGAATATTATTTGCTATGTGTGACCGTGTGGGATACTATATGATGTTATTGTCCTTGTGTATGTGGAAATTAGTTGTAATCTTGTTTGTGAAAAAGCCTAAAGTGGTATCAATTTTGACTTTTAATGCACTTCATTCTATTGGCATATGGTTATGTTGGATTCATGGATGGTTGGATAAATGAGTGGATTTTGGCTCATTTGGTTAGAATATTGGTTGGATAAAGAATTTCTCATTCTAGTTGGTTGTGAGAATTACGTCCTCATATCATATTCTTTCATGAAATATTAGTATCATCATGGAAATACTAGAAACACTGGCTTTTTCTAACAAATAATATAACAACTATAAAAGCCGCTACCAATGGATGTGCTAGAGAGAAGTTATAAATATTGCTATTGGATATTGGTTGTATACAAGTTGATGAACCACCCATGGGTCCTATATTGGGAGGCTTCATCTCCATAGGTGTATACGAAGGTTTTGCGACAACCTTGGGCATCATTATCATCTCCATTTCATTAGTATTTACTTTGTATTTTTCGGTGATATATTATCTTTCCTTGAAGTGATACCTATCTATGCTTACTTCTTCCTTCATATTAGTGGAGACGGTGTGAGCTACTGTTTGGAACATTTTCTAATTGCAGGTGACATGCTCTTAGTGTGTATTTTGTATTCTTTATTTTCTACCTTGATCAGTCATCCTATGATAACTATTAAGTACAAGTGGATTATACTCACCCCGACTGCAACCTTTTAGAGTAGATCCAGGTTAGAGCGTGCCTTTGATGGTTTATTCGGGCAACATTTGGAGCTTTTCATGGAAGAGGTTGATTTCATGCATTCAGAGTTGACTACTGCCTTTCCTTATTAGAATATGTCTTTATTTGTATTCAGCAACAAAGTTATTCATGTTTGGATGCCTTACGTATTTTGATCTTGAGTTGTACTAATTATGTTCTTACACTATGACACTAGGTTTCGAAGGTTGATTTTGACCCTGATTAAAAAATTTGGCAATATGGGTATCGTTGACTTTATTATACTTGTAGATTCTGTATTTGTATGTTTTTTATTAATTTTGGGTTCGTTCATTAGAGGAAAGCTTTAGATTAAAGGTTTTGGGGACTGGTTTCTAGCATTCAAGATAGGTTATGACTTAACTTTCTTTAAACTAGATTGGGTAGTTAATGTTGATACAAAAATCATGTAAAGGGTGTAGGGACTAATCATGAAAACGACTATATTTATCGTGTTATGCCCAAGTGAGGTCCTTTATATTGATGTTGTTTTTCTGTTTGGAATATTGTTTGCTATGTGTGACTGTGTGGTGTCCTATATGATATTATTGGCCAGATGTATATGGAACTAGTTTTATTTTTTTTGACAAAAAGGTCTAATATAGTATCAATGGTGACTTATTAATGTATTTAATTATATTAGCATATTGATTATGTTGGATTCATGGGTGGTTGGATTAATGAGTAGATTTTGGGCTCACTTGGTTGGTATATTGGTTCGATATGTAATTTATCATTCTGGATAGTTGTGAGCATTACATCCTCATATAATATTCATTCATGAACATTGGTACCACCGTGGAAATTCTGGAAACACTGACTTTTTCTAATAGATATATGACATCTTTAAAACCCTTAAGAGGAATTATGGATATTGGAATTGGATAGTGGTTGTATACTAGTTGATAAACCCCCATGGGTCCTACATTGGGAAGCTTTAGCTTCGTAGGTATATACAGAGGTTGTACGATGACCTCATATATCACATCTTTATTATCATTATTATTATACCTATTGCATTTGTATTTACATTGTACCCTTATTTATGTTGTATTATCTCCCTTGATGTATACCTGTCTATATCTATTTCCTCTTTTATACTTGTATAAGATATATATATATATCTATACACTTACTTTTATTCCTTTCTGGTGATTGTTATGGTGTATGTGAATATTATAGAACTGTTAGTGGAGACATTGTGGGCTACCATTTAAGATATTTTTTGGTTGCAGATGATGTGCCCTCAGTGTGTATTTTGTATTCTTTATTTTCTAATTTTCTCAGTTGGACAAAGATACCTATTGAGTACAAAAGGACCGTACTCACCCCTACTATGCCTTTTTGGTGTAGATCCAGTTTTGAGTATGCCTAACGGTGGTTGATACAGGTGACATTTAAAGCTTTTTAAGATAGAAATTGATTTCATGTATCTGGAGTTGACTACTACCTTTCCTTATTTAGACTATGTCTTTATTTGTATTAAGAGACAAAATTGTTCCTATTTTGACACGCTATGTGTTTTGAACTCAAGGTGTACTAGTTATGTTCTTACATTATGACACCAGGTTTTGGGATTTTGTTTTGTATCATTGACTATGTATTATCCAATTTTAATATATATGCATGTGGTTCGACTCCGGTCTTGCCTTGGGTTTTGGTACTAAAGCTTTCATTTTATATCAGTTTAGGTGATAGGTTTATTTTTCAAGGCTTGCCGCGACAAGTGCCATCATGACCATTAATTTTTGGGTCATGAAAAATTGGTATTAGAGCAGCTATGTTCATTGGCTCAACTATGTAAGAATGGGATTTCTAATAAAGTCTCACGAGTTGGTGCATGGACATTCGTATCTATCTATGAGAACCTATACGATGTCTATAGTAAATTTCCATTATTTTATTCCTTATCATACATATTTCCTTCACGTCATGTGTTCTATGTCATACTTCACTCTTTTCTGCACAGATGGTGATGACTAGATCTCGTGAGGTTAGAAATGTGGAGCCTTTATTCGAGGATAGATCCCAGTCTAGAGGGTGAGTTGTGAGTCATAGACGGGCACATGGATCTGACCCATCTAAGAGTGTACTAGGGGAATTTCCCTGAGCCTCAGGTTGAGCATGCTTGAGATATAGTCCTACTTTGGTTCTACTGAGTTTTTCTACCCCAGACATAGAGGGGTTGTAGGTTCGCTTGTTTACCCATTAAGAGGGTTCCCCTTTGAGTGCGCCTAGTGTTCCCTTAGCTTCGAGTATTATACCTTTGTCTATGCCAGATTTTGCTTACAGTGTTCCTCTAGCCCTAAGTATGGATCCTCCAATTGCACCTACTTCTGCTTTTAGGACTCCATAGACTTCGTGTGTTATTCCTTCTTCAGCGCCTACATCTGAGTATGGCATTTCTAGATCAGAAGTTCATCCTTATTTATATTACCTCCTCACGTGGGATCTCAGCTAGCCAGATTCTCTATGCCTACTTTTATTACTAGTACAATTATATCTTTTAAGGATTAGAAGAGATTTGAGAGATTCACTTGTTTGGGCCCCTTTGGTTTAGTGGTATACTGGAGTTTACTGGTGTTGTGTATACTACTTATTAGTTAAGAGATATCATTAGAGATTAGTGGAGGTCACTATTTGGTTACAGGCCTCTAAATTCTATCAGATGCCTTCGGACCAGTTTCTTAAGGCCTTTTTGGAGAGGTTCATGTCGTATAGCCTAATGAACTAGATAAGTCTGATCTCCTAGAGTAGGGATCCATGACTCTTTTAGAGTATGAGGAATACTTTCATGCCAACATTACCACTGAATTTGAGAAGATTTGAAAGTTTGTGAAGGGGTTGGATGTTTCTCTTCAGTTAGCTATGACTAAGTGGTGTTTGGAGCGTCATTTTAAAGTATAGTAGATCATACTAAGATGACTAGGGGTATTCTTTGAGCATCTTAGGGAGACACCAAAAAGGTATGCCATATGGGAGAGTTCAAAGGTAACACTTCTCGAGATAAGAATTCTAGAGGTTTTTGTCGATATCATGGTAGACCCAAGCATACAGCCTTGCATAGTTCAGGTAGTGTGTCTTCTAGTTTAGTAGTTTTGAGTTCCCATTTTGGTCCATTTGTACCTCCTTCTATTGAGTTAGGCCATAGAGTTTGGTATGTTTGTGATAACACTAGTTATTTAGCCAAGAACTTCCCCATCGTGTGTTCAGAGCAACTCATATTTTGGCTGTGAGGGGTAAGGATTCTACAAGAGGTGTGCGAGGCAGAGGTCATGGAGCCCATAGGGTTGGTCATGGGGCTATTCATCCAGTCGATGGTCAGGGATAGTGCTATAATATACCCCCCTCCCCCCAACTAGAGGCAGAGGCTTCTAATGTTGTTATCACAACTATCGTCTCTATTTATTTCAGATCTGCATCTATGTTATTTGATCTAGGATGGAATTTGTCCTATGTGCTTGTGTATATTTCTTTAGGTTATGATTCTGCTATTGTGCCTCTTTTCATCCCTATTCGTGTATCTACCCCTGTAGGAGACTCTTTAGTGGTGGATCGGGTATATCAATCTTGTGTCATGAGTTTTGCTGGACGTGAGACTTGGATAGTTTTTTTGTCTTAGATATAGTTGACTTCGGCATCATTTTGATGGATTGGTTGACTACTTACCATGTTTTCCTAGATTATTATGCTAAGAGTATGACTTTATCTTTTCTAGGTGTGATAAGGGTATCTTGAAATGGTGCGCTTCATTTGGTTTCCAAGAGGTTTATATCATATACTCAGGCTCATCGATTATTTGAAAAGGGATGTTTGTCTTATTTAGCTCATATTTGTGATACTAGTGCTGCTTTACCTCCCTCTTTAGATTCTATTTTGGTTGTCCGTGAGTTTATGGATGTTTTTTATATGGATTTACCTGGTATGCCTCTGGATCATAATATTGACTTTGCCATTGATATTAAGCTAAGCACCAAGCCTATTTTTGTTCCCCCTTATAGGACGGACCCAGCCGAGTTGAAGGAATTGAAGGATCAGTTGCAAGAGTTGTTGGAAAAGATATTTATCTAACCTAGTGTATCACATTAGGGTGCACATGTCCTATTTATGAATAAAAAAAGATGGGTCTATGTATATGTGATGATAATCGACAGTTACACAAGGTGACAGTTAAGAATAAGTATCCACTTTCTCGTATTAATGATTTATTCAATCAACTTCAAGGTGATTCGGTGTTTTCAAATATAGATTTAAGATTTGGGTACCACTAGTTGAGGATTAGAGCTTTAGATATTCCAAAGATAGCCTTTCTAATTCAATATGGTTATTATGAGTTTTTGATCATGCTTTTTGGGTTTACCAATGCCCCATCCATGTTCATGGAGTTGATGAATCAGGTATTTTGATCATATCTTGACTCCTTTAATATTTTTTATAGATAATATCTTGGTTTATTCCAATAATGAGGCCGATCATGTGGGGCATTTACAAATTGTTCTCCATAGATTGATAGATAAGAAGTTGTATGCTAAGTTCTCCAAGTGTGATTTTTTGTTAAAGTTTATCTCGTTCTTGGTTTGTGGTGACTAAGGCTGGTATTATTGTTGATGCATCCAAGATTTCAGTGGTTCGTGATTGGGAAAGACCTATTTCTCCTCTCAAGATTCAGAGTTTTATTGTCTTGACCAGTTACTATCGGTGTTCTGTTGAGAATTTTTCTTCTATTGCAGCTACATTGACCAAGTTGACTAAAAAAAAGATTTCCTTTTGGTAGTCTAATGCTTTTGAAGAAAGATTTCAAAAGCTTAAGGAATTGTTGACTTCTCTTATCTTGACTTTGCCCAAGGAGGACGTGAGCTTTACCGTATTTTGTGATGCTTTAGGCGTTAGGTTAGGTATTGTGATAATGCAGGATAGTAAGGTGATTATGTATGATTCTCGCCAATTGAAGCCTCATGAGAAGAATTATCCTCAACCCATAATTTGTAGTTGTTCGTAGTTTTTTTTCTTTGAATTTGTGGAGACATTACTTGTATAGAGTCCATTGTGAGATTTTCTTGCATCATCGTAGCCTTCGGTATTTTTTCTCCTAGCGAGATCTTAATATGAGACAGCACCATTTCCTTAAGTTGTTTAAGGATTATGACTTGACTATTCTCTATCATCCAGGCAAGGCTAATGCTGTTGCAGATACCTTGAACCGAAAGTTGATTAGCATGGGTAGCTTGTAACATCTTTTGACCTAGGAGAGGACTTTGGCCTTAGAGGTTCAGTCTTTAGCTAACTAGATGGTTAAGCTTAATATTTGTCATTCGTGGAGGTTTAGTCTTCTTTGATGAAGTAGATTCGATTTCATCAGTTTGATGATGTTGGATTGAGATTGATTCGGGATAGTATGTTGAGTGGTGAGGCTAAGGAATCCTCACTTGATTTAGATGGTGTCTTGAGGATTGAACGCCGAGTTTGTGTACCAAGAGTAGGTGATTGGATTAGATTGATTTTAGAGGAGATCCATTTTTTCATTTATTCCATCTATCCAGGAGTGACTAAGATGTATCGTGATTTGAGACCACATTACTAGTGGGATTGTATGAGGAAGGACGTCGCGGATTTGTAGCTCGTTTCCTTTGTTTCCAGCAGGTGAAGGCCAAGCATTTGAGGCCTGGTAGATTGCTTTAAAGGTTACCCATTCCCGAGTGGAAATGGGAATCTATAACCATGGACTTTGTGACTGGGTTTTAAAATACTACAGTGGTTTTGATTGTGGTTGGGTAATCGTATACCAGTTGACCAAATCTCCCCATTTCATTTCGGTTTAGGTCTCTTTCAGTGCTAAGAGGTTGGCCCATATCTATATTCATAAGATAGTGCGTCTTCATGGTGTACTAGTTTCTAATCTCAGATCGAGGTTCAGTGTTCACATCTCACTTTTGGAAGACTCTTGAGGATGAGTTGTGTTCTCGGGTTGATCTTGGTACAACCTTTCACCCTAGACTGACGGACAGTCAAAGTGGACTATTCAAGTTCTAGAGACTATGCCCTGCGCTTGTGTGATGGATTTTTGTGGAGTTTTCATATAATAATAACTATCATTTCAGTATTAATATGGCTCCATTGAAGGCTTTGTATACTAGGCGCTTTCACTCTCTAGTTGGTTGGTTTGAGGTTTCTATGGTTAGATCTCGAGGAACGGACTTGCTTTGCTAGTCTTTGGATAGAGTTCGGGTCATTTAGGATAGGCTTCAAGCTGCTCGGAGTAGGCAGAAATGCTTTTCAGATCATAGACTTTGTGCCTTGAGATTTGGTGTTGGTGATCGTGTTTTCTTTGGAGTCTCTCACATGAAGTGTGTCACAAGGGGCAACCTTCATCGAAATCTGAAGGGGAAAGCTTTATCAAAATCCCATCGAATGATACGACACTCATTCAGAATGTAATGCCAAAGCATAAAAACATGAAAAACTAGATGAAAAGTTGATAAAGTTGAAGCCAGCGCTAACTTATAAGCCACATCCAATAGTTCGAAGAATCTAAAAAAGGTTCAAAATTCCTAGGATAAGCTTGCCCCTCTTCCCAAACCTCATCACGCCATTCATGGGCGACACTTGAAGGAAGACTCGATCACTAACCCTAAATCTCAAGACACGAAGTCTATGATCTACATAGTACTTCTACCTACTTTGAGCCGCTCGAAGTCTATCTTGAATAATCTGGACTCTATCCAAAGAGTCACAAAACAAGTCTGTACCTCAAGGTGTAATCTCGAGAACCTCAAACCAACCAACTATAGAGAGACACGCCTACTATACAAAGCCTCTAAAGGAGACATCTCATTGCTGAAATGGTAGTTATTATTATACCCAAACTCTACCAAAGCTAGATGTTTCTCCTACTGACCTTTAAAATCAATAACACAAGCGTACTATATATCATCTAGAACCTGAATAGTATGTTTTGTCTGACAATTGGTCTGGTGGTGAAAAGTTGTTCTAACATCAATCCGGCTACCAAACTCCTTCTGGAAAGCCTTCCAAAACTGAAATGTGAACACTGCGCCCCTATCTGAGATGATAGACACTGGTACCCTATCAAGGCGAACTATCTCATTAACATAGGTATGGTCCAACCTTTCATCTCTTAAAAAACCTGGACAAAAGTAAAATGAGCATACTTGGTCAATTGATCAACGATGTCCCAAACGCTATCAGAACCACGATATGTATGAGGCAAATCATACACGAAGTCTATAATGATCCGTTTCTATTTCTACTCGAGAATAGGTAACCTCTGAAGTAAACTAATTAGCCTTAAATGTCCATCTTTCACCTGTTGGCAACATAGGCAGCGACCTACAAAATCCACTACATTCTTTCTCATACCACCCCACCAGTAATGTTGTCTCAAGTCACAATATATCTTAATCATCAAAGCACCATCTGAATCAAGAGAGGCTTCCTTAACCTCACCACTTAACACCTTATCCCGAATAACTCTCAACCCAACATCATCAAATTGATGAGTTCGGATCTACTCTATTAAGGAAGACCTAGCCTCCACAAATGTCTAAACATACCAGGTATCTAAATACCAAGACAAACCATCTAGTTAGCCAAAGACTGAACCTCCAAGGACAAAGGCCTCTCCTAGATCAAAAGATATTTCAAGCTACCCATGCTATTCGACTTCTGACTCAAGGCATTCACAACAACATTAGCCTTGCCCTGATAATGAAGAATAGCCATGTCATAATCCTAAAGCAACTCAAGCTAATGGTGCTGCTTCATATTAAGATCTCGCTGGGTAAAGAAATACTGAAGGCTATGATGATTTGATAAAATCTCACAACAAACTCCATATAAGTAATGCCTTCAAAACTTCAAAGCAAAAACAACCACGCACAACTCCAACTCATGGGTAGGGTAGTTCCTCTTATGGGGTTTCAACTGGCGAGAAGCATATGCAATCACCTTACCCTCCTGTATCAACAAAAAACCTAACCTAACACTTGAAGCATCACAAAAGAAGGTAAACCTCACGCCCTCCTTGGGCGAAGTTAAGATAAGAGCTGAAGTCGACAAATTCTTAAGCTTTTGGAAGCTCGCCTCACAAGCATCAAACCATTGAAAGAAATTCTTATTCTAAGTGAACTTAGTCAATAAAGCTCAGGTAGATAAAAACCCTTAACAAAGTAACGATAGTAGCCTCCCACGCCAACAAAACTCTAAACCTTTATAGGGGATATAGGATTAGCCCAATCATGAACCGTTGCAATCTTGGCCAGATCAACCATAATAGCATTTTGGTCAACACATGTCCCAAGAAAGAAACAAACTCTAACCAAAACTCACACTTAGAGAACTTAGCATACAATTTCTCATCCCTGAATATCTGAAGTACAATCTGCAAATGCCCCTTATGATCAGCCGGACTCTTGGAATAAACCAAGATATCATCAATAAATACAATAACTATAGGGGGATTAAGTTATTGAGTCACTCTATAAAGATATGGGAGAGAGTGGTCGAGGTGAGGCTGACACGGATAGTGTCTTTTTTCGTAAAACCAGTTTGGATTTATGCCTGGCCGCTCGACGATGGAGGCAATTCACCTGGTACGGAGGCTGGTGGAATAGTATAGGGAAAGGAAGAAGGACCTTCACATGGTGTTTATCGACCTGGAGAAGGCATACGTCAAAGTCCCCAGGGAGGTGCTTTAGAGATGCTTAGAGGTGAGTGGAGTCCCGCTGGCAAATATCAGAGCAATTAAGGACATGTATGGTGGAGCGAAAACTCGGGTGAGGACGGAGAGAGGAGACTCAAAGCATTTCACTGTCTTGACAGGATTGCATCAGGGATCTACTCTTAGTCCCTTTTAGTTTGCCTTGGTGATGGATGTATTGACGCGGCGTATTCAAGGGGAGGTGCCTTGGTGTATGCTTTTTGCAGATGATGTAGTTTTGATTGATGAGACGCGAGGGGTTGTGAATGACAAATTAGAGGTGTGGAGCCAAACTCTTGAGTCTAAAGAGTTCAGGTTGAGCAGAAGCAAGACAGAGTATTTGGAATGCAAGTTTAATGACGTGGGGCTGGAGAATGAGTCTAAAAATCTGTCTTCGGAATATCTGAAGATCTAATCCTCAACTAGTTATACCTGGATCTAAAATCAATCTTGGAAAACACTGAAGTACCATGAAATTGATCGAACAAATCATCAATACGAGGAAGAGGATAGTTATTTTTAACCATCACCATGTTCAACTATAGATAATCAATCCATATACCCATTCTTTTTCTTCACAAACAATACAGACACACCTTAAGGTGATACACTAGGTTGGATAAATACCTTATCCAACAACTCCTAAAATTGATCCTTTAATTCCTTTAATTCTGTTGGGGACATCCTATAAAGAGGAATACAAAATGGTTTGGTTCCTGGATCAACACAAAAAGCAACGTCAATATCACGATCTAGAGGAATACCAGGCAAATTGGTAGGGCAAAACATCCATGAACTCATGGATAACAGAACATAATCCAAAGAAAGAGGTAAAGCAATATTAATATCACGAATATAATCTAAATAAGAAAAATATGCCCTCTAAATCAAGCAACGGACTAAAAGAAAAGATATAACTCTCTTAGGACCCAAATAAAGCACACCCTTCCAAGATATCCTTGGCACATCCGACAAAGCTAAGGTCACGGTCTTAGTATGACAGTCTAGGACAACATGATAAGAATCTAAACAATCCACACCAAAAATAACATAAAATATCTACCATATCTAAGATAAGCAGATCTACCTAAGTCTCATGCCTAGAAAAATCACAACACCAGATCGGTGAACCCAATCCACCACTAAAGAGTCTCCTACATAGGTGGATACACGTATATGAATGGCAAGAGGATCACTAGTAGAATTAAAACCCAAAGCTTCTCAACCAGAAGACCCACTGCCTGAACCCTGCAAACATGATAAGAATCTAAACAATCCACACCAAAAATAACATAAAATATCTACCTTATCTAAGATAAGTAGATCTACCTATGTCTTATGCCTAGAAAAATTACAACACTAGATCGGTGAACCCAATCCACCACTAAAGAGTCTCCTACATAGGTGGATACACGTATATGAATGGCAAGAGGATCACTAGTAGAATCAAAACCCAAAGCTTCTCAACCAGAAGACCCACTGCCTAAACCCTGCAAGGCTTCCTACATTGGTCTACCATGATATCCACGAAAGCCTCTAAAATATCTACTTTAAAAAGTGTGACTTTTGAACTTTCCCTGATGGCACACCCTCTTGGAACCTCCCTGAGACGCTTGAAGAACAGACTCAGTTATCTTAGCATGATCCACTATATTATGAAACGATGCCCCTAATACGATTATCTGGGCAGTAGGAAATTTAAGAGAAACATCCAACCCCTTTAACAACTTCCAAATTTTCTCAAACTCAATGGCTATATTGACATAAGAATATCTATACAAGGCATGAAAATGAGCCTTATACTTTACAACAGTCATGGAGACCTATTTCAAGTAATCAAACTCATCTCTTATATGGTCCCTCAAAATTGTAAGGCACAAACCTCTCGAAAAAGGTCTCAACAAACTAATCTCAATTCATCTCTGGAGAACTAAGAGGTATGCAAATAACAATTGAACTCCACCAATCCCTGCTATATCTCTCAACTAATAAGTAGTGTAAGAAACTCCATGCAACTCAAGTGATCCAAAATTATGTAAATTCAGCCTACAATCAGTCAAGAACTCATAGGCATCCTTGCCCATAGTACCACTGAGCCTAGGAGGACTCATATGAGTGAATTTATCAAACCTCTTCTGAACCTCAATAGACATAACTGTACTCAAATAATAAGAAACATAGTAAATCTGGCTGACTGAGATCTCACTTATAGAGGTAACATAAAAGAAGGCTGAACTCTTGGTCTCAGAATACCAAACTCAGGCGATTGCATAAAAGGACAAACAACATCGAGAGTTAGAGGAACACCATGTATCTTTGCACAAAACAGAGTGAAATTCAATTTAAAACACAAGGTATGAAAGATCCGCACAATAGAGAACAAAACAAAGAAATTTCCTAAAAATATCTTATAGTCTTTAGAAAATAGATACAGACATCTACGTACTGATTTGCGAGACTCTACTAGACACCCTGTTCTTACACTGATGAGACCAATGAAACCTGAATGCTCTAATATCAATTTGTCATGACACAAAAAATCATAGGTCATGATGGCACTTATCGCAACAAGCCTTGATAAGTAAATCAAGTACCCAAACTGATGTGAACTGATAAATCAATACCAAAACCCCAAGAAAGTTTTTTAGAATGAAGTCGAGCCATACAATTTGATAATAGTGGAAGTACAAAACCAAAGATACCATGCAATATCCCAAAATCTGATGTTACAGTGTAAGAACTACTAAATACATCTCAAATGTCAAAAGATATCATGATAGTCCCAAGAGAATCAAAATCTATCTCTTAATATAAAATAAGACATGAGTTAGTTAAGAAGAGGTAGTAGATCAACTCTGAAAGAATAGATTGACCGCTACCTCAAATATATTCTAGATACCGCCCGAATCAGCTATTATGTGGCACTCATACCTAAATCTGTAATAAAAGAGCGCAGTAGGGGTGAGTACGATCTACTTGTACTCAGTAGGTATCATAGGCCGATTGAGCAAAGTAGAAAATAAAGCATATAAAATACACACTATGGTCACTTAACCTAAAATCAAAAAATATCCCAAACAACAGTCCATATTGTCTCTACTAAAAGATCTACAATACACACATATACCAAATATAAGTACAAGAAAGAAACACAATGGATAGACATCAAATTCAAATCATTAAGAGGTACAAATATATAGTTATCACATAAAGAACGCAAATAAAACACAAAGTGCAAAATGCAATGGTGATGATGATGATAATGATGTGATGCACGAGCTCATCGCACAACCTCCGTATACACCTACCGAGTTGAGATTCAAAGTAGGATCCATGAAGGGTTCATCAACTTATATACAATCCAATATCCAATACCAATATTAGTAACTCCCTTTCGCACATACATCAGTAGAGGACTTTAAAAAATGACATATTTTTGTCAGAAAATCCAGTATTTTATTTCCACGGTAGTACCAATGTTTTATGAATGTATGTGTGAAATGAGACATCAATCAAGCGCAAAATATAATAAAAGCAGGTGCATAAAGTATAAGATGCAATGAGTATAATAATGATATGCTAGAGATTGTCGCACAACCTTCGTATACATCTACCGAGTTATGCTCCTGATGTAGGACTCATGGGGAGTTCAAAACCCATACACAATCCAATATCACAACTCCTCTCCGGTACATACACCGGTAGGGAGCTTTTAAAAATATCATATTATCTATCAGAAAAAGTTGGTGTTTCTAGTATTTCCACAGTGATACCAATGTCTCATGAATGTATATGATATAAGAATGTAATACTCATAACCAACCAAAATAAGAATTTCCAAATCCAACCAATATACCAACCATATGAGCTAAGATTCACTCAATATGCCAATTATCCATGAATTCAATGTAATCCATATGTCAATAGAGTAAAATACACAACAATAGTCATTGATACCATATAGTTTCTAGTTTAGGGATTTTTTTCAAAGAAAAGATACAATCAAATAAACATACACAAGGCCAACCACATCATATACAACCCCACATGGTCACAAATAGCATATAATGTCCCAAAACTACCAAATAGTAACATCATAGGCCCCCACAATAATAAAGCCATTTCATGATTAGTTCCTACACCCATAACATGATTTTACACCAAAATTAAATACTCAATCTAGTCTAAAGAACGTTAAGCCATAAACTGTCTGGAATGATAGAATCCTAATCCAAAAATCTCAAACTATGAAGCCTTCCCCTCACGAACAACCTTAAAATCAACTAAAACATAAAAATATAGAATCTACGCATCAAAAGAAAGCCAAAGATACTCATATTGCTTATTTCAATTTGACATCAAAATGGACCCTTGAAAAGGATTTTTAAAAAAGAAGGGTAAAATCATAATTTTTACTTTAGAAATATTTTCCCATACTTTTAGGAGACTACAACTGAATACCCATGCAAAAACAAGGTTTAAATTGAAAAAACTATTTTCAAGCTTTATCGATAAAAAACCTTGAAATCCATTTTGAAATCAAGAATTTGAAGTTGTTTTAAAGGGAGAAAAATGATAATTATAAGATTAAAAACTTACCCACGGAAGAAATCTTGAAAACCCCTTTGAAATCATTCAAAGTTGTGCTCCCAAGCCCCAAAAAATGGTGAAAATAGGGGTTTGATACTCAACTTAGGTAAAAATCATGAAAAATAAAATAGAAGTTCTTGGTAAATGGGAGAAATGGAGTTATAAATTGATAGACAAAGATTATACGAGAAAAATACATCAAAAATCGTTAAAAATAGAGTTTCCTATCTCCAACGTCAAAAATACAAAATGGGTACGATTTTGGTCTTAACATCAGCGATGGCCGCTAAACCGGAACTTTGGCCTCTAAAGTGGCTTGAACAAATGGTCAAAGGCCGCTAAAGCAGTCGACCATCCTCCTTAGCACCTACTCCAGTACCAACAACTTTCAAAACTTATTTTGACCCTCAAAACTCATTTGGAACCCTATGAACATTATTCGATAATGAAATTTGATTGTAAAACACGTTCCGGATCTAATGAAATCATCAAATTTACAAAAAAAAAATTGTTATTACAAAACTGACTCCGAGGAACCTATTTACACTATTTCTAAACCAAGGGTAAAAATGAGATAAAAGCAGTAAAATCACAACAACCATATTACGAACGTTAAATCGGCGTTCCTGATCTACTAGTGTAGTTTATTTTGTTATCTGACACACATATCAATAAATATTGACTAAAGTCAACCATAAAGCCTTTATAACCACCAAAACCTACAATATTGCACAAATCACACTAAAAGGCATTGGTAATTATCTCAATCATCCCTACATCCTAAAAAATCATAATGCAACCACAGAGAGGGGTAAATGGTCAAATCACATAAAAATGAATAACTCACATAAATCACCAAAAATCAAGTTATACATTGTCATGATACTCACAGAAGCCTCCAAAATTTCTACCCTGATAAGTATGACCTCTGAACTCGCCCATTCAGCGCACCCTCTAGGCACCTACTTGAAATGCTTGAAGAATAGACTCAGTCATCTTCGCATGATCCACTATACTCTGAAGCGATGCCCTAACACTACCTCTGGACAGTAGCAAGCGAAAGTGAAACATCTAACCCTGTCATAAACTTTCTAATCTTCTTAGACTCGATGACAATACTAGCATAAGAATATCTAGACAATGCATAAAAATATATCTCATACTCCGCAACAGTCATGGAGCCCTGCTTCAGGTGATCAAACCCATCCTTCATCTGATCCCTCAAACTTTAAGGCATAAACTTATCCAAAAGGACCTTGGTATACTAATCTCAAGTCATCTCTGACGAACGAAGAGGTCTGCAACTAATAAGTGACCTCCACCAATCCCTAGCTACGTCCCTCAAATAACAAGCAGTGTAAGCAACCTTATGTGACTCAAGCGATCCAATATTATTCAACTTCTCTTGACAATCAATCAAGAACTCATAGGCATCCTCGCCCACAGAAACACTAATCTCAAGTCATCTCTGAAGAACCAAGAGGTCTGCAACTAATAAGTGACCTCTACCAATCCCTGGCTACGTCCCTCAAATAATAAGTAGTGTAAGCAACCTCATGTGACTCAAGCAATCCAATATTATGCAAATTCTCTTGACAATCAATCAAGAACTCATAGGCATCCTCGCCCACAAAAACACTAAACTTGGGTGAACCCAAATGAGTGAACATCTCAACCCTTTTCTACTCCATAGACAACATAATTGTACTCACAATAATAGGAGCCACACTGAATCTGTCTGGTTAAGATACTACCTGAGGGGATAACATAGATGAAGGCCAAACTCTCGATTTAAGAATACCATAGTCGAATACAAGTACAAAAGGAGCTAAATTTGTAGTGTACCATAAGCAGATGCCGATACCACTGAAGGATCCATACTCAAAAATAGAGGAACACCATAGGCAGAATCTGGAACAAAGAAGGGTATAATACTCGAAGATAGAGGAATACCAAGTGGACTCAAAGAACACCCTCCAAACGAGTCAGCAAGTGAATCAATAACTTCTTTAAGACTGGGATAGAACAACTCTGTAAGACCTGAGTGGGTCCCATATCTCTTGCATGCTCAGTGCAAGGCTCAGGGGGGAGCCCCTAGTACTACCTCTAGATGGGGCAGATCCTCGTGCTTATCCTCTAACTCGGTCTCGTCCACAACCCAAAATTTACCCCTCAGACTAGGCTCTCAAAATCTAGTAGTCACTATCTGTGCAGAAAAAAGTGAAACTTAGGTTAGATCACAGGTTATGGAAGAATCTGCACGATAAGGAACTAAATAAGAAAAGTTTCCATCTCTTAGAGATAGATACAGACATCTATGTACGGTTCTACAAGAATATACTGGACATTCTATTCTTAAACTGATGAGACCAATGAAATTGACTACTCTGAAACCAACTTTTCATGACCTAAAAAGTAAGGGTCATTATTAAACTTGTCGCGACAAGTCTTGAAAAGTAAGTCAGTTACCTAAACTGATATGAAATGACAAAACAACACCAAATCTCAAGGTAAGGTCTCTAGAACAAAGCCAACTAAAAACCAACAATAATACCAACAATGAGAAAAAATATATAACAATGATACCATAAATCACCCCAAAAATCTTATATAGTGTAAGAACCAACTAAGTACATCATCGAAGTCAAAATATACAACTGATAGTCCAAAAGGAATATAATTATGTCTCTAAATATGAAAAAAGACATAAACTAGATAAGAAGGGGTAGGATATCGATTCTTAAAGCATAGATCGACCGCCACATCTAAATACTCCAAACACCAATCGAGGTCAGCTACCGCGCGATGCACTCATACTTAGATATGTACCGAAAGGTCACAATACCAATAAGTACGGTCCACTTGTACTTAATAGGTATTATGGATCAACTAAGCAAAGTAGAAAATAAAGTGTATAAAATACATACTATTGGCACGTCACCTGCAATTAGAAAATGTTCCAAATGATAGCCGGTACTATCTCCTCTAATAGTTCTAAAATATACACATATACCACATACAAGTATGAAAAAGAAGCACGAATAGATAGACATAAAATCAAGCACAAAAATATAACACAGAATGTACACAATGTGTGAAATATAATGAACATGATGATGATGATATGATATATCTGAGGTTGTCGCACAACCTCTATATATACCTATCAAGCTCAACTCCCGAGGTAGGACCCATGAGGGGTTCGTAATCCATATAGAATTCGATAACCAATACCAAAACTAACTGAATATCCATAACTCCTCTCCAACACATATATTTGACAGATGATTTTTAAAGATGTCATATTTTCTATTAGAAAAAAATAATATTTCCATGTTGGTACTAATACTTCATAAATGTTTATGATATGAGAACGTAATGATCACAACCAAACCAGAATGAGAATTCCAAATCTATCCAATATACTAAGCATGTGAGCCAAAATGCAGTCAATAAGTCAACAATCCATGATCTAATATAATCCATATACTAGAGCAGTAAAATTTATAATAATATGCCATTGATCCCACATAAATCCCAACTTAGGCAATTTCCACCAAGAAGAAAACAACCAATGACATAAATATTAGGCCAACAACATCATATAAGACTCTACAATATCACACATAGCAAATAATATTTCAAAACTACCAAGTAACAACCTAGGCCCCCGCAATGTCACAAAAGTGTAATAAAGTCATTTCCATAATTAGTAATCATACCCATAAAATACTTTTATATCAGTATTAACTACTCAGCTCATTCTGAAGAAACATTAAGTTATAACCTACCTCAAATAAAGAAAACCAGGTCCAAAAGCCTTCAACGTGCAGCATTTCCCTCACGAATGAATTTGAAATCAACTACAACTTACAAATATAGAATCTATATGTCAAAATAAAGACAACGATATCCATAGTCCATTTTTTAGTAGAGATCAAAATGGATTGGATTTTCAAAAAATAAGGGTAAAACCAAAATTTTAGTTTAAAATATTTACCGCTAATTAAAGGACCCTAGAAGAAAACCCAAGTAAAATTATGTTGAAATGGGATTTAAATTAAAGAACTACTAATTTAGACTTTTCGAACCAAAATACCAAAATTCCAGCTTTAAACGACAAGAATCAAAGAAAAATAATTGAAACAAGGGTTTGGAGCTTACCCATGCTTGAAAATGGAAGAAATTGCCCAAAAACTCTAAAACTCAATGCTTCAAGTCTCAAAAATAGTGGAAAAATAGAGAAAAGAATATATATATATACAGGTACCAGGTGTCGCTAAAGCGGTTAGAGCTAAAGTGCCCAGTTGACCGCTAAAGCAGTACCTTTGCTTAGGTGGCAGACTACTAAAGCGAGCAAGTCAGCCCACCTGCCGCTCAAGCGACACACGCCGAGCTGGGTAAAGCATCATATGGCTGTTAAAGAGCCCAAAGGGCATCTTTAGTAGTCACATCAGCTTTTATTACACCAGCTAGAGACTTGAAAAAATTTTAAGTCTTCACAAACCCCTCAGGATTCATTCGGAATCTAGAGGAGGCAAACAAACTATGCTACCCTACCAAATTTGATGTTCCGAATTCAACGATGATATTAGAATCTCAAAAATTACCATTTTTACAAAATTGACCTCCGAAATCAAATTTGACAACTTTTCAAATCGAGGGTCAAAATGAGATACCAAAGCCGTAAAATCACACCAATCATGTTACCAACTTAAAATTGACATTCCAAATTTGTTTGCGCAATTAATTTAGTCATTTAATGCACAGAACAACAAATGTTATCTGAAGTTAACTATAAAGCTTTTATAGTCTCTAAAAATCACAAAGATGCACAAATCACACCAAAATACATTAAAAACCATGACAATCATCCCCACATCTCAAAAATACCATAAATAAATTACGGAGAGTGGTAAAATTATGAAATCATACAAAAATAAATAATTCACAAAAATTAAGTCATTGCATTGTCATAAAAATGATGATGCATCTCATGTTGCTACTTTATGTGCTAGTAATGTGATGAAATTTCATGGTGTTCCCCAAACAATTGTTAGTGATAGAGATTCAAAATTTCTTAGTTATTTTTAGAGATATTTGTGGAAAATTTTGAAAATCAAATTGCTATTTTCAAATTCTTGTCATCCTCAAATGGATGGCCAAATCGAGGTGGTTAATAGAACTTTAGGTAACATACTTAGAGTTATGGTTAAAGAAAGTTAAATTCTTGAAAGGATCAATTGCCACTAATTGAGTTTGCATATAATAGAACTATTCAAAGATCTATTGGTCTAACCCCTTTGAAGTATATTTATGACTTTAATCCCTTGACTCCATTGGATTTAACTTCTTTGTCCAAAGATGTTATTGTGAGTACGAATGCAAAAGCTAAGGCAAAACTATAAAGAATATCCATGAGAAAATAAGATTGCAAGCAAAAGGAAGAAACACTTATGCCAAGAGGAGATGGACTGTTTCAAGTGCTTGAGAAGATTGGAGATAATTTTTACAAAGTGGACTTACCAAGTGAGTATTTGGTATATAATATTTTCAATGTTAATTATTTATGATTTAACTCTACTGTAGGTTTGGCAAATTCAAGGACAAACTCTTTTGAAGAAGGGAGAGTGATGTATATCAAAGAGACACTACTTCAAGAAGACCTTTAACAAGGAGTCAAGCTAAGGACCTTTAAACATTTCAAAATTTATGGATGAAGATGAAATCTTTAGAAGGTTCCAACATGGATGACTTGAAGATATTTAATATATTATTTACCATTAAATTGGCTTATAATTAAACTAAGGGCAATTTGATTTTTCTTTACCTTTTTTAACCCTTAATATAAATAGTTGACTATTAGGGTTGAATCATTAGTTTTTGACATTTTGATGAATTGTGTCTTCTTTGAGAGATTGAAGACCTCTCTGTTGAACTTCAATGTTTGTCCTAGGATTTGTAAATAGGTTGCTACCTTCTTGACGATTTTAATAGGATGGGTGCTCTTAATTTCCAATTAAGTGGTGTCATAGTTAATTTTACTATTACATCTTTTAATTGTATGGATTTAGTTGTGTGTATCTCTCGCTAAGTTCTATCTTTAAATTCATATCTTGCTTATTTTCTTGTTTCGCATCATTATCCTAGTTAAAAGAGCATGAAGGTCGAAGATTAGAGTAGAAGATTAGTAGTTAGTCGAGTGATTTCTCTCTTTTCGGGGGATGTGGGGGGGGGGGGGGGGGGGGTTGCATGTCTCTAGTTTAGAGCACGCACCTTATCTACCCTCTTTTCCTTATCAGTAGCATTATTATTTCTTCCATTCACTTTTGTTTATCCACTGTCCCTCAAATAGATCTTCAGTTGTACTTGTTACTTTTAACATATTAAGAAAAAACAATAGTATTTCTTTTCTTTATATTTTACTCTTAGCAGTAATTAATCATTCTCCAAATTATATTTGAAGACCTAATAATAAACATTAATTAATATAGACATTATGATAAAATATGATTATATCAATTATTGTTTCTTAAAGGCCGTAAAAAGTCCAAAAGAACAATTAAAAATAAACAGATCAGGGTATAATTCCATTACTATCTTATTCTCAAATTTATTAATATTGTTGTTTCTTTTACTTTGATTATGCTTAATATTTTGTTGTCAATATTTTTTTGTTATTATTTTCATCATAGCTATTTTACTTTTGAATTTTTGCAAATCTGTTTTGAAAATATCTTTTTTGAGCTGATAATCTATGAAAAATAGTTTCTCCACCTCACCCAAGATAAGGTATGCATATATTCTACCTTCCTCATACCTCACTCGAGATAAGGTATGCGTAGATTCTACCATCCTCATATCCCACTACCACTTGTGAGGTCACTGATATGTTGTCGTTTCAGTTTAGAATTGATGCAAAACCTGATGTAAGTATCCATTTCCATTATGAATGAAAATTCGTTTGGTTAGCCCTAGTTGTAGAGTTAGCTTAGCCGTAACTTTATCTTCTGTTTCCTGCAAATTCTACTTTCCGCCTTAGTGGTACCATATCATTCTTTTGATCATGTGGGATATCAATGGCAATCGAAATGGAGGACGTCAATGGAGATGGACAACTTTTTGGTTGGACAATATCAGTTGACGCTAACCATGAACACTCTTTCAGATACCAGGAAGGAGCCGTCCAAGAACTCAAAAACTGCAATTGGAAATGATAGAAATCCTAAAAAGGATAGAATTCAATTACAAGTGGAGTAGTTATGTATTCCTCTTCTAATCATTATTTAGAGCTCGAGGATGCATCTCATTCTTCGATGATCAGGAATGTGAAAGCTACCCTTGCACAGAATCCTACTCAAAACCTTTCATCGTAGAATTTTCTACCCCCGACTGAAGGTACACAGGTCCCTCTTATTCCTACCGATCCATTTTTTCCTCATGGTATTCATACTCTTACCCATCTCATATATACAAAACACCATATAACCTCTACCCATTCTAGTCAAAATACACGAATTTTCCATGGAATTTATACTCTCGTTCAACATACTCCATTTCTTGTAAACAATCAGAATCTTATACCAAATGCCAATTTCAACGGTTTCAAGCCAAAAAAACAGTATTACTATTATTATTATTATTCAATTTTTACTAGGATCACTAGGATTGAGTTCCCAAAATTCAATGGAGAAGACTTTAACAACCTGGTTGTACAAGATGAAATATGTTTTCTGTGGAAGACATAGGTAATCATCAAAAATTGAAGCTAAAAGCTAAATATTTAAGGAGGTTGCATATGGTGGAAACAAGGGTGCTTGAGTAAATTCTATCTACCTCTTCCCACCTATGCTGAGTAGGTTTATGCACTGGAAGACCGGTTTAGAGCTGATTATACTAATCCCCTGCCTGAGTTGATAAGGGTAATGCATACTGAATCTGCTAAGGATCGATATATCAAAGATGCATTTCACATTGTACCAACCAGAGTCGTGCTATCTGTAGAATACACATTCTGTCAATTTCTAAATGGGCTCAAACCAGAAGTCAGTACTGTTGTGAGAATCTTTATATCATGCAATTTACTCCATCCATACCACTTAGCCAAAATCCAACAATCAAAATTTTCTGCAGAAAGAAAGGCTTCAAGGGAAAGTTTTTCAACTGGAAATCGTATTTTAAAAGTTCTGAAGGTTTTGTTGCTACTAAAAATCAGAAGGGGTTGACGGGTAACTTTCAAGAAGCCAGTTGTAGCTAACTATACGGATGATAGAAGGAGACCGGCCAGCTGAATGAATGATAAGAGAGCAGACATAGTTGCCGTCAACAATACTGCATTGTCACTATGCTGGCAGCTTGCGTTTTTGGATCACCCCAGATAGTCATCGTTGAATAGATGACCGCCATTTATCTTTCGCGAAAAAACACAGTGCTGATGAGATCATTAAAGTTTCTTCCATCTATGCAGGTTCACATTTTTTTTCCTCCTCATCAGCAGTTATTTGTGTCAAACCCAGGTATTTGAGCTTTGACTATGTTTTTTTTAACAAGACTATGATAATGACTCGGAAGCTGCCCGTGCTGGTGGTAAAGTATGCCTCATTGGATTAGGCTTGAGTGAGATGACTCTCCCTCTTACTTCAGCTGCTGCAAGGTACTTGCACTTCTGTGATTTAAATTTCTTTCCTGAAACACTTCTCGAAGGCGAAACTTTCAAGAGTCTTTTTCATGTGGCAGAGAAGTCGATGTCATAGGCATTGTCAGATACCGAAATACACAGGCATTCTACATTGAACTTCTGAGAACTAGGGAAATAGATGTAAAGCCACTCATAACCCACAGGTATAACTAACTCAAGAGGGAATGGAAGAAGCCTTTTGAGACCAGTTCTCGCGGGGGAAATGTCATCAAAGTCATCTTCAACCTGTAGCTGAATCAAAATTTTAGCAGTGTACCTAAACTCAAAGTTGGCATTAGATGTGTGTTTGGGGATCAATTTAACCTCTTTCAGCGAGGAGAATGACGAATCCCTCCCTTACCAATGACGAATCCCTCCCTTCCCCCGCCCTCAGAAGAGAAAAAAAAAAAAACTTGAATGTCATAGAAAAGCTATCGATCATCATATAATAGTCCAAAAAGTTCCATCTAAGATGGATTGCCCGTAACTAGAAAATTTTAAACAAGGTTCAGTGTCAACCAAACCCATGATCACTAGGATAAAAACGAATATGAACATGATTCAGAAATATACAGTATCACTGAAAAATTTAAGAAGCAATTGACGAGATCATTGCGGTTTCATACCTTGAGATTATTCTGATAGAGCTACATGCTCAGTCTTCTAAGGAGCATGCTCTGAGCGTCCTACCATCATTCCAAATTTAAAATGTTAAATGTGGCACAGAGGCAGTGGAACCTTAAGTTTTAAAAATACAAAGTTCAGAAGACTGGTACCACACTTGCAATATGTATCAGCTATGTCATGTACTAGATACAACAACCATCTATAACCCCAAGGAAGCAGAGATCATAAATACAATTCGGTACTCCACAATAAAACTTAATGTGTTATTTAGGTGTCAAATAGCAACCTGTATGCATATTGGGACCTTCATCTTTATAGTGCTGAAGAAGAGCAAATCAAACTCATGCATTAGTTCGCAACTCATATTTAGCATTTTTTATCCAAAACTGCAGCTAGGAACAATAACTCATGTTTACATGATACACACTTCCGTCTCACGTGCTGTCAATAACTACTACACCTGTATGCTCGATCTCGTGACTATCTGTACAAATAGTACCATGTGAAGGAAGCCTTTGTTTCAGGTACTTTACATTTCCAAGACGAGGTACTTTGAATGCTAGACAATCGCATCTACTTCAATTGAACTCCTGCCTGGTGGCCTCTGTACTGTGCCCTCATCTATCAATTGCCTTGTGTTCATTGCATCGTCCCACCTCTCTGCAGTGGCGTAAATACTTGATGACAAAACATAATTACCACCATTATCAGGATCCAATTGAAGAAGTTTGTTTGCAGCAATTTCAGCAAGAACTACATTACTATGAAGTTTACAAGCACTAAGCAGCATTCTCCACAAAACCACATCTGCTTCCATAGGCATAAGATTTATAAACTCAAATGCTCTATTTAAATTACCAGAGCGGCACAACAAATCAACAACACAACCATAATGCTTCATTTCTGGCACTAATCCGTGAAGTTTCTCCATACTCTCAAAGTATTCCAAACCTTTGTACACCAAACCTGCATGAGCACAAGCAAGTAGTACACCAATAAAAGTACCATGAGTTGGCTTACAACCTTCTCCTAGCATCTGCAAGAAGAGCTGAAGAGCATTATCATGGAAGCCATTCACTGCAAGTCCAGAGATTATTGAAGTCCAAGAAACAGTATCCTTTTTTCTCATGTTCAAAAATACTTCCAAGGCTATATTAACAGATCCACATTTGCAGTACATATCCACCAGTGCATTCCCCACGTAAATATCCATTTTAATGTCATGCTGACGAACATAATCATGCACTGCCTTACCCACATCAAGTATACCTAAACGTGCACAAGCAGAAAGAACACTAGCAACAGTGACTTCATCAGGTTTAACCTTAATTGTCATCATCTCTTGGAAAAGTGCAATAGCATCTGAAAATCGATTAACTTGACAATATCCTGTGATAATAGAAGTCCAAGAAATCACATCTCTGTTAGGCATCTTATCAAAAAGTTCCTTTGCAGCCGTTAAATTCCCTGCTTTAGCATACCCCATTATCATGGCGTTCCATGAAACCACATTTCTCTCCTCCATTTTAGCAAAAACTTCTTCAGCTAACGTAACTAAACCATGTCTACCATACATATCAATCAATGTATTTCCCAAGTATACATCGATTCTCACACAATTATCCCCTATATACCTCACCACAGAATCCACAGTATCAAAATCACCTAAATAGCTACAAGCTAGCACTACTTTCACCAACGTCACTGCATCCGCATTCACATTTTCTTCCTGCATTGAAGCAAAAACATCCAGTACTTCACGATATCTATTGCATATACTATACCCACATATCAAGGAGTTCCACGACACTAAATCTCTCTCAGATATTTCATCAAACACGTTCCTGGCACTAGCTAAATCACCACAAGAACCATACATGTAAAGCAAAGCATTACACACATACAAGTACGACGAATACCCAAGCTTCATAACATCAACATGAACTGCCCGTCCAAACACAATATCCGAAAGATGTATAGATGCCTTTAAGATGAAAATGAAAGTAAGATTATTTCCACGTAATCCTCGTTGACGCATTCTGTCAAACATGTGGAGTGCATCAATCGGGCGATCACTCTTAGATATCCCTCGAATCACGTAATTCCAAATTGACAATGCTGGTTGTTCCGTTTGATTAAAAGCAAGAAGGGCTTTGTGTAGGGAGGTGGGAAAGAGAGAGTAGAATCTAATAACGTCTGAAATAGCATAAGGGTCGGAGTTTTTGTGAGTTCTAATGAGGTGACCATGAAGCTCTTTGGCGGACGCAATGGAGTGGACAGGCAAGGAGGTGGACGAAAATAGTCTTGACAGTTTCATCAAATTTTGGATTATGACCACAGTTTAATTTAATGATGAAGAATAGAATGGAAATGATGAAGAAAAGAAAGTGCTTCATTTTGTACGGATTTTAAATAACATAGTACTCCCTCGTCTTGTACGAAATTTTCTAATTTATTATTTCATTTTACTTATATTTTTTTTACTTATCAAAATAAAATAATTTTTTTCGTTATATTTTTAGTGTAATTGATTACTCCTTATTATTAGTATTCTTGAAAAATATTGTAAAGAAAGTACTATGAAGAGTACATCGTTAAAAATATAAATATTACTTTGGTATTAGGCATTCATCAATATTGGAACAAAGAACAAGACACAATTAAGAGCAATAAAATGATAAAATTACATTATCAATCAATATTTTCTTAATAATTGTGTCATCTCAATTTGAGATGAATAAAATAAGACGAAGAAAGTAATTTATAGCAGTATAGTTTTTTTTAAATCTAAATTTAAAATTTAAAATATTAATTTGGTTTGATTCATGTTAGCTTCAAAAAATAATTAAATCACTTTGAGAGATAAAAGTGAATGGAGGTATAGCAAACAATCCATTCACATAGAAATTTTTTAGTATAATTATTATTTTTTCAAAATTTAGGCTTTGAATTAACTTTCATCAAGTACAAATAGGGATAATTTCAAATACATAAACAAAGAAATTAGTTTACGAAAAAATATAATCAATTTTCTAGCCAAAAAAAAAAAAGAATTACAACAAAAGTAACCGCTTATGATCTTTAGTACTTTATGTTTGAGGAATAATTTTATGTAATTAATAGCCTGTTTGGGATTGCTTATTTCTCAAAATAAGCATTTATTTTGAAAAAAGATATTTTTTTAAAAAAGAAGGGTGTTTGGTAAACTTGCAAAAGTGTTTTTAAAAGTAAACTGAAGTAGTTTTTCTGCTTCTCAAAATAAGCAGAAGTAAAAATAAAAAATTATTTTTTTATGAAAAAAATACTCATATCACACACAAATATATACACACACAAAAACAAAACTTACTAATTAATTAACATATCTTACAAGTTTGATTAACGTTTAATTTTTAAGAATCTATATTTCAAATTTCGAAAAAGCAGATCAGCCTTTTGATATATCTTCAAAAATACTTCTACAAGCATGAAAACATTGCGTGATAAATTAGGGATTAAATCGATGTGAATTTCTGTGATGTATGAAGGGCTAGTTATTTTGTCGTTAATTTTTTCATATATAGTGATTTAATTTATGAAATAACTTCTGTATTCAATTTTGTTTGATGTTTTAAGCAATATTTAAATTATTTAAGTAATATATCACCACTTAATTTTTAAATGTATTTATGTATATAAATATTGATTGAAAATTTTAGAGTATGTACTTTTTAATTAAATTAATAAATTTAATTAAAAATATTATAATAGATATTTAAAATAATTTTTCTCTATAAATTGATTTTAGTAATAAAAGTCTATTGATAGATATCCTTTTTGGTCATTTGTCTCAAAAAAATACTTCTTAAAAAAGATTATCCAAACACAATTTGATTATCAAAAGCACTTTTTAAATGAATTTATCAAACACAAACTGCTTTTTTTAACAGCACTTTTCTGAAAAGTTATTTTATAAAAGTGTTTCTCAAATAAGCAGTTTTGTAACAGCAATTCCAAACGGGCTCTAAGTGACATTTGTAAGAGTGAGTTTATCATTTGCATCTCTAACAATTATATATATAATGTATCGCTATTGTAAAAATGTATATAAATGTGTATCAAAATTATATAAAGAGTATAGAAACGTAAAATGTTGTTATAATAAGGTGACGTTATAGAGAGGTCTAACTATGCTTAGTGCCTGTTTGAGATTGCTTATTTTTCAAAATAAGCACTTATTTTGAGAAAAAAATACGTATTTTGAGAAAAAAAAGACTTTGTTTTTAAAAGAATGATGCTTGGTAAATTTTCAAAAATGCTTTTAAAAAGAAGCAGAAGCAATTTTTCTGCTTCTAGGAAGAAGCAGAAAATTTTTATTTTTCAAAAAAAGCAGAAGAAAAAATTTCTTTTATGACAAAATATCCCTATCACTCACACTCTCTCTCTCGGGGCTTTGAGCTGTAGGTGACAAAAAAATTTGAAAATGAGGTGTAGATGACACAAGTTTTAATAATTGACTGTAGGTGACAAGTACTTTATTATGGATTAAAAAAGTTGGATAAGTTCGAGAATAGCCCACAAGTTTTTAAATTTACACTTTGATTCAAATGTTAGTTAATATAACAGGAAACAAAGGAAAAAAACATGTTTCTCTCTCTTCTCATCCGTTATTTTCTCTCTCTTCATGATTATTGGTGTTTATTGTTGCTGCTGCTTTATTCATCATCTTCTGTTTCATTATCATCATCTTCTACTTCATTATCATCTTCATCTTCTTCTTGTCGACCATTGTTGTTGTTGTTGTCGTTGTTATTACCTCTATTGCTGCTATCTGATCAATTTCTTAGATTAAATTTTGTTTCCTACATCACTTTTCACTTTGGCATTACTTCATAGGTGACTTTGGTAAGTAAAATTAAGATTTTTGTTTGAATTTATCATTTGGGTACACAGCTACTAGGGGTGAGCATTCGGTCGGTTCGGTCTGATTGTTTAATATCTGTTTGGTTTATCGGTTTTTAGATTGACAAAAATGACAATCATAACCAAACCGAAATAAAATCGGTTTGGTTCGATTTCTAAAAATTCGGTTCGGTTATTTTGAATTTTTATTTCGGTTTGAAATATTAAAGTAGAGAGCCTCTCTTTTTCATAACTGAGCATTTAAAATTGATGATTTTTTAAAGAAAAATTATTTTTTTCAAATTTATTTTTCATTCCCAAATATAAATAACTATAAGTAACTCAATGAAACGAAATAATATCATCAAGTTCTTTATGGTAACAAGCAATGTCATCGTTGGGACTAACATACAGAGTTTCTTGGGTGATGCAGTACTCGTTTCCATTCTAAATGTAAAATAAAAAAATGCAATAAACTACCATGTTAAGCAGAAAATGCCACAAACTCACCTGAATGCTCCTCTTTAGGCACAAACACGAAACACCAAATTCGTGGGTCGCGGGTTGCGGTTGTGGGTCGCCGATCGCAGTGTCGTTGTAAAGAAAGAAAGTAGATTGCCAATGGTGTAAATAAAAAATGGCGCCTTGGATTTACTGTTTACTGTTCGTGAGTGTTGAGACTTGAGTGTGAATGGTAATATGTTTACTGTTTAGGGATTTAGGCGCCTTGGAGTTTGAATTGGGGTTACTAAAAATATATATATATATATATAATTAATATAATATATTGATAATATATATTATTTTATATATATAATAAATTAATAATATATATATATATATATATATATTATAATATTATTTATATAATTTTGATTTTTGGTTTTTCGGTTTAACCAAAATTTTTTTTAAGAAAATAAAAAACCGAACCGGTTAACCAAAATTTAAAAATTAAAAATCAAAATCAATCCGACAAACTGAAAAATCGAAACCAAAATTAAATTTTGGTTCAGTTTTTCAATTTTTTGGTTTTTCGGTATTTATGCCCACCCCTAACAGTTACTACTGTTTTTTTCAATAATGGATAGAACCCAATCATGAATCTAACATGAGTGCCCATAATTTAAACAAATCACTCATCTGTTGCATCAGATGAGTAATCTATAGGAATGAAAGACTCATATGTTGGATTAATATTTATGGTTCTATAGTGCCCGTAACATGAATCGAACAAATGGGCAATCTATTGCAACAGAAGAGTTATCTATTGCAACAGAAGAGTTATCTGTTACAACAGAAGAGTTATCTGTTGTAATAGAAGAGTTATCTGTTGTAATAGGCTTATTATATGTTGCACCAGGCTGATTATCTGTTGTATCAGACTGCTTATCTATTGCATCAGATTGATTATCTATTGCATCAGACATTATCTGTTGTATCAGACTGATTATATGTTGCAACAAATGAGTAATCTGTTTGGAACAACACAATTCAGCCCCTGCCACAAACCCAACAGATAACCAATATGATTCAACTCTTGCTATTGCTATTGGATTCAAAATTATTCCTTACATCCAATCATCGACATGTTTGTTGAGAAGATAATAGACAGAATGAAAATTAAATATGAATTACAACGTTAAAGATGATTAAACATAATATTTTTATTAAATAAAAACAAATAAAAATACATAGACTAAAATTATTATTATTATTATTATTATTATTATTGTCAGCCGGCCAATCTTCAACTGGTAGTAGTAGGGCCTTCCTCAGCCTGCGGATCTCCCGGAGCATCCTTGCTCTCACTGCTCCCAACTCCCACTGCAGGTCACAAACCTGCATCCGAAGTTTATTGACTGCGTCATGCAGAAAAGTAACATCCCACACTAGATCAGCCATATCTAGAACACATATAAATTAACAAAAACATATAAAAATGAAAATAAAGAAAAGAATCTGAATGTAATACAACGTATACTAAAACTTGTGTATATTTGCACACAAAGCAAGAAAAAAACCTACTTGATTCAGGGAAGAGAAAGTGGTGGAAGGTGTAGTATGAAATACTAGGTGCAATAAATAAATAAAGTGTAGTTGAATAAACGATTGAGTAAGGAGGGACCTATTTATAGAGAATTGAATTTGAATGAGTTAGGTAAAAAAGTGCGACTTTTCACCTTTATTTATGTAAAACCCCGCAAAATTCTAGTCATTTCAGTTCTTTTTAGCATGCCAAAAAAGGTCCCAGAATTACAAATTTTCAGCTAAGTATTTATACTTAGAATTAATTTTTTTCTCAATATTTCAATGACTTTATTTTTTATTTTTCCAGCCTTGGATTGACAATTTTTAAATTGATTCATGATCAGGGATGTCAATTGGTCATATCGAGTGAGTATCAGAATTTTTGAACCAGCGTAAGGGTGAGTTTGGATGTCCAAAATAGTAAGGTCTCATGATAAGCTTGCGACGCAAGATCCATTCCCCATTTATGGGAGTCGCATCGCAATGTCCATTCCCATTTCTGGGAGTAGCATTGCGAAGACCACTCCCCTTTTCTGGGAGTCGCGTTGTGAGGTCCATTGCTTATTTCTGGGAGTCATGGCTCAAGGGTTATTTACACGGGAAAAGAGACCTAGGGGTAGTTTAGTCCTTTTTTCCTCACCTAATTCATCTATAACATGAAATTAAACACTTAATAGGGCAAAATTTCATTCTTTATTCATAAAATCCTCTCAAGAACAAGCCCTAGATTCTTCGAGTCAAGTCTAAGTTCTAAGAAATTTCCTACAATCTTCACAGAATCAACAATCAAGGTATGTTAGGTGTTCATCCTTGGGTCTCCTTCCACCCTTGGAGTTCAAGAATTCTTTTTAAACTATAAGTTATTGATTCATGAATTTATATGTGCAAATTGGGTTGTATTCATGTTTGTGTTGTTTAATGGGTTTCAATTCAAGATTTTACTATGAGTTTCGTGAATATAAGATAGCATGTATGTTGATTGATGTGATTCCTATGTTACAATTCTTGAATTTACAAGTTAAGTTGTAGTCATAATGCTTATGTGTTGTTCATCATTATGTATAACAATCATGCTCCCCAAGTGTTTGATAGAATGTCTATGTGAATTGAATAATGTAATCATGACATGTTATCATGTGTTCTCATTTACGTATAAGTTTATGACTTCTAAGTGCTAGACTAAAGGCCAAATGATTGAATTGTGAACAATTGACTATTGCTATGTTTTTCAAGATTGGTCATGCTTTATTATTGATGTTATCGAGTCCTCGAGGTACTTGTTACCCAAAATCTAGTTGTTTACTTAGTTGCAGTAGTTATAGAATAGTCCTAGTAAAGGTCAAGAACAGTAGTACTCAGTCAGTTAACAGTACTCAGTGAACTCAGTACAGTTCAGATAGTTAATAAAATTACTGTCAGTTCATCAAGCCTAGTATAACCTAGTGATCAGTTCAGTGTATATTCAGTTGGGAGTAGAATTCAGCACTGAGTGAACCCAGGGATAGGGGCATTTCTTCCAGTAGAGGGTTTGACCCGTAGTAGTAATCCCTAAATTATAGAACTACATTGCCAGCATAGGGTAAGTCGTCCTCCTACCACACTAAGGTTGATTCAACCATTTATACATTTCATGAGTCTTTCTGCCAGATTAGGGTTGACCCAGCATTGTTAGTATCCTTTGGCAAGGTGCTAACACCCTTCCAACTAGGGCCAGAGGTTGGACCCCAACTCAGTTTATAACTGGGGTATGTAAGTTAGATGAACACTCCCACAGTTATAGTTTAGCATTCAGTACTTAATAATTAATATCCAGTCTCAAAACTCAGTAAAAGCTCAGATACTTTTACAGAATCATGGCTATCAGTTATTAGTTACTTAGCTATCAGAACTCAGTACTTCAATATTAGTCTAAATATTTAGTTATTAGTATTCAGTGACCAGAACTTAGTACATCAGTGTCAGTCCAATCCAGACAGTATGATATGCACAGTATTGCATAGTCAGTATGTTCAGTAGTTACAGTTTTTCATGTACTCTCATCTAGTTACTTTATGATATTTATTCAATCAGTTATCATATTATGCATATGAACCCATGTATACCAGTCTACCTCATCTAGCATACCAGTACGTTCCACGTACTAACGCGTTATGATATACTATATCATAGGTTCAGATGCTCAAGTTCCTGACCGTGCTTAGCCAGATTCAGTTAACACCAGCAGATTCAATAGTGAGTCCTTATCCAATACGGATACTATTTATTAAAGTATTTTAGTAGATTCAGTATTTTGTTAGTCAGATTTACTTTGGGGCTTGTCCCATCAACTCCATATTTAAATAGTTCAGTTTGGGAGTTTTTAGACTAGACTAGTTCAGACGGTATTTAGTTTTCAGTATTATTATTATAACGCCCCAATTTTCTGAACCGAAATGCTACACGGTGCACATGACCTCGAAGGACCATAAGCTAAACCATGACTGATATCTGTACCTGTAAACTATATAATATCATATAAAATATGCGGAAACATGAACTGTAAGGCCATAAGGTTCAATACTAATACATATCTAAAAAAATATGGTATATCAATACCAAAAAGAAACATAAATACTGAAGTCTGAACATCTAATCTGACATCTAGTTCGAAAGCCTCTAACTGAACTGAATAAGGAGTTGATGGGACATATCCTCAACTAACTCCAACTACTAAACTTAAGTGAAAACAAATAGAAATGAAATCATCATATCCTCGAAGGACGAGGACTCACGTCTAAATCTGACTGCTGATCCTGGTATCTACTGCTAATTTGGAGCTCGTGCCTCTGAACCTATGGTGTAACATACGAGAAAACACCATATCACAAATGTGTCAGTATGTCTAAATGTACTGATTATACGAGTGAGGTAGGCTAAATGCAAAGGGTTATATGCATGAAAAATACTGACTGATATGAACATAAGAGTACATACATGCATACGTAACTGTAACTGAACTTATGGAGATACTAACTATTGAGTCTGAATATTGACAACATGAGTGTACTGATAATGAGATTCTGAAAGATTGAGTTTACTGATCTAGATATGTAAATCACTACTAAGTGATGGATCTGAAACTATATTACTGAATACTGGGAGATTGATACCATATTACTGATAAAGGAATGATTGTTTTTGATAGTTTGAATTATGAAGAACGGGTCTGATTGACTGTATCTGACAGTTCTGAAGTTGAGTACTGATAGCATGAGTTCTGATAACTTTTGTGGTTGATAGCATAAGTGACTGTATTTGACAGTCCATAAATCTGAAGAAAACTATCTGAGTTTAATTCTATTACTGAGTTGGCTGTATCTGACAGTCCTGATATACTGAAACCTAAAGAACTATCTGAGCTCAATTTTATTTCTGAGTTGACTGTATCTGATAGTCTTGATATACTAAAATTTGAAGAACTATTTGAGTCCTATGACTGAGACTGATGCTGAAACTGTGAGAGGTAGTGTTTAACCGACATGCCCCGTGTATGCCGTTATGGCTAAGCTAGGGTCCAATTTCTACCCTGACTGGAAGAGTGTCAATACCGCGCCACTGGTAAGGACAGTTTTGAGTGACCCTTATCTGGAGGGTACTCAATGAGAACGATGGGAACCCTAAACTGACGGTTTAAGCCACCTTATCAACCATAATCTAACAAGTTAAGATATCTCAATGTACGCTGGCTACGTAGTTCTTGAACATAAGGATTGCTACTAAGAATCACACCCTGAACTGGCGGGTGAGTTCTCATCTTTGGGTTCACTCGGTGCTAACTTCTACTCCCATATGAAGGACACTGAACTGAATAACTAAGCTGAACTAAATAACTAAGTTGAATTGATTAGCTGAACTGATACTAGTGGTATTTTTTAGCAAAGCTAAACTAAGTTTACTGGATTTCAATGACTGACGGAATGTACTGAGTTCTAAGGACTGTTTAAAAGTACTGAAGTTACTGAGATTGACTGTGAATACTGAGGTTGCTGAAGTTACTGAGATTACTGAGATTTCTAAGTTTTCTTGAGTCACATGACTGACTGAATTCTATAGATCATGGCTTGACTGAGAGTATCGTGAAAACATGACATGGATCTAGGCACACAATTATATTTTTTAGGGACAAGTACCCCAGGACTCGATGGAAGGAAACTGACACACATGACTGACTTAATCATAAGAGTAGAGTCCATAATTTATAATATCATAAGTAGGGGTCTCATACTAAGCATGGTTATCAACAATGTATTGCATGGAAAGGATTTCACATCACATGGAAGTACTTTCACAATATTAATATCATTTTCGTTGCATAATCATATTGGCAACCCCTGTTAATAGCATGGAAATTCATGTGGATTGCATGGTTATCATACATCTTGTTCATAAGTAGGGTTTGCAAGTAAACATAGTATAATCTCATAAGAATAGTTCATGCGTATTCCAACAACATTTACAAGGCACATTAACAACTTAAAAGTCATTGGAACCTAATGGCATATCATGAATCCTTAACTTAGTCACAATTTAGCTATATTGCATGATTTCTAGTTCCTTAGGCATTTTATCAAACACCTTACATGCACATCTTAAGCATAGGTGAATTCATCAAATTTTACATCATGAACAACCAAATTTACATATTTCCAACTCATATGATATCATGAATTCACAAAGACATATCAAGATTCCATCTTGGAAATCACCCAATATCAACAACATGATCATCAACACCCAATAATATAGAAATCATACTTTTATAATGAAAAAGAGGAAAATAATCAAGCATCAACATGGTTATGATCATATCACCACAATCAACCAAGATTTTGTATTTTAAATAATGATTCTTGAACTTTATGAACGAATTGAATTCATAGATGAACACTATGCATAACTTAGAAGGGAGGTTCTTGATGATTGACGAAGGAATTTCCTTGAAATTTGATCTTCAAGCTTGATTGTGGAACCCTAGTTGTTGTTCTCCTATGGTTCTCTTGGATGATGAGATTTGAGATGTTAATAGGGTTGTAATGTGTTTAGAAGCTATATATTTCGTAGGGTTAAGTTTAGGGACGTGTAAGGAGTATTTAAAGACTTAATTACCTTTTAAATAACTCGGAGTGTTTTTGACACCTGGAATTGGCTTAGACAGCGCTCAAGTGATCGCCTATGCTTGGGTTGGGCGGTGCCTAACCAATCGCCTATGCTTGGGTTAGGCGGCGCCTAACCAATTGCCTATGTTTACTGCCTCTCACGAAAATGGGCATAACGTTTCGCTCGGGTATTGGATTAAGGCAAAATTTGTATAGTTGGAAAGCTATTTCAATTATCTACAATTTATTGGGTAGAAATATGCATAAATACCACACTAACATCAAGTTATACTCATTAAAATATGACCCTTGCAAAATCGAACACTAAAACTTGATGGATTCAAAAACTCTTAGCTTGTATTACCTTAAGTGACTCATATGAACATGCTTAATGTATCATAAGCTTTATTATCACTAGGATACTCATTGTAAGTCATGCACTAAAGTGCTACTCACAGGATAGGAGGTTTCATACGTAGGAAAAATGGTTTGTCTCCTAGCTTAGAAACATATGGGGTATTACAATATCTCCGCCTTGGGAACATTCATCCTCGAATGGAAATAAAATGAAGCGGGAGAGATGATAATATGAAGTAAGTACAAGACATACACTACTGAAACATGGGTTCATGACTAAAATGACTGAAAGTTGAGCATAACATACTGAACATGCATATCTAATGCATGGGAAGATGATTCATGAATATAAGACTAAGGTTTCTAATAAAGTCAGTTTTCTCAAAATGAGAATGCATATCTAATGCACAACTGAAAGGCTAAATCCATGCATATCTGATGCATAATTATATGACTGACATAATATATGAATGCATGACTGAAAGTACTAATGAGTTGATCACACATATCTGATGCATGAATTCATGACTAAACTTACTCATGAACATGCAATGGTAAAAATATCAAGTTTGAACTGAAAACTGAGCATGGAACTGAGTACCAAGTTTGGCACTGCAATATGAACATGAGAACGAGTAAGTTTAAGGAAAACTTTTACTTTGAATTGATAATACTGATAAGTTTGAGATTAATTACTCCATATGCATGATCGGAAACATGAGAACATAACTAAGTCTAGGATGTGGTAGATATACTAAATATCATGATGTGAACTAAATCTTGAAAACATGGCATACGACTGAAGTTGGAGCTTGAGGGTTATCTTATGAGTACCCCTTCTCCAAACTGGATTCATAAAAAAAAAAGAGAAGTATGTTTATGTCATGAAATTTTGGGGGGTATGATGTATCTCCCCCTTGGGACACTATGTCCCTTAAAGGATGCTGACTTGGATGAGCTACTGAGGGAAATTGAGGCGATGCACAAGACACCTAGGAACTGAGTCAGAACGGAATAGCTAGGATCTAAAACTGATACATGATACATGAACTGAGCTGAGCACGAGTGCATGAATACACTAACTTATCTGATTAACTGAATAACTAATAGCTGAATACTAGATCTGCAAAGCTAAACTATACTTAGTCTGAATAACTCGGCTGAGATTTTTGAGTTTTATGCATAGGACTAACTGAGTAGAATGAGGTATCTGAGCATGGATTCATGAAGTCTGTATTATTTTTGAATGCGAGACTAAGCGTACGACATGGCTCTGAGGTATTCTATAAACTGGGGTACTGAAACACTGATAACTGAGTACTAACAACCTGAATGCTACGGTCAAGCATGTCTGGAGCTGAACTGAGTTTCAAATCTGGTTACTAAACTGAAGATGATATTATAACTAAGCCTATAGCTAGTACAAAAGTATTGAATTCAAAGACTGAACACTGATCACTGAGTGCTGGATACTGAAACTATAATTGAGTTGGCAACTAAGTTTTTGATGGCTATATGCTGGGGACTGACATAAGTCAAGGATCTAAATGTACACTTACATTTTGTACTTTCCCAACTTCTAAATACAACCCCTTGTTAGATGTTTACTTGCACATTTATCATGACATTCAAGCCTATCTTCACAGATACACCCTCGTTCAAAGTAAGCATGCAACAATCTTATCTTATCTAAACAACTGCTCATCACTACACTGTTCTATAAGGAGAGCCAACTGGAGGAGCAAATCAAGTGGAGCTGAAACATGAATATATACAAACTAAGCTTAACACATGACTAAAACTTGAAGAATAACATATCAATAGTTTGGATTTACCAATAAGGTCTAAACTGATGATATACATGACATAGTCTAACTGTATCTAATCTGTAGAGGGATAGCATGAGTCATGGAAGCTAAGTATACTGGAAAGCATGATATGCGTACATGAGTCATGAGCTGCATGACCTGAGTCTAGAGTTTTCTATACTCGTGGGATATGATTCGAATACTGAGGGAGCTAAAATATCACGCCTCAAATCCTATTGGGGCGGACTGGCACCCATAACTAAGGAGGCCCGGGAGAACCAGCTCATAAACTAATACTTCCCATGCATACCTCTATGACAACCCGAATTTTGAAAAACATCATATCACATATAAAAGGAAATAATCACCTGTATAAGCTCGAGCACACATATATATATATATACAATACTTGGTCGTTGGAGCCATCACGTCTATTAACAAAATACTACCTTGACTGTACATTAGGTCTACAAATCCTCTAGACAATACACAAAGTTTAACTAAGGTCGGGACACACCCCGCCATATAACTAACTTCTATACAATACCAAAAGTGACTGGATATGACACTGAAAGTCCCGAAGCAAACTGGAGCCTACCAAAAGCAGTTGGGTATCCTGGCTCCTACTTGTGCGGTGTATGAGCTGAGGTACCTGTTCCTGCAGCATGAAATGCAGGACCCCCCTGGGGGACATCAGTGCGAAATATGTACTGAGTATGTAAAGATGTAGATAATCACATATGATATAGGAGATCAATAGAAATTAGAAACAAGTGAATAAATCGTAATAGGAGTGGACCACACTTACTAGAACTTGTGACAACCTTTACATTGTATTTATTCAATCACTTTACCTTCGTTCTTATCATCTTTGTAACCATTACTGTACTGTACTGTACTGTGACCATTAGGCTGCCTCTAGTACATATCAACTGGGATCGACCCATGATAGGCTTATGTCCCTGGGATACCACCCATAAACACATAAATTGGGATCGACCCATGATAGGCTTATGCCCTTGGGATACCACCCAATAAGAGAGAACTTCTATCACTTAGTTCAATTAATCTTTGAGATTGTTATTTCGGTATATCAATGAAACATTTTGGAGTCATTAATAGCAAATGGATCTTGTTCAAGTAATTGGATACCTTCTGACATTCATTAGTGCAATAAATACGTAAGATTTGGAAAATAAGTAAGTATTAGAATGTCTTGACATCTTATAGGGTGGAAACAAGTTCATTGGTAATGTAGGACATCATACAAAATCATTATGGATCACATGTAACTGAATAACTTTGGAAACTTTCTTAATAGAACAATTGTTCACTTTCATGCCAAAGATATGGTATAGAGTATGCTTTACATAACTGACTGTCAACCTTCAATACTAGTCGCAAATGGACTTCTCATCTTTTCGGATTACTTATCTACAATGAACATATATAACAATCTAGTATTAGCGACCAAATGTCATAATTTAATTATTTGAATTCACCGAACTAGTGGTTAAGTAGTAAGCCTTAATTACACCATAAAGGGTGTCACTTTAACCCTCTTATACTCCAATTACATTCACATGCCATGCATATTCACACAACATCCTCCAATATCAAGTTTGGATTCATTTATCCTTCCAATCAATCCATTAAACCAAATTGAGCCATAGACATAAATAATCATCAATTCAATACTATATCACTATATCCACCTTCCATAACTCAATTGACATATCCACCTTCCACAATTCAATATAACCAAACCATGCAAAATAGTCCATAACCCTATTTCCATCACTTTTCAATAACAACCAATACATATAATCCTCTATCACACATATACATATGGAAGAGAACAAAGGCAAACAATATTCATACCTTAGAATTCATCTCTTGATTATGCAATCCTGTTTGCATAAATAATAGGTGTCGTCGCTCTCGAGATGACAAACACAATTATCAGATTACTTTGGAATTTCTACGGTTGAATCAAAAGTAATTTAAAGGTCAAATTTGGCTAGAGTCTGTTCTTTCTCAATGATTGATGATGAAAATGAGTTTTGGAACTCATATACATGTATATATACACATATTACCATCCATAATATCATAGGGAATGACCAAAGTGCCTTTAAAATTTAAATAATATCAAATCTGTCCTTTGGTGGACTGTTTTGATAAGCTGATCGACCATAACTCTTTGCTCCGAGTATAGTTGGAAAGATAATTCAAAGGTATTTCATTTCATATAAAGTATTCCACCCATTTATTCCTGTACATGGAGTTATGGTCGTTTGAAGTTGACCCTAAAAATCTGTTTTGAGAGGCTGAAGTAAAATGAGTATAACTCCTTACTCAGATGTTGGATTTGGATCAACCTAATTGCATTGGAAACAAGACTCAAAGATATTTCTTTTCATAGGTCGCAACTCTCCCAGTTCATTATATTAAAGGAGTTATGATCGTTCAAAGTTGACCTAAAAAATTGGCTGGATTCAGTAGTTTGTGTGCAGGAAATTTTCCTGCACATTTACTATTCCCAAATATCCCGGCCACCATTTTATAGTTTCGAACGTGCTTGATTATATCCAAAACCTATCCATTTTTGGAAATCTCTATATCATTGGAAAGCTTATTCAATAACCTTTGCATGAAACCATCAACGAGCAAATTTCGGTATAAATAAAATAAAAAAAATTAATTCCATATAAATAAGACCAATACACATACTTGAATACGCCAATATATGTACTTGAATACGGGGTGTTACATAGAACTGAACCCCTTATACTGGGAACTGAAGGCACATATAATCCCACGAAAAGTGTGTGAAAATAGATTGTTCTCGTGGAACATAACTCATATTGTGGAGTAAAAAGGACTCCTTATGCTAGAAATTTAATTCATACATAATTATAGTTTGTGAACATAGAGTTGGTATGCAATGCCTGAGTTTCTTTCATGATAGCTGAAGTGAAAAACTCTGCACTGAGATGAGAATGGGTCTGGAATTGTCTTCCCTTACTGCTTTCTATACATGTTGGCTCTACTACTGAAATCTGAGGGGCTGGCTTAGGTACTTGATGTACCATCACATTCCTACATTATGTTTAACACCTGTCTGTCTTACTAAACACATCATCAGATTTTGTTTCCTCACATACTGATAATATCACATTTACACCTTCATGCTTAATTTTGAGTCAATAAACTTAAGTGTTTAGCTCGTACTGGTCAAGCCTACTGATCTAATTCCCATGAATACATAATCTGATCAAATAGAATAATACCATCCGAACTCTACTACTGCTAAACTTCTGGGTTCAAGAATGAGTTCTCATGATCATGAACAAAATTTGTTCAACCTTGGAACAATAATGAACTGGTGAGATACTTTTTGAGTCTGTTGGTAATCTCATAACTAACCGTAGGGACTGTCTGAGAAAGCCCTGTCTTTAGGACTTTGAACTTCACTATTTCTATTACCTTGAAAGTAAGGTTAAGTTAACATGAGTGGTGCATGATATGAATCTACATGGTTTCCTTAAAGAAACTTGCTATAGCACGATCTTGAGACATGAAAGAAGGGAAATTGTTCCTAAAACATCTCATAGCCTCCTGTACATAAGTGTGGTGCACAATACGCCCATGTACAAGACTCTACTTGATGTAGCTTTCAGACTTCCTAGGACAGTGTTGAACCTTAGGCTCTGATACCAAGTTTGAAACGCCCCGATTTTCTGAACAGAAATGCTACACTATGCTCATGACCCCAAAGGACCATAAGCTAACCCATGACTGATATTTGTACATGTAAACTGTATAATATCTTATAAAATATATGGAAACATTAACTGTAAGGCCATAAGGTTTAATACTAATAAATATTTAAAAAAAAATATGGTATATCAATACCAAAAAAAACATTAATACTGAAGTCTGAACATCTAATCTGACATCTAGTCCGAAAGCCTCTAACTGAACTGAATAAGGAGTTGGTGGGACATGTTCCCAACTAACTCCAACTACTGAAATTAGTGAAAACTAAAATAGAAATGAAATCATCATGTTCTTAAAGGATAAGGACTCACGTCTCACTCTGACTGCTGATCCTGGAATCTACTACTGATTTGGAGCTCATGCCTCTGAACCTATAATGTAACATAACAAAAAATACCATAGCGCAAATGTGTTAGTACGTCTAAATGTATTGAGTATACGAGTGAGGTAGGCTAAATGCAAAGGGTTATATACATGAAAAATACTGACTGGTATGAACGTGAGAATACATACATGCATACGTAACTCTAACTGAATTCGTGGAGATACTGACTATTGAGTCTGAATACTGATAACATGAGTGTACTGATAATGAGATTTTGAAAGACTGAGTTTACTGATCTTGATATGTAAATCACTACTGAGTGATGGATCTGAAACTGTATTACTGAATACTGGGAGACTGATACCATAATACTGATAAAAAAATGATTATTTCTGATAGTTCAAATTATGAAGAACTGGTGTGATTGACTGTATCTGACAGTCCTGAAGCTGAGTACTGATAGCATGAGTTCTGATAACTTTTGTGATTGATAGCATAAGTGACTGTATCTGACAGTCCATAAATCTGAAGGAAACTATCTGAGTTCAATTTTATTTTTTAGTTGACTGTATCTGATAGTCATGATATACTGAAACCTAAAGAACTATCTGAGTTTAATTCTATTTTTGAGTTGACTGTATCTAACAGTCCTGATATACTAAAATGTGAAAAACTATCTGAATTCTTTGACTGACATTGATACTGAAACTGTGAGAGGTAGTGTTTAACTGACATGCCTCGTGTATGCCATTATGGCTAAGCTGGGGTCCAATCTCTTCCCCGACTGGAGGGGTGTCAATACTGCGTCACTGATAAGGATAGCTGTGAGTGACCCTTTTCTGGCGGGTACTCAATGAGAACGGTGGTAACCCTAAGCTGACGCTTTAAGACACCTCATCAACCCTAATATGAAGTGTTAAGATGTCTCAACCTACACTGTCTATGTAGTTCTGGAACACAAGGATTGGTACTAAGAATCATACTCTGAACTAGCGGGTGAGTTCCCATACTTGGATTTACTCGGTGCTAACTTCTACTCCCATCTGAAGGACACTATACTGAATAACTAAGCTAAACTAAATAACTGAACTAAACTAATTAGCTGAACTGATACTGATTAACTGGACTGATACTAGTGGTATTGTTTAACAGAGCTAAACTAAGTTTACTGGATTCCAAAGACTGACGGAATGTATTGAGTTCTGAGGACTGGTTGAGAGTATTGAAGTTACTGAGATTGACTGTGAATACTAAGGTTGCTGAAGTTACTGAGCACTGAGATTACTGAGATTACTGAGATTACTGGACTACTGAGATTACTGAGATTGACTATGAATACTAAGGTTGCAGAAGTTACTGAGCACTGAGATTATTGAGATTACTGAGATTTCTGAGTTTTCTTGAGTCACGTAACTGACTGAATTCTATAGATCATGGCTTGACTGAGATTATCGTGAAAACATGACATGGCTCTAGGAACACAGTTATATTTTTTGGGGACAAGTACCCTAGGACTCGATGAAAGAAAACTGACACACATGACTGACTTGATCATAAGAGTAGAGTCCATGATTTATAATATCATAAGTAGGGAGCTTATACTAAGCATGGTTATCAACAATGTATTGCATAGAAAGGATTTCACATTACATGGAAGTACTTTCACAATCTTAATATCATGTTCATTGCATAATTATATTAGCAACACATGCTAATAGCATGGAAATTCATGTGGATTGCATGGTTATTATACATCTTGTTCATAAGTAGGATTTGCAAGTAAACATAGCATAATCTCATAAAAATAGTTCATGAGTATTTCAACAACATTTACATGGCACATTAACTACATAAAAGTTATTAGAACCTAAGGTCATATCATGAATTCTTCACTTACTCACAATTTAGCTATATTGCATGATTTCTAGTTCCTTAGGAATTTTATCAAATACTTTACATGCACATCTTAAGAATAGGTGAATTCATCAAATTGTACATCATAAAAAACCAAATTTACATGTTTCCAACTCATATGATATTATGAATTCACAAAGACATATAAAGATTCCATCTCGGGAATCACCCAATATCAACAACATGATCATCAACACCCTACAATATAGAAATCATACTTTTATAATGAGAAAGAGGAAAACAATCAAGCATCAACATGGGTATGATCATATCACCACAATCAACTAAGATTTTGTATTTTAAAGATTGATTCTTGAACTCTATGAATGAAATGAATCCATAAATGAACACTACGCATACCTTAGAAGGGAGGTTCTTGATGATTGACAGAGGAATTTTCTTAAAATTTGATCTTCAAGATTGATTGTGGAACCCTAGTTGTTGTTATCCTATGGTGCTCTTGGATGATGATCTTTGAGATGTTAATAGGGTTGTAATGTGTTTAGAAGCTACATATTTCGTAGGGATAAGTTTAGGGACGTGTAAGAAGTATTTAAAGACTTAATTACCTTTTAAATAACTTAAGACAAAGTGTTTTTGACACCTGGAATTGGATTAGGCAGCGCTCAAGTGATCGCCTATGCTTGGGTTGGGCAGTGCCTAACCAATCGTCTATGCTTAGGTTAGGCGGCGCCTAACCAATCGCCTATGCTTACTGCCTCTCACAAAAATGGGTATAACTTTTAGCTCGGGTATTGGATTAAGGCGAAATTGGTATACTTGGAAAACTAATTCAATTTTGAGAACCTTATGGAATTTTTAGTTGTACTTCCACATATATTTTTAGTATTTTTATTCAGTGCTCACAACAAGTACCAGTCATGGGTTAGCTTGTGATATTTCAGGATTGTAAGCACCGTGTGACGTCCAAGGTGCAAACTAGGGGCGTTACAAACTTGGTATCAGAGCTTAAGGTTCTAAAGAGTCCTAGGGATTCTGAAAGTCGCGTCAAGTATAGTATTTTACATGGGTGTGTAGCATGCCACACTTATAGACAAGAGGCTATGAGGCATTTTTAGAAAAAGTTTCCCTTGTTTCAGTATTTATGTCGTGCGAGTGAGAATGAGCTCAAGTTAAACTCTTTGTATAATATAGTTGACCTTCTGTTTACAGAGCATGCCTCCTAAAAATACCAATGAAATAAGAACTGGGAACCAGCCAGTACCTCCGCCCGTCCAGGCAGATCCCCTAGATGAGCATGTTTCTCACGCAGAATTCAGAGCATCTTTCACCACTCTATCCTATAGTGTAGCAGCCCAGAATAAATTCCCAGCTATTGTTCAGGATAACCTAGTGGCCAATAATGTTGCAGTTAGGATTCGAGAAATTACCCAAATGAATCCTCCATCATTATTAAGGTCTAAGTTTGAAGAGGACCCCCAAAAATTCCTTGACATGGTGCAGAAGGTCACAGATATTATGGGGTTAACCACTAGTGGGAGTGCTGAGTTAGCTGCATGCTTGTTACAGGATAAACCCCATACGTGGTTTAAGTAGTAGAAAGTAGAAGGGGATACAAATATAGGGCCCATAGAATGAGAGGAGTTTGCTACTGCTTTTCTAGATAGGTTATTCCCATTGGAGTTTAGGGAAGATAAGGTGTTAGAATTTATTAACTTAAAGCAGGGCAACATGACAGTGAAAGAGTATTCTCTCAAGCTTACTCAGTTAACCAGATATGCTCCTCATGTGGTAGGTGATAAAAGATCTAAGATAAGTAAGTTTATGTCAGGTGTATCTGACAGTGTGGTCAAGGAGTGTAGGACCACAGTGCTAATTAAGGAGATAGAATTAGCTAGGTTGATGGTCCATGCTCAGCAGATAAAGAAGAAAAAAACTAAGGAGAAAGGGAGAAAGAGTAAGAGGGCTAGAACAGGTAGCTTCAACTTCACTCAGCCTAAGTCAGAGGGTTGTAATCATTCTCAGTTCCTCCCAAAACCTTCATTTCCAGCTTTATCCTCAGCCAGTGATATGGTGACCAAATTCAGAAATAGTAATAAGGATAGGGCACTAGCCTCTAAGTCTCAGGGTATTGTTAGCAGTGCCCGAACAAATCCTCTTTGTTAGAAGTATGGCAGAAACCATCAGGATGTGTGTAGGGATGGTAGTAATGTATGTTTTTAGTGTGGCAAGCCAGGTCATAGAATTCGAGAGTGTTGACTTTCCATAATGAAAGTCTTGAGAAGGCATGACTAGTGATATTTCAATATGATTACTAGTCATGCCTTCTCAAGACTTTTGTTGTGGAAAGAATTTCTAGCGATGGTGTAGACCTTTGCATGGCAGTTACTTGTCCTCTATATGGGAGAAGAGTCATCAGTAGATAGGCTGAGAGATTGAGTTCATTTGATTTCTGCACTAACATAGGAAAAGTTCTTGATAGAGTAATGATCCTGGATTACGTAACGTTTGATAGGCTTGGAGGATTCAGTTTAGATCAAACGTTACATAATTCCAGTCTAATTGACCTATCAAATCCTTTGAAGGTTTATTGAGCAAGATGCATTGAACAACACTCGATAAACGTGAGATTTTCAACTGTTGGGACTACTACTTGTGTGTGCATTAACATATTTTGACCTAAAACAAACTAGAAAACCCTACAGTATCATTCAAGCCTACTAAAAAAAGTGTTCTCGAAGCCTTCAAAAGGCTTTTTACAATGCCACAACTTTAAAGAAATTGTTCCTCGTTGACTATATCACAAAAATACCAAGAACGCTTCACTGACCTCAACTATTGCAGTGAAAATATTGAATACAAAATTAGCAAGTTGGAGGCAAACGTGCAAAATTATCGGGATTTGCATACCACAGCAAGCCTCTGATATTCTCCAAGATATGTTGAAAATATGTTAAGGATAGAAAACACAATCAATTATATACAAATTGCTAAGGGATTAATGATACTCAATCTTTCTTTCAATCTTGTTTGTGGTTCTGATTAAGTTAAATCAATAGCAGTGGACCTAATCGGAACCATAAATAAGAAGACATGGGATGTAATTTAAAATTTGGAAATTGTCGCCTTTTCTTGGATTTCTTATTTTAACTGCAGCTATTATTGGCTCAACTTTTCTCAATTTACTGTATATTATTTCAACCCTCGATGATCATAAGGCTAATTTCTTGGTGTTCTGCTATTTTCTATGTAGGTGATCATCTCGACCATGTTACCTAGTTGTAGCTCCCTAGAAAAGAAACCATCTGCACTACTTTTCTTTCAGAGAAACAACAGATGGATTTTTCATTGCTGGATACACTTTCATATTTTCACTTGATTCAGATTTCTCATGTTCTAAGTTAGTTTCATCGGCCAGATTCTCTAGAAGTTCTTTTCTACCCTATGTTTCCTCTTCAATTGGCTCTCAAATGATATAGTCTTTCATCAACCCCCCCATTTACCCTCACAGGCATTCTCCTACCACATATTCTAGCATATAATCATCACCCTAAGCAACCCAACCATATAAATTTGGGCTAGGAAAATAACTATATTGGTTTTTCGTTCTTGTTATTTGTAGTGCTAGGATTCGAAGGCCTTCTCAAAGTCCAATGCACCCTAAAAGTTAGTCCAATTGCTATTGAATCTATCTATTTACAGTGCCACCAAAAGTTGATCCCTTCATAAATCTTGACATGTAAATATAAGCAACAACCATTATTAAATCTTAACAGGGTATGAGAACCATATACATGGTCCCTCAGCCTTATCAGTCCGGACCTATAAAACTTAATTGTAAAATTATAGATATGACCAATGCCTAATTTATTTAAAATATCATTCAAAAAATTAGTGTACTCTATGTATTTTTTCACGATAACATTATCAATAATAAATACCTGCCACATATGAAGTGGTTTTATCTGAAAGTAGCTTATTCCTCTGAACTCATATTTACTATAGCCTCTTATGCCGGTCGAGCAAAAGTTGATCAACTTCCATTACCTTACATCTACAAATAAGATAAAAACAATTGATTTCAAATAAGAGAAGATCATAAAGAACCTTACCTATCTGTTGCAACAAATTACCAATCTTTTCCAACAGGCTCCACATCTATTACAGCAGATGCCCATTGTTCAGTAGATAGGAAATCTATTATAGCAGGATACTTGATTTATTCCAACAGTTTCTCTGTCTATTGCAATATCAACAACAATATCAACAAAAAAAGAAACAACTAATACACAACATCATTTGTTCCAACATTATCAACAAGACCACACCACAAGTTCCAACAACATCAATAACAACATCAACAATAATAAAAAAACTAAATACATAAAAAAATGCTACAGACAACAAGGCTTTTAAACTTCTCCCAACATATAACTTTCTCACATATTTTAGTAAAAACAATGATTCATTCATTCTAGACTTAAAAGTCACCTTTTCCTTCAAATTTTTTAATAAATAGGATATGGTTAAAGGGTAGTTAAACAACAAAACAATTGTAAATAATTAATTTATAAAACTTATAAAGAAGAAGACGAGAATAAAAGAGAAATAGTGAACCATACCTGCAATATCAAAGACAAAAGGATCAAAACATCAATTTCAGTAGAAAAGATATAGATCGGTTGAGATCCAAAAAGATACTTAAGAAAACGAGGAGAGAAAAGAGAGAGAAAAAAGATCCGGTTGTAATAACCCTAAAGAGTAGAGAAAGAAAAAGAATAGATCTAAATAAATTTATGGATAGAGGAGAGATAATTCTTGAGAAGGAAACTAAATATTCCTTAATATATTCATTAATAACTTTGAGGGGCACGAGAAAGATGGGTGACATTGAAATGAAAAGATAAGACTACTCAAGAAAAAGATTTTTGGGTTATCCAAGAAATACTTTTTATTGCCTTTAGTATTTTATCTTTTTTATTTCGGACAAAAAATTGCTTTAAAATTTAAAAAAGAAGATTTTCAAAAAAAATGTCACCGGTTCAACAGATAATAATATCTATTTGAACATTTACAACAGCTCAGTCATCTGTCGCAAAAGATGTAAATGTCTATTTGATAATTAAAACAGATATGTAATCTGTTGCAACTGATCATATATCTATTTGAAAATATCCAACAACTCAGTTGTCTATTATAATAGATTTCTAAGAAGTTTATTTTCGTAGAACTAGGGATGGGCTCATAATGTCAACTATAACATCAATTAAGTCTTAGCAATTACATGGTGTTGGTATTGCGTTCATCCCGAACCGAATCGTTGATCGATCACTCTAAAGTGAAAAGTTTCTCATTAACTTAATGTTAAGCTAGTAACTAAATTGATTTAGGTAAAACTAGGAATGAGTTCATAGGGTCAACTACAACATTAATTGAGTCTTTGCAATTATATGGCGTTGGATTGCGTTCATCTAGACCCGAGTCGTCGATCGATCACTCTGAGTTGAAAAGATTCTCATTAACTTAATGTTAAGCTAGTACCTAAATTAATTTAGGTAGAACTAGGGATGAGTTCATAGGGTCAACTATAACATCAATTGAGTCTTTGCAATTGCATGGTGTTGGTATTGCATTCATTTCGACCCGAGTCATCGATCATTCACTGTGAGTTGAAAAAATTCTCATTAAATTAATGTTAATAAAGTACCTAAATTGATTTAGTTAGAACTAGGGATGAGTTCAAAGGGTCAACTACAACTTCAAATAAGTCTTTGCAATTGCATGGTGTTGGTATTATGTTTATCCTGACCCGAGTCGTCAATCAATCACTCTGAGTTGAAAAGATTCTCATTAACTCAATATTAAGATAGTACCTAAATTGATGTAGATAAAAATAGGGATGAGTTCATAGGGTCAACTACAACTTCAATTGAGTCTTTGCAATTTTATGGTATTGATATTACATTCATCCCGATCCGACTCATCAATCAATCACTCTGAGTGGAAAATATTCTCATTAACTTAATATTTTAAAACTATATCTTTTAAAATTTTAAAAATTAATTAAGATCAATTCGCAATAAATTTACAATTTCATAACTTGTCATTCTTTTCCAAAATTACAAATCAACCCATACAAATCATCCATTTATGGGAAAAACTTTTTCCCATTTCAAATCTCATGTTATTTCTCTTCTCTCTCTCTTTATCAATAACACATACAACAACTACTCAACATATTGCTCAACCCTTCAAAACAAATTTATTTTCTTCCTATTTCCAACCATGTAATTGTTATTTCAACTTCATTCTTGCTTGTACCCATCATTTCTCTATCTTCATAGGTAACAGAGTTCGAGAAAAGTTCTACATTTTTTATTTATTCTAAAAATTAGGGCTTTTAGTTAATGATGAAAAAGAAAATTTTTAGTTGTATTATCTTCAAGAATGGGTCAATAATTTTGAGTTTTGATACTAAAAATGTAAGAAGCACCCAAGAAAACTCTAGTTTTTGTTACAATATTTTGTTGAAAGTCATGGTATTTTTGGATGGTGTTTGTGGTATTGTTGGTGGTTGTTGTTGGTGGTGTTAGTATTTATAATTTTGGTGGTGGTATCGGTGGTCTTGGTGTTGGTATTGGTGGCATTGGTGGTAGTGTTGGTGGTCTTGGTGGTGGTGTTGGTCTTGGTGGCATTGGGGGTTCTCTTAGTGTCATTAGTAGTGGAATTAGTTGTGGTGTTAGTGGTGGTCTTGGTGGTTCATCTATAGCAACAGGTGGAAGATCTGTTGGAAGATATTAAATAGGTCCTCAAATAGATTCCCTATCTGTTCCAACTACTGGGTTATTCGTTGGAGTATTTCTTTTGTAATGTGGCGTATATTAATTTATTAAAAATTATCTTCCCTTTTTTTTTAAATTATACATCAAATGTAATGTATTTTTTTTTCTGTTGTTTGTAGTTAAAAGATGTCTCCCAAAATAAAAAAAAACTGAAAGTGGATCAACTTCTGACCACCCACCAAAAAAGTCTAGAGTACAGATAGATTCAGAGGAACTTTCTGAACAAACTCAGTCAGGGCAAAGTGAAGCTGAGGAAAGTGAGAACTCCTTCTCACCAATAGGGTAGAATTATTATCGAAATCACAGCATAATCCTGTCAAAACTATTAGTATTGATAGGTTTTGAGTTGCGATGCCGATAGATGACCCTGTAGAAGTAACAGGTGATCTTGTACTTAAGTGTCAGTTGGGAAAAGGTTTTGATGAATTTAGGAGTATTATGAACAATGAAAACATAGACAAACTTTTTAGAAGGAGCTGTTTTGCATACTTTCTTAAGCTGCCTAAGGAGCACACTCTCTATTTCCAAATAAGCATGTTATATGGTCTTCTCAAGCCCAGGATCAAGTACATGGGGGTGATAAAGATTCGACGGAGGGGAGAAAAAAGATAGATGAAATCTGGATCAACTACTGTAGCATGCCGATTTGTTTTGGATTGAAAGAGTTTGCCATAGTGTTGGGCTTGAGATGCGATCGTCCAGAAGAACCTCTTATCAAGGAAACACCCCACAAAAGGTCCAAAAAATTCAAGGAAAAAAAGATGGATTGTTGGGCATTGTTGGACGTAGCTACAAAGTGGGGGATTTGATAGCAGATCTCAAGGATAAAGCCATACCAAAATAGTACATGGAGAAATTATGCTTAATTTGGTTTTTTTATTCTGTTATATTGGCAAGAGACTTCAGGAAAGTCGTAGAAGATGATTTGTTGGCGCTTGCTGGTGATTTTGATAAATTCAATGATTATCCCTGGGGATGTGATAGCTACTACTTAACTGTCAAATATTTACTAACAATGCTCTCCCTAGGGGCGATCACATTATACGACTTTCCTTGGGCTTTCATGGTAAAATTAATCACTATTTTTACTCACCCATTAATTTATATTGACTATAGTTATTATGAATTTATTTTGCTTACTTCCATTTTACATTTTTTAGGCTAGGGCATTTCAAGCCATTTCTTCCCTCCCAAAGCAGCTCAAGGATTACCAGAATAAGATTTCTTATCCAAAGATTCTTAGGTGGTTGGCTGCAAAGAGCAACAAAAAAATTAAGGAGGCCGATCTCTGTAACCCTCTAGATGATGCAGTAGGTCTTCTTTAAACTAAAATAATTTGCCTCAAAGAAAGATATTGAAACAGATGTCCCATCTGTTGTGACAGATGGGTTGTCTGTTGCAACAGATGTCCTATCTGTTTTGATAGATGGGTTGTCTGTTGCAACAGATTACCCATCAGCTGCAAATGGTGCAACAAATAGGTAATCTATTATGACAGACAATCCATATTTTACAACATATTAACTATTTGTTGCTCTGTGTCATACCCGTGTTTTTTTTATCTTGAAAATCATTGCAAGGATGTTAGAACTTACTTTGAAATAAGAATTCATTCTTATACACGTGGTATGTCCATAATTTTCACTTCCTATCACATGGGAAATTAAATAAGCTTTCCATCAATATATATAATTCACCCAAATCTGACACCTAGGCAAAGAGTTAGAGCCCTTTTAGTGAGACAATGTCTGACCTAAGCCTTCAGTGAGTCGCAGAGATAGTTCAAACGGAAATTGTCAATTTCCAGTGTTTATCCATGATAATAGAGAATCGCGCCAAACTTCTAGGTCATAGACAAGGTGGCAACGTGATAGCTCCGCATCGCACCATCGTGCAGTTTCTCAATTGTCAATTTCCAGCGACACGGCACGATAACGCCGCGTCGCGCCAAGGACCCAACTTGGGAAATTTTACTAAAAATTTAATGAAGTGTCTAGGGTTAAAAGGGTCAAATTCCTACCCCTATATAATCCCTTTAACACTTCATTCATCCACTTTTCACCCAAAAATATTAGTTTCTCTCAAGTTTGTCTCAAGAACAAACTAGGATTTCTATTAGGAATTCAAATTCAGGAAGGTTTCACCATCAATCTTCGTGAAATCATGATCTAAGGTATGTAATGTGTTCATTCATGGACTTTTTTCGTCCATGAAGTTCAAGAATCCCTTTTCAACTACAAGTTATGGATTTTCGTCATGTATTCATGCTTTGTATGCTTTTTTTCATGTTGATAAAGGAGGAATTGATTTCTATTCCATGATTTGATGATAAATTCCATATGGATTGATTAGTATAGATAAAGATTTATGAAATCTCATGACTAAAACCTTGTATGATGAAATTGGAAGTGAACCATGATGTTTAATTGCTATACCATGATGTTTACATATCTATGCCTGCCATACGTTTGATAAAATACCTAGATGAAGGAAATTTGCCTAACTTGCATAATACCATAAAACTCCCCATAAATTTACAAGCTTATTCCTATTAGACGTTTGATGAAATGTTTCAATAAACATATTGTGGCGATTATCATGTATTCAAGAATATCAAGTCATGTCAGTTTCTTCCATCGAGTTCTGGGGGTACTTGTACCCAAAATATTAGCTGGATGTCTAGATCCATGTCATGTTTTCACGATACTCTCAGTCAAGCTATGAACTCTTAGGCTTTAGATAGTCTTATGACTCAGGAAAAATCTCCATGATCTCATGACTCAATCAGTTGTCAGATATCAGTAGTATTCCGTCAGCCACGGAAATTCAATAACTCTGTCCATGCTCAGTTCAGTTCAGTAAATCATGTTCAGTATTCATTTAGATGGGAGTAGGAATTATCACCGAGTGAACCCAAGGATGGGGAATCACCGATTATACGAGGGTGTGATTCCTAGAAGCAATCCTTGTATTCCAGAACTATATAGCCTACATTGGTTGAGACATCGTAGCCTGCTATATGAGGGTAGATGAGGTGGCTTAACCTGTTATGTGAGGGTTCCCACCGTTCTCACTAGTGTTACCTGTAATATGAGGGTTACTCACATGTTGTCCTTACCAGTGGCGCGGTCTTGACACCCTTCTAATCAGGGCATAGATTGGACCCCAACTCAGCTATCATAGAACCTTTGGGGCATGTCGGTTAGATACTACTTCCCATAGTTTCATGTTACAGAATTAGGACTGTCTAATATAGTCAATCAGACTTAATAATAGAACTCAGATAGTTTTTCAAATTTCAGGACTGTCAGATACAGTCAACTCAGATATAGTACAGAACTTAGATAGTTCCATCAAATTCATGATTGTCAGCTATAGTCACACACATTATTAGTTATACTCAGATACAGTCACCTATGTTATCAGCATTATTCAGCTATAGTCCTTCATGTTATCAATCATATCAGTTACTAGCATGTCATGTTATTAGTATACAGACTTAGAAATTATAAAATCACGTTGTTAGTTATAGTTATGTATTTGTGCATGTATTCTTACGTTCATGTTAGACAGTCAGTTAACATTATTCATGCATGTGAACCATTGCATATAGCCTACCTCACATTCTTACTCAGTATATTTTATTGTACTGATGCATTTATGCTATGGTACTTTCTTTTTATGTTACACCATAGGTTCAAAGAGACGAGTTCCTGATCAGCAGTAGATTACAGATACAACAATCAAAGTAGAAGTGAGTCCTCATCCTTCAAGGACATAATAATTTTCTAGTATCTCATTGATTAGCTTATTAGTTGGAGTTATTTGGGGACATATCCCATCAACTTTTTATTTAGATTCTTCAGATAGTAGAGGCTTTTAGACTAGATGCAGACTAGATATAGACTATCATGTTCAGACTTTGGTATCTTTAGTTTTGTTTTGGGTATTCTATTACCCTAAACATATGTTACGTTGTTCAGTTATGATCATGATTGAGCCTTATGGCTTTTCAGTGCATGTTTCTGCATTATTATGTTATCTTATGTAGTATATATGTACAAATATCAGTCATGGGTTAGCTCATCGTCCTTCGGGGTCATAAGCACCGTGTAGCATTTCAGTTCAATAAATTGGATTATTACATATTTGGTATCAGAGCCAGGTTTAGTAGAGTTCTATGAAGTCTTAAAGCCGCATCTAGTAGAGTCTTGTACATGGGTGTGTTGCATGCCACATTTATGTACAAGAGGATATGAGATGTTTAAGAACAATTTCCCTTATTTCAGTATTCATGTCGTGCCTGTAAGAATAATCACAAGTTAGTCTCTCAGTCTAATCTGCTTCTTCTCTTTATTTCAAAACACGTCTCCTAAGAGAAGAAATCAGTTAGCCCTTTAGCTCGAAGAACCTTTGGGTGATCATGTTTCTCATGAAGAGTTCAGGATCGCATTTACCACTCTTTCTTAATCAGTCACTGCTCATAATAAATGGCTAACAATTGTTCCGGCCAACCCAGTGACCAACTAAGCTGTAGTGAGTATTCGGGACTTCACCCAAATGAATCATCCAACCTTCCTCGGGTATAAGGTAAATGAAGACCCTCAGAAATTCTTAGATCAAGTTTAAAAAGTGATAGATGCCATGGGGGTGACTACTGTTGAAAGTGCTAAGCTAGTTGCATACTAGTTGCAGGATGTGGCTCATGCTTGGTTCAAATAGTGGAAGTCCGAAAGATCAGATGATGCAGGTCCTATAGAGTGGGAGGAGTTTTTCACTGCTTTCTTAGGCAGATTCTTTCCTCAAAAGATTAGAGAATCCAAGGTGCTAGAGTTCATCAACCTCAGGCAAGGCAATATGATAGTGAAAGAGTATTTTTTTAAGTTTACTCAATTAGCCATTTATGCCCCTCATGTGGTTGCAGATAGTAGATCCAAGATAAGTAAGTTCACTTTAGGGGTGAACGACAACATGGTTAATAAGTACAAATCCGCCATGCTGAACAGTGACATGAACTTAGCTAGACTTATGACCCATGCTCAGTAGATAAAAGAGCAGAAAATTAAGTAGAGGGAAAAACAGAATAAGAAAGCTAGGACTGGTAGTTTCAATTTTAGTCAGCCTAAATCAGAAGGAGGAAACCATTTTTAGTTTTATCCTAAGACATCAGTTCCAGCTCCCTCTACAGCCTGTGCTCCAGTTCATAAGTTCAGAGAAAGTAACAAAGATAGAGCGCCAGGCTCTAACACCCAGGGTAGTGTTAGCAGTGCTTGCACCTATCCTCTTTTCCAGACTTGCGGTAAGCACCCTTAGGATATATGTAGAGTAGGTAGTGGCATTTGTTTTGGTTGTAGAATGCTAGGCCATAGAGTTAGAGACTGTCCGTAGACAGGTCCTTAGGGCTAACAGAATTGCTTTTCAGATCAGTTCGATTGCCTAAATCAGCAGGGTGTGACTTACAATGCTACTAGCGGGCAATGCCCAAATTGTCTCTATGCTTTTCAGACTCAAAAAGATCAGGAAAGTTCTCCTAATGTAGTTACTGGTACGTTACAGATCTTTCATGTGCATGTTTATGCTTTTCTAGATCTAGGAGCTTCCTTGTCTTTTGTTACTCTTTATATAGCAGTTGATTTTTGAATCAGTCTCAAAATTCTAGTAGAGCCCTTTAAAGTCTTTACCCTAGTGGGTAAAACCATTATATCCTGGCGGGTATACAGGAACTTCCCGGTTATGATATTACAAAAAGTCACTTTAATAGACTTGATCGAATTAGAGATGACTAATTTTGATGTCATTCTTGACATGGATTAGCTTCATTCCTTCTATGCCACTGTCGACTGCAAAAATAGAATAGTTTAGTTTTAGTTCCCGAATGAACCCATCCTAGAGTAGAAGGGTAGCGTATCTACTTTCAGGGGTCAACTTATTTCTTACCTTCGGGCAAGGAAAATGATATCTAAGGGATATGTTTATCATCTAGCTCATGATACAAAATCTAGTTCCGAGGCTCCCAGTCTCGAATAAGTCCCATTAGTGAATGAATATTCAGATGTCTTTCCCGAAGATCTTCCAAGAATTTCCCTCAAAAGGGAAATAGACATTGGTATTGATCTTCTTTCAGACACCCAACCTATCTCTATTTTGCCATACAGAATGACGCTAGCAGAACTCAAGGAACTGAAAGAATAAGTGAAGGATCTCTTAGATAAGGGATTCATAAGACCCGACATTTCCTCGTGGGGTACACCAGTCTTATTCGTGTGCAAGAAAGATGGTTCACTAATAATTTATATAGATAACCATCAACTCAATAAGGTTATGGTCAAGAACAAGTATCTTGTTCCCAGAATTGATGACTTGTTTGACAAAATTTAAGGTGCCAGTCATTTCTCTAAGATAGATCTCAGATACGGCTATCATCATCTCAGATTTAGAGAATGTGACATCCCGAAGACAACTTTTTATATGCGGTATGGTCACTTTAAATTTCTAGTCATGTCATTTGGTCTTTCCAATGCCCCAGTAGCTTTCATGGACTTGATGAACCGTGTGTTCAAGAAGTATTTGGCCATGTTCGTCATAGTATTCATAGATGATATTCTGGTCTATTCCCACAATAAGAGCGATCATGCAGACTATCTCAAAATAATACTCCGGATACTCAGAGATCATCAGTTATTTGCCAAATTCAGTAAGTGAAAATTTTGGCTAAGGTCAGAAGCATTCCTTCGCCATATTGTTTCCTATGATGGAATTAAAGTAGATCCTCAATAGAACAAAGCAGTAAGACACTGGCCTCGCCCTATTTCTCCATCAGATATTAGGAGTTTCTTGGGTTTTGTTGGCTATTACAGATGGTTTGTTAAGATATTTTCTTCTATTGCATCTCCTATGTCCAAATTGACTCAGAAGAAGGTTAGTTTTTAGTGGTCAGATCTATATGAGAAGATTTTCAAGAATTAAAGACTCAAACATACCTAAGCTCCATTTCTAGCATTACCAGACAGTTCAGACGGTTTTGTAGTATATTGTGATGCATCTAGAGTGAGGTTAGGATGTGTCCTCATACAGCATGGTAAGGTCATAGCGTACGCTTCCAGACAGCTTAAACCCCATGAGAGGAATTATCCTACTCATGATCTTGAATTAGCAGCCGTAGTATTTGCCTTAAAGATTTAGAGTCATTATCTCTACGGAGTTTATGTAGACGTCTTCACAGATCATAAGAGCTTTCAGTATGTCTTTTCTAAAAAAGATCTCAATCTTCATTCGAGAAGCTGGTTAGAGCTCTTAAAAGATTATGATATGAGTATCCTCTATCATCCAGGCAAGGCCAATGTAGTGGCCGACGCTTTCAGTAGACTCTCTATGGGAAGTATTGCTCATGTTGACGATAGTAAGAAGAAGTTAGCCCAGGAACTCCACCATCTTTCTAGACTAGGTGTTTTCTTAGTCGATTCTTTAGAGGGTGGTGTATGTGTTCAGAGTAGTTCAGAATTATCTCTAGTTTTCGAGGTGAAAGAAAAGCAAGATAAGGATCCTAGCCTTGTCAAGCTAAAAGAGTCAGTTCAGAATAAAAAAATAGAGGTTTTCTCCTAAGGGGGATATGGCGTTCTTCGTTGTTAGGGTCGTCTATAAGTCCCAGGTATAGATGACATAAGGCAATGAATTCTTGCAAAAGCACATGGTGCGCGTTACTCTATTCATCCAAGGGTAGTGATGTACCGCGATTTGTGAGAGATCTATTAGTGGAGTGGAATGAAGAGAGATATTACAAAATTTGTGGCTAAGTGCTCTACATGTTAGCAAGTTATGATAGAGCATCAAAAGCCTAGTAGTCCTATGCAAGAGTTCAGTATTACTACTTGGAAGTGGGAAGTTGTAAACATGGACTTTGTGATGGGTTTGCCTCGAACTCGTCATTAGAATGATTCAGTCTGGGTCATTATAGACAGAATGACCAAATCAGATCTTTTTCTTCCAGTTCATACCTCTTATTTAGCCGAGAATTACGCAAAGTTCTACATCAAGGAGCTGGTCAGATTGCACGATGTTCCATTGTCTATTATCTCAGACACAGGTCCCCAGTTCACTTCTTATTTTTTGAAATCATTCCAAAATGTTCTTGGTACCCAAGTTCATCTCAGTACAGCCTTTCATCCTCAAACAGATGGTCAAGCAGAAAGGACCATTCAAACTTTAAAAGATATGCTAAGGGTGTGTGTAATTGATATCAAAGGAAGTTGGGATGACCACTTGACTTTGACTAAATTTGCATACATACTGCTATCATTCCAGTATTCATATGTCTCCATTCAAAGCTCTTTATGGCAGGAGATGTAGATCTCCAATCGGTTGATTCAAAGCTAGTGAGGCCTCATTAATAGGTCCTTAGTATTCGACGCCTTAGAGAAAGTTCAGCTAATAAGAGAAAGACTTCAAGTTACTCAGAGCCAACAGAACTCTTATGCAGATATTCATAAAAAGGAGATTAAGTTCAAGATTGGTGACTATGTCTACCTCAAGATCTCTCTTATGAAAGGAGTGAAGAGATTCGACAAGAAGGGAAAGCTCAGTCCCCGATATGTCGGTCTTTTCAAGATTCTCAGTTGTATCAGCAAGGTAGCTTATGAGCCAGAATTGCCTTCAGATCTAGCCTCAGTTCATTCAGTCTTTCATGTCTCTTTGTCAAGAAGTGTATAGGTGACCCATTAGTCGTAGTCCCTATTCAGAGCATTGATGTTCAGAACAGCCTCTCTTATGAAGAGATTTCAGTTGAAATCCTAGACTATCAGACCCGTAGGTTAAGGAATAAAAAAGTACCTCTAGTTAAAGTTCTTTGGAGAAATCAGTCTGTAGAGGGAGCTACTTGGGAAGCAGAAGCAGATATGCATACCAATTATCCTCACCTTTTCTCCACCAACTCAGATCAAGCTCAAGGTAACAGTTCTCTTTAAGTTTACTCAGTTTCATGATTAGTGTACATCACTAACTTAGTATTCAGTCTCATGTTTATGTTCCCATGATAAACTTGGTATCAAGTACCACCACATATTTAGTCATGCATTCATGTATCAGATCAGTTATATAGTTATTCATCAGACATGCATTCTTATTGTGAGAAAACATAGTTCTTCAGAACTTTCAGTTATGCATTTATAAATCAGTTACACATGCAGCAGATATACATAAGGACTCCTTTCATCCATGAAGTTCAAGAATCCCTTTTCAACCATAAGTTATAGATTATCTTCATATGTTTATGCTTTCTATGTTTTGTTTCATGTTGATAAATGAGAAATTGATTTCTATTCCTTGATTTGATGATAAATTCCATATGGGTTGATTAGTATACATACAAATTTATTAAATCTCATGACTAAAATCTTGTATGATGAAATTAGAAGTGAACCATGATGTTTAATTGTTATACCATGATGTTTATATGTACTATGCTTGCCATATGTTTGATAAATGCCTAGATGAAGGAAATTCACCTAACTAGCATGATATCATCAAAATCCCCATAAATGTACAAGCTTATGCCTATTAGACATTTGATGAAATGCTTTAATAAACATATTGTGGTGATTATTCAAGAATATCAAGTCATGTCAGTTTCTTCCATCGAGTCCTGGGGGTACTTGCACTCAAAATATTAACTGTATGCCTAGATCTATGTCATGTTTTCATGATACTCTCAGTAAAGCTATGAACTCTTGGACTTCAGATAGTCTTATGACTCAGGAAAAATCTCCATGATCTCATGACTCAATCAGTTGTAAGATATCAGTAGTATTTTATCAGCCACAGAATTTAATAACTCAGTCCATACTCAGTTCAGTTTAGGAAATCATCTTCAGTGTCCATTCAGATGGGAGTAAGAATTAGTACCGAGTGAACCCAAGGATGGGTACTCACCTATTATATGAGGGTGTAATTCCTAGAAGCAATCTTTGCGTTCTAGAACTATATAGCCAACAAATGTTAAGATATTGTATTCTGCTATATGAGGGTAGATGAGGTGGCTTAACCTGTTATGTGAGGGTTCCCACCATTCTCACTAGAGTTACTTGTTATATAAGGGTTATAAATATGTTGTCCTTACCAGTGGAGCGGTATTGACACCCTTCCAATCAGGGCATAGATTGGATCCCAGCTCAGCTATCATAGCACCTTTAAGGCATATTGATTAGATACTACTTCCCACAGTTTTATGTTATAGAATTAGGACTATCAGATACAGAAAATTTGTCTCAGTAATAGAACTCAGATAGTTCTGTAGATTTCAGAACAGTCAGATATACAGTCATCTCAGATACAATACGGAACATAGATAGTTTCATCAGATTCAAGATTGTCAGCTATAGTCACCCACATTATCAATTATACTCAGATATAGTCATCCATGTTATCAACATTATTCAGATATAGTCCTTTATGTTATCAGTTATATCAGTTCCTAGCATGTCACATTATCAGTATAAAGACTTAGAAATCATGAAATCACATTGTTAGTTATAGTTACATATTTATTCATGTATTATCACGTTCATGTTAGACAGTTAGTTAGAATTATTCATGCATATGAACCATTGCATATAGTCTACCTCACATGTATACTCAGTATATTTTATTGAACTGACGCATTCGCTCTATGGTGCTTTATTTTTATGTCACACCTTAGGTTTAGAGACACGAGTTCCAGATCAGTAGTAGATTCTAGATTCAGTAGTCAGAGTAGAAGTGAGTCCTCATCCTTCGAGGACATAATTATTTTTTAGTATCTCATTGATTAGATTATTAGTTGGAGTTTGTTGGGGACATATCCCATAAACTCCTTATTCAGATTCTTCAGATAGTAGAGACTTTCAGACTAGATGCAGACTAGATACAGACTATCATGTTCAGACTTCGGTATCTTCAGTTTTGTTTTGGGTATTCTATTACCCGACACAGATGTTACGTTATTTAGTTATGTTTATGATTGAACCTTATGGCCTTTCAGAGTATGTTTCCACATTATTATATTATCTTATGCAGTATACAGGTATAGATATCAGTCATGGGTTAGCTCGTGGTCCTTCGATGTTATGAGGACCGTGTAGCATTCCAATTCAGCAAATCGAGTCGTTACACTCTGGTTATCTTAACTCGAATCAACATATTACCCATCTACTGTAAATTATGCAACAGATGGGTAATCTTATGCAACATATTGTAAATCTATTGTGACATATATATCAGCTATTACGGCAAAAAGATTATCTGTTACATAAGTTAGCTGTGTCAATATGTAACCCAACTGACTGCAAATTATTATTATATAATTTAAATGCCTTCTATCTTTATTATAGGTTATTCATCCTTGGATCGTGCCTACTGAGCAGGAGTTTGGGATGACCTTTTTTATTACTCTAGGTCTTGTTGATATAACGGAAGACCCAATGGTGGAGTTAATAAAGAAGGAATTAGCTGGAGCAATAGTCATAAGAAGATCAGTTAGGCAAGTTCAGCCTAATGTTGAAGTTCTTCATGACCAACCTACTGCAACAGATCTGGGTGCTTCTTCTGAAGGTGTTGTTGGTGGAGTTGTTGATGATGGTAGCATCCATCCTGATCCTGCAACTGCTGCCAAACATAATTACGAGCATGTTGGTTCTCGGGAAAATAAATATATTTGAAAATACCCCTTAAACAGGTCTCTCTCACCCTTACACTGGTCCCTCCTACCCTTACAATGGTCCTTCTCACCCTTATTCACCTTTATGTTATCATTGCAAATGTAAAGTGTGCAAGGTCAGAGAGAATAAAATCCTTGAAAAACTATAAACTATTGCTGAAGATGCTGAGGAGTTAAAATCTAAGAGGGGTGTCGTACTATATAATAAGGTGATGGAGCCATACACTTCTATAGTGGTGGTTAGAAGGAAGAGAAGAAACATTATCCAAAAAATCTCCATTTTGAAAATAGAAAAAATTGCAACTCCTACCACTCTAAGAGTTGTTGAAGTTTAGGGGCTGCTGAAGAAGGTGGACATATATAAAACACTTGGCGAGGAAGAGAAGAAGGAACTGGAAAAAATCATGACTGATGAGATGAAACCTTTACAAGAATACACCATGCATTTATTTGTTGCCCAAGACTTCATGAGTATGAAAAATATGCGTGAGTGGTACGTGGACAATGTGAGTTTACTCTTACTAACCTAGCCTTCCAATCTACTCCGTGAAAAAAAAAGCTATGCAACAAATGTGTAATTTATTGCAATAACTAGGTATTTTATTGCAACATAATACACATTTGTTGCATGAGTTGTGTTAGCTGGGTAATCTGTGAACTGATTCAGAGAACCCTCTAAAATAGAGTATTTTCATTGTGTTTTTCTTCTTTACAATTACTAACCTATTTAAAAATTATCTTCTTATACCACAGTATGTTGATGAAATTCTCTACCTTATTTAGGGCAGGAAATTAGCGTACCTGAATGCTTATGATGTTGTCGATGGGATAATGGACCTTAACTTCTATAATAATTTCAAGAGTAGGTACGATACTCTCCATAGTAAAGCTGCTCCCGGTGGTCGAGGATTTGATCAGTTAGTACCTATGTTCCAGTGGTATAAGGATATGATTACCTATGTTAGAGGGAAGAGACCATATCCACACAGCAAGAGCTGAACCAAGGCAAAGAGAATCCTTGTAGCCATGAACGTGGAAGTCAAACAGTTTCTTGCAGTTGAGATACTACTAGATGAGGGAAAGATTAAGGTTTATGACAACAACTTACCTATCTTCAAGGAGGCTATATTT